>CM031240.1:213340040-214797540 GCA_018340775.1 Taxus wallichiana var. yunnanensis
TCTTCATCATTTCCTCTCTCTTTTTCTTGTTCTCTTTTCTTGTGGCTAATCATCTTAACCAACTCTATCATCAAATCTTATCTATCAATCTCTTTCTTTCTTCTATTTTCCTCTCTCTCTCTCTTCTTAAGAAAGTTATCTTCTTCTTTTTCTCTTTACACCTCACCTAGGATTACCACCTAGTTTTTGGTGTCTTCTCACTCTCTCTTCTCAACCTCTTTTCACTTCACTTATTCTCTTAACCTGTCACTTCATTCACACACTCACAACTTCACTTGCTAGCCACAAAATAATTCAAATTTAAATTATAAAAAAATCAATAATATCCCAAGCTTAGTCGGGTTATCCATTTTTTCATGCTTTCATTCAATGAAGAGGATTCAACAACCACTTGTACAAAAATCTGCAAAGAAGCATTCTTACCTATGCCAAAATGGTTCAATTATTTCTATATCTGACACATTCAACAAAAATAGTGTATCTATTCACTATCCCCTGTTTACAATGTATCTCATCGCATGTAAAAATCATCATCACAATGAATCCTTGTCAAGAAAACATCATACTTACTCATGCACTCAAATCTTCCTTCTTCACTCTTCTTTGGCTTCTTAACTCAAGTATGCACTTTTTATCCTTTTAGCCTTCACCAAGTCTTCTAAATACTCCTCCCTATTACACACTTACAACAAGTGTTAAACAATCATCAAATTGATTTCAAATATCATTAGAGCATATTTTCCCTCACTTATTCTTGGACTTCCCTATAAGTCTCTTAAGACCAAATTTGTTGCTCCACTAGTCTCCATAAGTTTCTAGATCTACCATAAATTACTATCACCTTTAAAAAAATTATTTTCATACCCCTAACATGATTGTAAAAACTCAAGACTCAGTTCCTTGCACAACTCCTTATAACACCTTTCTTGCATTTTGTCTTCTAAACCCTTGACTAGGTCATGTACAATCTTCTGCTAGCTATAACTCAAAGTGAAGGAGGTTCAAAGGAAAATTATCAGATATTATTGACACCCATTAAAGCATTTTACCTTTCCCTAAATTTTCACTACCCAAATCCAAAGATTCCACATACCTCCTTTGAAAATTCTCCCTTCTAGACTAGCCTTTAAGCTGTGTTTAGCAAATCACCTCTCCAAATGTCATAAATTTATCAAATTTTAACCATTGAAATGTAAAAATATAATTTGAATCACTTATAAAACATTCCCATGATCTATAATTTCAAATTTCAAGAGAAATTACTTAGGTTTGACCCTTCAACTATCAGGCCCTATAAAGTTCTTATCGTGCATTTTTAGAAAGCTCTGAGAAACTACATTATTCTAACTTTCGTTGTACCTTTCCCCAAAGCTTAAATTTTTATTGGAGGTCTATTTAAATATGACGTAGATTACTTTATTACTAGTAATAATTTAAGCATCCCAAAACATGAGCTTTGATAGTTTCCTCTCCTTTCTCCGCCCGAGTATACACAATCACGGTTTACAAGCATTTATCAATGGATCAAGACAAATTCTATGATCATCTAGGTAAATATTCTCCAATAATTTCATTAATTTAATCCTTCAACTTCCTCACTCTTAATTCCATTACAATATTCCACAGTTTTATAAATTCCAAGAATAGTCTCGAGGTCATTTTCACGATTAAGCAGAGTATATACTCTATGATCTAAAGAACATAACATGTTAACTAATCACTTTACCCTCTTCAATAATGAATATATGAGAGAACATATTTCAATAAAATATATTAAGTTATAATGTATTCAATCCCTATAGGCATGTAGTTACATTGTTACAGTTCAATGCAAGAAGGTGACCATTCTCGTATATGTGTTAAGCACCTTGAAACCTCTAACCTCTCAAGAATATCAAGGAAATCAATCTCACTTGGTCTTAAGAATATTATTTTACACACATGCAATTATTCCTCCTTCAAAAGGTAAACACTTAAAAAAATCATAAACTTCCACACACACAGACCCTACCAAAGGCCTATTTCCATGAAATCAAAAACTCCATTCAATCTTAATCCTTCCTCCTACAATATTCTAACCACATTATCCACATACAAATCAAGAATCAAACCCATGCTATTTAAAACTCAGAATTCAAAACAAGAAAAGGTATAAATCCAAAACCATAGTTCATTATATATAGCATATTGTATTTCATTACAAAATGACAAGTTTTCTTTGTCATTCCTTCCTCTAAACCTCCTCCTTCACGAGGAACACACCCTTTCTCAACTTCTCACCTCCTCTTTAGAGGAATAACTACCCCAATGAATCAAATACAACTTCCTTTTATAAACCCTTTCTATGAAAAACATAACTAACTTTGCATATGTCCTCATGTCCATAAACATAATGGATTATCTTATAACATTTATAACATTCTCTTGACTCATACATTCCTAGTAGGACCTATTCAACATGTCCTAGTCATCTAATAACTACTTTGCATTTACTAAGACCTCCCTTTTTTTCTTTACAGGCTTATTATAATCATTTACATACTTTGGAAATTTGAATGTCCTTTTGGAGGAAAAAAATGAATTTTAAGTTTCAATCTTTGACAATCCATAAAACCCCTTTTCATGACTTGAGCATGCCTTAACACCTTGAATCTAACCTCTTCAACTATGATTGAGTGAAAATTTTCCTTTTTGTTGTTTTGTGATGATGGTCCTGCATTGTTTCCTTGGCTTCATACTTTTAAGTTTAATCCTTCCATTTTTCACTAATGTTTCAAGTTCATTTATAATAAGCAAGTTGTTACATCCAAGGTTATCTCATATGAGACTTGTTTGCCTAATCCTTTTACTAAGAAAGTTCTAGTTTCTAAACCTAATATTGTTTCACATATTCATGTTACATTTAGAGAATCTATCCATTGCAAAAATATTCCTCGGTATCCTATTTTTATCCTCTCGGATCCTAACAATTTTATATGGACCCAACTTCCATATCTCCATCATATTCCTACCACACATGTTATGTATTTGGGGTCCGATATCCCCTTTCGTTGGGTATTCCCATCACCCACTTGATTCCATCACAAATTAGATATTCTTTAATCTTTCTTTTATACAACTATTCTAAAATTAAAAGCATTAAAATAATCAAATAAGCATAAAAACATTAAAATATTATCAATAATACAAAATCATGACCTACAAATGACCTAGTTTTCTAGCTTTTCACTTTGTAAATGTTGTTTGTCATATGTTTAATGGATAACATATTTTATATATAATCTTTACACATTTTTTTATCAGGTATATTGATCTTGATACATGACACACAATATTCGGTGATTTTGTTTCATTACATTTAAGTTCATTTCCTTATCATGCTCGATTTCTTATATTGTGATATATCCTATTTTTTAGATTAATAAAAATTATAAAGGTGCCTTGTGAAACACTAGTTTATCTTAATCTATGTGCCTCACAGATACTATTTACTATTGTATTCACTTACTTGATTTCATGTATGTGGCTTATGGCCTTTAATATGCTTGTATTTATGACACTTTGGTGTCCCTTGTTTGTACTTTTTATTTCCTTTTATTCCACTTATTTTTCTATACAACATTCATGTGTCCCTTATATGTACCACTTTGTCTTTAATATGAATAACATATGAAACATTGTTTTTGTACTTATTTTCCTCCATGTATCGATTACTTATGCGTTTGATTTACTCTACGATTTTTTTATTTAATACATGTTTACTTTGCACTTATTTTCTTATTTTCTTTCTCTTTTTTCCCTAGTTTATACCATGCATGCTTTCGTAGTAACATGGTCTCAATGGTGGCCACTTTTATTATCACTCCATGTGATCCAAATCGCTATTAGATACATTCAACATGTATACAACATTTATTTTGAGATGATCTTATCTTTATACATCTCACTCACCTCAAAAGAGTGGGAATTTAGTGGGCTTTATTAAAAAAATACCTATCTATATCAAGCACACAAGTATAATTTAGAAATTAGGAGTATAATGGGACAAGGTGAATATAATCAGGAATATAATCAATTATAGAACATGAATAGATTGGACATAGGGACAAAACCATCCATAAGAGATGAAACCACCATATGTTAAGGTCTAATATGAAGATTTTTATCATGGAGTAGCTTCTCAACAAATTTTAGATTTATCAAATTCTCACAGAGATAGTTATAGGTTATTGATATAGGTTTAGATTTATTAGGCACATTCCACAATAGGGCCTACTACATTTCAATACATAATGTGGGGGCTTGAGTAATTCATTCCTTTTCATGATTATGTTTGAAATTTTCTACTACAATGTATGAGGTTATGGGCCTTCTTTCTCTTTCATCTATAATAATTATTGCACATTTGATACTCATAGGACATCACATGGTGGGGGCATGAGACAATTCATTCCATTTTTATTATGTTATTTATTACTTAATCCAAGATCTGTCTATCATTGTAGTGTGGTTTGTGGGTAGAATAATTTTGGGTGACTATAAATCCCTATGACAATCTTCTACTCACTCTCTTTAAAATTCTCTTTGGGATTATTATACATATTATGGCACCCTTCCTCTTTATTGGGATGACTAGAAAGTCATGTGGCACTTATTTAGGTGTCGAGTCTAGTGACACTAGACTCCTTTTTGATCGACATATCCTTTAACCAAATTAGGGACTGATCACCCACAATCTTATAGTATCTCAATTCCAATCCACATTTCCAAGTACAAAATCTCTAAAGATTCTCCTTTGGAAAATTAAACAAGTGTACTCTCTTCATGATTTTGTATCTTTCACTTTACTAGTTACAAATTCAATTTTCAAATTATAAATATATTTTCAAAGTTGAGTTAAATCTCAATTCTTTCTATGGACATTGAATAAAAAAATGTTTGTAGGTTTCATCATAGATCATGAAAACACACAAATGGAATAAACAACCTTGAGAAAAGACAAAGTGTTCTTACATACTCAAGTTTCTTTTCCTTTAAGAATGTAATTTTAATTTCATACTTAAAGGGGTAAATGTAGACACCTAAATTTGGAAACTTATTATTTAGAAATGAAAACTTTGCATTTACGCTAAAGCATGACTTGTATGCACCTTCCAAGCATAGTTTCACAACCTTATCCTTAGTGCATGACTTACATCATCATTACCATTGATTATTCATTCATAAAACTACTTGCATCAATCCAAAGTAATATATCACTTCCAATAATCATTCCTAGAAATTTGCAAAATCCCAACAACTATCTATATAGGACTATGCATCTATAATTAAACCATCCAACAATTTGGTTTGAAGCTAACAATTTTATTCCCAACTGCTCAATGGTCACTTTCTTGATTTGATATATTTTTATAGGTTGGTACTTTATTCACAAGTGATAATTACTAAAAAATTATACCTGTGAACCCTTTTTTACAAGTTAATGAAATTTTACTATTATGGAAATGCACAACAATAAAAAATATGCAAGGGTTTCTATAGGAAGCTATTTTTCTTAATTAACTTCAAACATTTAATCCTTCACAATCATAATAATGCATTAACACTTGCAACAATTGATAAAATAATCAATAGTATTTAAAACACATAAGGGGAGAAGAAGACTTCACTATACAAAAGTTATGGAACCGAAAACTTAGCAAGAGAGAGATCGTATAATTATTTTACTATCCAAAATATAATTTTATAGTAATGAATTGGATCTATACATTCTTAGACCATTAATTATTCTAGGTATTAAAATTCTTGTGTGATTCTCCTGCCTAGAAGTTACCTTTGCTATATGTCCTTATTTCTCATACCACTTCACGATGACTTGTAATCACTTGCAACAAAGTGGAAACCCTATAAACCTGTAAAACCCTTCATCAAATCATTAACAAAATAGAAGGATAAAACATATGTGTGTGTTGATATTGGACTACCCTTGGCATCCAAAATCCCATATTTTTAACCAATCAAAGTGTTGCACTACATTTTTACGTTTTAGGATCAAGCCTCATGTAGTTATCCTATGTGCTTGTATAAGTGTCCGTAATTGGTCAACCGCTTAGGGGTTCCCTCCTGTATTTTTGACACCATGATATCGTGTTAATTGTATAGTATGTAATCTACTTATTAACACAAATCTAACACTTGAATAACATTCATTGGCAACTCCTCGTGTTATGATTATTTCAACAATGTATAGATTTTGGTTTGGTGGAATGAATATGGAAACAAAAAACCATACACAACATATAAGAAAGATAAAATATAATATAAAGGCTCAATACATATAATGTAATATAAAAAAAAGGTATTTTTACAATCTCAAGCAATAACTATACCAAGTGTTATAGACTCCACTCACCTTTCCCAGTAATTATAGGATAAATTTTTGAGCACACCTTTAGATAGCTTCTTTAAGACTCCTACACAATGGTATGAAATCACTCTCTTATGTTCCAAATGAGATTTTGGCCCTTCTTTGTATAGGATTTTAGGGATTATCCACCCTATCTCTAATATAGGATATGAAATATCTTCTATCTAGTCATATTACATATCTCAACTCTCATCTTTACATGTATGTTTATCCCTTAGGATAAGATAAACCTTATCTTTTACACAAGATATTCGACCGTTTCTAGAATTTATCCCTAAATATTTAAAAAAATCAAAATATATATGACATCTCTCATTTTTATTATAAAAATAATATTAACTATTTATGATCATGTAAACCCTACTTACCATGAATTTTGACATTATCATGACCACTAACAAAAAATTATTTCCTTTTCACCATGGACTATTACTTTAAAAAAATCCTCCTAACATACTTTGACTTTTTCTATACAATATTTACTAATTACATTCTAATTTTCACACAGAATTTATTTTTGGTGTCCATTAACTTATACAGACGTTGTTACTAACTACACTTAACAACATACTATTAAAAATCTATACATTCATGGAATGGTAATTTTGGAGTCTTAGAGCATCAACAGATTAACATAGGAAAATATAAATTGATATTGTATTCGGCTTATTCGAATTACATACACAGGCTATTAAATAGCCATATACATAGGAAAACTGACTTCCTATAAAATAGGAAAGTGTTACAACAAATAAACTTATTTAGTTGTGATTGTTACTCCGTAACAATACACAACTCAACACCAATAATATATTATTGTTTATATAACAATAATATATTAATAACACATTAAACTAACCATATAAATATTCACCTATGATGTAAATACTAATTCCTAACATTCCCCCCCTTAGTGTTTACATGGTAGAAAAACATCCACACACTCCTCTGCAGTATGCTCACCCCTGTGGCATGTCCAACTCTGTGACTCATGACCTTGATCCAAAAGAAAGGCTCGCTCCTTCCATGGTTTTAAACAGGCTTACCACAAACCTTGAAGTGACAGGAACCTCATCAACTGTCGACCTCATGTGGTTTTCTGGATCCTCCCACAAACCCTTTCAAGATCCATGAACTGACTTACTCTGGTGCTACTGTTCACCACTATGCTTATACATCAGGGAATTATGTAGGAAACACAACATGCATATCTCAAAACTACACAATAGAAGATATATTGAAAAAATTTCACATTACTTCCTATAAGAATCGTAATGTTCTTAATTGTAGTCTTTGTCATTGATCAGTTGCCACTCGATCTCGAACAACATAGAAAACTACCACTGCCACTGGAAGCTTTCCTTGACTAAGTCATTTTGGGTGCAGAATGGGAATGGAACATTGGTATGTATTCCCCCCCACAATGTGAAATTCCACTCATATAGATACTGAGAAGAAAAATGCATCGAAGAACATACTCCTGAATGGATCTTGCTAGTTAGGTCTTGCTGCACATGGTCACTAATGCTAGTGAATGTATTCTTCTAGCTAACCATCTTCCAACGAAGTACGGCAGTCAGAGGACCAAGTCAGTCAGAGGATCACTGACAGTCATCTGCGCTCCAACACAACTTTCTTTCCAACATCTATAAAATACCAAACAAAACGGGAACTCGAAAAAGAATCACACCAAGCTGAAATTTGGAACACTGCAATACTCAAAAACAAGTACTCACACTGCACAATTGTGCCACCAAATCATTCTGTGCGGCCCGCCATTGGTGACTGACGAGAGGTCGTTGTTTAACCTCCTTCCTCCGATGCCTCCTTCCTCCATATTCATGCCGCTAGTTCGATCGGATGTGATCATGAAGCTCAAAATACCTTCGATAATTTGGACGTCGTGCAAGCGAAAATCGTCCAAAATTGAAATGCGGGCAAATTTTTTTAATTTTTCAAACTTTGAAAGACGACACTTTTACTCAAAACTACAATACGAATCATCCTAAGATCACCTATTTAACATTGACTACCTATATTCACCTAAACACAATATAACAATGTTGACAATACAACTTTTTGACTATGGACCCAAGAAGACTTGACATCAATTTTGATAATTGACTTGACGGACATAATTTTTGTAAACAAAATTGACTCAATAACAAAAAAATACCTAGAGGCATATATTTACAAAGCGTAGGCTCGAGGGCTCAGGCACATGAGTGGCAAATATGTTTGCTTGTTGGTTAGTCACAAGTCCAAGCCACAGGCTGGCTCCCCACTAACTATGGCCACACTCCAAAAGCATTCACAATATTAAAATATAATAATTACCAAAGCTGTTACTTGAACATTTGATTGAAAAAAAAAATCTATGCTTTGAGTGCCGGTGAGACGTGATAACAATGACCTCGCAAACTTGTCTTGTCGTTGTTGAATACGCACATGGGTGACATCTATTAGAGTGAGTTATGCACTGATATAGACACGTGGTGACTACCATGAATGAACAATCTATTGTCGTATGATATTGTGTTGACAATCAATTGATGGCGTGTATTTTACAAATCGCACCGCAAAATGTGAATGCCGACAGTGATCATAATATTCATGCATAAATATGAACCACCACTTGAAGGAATACCTCCTAAAATATACTTAAGATGTCTTCTTTGCAAAGGCAGATCTGGCGTATCTAACTGTTACAACCAACAGATCTGTTCTCAAAGACTTTGAAATACTGACCGATGTGTTTGTGTGGTTCGATCCATGTAAACCAATGAGGACTCTCAGAATTTTGAGATTGCTTCTCAATGATCGTGCATGTTCTTTTATGAGTAGACGTCTTAATAGCTTGCACAGTTCCTTAGTAAATACACTTGAATATCCCAAATGCGCGACTTCAAAATTACAGGCACAGAATCAAATATGATTTGGAGATAAAAGAATAATGTTGCTATCCTCTCGTGACTGTAGGGGCCTTATTGATGTTAAAATTAAGAAGCCATCAAATAAGCGTACATCATCAATGAAAATTCAAATTCTATTATGTCGATGTAAAACACGAGCTACTCCTATCTTGTAGCAGAAACTGTGTACCTGGTAGGTGGTGTAGAAAATAGAAATCTATTGCTCCAATTATAATTAATTTTAATCCTCTAGAATTTTTCTCATTCACCGGGACAAAGCAAAATACCACTGCCCCTTTGCAATTGTTACTCTATTAACATACTGGATCAGATCACTCTGATACCAAATCTTAGAGCATCAACATTAACACAGAAAATATAAATTGATATTGTATAAGGCTTATTTGAATTACATACACAGGCTATTAAATAGCCATATACATAGGAAAACCTGACTTCTATAAAATAGGAAAGTGTTACAACAAATAAACTTATTTAGTTGTGATTGTTACTCCCGTAACAATACACAACTCAACACCAATAATATATTATTGTTTATATAACAATAATATATTAATAACACATTAAACTAACCATATAAATATTCACCTATGATGTAAATACTAATTCCTAACATGGAGAAAAACTATAGTGTCCACAACTTCCCCCTCATTGGCTTCTACTTTTTCCTTGGAGTAGACTATCACAAACAATCTATATTTGGTGTTTAAAAGTATTCAACTTGTCGTGGTTGATCCATTTTTTAGTTGGAATACTATCTAATTCCTCCAGTTGATATATTCCATTATCATACAATGCTACTATTTTGTAGGGTTCCATCCATTTATGAAGTATTTTACTATGCTTCCTCTTATTGTGTCATGAATATATGCTAAGACTGATTCAATTGCTTGAAATATAAACTATTTAATATTTTGATAAAATTAATCCTTCTATGTTGTCTTCTTCTTGTAAATTGTCTCTTTTTTGTTTCTTGTGTTTCTTATAAAAATGAATATGTACTAACATCTCCCTTACTTAATTACCCTCATTCATCCTTACATTACTCATAACTCTCAAGGTAGGAAAATCATCTCAATGGGAAGAATTGGATCAATGTCATAATCCAAATGAAAAGGAGAGTATCCAGTTGTTGACTTTGATGTGGCCATATATGCCCAAAATATTACATGAATCCTTTTATCCCACTTATGCATATGTAAAGTTTCATTCTTTTCCAAAATTTGACATAATACATAATTTGTTCCTTCCACTTGTCCATTTGTGCTTTCCTTGCAAGTTATTTCCTTACTATGCTTGATGGAAGACCTATCCACCAACTTTTAATACCTCATTAATAAAGTGTTTTTATTGCTCATATAATCTCCAATGGGTAGCAAAATCTAGTGATAATGTGTTCATATAACAATCTGGCCACCTCATCCATGGAAATTATTTTCAAGGGTTTAGGCTCAACCCACTTAGTTAAATAATTAGTTTCAACCACAATATACTTATTTTTCCATGGAGTGGGTAGAAGTGGATTTAAAATATCAATTCCTAAATTTTCAAAGGGACCAAGTCGAGAAAATTTTAGTGGTGAATATTCATTAATTCATGAATATTCTAGTTTTTGAAATTTGAAATTGGTGAATTTTTAGGGTACCAGTTAGGACCAGTTCACCAAAATTTTTTGGGTGCAAGTCAATTTTAGGGGTCAATTCACCATTCCGTGAAATATGAATTTGAAAATTTTACCTAAATATTGATCATTCGGTAGCATTTTTTTATGCTACCGGCTAATATAGCATATAGTACGTTGTCGGATGGTAGCATATTTTATGCATCGCCATCGTCAACAACATAATATATGTTATCAGCCCGATAGCATAAAATATGATACTAGCGGTAGCATTTTCTATGCTATCGGTCGACAACATACTATATGAAGTCATCTAATAGTATAAACTTGCTACCAACTAGTAACATATGAAAATTCTACCATCTAGTAGCATTTAATAGTGATTTCATAATGTCTTGATATTTACAATTCGTGTGAAAGATAATTTCACATATTCGCCAAATATTTTCTAAGGATTTTTAGCGGCCCTTAAAATTTTCCCTATACCAAGAGGTAGAATAAGAATCAATGGTGCTAATGAATTCTTTTGATTCCCATGTGATTGAAAAATATCACATTTCTTATAGTAAAATTATAACAATCTCTAAAAACATTTATCCAATAATAACCTACATCAAATATCATCCTTGTTATTTATCCAGAGAATTGTCCTCCACATGTACCCATTATGGAACTCTTTAATTAGTCCCTTCATCTTGGTGTGTCCAACTTACCTCTTGAATATTTCATCAGGTCCTATATGAAAAAAGACTCTATGCATAATATGATATGGAAAACTTTTTTCATAAATTTTCCTTTTGGTATTTTCATTAAGCGCGATCAATAAACTTGAAATCATTCATATAATTTCAAATATATGTACTCACCAATGATTGTGTCAATTTATAACAACATCACATGTAGAAACTCATCATCATAACAAGATGAACCCAAACCATCATAGGCTCAATAAAGTACATATGCATTAACATGTTTCTTCCTACCCTATCCACAATATAAAATACAAATCCATGTAGAAATTTATCCATGTTGTTATCCTTCTTTAAGGGATAGGATTATTTACAATATTTTTAAAAGCTTGTTGATTTGTTACAACTGAAAAATTCCACCCTAACAAATAATTTCTAAACTTATTTACAACCAAAATTATGGATAGAGTCTTCGTTTTAGTCATAGGTGTAATTTACCTCAACATTTCTCATTTTTCTTCTCCAAAATTAGATTCGACGATCATTTCCATTACTATCCTTTTGGATTAGAGTGATCCCCAATGTTACATCTAAAGCATTAGTATATATAATGAATGGATTACTCTAATCTGGATTTCGTATAATAGGTGAATTCACCAAGGCTTCCTTAACCTATTCAAAAGATTTATGCACCTTCTTTCCTAGCTCATAAGTAACATCCTTATTTAAGAATTAGATGAATGGATATATAATATTTTAAAAGTTCTTAATAAACCTTGTATATTAGCCCATAGTCTATAAAAATGATCTCAACTTAGTTCTATTCATAGGGAATGGAAATTATTTAATTTTGAAACTTCACTAGGATTGGTATCAATACCATCGTTAGATACAATATGACCTAATATGATACCTTTAAAGAATCTAAAGACACAATTCTAGGGTTTAGTGATGTTTTTGGTTCATTAAACCTTTGAAAGGAATTCTCCATCTAGTACAAGTGGTCCAATTTGATCCCATATATGCAAAATTCATTCACGAAGACTCGATGAAGCTTCCAATATATGGTCTAAACACCCTATTCATTAGGAATTAGAATAATAAAGGAACATTACACAAGCAAATTAACATGACTCTATAAGAAAACTTTCCCTAAGGAGTACTAAACATAGTCTTCATTTGATATTTCTTGTACTTGGTTGTACTCTACTATAGTGATATGTAAAACTATAAAAATCATTTCGAGCTAGTTCATTCAGGATTTGGTTTGACAATGGAAGGGGTATTGATCCTTCTTAGTTGCCTTGTTCAGCTTCCTATTATAAACACAAATGCATAACTTCCCATTATTTTTTATTGAGAACACAATGGTATAAACTAATTTTGAATTTTCCTTAGAAAATTAGAGAGACCAAAATTTGGTAAGTTTTCCTTGTGCAATGCCAAGTTTGATCATGTTCCTTTGTTGAGAAATTGTTCACATTCAAAATCCAATCTCTTCATCTCTCTAGTTATTATATAACTTTATTATCTTTACACTCTACTCTTTCCTTAATTAGGAGAATAGTATTTGATCAAAGTAGCATAAAACCTCTTATATTCATGACAAAACTATCATATTTGGTTTCCATCTCTCTTATTTGAAAACATATGAAAGGGTTGGGATATAATGACTAATCTTAGCTGACCCATTCAGTCCCACCCCTTCACATTAATTTAATATTATTTCAATTTCAAATTATTATTTGGGTCACTTCATCTTTGTAGGATCATTCATATTTGAATATTTCACCTATGAAATGTTATAAAAGTTAACATTACTTTATAACTCACCTGACACTCTTACAAGCTACTATTGCAAATATATTTCCAAAATCACTCAAAGAGTACCTAAATATTCCCAAATTAATTGTACATCATATACAGTAGTCCCTACTACAAGTTTAAAGAAGTCACCTAGATAAAATATTCTAGGTTCCTCCATTTCAAATCATGCAAATTTCATAAATCCATGTTTTAGCAAGAACAAGTTTACTCCAAGCATTACACAAAGGTTTCAATAAAAAGGGATTAGGGCATGTAGTTGAGGCACACCACATCTCACTACTACCCTGATGAGTACAATATATACTACATAAATAACCCACTATCTTGGTGTCAAGAGACATGAGGGAACCTTTGTAGATAGAAAGTCACGCACTTGAGTACATTTATAGGTCATAATCACATAATACTATTCATATGATTCCTAAGAAAGAAAACTATCAATTGACAACTATCTTTTGGTATATTTTCTTTCTTTCTTGTCTTCTTTCCACTCTTTTACACCCTACAACCCAGTCGATACTTTACTGGTTTATCTTTTATGAATTTGGACACCGGTGCCCATACACCCGTATACTTCTCGGGCACCCTTGACCATTTTCTATTTTACTCTCTTCTTTTGGGCCTCTTTTATCTTACAGAATATTAATTTCTTGTGGTTTGGTCTTCCAATTGTCAATTATGAAATTCAACCAAGGGAATCATATAAATATAAAACTATGTGACAAAAGTAAGGGACCAAGCACTAAGCATCCATTATCACCACCTAAGGTATCATCCAAAGGAATTATAAGAGCATCAAAGCATCCATATAGCTTTCACTCAGGGACGAGGTTCTACATTTTCGCATACATGCATAGTAAAGGGAATTTCATTTTGTCATCCACACATCTATTTACATTACTACATCTAACTATCGCTCTCTATCAAGTCCATCTTACATAAGAACTTCTTAGGAAGCGATTTCTACACACATGCAAGAGAACTACATGGAGTCCGAAATGTAGTGTAGTGCTCGATTTAAGCTCACTCGGTTGGGTGACCGTCGGGAGTCAAGTATGAGTCCCCATTTACATATTTTATTTTTAGGATATGATGTGTTTTATAGTTTTACAGGATATCATTTATTTTGTAGGTCACAGTGAATTCAGAAATCAACTAGCGACATACGAGGTGAATGAAAGAGAAGGTTAAAGACACTTGTGAAACACATCAAAAACTAGTTTCGGATCCCCTACGCGGTCACATGTTCCCAACAAATGTCCCTAATGCCTAGGCACCCTAGTCCTATTCTAGGTGCACTATTGCTATTCTATGTGCCCTAGTCTAGGATCACCGGAGATTATAGGATTTTTGTGTTTGATTGCGACAGTTTCCTCCTCATGTTTACAAGTTTTCTAGTCCAATATACTTGAGATTAATTATGAAATCAACTGTCTTCTATTCCCTCTCTTTCACTTATAGTTTCATATTTCTTTATCTTATTACTTGTGTCCTCTTGTATCTAAAAACTATTGTTCATAGTTTACATCTGTTACTCTGTAATATTTAAGGTTTTATAAAATTCTATATTTTTTAAATCATTTGGTGAACCCATCACTCAAACCCACCTTTGCTTCTAGGATTCTTGTTATCTTTTCATCATGGTTGTACCCTTTACTAATGAGAATCTTTGTGAAATCAATTCTCATCTTGTTGAACATTTGCAAGATCTATATTTTCTCTTATTCTCTGATCGTGAGGATGTCACCAATCTCACTAAGATTAATATACCTATATCCACTTCCACTTTTATTCCTATTTCTACTCAACCTCCTAATTCCACCCTTCCACCTACTTCTCCTATTGTTGTATTTGTTACTACTTTTACCAAACACTTCACTCTTCCTCTCATTTCTCACATGCATTAAGTATCTTATGTTGGAACTCAATACATAGCCTCTCTCTATCAAGATCTACGAGTTCAAATATGTCAACTTCAAGTAGGATACTTCTCATTCATATCCATCTCTTGATTTCACTTTACTCCTTCATACTCCTTTCGCACCCACCATTTCCACTTATGCGCTTCCTCCAAATTTTGTCACTCCTAAGTTGCCCACGTTCAATGGCCATGGTGCCCCTCAAGAGCATCTCCAATATTTTAATGTTTCATGCCTAGATTATGTGGATGATCATACTTTACTCAAAAAGATCTTTCCTAAAACCTTTTAAGATTATGTAATCTGTTGGTTCTATAATCTACCTATCCATTCAAGAATAGCATTCACGTTTTTAGCTGATGCTTTTCTAGCACATTTTTCAATCAACGTCAATTTAAAACTATCTTATGCTCGACTTGGACAAATCAAACAAGGATCCAATTAGCATCTAGTGGATTATGTGTTACTATTTGAGAACAACTTAGCTAAGATGTCTAATTTGTTAGTTGATTCGAACTTGAAGATCTACTTGTCCAAATTCCATTACCTCCTCTATAAGAGTGTCATCTTTGAGACATCTCCTTCATTTGATCATTAATGTCATAATCTTAAGTTACAGGAAGGAAAAACTATTTCAATAGGCAAGATTAAACATCATGAGAAATCTTCATCTTCTAATCCAGTATCAAGGAAAATATAATTTCAAGTCATCTTCTAAGCCCATTCAAACTAAAGAAATTGTTAATATTGTTACTACTCCGAAAGTATTCAATGACATCCTCTCGAAGCATAAATTTATGAAATTACCCATCACTCCATATATTTGATTACCACAACTTGTTGAGATAAATCTTATTACACTTCCCTGCTCCAATTAATTTGGATCCATCTCACCCTAAAGGATGTAATTATAACGAAAATGCTAGATGTGCATATCATCAATGCATCGGGCATTCAACTAATTGATTTTTCAAACTAAGACATCTTATTCAAGATCGCATCGACAAAAGTACAATTGAGATCCCTAAGACTTCATCATCTCGTCGATCAATGATAATAAAAATCTCAAAATATTCAATGATCCATTACCTAAGTATGAAAAGCAAGTGGATTCTTGATTAATCATATATATCATGCTATGCCCCATCCATCGAGGGCTCTTGATTTTATAGTTACACATACTAAGGTATCTCCACCTCTCATCACATTCTCTCGATCATGATTTTTATGCTACGTTTTCTTCTAATACAAGTACATATCAATACTTCTATTTTATCTTCTCCTATCAACAAGATGATGGTAAATTCATCGTTCCCTCTTTGTGTCCTCTGCTCTATTATGATCCTCGTCCCTATAAACTATCTTCTCTCTCAAATCTCATATCCATTTCCCAAATTCTATGGTTACGTCAAGCTTCTAATTAATTTTGTGCCTCTCACCATCCTTGTTTCATTCATCATGGAACCTTTAATCAAAGGTTGTGATCTACTCTTTGGTCTTCCTTGGCTCTGTGCCACTAAGGCTATCTTTTCCATGACTCATTTGTGTCTTAAATTCATTCATGATAAATAATTTGTCGCTCTCTAATGTGTTCCATCTTCCACTCTATTTCGCCACCTCTTCTTAAGGTTTCCAATACACTCACTAGAGCATCTAGGTCCCTTGGGCCTCTCAAATATAAGGCACATTCGGCACTTAACTCACCCATTCGTGCTTTACCCGGTCATCCTCATCAATTTTCTAGTCCACCTTCTCATCCTAAATCCCCTACTTGAGAATCCCCTTCACATCAAATTTCACCACCTTCTCCACTTCCTCAGTCTCCTTCACATAGGTGTTCATCACCTCCTAGGTATCCCTCATATATACAACATCAGTCTCATACACCGCCAATCTTAGAGCATGGTCACACGCCTTTATCTCCTTAGACATTGAGTGGGGGACCCTTTCCCTTCACCTTCATTAGATAGCTCACTCTAAATCATAAACTTGGGGGCGTTATGCTTTCTCCCCCCTTCAATAATTTCTAATTCCTTCTAATCTCTACACATACACGTTATGCTTCATGCTCCACTTCTAATAAATCTTACATATCTTAATACACCTTGCATCGCCACCCTATGATGCACTCTTGTGCTAAGGTTAACACTTGACTATTGAGGGCATAATACATTCATGAACCTCACCTCACTCACACTCTTCACGCTCTATGCTTCATTAACCATATCTTTCTAGCGCACAAATTAAACCATTACCGATGATGAAAACTTGTTATATGGTGCATTCTTGATTGTCGAGGGTATTTAATAAATGAACCTCATCTCATGTTCATTCACATCCACTCATGGAGAATGTTTCCCTATCACATTCACTTAGCATTAAATTCCATCTCACTCATTCATAACATAGTGCATATCTTGGTCACA
Source organism: Taxus wallichiana var. yunnanensis (assembly GCA_018340775.1). Taxonomy (NCBI): domain Eukaryota; kingdom Viridiplantae; phylum Streptophyta; class Pinopsida; order Cupressales; family Taxaceae; genus Taxus; species Taxus wallichiana. The sequence goes on from CM031240.1 coordinate 213,357,883, forward strand.
TTTATTCATGCTTACTTATGCTTACATATACACTTTGTTATGCATGTTAGATGTATACATTATATTTCATTATCATTTATATGTAGACATATGCGTTCAATTGGTCTTTATTTATGAATGCAAACTTCCTACGAGATCTTTACATGTAGTAATGATGTTTGGCGGTGTACCTCTTACCAATCTCACCAAGGCTCCTAGGGGCATCTACATTCTATTCCATATCACAGGTGTTATTGTTACATTTTATACTACTTCATATTCTCATTAACACTCTTATTTCAATATATCTATACACACTTTGACATACTCTTTATCTTCTTAATGATTCAATTAAAAATAGTTATGTTATTAAAATATGAATGGAAATATCTACTGTAAATAATATACAATGGAATATAAATGTTAGACAATTTATTTAATTTTAACTATGAAAGGAAATAAGAGGGGTAATGTACTTATCTAAATTTTAATTAACTCACAGTGAATCTAGACTGGAAAATATGTAGAAACAAAAACACAGATTCTAACAATGAACCCAGAAAAATGTCTTTGAGGTTGGAGTGGTCAGGACCGGGGCACCTAGAGAGGGACAGTGGCACCGCGGCACTTTGTGGTGCCCTAATCCTATTTCGAGTGTCTGGGTCTAAAGAAACGTTTGGAACCTAGTTCTTATATGGTCATTAGGTCTTCACCTTTTATATCTTGTGTGTCACACTTGGATTTCGAGGTACCTGTAAACCTACAATGAATTATAGACCTACAAAACCCACAAATAGACATAAAATCCTAAAAAAAAAAGATGTAAAATGAGAGGCTAGAATGTACTTGGTTTTCACAATGGTGAACTTATGATTAAGCATTTCACTACATCTTAGACCCAATTTTGTTATGTGTTCTGTGTGTGTAATAGAGCTCATAGGTCGCCCTTACACCAATGACGTTAAGATAGCTTCTGATGTAGCTAGATAAAATGAAAATTGATTAACTAAAAATGGGAATGTATGATAGTTAACCTGATCTAGAATTACATGTAAATACATTAGATAAATATAATAAATAAATACGGAAATGACCCAAACAACTAATGTAATGAAAAAAGAAACCCTAATATGCAAGAGAAGTATGGAAGCAACTTATTTGATTTGATGAACTTGTAGAAGCGTGTCACATAAATAAATGAATAAATAGGAAGCATGAACGATCGTGTAGAGGCCCCAAAATGATGGATTTGAGCTATATAATGGACTTGAACACTGGAGAGGTACTTGGGTGCCTGCAAGCACTGGTCTATAGAATGGGTGCCTTGGTCTATGTAAAATTTCCATAGTTGATTTTTACAATTCTGAAAAGTGGTTTGAAACCCTCATTATTTATAGCATCAATTTCACTACACCGCACTGTGTGTCACCGATTGTCCAAGATGAAGGAAATACCTAAAAGAGACCACAAGAAGTATCAAAACCGTAAGAATAATGCAAATTAATGAGTCAAACTAACCTTAGCTACCACAACAATGGGCTTACTAAGTGAGTGTTGCACTACATTTTGGACCCAAATGTAGTTTTGGTGTGTGTGTGTGTGCATCACGTGACCTAGTTGCTCTTATGTCGATCATGCTTTGTGAACTAGCAAGTAATAACTAGATGTAGAATGTAATAGAATGGTGCATGAAATAGAATAAAATCCCTTCCCCTATGCTTGTGTGATGTAGATGAACCATCCTTGTCCTTTTTGATGGAGCTAATGAATGTAAATTATATCCAAATGGATGCAACTCTAGGTGGATGATAGTAATGACTAGTGCTTGACACCTCATTATGGTATCATAACTTTATATTTATAGGGTTCTCTTGATCTAATTTTGTAACTAACCCTGAAATGGCCTACCACCAAAAATATAAGAATCTAAAAAGTTAGAAAGTGCCCAAAAAGTGGTGGGAAAGTTCAAAAAGGATCGGGGCACCTGGTGGGACAAGGCGCCCATGGGTGCCCTAAACCAAGACTAAAATGATGTAAAACAATGAAATATGATTGGGCATGTGGGTGCAAGAGGTCGGGAATGGTGAAAGGAAACAAATTAAGGTAGCCAAAAATGGGGTTAATTAGTACTTTCTTCACTCAAAAACCTTCTAAATACTAGCATGAGACCGGGACTAAATAATGTCTAAAGTGCATGATTTTGTGTTTATATTTTCTCCCACTTTATTTTGGTGAGAGGAAATCTGTAACATAAATTAGATAGAGATGCGTACCTGATGTCCATGAATATTGTGGTAGAAAACACGTCGAAGGACTAGACAAATGGTATAATGACAAAAAAAGAGCGGCGAAACTAAAGATGCAAAAGCGCAAAAAAGTGATGAGAGTGAACCTAGGGTGGAAATGTGTGTGTAGTTGTTAATGTGTTTGATGTACCTACATGGTTAGTATGGTGTTTTCTTTCACAAAGTGTTTTTGTTGACGTTGTTGTTGTTTTTCCCCCATTTAACTTTTTTTTTTTTCTCATACGGCCTGCACTGCAAGGAGAAAACGATCAAGTAGTCATATATTTATGTATATATGTGTCTAAACACAATGTAAAATATGCATGTATATGAATTAAAAATCATGTGAATGTAAAATATGAAAATAGAAAAAAGTATTAATGGAACATGTGCACTTGATCCATGTCGAGAAAGAGAGTGTAGAAGGATATCCTATACTATAAGTTTTTTTGGGCGATCTCACGCCACCCTGGCTGAAGAAGTGTAGGGAGAAAGTTACATTATTCTCCTTCTGTAACTGCTTCCCTGAATGTGTGTGAAGATATATTTGTACATCATGGTTTTTGGGCATATGAAGAAGTGTAGAGAGGAATTTTGATGTATCCTCTAACTTGTAACTACTTCCCTGAATGTGTGTGAAGAGATCTTTGTATGTCCTAGTTTTTTGGGTAATCTAACACCACTGGCTGAAGTAGTGTAGGGAGGCACACCCATTATAACCTCCAAGCCTGTAACTACTTCCCATAATGCTAAGGACTACCATGTCCTATAAAATCTGTTGTGTACAAGGTTCATAGATTTGTCTGAACCCACTCGTTGTATGTAACCCACAATGCCAAGGGTAGAAAGTGCACTGAACTAAACTGGTGTAGAAGCATTGTATAGTATGTAAAACCCCAAATGATGCCCCCTTTTGGGGGCACATGTGACGTTGTTGATAAGATAATGCATCCCCAAAATAGGACCAACTACATGTTCTCTAAAAACTCTTCGCTACGGGGGAATGGAAAGTGCTTGGTATAAATCAAGGCACACACAAACAAGAGGCTATCCAAAACAAGTGTTATTCGAACAAGAATGTATACAGAAAACAACGTATAAGCTACCCAAACATTGTATAAGCTATGAAGCAAAGTATTAATGTAAACATGAAAGAAAACAAGTAAGCCACACAAAGTGGGCTGCAAACATGGGACATCACTCATGATGTCGCAAGACACGCAAGGCCATCATGGCCACATATAAACAAACAAGTGTGCACACCAAACAAAGGGTAAGGCCCACAAACAAGAGAAAATAATAGAAAGGAAATGTAAAAAACAAGTATGGAAGAAAATATCCCTGTATAACAAATGTTGCACATGAAACACCCATTAGCATGTTAGAAAGATAACTAGTATGTCAAAAGCATGTATAAACAAGTAATGTAAAGTTCTAAGTATGAAATGAAACAATAACACCTAGAAGAGATGAATGTGGATGCCCCCAATGACCAAAGTGTAGGAAGGGTAGAAGGCGAACATCTGTGTTATGTGTATGAGACCTATATACGTGATCAAAACTAGAAAAAGATGAGAGTGCACATGTGTGGATGGTATAGATAAATTACATACAAGTAATCTAACTAGCATGTGTAATAAAGTGAACATAAACAATCAAAAGTAAAGTAACCATAATATACGGTATCTTGTGGATGGATGGAATGGAATGAAAAATAGAGCGATAGGGCCGTGTACCCCTCAAGTGAATGGAAGTGTATCCAAAGTGAGGTTCATTTATTTTTCCCCATTAGCATTCAAGAATGAACCGTAAATGAGAGTGCGTCATCGGGAAATGGTTGAATAATGTGTGTTGTTTCTAGCACATTGTGATGAGTATGTATGCGTAGTGATGATGATATGTGACATATAGAAGAGATGTGTGTGAACCTTATAGCCTAAGCATATATCACAACAAAATGAATGTATGAGTGATGATTTATCCCTAAAGCATGTATCACTACAAGATGAATAGTAAGGAGTGGTGATGTAGCCTAAAGCATATACCACTACAAGAAAGGGATGATTTAGCCTATAGATTGTGTCACTACAAGATGAACAAAGAGGGAGTGGTGATGTAGCCTAAAGTGTATACAAATACAAGATAGTAGGGTAAGTGAATATTTAGGCTATAACGTGTGTCACTATCCTAAAAATGTCTCATGATGACAAGTTGAATGATAAACACGTGATGAATGTAAGGTCCATTTGATTTTTAAACCATCAGCAATCAAGTATGGACCAAGGAACTAAAGTGTGTCATAGGGTAGTGAGTGCAAGTGTGTAGAAGACAATGCAATATGTGTGATGATAATAGATGACCATGTGATGAGTAGGATGTGGGATATGCAATGTATAGGATGCAATGAAAAAATGCATAGATAGACTAATAGTGTGAAATGTACGTTATGTGATGTGTATGATGAGGAGTATGTAATTCTAGATACAAGTGTGACACATGTATGATGAGGACTAGTACGATGTATGATGCGTAGATGTGTAAATGTCAAAATGATGTAAACTAACTATAGAATGTATGATGTAAGGTGCATGATGTGTGAATAGACGTAGTGTGTAATGCAATGTATAGGGTTCATGTGTAGTAAGCCCTCAACAATCAAGTGTGAACTGAAGCACAAGAGTGTGTCGTCAGGTGGTGACGACGTTAAAACATGTGTATGACTATGCAAGATGAGATGATGCTAAGATGAGGTATATGTGAATGTTAAGAGTGTGATGTAGTACCATGCAAGGATGTGAATGAATGATAATGTAAAGATGAGAAATGTGCCTATGATGCTATGATGATGAGAGGGGGGATGTGAATACTATGCCCCCAAAGTGTGTGTGATGAAAGAGGTTATCATGTAATGTCATCTAGGATATCATCGCTCTTAGGATCATAGTCAAATGGATAAGCATTGGTGACTTGATAAGCAATATTTTCTAGTTGATCGTGTAATGAGGCATTAAGACGTAAGTTTTACATTCCCATGGCATACTCCTCATCGATGAATAGAGTAAGTAGACAACGGTGTGCATACCAACGAGTGATATTTTGTGTGTATCCTAGGAAAAATATATTATAGATGAAAGCACATCCAAAAGGCATAGGAAATGAAATGTCTATATGATCAAGATCTAGAGTTCCACTAATATAAGCAAGCCATGATTTCCCTAATGTAAGTGGAGAAGAGTGGGGATTTCTTGATAGGTAGACCATGAGATGAAATACACATAAGCCATATTGTAGTAATGTGAACAAATCTATTTAGCCTAAATTCACCCCCAAAAAATTTGGTCAGAACAAGCCCCACACATAAAGGAAATATGAAGGGAATGATTCAGACCCACAAGCTCACATTCCAGAATGACAAATAAAGGGACAGGCAAGCTTGACTCAAGGAGCGTAGGGACAAAATGAGGCTGAATGACATAAAAGAAACTAGAGGCCCAAAAGAGTCAAATTTGACCCTGCACAGGAAGGAATTAAAGAAACAGTTCCATCGTACGAGCCCGTGCTTCAAATCTAACAAACAAGTTACATGCGGGCTCTAAAATGGAATAGTATGGTTGGGGAGAAGAAATAGTGTCAAAGAGCCAGAGGCTCAAAGTATAAGAAATGGAAAAGGCTCAAGTCTTCGTGCTATGTAAATGACTCAAAATGATTCTCAAATTGGCTAAGTATAGAGAGTCGGCGGAGGTTGCCAAGTGTCCAAACGGCGCACCTCCAAAGGTTAAATCCAAAAGGAAAACCCAAATAACTGCTAATCCTCCATGCATTCAGGGCCCCAAAATTTGCACCAGCTGTTGAAAATTATTCAACTCAGTGGAAGGTGCCAAGTGTCCAAACAAAGTGCACATTCAAAAGTGGGACCCTGGGTAGAGACTCAAACTTGTGCCAACCCTCCATGTAACCAATGGTCAACAGAGGTAAAAAGGAGAGCGGACCCAAAATGACTAAGTATAGAGTGCAGGCGGAAGGTGCCACATGTCTTAACGATGCTCCTTCAAAGGTAAAATCTTGAGTGGGTTTTCAAATGAGTGTGGGCCTTCCACGTGTCCCAAATTCCAAAAAGGAACAGAGTCGGGGGTTGAATTGTCAAAGCAAAGCAAAGCAGGCCAGCAGAGAGTGCCAAGTGTCAACGCAACGATATTTGAAAGATAAAATTTGGGGTGGGTTTCCAAACAAGCACCAAGCCGCCACATGTCCAGGGTCAGACTTTTGGCCCCGCCAAGCAAAGAGACTTAAGAAAATACAAAGAAGCTCAAGGAGCACATGGAGGCCTCCACGTGGACCTTTTATGGACAGATTCTTTCAAATATTGTGCACCCGTGATCCGAAATTTCAAATGGCCATATCTTTGACTGGAGACTCATATTTGGGTGGGAGAGGACTTTTTCGAAATTTTTCAACACCCTCTATGCCATGAAAACATATAATATCATTCTTAACGAGATTCGGTGGGTGAAAAATAGGAAAATTCCTCCCATGACATTAAAACAGAGCCCGATTTCTCCAACTACCGATTTGATTTAATTTGATCCGTCAAGGAACCAAACATGACATATTTGGGGTGGATTTGAGAGAGGCATTGATTGATAGTGGTTGAGCTTTCAAAGTAGGATTTAATGTGTATCTCAAGGTGGTTGAAGCAGATTCAAATTTTTCCTCCTCTCTCTCTTATTCTTCCTATATATTGTAATAGAGGGGCATATTCAAGGGTTGGTCATTGTTTCTCCTCTGCCCCCTCTCTCTTTCTTTCTTAGGGTAGAACATAGAGTCTAAGCCTCCTCCCATGGCTCTGTAATGGTGTTTTCTTTCCTCTTTCCCACTGATGATGTACTATGTAACATTTTGGAGCAATAAAATATGTTTCATGATGCATCTGTCCATCCTTGGCTTATTTTGTTGTCTCTTCTTACCTCTCATTGTTGTAGGGTATATTGTGCATATTCGATGTTTGTTGCAGGTCCTGGGAGCTATGTTTAATGGGTTTCGAAGTGGTGTCTATGTGAAATCTATCTCTGGTCCGTGGTGCATTTTTTCCACCCTCTCCTCTGCTCACCTCTCTCCACTTCAGGTAGTCGGGTCTGTGATTCAACCACTTCCTTTTCTAGTGTATCACCACTTAGTGTAGGCTCTTTCACCCTCTCTCTCTCTGTCCCCTTGGAATGGTTAGATTAGGATAGAATAGGTTCTGCCTACACTGGAGTAGCTTGTGGCAGGTAGATTAGGAAGTAAGAACCAGCTTTCTCCAGAGGTCCATCTCAAGTTTTACAAGTCCCACAGCTTGAGAGATGGTCCCATGTTGTGTAATCACATTGAATGCCCCACTTCACACCTAGGCCATTCAGGGTGTTGTGATTCCACACTAACAGTTTTGACACGCCGGTGGGACATTAAGGTTAGATCTTCCATATTTCCAAGGTGTCTCATTACAAACAAAAATCATAAGCCACCGTGTAACCGTACTAACAATTTTGGTGCACTCGGTGGGGACAGATTCAAGCACCTTACCACTTCATTTAGTAGGTTGGTGTGTTCCTGTTAAATTCAGCCTTTTGAGGCACATGCAAATACATATAGCGACTCCATCTGGTCAATAACCCATCCTATAAGTTACAAACCTTTTCCATCCATTTCCACTCATTTTCATCCATTTTCTTCTTCCATCTCTCTCATTTTCTCCCATTCCATGAGGTTGTGCAATCATGACTTCATTCCCTTCATGGAACTCACACTTACGAAATGCAATCCACCTCTAATGCATTTCCCAACTCCTCCAAATCAGCATTATGATCAGATCTAGAACCATTATGCTTACCCATATGAGTAGGGTCAAAATTATTTTGGCCATAGAGCTTATCAAGAACAAGGGAGTGCATACAATGATAATAGCTATACAGAGGATGCTGGTCTACTGGAGAAGATTCAAAAAATGAAGGCTAGCATGGTGCATTCTAGGGCCATATCACAAATGAAGGCATTCAAGATTGATTGCAGGGAACCTTGTCTATGGGGAGGCCCTTTTCCAAGACATTACAGCCCTCAGGAGAAGCTAGACTTCATGGTTGAAATGTTGCCCCAACTTGCACAATGGACTGAGGAGATTAAGGCTTATGATTTGGAGCAAAGAAAACCTTGTCAATGGGTAAGTCCACCATCTCATAGCTTTTATTTTTCTCTTTCTCAAGTAGCACCATCTCAACCCAAGCTCCAATTTCCAAGCTTCCTAGTTGCTGCCCCAAGTGTTGATTCCATTTCTCCATTCCCTAGTCTTCCACCCCATTTCGCTTTTTCTCCTCTTTACTTTCCCAAGCAGTCATCGCCTCCAAACAAATAAAAGTTCCACCTCCCTCCCCACCACAAATAATTGTAAATCTAGTTGAGGAACCAAAGTGGTGGTTGAGGCTGAGTTTGAAGCAGAGGAGGAGGACCATACGAGCTTCAGAGGATCCAAATGTGAAGCAGGCCACAAAAGAACCTTCACTTATTCCTCCCACTTAATCCCCTTCAAGCTCTGATGTTGAAGAAAATTTTGATCTTTCAAACTTCATGTTTGAGAATGAAGGGAACCATGGTGAGCTAGTTACAAATCAGGAGGACACTATGGAGGAGGTAGAGCACATGCAGCAGGACACCAAGGAAGCAGATTATCTATCTGACTTGGAGGATTGCTTTGATAAAGAGGAGCCTAAGGAAATTACATCATTTACTACTCTATCATCCATCTCCCAAGCATATGAGCCTCATTGCCATGGAGGAGAATATTCAAGGACAACAACTTGCACTTCATAACAGACTCTAGAACCAAGGTTGGAAGATATGAGTCTTCCATGTTCTTCACAAGAGAAGGACGAGAAAAGGCAAGAGGATGTCATCATCTCTCTCACACCATCCATCTAAGAAGGTCCACAAAAATACTCCACTTTTGGAGTTAAATTTCAGAATAAGGGCACATCCAAAGGATCGATCATGCCCAATCAGATATTTGGCTTCATTAGAGCCAAGGGAGAAGCCAAAATCAGTCATGCTTACTTCTAAGCATGAGGATGAGCTCCAAAGTACCAAGGATCAGCTACAATGCCTCTTCAATCCAAATGAAGAGCAACTAAAAGAGGCATTTGTCTTTTTTCGACACCTTGATGATTTGGGTGGAGGACCACTTATCGTCGCTTTTTCATCGTCTGAGGTAGCCATATTCAATGTCAAATCATTTTCATGGCTGCCCCTTTTGAGAAAGGGAAGCTACTTCTCCATGACCTGTAGTAGGCTTTGTTTAGCTTCTTTCTCTCTGGTTAGTTTAGGAGTAGGAGTAGATTTGCTTTCAGTAGAAGAAGTGCTCTTGCACACTTTGCATGTCTCATTTGAGGCATGTATGATTTGATCTTTGTACATAGTGCATGTTGTTGTGTTTTGTTTCTCTAAGGTTGTATCACCATGTAGTTTAGCATGCCTACAGTCCATCTCAGGGACAAATGAAAGCCCCAGGTCAATACAATTTTCTACTCTCAGAAACTCCATTTCCAAGATTTTCTTATGAAAATTGAGAGTGCGAGACATGCGGGCAGGCTCAGGGTCAAGAAGAACATAAAAAGTGCAAGCAGTCAGGAGTCCATTTTAATAAAGGGTCAACACCGGGTATCATTCACGATTCCATGCCCAATGGATGCTTTAAGGCTACTGGTCTCTTCATCTAGCAGGCAGATGTCCCCGTGAGTCACCAAATTGTTATCCCAAACTTACCCTTGGAAAATTTAGTCAGAAAAATCCCCACACATAAAGGAAATATGAAGGGAACGATTCAGACCCGCGAGCTCACATTACAAAATGAAAAATAAAGGGATAGGCAAGCTTGACTCAAGGAGCGCAGGGAAAATGAGGCTAAATGACACAAAAGAAACTAGAGGCCCAAAAGAGTCAAATTCGACCCTACACATGAAGGAATTAAAGAAATGGTTTTGTCGTACAAGCCCGTGCTTCAAATCTAACAGAAAAGTTACAAAGTGGGCTCTAAAATGGAATAGCAAGGTCAGGGAGAAGAAATAGTGTCAAAGAGCTAGAGGCTCAAAGGAAAAGAAATGACAAAGGCTCGAAGTCTTCGAGCTCTGCAAATGACTCAGAACAAGCCCAAAATTGGCTAAGTATAGAGAGTCAGTGGAGGATACCAAGTGTCCAAGCGGCGCACCTCCAAAACTTGAATCCAAAAGGCAAACCCAAACAAGTGTCAAGCCTCCACATGTTCAGGGCCCCAAAACTTGCACCGGCCGTTGAAAATTCTTTGACTCAGTGGAAGATGTCAGTGTGTCTAAACATCACACATTAAAAAGTGGGACCCACAGGCAGAGACTCAAACTTGCGCCATTCCTCCACATAACCAATGGTCAACAGAGGTTAAAAAGGAGATTGGGCCCAAAATGACTAAGTATAGAATGCAGGGAAGGCGCCACGTGTCTTAACGATGCTCCTTCAAAGGTAAAATCTTGAGTGGGTTTTCAAATAAGCGTGGGCCTTCCATGTGTCCCAGAGTCCAAAAAGGGACAAATTCGGGGTTGAATAGTCAAAGTAGAGGCAGGCCAGTGGAGAGTGCCAAGTATCAGTGCGGTGTTGTTTCAAAGATAAAATTTGGGGTGGGTTTCCAAACAAGCGCCAAGCCACCACATGTCCAGGGTTAGAATTTTGGCCCCACCAAACAAAGAGACTTAGGAAAATACAAAGAAGTCCAAGGAGCATGTGGAGGCCACCATGTGGACCCTGTATGGATAGACTCTTTCAAATATTGTGCACCTACGACCTGAAATTTCAAATGGCCATATATTTTGACTGGAGACTCATATTTGGGTAGGAGAGGAATTTTGGAAACATATTGACACCCTCTAAGCCATGGAAACATAAAATATCATTCCTAATAGGATTTGGTGGGTAAAAAATAGTAAAAAGTCTCCCAGGACATTAAAGTAGAGCCCGATTTCTCCAACTACTAGATCTGATTCGATTTGATCCATTGGGAAACAAGACATAATAAATTTAGGGCAGATTTGAGAGAGGCATTGATTGATAGTGGTTGAGATTTCAAAGCAAGATTCAATGCATATCTCAAGGTGGTTAAAGCAGGATTCAATTTTTTCCTCCTCTCTTTCTTATCATTTCTATATATTGTAACACTTCTCATTTGGTGAGGAGGAGACATTCTGGGTGTAGGGAAAATCACAAAGTTGTTTCTGATTCCATTTGAGTTATAGGCCTTCTCCTACACTTGGAGATTGTATTTATGCCTCTGAGCACCGCATGTAATAGTTTTTGCACCTTACAGAGCAATAAAATCTTGTTTCGTGGCATCTTTTAGCCCTTGGAATTGTTCTATTGTTTCTTTGTGCCTCTCTATCTCGTGTTTTCTCCTTGTGTATGTATTTCACGTTTGCAGGTGCAGGATGTTGTGCTTCATGGAGTTTCTATGGTGGATCTAGATCTGGGTCTATGTCACTTCCATCTGACCTCCCTCAGTCCCCTTTTCCCTATTTCATTCTCCCTCAATAGAGTATCTCACACTTCCTTTTCTGGTGTATCACCGCTTAGTGTAGCTCTCTCTCTCTCTCTCTCTCTCTCTCTCTCTCTCTCTCTCTCTCTCTCTCTCTCTCTCTCTCTCTCTCTCTCTTGGAATGGTTATATTAGGATAGTTAGGTTCTACCTACACTGGAGTAGCTTGTGGCAGGTAGATTAGGAAGCAAGAATCAAGCTTTCTCCGAGGGAGGTCCATCTAAAGTTTTACAATTCCCGTAACTTTATAGATGGTCCCATGTTGTGTAATGACACTGAATGCCCCACTTCACACTCGGGCCATTCGGGGTGTTGTGATTTTGCACTAACAAATCCATAATAAAGATGAGAAGCATCTCGATGTGGGATATGGGTCCTTAAAAAAATTGTAAGTGATTCATACCCTCATGTGTACATATAGAGTCATCACATGTAGGATCAAATGGAATGTATTGCCAATATGATTCATTCATGAAGAACATGCAAGGGAATGGTGGGCATACTAATGTAGATGGTACAAGTGAAGGTGTAGGTGATAGAGTGGCATCCATAGACTAGACATGACCCTGATAAGGAATCATGGAAGTATTAGTATCAGGTGGCACAAATGAGATTGCATCTATCACACAAATGGCACCATCAAGTGGTGGTAAGTGAGGTGGTTATTCGATAGGTTAGGGCTCATCTATAATATCTATGTGTGGAATAAGAAGACCTGTATTAGGATCTTGTTTGTAATAATGGAATTGATCAAGGTCACAAAAATGGTGTATTCAATGCTTTCATGTAATAATTTTACACAATTATGTACAATAGAGGTGACAACTTGCATGACATGAAGCCATGGCCTACCAAGGAGATAGTTGTAGGAGACTAGGAAATCAACAATGAAAAATACAGTTTGGACATTCTTGGGACCAACAATGATGGGAAATGTAATGTGATCGAGACATGGATGGATAGAACCATCATAAGCATGCAAAGTGAAATACTATATGGAATTACATCACTAGAGGAGAGACCTAAAACTTCAAGGAATGACATAGGACACAATTTAAGTTCATATACATTATCAATGAAAGTGCCATTAACAAATACATTATGAATACGACATATGATATGCAGAGGTGGATCATTATCAAAATTTTAAACATCAGCGAGAAGGTTAGACTTGAACACTATGTTTGAAGAGAATGCATCATAAAATGATTGATAAAATAAGTTTGGATGCATGTCACATCTAATGCAAATGGTAGTAAGAAAATTTTAGACTATATGTAGTAAATCGGGATTGGCAAGTAATAATAATTTATTGAGATACTCATGATGATGAAACCCTAAGATGACAAGAAATGAATGGAACCTATAAGCATGGATCATTGAGTTAGGTTCACCAAAATGATTAACTAAAAAATGGGGATGTATGATACTTAACCTAATCTAGAATGAAATTTTAATACAAAAGTAGATAAATGTAGTAAATAAATATAGAAATGACCCAAGCAACTAATCTAATGAAAGAAGAAACCCTCATAGGCAAGAGAAGTATGGAAGTGACTTAGCTGATTTGATGATCTTGCAGCACTATATCACAAACATTCTTTGGAGAAACAAGAAGCAGGAACGTATGTGCAGAGGCCTTGAAAATGATGGATCCAATATATCAAGATAGTCCTGGAGCACTTGGAGAGGGACCTGGGAACTGTGAGCACTCTAATATCTGTAATGGGCACCCTAATATGTGAAAAATTCTAGAACTAAGTTTCGAGGTCCAGTAGGTAGTCCGAAACCCTCGGTGTTGTTGCATCAGGTTTGTTGCACTTTGCCATGTGTCATTGATAGTCCAAGATGAAGGAATGACCTGTAAGAGACCACAAGAAGTATCAAAACCCTAAAAAAAAAAATTCAAATGAATGGGTTGGAATGAACTCAACTGCCACAACAATGGGCTTACTAACTAAGCATTGCACTACATTTTGGACCCAAATGTAGATTTGTTGTGTGTGTGTATCATTTGCCTTAGGTGATTTTGTGTCGGTCACACTTTATGAAGTGATGAGCAATAACTAGATGTAGAATGTAATAGAATGGTGCATGAAATAGAATAGAATCCCTCCCTTGTGTTTTTTTGATGTAGATGAACTAGACTTGTCCTTTGTGATGGATCTAATGGATACAAATGATCTCCAAATGGATGTGACTCTAAGTGGATGATATTAGTGACTAGTTCTTGGTCCCTCATTAAGGTATCATAACTTTATATTTATAGGGTTATTTTGATCTAATTTTGTAATTAACCTCGAAATGGCAGACTACCAAAAATATAAGAAGCTGAATGGCTAGAAAGTTCCCAAAAAGTGGTAGGAAAGTTCAAAAAGGATTTGGGTGCCCGTGGTGGGACAAAGGCTCCCATGGGTGCCCCAGTACTAGCTTGGGTGCCCAGTCAAGGTTAAAATGATGTAAAACAATGAAATATGATTGGGCATGTGGGTGTAAGAGGTTGGGAATGATGAAAGTAAATGAAGTAAGATGGCCAAAAGATGGGGGTTAATTAGTACTTTATTCACTCAAAAACATTCTAAATAGTAGTATGAGAATGGAACTAAATAATGTCATAAAGTACATCATTTTATGTCTAAACAAATGTGTGGATAGAATAGAATGAACTCCCCTTCCTATGGAGTGTGTATGCATATTAATGTGCCCAAATGCAGTCCCTTGATCTATGTAGATAACTAGCCCTTGATAAGAATTGTCCGCCCATATAATGGTATGTATGTTGTGTTTATATAGGGATATCTTGTTTGAATTTCAACACTAATGACATGACATGCCGACTAGTACCTTAGGAGATGAGAGGGAAAACCAAAAAGATTGACCTCAAATGTCAAAAATAAGATCAAACATAAAGAGAACATGGGTGCCCATGATGGACAGGAGCGTCTGGAACTAGTGTCCATCCCAGGGCACTAGTGTTCAGAGAAAAGTGATGACAAGTGAGTGAGAATTGATAGATAGTGATCCCTATGACCTAACCAGAACTATATGTATGAGTGACAAGTGTGAAATATAAAATCAATAAAGACTAACAAGACAAGTGGATGGACTATGGAATGGGTCATCAGTGAATACTTTTCTTATGCAAGATCCATATAAAATAACATACTTGGCGGTATAGTAAATATTAGTAAGTGCATGATTTTGTGTCTACACCTAACATATTAATGAGTGCTTCACGTGCAACATTTGCCTTGTAGGACTATTTTCCACCATGGTTATCTAATACGTTGCTTTGCTACTATTTTCCTTTGTCTTCCTCATATGCTATTATTTGTGGGCTTTATCCTATGTCTTTCTTGTTCATTTTTTACTTGTGTGATTTTGGCCACTTCGGCCCTAATTTTCATGCAACATTATGAGCGATATCCCATGTATGAAACCCGTTTTTGTGATCTACTTTGTCTGCATTATTACATGTCTAATTTTTTTCTATAGCATGTTTGTCACTTTTTCTACTAACACATGTGTCTATCCATATTGCTTACATGTACCTTTGTTTCTACCATGCACATTCCCTCCCCTACGGGCATCATTTCTAGATCAGCATTAGGTCCTCCTTTGGGATACATTCTCCAACTGATGTCGCATGCACCCCAAACAAGGGGTGAATAAATTGGGTGAATCGGTCACCCTAGAAAATAGTTCACAACTACAGTACAACATAGGTCAATATAGAATCAACACATATTTTAGTTTCAAAAACAACCCAAATCCTAACTTGGGACCTCAATTCAGCATAGACACCGGTAGTCGGATACATACATTAGTGCATGTGCGCTCCTGAACTTTTCTAGGTGCCTATGACCAAGGGGAAGTTATAGTTAATTTCTCATATCAACATAGTTTTCAGCAATTCAAAAATAAGTTTACAAAGTATAGGCATAGTCCTCCAACAATCAAAATGTGTTTTATCTCCTTTTTCTATTTCCTTGGATCGAACTGGAACAAGCACATAACAAAGAAATATCACACCATCTGTAGTGGTGTATAAATTTTGGTAAGCATTCATGGATGAAGAGTAAAACCAGACCTCTCTCGCTCGACACCCTTTTTCCATGGTGTGAGATTTCCTAAAAACATGCACTTGGCATGAGATATCCCAAATAACTTGTTCTTGGTGTGAGATTTCCCAAAAATCTCTCTTTGCATGACATCACCCAAAAACTACTCTTCTATAGTAGTTCAAGACACTTTCTATTCATTTATACTCTTCACAAATTAGGTGCACACTTTCCTTTTACTACTTTTTCACGTATTTACATACCAGTTACATACTTGGATCGAATTTTTCATATACATGAATTTGACTACTCTTTTACTCTTCTTTTTGCAGGTTTGTCCTTACAAGTAGCAACATTCTCAAGCACAAAACATGCACAAAAACCAGTATAACATGGTACAACACACTACGCTTTAACCCCTAGGGTCACTTCCTCTTTCTTAGTTTCCACACTTCACTTTTATCACTTTACACTTTCACTTGTCTCCTCTGCACGCTTTCGCCATCGATCTACAAGGAACAAAGGTACATAAATTCTAAACTAGTTTATGTTATTGATTATTTACTCAACAACATAAATTGAGGGAAAATGTAGACACAAAATCATGCACTTGGTTACATTTCTAGGACCTAATCACATACTACTATTCATATGATTCCTAGGTGAGAAAACTAATTGACAACTATTTTTGGCCTATTTTATTTCTTTTTTGTCTTCTTTCTATTCTTTTACACCCTATAGCCCACCGATACTTTACTTATTTATCTTTTATGACTTTGGACACCAGCTCTCATGCGCCCGTCCTTCCGGGGTGTCCCTAACCCTTTTCTATTTAAGTTGCTTCTTTTGGGTTTCTTTATCTTTTGGGTCTCTTATTTTCTTATGGGGCGGCCTTCTAGTTTTCAATTACAAAATTCAACCAAGGGAATCATATAAATATAAATCTATGTGAAAAAATAAGGGACCAAGCACTAAGCATCTATTATCACCACCTAAGGTTGCATCCAAAGGCATTCTAAGAGCATCAAAGCATCCATCTAACTTTCAATTAAGGGACAAGGGACTACAATTTCTACATACATGCATAGGAAGGGGAAGTTTATTTTCCATCCATACATCTATTTATATTACTACATCTAACTTTTTTTCACTATCAAGTGCATCTTGCACAAGAGCTTTGTAGGGCATGATTTCTACACATGTACAAGAACTACATGGAGTCTGAAATGTAGTACAACACTCAGTTGTAAGATCACTCAGTCAGGTGACCACCAGGGTCAGTCTTACTCCCCATTTACATATTTTATTTTTAAGATTTGATGTGTTTTGGGGTTTTGCAGGATATCATTTTTTTTAGGTCACAGGTGAATTTGGCGATCAACCAATGACATAAAGCATCGAAAGTGAAGGTTAGCGATACTTGTGTGACACAAGTAAAAACCAATTTTAGAGCCCTTGCATGGTCACGTTGCCTAATAGAGATTCCCAAAGTGCCTAAGCACCCTAGTCCTATTCCAAATTCCTTATTCCAAGCTCATCCCCGTAGTTCTAGGATTTTATTTGTTTGATTACAATATTTTCCTCCGTTTATAGTTTTCCACCCAAAGATAATTCGGGATTAATTTTTAAATCAACTAAGTCTTCTACTCCCTACCTTGTACTATTTCTTTATCTTATTTCTTTTCTCCTCTTGTATCTAGCAACTATTGTTTATATTTTACATCTAAATCTCTTCAATATTGAAGGTTTTACAAATTTCAATTATTTTTAACGGGTTGGTTAACTATAAACACTTGCACACACACCAAAGAGAACTACATGATTCTTGATCCTGCAATGATGGCATGTAGTACATCACTTATAATGGTTCAAAAATGGCATTTTGATCACAAGGGTATTCCAAAGCATCACCACACACAAAATTTTCTCCTTTTTGTTTTCTAATGCTTTTATGAAGGGATATGTAGATTGTTAGGGTTTTCACTTTATTGCAGTTTGATTCAAGTAATCTCAAAGTTGTGCAAGCAAGATCAACATACAATGGAGATAAATTTAAACCAAGTAAATCACACAAAAAAATTCATGTATATAATTTCAAAATGTCCAAGATCATACATTTTTAGGTCATGACTATTCATCTCGGGTCTAGACCATACAAAAGTATTATGATCCTACTCCTTTAGGGTTGTTCATTTCAGTAACTTTCACTAAAGTATATATATTTCAAATGTAATCCTACTTCACTATCATATACATACATATTATCTCCGGCTTACCATAAATAACTAATTTTATCTCTCCTCTTATGTATTTATGAAATTCCTTGTCATTTATCAATCATTTCAAGTTTGAATAAATTATTCTAATTGTGTATAATTGATGTTAGAAGCTAATTAGATCAAAATAGTCTACCTATTGCAAACCCCTAAATATTTTTTTTGTATGATAAAATTCTAAAATATAACTTCAATGTAATAATAAATATGAATATTGCGTCAACCAACCTATTTATTTATTATTTTACACTCTTAGAGAAATCGGGCTTCATTCTATATGGAATTTACTTCACTATTTTATCACCATCTATTAACTCAATAAAATTCTCTATCCAACTTGATATATTTCTTTATAATCAAACATGAATAAGTGCATATAGCTTCAAAAGAGTTGGAGGTATGCCTTCTCTTTTCTACCACAACATCACTAATTTTTATTTGTTTAAGGTGTTCTTCCATATCTTCCTTAGTGAGTTGTTTTGGTGCATCAGTTAGTGTGATTGGAAGGATATCCTTAAATGAAATATCTACCTCAATATCTTCATCATTAGTTTCTTCCTCACTAGTGCTATAATAATCCGAGGACATACAATCATCATTTTCATTATTTGAATCAATAGGTCCTGCTATATTATTTGAAGCGTGATAAATTTTTAAACCCAACATGCCCATTAGAGACTCGTTCATTACATTAACTACACCTCCACCATCTACTAAAACATCATGTTTTCCTCTGCTTCCAAAATAGGGACCTTGACCTTTTTTTGTTAAGCATTGATTCCACTATGTAGTTCACACCTTTTCTCAAAAGATGAAGCAAGAAGTTGGCCATAGGTAATATTTGGAGGGTACTTGGATAAATCTTCCAGGATGGAGTACGGTCTTTATCGGGATGTGAAATCATAAAATCTTACACACACAACTTTTTTCTCTTATGTTTCTTAGTAGTCCCTCCTTTCATTTTCATAGGATCCTCATCGTATTGGTTATCCTTTTCTTTCTTTCTTTTAGTAACAAAAAAATATCCTTCATTATTTTTTTCTTATCCACTACATCAAATGAATTTATAGATTCTTTTATTTTATCATTATATATTTTTCCAAATGTAGATGCTCTATCTTGACAATTGTACTTATAATATCCCTTTTATGACACCCATAATATACAACTTTATACATATTTATTTTTGTACCTATATATCATCCTTGGGAGTTTTGGGAACTAAATTCCTTTCCTTGAAGAGGATTAATAGCTAACTAAACCATTTTCTTAAGGAGGTCTTGTTATCCATATTCCCCCTTCAAAATAGATTAACCTACAGGTCTGGGCATTGATAGTTAATGGGGAGAATTTTACAGGATATATCACGGAATTCTTGTGAGCCGTGGAGAAGGTTTGGATTCGGGTCTATTTTAATGGTTGAGCTGGAAAAATGTACAGATTGTCACCTTGTTGTTGCATGTCAAACACCTTTCCGACGTGTATCAACCACCTTCCTAATGAGCATCAACTTCCTTCCTAATACGTGTCAACCACCTTCCTAACGTGCATCAACCGCCTTCCGACATACATCAACCACCTTTCGACGCGCATCAACCTCCTTCTTAACACACATCAAGCGCCTCTTCGACGCACATTAACTACTACTTCTTGATGCGTGTCACTGCTTTCTCTCTGTCACACGACAACATTCCTCGTTGTCATGTGAAAATTCTTCCCCCCTTTTCATGCATCGTCCCACCTTCCCCGGCATGCCCATTTGATATCGTATGATAACCCTTCCTTCTTGATGCACATCAACCTCCTTTCACTATCGTGTGAAAGCATTTCTTCTTGTCATGTAACAATCATTCCCTCGGTGGCAGCGGCACTCCCCATTCTTATCGGGAAGTAGCTGGTGGTTCCTTTCAAGTGTCAAGGAGTTTCGGATACGGCCAAGCATTAATGACACCCTACAAGGTAGCTCAAAAAATGGTTTTATGAGGTATGGCACCCATGTTGGTTTGTAAGAAAAGTACCATTGGAAAGCGGACCAATATGGCCACCCATACCTCCGTATAGGAAATTAATGAAGGTTATCGGTTTGTAGCTCCTTTTCTCTATATATATGTAATTTTTCCTCATTTGTAAGGGAGACATTCTGGGAGTTGGGGAAACTCTTGCAAAATTTTCCCTCAACTACATTTGAGTTGTAAGCCTTCTCCGACACCTAACAAGTGTATTTATGCCTTTGTGCATCATATGTAATGGTTTGTGCATGTTATAGAGAAATAAATTCATGTTTTTGTGGTGTTTTTCAACCCTTTATCATGTTTTATTATATCTCCTTGCCTCTCCATTATTATTTTCATATTTTGTGCATGTTTTCTCACTTGTAGGTTTATGAGGTTGTGCTTCATGGAGATTTGATGGCGAGTGGGGATTTGGGTTAGTGTCATATCTAGTCTGGCCTCTCCCAACTCCATCTTCCTTCTCTTCCTCCCTCAAGTAGAGTATCTCATCCCTTTTCTTGGTGTTATCACCACCCCCTTAGTGTAGGATTTCCTTTTATGCACTCTCTCTCTCTCTCCCTGTCTCCTTGGAATTGTTAGGATAGGTGTAGTTAGGTGTTTTTATTGCATTAGGAGTAGTTTAGCATTAGGATTAGGTAGAGGAATCCATCTTTATCTCGGAGGACCATCTTAGTTTGTAGGTCTCACAACATGAGAGATGGTCCCATGTTAGAAAATTACACCTAATACCCCATTCCCAACTCATTCATTTAGGGAGTGTTGTAATTTTTACATAACAGTTTGACATGCCCGGTGGGATAGTTTTGAAGAACCTTACCACTTTACTTCATCAGGTTTGATGTGCTCTTGGTGAAGGTTTTAGCCTTTGGAGGCACTTTCAAGTACATCGACAACTCCATTATTCCAGAAAACTTGGCATATCATTTGTAGACCCCCACCCATGTTTTGTCATTTTCCATGTATTTCCCTTCTTTTCATTCTTTCATTTTTCTCTTTCATGAAGTCTTACAATCGTGTCTTCATTTCCATCATGGAATTCACATTTTCATCAACAGCGCCATTCAAATACCCCTTCACATTTGTAAAATGTATTTCCAATGTATTAAAAACCCCTCCAAATCCATACTACATTGAATATCAACATAGTGTGCATACATGTGTGAGAAGAATGCAGATCAATTTGGCTATCTGCCAAACTATGGAGTTGTTAAAGAGTAGTGGTATGCAGATTTTGGAGGCTATCCTACACCCAGTGATGTGGAGTTGTAGTTGAAGGTTCAAAATATGGAGGAAACCATGGTTCAGACTCATGCTACATCTCAAATCAAGGCATTGAGGATTGACTTCATGGAACCTTCTCCATGGGTTGGCCCTATGCCATTTTACTACAGACCACAACATAATCTTGCTTTCATAGTTGAGGTTCTACCATAGCTTGAACAATGGAGTACAAAGATAAGGATCATGAATCCAATGTTGTTTTATCTTGTCAATGGGATACCCCTGCATTGCCATCCTACAACCCTCTCCCTATTCCACAATCATTTCCGTCTCAACCCAAGCCTCATTTCTCAAGCTTCTTATCTGTTTCCCCCATTGCAGATTTTGTCTCTCCATCTTCTACCCTTCCATCTCACCTTCAATTCTCTACCCTTTTCCATTCTAAAAATCAGTCCCCTCCATAGAAAGAGGAATCCATACCTTCCCCTCCACCACAAAAAATGCAAACACTAGTTGTGACCCAACCCACCCCTCCTCATGCATTCCCAAGTCCGTGTTGGGAGGAGACCCAAAAGACTAGTCAAGAGGAACAAAAATAAAGGAACCCAATAGAGAAGAAATGACCAAAGTTCTAAAGAGTTGGGCTATCAAGTTCAAAATAGAAAATATCCCCTTGATGGTTAAGCCTTCAGAGGAGATCAGGGTTGAAGAACAAGCGGTGGAGGCTGATGTTGTGGTAGAAGTGGAATAATAACAAGAGGATGATGACCAGCAGTCTATTTTCGGAATGCGAGTGTGCACGATGGTGTTATCTTATCACAAAGTTGTTGATCCATCACCAACTCGTAGAATCAGCAAGAGAAGAAGAAGCAGCTCCAAATCTCCAGGAGGAGGAGCATGTGCAAGCAAAGAAGGAAAAGATCCCAAGTTTGCAAGATGTTTTGATAGAATGCGGTGATCCTCATTGTCCCACATGCCTAGAGCTTGTTACACTATTGGAAGGTTTCATTGAGCCACCACATCCATCACAATTAGTTACAACCAACCATGGGGAGCTTCATGCCATGGAGGTGAAAAAATTATATTTTGAAGCCTTGGACGAAGAAGAGATCATAGAAAGCTTCTTGATTTCTTTTGATGGTAAAATTTCATATCCTTCTTCCACTTCATCCTTGCAGAATCTAATTTTATGGAGGATTTTGATCTCTCAAGCTTCATGCTTGAGGAGGAGGAAGATGATGACAACAAGGCCAAATCAGTCATCATGGAAAAGGAAACTTTGGAGGACGCAAAGTTGTTTGTAGAGAGTGAAGAAGCATTTAAACCATCTTACAAGCAACCACCTTCTTCTAGAAAGTTTGTATGATGACTCCATTCAGGGAGTTGAGCTTCAAAGAGATGGGAAGATCATGAGGATCAGTTCATTGGTTCCTAAGGCCACATGTCCAATCAGATATTTGGCTATCTTGGAGCCAAAAATAGAATTCCCATTGGTCATGCTCACTTCAAAGCATGAGGAGGATCTTTAAAGCACTAAAGATTAGCACCAAAGATTAGCACCAAAGCCTCCAAAACCCAAATAATGAGCATCTTGAGGAGGTATTCTTTTTGTTTGATGTTTATACTTTGGCTAGTTGGGTGGAAGATAGTTTTCCACTCTTATCAATAGCCATGTCCATTACTAAATTAATTACATGGCCGCACTTTGTAAAGAAGGGAAGCTATTTCTCCCTACCTGTTGTAGGCTTTGTTTAGCTCCCTTTGTCTTTAGTTGGGGTAGGGTAGGTAGGTTTTCTTTCAGTAGAATAAGTGCTTATGCACACTCTACATATCCCACTTGGGGTATGTATTATTTTCTCCTTTGTACATAGTTTTTTCATGGTGGTTGCTCTTGCATAATTCATCATGATGACATGAGGTAATGCTGCAGTAAGGGATTTAAATTTGCATGAAATAGTTACAAGTATTTAAGAAAATCCAAATGCAAAGTAACTAAATCAGATTAAGGGACAATTTTCAATGTTTTCATCTCTCATGTCTCTCTAGATCAATCACAATTGAACTTTTATGCCTCTTCTTGCATCAAAAAATCAATCATAGGGGCATTTCTATCTTTGAAATTTTGGCTAAGGCATGTTCATGAGGGAATATCAAATCCTAACAATGATTTGACCTCTCTCAATGAGCTTCTATTCTCGAGAACTTATACAGTGTTATTCTTGTCAAAAATCATCAGTTGGTTGTGCTTCACACTTGGCAAGAAATTAGATTTTGGGGTAGTTTCACAATGCATATATTCAATCCCAACAGATCAGTTATAGATTCAGAGTTCTATTTGCCTTTTCCTTGGTCATATTTTTAGTTTAGGGGACAGTTTTTCAAAAGAAAGATTAGTTTCTTCAGGGTTAGGCTTGAATCCATGCCCAATGGATGTTTCAAGGTAACTGGTCACAGATCTAGCAGGCAGATCACCCCGCAAGTTGCCAAATTGTTATTCATATTTTCCCCCCCTTTTTCAAAATGGATTAACCTACAGGTCTATGCATTGATAGTTAATAGGGAGAAGTTTACAAGATATCTCGTGGTGAAGGTTTGGATCCGGTTTGTTCTAATGGTTGAGTGGTAAAACGTATGGATTGTCACCTCGTTGTCACGTGTCAACCACCTTCTTGGCGTGCATCAACTACCTTCCGACATGTATCAAACACCTTCTTGACATGCATCAACCACCTTCCTAACACGATTCAACCGCCTTCCTAATGAGTATCAACTTCCCTCCTAACAAGCATCAACCACTACTTTTTGATGCATGTCACCACTTTCCTCTGTCGTGAGATAGCATTCCTCACTATCATGTGACAATCCTTCCCCCTTTGGCATGTGTTGTCCCTCATTTCCCATCATGCCCCTTTTCTATTGTACGATAGCCCATCCTTCTTGATGTGCATCATCCTCCTTTCACAATCACGCAACAACATTTATTCTTGTTGTGTGAAAATCATTCCTAAATCAAGCAGTGGCTCTCCCCGTTCTTGTTGGGTGTCAGGTGGTGGCTCATGTCGGGTGTTAATAAGGAGTTTCAGATATGGTTGGCCATTAATGTTACCATACAAGGTAGCTCAACAACTAGTTTTATTAGGTATGGTACCCCTATTTTCCGTGTAAGAAAAGTACCATTTGAAGGTGGACCGGTACGGCTACCCATACCTCTATACAGGAAATTAATGAAGGCTATCGATTGGTAGCTCCTTTTCTTTATATATATGTGATTTCACCTCATTTGTAGGGGAGACATTATGGGATCTAGGCAAACTCTTGATATTTTTTCCCTCAACTCCATTTGAGTTGTAAGCCTTCTCCTACACCCGACAAGTGTATTTTCCCCTTGTACATCATATGTAATAGTCTGGGCATGTTATAGAGTAATAAATTCACGTTTTTATGGTGTTTTTCAACCCTTTATCATGTTTTATTATATCTCCTTGCATCTCCATTATTATTGTCACATTTTGTGAATGTTTTCTCACTTGCAGGTTTATGAGGTTGTGTTTCATCGATATTTGATAGTGAGTAGGGATTTGGGTTAGTGCCATATCTGATCTAGCCTCTCTGAACTCCATCTTCCTTCTCTTCCTCCCTCAGCAGAGTATCTCATCCCTTTCCTTGTAGCTATCACCACCTCCCTTAGTGTACGATTTCCCTTTTATGCACTCTCTCTCTCTCCTATCTCCTTGGAATTTTTAGGATAGGTTTAGTTAGGTGTTTTTCTTTCATTAGGAGTCATCTAGCATCAGGATTAGGTAGAGGAAGTCAGCATTATCTGGAGGACCATCTTAAGTTTGCAAGTCCCACAACTTGAGAGATGGTCCCATGTTAGCAAATTACACCGAATTCCCCATTCCCAACTCTCGGTCATTTTAGGGGTAATGTAATTTTGACATAATAGGTCCTCATGCTCATTGGATGTATTATAGGGAAGAGACGAACTCACCGTGAGTGGTTATGGTACATAGACCACATGTTCTAGTGCATAATCAAATTTAGTATTAACTTCATTTGGCTCTTCTTCCATACTTTCCTCTTTCCTTTTAGAAATACTATTTATTTTCTCGAGGTTCTTTGTGTGGTAATACTTTAATCATTGTCTAATATTTTATTCATTCCAAGGATGAAGTTCTTGCAAAGAAGGTTTTACATGACATTCAATAACCCATATGCTAATCCTTCTTTTTGGATTTGGGCATCGAGCTTCCTTCTTATCTCTAAACTAATGCATGGTATTCTCTCGATCTTCTATTTATCTCCTTAGGCTATCCTTGTGATCTCTATCATGAGGTGTGCATATTTATGATGTGCTTTGAATTATTCAAGAAAAAAATTAGTCAAAAAATCCCACGAATTTTCAAATTTATCATTGAGTGTATTAAACCACCTAAGTATTAAACCATCTATAATTATAGGAAGAAATTTAGTCCATTTACCTTTTGATGAGCCCATTACAAATGTAGTATATTTAATAATCTTGCATGAAAGAGAGGGAATCTTACCCATTCTTCTATATACGAAAAATGTAACCATAAAGTAAGATATTAACCCACGAGTACAAATGGTATGAATTATTTATAAAAATAATTGGAATGGCTATAATAGAAATAAAATTTACTATGAACAACACTCTTAATGGTAAAAATGGGAATGACCATAGTAAAAATATATTTACTATGGTAATTCCTATTCACATTAAAACTAGATTTATTATGCTAAAAATGAATGCTTGTGGTAAAAATTGAGGTTACTAAGGTAAATACTATTCATAGTAAAAGTGACTTTATTGTAATAAATATTATTCATGGTAAAAAGAGAAATTTATCATGGTAAATAATATTCGTGGTAAATACAAAGCTACCCTTCGATTAATGGTTGGTTAATTTTACTTAGATTAACTCGCGCTTTGATCCACGCCCTGTCCACCTCTGTCCGCGCCTCGATCGGGCCTCGATCCATGCCCGATCTGCGCTGTCTACCTCTATCTCGCACCTCTCCGATCTCGGGCCTCGATCCGCACTGTCCGTGCCTCTACCTGCGCTTCGCCACGCCCCTGCGCGCGCCTCTGTCCGCGCCCTCTACACTCACCTCGCGCCCTCTGCTCGCGCCCACGCCCTCTGCTCACACTCTTTACTCACACCCTGTGCCATGGTGGCTACCCGAGCCCTTGCTTCCAAAGTGAACCCTAAATCTGACCGGCAAGAACTCAATAGACAGGTGAGGGAGATGGAGGCGGCACGGCTGTGGGGCTCGTCTCAGAGGTTCCACCCTGGTCGTGGATCGACCTTGCCTTCACTACAGGGAGCTCCATTCCTCCACCTCAGAATGGCTGTGCAAACCCTAGCTGAAATCTACCACAAGATCCATCCGGGGGTGTGGAAACGCCTGGTAATAGACATTTAAAATCTGTGTTGGAAGGATCAGTTCGTGACAGATTGGAGCTCGACAGAGATGCTAGTCGTGGCCATATTGGGTCATCCTTCAAAAACATTTTAAACGGCAAGGAATCTTCCATGAAACCTGTAGACATTACCCCATCTATTACTTTCGGGGAAGAGGTCATTTCCTCTGAGATTTACTACAAAGAGCATGCTCTGATTTGTAGATTCGGGGGACTATGGCCCAGCCTTCCTACTCTTCATGCGTGGATCTCTGAGCACTGGACTCCAATTTTAGCTGGAAAAATAGACTTGTATCCATGTGCTAAAGGTATTTTCATTGTAACCTTCTCTTTAATAGCTGATAGAAACATCATTGCTTCCAATCTTTGGACCTGCCAATCTAAATATTTGATCATTAAACCCTGGTTTCCATCCTTCAACCCACTCACAGAATCTTTCTCATGGAAACCTATTTGGATCAGGCTGCCCCATTTACCTCTCCAGTTCTGGAGTCATGACTATTTGACATCCATTGGAAATGCCTTGGGAACTACACTCTATATTGATTCTCAAACCACTAATTACACCCATACTACTTATGCTCGAATCTTGGTGGAACTTGACACCGATAAAAATCTTCCTGCAACCATAGACCTTAGAGTGCAAAATAGAACTTGGTCACAACCTCTTGATTATGAAGGTCTTCCTTTTCGTTGTAGAAGATGTTTTTGCTTAGGGCACACCTCTACTGAGTGTGGGATGGAAAAACGTCAACATGAGAAGCGTAGCTGGTGGAGAGATGCTCTTCCGAAACACCTGATTTTTGAGGCAAAAAAGGGACTAGATTCAAATGCAGATACAAATATTGAATCCATTTCAGCCCCAGAAACCGAATCTCAAATTGTGAGCAGCATGAAAAATGCACACGCTGTTGAGGGCAACATGGAAAATGATAAATATCTCTCTCGTGTTAACAAAGTGGCTGTCCCAAAAGGAACAAATGCGACTAAGGAAAATACTCCTCCTTTGTCTTCTTCTCCAACCGCGAAGGCTCCATCAGGATGGGTTACGGTCAGCAAAAAGAAAAAATCTACCCCTTTGAAGGGTAGCACTTCACCTGGATGATTATTTTCTCTGCTATTGGTATTTGGCTACATGGGTCTCATTTTTCTTGGCCGGATAGCAGGTTGCTTCCAATGGTGTTGTTATGCCATTGTTGTTCGATTGTTGTATTTCTGTTGTTTTTTTGTTGTTTCTTTGTCGGTTGTTCGCTGACAATTTTCTGCAGTCGGGCTCTATTGTTCTATTTGGATTTTGATCCATCTCTTGTGCTTTAACTTTCAATTCAGGCTTCTGAGCCTTGGTGTACAAGGGTATAGTCCCTTTCAAAAAACTATTTGCCAATAATAAAAAAATGGTTGGTTAATTGGAAATAACATCCCACAATATCCATCAATGAGGAATGGTCCCAACAATGGAGCTGAAATGTCTCTGGGAACTCCTCATGTTGTGATTATTTTAATAATGCATAAATTTTAGTTTGGTGGAATGAATTTAGAAAAAAACAATCAACATACAAGAAAGAAACAATATGATATAAAGGCTTAATACAAAAATGAGATACAACTAAAAATTATATTACTATCAAGGTATTGTTAGTATCTCACTCCAAGAATTATACCGAGTGTTATGAAATACACTCACCTTTCCAACAATAATTCCAAGAGAAACTTCTCAAACACATCTTTAAATAGTTTTTTTGATACTCCTACAAAATGGTATGTACTCACTCTATTATGTTCCAAATGAGGTCGGCCCTTCTATTCATAGAAATTTAGGGGTTATCCACCCTATCTATAAGATAGGATAAGATATATCTTTTATCCAATCATATTACATATCTCAACTATTATCATTACATGTAGGCTTATCCCTTAGGATAGAATCAACCTTATCTTTTACAAGGGATTCCACCATTTTAATACTTTTTTCCCTAAATAAAAATAAAATATTCAAAATATATATGACCATGTAGACCGTACTTACTTGTGAGTTTTTCTATTACCATAACCACTTATGAAAAATATTTACTTTTTACCTTTGAGTATAACTTTCAAACCATTCCCCTAATGTACTTTGACTATTACTATAGAATATGTACTAGTTACATTCTACCTTGCACACCATAATTTATTAGCGAGGCATCATTAAATTGTAGAGTACGTTACTACAAGATAAACTCAATAACATACTATATATATATATATATATATATATATATATATATATATATATATATATATATATATATATATATATATATATGAAATGGAAATTTTGGAGGAAAAATCTAGTCTTGACATACCCAACACAATAGTAGTGTGATGTGGTGTGCTTTAGCTACGTGAGTTAACCATTTTGTTCCTTAAAACCATTGAATAATACATGGATTGAATTTTTTCTTTCTAATATATGGATTTATGACCTTTATATGGTTGGAAATAGAAGAAGCTAGGCTCTTTTACCTAGTTGAGTGCTTCATACTTGTAGTAGGGATTTCTCTAATTTATGTGCAACTAATTTGGGTAGATTTAGGGAGCCCTTGAGTGCTTTTAGAATTATATTTCCATAGGCTCTTGTAAGTGTGTCATGTGAGTTATAAAGTGATATTGACTTGCTTATACATCCTTTCATAGGTGAAATATTATAACAAGGTTGATCCTATGAAGATGAAATGAATCAATAAAGGTATTCAAAATGAAATAAATTCATAAAACACAAAGGGTCAGGACCATATTGGTCAACCAAGATTGGACCCCACATCTTGACCCATTTGTATGGTCCTCACTAGAGGAGGAAAATTGAAATAGGAAGTTGTGACATGAAGCACAAAGGTTGTTTACTACTTTGGTCTAATAATATTATTTGAATTGACAACAAAGTAGAGTTTAAAGATAAACAAGTCATATGAGAGCTAGAGATATGGACTAATTGGATTCCAAAAGTGGACATTTTTCTTATCAAAGGAGGATATTCAACTTGGCATTATAAAAGGACAAGTTACCAAATTTTAGTGTATATATTTTTCCTCCTTTAAATGTGTAATATAAAATTGCATGTTTAAAGGAATCACATTCTGGGTGTGCACACACACTTTATATTTTCTTGAAGATGTTTCTATGATGTGTTGGTGTTGGCATACTCCATGGTGAAAATTGTAATGTACAAAGTGTAGCTAGTTTTTATGATATAAATTGAACTGTAACTCAAGATATAGATAACTCTTGTAACTTTGAACTTGCAAAAATTAAGATAAGGGGATGTAAAACATGAAAGGAATAAACATATTTTTTATAGAGGAGGAAATCCCATTCTTTTCGTGCTTTGGAGACTTGCAATTGTTACTAAGATGTCATAGGATTGAGGGTGATCAGTCCTCAATTTTTATCAAAGGAGAGACTAGAGAGTTGAGTACACCCCAACATTGGAGAGAGTGAGAAGAGGAACCAAATTTTCCTTTTTAGAAATTTTTAGAGAGGAACGTAAACCTATGAAGAACTTATACACTTTGATACCTTCCATTTTGAGAATATAGCAAGAGAAGGAAAGCCTATCAAGAACTTCTTCAACACCTTCCACTAAACCCAGAACCCACATCATTGTATATGGATCTATGCCTAATTTTTATTGTTTTAATTGTTGAGTAATATTAAACCGAATGAAATAAATGTATATTACCATTGCTCTATATAGTGAGAGAAAAAGGAAAAGCTATCAATAACTTCTTTGACACCTTCCGTTAAACCCATAAACAACATCATTGTAGATGGATCTAGGCCTAATTTTTATTGCTGTAATTGTTGAGTAATATTAAACCGAATTAAAGAAATGGATATTACGATTACTCCATAAGGTGTTGTGTTGATTAGACTGAATATATAGATCTTGATATATCATAGTGGAAGAGGCCCATGCCCATAAACCCTATTCTCGTAATTGAGTCTAAATAGTATATAAGAGAAAGAAGGAAGTACTTGTGTCCCCTATATCATTTTTTGAATTGAGACATATGTACCTACAAATGTATAGAAATAATATAAATAGATGATTAAATATGAGAAACAAAAAATTCCTAAGAATATGCTCCCTGTCTTGGAACATCATCATGGTCAAGACCATAACTTAGTCTTGACTACACTGCATGCAGTTTTGACCTTATTAGGATTCTTCCACATTTTGGTATTTGCTCCTTTTTTTAAGGATCTGATCCCTATAAAAAAACACGTACTTATATTATGAAATATGTATGTAGATGTAGAAAATATCCTAATGAATACTTCCTCTTTTGAGGTACATGTGATAAAGCATTTGAGTATGTATCTCAAAAGAATAAATGTGTACCCATGTGTAATAAGTCCCATAATTTTTTAGGGTCATATTAAAGGTTGGAATGGTTTCCATCGTTGGAAGCATATACCTATAAAATGGGTTGTGCATGGTGGAAACCATGACATGGAGAGAAAGTAACATGAAACATGCAACAAGTAACAAACAAGAATACATTTTTATAGTAGTAAAATAACGAGAGAAAAGTGTTAGTTATGTCATAATCCAAACTAACACTATCATAAAAACATAAAAGTAGTAATTATTGAACATTTTTGGTCAATCATCGGGTAGGGGTACCAAAAAAAACTTCTTGTTGAAAAATAGTCATTTCAAGGAAGGATTGCAAGCAAACAAGCAATTATGTGTGTTTTTGCAAGGTGCAACGCCTCACATATGTTGCCATTCTGAGTGTCATCTTTAGAAAAGATATACAAAAGCCTCGAAATACTAGTACACGACATTGATGAAGGTGGGAATAGTACAGTGCATTAATTCTTATTATTTCTTTATTTTTGAATGAGATTAATTAGGTGTTGAGTTGTTTAGTTCATTCCACATTGAACATACATAATATAAATACAAAAGGAAATAGACAATTCAATTACATAATTTAATTTCATTTATTCGTAAAGAAATAATGTTTCCCAAATAAGCCATGGGATATAACTTATATGTACAAATAGAAGAGATACATATACATGAAACTGTAAATAAGTGAAGAGAGAAGAAACCCATCATTTCCTGAATGATTTGGTTTCCCCATGATTCTCGCTATACCTACATCATCTTCATACTCCTCTCGGGTTGCATACACTGTTGATATATAACAAACATATTGTTAGAGCTCGGGTATTTCTCTCTAATCATGTACTTACAATTTCAGGAAGATGAATCTTTTCAAGAAAGCACAGATAAAATACATGAAAAGGAACTAGAACAAGAATGACATAGTACATGTCACTATCATTCAGGAGCATTTAAGTGCCACTTTCAGAGTCATATCAAGAAAGAGAAGATCACTGATGGATGAAAAGATAAGTTATTGGCCCATTTTCTAACTAGTTTTCTAAAGTGTGCAGGTATAGGGAACAAATAGGAAACAAGCTCAACTCAAAAATTACATTTTATGTCTTTAGTACAATTATTGACATCCACAAAATAGATTGCATCTACATTTTGGTTAAGCTTTGAAGATTGCAGCAGATAAATACAAGTGTAGATTTACAGTATAAAGGGCTTCTAAGAAGAAGAGTTTATAATAATGCAACTAGGATAGCCCATAAAAGAAGAATATGTTCAATTAGATTTTGGCAAGTACAGTTTGTAATGGCAACATTAAATGAACCAATCATATTTAGTTGCAAAATTTAAAAGGATACGGTTGAATAAGGGAGCTTTAAAGATTGGCAAAGATCAAATATGATACTATTCAAGCTTACATCAATAAGACTAACTTCTTCCGAGCATAAATATTGCTAAAACATAGAATCAGAAGGATGCTTTCTAGGTTTTCAAGATCTTGAAAAAAAACATATTTGCATGAGATACTTCATATTTTAAATACAATCTGCTATTACAGAATGCATATTCATATATGGAAGATGTTATGAAAGACAAAGGAATATTACCTATATATCTCTGCATAGTTTCACTCCACATTTGAGGAGCCGTCAAGTTGAGAAAAATTTACAAATTTAAAGATAAATACATAATTTCAAAGCAATGCAAGCTCAAGGCAAAGGCAGTTGCTCTACATAATGAAAGCCAAATGCATTCATCA
Organism: Taxus wallichiana var. yunnanensis; assembly: GCA_018340775.1. Classification (NCBI taxonomy): domain Eukaryota; kingdom Viridiplantae; phylum Streptophyta; class Pinopsida; order Cupressales; family Taxaceae; genus Taxus; species Taxus wallichiana. Next base: position 213,390,891 of record CM031240.1, read on the forward strand.
TGGAGGGCACAGTTTCAGTTATAAAACAAATATGCATGTGTAATAAAGAAGTCCCAGAAATGTCATCAAAGGAGTACAAGTTCTCTTCAAAATAAGTCAATTGTTTGTTAGGATCAAGAATAAACATATCTTGCAAGTAATCTAAAGAAAAAAGGGAATAGCTACAATTTTATTGCTAAAATTTGAAGTTATGTTGCAATTTTCCATAAGCTACCCATACATATAAAGAAAGAAAACTATATCAAATGCCAAGTTCCAGATTTGTTAAACAAGTACCATTAGAAAATAGAATTGAGATCACAAGCAATCAAAGGTGCTTGAAGATACAAACGATACTTCTGCAACTTGGATTTTCAACCATTGATGCATTAAAAAGTATATGGAGTTTTAAAACTTGAAAAGAATATAAGTAGAAGTGTTGATATTTTACTTATATTGAGACAGAGTAGGTACAAATCTGTTTTTGCAAAAGTATTCACTTTAAATCATACCTCTAGAGCAAATTTTCAACCATCTAGTATGAAATGCACTTTCCAGTTATCAAGATGAAAGGATTTTGGAGCACACGTTATATCACATTCATTTTATATTGAAATAAGGAGTTGGAGTATAAATTTTCAAAGCAAAATTAGAGTACGAGAGAAAAAATGTGAGCACCAAAATCCATGAGTTGGGCATCAAAATAAGCTTAAAGCAGAGGTAGCTACTATAAATAATTAAACCCTGTGTCAAATGTTATTGATAAAGCAGAGAGTTATATGTAAATGAGCTCAAGTATCAAATCAAGGAATCTTGGAATAAAGCTCCGATATATCAAAGGCAAAGTCGAACAAGTAAACCACGGCCAGAGTGAAATAAGAGGCTTAAAAGGTTATGGTGTGCAAGATCAAACATAGTCCAAAAAAATACCCATCACGCCCAAGGAAAACATAGCAAGAACGGGTTTGATTTGAATATCATTAAGAACTCATGTCTAAGCTAATGTATGGGTGAGCCCGAGATAAATAAGTGGCGAGATGAAAAATGGGTCACGAAACCATACTCAAAGTGGATCAAACATCCATGGCCGAGCTATGGAAAGGCCAAGTAAATGCTCAAAAATATAGAGAGTTTCCTTATCCTTATGACCACTTTGGGAGAAAATACGAACCCAGTTTGGGTTTTACCCTAAATCCAAGTTCATACAAATTCAAGTCTATGCAAAGCAAGGCTAAGCTCAATGATACAGAGCTAAAAAACTAAAAACTTACAAACTTTTTAATATATGCAAGCTACATTAAATAGCAACACCTATTATAGAAACAAATTCAGAATGAGGTTCGACCTTCCTATACTAATGCTCAATATTTTAACAAGAAAAATGGAGATACCAGAAAATCATGTCGAAAAGAAAAATATGAACCAAAATTTTCAAACTTTAAATGGAGCAGAGCTCATGAAAATGGAAGTTGAGCTACAAATCTAAAAATAGAGGCGGAGTAAAGCACAGGGATAACTTACCAATGTTAGGAAAATGACGGTCATGGATTTGAAATTCCCAACTCAAGCTCAAATACCTCTAACGTAAAGGAAAATAGATATCTAAATCAAGATTCGAGCAAAGCAATGATGCCTCAACATAAGAATAAACAAATACACACATATGTGAATGGCAGCCATGAGAAAAAAACTTTCACAAAGCTTACAGTGGAAAAGGCAAGTGGACCCAACAGAAATGAACTCCCCTCAAGCACAATAGCATCCATGGCTTGAAAAATAGAGCAAAAATGTTAAAACCCAACTCGTAATTTCTTAGCTAAGCCCGAATGCAAAGTGCAAAGCATGGGAATGAAGAATTGAGGTGGCCAATTTAAAATAATTTATGCATAAGAAAGAAGAGCTTTTACCTAAGTATAGGAAAACCCTCATGGAAGTCATGGCGAAAGGACCAAAATTGCAGACCAAATCAAACATCTATGGCATCCATAGCTCTCCAATTTGTAGGAAAATGCTCAAGAGATCACCATAGTAGCAAATACCAGAGCTCAGAAAGCTTTGAGCTTCTTCTATGGTGGCACAAAAAAATATTGGCATAGTTTACCCTAGGGGAGAGGGGCTACAAGTGGTACACCCTAAGTTAAGGGGTCCATAAAATAAATTGTTTATCATATGAAATTGTAATTTTTTCACTAATCTGTAGTTTAGATTTGTATTAGCTTATATTTTTTCTTTGGAATGTTCAATTGGAGGGAAACCCATATTTTGAATTGATTTAAAATACTAACTTGAGTTACACTACAACCATGGTGGAAACCAATACTTGAATATGTATGAAATTGGTTGAACATTGACTTTTTTGTACTTGTACATGGGTGAGAGGTCTTACATGTCATGATGTGATTTGCTACTCTACATAATTATTATGTCAAAAAAAAAAAAACTACTACATAGTACTATGACAACTATTGGGTATTGTGTGATCAATAGTCATATCAACTATTGGACCTTGTTCACCTATTGGCCCCTCTCCCTATCCTAGAGATAGCTTGAGTGGAAATGAGTAAAATGATGCAAATATTAGGGTTGAGTTTCTTTTTCCACACTAACTCGGGAATTGAGTTAGTAGAGCATACGTGGTAAATGGAGGACTAACTCTAACCCAACTTGGTTTAGAGTTAGATGTTTTGATTAAAACAAATTAATCATGTTATTTCCCTCGAGGTATGTTTAAAGTTTGAGTATGTTGACATAATAATGCAAGGTTTTGAATATGGATGGAACAAATGGCATGTGCATCATGGGTCTAAGCCCCCTTCCACGTAGATCTAAGACATGTTACCCACACCTCCCTTTAATCATTATTTTCCAAAATCTAAAACCATGCATCATTAATTTATCCAATGAAGCAAGCAAGCCAAATAAATCATCATTGTATACATATAGTTCAAAGTGGTTAAAAGCCAAAAATATCATTTTCCATAAAAAGCCAAAATAAGCTTTATTATGCATGTACTAGAGACAAGAATGCTTTTTTAAATAAGTTTAAAATAAGTTTTGGAGTAAAATACAAGTTTCCTTACCTCAATCTCCACAAAAATCCCATACACATGCTATGCAAAAAGCAAATTGAGAAGTAAGAGGACCTTTGACCGAGGAAGCTAATTTTAGCCTTGGAGTCTCATGCAAACCTTTTTTGTTGTGCTTTTTTATTTAATTCATTATGCATGTATGGGAAGTCATCTCGAGTTAGAACTAGGAGTTCAACTATGCATCCAAGTGTTTCACTCGGAATGTTTTTCAAGCCACGGGAATAGAGTTGCTTCTATCCTTTCATTCCTTTTTAAAGCAGAGATGAGGTTAGGGTTAGGAGGAATACCTGTTGAATGTGGAGATGGTGTGCGCGTACCGTAGGGAAAGATCAGGCTGACTGCGGAGAACTCCTTTTTGTCTTGGAAGGACTACCTGCAAATAAGAACACAAGACCACAAGATTTTGATTAAACAATAAATGAGGAAACTGCCTTGGGCCCAGGAAATATAAAACTTCCCTTCGAAGGTGGTCAGTTCCCCTGCTAATATGAATTAACACAAAAGACTGCAAAATATCAATTAAATTATTTTGTTAAACTGGGTAGGGGGAAAGGCTGGTTTTCTGGTTTTGATCAGAGGAACCGATGGCGGTTATTGATGACCGACGCCGGTTACTGATAACCGATACCGGTGGGTTATAGGATCTTTTTGATACAGATGGTGTTTGTAATGGCTGGTTTTTTGGATGGTATTAGGAAATGGGATGGTTAGAAGCAAAAGAATGACAGTTCGATGCAATGGCACGTTGGGTAGTGGATTCAGAAACGGATTTAAGAGGACTGAGATTCAAAAAACATAAGAAATGTTATGACAAAGGGACATGCAAGATCTGACTTACTGGTTTTGACCGAGATGCAAGTTGATCTCCTTGGTTGCAAACACTTCTGGTTTCTTTTCTCGTCTCTGCTTTGTCAAGTGAAGATCTGGACTCTGTTCCTCGCTCGCAATGCTCTGTTGATCCGAAATCCTTGACTAATCCCAAAATGAAATTCCGATTCGTTGTTTTGGTTTGGGAGCCCATTTACTGAGGGAAACGATGGCGGTTGCATAACCGGACGGCGGTCGAGAAGAACCGGCATCGGTAAGGAAAAAGTAGGCTATTTTTACTAAAATAGCCCACCTTCCCTGCTTTTCTCCCGAGAGATCAGTTGCGGGCTTGGTCAAGTGGCTAGAAGGTCGGCTTTTGGTGCGAGTAAGGAGGCATTAGTTATGGATGTGAGTCTAGACCAAGTCATGGGTCTTAATTAGCTTAGTTTAGGGTTAGGGCTAGGTCATGATGAGGTGGCAAAGTGAGGTGGCGGGTAAGGTGATGTGGATTTATCAATTACAAGGTAATTAATAAATAATTATGTAAAGTTTAGGTAATGAGGTTAGGTTGCGAAATGGGATGCGGGTTACAAGAGGGTCGTGAGACACGAATTTGGTGTCTACATCCAGAGTCTAGTTTTGGAGAAGGGGGTGAATAGTTTTGGTATGTATTGTGTGCTCTGGCAAAGCACAAAGGGGGCTAATTTTTACACAGTAATGCTACAGAAATTTTTTTGTATTGTTCCACCTTATGACTGAATATAAGACTATTTTCCTCCATTTGTAACCTTTTGACAGTGTGTTCCAAAAATTAAAGGTGTGTTTCAGTGAGTTTAATATTCCTTTGCATGCTTATAGTTTTACAAACACCTCCATTAAACATTTTTAATCATTTTGCAAGCCACGAAAGTGTATTTTAATGCCTTGTGAAGTGCAAATCAATTAGAAATCCATTATAGTGAAATTCAGTAGTCCTTTTACCAGTCAATAAGTGTGTTTGTGCAAGCCCAAGCCCCACAAAATTTTGGTGTATCACCTTTATTGCCTTGATTTACTTTTCCTCTAACTCTCAAACTTAGTCAAATACATATTTTCAATTATTCATCAAAGAGATTCATCCCTTTCTAGAGGTTTCCCTCATTTCAAGATGCCCACAACTTAGAGGGAATCTCATTGTACCACCAAAGTTAGAAGTCGATTGTCATCTAGAAGAGGGACTACTTTGGACTAATAACAAGTAATCAAGTATATCATAAGTCGGAGTTAATGACATTAGAGTAGCAATCAAGTGTATCATAAAATGTAGTAACATCATAGTAGCGATCAATTGTATCACTAACCATAGTAGAAACATCAAAGTGTAAAGTAGGTGGGTCATAAGACAAATTACTAATAGTATATTTATAGAAACAACAATGTAGAGGCAAGTAAGCAATAATACATAGAAACATATTTATATGTAGGCATATATACATAAACATGGGACAATCATGGTGTCAAAATACAATCAAAATAGAAGGTATGATGTTTCATTCAGAGAAATGAGTGCATATACACAAGATAGGTATAGAGCCACAAACGTGGGACACCCACGGTCTTATAATAAAATCAAGTTACTTGTACCATATAAATAAATCCATCATGAAATCATAATCAAATAATACAATAGTCAAATGACACAAAGTAATCAATCAAGGAATTAATCAAGTATAAGTAGTGATAATAGTATATGAAGCAAGTATAGAAAATAGTGACATGAAAAACATAGATTGTAGGATAGGTTAGCACTACATAGGACACATGCGTTAGTCATGTTAGCTCAAAAGACACTAACAATCACTATGTACATTAGAAAGCATGATAAGGAAGGTATAAAGTAACATATAATGAAACAAAAACACATGTATAGAATGGGGATGCCCCCAAAGAGTAGTGTTAGGAACCATCTTTGACACATATCATCGTGTATCAACTTGTGTATGTCTTGCATCACACTTAATATACCTCTTGTATGCATGTGTGTAAATAATAAATATATTATCTATTAAACCAATGTGATAAACAACATGTATAAAGCAACAAGATAGCTAATCAAACCATACACATGCTTTGTTTTGTATTTATGCATATATTTTCATGTTTTTGTATTATGTGATTATTTAAATGTTTTTGAACTATTTTGATAACAACTATGTACAAGAAAGGGGATAGCGTAAGGGTTGTCTAATAAGATCATCATAAAGAGGCCCAACTCTTTCATGGGGTGAAGGAGGCATATTCTTCACAAGTGTTAACAGAACAAAGGATTTTGTCATCGCTAAAAATAACACCTGTGATTTTTCATGAATGAATGGATGATAAATTAGTGCTTTTGGGTAACGTGGGATTGTCTCTCAAGTTATGGGGCTTTCTTCTTGAAACAAACCTCTAGATAAGTTTTATTCCTCTACCTACTCCTAATGCTAAACTACTCCTAGGGAAGGAAATGCAACTATCTAATCCTATTCTAACATTCCAAGTGACCAAGAAGAGAGGGAAATACATTAAATTTAAAACCTAGACTAAGGGGAGGTGATAACACCAAGAACAAGGGGAAAGACACTCTCAGATGAGTGAAAATGGGAGAAAAATGAAGTTGGAGATGGTAGACATGAGTGTCATAGTATAAAACAACATTCAAACTCTCATTCCCATGGAACACAATGGAAAAAAATCCTACAAGAAGATAATAAGCATGCACAATATACCACAAATTCAATAGAGAGGTAATATAATACAATAAACATTTTCTAGGACAGAGAATAGCCACAAAACATTATTTTTGTTGTTTTAAAGAAATGGACAATATATTACATTGAAGGAGGAAGGAAAATATCACCCTGCAAATGTCCAAATATAAGGAATACAACTCAAAATACACATGCAAAACTTGAAGAATGATGCACTAGCATTACAAGAGGGTCCAACCTTTACAAATGAGCATCCTTTTACAATATATAGAAGATAAGAAAGAGGGAGGAGGGAAAATGGAGGGAAACTCATATTTCCATCTTCAACCACTAACAACATGCATTAAATGTCTGAAAATAGGCATGGGTGCCTGTTAAGGCCATTCCCTAATGATACTTTTCTTATGGGAGAAGGAATGGGCACCATACATTATCAAATTGGGTGGTTGAGATGCTTAGAACTGTATCTTTTAATTTTGGATTATATTTTCTTCTTTTCCCCCTCCTACCCTCACCTAAATTAATAAATCATGTTTCTATGGTATAATACATGCTGAGATATTTCTAACAGTACCAAGATTGTGAAAATTAGAGCAACAGGGCAAAATATATGGCCCTTTGAAGTTCACGAGCTCAAGATGTTCAAGATAGGTTCCGTGGGAAGTTATAATCTATATTAATATGGTTCATTATGATTACGGGGAGCTAGCCGATTAGGGAATAAGAGGAAGGGGAGAATATTTTTGTGTGTTCCCATGAGGCTCGTCATAACAAATTTTTGCCACTTTGGTTTTTGTTTTGTGGAGGATCAAATCTAGGGTGGAATTGTGGAACAATTCCCCATTCTACTTGTTCCTCTTATTCCCAAATTGATCATTTTCACTGCAAGTATCTCTTCCTCACTCTGTTTACCTATTACATTATTCAACTATGTCAGCCAATCGGAAAACTAGTGGGGCGTGGAACTATTCCACTTGATCCTCAAACACCGACTCACCTGCAACACTATCTAACTCTCCTTATGCAGCTGTATCGGCGATGAAGAGAACTCAAAGTGTTGAGACATTGTTTCATTCATTCCACCAAAACCCAAACTATCCACAACCCACTCCCAATTACCTTTTTTGGCCGATGCGGAAATGCAAGGAACCGACAACCCCGAGGAACTTTTTCGTCTATTCCCAAAAGATCCGATTTAACTAATTTTGCTTGGATTTTCCCAATTTTTATGAATTTGTCTAATTCTTTGGACTTTTAAGGCCTACAAAGAGGGAGAGAGATATACCTTGGAATGATTTGTTTTTTTCCCAAACCATAAAATTTATATGCTCCATCCATTTTATTCTTCAAGGATCTATTATATTTCCTTAGTCCATAGTTGTCAAGTTGGCCAATTTGCAAGGGGTGCAAAATTGGATAACATATTGGAAACTCAATGGAGTAATCCACCTACTAGATTTATAGATTAGTTGCCTTAAAGTATCCATTGGGCATGGAGCTATCCTAGTAAACTGAAAAATTATATGAACTCAAATATAATATCTATGAATTCACCGAAGTATTGCTTAGACGTGAAGCTGATTTGTGACTACTTGAATTGATCATTCTCATTATGAAAGTTGTTTTGAATTAAGTTTTATGAGAGTGGAAAATTGTTTTGAATCTGAAATTCCACCACAATTTTTTGAAGTATATCTTCTTCCAACTCCTCTATGAACCACCGTACAATAAAACCATGCCATCCAAAAGCAACAAAACATTGTGTGGAGCACTTAAGGAAATGGAAACCTATACTACCAATAATAAAATGTGATGAAAGTACTTGAGGAATTAAAACCATTATACTATCTATAAATGAGGGTATTTCCCATTGATTGGGATCTTTAATTATTCTCCATCCAATTTTGATAATTGGAAAGCATTGTTTGATTTGCAACTTGAAATTATGTAGGGGCCACTCCATATTGCATCAAATTTTAAGTTCCTACCTAGTTTAGCTTGGTTTTCATCCCACTTTAGGACAAGATATCCTTCTCGAAACTCCTGGATATTTTTTTCTTGTCAAAAATCTTCCTAATATGAGCTTTATCATTTCTGTTATTTAAATAGCTTGGTTTCTCAACTCTTCTAGTTCCATGAGTTCTACATACCTGAATTCCATGGATTCAAACTCAGACAATTCTATTTTCTTGATGAGATCCAATGTTGGTAATTCAAGTGATATTGGTAGTCTTGTTTCTTTACCATAAACCAATTTGTAAGAAGATTTCTTAGTTGATCTCTTGGAAGTAATCCTATCACCCCATAAGGCTGATTTTAACTTCATGTGCCATGTTCTTTGATTTTCATCCAAGGTCCTCCTTATGATCCTTAAAAGATTATTGTTTGTGGACTTAGCCTTACAATTACCTTGGGGTAATATTTTTAAGAGTTACTCAAGTATATGTCATTCTTTATATCCTAATCAAATATCTTTGTGCCAAGGAATTCCAAAGCATTATCTAAAATGATCATGGAAGGAACACCAAATAAGGTCACAATACCCTCATATAAGTCAAGAATATTGGTCTCATTTTCCTCTTTTAGTGAAATTGCCTCTATCCATTTGGTGAAATATTCGGTAGTTGTGAGGATCCACTTATGACCCAAGCTTGAATGTGGTTTGATCACCCCAATGAATTCCAATCCCAATTACATGAATGGCTAATTTACGGAGATGGGGTGGAGTGAATTGGTTATTAGCCTTTCTTTACTTGTAAAAAAGGCACATTCTTACATTTCTTGATCCATGAATGATAGTCACTGAAGAGGTTTTGCCAATAATATCTACCTTTCATGATCTTGAGAGCTATTTTCCATGGATAAAAGTGTCATCCCACTTCTCCATCGTGAAATTCATGCAACACCCTCTCTATCTAATTTGTTTGAATGCATCTCAAGAGAACATCATTCGCATCCTTCCTGAATAGGATGCTATCAATAAACACAAATGGAATGGAATGAAGTCTGAAATACCTCCTTTTAGATTTTTTCAAACCTTGAGGGCATTCACCTATTTGAAGAAATTTGACTACATCGTGATTCCAACAAGGAATAGGTAAGGCATTGGTTGGTTTCTCTTGGTCATGTTGAAGCACGAAGATGGATTCTTCATCAATATGGTGGTCTAAAACTAGTTTCTTGCACAATATATTGCCTCAAACTATCTTATTAACCTTAATATCCACATCATATTCCATCAATTTAGTTATCCAACAACTCTCTTTTTATTTATATCCTTGTTCAACAGAATTCTTTCACACCAACATGTGAAACTAGTAGATGGATCTTGTTGTTGGATATCATGTGCCTGAATTTCTTCAAGCTTATTATAACAACAAGGGCATGTTTTTCAACAAATGAGTACCTCACCTCATAATCCTCTAGACCTTGGCTGAAAAATGCAATAGGTTATTCTAAGCCTTCTTCATTCAGTTGCACTAGTATGGAAGATATTGTTTCAATGCCTCCAAAGGCATACAAGGTAAAATCCTTTGAGAAATCTGGATTGATGAGGTTTTGAGCTTTTATTATTGCTTTCTTGATGGCTTCAAATATGTATTTTCCTTTAGTGGTCCATTTGAATGCCATACTCTTCTTCAGCATCAATGTCAATGATTTGACAAGGTTGGCAAATTTTGGGATGAACCGTCTAAAATTTTGATTCTCCCTAAGAAGCTTTGTAGTTTTTCTTGTGACTACGCAAGGGTAATGTAAGGATGACACTAACTCTTTCTAGATCAATGATTAACCCTTCTTTAGAAACTATATGGCCAAGTATTTTACCTTCATCAGCTATGAACATGCACTTCTTAGATTGAGAGAAATATCGAACTACCTACACCACTCAAATACTTCTCTCAAATGGAAAAGCTAGTCAAATGTGTTTGTAGAGAATATTGTGATATCATCCAAGTAAACTAGAATAATCTTGTTGATAATTACCTTGAATTCCATATATATGGCTCTTTGAAAGGTTGCTCCTGCATTAGATAAGCCAAATGGCATTTTCCTATAGGCATAAGTTCCCATTTTTAGTAAAGATAGTTTTGAACTGATATTCTTCCTTTACCATGATCGATTGTAGTCGAGGTAACCATCTAGAAGGAAAACCTTTCATAACCTGCTACCATTTGTAATATTTGTTCCATGCAGGCGGTCACATAATCCTTGCTCAAATAATTGAAGTCAACACACAATCTTATTTCCCCATTCCTCTTCCCACACTGGAGCCAAATTATCAACCCACAATGAATGCTTAATGGGAAATATGATGTTATCTTCAATCAATCTTTTCAAATTTTTCTTCATCAAAGGTTCAATGTGTGGATTAATAGGACTTTGTTTCTTCCCGATAAGCTTGGAAATTGAATCTAGTTCAATGGTGTGTTGAGATAAACTAGGATCAAAACCTCTGAGGTCTTCATAGATCCATGTAAAAATATCAAAAATTCTTGGTGAGTTCTACAAAAGCATATTTTTCTTGTGGGGTGCTTACCTTACCAATTTGAAGCAATTTTCCTTCACCAAATGATAAGGTTTATGAATCTTCACCCACCTGATATGGGTTATGAATCTTCACCCATAATCGATATTTTTGCCTTTTCTTTTATAAATTAGTCATTAGGGTTGAAAATGGATTCCAAGGTCACTAGGCCCTTAGGTAGTTTGTTTGATCTAAGTTGGACAACTTGGTATCCATATTGCTTCTCCAACTTATCTTGATTTCTTGAAGAAAAATCAACTTCTTCTTAAATAAAATTGACAATCTTGATCATTTTCAAACACTTGCCAATTGGTGTTATTGTCTAGTATGGTAGGCCTCACTACTACCCTGATATGTGGTTGCAATTTGTCTCTCTTAATGTTCTCAACAACGTCAAACTTCACTCTAATTACATTTAGTCTGTCACAAGAACTTCATTTTCTTTTCTTGGAATGACAAGGATATTAAAGGCTTTAAAGTATTTGAGAAGGTCCCAAACTTTATTCTTGTAGGATTTTAGTAAATCATTTTTGGCTGCATTTGATCCTCTAACTTGGTTAATAATCAATTTTTTATCCCCAAAGGTCTGCAAATTCTTGATGTTCTTCTTTCTTTCCCATTGCAAACCATGGATGAGGGATTCATACTCCATTGTCTTGTTGGGGCAGTTGAATTGAAATATGAAAGAGGGGTAATACTTAATACCTATAGGAGACACAAGTACTACACCTCCTCTCACACCTTGTCTGCGCTTCTTGCTCCATCAAAGAACACTTACCAAATTTCATCTTCCTCTTTACCATTTGGTTTCACAATACTAGGAAGAGGTGACTTATCCTCATGAAAACAATAAATACCAATGCCATTTTCTTATACTTATTGTTATGGGTCAAAGTTATAGCATTAATTTCTCCACTCATCAAGTAGCAAGTCAGGAATTCCTTCAATTTGAGTATCTATCTCTTTAATGCTAAGAGAATCTTCTTGATCAAAGATGGTACATTTTGTGTTGATGGGGCTAGGCACATAAGGTTCTATATGATATATATAGCAATAGGTTTATATTTTATGGTAGCCTTGTTAGAACTATAATATTAAATGCATCATAATATATAGTTTATATTTAAATAATATAGAATAAACTATATTCATATTATTTAAATATAAACTTTATATTAGGGGTTGGTTAAATTATTTAATCAACTAATTAAATCGGGAGGTGTGCCTCGTCACTTAATAAGGTTATAACCCTTCAGGTTATTTAAATATGACCTTAGGTCATATTTAGGATATATTGAATTGAAATAAAATCAATCAAATAATATTCCAGTATGTGGAATATGAAGGTTAAATCCTAGTGAAAACATGGAGTAGAAGTGAGGAGGGAGTTACTAGATTGGTAATTGTAAAATTTTATCTATAGTGGATTATTCTTCGTGGTTTTTACCCATTTAGGGTTTTTCCACATTACATATGGTGTCACTGTGTAATTTGTTTTATGTGGTTATTTATTCTTACTATGGTGTGCACATTTATATTTCCACTTATTAATGTATGTTAACCTAACATTTAATTTAGTTTGTAAATATACATTTTCACCCCTCATCTTGACATGGTACCAGAGTGGGATTAATTTATTAAATTTAATCCTAATGTAACCTAAGGTTATAACGGTTGGGAAGGTAGTTGAAATATTTGAAATATTATTTAATCCCCCCTTCTCGTTCTGCATAGTTGGTTGGTTGGTTGTGTGGATGAATATTGCATAGGTGAAAAGGCATTTTGGAAATTTCAACTGCGTGAAAGAATTCTACTTTGGGAATTACCAGGCCTTGAAACTAAGGTAAGGGTTGTAAAATTCTTTCAAATTTTTTAATAGTTTTATATAGTTTTTCAGGCATTCAAGGAAATAAAAAGAGCAAGTAAAAATTCCAAGTTTACGGGGAGACAAGATTCAAGAAAATAGGCTTTTCTATTTTTTTCATTGGCCAAGTAAATTTCTTGTCCCCTGTGATACATTTGTTTTTTACATTTATTTTTTTCGGAAACCCTTATTCATGTCTTGAATAGGGCCCTCATTTTTTTCCTATAGTTTAATTCAAACTATAATAGTTGTGTATTTTTATAAAATCTTTGTATTTTATAAAAATACGTATATATATGTATGTATGTATAATTTTTACACACGCAAACGCACACGCACGCACGCACGCGCGCGCACGCACGCACACACGCACACACACACACACACACACACACACACACACACACACACACACACACACACACACACACACACACACACACACACACACACACACACACACACACACATGAATCTATACAAAACTTATATGGTTTTATAAATATAAAATTTTATATGGTTTATATAAAAAAATTGTAAACCTAAAAATATAGACCTAACCGAACCTAACCTAACCGAAAACCATATATATATGTGTGTGTGTGTGTGTGTGTGTGTGTGTGTGGGGGGAAGTGGCACTCCCCTCCTTGGTGAGTGCCATGTGGCAATCACTTTGTTTGCTTCGTGAACCCCTCTGCGCGCCACCATGTGTCCTTCCGCGGGCCCCCATCTTCCTTTCCCCAAACAACGATCCCCCTCCTCTCTCTCATGTCGCAGTGGGTTAGTCCTGCGTGGGGATGACACAAATAAGGGGAAGGATTTATAATCCTTCCCACGGTGTTATTCGATAGCTCTTCGTGGGCACGGTGAATGGTTTGTTTAAATGTGGCTTGGCCGTGGTTCTTGTACAATTTTATTTATATGGAAAAGTGGTATAATATATGGTTGGCATTGATAATATGTGTTTGGCATTTGGTTTAAATGGTAATATGATTTGATTTAATAATATGGCATTCGAATTGGCAATTCTATATGGCTCATCGAGTTGGTTTATAAAATGGCTCATCACATCAAGTTGGTTATACAAAGGGAAAGAGCCCCAAATTTTATTTTATTTTCAAGAAATTATGGTTAAATAAATAGTTTATTTTATAAAACTTTTCTTGTAAAAATAGTAAAATTATCATTTTTAGATATATACTCATAGAACGATAACCTTTTTTTTAATCAATTTGTTAGAAATCGAATAAAAATCACTTACATTTCAATTTAATTTTTGATATCGCATTATAAATTTTTCATGTATAGACTATTTAATCAACATGACCTCCTTTTGTGGTGTAAATTGACCATGATCGATTACGAGGATTAAAATATGACAAGGGGAATTTCTATAAGACTCTTATTTTAATCCTTGTTTGTTAATCATTTCTTTTATCTCTATTTTACGCAAAAATGGGGTCTAATAAATTTTCAATTGATAAAACTCATATGTTGAATGGAAACAACTACATCATTTGGAAGATTCGATTGAAAGTAGAATTCATGGCTCGCAAACTGTGGGCAGTTGTAAATGGAACATAGAGAGCTCCTACCGGAAGACATGCAACTACTAATAATGTCACCACATATCAACAGAAAGTACAAGAGGTGATGTCCATTATCTTGCGAAGCGTACAGGATGACTTTCTACTTCATATCAGAAATCTAGAGAGTCGAGCTAAGCTTGGGCACAATTAGAGTTAATGCACAAAGGTATGTATTTATCAAAAATTATTAAATTGGTTTTAGAGCTTATGACAACTCCCATGAAGGGAGATGAAAAATTGATTAATTATTTAGAAAAAATCAAAAATATTAAGTCACAGTTAGATGGATGTGGCAGTAATTTGATTCATGATAAATTTCTCTATTTTATTATCCAATTAAATATTCATGAAAAATTAGAAATTTCATTTCAATTTTGAATTCTAAATATCAAATAGAACAAGACATTCAGATTTGCAAACCCTTAGTTCTCTTCTTATATAGGAAGAACAAATAATGTCAAATTTTTGATTCTAAGGAGAATTACTCACAGGGGCTTCTCACTTATAAATCAAAAGGTAAAACCTCTAGATTCAACAAAAACACAAAGCAAAATTTTAAACCTCCTAGTAAGGATAAGAAACCTAGAAATCTAAGAGTTAGCTTTGATGGAAAATGTCATTATTGTGGTAAATTTGGACATAAGAAAGAGGATTGAAAATTTAAAAATAAAAAAACAAATACTAAATTTCAAAAGGGTAATAAATCTATTCAAGACAAAAATCAAAATCAAAACAAAAATAAGAATAAGAAAAATAACCAAAAATCAAATGTAATTGCTTTGTATGTCACTTTTGTCACTGCAAAAGAAAATGAATGGATATTAGATAGTGGTGCTTCTAGGAATATGAATTTTAGATATGATATCCTATCTGAACTTAGTGAATGTAATGATCAGATCTACTTGGGTGATCATTCCATTCTCGACGTTCAAGGTTAGGGAAAAGCAAAAGTAGCAAATGGTTTTATTAACAATGTGTTGTTAGTACCTAAAATTAAAATGAATTTGCTTTCTTGTTCTCAGTTAACTCAAAATAACTATAGTGTTACATTGTTAAAGGATAAATGGTTTATTAAAAATGAACATGATGTTACTATAGTTGAAGGCATTCAAAGAGATGGTTTGTATATATTTTCTAGTTTTCCTTTTACTTCTTGTTTGAAAACTCAAAGAAGTGACTTGCATTTGTGGCATGAGAGGCTAGGTCATGTCAACTTCAAGAGCATGTACGACATGTCTCAACTTAGCCTAGTAATTGGTTTGTCACCTATTTCCCAAAATCATGAAAATTGTGAAGGTTGCTTATGTGGTAAGCAATCTGCTAATCCTTTTCACAGTCATCATGATGATAACTCTTCTGAACCTTTAGAGCTTGTCCATAGTGATGTTAGAGGACCCCTAGAAGTTCCTTCTCTTAATGGTTCTTTGTATGTTGTCACTTTCATTGATGATTTCACTCGTATGATTTGGTCGTATTTCATTAAAAATAAATCAGATGTCTTGTCAAAATTTAAAGAATTTAAAGCTTTAGTCGAAAACTCTTCTAAATATAAAATTAAGAGGCTTAGAACTGACAATGGGGGAGAATATGTGATTCAGATTTTGACTCATTTTTTTTTGAATGTGGCATTCAAAGGGAACTAACTACTCCATATTCCCCTCAACAAAATGGGATTGTGGAAAGGAAAAATTGCACTATTCTAGAAATGGCTAGGACCATGATGCATTCTACTCAAGTTCCTAAGTTCCTCGGGTAGAAGCTATGAACATTGTTGTTCATATCTTGAACAGAGTTCCCACTAAAGCCTTGGTAAATTCAACTCCTTTGGAAAAGTGGTCAAACCAAAAACCTAGTATATCTCATTTGAGAATATTTGGTAGCCCTGCTTCCCTCTTCATTCGAAATCAAAACGGAAGAAGCTTGATCAGACCTCCTTTCCTTGTATCTTTGTAGGATACAGTATAAAAATAAAGGTCTTAGGATCTTTAATCCATCAAAAAGAGAAGTTATAGAAAATAGGAATGTTAAAATCTTGGAAAAACCTTTTTTTCTTTTGCTTCTTCATCTTTTGTTATTTATGATGTTTCTAATGAAAATGAATTTGAATTTGAAAATTGTGAAAATAATGTATGTGATGAAGAAACTAATGTTGAACCTATAGTTGAAAATGATATTATTCTTAGTACTTATGTAACTAAAATACCTAGATGGGATGAGTCTATTATTCAAGACTCTAATTCAGAAACCTTCAGAAAATGACCAAGAGTCATCATACATATCATTCTTTGATGACCATATATAAATTTGAATCTCAATCTTTCGAAGAAGCCTCTTCGAAGAAAGATGGTTAGATGCTATGAAATATGAGTACATTTCTTTAATTAAAAATCAAACATGGGAATTAGTCCCTCCTCCTAAAAAAAAATAAAGTATTGCTAGGTCTAGATGGTCATACAAGATTAAATACAAAGAAAACGACAATATAGATAAATTTAAATCCAGACTTGTAGCTCGAGGGTTTACTCAAAAACTCGGTATCAACTACATTGAAACTTTTGCACCAGTTACAAAAATGAGCACAGTAAGGATTTTGATTGCCTTAGTTGCTCAAGTATGGTTGGGAAATCCATCAAATGGATGTAAAAAATGCTTTTTTGAATGGTGATTTACAAGAAGAAATTTATATGACCCAACCTAAAGGATTTGAAGAACCAGGTAAAGAAATGTATGTTTGTAAATTTAAAAATCTTTCTATGGTTTGAACAAGATCCTAGAGCTTGGTATTTTAAAATTAACATTTTTTTCAATGAAATTGGTTTTTCTAATCTGTGCATCTGACAATGATTTATTTTTTAAAATTGAAAAAAATGCTATTATTCTCAATGTATTGTACGTTAATTATTTACTTATTCTTTAGTAATTTTAACTCTTTAATTATGAAAATTAAATAGAAATTAATGTAATATTTTGAGATGACAGATTTAGGATTATTGCATCATCTTTAGGAATGGTTATATTTCAAGATAAAAATTTTATTGTAGTATCTCAATGAAAATATGCAACTAATTTGCTTAAAATATTTAATATGCTTGATTGTAAACTAGTTTCTATTCCTATAGAAGTAGGATGTAAACTTGATCCTAAACTTGCATGTGAAAAAGCTAATCCTACTTTGTACATGAAACTTGTAGGTAGTTTGATTTATCTAACTATTACTAGACCTGATATTGCTTATGTAGTAGGGATTGCTTCAAGGTTTATGCAGAACCTTATCAAGATCACTAGAAGTTAGAAAAAATAATTTTTGCATTATGTAAAGGGAAATATTAATTATGGTTTACATTATATTTCATCTAACAATGCATATTTACATGGATATTGTGATTTTGACCATGTTGGTGATGTGATAGATCGTAAATCTACAACTGGATATATATTCAAGTTTGGTGTCGTGTCATTACTTGGAGTAGTAAAAAGTAACCAACGTTTCCATTTCTTCTACTGAGGTAGAATATAGAAGTGCAATGGAAGCAACAAAAGAAGCCATGTGGTTAAAGAGGCTATTGGAAGAGATGCACATGGAAGTTAAAGGAAGTACTCCTCTTCTATGTGATAGCTAGAGTTGTATTTCTCGCTAAGAATCTAGTTCAACATCAAATAATGAAGCATATCGAGATACATATGCACTTTATTCATGAGAAGGTTCTCAAGTGGTGATATAGATCTCCAGTATTTCCCGATTGAAGATCAAGTTGCAGACTTGTTCATGAAGCCATTGTGTGTTGCAAAGTTCTACAAGTTCCATGCAATGCTTGGCCTTTCAGAGTTGTCATTGAGGGGGTGTGCATGGAAATTCCACCTCCTAATGTTTGGTCGGTTGATTGACTCCTTCTCCTCTATTATTTTATTCTAGTAAACTGATAGAGTTTACGGGAAAAATACAGTCTAGTGTGCTTCTGTTTGTAAAGGAGAACATTGTGTTATAAAAAGCTCATAGAGATGTAGTATAAGAATATTTCCATGAGAAATGGTGAGATTTAGTCTCACAAATACATGTGCTAGCCTAAACCTTTAGGGTTTATGGATTTGTAAATCCTGTTGTACAATTGAGGGGAGTGTTAGAACTATAATATTAAGTGCATAATAATATATAGTTTATATTTAAATAATATAGAATAAACTATATTCATATTATTTAAATTTAAAATTTATATTAGGGGTTGAGTAAATTATGTAACCAACTAATTAAATCAAGGAGGTGTTCCAAGTCACTTAATAAGGTTATAACCCTTCGGGTTATTTAAATATGACCTTAGGTCATATTCAGGACATATCGAATTGAAATAAAATCAATAAAATAATCTTCCAAAGATGTGGAATATGAAGGTTAAATCTGGTGAAAACATAGAGTAGAAGTGAGGAGGGAATCACTTGGTAATTGTAGAATTTTCTCTATAGTGGATTATTCTTCTATGGTTTTTACCCATTTATGGGTTTTCCACGTTACATACAAATGTTTCTTTGTGTAATTTTTAGTGTGGTTATTTATTCTTATTATGGTGTGCACATTTATATTTCCACTTATTAATGTATGTGTTATCCATCCCCCACCCCCGGGTAAAATGGACAATGGGGATGTGACTAGACACTGGACATTGGGAGGGGCACCTAAGATGAAATCATGTTACGGATGATTTCTAAGGCTTCGAGAGCTCATCCAAGGAATTGAAGTCAAATTCATACTGAGGATTTTTTTCCTCTTTT
Organism: Taxus wallichiana var. yunnanensis; assembly: GCA_018340775.1. Taxonomy (NCBI): domain Eukaryota; kingdom Viridiplantae; phylum Streptophyta; class Pinopsida; order Cupressales; family Taxaceae; genus Taxus; species Taxus wallichiana. Next base: position 213,410,237 of record CM031240.1, read on the forward strand.
GGGTTTTTACCATTTAGATCATCTTGGAAAATAATGAATTGCGGGCCCCCGAGCCTGCATCTGGCTACCAAACGGGAAAAATTAGGGGAAAATGTGATGAGCCCAAAATCCCTTACATGCACTTCCCATCAGGTTTCTGACACGAAGAAATTTGAAAAAATCCCTAAGTTGGAGCTTTAGGGGCCAAAATTTCAGATTTTAACCTCATATAGCCGTTGAGCTAAAAGGGATTTCGTTGAGCTACTCGGTGAGCTGGAAAATTACATGCAGAGTGAGTTAGTGGAGGGATTTCTAAGTAGCTCGATGAGATACTCGGTGGTCGAGTTACCATAAGAACCGCGAGATTCATTTTCATCCGAGTCGAGCTCCCGAGCTCGGCAACGTTGGTGCATAAGTCACGAGTTGACGGTGGAAGAAAGCCAAGTCGGTCGGTGTGTGCTATGTGGTGATCGACAAAAAAGGGGTGTTGAGATTCCCAAGCTCAACATTTAAATATCTCATGTGGGTGAGCCAAGCAGGTCAATCATCGATTTGTAATCTTAGTGCCGAAGGGAACTCGCCAAGGTGATTTATCATGAGGGTCCCGACTCGGGTGAGTTTCAAGGTCAAGAACGACGAGAGGCAGCCCACAGATTCATGGAAAAGTTTAGAAAACTAAGCTCAAAAACAAGGAAGACTCATTTTGGTAGTGTAGAGACCCCAAGTTGGCCATGATCCATAGGAAAAGAAAGGATAGGGTCGAGCCCTCTTCCCGGCACAAAATGGCGAAGCCAAAACAAAAGTAAGACCGAGGCCTTTGAGCTCGGTGAGAAGATGAAGACCTGTGAGCCGGGAAAATATGAAGGTGTTGCTAGGTTGCAGCAATTCAAATGAGTACCGAGGTGTTTGGCTCACCAGCAAGTTGGGCTCAGTAATGAAGAGTGAGCTTGATGGGAGAATATGGGACGTGAGCTCATGAAGACTTGGGCTCGGCGAAGAAATAAACCTAAGGGTTTGCATGATTGGTCATGCTAGGAGGAAGAATTGTTGTGGAAGTGTTGAGGTTGAGGGCTCGACGAGAAGATGGTGACATCATCATGTGAAGATAATTTGATCTCATGCAACAAGCCGGAAGCGATTCGTGGCTTGGATGGGAGGGCCAAGTTGGCCTACACGGTGGAACACCAAGCTTGTGTTAATAAAAAATCAGGGTCCACAAACAAGGTAAACCAGGTGGCCAAGCAAGGAGTAAGTTGAATGGTGAGAATCTCACATAAATGGAGGATGTGAGAAGGCCAAGATAGGGCCAAGCTCCTGTGAGATCAACAAGGTGGAAGAAAAAGGTGAAACCGGTGATTAGCGAGCCAACTATTTGGCTTGTATTCCTAGTTCAAAAGAGCTAATCGAGATCAACACAATGTCTACCAAGGTGAGTTAGTTTATTGCGGTGATTCAAAAACTCCTAATCCACTTATTCATCACTAAGGAAGTAGCATAATGCCAATTCGATGCAAAGATAGTAGTAGAAGTTGTAGCTCTATGCATGCGGTGATCTGGAGATCTCTTGCTAATATAGTAAGTGGGGGTAATTAGATGCAAAATAATTATCTCGTGTTTGACATAATGAGCGGGGTGTTGGTTCATTTGCGGTGAAATAGAGGGCTCTAATTTGGTGAGTAATGGGAGCCAAGTTCAACGCAAGGCAAGTAAGCGAGGATGTCATTCAATGCAAGTAAAGGCGGTTCAATTTTCTACAACAAAGGATAGAATGTCAATCATGTAAGTTATGCGGTGAAATGAAGGGTTAATACTCACCTTAGGTGAGTTGCTTAAGAAGTAGAAGAAGGTAAAATCAACGCCCGACATGGCGAGTTAAATGAAGTCAAGGTAGGAAAATTCGATGCGAGAAAAGGAGTAAACAAAGATTTGCGGTGATTAAGAGAGCCCTTACTAAAATAGCAACGAGGGTCAAGTTCGACATAGGATGAGTAAAGGAGGGTGAGATCGACACAAACGAAGGACCACCAATCTAAGGAAATGAAGAGTTGCAGCGATTTGGAGGGCTCTTACTAAAATAGCAAAGGGGCTCAAGTTCGACGTGAACCAAGTAAGGTGATGTGGATTCACCACAGAAGGTGAGTAGTCGAGTCAAGGTCTGAGTTGGGAAAATTCCATGCGAAGCGGTGATTTAAATGACTTTAACTTAACATGTGAGATGGTTTTTTCAAGTAAACCAAGTGAAAATCACTAAGTTGAATAGGATATAGGCAAGTTGTTCATGGCAATGAGGAGCGGCATTTCATGTGTCGAAGTCTTAACATGCATGCAAACCACTAAAAAGTAAAGTAAATTTCATTCAATATAATACTGGGGCTGAATTTGAGTCATCTTGGAGTCGAGTGGAGATTTCGATGGAGGTACCTCGGTCCTTGAGCAACACAACCAAGCCATTGGCAAGCTATAACCTAAGATACCCAGTTTATACCCCAAGGAAATAATACACCTTTAATTCACTACATGACTAGGAAGTAGATGCAAAATATATTTATCGGTGAAAGCAAATTTCCTTACTTCACAAAAAGGGTGAAAAAAACACACGGAAAATAGCGATGTAGAAGGAAGTAGTGCATGACCAAATCGACGCAATGAACCTAGGGAGCAACAAGAATGGCCCATAGCTTTCCGTTGGTCTCGTGATTTTCAAAATGCCATAACCTTCTCCCTAGAACTTTTTTTTGCGCAAAATTAGACTTTCTGAAAAGGTCTCAGAGTCCTCTACACACCTAAATATTTAGATTTCAATTTCAATTGAACAAAATAGGTCAATAATGGCATTTATCGACCACCATTAATGGGGCATGGGAGCAATTTCTTGTCCCATAAGCTACAAGACAGAGTGATGGCCTATGAAGGTGCCCCATTATGAGTTAAATTTATTTTTGCACTTGGTAGGTGAGAAGTGGTTCAATCCAAGAAGCTTCAAATTTCTCTCTCCTCTCCAATTCTTCTATAAATTGTAAGCTCTTTCATTTGAAAGGGGGATTATTTTCTTACTGAAACTCTGCCAAAATTTGTCTAGGAAGCAAATGTGTTGCAAGCCTTCATTCGGACATCTTGCATGATGATCCTGGCCTTTCTCTATAATTAATTGAATTGTGTAAATCAATGAAGTTGTGGATTTGAGTATTGTGGATGTATTCTTCCCTTTGCTTGTGTTTTTGTCTTTACTTACCTTTTCAATTCACTTGCAGTTGTATTGTGTCAATCTAAATTGTTTCTGATTCCATTATTTTTATGCTTCCATTAAGGAGCTAGTTTGATGTTGTTGTTGACTATGGTGATTTTTACACCCTATATGTACCTCATTTCCTATCACTTCCACACATTCACGAGATTCCCTACGTTCCCTTTTGGTGCATCACCTCCTTAGAGTAGATTTCTTTCATTTATGTTATTTCTCTCTCCTGGTTCCTTGGAAATCATAGGTTAGAAGTAGTTGTTAGATTTCCTTCAATTAGAGGTAGTTGTTGCATTAGTTTAGGAAGAAGAGCCAACTTTTTCTATAGAATTACTTCAACTGCAAGGTCCCACACCTTGAATCAATTCCATGTTACCCAGTCACTTTACTTGCATTAACACACTCACATGTTGAGAAACCATAGGGTTTAGTGATTCAATGATAACAGCTTCTAGCACACCTGGTGGGACCAGAGGTTAAAAATCAAGTTCTCTCAAGTATTTCATGGCAAAATATCCATTATGGCTGAGTTGATGTGTTCTCGAAAAGAATTTGCAGTTTTGGAAGCTCTGCAGGAAAGGAGAAGGAATCGGTGATTTCACTTTTTTTGCTTAAGTAGTTGCATCTCCAATCACCGACAAGAAAGAAAGGAAGTAATTTATTCCAAGTTGTGCATTACTTCATATTGAAATTCTTTACTTCAAGTTGTGTGAAAAATTAAATAAGCAAAATTACTCAAAATGAAAGACTTAAGTAATTGCATTGCTGAGTTGCATTACTTTAAGTCAAGTCAAAAAGTGAAAAAGACTTAGTTTAAGTTGTGAAAAGAAAAGACTTTACTTACTTCAAAATTGAAATAATTAAGTAGTTGCACCTCTAAGTTGCACTACTTAAGTAAATTCATTGCTCAAAGTAAAAGACTTTACTTCATTTAAGTTGTGTCATTCATGCGGTACCATTACTAAAGTAAAGTAGTTGTTCAAAGCCAAATGAATTAAGTAATTCATGTTGAGAACACCGCAATGAGTTAAAATAAGTAAAGTAACTTGAGATCAACGCAAGTCAAAGAGAAGAGATAAATTGAAGTAAAGAAGGTCCAAATCAACGCAAAGAAAGGAAGAAAAACATGTTAAGAGCAGCAAGAAGAAAAAGTGAGTTGTGTTGCTGCAAACTGTTCAGCTACTTCAAGTGAAGTTGATTACTCTAAGTGGAAGACTTACTTCAAATATTAGTTTGATTCAAGACTCAAACATCCAAAGCTTCAAAACTTACAACACATCTAGGGAATCTAAACAACAAGATCTATTGGTTTCAATAGTAAGTGTCTCAGTATATGAGAAGAATTCAAACACATTCAAGAACAAGAGAAGAGGGTATTTTTGAGTACTTGCAACTCTCTCCAGGTAGAGGAAGAAGAGGGAGAAGATTCCAAAGGTATCCATCTCCACTAAATAGATATTTTTCTACACCTCCACTTGGTAGGCATTTCATTCAATCAACTAGGGTCCTTAGACCAATCAGGATGGCACATCAACAACCACCACAGGGACCACCAAATCTCTTTGCAAACTTCACGGGAAGCAGTCCATTTTCCCTCAATAAATGAGAACCCGGTTTCGGTGGTAGCTCTAAAGAACATTATATTCTTCAATGGAGAGAATCACACGACACCAATCGACCACATTCAAGACATTGCAAATGTCTATGCCATACATGAGATTGTTGAGATGGATGTGGCAGTGAAACTCTTAGCTTCTTCCTTCAAAGGAAAAGATTTGCAAAGTGGTTCAGAGCTTAGGAGTGGGAACAATTACAAATTGGGATCAATTGTGCATAGATCTGTGTGGCCAATTTGGAGAAAAGGGAGACAATCTGTATTTATTAGAACAATTGACCACAATCAAGAGAGCTCCAAATGAGTAGATGGTTGACTTCAATTTTAGATTCTAAAGGACATGGGATAGAATTCCAATTATTGTCGGACCAGTGACTAAAGGTGCATTCCTCTACTACTTGAAAGATTTAAACTCTGACATAGCATTGATGATATAATCTATGGTAGGCACCATGCTACCCGAATCTTATGTTATAACTATTAGAGAAGAGAATTTCTTAATTTAGGCAGGAAAACTTGCGCATAATACACCTATGCCTCTCTATCTAGAAATGGGGAATCCTTCAACCAATTAAACACTCGAGTTGACCCCCATTCCATCTCCAAGAAATAAAAGTAACATCAGTGGCCTCCACTTTGTCTGGAAATTCTAAGGATCTCCAGGAGGTCATGAATAAGCTACAATAAGTGTTGAAGGGGCAATAAGCTTTAGGGAATGAAGTGGTGACCATCAAGAAGCAACAAGCCCAATTTTTCAGACCCTATTAGCCTCAGTACCAACCTAATAGGCCTCCATATTAGCCTAATAGGCCTCCTACTCATGCTAAAAATTAGAATCAAGGGCAACCTCCTACTACTAGGCCATTACAGCATTACAATCCTAATGCACCATCTTCGTCTACTCCTTTGGTTCCAATCCAAAACAATATGGCACAAGATTATGAGTGGTAATTTCCTTATAGCTAACCGCACAATCAATCAACATTATTTAATGGTGCAGTAAATCAATATTTGATGGTGCAAATAGTTGGTGGGCCTTAAGAAGTAACTGAAGAAGAAAATCAGTAGCAAGGTGATAATCAAGAAGTGCCTCTAAGTGAGACAACACTTGTTAATTGGAAAATAGAAGACTTTTTGCATAATCAATCAATCTCCTTTTTAAGGAGTGGCAACTAATATGAGGTCTAAAAAGAGAAATATAGAGGAAGGAAGCCATATAATCCAAGCACTTCCTGACCATCTATTTCCCTTTAGGGTTTTAACAATCCAAGCACAACCCCTAATGTTTAAAATTAGCCTAAGCCACCTTCTAGGACAACTCAAGTACCAACCATAGCAGCTCATGTGCAAGAGAAGGTCATGCCGAGTAAGGGGTAGCAGAAGGAAAACCCACTTCCATTCAACATTATTGATCAAATGAAGAAGACCAATATCAAAATTTCCATGTGGGAGTCATTAGCAATCCTGGGCCAATGAGACTTGTTACAAGAAGCCATGGTGAATTGGTCCATCTCAAATGAGCCTTTCAAAGATCAAGAGAAAGTGCTCACTAATGCAGCTTTGTAAGAAAGAGGTCAACAAGGTCAACAAGGTAAGGATATGAAACCTCCTCCTGCTCTATATATCCTTAATAATTTGAAGAAATCTCATGCACAATTTCATGATAGATTTAGGAGCAAGTAGCTCAGTGATGCCCAAGCAGATAGTTGATCAGCTAGGACTAAAGTATGAGCCGGTGATAAAAGGAGTAGTATAAATACCTAGATGGAAAAATAGTGGGAATAGTTAGACTGATCAAAGGAATAGGAATTACATGTATGCATGCCCCAATATCACGATATTACAAGATATATCAATTATTGACTTACCACCACTCTTTACATTGCACTGTCTCAGGATTTCACATGACCCAAATTAGAGGCTACTTGTCCACTGATTGGTATCATATGATTTTTAGGATAAGAAATGGGGCTAAAGCTACAATCATATCAGAACCTATTACAAAATTTTACATCAAGCCTCATGTGTCAAGCCCAATCAATGAAAATTTCTCATCTTTTATCAAGACTCGCTCAAGTATTCTAGAGAAAATACCGAGGTTGGAGGCATCCCGAATTAACTCTCGATGAATGGGTGAAAAAAGGCATGATTTTGACTCATATAAAGAGATGGAGGAATTTTAGCTAGGTATATATTGCATGCATGAAGTGAACACACCTCTTCCTAGAATCACCAAACCAAAGGACAAAGATGAAAATGAAGTATGGAAACTATTCTTTGATGGCTTCGAGGAGTAGATAAGGTGTTGGAGGAGGAGAAACGCTTGTATCACCACAAGATATAAAGTAATACTCATATTTTTGTTATTTAGTTTGTTTTTTCAAATAACACAACTAAGTATGAGGAATTGGTTCATGGATGGCATTGGGTAAGAAAGAGAACCATTAAGAACTTGTAGTTATTTGGAGATAGTGAGTTGATTGTGAACCAAGTAAGATGTTTGAATGCTACACAAAATGATCTCCTAAAATGCTATAAGAAGAAGGTATGGGATCACATTGAATACTTTGAAGCTTTCAATGTCATCTTCATACCAAGGAAGAAAAATGAGGTCAGACAAAGCTTGCTGCAGATTCGAGGCAAAGCATTTGATGTTGTTGACAGATCTCGTTGTATATATCTCCCTTCCTAGGGTAAATATGGACAAACAGAAGAACATATGGAAATCAAGGAAACTCAAAACCCAACATTTATTTACGAGGCCTTTGGGGCATAAGTAATAAAATGTCAACATGAAAAAGGTTGCGCACTAGCGCAGCCACTAGCGCAGTAAGAAAATGTCGACATGAAAAAGGTTGCACCTTGGCGCAGGTAAGAAAATGTCGACATGAAAAAGGTTGCACCCTGGTGCAGGCCACTGGCACAAGTAAGAAAATGTCGACATGAAAAAGGTTGCACCCTAGCGCGAGCAAAGCCACCGGGCGCAGGTAAGAAAATGTCGACATGAAAAAGGTTGCACTCGGCGCAAGCCACCGGCACAAGTAAGAAAATGTTGACATGAAAAAGGTTGCGCCCTAGTGCAGGCCACTTGCGCAGGTAAGAAAATGTCGACATGAAAAAGGTTGCGCCCTAGCGCAGGCCACTGGCGCAGGTAAGAAAATTTCAACATGAAAAAGGTTGTGCCCTGGCACAAGCCACTAACATAGGTAAGAAAATGTCGACATGAAAAAGGTTGTGCCTCAAAAAGCAGCCACTAGCACAGTAAGAAAATGTTGACATGAAAAAGGTTGCGCCTTGGTGCAGCCACTAGCATAGGTCAGAAAATGTCGACATGAAAAAGGTTACGCCTTGCGTAGGCCACTGGCGTAGGTAAGAAAATGTCGACATGAAAAAGGTTGTGCCCTGGTACAGGTTGGAAGGTGCAGGAACCACATTTTCAACACCTATGGCGCATCTTCAGGAGGCACAACATTTTGAGTGTTGACACCCCGAACCCGACAGAAAGAAAACCCTAACCCAGATATTCAAATGGCCATAACTTTTCACAAGGAGCTTGGATTCATGCAAGGTTGGAATTTTCGGAAAGATTACAAGGTCCTCTATCCAACTACAATCTGGATATCTTTAATTGAGTGAGAAAAAGTTCTTCAAAAATGCAAAATACAGTTCACCATTTTTTGGGTTTGCTAGGGTTCTCACCTACTGCCATAATGAGATGAATTAAATACAACTTGGAGGTGGTTGGGGTAGATTTGGAATTCCTCTCTCTTCCCTCTCTCATTCTTCCTATAAATTGTAAGGAGGGGCTTCTTTCTAAAGGTTGGACATTCTTGTTTTTCCCCTCCCTTCTTCTCTTTGGTAGGTGAATTTGTGGAGTTCAAACCTCCCATCTAAAACTGTAATGCAACTTTGCCTCTTGGCATTTTGTAGTGTATTGTATCAATATTTGGAGCAAATAATACATGTCTATGGATGATTCTCAACCCTCTCTGTGTTCATTTGCATCCTCCTAATCTTTCACTACAAATTTGGTTATTTGTGCATGATCTTGCATTGCATTTTAATGGTTTGTGTTTATTGGCAAGATAGGTGTTCTTCATTCCTCGGTGCATCACCTTTGTTAGTTTAGGTTTATTTTTATACATCTTCTTACCCTGTCTCCTTGGCAAGTTAGATTAGGTTTTTGAGTAAACCCTCTACATTTTTATGTGTGCATCTGAACAGAGGAATAGGAACCGGCCTTCATCTAGAGAGCTTTCGATTTGCAAGGTCCCACACTTGGGAAAAGCTCCATGTTATGCAATCGCACTGAGAGTCTCAACCCATCGAGTTGTAGACATCCGAAGTGCTTGTGATTCGCCACCAACCGTATCAAGATAGATCAATCTTAACCTCATATTAGAGTAATTGTGAGGCCACCTATCCCAGATAACAACACAAGCTGACAAGAATTCAAAAGTGGTCAAAGAAATCAGAAATTTCCTACATGAGGAAGTAGAGTTCTCGTGAAGGAACCAAGAAAAACTAGAGCAGCATTATGGTGAACAAGTAGTCCGGTGAGAGCCAACAAGCTTCCAAAGCACTTAGTAACACTTGAATCCATCTTTAATCCTAATGACCAATTCTAGAAAGAGAAAGCTAACATTCAAGTCAAAGGTGAAGACTCAGAGCCAATTTTAGTTGGTGAAGGAAAGGTACTCCAAATTGGAAAGGTAAGCACTGATCAAGAAAGATATGAATTTATACAACTTTTTCAAGAGTTCCCAAATGTCTTCACTTGGAGCTATGAGGACTTGAGAGGGTTCAATCCAAAGTTGGTATAGCATACTATTGAACTAGATCCAGAAGCTAAGCCTATCACGCATGAACAAATACAAGTCAACCCTCATATCGAGCCTCTGATGAAGAAAGAGGTAAACAAGCTCATAGATGAAAGTATTATCTTTCTAATCAAGAACTCAGGTTAGATTGCTAATCTTGTACCAATGCATAAAATAAATGGATAAATCAGGTTATGCGTAGACTTTTGAGACCTGAACAGAGCTTCTCTCAAGGATCATTACCCACTCCCTTCTATGGAACAAATCTTGCAAGTAGTAGTAGTTGATGTGTAATCACATCACCGTTGAATGTCTGCAATGTGATGGGTTGAAAATCTCAATGTGATTGCATAACATGGATATTTTCCCAAAGTGTGGGAATTTACAATTGGGAAAGCTCTTTAGATGAAGGTCGGTTCCTATTCCTTTGTCCAGTGCACACATACAATTTGCAGAGGATCTACTCTAAAATCTACTCTAACTTGCCAAGGAGACAAGGTTAAGAAGATGCAAGAAAATAAACCTAAATTAATCAGAGGTGATGCACCAAAGGAATGTTGAACACTTGCTTTGCAATTAAACACAAACCATTAAAAATGTAATACAACCACCATGCACAGATAACAGGATTGCAATGAGAGATCAAGAAGATATAATGAACATAAGAGAGGGTTGAAATCATCCACAAACTTATTTTATTGCTCCAAATTTTGATACAATCCATTACAATGGCTAAGAGGCAAAAACTTGCATTACAACTTGAATGGGAGGTTTGAACTCCACAAATCCACTTTCAAAAGAGAATAAGGGAGGGTGCAAAGGAAAATGCCCCTCCTTACAATATATAGGAAGAATGAGAGAAGGAGATAGAATAATTTTGAAATCCTACTCCAACCACCCCCAAAATGAATTTAATTCTTCTGCAAAAGTGATGGATTCCATGACAAAACCCATGCCTCCATGTGCTCTTCCTTGTTGGGGAAGAAAGGAAGCCCATACCTTCATTATTGGGGTAGGTGAGAAGTCTAACACCCTCTAAAAATGGAGGACTGTATTTCTTCATTTTGACTAACTTAGTCCCATAATTTAAATATATCTATGTAGAGGATACTATAAGCTTTCCAAAAGTCCTTCCTTGTGCAAATATGAGCTCCCAGTAAAAGTTATGGCCATCTGAAGGTCGAGGTGTCATTCTATAAAAATGGCGGACTGAGAGTTCCAAAACTCCGAAACCCAAAAGCCCGAAAGTCTAAAGTTTCAAACTTTTGAGTTTTGGAGTTTCAGACTTTGAATTTTGATTTTCATGTTTTGAGGTTTGAGACTTCCGAAACTCTGAATTCTGAAACCCGAAACTCTAAAGTCCAAAATTCCAAACTTCAAACTTTCAGGATTTCGAGATTTTTGCTCACTGCTTTTCTAGCATGATTCTTAAAATTTCCAAAACCTCAAAAGTCTGAATTTTTAGACTTTAGGATTTTGGACATTTCCACTCCATTTTGGCATGCTTCCTAAGGTCTCCGAAACTTTGAAAGTCTGAATTTTCGGACCTTGAGACTCGTGATTTGGACTTTTGGGGCCAATTTTCTAGCTTCGCACCTGAGAGTTTCCAAAACCCCAAAACCCTAAAAGTCTGAAATTTTGGACTTTCGAGTTTTCGATTTTCGGACAAGCCTACCCATTTTTTCTCTATTTTTCTCCGAAACACCAAAAATACAAAAACTTAAAACTTTGAGCCTTTCTCCATTTTTCTTCTAGTTGAGCTCTGATCTCCTTCACCATTCACTTGGCCACCTTTTACTGATCTTGCATTTCATTGACGATCTCATCCACAACCTGATTTTTTGGAAATGAATGTGAGCTCGCATGACCGAACAAATTTCTCCATTTCCCCCATACAAGTTTGTGTTTGTTCAATTTTTCCTGAGGGGAAAAATTGGATAATAGTAGCTGGTTTGCAAAGGTTCTCACTACTAGATGGCTTCTCAATCTATAATCGATCATGGTTAAAGAGGATGATCAATATAAGATAGCCTTCACCACCAAGTGTGGCATATACACTTATAAGAAGATGTCATTTGGACTATCAAATGTTGGGGTTACATTCCAAAAGGTGATGGATATGGAGTTCAAAGGACTAATAAATAATATAGTTCTTGTGTACTTATATTATATCATAGTATACTCCAAGAATGTAGTTGATCACCTTTTCCACCTCAGGAAAGTGTTCCAAAAGCTGTAGAAGGTTTGGTGTGTCCTTGAATCTTAAGAAGTGTGTGTTTCTAGCTCATGATGGCAAGCTACTAGGGAACATAGTGTCCAAGGAAGGGCTAACGATTGATCCCAAAAGAGTTGAAGCTAGATGAGTACTTACATTGTTGAGTCACACGAAGGTACTTCAAAGTTTTCTAGAGAGGATCAACTTTGTTCGCAGGATCGTGCCAGATTTTACCACTCTTGTTAAACCATTAACAATGATGTTGAATAATAACCTCACATTCAAGTGGAAAACTGAGTGAAAATAGATCTTTGAAGCTATCAAACAGGTTATATCTCGAGCTCCCAATCTCATCAACCTATACTTCTCTAGGGATTTCATCTTATATGCCTTTGATCGGATCAGATACAATTTTAGACATCTTAGTGCAGCGAGATAAGGAGGGGTCGAGAACATCCCATAGCTTTCTTTAGTCAAAGCTTGAAGGAATATGAATTCAGTACTCCTCATTGAGAGACATGTCCTTACTTTCATAATAAGCTTTAAGAAGTTTAGAAACCTCGTCTCAAACAACAAGATTCAACTGCTAGTGTCTCATGCTGGAGTCAAGGATTTTCTCCTAAATAATTATTTGAATGAAAAGAGAGCGGGTTGGATCACTCGTGTGATGGAGTATGACATAGACATAAAGGTTACCAATTTGGTTCATGGAAAGGGCTTATGTAAGCAATTGGCTTTCGAGTTCATAGGATGGGACCTGTAATCAAGAGGAATTTTTGGTACCGCAAGACGGTCAAGAGAAGCTAGAAAATGATGTGCCTACACCATGTTATACCAAAGATATGATGCATTACCTTCAAACGGGTTTATGCCCCGAAGTTAAGAAAAGCAAAGAGGAGATATTTTAGACTCCAGTACATTCCATATGCCTTCATTGATGGTATCTTGTTCAGGAAGGATACGAATGGATTTCTCCTGAGGTGCATTTGAATAAATCATATCAAGAATGTGTTGCAAGAATTCCATGATGGAGAATTAGGAGGCCACTTTTCTCCATGAGTAAAGTTCTCATAATCATGAAATTGGGTTATTACTGGCCTATGGTATTTAGTGATTGCTATACATGGATTAAAAGGTGCAAGAAGTGTGCATTCTTCACAGGAAAAGAGAGGCTAGGAGTGTTGCCAATTCATCTCATCTCAGTGGATCATCCATTCATGCAATGGGGATTGGACTTCATTGGATTCATCAACCTAAATTCAAGCCAAGGCCATAAGTGGATCCTAACTACAACAAATTATTTCACCAAGTGGACCAAGGCAGTAGCACTCAAGGAAGCCAACGAATCCAACATACTGGAATTCTATGAGGGGATAGTAACCAGGTTTGGTGTACCTACCACTATCATATCAGATAATGCTCTGGCATTCCTTGGTGCAAGGATCACTGAGTGGGCTATTAGGAATGGGATATATCTCAAAGCACTTCTTCTAACTACTACCCCGTGGCAACAAAAATAAGAGTCCACAAACAAGAATTTTATGAGAATCATAAGGACTCTTGATGAAAATCAATGAGCATGGCATACCAAGCTCAAGTCATCCTTGTGGGATGATAGGATCATACCCAAGAGATCAATAGGTAGCTCTCCATATAAGCTAGTATATGGAAGGGAGGAAAGACTTCCTATATCACTTGAGTTACTGGCATTGGAGCTTCTCAAACAGTTGGAGTTGGAAGAACTAAGAGAGCATGCAATGTAAACCATGGAGAAAGATCAAGCACTGATCAAGAAGAGATTTGACAAGAAAGCTAAAGCAAGAACATTCCAAGAGGGAGATTTAGTGCTGAAATGGGATGTTGATCGAGAAAAACCAGCAAACATTCCAAGTTTGATGCAATATGGAGTGGTCCCTACATGATCACGAAATGCAAGAGTAGCAATGCTTTCCGACTAGCTAAGTTGGATGGTGAAGAATTGCATATTCTAGTCAATGGAATCTATCTCAATCATCACTACTAGAGGAGTAATATCTCACCCTTGTATATAGTAGTTTAGAATTTTCATTCCTCCAAGTGCTTATGCACATTATTTTATTGTTAGATTAGTTTTAATGACCCTAAGTACCTTTGGCACATATTCTACTACTTCAATTTTCTTTTACATAGTTCACCATGCCTCGAGTAGAGAAATTTGCAGCAAGAAGCTCAATCTCACAAGAAATAGTTGTTATCTTCAAAAAAATTCAAATGCAGTGCAACTAAAATCAAGTTAAGGGATTGGTTTCAAGGTTTTCATTCCTTTGTTCCTTTAGATCAACAAACTAAGTTTATAGTAGCCCTAGAAAGGAAATTAGGATTTGGCGGCACTATGATAACCTTCCCCATGAATGAAGAAATAGGTCCAGCCTTCAAAGAACACTCCAAGTGGTGTTTTGGAGATGGAATTCTCAGAAGAAGAAAGAAAATCAAAACTTAATAGAGTTCCATGATGTCCAAACTAGCAGGTGTTTTACTCCAAATTCAAAGCATGCTTTTCTTGACAAGAAAATTAGTTGGTTGTGCTTGATATTGGTAAAAATCATATGTGAGGTAGCAGATATAGGTGTTCATCATCTGGCCTCATGGATCACAATTGAGAGGAAAGCTGGGATTTCCGTTCTAATACAATTTTCCACTCTCAAAAAACCAATTTCAAATATTTTCTTATAGAATTGAGAAAATAATCGATGCGGGGAATTTTCAAGTCGGTAGTGTTCAAGCAAACTTCGGGTACAGGTTTTAAGGTTGAGATCATTTAATGGTTGATAAAAATGACTCGCACTTAATGGATACATTCAAGTAGCTGGTCTACCGCATCTAGCAGGCAGATGGCCCCACAAGTTACCAAAATTGTTATCCATTTCCCCCTAGGAAAAATGGACAACGGGGATGTGACTAGACTCAAACACCGAGAGGGGAACCTAAGGTTGAAATCACGTTATGGATGATTTTGAGGCTTTGGGAGCTCATAAGGGGAAATCAAGAGTGAAATTCATATTAAGGATTTTTTTCCTCTTCTCGGTTTTGACCCTTTAGATCATCTTAGAAAATAATGAATTTTGGACCCCGAGCTCGTATCGGCTACCAAATGAGAAAAATTAGAGGAGAATGTGATGACCCCAAAATCCCTTGCATGCACTTCCTATCGGTTTTCGACAAAAATTTCATATTTGGACCTCATATAGGCCACCAAGCTAAAAGGGAGTTCACTAAGCTACTCGGTGAGCTAGAAAATTACATGCGGAGTGAGTCGGTGGAGGGCTCACCGAGTAGCTCGGCATGAAATGAGTGGCCATAGGCGCGGAGGAGTCATTTTAATTTGGGTCGAGCTCAACGAGTTAGTGCATCATCCACAGAGTTGATGGTGGAATAAAGCCAACTCGGTCGGGCACATGTTATGGTGATCGACAACGAAAGGAGTGTCGCGCTCCCCGAGCTTGAAAGTTTAAGAGCTCACATGGGTGAGCCAAGTGGGTCAATCATCAAGTTGGGATCGCAGTGCCCATGGGAACTTGCTAAGGTAAGTTATCATGAGGGGGCCTAACTCAGGTGAGTTGTAAGTTTAAGCGTGGTGGGAGGCAGCTCACGAAGTCATGGGTAGGTTTGGACGACCGATCTCGCAAACAAGAAAGACTCGTTGTGGTAGTGTAGAGACCCCAAGTTGGCCACGATCCATGGGTAATGAAATGATAGGCTCAAGCCCTCGCGCCAAAGCATGGAATAGTGAAGCTAAAACAAAGTAAGACTGAGGCATTTGAGCTCAGAGAGGAGATGAAGACCCGTGAGCTAGGAAAATATGATGGTGGTGGTAGATTGTAGTGATTCAAATGAGAATCGAGGTATTTTTCTTGCCAAAAATTGGGTTTGGCAAAGAAGAGCGACTTTGACAGAGAATATGGAACATGAGCTTGTGAAGACTTGGGCTCGACGAATAAACTTGAGGGCTAGAGTGATCGGCCTTGGTAGGAGGAAGACTTGCTTTGTGGCGGTGTTGAAGCCAGGGGCTCAACGGGAAGATGGTGATGTCAGCATGCGAAGTGAATTGGAGCTCATGTAATGAGCCATGGAGTATGTCATGGCTTAGACAGTGGGATGATTTGGCCTACACATTGGAATATCAAGCTCATGTTAATATAAATTTGGGCTAGGGGCACAAACAAGGAAATTTAGGTGGCTAAGTAGGGAGTAAGTTGAATGGCGAGAAAATCACGTGAATGGAGGATGTGAGAAGGCCGAGCTATGGCCGAGCTCTCTATGATATCGAGAAGGTGGAAGAAACAAGGTGAAACCCGGTGACTAGCGAGCCAACTACTTGTCTTGTATTCCTAGTTCAAGTAGAGTTAGTCGAGATTGACGCAATGGCTACCGAGGTGATTTAGTTCATTGCGGTGATTTAAATAACTCCTACTCCACTTAGGTGTCGCATTAAGGAAGTATCACAATGCTAATTTAATGCAAAGAGAGGAGCCATTCATAGCTATATGCGGTGATCCGGAGAGATCTTGTTAAAATAGTAAGTGGGGGAGTTCAATGCAAGCAAAGAATCTCAAGTTTGATGCAATGAGTGGGGATGTTGGTTCAGATTGTGGTGAATCGAGGGCTCCAACTTGGTGAGTAATGGGAGCCAATTTTGACGCAAGGCAAGGAAGTAGGAAGTCATTCAACGCAAGTAAAGGCGGTTCGGTTCACCACAACAAAAGATAGAATACCAAGCATGTGAGTTATGCGAAGAAATGAAGGGGTAATATTCTCCTTAGGTGAGTTGGTAAGGAAGTAGAAGAAAGTGAAATAACCACTGAAATGGTGAGCTAAATGAAGTCAAGGGGAAAATTTGACTCAAAAAGGGAGTAAATGAAGAGTTACGGCGATTAAGAAATCCCTTACTAAAACAAGAAGGGGTAAAGTTCGACATGGGATGAGTAAAGGAGGGTGAGATCGATGTAAAAAAGGACCATCGAGACAAGGTAGCACAAAGTTATGGCAATTTGGAGGGCTCTTGATAAAATAGCAAAGGGGCTCGAGTTCTACACGAACAAAGTAAGGTGATGCGGATTCGCGAGAAGGTGAATAGTTGATTTGAGGCCGAGTTGGGAAATTTCCTTAAGAAGCAGTGATTTAAAAACTTCAAATTAACATGGGAGATGGGTTTGTCAAGTAAATTAAGTGTAAATCACCGAGTTGAATAGGATATGGGTGAGTGAGTTGGTTGTGGTAATGAGGAGTGGCATTTCATGAGTCGAAGTCTTGACATGGAGGCAGCCCACTAATAATAAAAGTATATTTCATTCTATGCAATACAAGGGGGCTCAACCAATTCATCTTGGATTTGAGTGGTGATTGTGATGGAGGTAATGCGGTCCTCGGCGGTAACTGGAGCCAATGGTGAGCTATAACCTGAGCTACCCAATCTATACCCCAAGGGTAGTAATACTTCAATTCACCATAGGACTAGGAAGCAAATGAAAAATAGAGTTATTGGTGAAAGCAAGTTGCTTTACTTCACAAAAAGGTGAAGTAAAGCATGTGGAAAATAGTGATGCAAAAGGTAGTAGTGCATGATCAAATCGACGTAATGAACTAGGAAGCAACAATAATGGCCCCTAACTTTCTCATTGGTCTGTGATTTTCAAAACGCCATAACTTTCTCCCCATAACTCGCATTTCACGCAAAATTGGACTTCCTGGAAAGGTCTCGGAGTAATCTAAGCGTCGAAACTTCATATTTCAATATTTATTAGTGGAAAATGGTTAATAATGGCATTTCGTCTCCAGCACTCCAGGGGACTGTATAGCCATCTACCACCATTAATGGGGCATGAGGAGTAATTTCTTATCCCATAAGCTATAGTACAACAGTGATGGGCTATGTAGGTGCCCCATGATGTTTTAAATTTATTTTTGCACTTGGTAGGTGAGAAGTGGTTGCATCCAAGAAGCTTCAACTTTCTCTCTCCTCTCCAATTCTTCTATAAATTGTAAGCTCTTTCATTTGAAAGGGGGATTCTTTTCTTACCGAAACTCTACCAAAAATTATCGAGGAAGAAAATGTGTTGCAAGCCTTCATTCGGACATCTTGCATGATGATCCTAGCCTTTCTTTGTAATTAATTGAATTGTGTAAATCAATGAAGTTGTGGATTTGATTATTGTGGATGTATTCTTCCCTTTTCTTGTGTTTTTGTCTTTACTTACCTTTTCAATTCACTTGTAGTTGTATTGTGTCAATCTAAATTGTTTTCTGATTCCATTATTGTTGTGCTTTCATGGAGGAGCTAGTTTGATGTTGTTGTTGACTGTGGTGACTGTTACACCCTCTTTGCACCTCATTTTCTATCACTTCCACACATTCACGAGATTCCCTACGTTCCCTTTTGGTGCATCACCTCCTGTAGAGTAGATTTCTTTCATTTATGTTATTTCTCTCTCCGGTTCCTTAGAAGTCATAGGTTAGAATTAGTTGTTATATTTCCTTCAATTAGAGGTAGTTGTTGCATTAGTTTAAGAAGAAGAGCCAACTTTCTCTAGAGAATTGCTTCAACTACAATCCTTAGTTCCATAACTAGTCGTGACTATCATATGAGACCAATCATCTGATAAATATCCTCCAATTTTGGCAATGAAGTCTTCAGATAGACATAGGGAAAAGAGTGGAGGTAAATCAATTATGAAAATGTCCTAAGGGCGAGAAATTGGGGCATGCATGCAATGTAATACTTAGACCTTGGATAACCCGAAAATCCCCACTATTGTCCCATATAGTTATACCGCACCCTTAAAAAGAGGTTCATACTTGAGGCCTAGTTGGTGCGTAATTTGTGTAGGCATAATGAAATTCTTGCTCCATAATCAATCATGCAATTATGCACTAAATGATTTCCGATAATCAAGCATATATAGAAGGGGAGGTTTCATGTTCTTACGTGATTGGTTGTTCCTCATTTTATTGTATTGCATTAGTAAGAACCTTGTATTGTTCCTTGGGTGGCTTGCTTAGAAAGGAAAGGTTGCCCATATTTGCTTACAAGAGATATTTTCATCCCGAAATTGCTAATGATTCCCACATATATATGCTCACATTATCTTTCTTCATCTATTCAAGGATTTTGAAAGGAGTGGAATTATATTTCATTTGTGATTTACTTATAACAACCTTTTCTTGCACTTGAGCTAATATGGAAGGTCATTTAGGCTAATTTTGTACATTTGGAGATATATTTGATTTTTTACTTCCTTGGATTGTCAAATAAAGTTGAGAAGGACCTACATTTTTCACCATCCCTCTTCCATAGATATTTTCTTGGATCTAGTATTAGCAAACACACTTTGTGGAAAGGTCATATTTATCCCACAAAAGTCATCCATTTGCCAATTCACAAGTGAAGTATCACTTGAGGTGTCTCCTGAGTGACTATCTACTGTTGATTTTCTTATGTAGGTACATCTTGAGGGACAAATGCACTTTGCACCATCAAATCTTGGTTCAAAATTCCATTGGGGCATGTTTTTGGTTGTGTGGAAGATGACAAGGGAAACACCACTCATAATCTTACACTAGATTGTTTTGAACAGGAACCAAAACATTGGATGAACTAGCCACATTTTAGTTATATGGTTGAAATGGTCTTGCAAGAGGAAACTGATTTTGATTTTGAGGGGAATCTTGGGAGGAAGGCTTATTTGGTTGATAAGGGTACTTATTTAGTTGGTATGGAGGTTGGTAAGGTCTGAAATTTTGGGCTTGTTGCCTCTTAATGGATACCAACTCATTCTCAAAGTTTTGCAATTGTTTCATCATCTCTTTGCAACTCGGTTAAGGTACCTAAGGAAATAGATGCTTGACTAAAGTTTTGGTTCCTTTGGGTTGGGACAAGGTCTAATTTAAGGGCTTGATGACTAGATGATGTCTCAATCTCTGGGAATATATACACTTTGGAGGTCTAGGAGAAGGTTTCCTAACCTAAATAATATTATTCATAGCCCTAATCATGATTTCATAAGCACCTTCTAATGTTCTACCCCTCATAGACTGAATCATGACTGAAATATCACTATTTAAATCCTTCATATAATATAGAAATACATTTTGGGGTGTAGGTCTTACCACTTGAGGGATTTAGTCATAAATTCTTTGAAATTTGATGTTAAAATTAGTCATCTACTCATTAGGGGCTCTCTTTATTGTTGTCAGCTGCTCTACCAAAGACAAGTGATCTAATTTATCCTCAAAATTATTACAAAGGGTTGTGCCAAGTTCATCCCAATTGTGAATTGAAGCTATTCTTGAACTCTGTATCACTGAAGGGATTTTCCTTTTATTGATGAAGCCAAGATTTTTACCAAACATCATCCCCAAGTAATAAAATGGACTGAACAAACATTAGCAACATCTTGGATATGATCAGTTGGGGTAGTATGGTTTTCACTAGTGAAGAAAGGAATACTTTTAAGTGTAGACATGGGTATATCATGTTGCACATTTAGGGCCAAAGGAATACCACCATTAAAGCTAACAAAAGGTATATTCATTTTAAGTTCTATGAATGGAATGGGTCTTAGAACTCTATATGACAACAAGAAATTCCTACCAAGAGGAGTAAAGAGGAATCTGTTTGGTGGAGATGGTGATCTCTTAAGCGATCTATCTCTCCTTCTTCTTGGTGACATGATTGTAATTAATTAAATGATCCTTCTTCTATTGTTCTAGACCTTTTTTAATCCTTCTCATGAAAATGAGGCACTAACACTATTGAAACCAAGTAAATATTTTGCTTGGAGTCACTAGATGTGTTATTGCAAAGCCTCCAAAAGGCTGGAATTCACTAGGATATGCATCAAAACTTAGTGAAACAACAAGAATATATTAGGATGTCCCACTGGGTGTACCATAAATGTTATCACCAAAAAACACCCTCTGATTTGTTATGAAATAATGCATGAACAATCAGTTCTTTTGGGTAACATGAGATTATCTCTCAATTTGTGGGAATTTCTACTTGAGACAAACCTCCAAAGAAGGATAGTTTCTCTACCTATTTATAATGTTAAACTACTCCTAAGGAATAAAATGCAACTATCTAATCCTATCCTAAAAATCAAAGGGACTAGGGAGAGATGGAAATACATAAAATTGAAATCATAGACTAAGGGGAGGTGATAGACTAAGAACAAGGGGAAATACACTCTCAGATGAGTGAAAATTGGAGGAGAATGAAGTTGGAGAGGGAAAAAATGAGTGTCTTAGTCCAAAACAACATTCAAACTCTCATTCCCATGGAGCAAAATAGAAAAAAACCATGCAAGAAGATAATAAACATGCCTGATAAACCACAAATGCAATATAAAAGGTAATATAATGCAATAAACATATGATAGGACGAGAGAATAGCCACAAAACATATATTTTATCACTTCAAATAAATGCACGGTCTATTACAATGAAGGAGGAAGGAAACGATCACCCTGTAGAGGTCTGAAATTGAGGCCTACAACTCAAAATACACATGAAACAGATTAAAGAAGGATACACTAAAGCATTATAATAAAGGGTTAAACAAATTTAATGGTTAAATGTTTTTTATACCCAAACTATTTTCCCTCTTTTTCTCACACAAAATACCATCAATTCTTGAATCTTACTATGCTACATTAAAGGGATTGAATATACCTTTCCAACGAGACCATTTTTTCCTAATTTGGAGTTCTGGAGAGAAAGTTATGACCATTTAAAGTTGTGCATCTCAAGAGGAACAAGTTGACATGTGGAAATCTTTTATTTTCTTCAGGTTTTCCTATGTGTGCCTTTGTAATTATTTCCTTCTTTCCCTCATTTATAAATTTTACCTTCTACACGTCTTCTTCACACCCAAAACCTTTTATTTGAAACTCGGTTTATTCCGTGGACTTGAGGTCCACAAAATAAATTTGGTTAAAAAACTTACAGAATTACGCCACGTGTCCTTCCTTTAGCCCTTGGTTCTATGACATGTTTTTTCCCTATTAAATCAATTTATACCTTTATATTATTTACTTTCCTTGATCAAAGATCATTATATGTGATTTGATTAATAAATTTGGTTAGTATTTAACATATGCAGCTCGCTTAATACTAGTAAGCCTTGGTCACGAACCCAAAGTTACAATTAATCTCTTTAATAAAGATGAAAAGATCATCATCAATTTGAGTATTCTTAAATATTGTTTAGTTATGTAAATTACTTACTTATTATAAGTAATTTAATCAATTATCAAAGATAAGTCTTGTTAATGACTAGTTAATGGATTTGAAATCAAGATCTAGTTGAGTATATTAGTATGTGATTACTAAAAATAATAGTATATGCATATCAAATGACACTTGGGGATGCCTTTGTGTTTGTATTGGATAAATACAATAATGATTGCATCTAATATATATTTTACAATATTAATATGTTGAAAGTATTCAACATATTGGTAATATAACATGGTTAGTTAAGCATATTATTATTTAAGTTGGTATATAACTTGTTTTTAACCTATCAATGTATGATTTATAGATGGTTAAAAGTGAAATCAAAAATGATTTATATTATTCTTATTATGATTTTTGTATGGATATTGTGATTCTAACCATGTTGATGTTGTGTTAGATATAAAATATAAAATTGGATATGTGTTCAAGTTTGGTGCAGGTTCCATTACTTGGAGCAGGCCCAATAGTTTATATATCTTCCGAGGCATAATATAGAAGTGCAATGGAACCAACAAAAGAATTCACATGGATAAAGTGGCTATTGGATGAGATACACATGGAAGTAAAATTAAGTACTCCTCTTTTATGTGACATATAGAGTTACATTTCTCTTACTAGGAATCTAGTTTGAAGCATCATAAAACGAAGCATATAAAGATTCATATGCACTTTATTAGAGAGAATGTTCTCTACGGTGATATTTTTTATTTTATTATTGGCAAATAGTTTTTTGAAAGGGACTATACCCTTGAGTACAAAATATGTTCTCTACGGTGATATAGATCTCTAGTAATATCTAATTTAACATCAAGTTATAACTATGTTAACAAATCCATTGTGTCTTTATAAAATTTATCAAGTTTTGTGCAATGCTTGGCCTTTCATAGTTGTCATTGAGGGGGAGTGTGCATGGTAATGTCACCTCCTAATGGTCGGCCAGTTGATATCTCCTTCTCCTCTATACTTTTACTCCATTTGTAAAGCATTTTTAAAAATATCTTTATGATATTTTTGTAAACTTATAACTCTAAGTTTACGGTGTACAATCCAATGTGTTGCATTTATTTGTAAAGGATGTGTTGACATTCCTCACACATCAACCATGATGTGCAAGAGGTCAACTCAAAAATTTTGTTTCTCAAATTAGAAGGGTTTAAGTTGAGGGCCAACATCGGGAGGGACAACATCAAGAGGGAATACATCGGGTGGTGGCATCGGATCACCGAAATCGAATGGGTTGGCGTTAGGTGGGCTAACAAAAAAAATTGTTATTAGCCAACACTAAGAAATTTGTTACCGGCCGACATTAGGTGGGTTGACACCAAAAATTTGTTACCGATCGACATCAAGTGGGCCGACAATGAGAAAAATGTGTTACTAGTTAACACCAAGAAATTTGTTACAAATCGACATCGGGAGGGTCGACGTCAAAAATTGTTGTTGGCCGATAACAAGAAATTAAAACCAGCCAAAAAAAATGTAAAGCGAGGCCACGGTGAGACAACAGAGTGATAAAACAAATGTGTATCGTGCTACAAGAATAAAGTCAACAATAATTTTACTAAGGAAGTGTACAAGTCATAATAATCATTTTGCATGTTGTATGTTCCTAGACCAAACATGAGTTAAAATTTGAAATGCATAATCATTCTTGCAATTAAGACAAAGTCAATTTAGTCATTCAAGTGGTTAATTGATGTTGTAACTAAAAATTATTCATGTAAGTGGAAGTGATGAGCACTTCAACTCTACTACTTCTTATCTCTTCTCACATTTTCCTATATATACTAGTGTTTTTCATGCACTACGGGATAGAATTGTAATAAATTGTTGTAAAAATTTAACTACCCTACTAGTAATAAAGTGTTCTACCTTTCCTAATTTTCTATGCAATTTTGTGCACCAAGATAGTTTATTCTTGTGATTTTTATCCTTGAATTTTTTAAGTTAATTACTTATGTTATCTGCCTCTATTTCTAGAAATAGTGTTTTTTGTGCCTTTTAGTGTGCATGCAAACTGAAATTGTGTATTGTGAGCCATCCCTTCATAGTTTTATGTTATTTTTCCTTGAAATTGCACTCAGATCTCTTTGGTTCATACAAAATTAATGCTTTTGTCATATTTGTGTACACTCTAATCTCAACTATCTCCAAATTTTTATGGTGTATCACCCCTTTCTTTTCAAGTTTCTTTCTAACACTTACCCAGTCAAATCTAGTTAGTGATACGCTAAAGGGAACCAACCCTTCAAATTTGGAGATTCACTTTAACCATTGGGATATAGGCCATGAAGTGAGGAGAAAGAAGACTAGAAGTTGTCAATCCTCACAAGGGTGCATTTTTTACGGATAATAGTTTTTGGCATGCCCGGTGGGAGGCGAGGACTAATATTGATGATTGTTCAGAAATTGAAGATTCAAACCAAAACACATATGGAGACTCAGAAGTTGATTTCAAACCATTACTACATGTTCCATGCCTAAGGTGACAATAAGGTCTTTGGATAAAGCCCTTTTTGAGGTATTTTCCAAAATGGATCTCAAGTTATTTTTGTCGAAACAACCCTTTTTCCATGCGCAGAAGACATCTTTTCCCATTTTTCAATTGTTTCTAAGGTCATGCATTCATGATGTCAATTCCTCATTGGAATTCCTTTCTCCAAGAGTTGAACCATCCCAATCCACCTCCTTTCTACCAATATCCTCCTCCAAATTAGTATTATAACCCTTATCAAAATGAATATCCCCATGACCCAAACCTTGATAATCAATATGGTCATCATTATAATCATTATGTTGTTTAGGAACAAGGTTACGCATACGAGGTTATGAAAATTATACGAGTTATGAGAGAAGTTATATGTCTAATGATGAGTTTGACAACAAAATTCAGAGACTAGAGAAAACATATCAAGCTCTCAATGAACGAATTGAACAATTGCAAGCATTAGAGGAAAACAAGCTCAAGGTAGAGGAACCATGTCAATGGGATGTTCCCACATACCTTCCTTGTCAATCATCTGAGCCCAATTTTTAGATTCTAATCTTTCTTGTTGTTGTTGTTCCCACTCCCTCTTCCTCACATGCAGATTTTACACCCTTACCCTTTGTCCAAACATTGCCAAATCAAGTTGAGACCCAACCCACCCCTCCTCCTTCATCCTCAAGCCCAATTCGGGAAGGTGATGATCAAAAAATTAGTCGAGGAGGTGTAGCCAATTCAATAAAATAGTAGGATGGAATTTATGAAAAAAATATAGGAATGGGTTTTGAAATTTGAGTTCAATCAGATTTCACAGTTGGAAAAGGAATGCATGCAAAAAGGGGAGATTTCTGATCAACAACAAGATCATGATCATCAAGTGAAGGTTAGGAAAAATTCTCTCCATCCTCTTGAGTTACAAGGTATAAATAATGATTGGAGTGAACATGTGAAAGTCTTTAAACTTCAAATCGGCAATTTTAAGACTATATCATCTCTAGCAAGGAAAATTATTTCATGATAGATATTGATTTAAACGATGCTTTTTTAGGAAGTGATAGTTTTCTAACCAAGAATGATAGGTTGCCCATAATTGAAAGTTATGAATCCGATCTGAAGGAGAAAATTCAAATTAATAACAAGAAGAAATCAGCAGATTCAATGCAACCTCATGACAATGAATAACATGTTTTTAGCTTAACAAAGGTTTGTTAGTGGATAAGGATGAGAACATTGATGTAAAGGAGGAAGCACGATACAAAATGAGCACGATGATATAAGCAGAATGCAATGATCCTTATTTTCCCATGTGTTTATAAATTACCACAATCCTAGAGGGTTGTAATGATTCACAAAGAACATCAAGCTACTTGCAACTAGTCAAGGAAATAAAGTTGATTTCAAGAAGCATGAGTTTGACTTTTCTGATTGTATAGTGGATAAGAATGAGGAAAAATATATTGATATCATTGTAGAACCATTTGTCATGGATGTGATAGAGTAATTCAAGGAAGCATATCAGATTTCTTATTAGCTTCGCATGTGCCCAAAGATGGAGAGGAAATCAAGAAAACAAGTCGGGTTATAAAGGATAACTTTTCAACTATGAGAATACCATGTCCCATCCGATATTTGGAAGATTTGGGACTAAGGTAGAAGTACTAGTAATTGTGCTTGATTTAGAGCATAAACATGAGCTTCATGTTCTCAAAAGTCAGCCCCAATACCTCCCAAAATAGATTGCAGATCGATAGAGGTATTTTCATCTTTTGGACTGATCTTTTGAGCAAGTTAAAGGTACAAATCATGTTTCCATATTTTCCATGTGATTTGATTGTCAAGTTGGTCTCATGGCCTCATTTTCTCAAAAAAGGAAGCTATTTCTCTCTGCCTATATCAAGATTTGTTTAGCTTCTCTTTTCACTAGTTAGAGTAGGGTAGGTAGGATTTCAATTCAATAAGTGTTTACGCACACTTGCATGGATTTTTTTTTCAATAAGTGCATTTTATGCACGAGATCCGCTCTTCTAGATATTTTCCCTATTTTTTTGTTTGGGGAAGGTAGAAATTTATGTTTAAAGATAAATTTTGTTTTGGGCTTTGACTCCATGCCCAATGGATGCATTAAGGCACTATATAATTTCAGCTAGCAAGCAACTAACCCCACATAATAGCCAGAATTATGACATTTCTCACACATCAATCATGATGTGCAATAGGTCAACTCGAAACTTTTGTTTCGCATATTGATAGGGTTTAAGTTGAGGGTCGACATCAAGAGGGCCAACATCAAGTGGGTGACATCATGTGGGTCAACATCAAGTGGGCCGACATCTAGTGGGACGACAATAGAAAAAAATTGTTACTAGCATGACACTAAGAAATTTGTTACCAACCGAAATGAGGTGGACCAACAACAACAAAAAATTTATCAGTCGACAACAAGAAATTTATTACCCGGTGACATTAGGAGGGCCGACATCAAAACTATTTTCAAACAATAACAAGAAATTAAGACCGGATGACAAAAGAAATGTAAAGCTGGGGCCATGTTGATACAAACACGGTGATAAAACAAATGTGTAGCAGTGTATGAAGAAAGTCAACATTAATTTGACTAAGGAAGCGTCACAAGTAATATTAATCATTTTGCATGTTGCATGTGCCTAGACCAAATAGGAGTTAAAATTCAACATGCATAATCATTCTTGCACTTAAGACAAAGTCAAATTAGTCATGTAAGCGGTTAATTGATGTTGTAACTGAAAAATTAGTCATGCAATTGAGCTAAACTAATGTTGAACTCGAAAATGATGAGCACTTCAACTTTACTTATTCTTATCTCTTCTCACATTTGCATGTATATACTAGTGATTTTCATGCACTAGGGGATGAAGTTGTTGTAAGAAATTCTTTGTGAAAATTTTAGCAAGTGCCCTACTAGTAATAAAGTTTTCTTCCTTTCCTAATTTTCTCCACAATTTCATGCACTAAGATATTTTATTCTCATGATCTTTATCCTTTAATTTGTTAATTAATTACTTATGTTATATACCTCTATTGCTAGAAATAGTGTTTTATGTGCCTTTTAGTGTGCATGCAAACTAAAGCTGTGTATTGTGATCCATCCCTTCATAGTGATATGTTATTTTTCCTTGAAATCGCACTCAAATCCCTTTGGTTCGTGTAAAATTAATTCTTTTGCAGATTTCTACACACTCTAATCTCGTGATCTACAAAAATTTATGGTGTATCACCCCTTTCTTTTCAAGTTTCTTTCTAACCCTTACCCCAGTCAAATCTAGTTAGGGATACGCTAAAGGGAACCAACCCTTCAAATCTGGAGATTCACCTCAACCTTTAGGATACCCACAACCCATGAGGTGTTTCCATTGTATATCTGTAGAAGTGAGGAGAAAGAAGACTAGAAGCTTCCAATCCTCACAAGGGTACACTTCTCTTTGGATAACGGGAGGTCTTTATGTTATAAAATGCTCTCGGAGATGTGGTTTGAGATTTTTTCCATGATAAAATGTGAGATGTAGTCTCACAAATCATGCTTAGCCTAAATCATAACTTCTGATTTATTGATTTCAAATCCTTTTGTACCAAAAAGTAAGTTGAGCATGATGAAGATGTTATAAATCCTTCAAAATTGATATGCTAGCCTAAACCTTCACTAATGGTTTATGGATTTGTAAATCCTATTGTACAAACATGTAATGTTGGCATATGGTTCCCCACTTAATATTAAGGGGAGTGTTAGAACATAATATTAAGTTCTATAAACTTTAGTTTATAATTAAATAATTTAGAATAGGTTATATTCTTAATTATTTAATATAAACTTTATGTTTATGTTTAATTGGTTATTTAGTAACTAATTTATATTAAATTGGGGTATGATTTAATCATACCCCATCACTTAATATGGTTCATGACCCGTGGGGTCAAATAAATATGGTTATGGGTCATATTTTTTTATTCACCTCGTGTGTATTGGTGGAGATAAGCGAGGAGGAGTTTTGGACCTGTAATTATGTTTCTCATTAATGGAATTATCTATTTTCGTGGTTTTTACCCCTTGGGGGTTTTCCACGTTAAATCTTTGTGTCTGTGTTATTTTATTTTATTGCATTTGTTATATTAATTTAATTAATATTGAATCTTATTTAATGGTTAATGTGTTTAACCCCTGGATCGACATGTTTGTTCCCACAAGATCGATCTACCGATTTTGTTTGGATTTTCCCAAATTTGAGGATTTTTCTAAGTGTTTGGACTTTTAAGGCTTGCAAAAGAGGGAGAGAGATGTCCTGGAATGATTTCTTTTGCCCCAAACCATGAAATTTACATGTTCCTTCCAGTTTCTTCTTTGAGGCTCCATTATACTTCCTTAGTCCAAAATTGTCAAGTTAGCCAATTTACTGAGGGTGTAAAATTAGATAACAAATTCTCTTTTATAATTTGTGTAAGATCCACGGTATGCATTGTGGAATGGCTAGATTAGTAATACCCATGGTGAGTAGTGTTCATGGAGGGTGACCAATTCAAATATCTAGGAGAAGGTGTCTTGTGAGAAGTAGTATGTAACCATCGAGAATAGTGTGTGAACTAAAATACTTGTGCATGGATGAAACCAAGAGGGATGTACAATAAGGCATAACATGGGGAAAAATTATGAGATGTAGATATAATAGTACTAGGCATGGTCACCGTATGTGTTAGGCCAAACTATTGTGATTTAGGATCCATGAATGGAATACCCTAAATTTTAACCACTTTAGTATTGTGAGTAAACTTAACACATTGATGTAGTACAAAATATATGTGTGAAGATGCACAATTAAAAAACAACATAGGATAATATACTATAAATTAGTGACACACTATAGGATAAATCCCTACATAATTTTGAAGCACACTCAACCAAGTTATGGATTTGTACTTCCCAAGATATAGACCATCTAAGCCAAGTCAAGCTAAGCACACCAAGCTAGTGTTACATTATCAAATGATCAAATTTCCGAATTTATTTATATCCATGTAGAATCACATGTTAGGTAGAGAACTACATGCGGTTTGAGGCCTCTTTGGAGTGTTACCAATGTAGGTTGTGTACAAATTTTACTTTAACCCAACCAATACCCTTTTTATATGGTCTCTTACTTTTGGTTAGCATTTGAAGCTATTTTATATCATACAAAGGGTTCAACACATGTGTGATAGTATGTAGGGTTTAGCAATGAAGCACATAAAAATCTTTCAAAAGGACAAATATAATTTTAAAACATGTATATCAATTTATGGAACCATTCACAAGGTATTTAATCGTTTTATGCTTCCATACATCCGAATAGTTTCATCCCTACTCTTTTACACTCCCAAGTTCATAAACAAGGCATGTGTAGATCATTTCCAACATGTGCAATCATAAAATACTTCCATATCAACTTTCGACTATAAATAGTTAAGTGTACTCTTTTATTTATGTTTTCACCTTCTTAGTAATCATTTCTAATATTCCATCTTACAAATTGATAATAATATTATATTCTAATATGCATATTAACATTTTATTAATAATATGAACACAATACCTATTGCTAACCCTTAATCCTATGAATAAATAAGAACACATTAAACCCAACACTTATTTATTTATTTAGGGTTGAATCAACAAGTCACTAGTGAAAAAATCTTCTTCTTTAGAACACTCATCAATGTACAACACCTTGCACATCCATAAAAATGGGATAGAGTTAATGAAGGCATGTGTTATCACTATATTGTTACTAAGCCAATTGGAATTTGAACAATTTTGTAATCAACACAAAAGTATAATCTAATTCATTAAAAAGTCTCTAAGTGTACTGCAAGTTTCCCAACCCTTATTCATTCAATAGATGCAACAAATATGAAATGATACATGATCTCCTCCGAATGTTTAAATTTTCCCTTGGCATGGGGGTGCTCTTAAAATAAATGAATTCCTTATAATTTGATTATATATATGTCTCTTCAAATCCATATCCTAAATAAGCGTACACACTTATGTATTTGTATAGCTATTTTCTAAATTAGAACTATATTACAATGCATGCACAAAAGAGGACAAGTCCTCAATGAACCCAAAAAGGGTCATAAAGGCTCACTAAAAGTGACCACAGCCACAGTGATATGGTTTTGGCAGATCGAAACCATATTGATATGATTTAAGTATGGAAAACATCCCATAACATCAATAATATAGGGAAAAAGAGAAAAATATGGAGGAGAGAAATATTAGAGAAGGGGAAGCATACATAGTCAAACAACAAAGAATATAAAATTGACAACGGAGAGAGATAAATTCATAAGAAACAAGTCAATCAAAACATAAAGAGCACATGCCAACAAGAGCCTAATCTAAAAGAATAATCAATAAACACATAAATACACTAGAACCATGGAAATTAACTAGTCTTGTACCAAAATAGGCGTCTACATAATGTTCCACTTTGATGTGTGTGTCCATATATATCAAAGTAAAACCAATCATGTGGATACACAGAATTGGATCTACATCACCACATGTGAATAGTTGTTAAAGTAAGTATAAGAATAATATTGAGTTAAAAATCAAAATGAGAGAGGTCACCTAATCTCCATAGAGGAAGGATGTGAATCTTCTAGAATTAACATCCACACTTGTATGTTTGGAATATGAAATGGTGTGCCCCTGTAAACATGTGTAAGTAAATCAATGTTTATATAAAACCATAATCAAGAAGCTATTGCAACCTAGAAAAATAAAATAGGAACTAATGCAACTATCTATGTTGAAAATTATGAAGATGTTTTGATGAAATATATATCCCAGAATCTATTTTGTATCTAAATATATTTGATATTTCTTGGTAATACCAAGTGAATAATGTGTGTGCATGCATGTGTGTGTGTGCGTCCATCGGCGTGTTTGTTTTGTGTGTGTGTGAGAGAGAGAGTGAGTGAGTGAGTGTGTGTGTGTGTGTATGTCGATGCATGTGTGTGTGTGTGTGCATGTGTGTGCATTCATTTGTGTGTGCATGCGTATGTCTAAGTGTGTGTGTGTGTGTGTGTGTGTGTGTCTATGAATATTTTCATCTCTGTGTGTGCATTTGTCTCGTGCATCTATCTATGTGTCTTTCTATGCATGCTTTTGGGCGAGTGTCGGGTTTAAAATTGCACATGTCCCATCCCTTCCAAAGGGTTCTAAAAGTCAAAGAAATTTAACAAAGAAAAAAATTCCCTTAAAAAATCAAAATATAAAAATCAAATGACACGGTGGAAGTGGAAATATTTATGAAAAATGGAAAAAGAAGGGTTGTTTCTAAAAATTCCTGCCATGTATGATGCCACTCATCAATCACATCACCAAATCCAATGAAAATTACATATAATTAATTTCATAAAACTCCCATGAATGTTTAAAATTACAGCCAATCACCAAATCCCAAGAAAGAGTACTAAGAGTGTAATTAAAAAATAGCACCAAATTTTTCCTCATAAATTCACATTTGAAGATTGAAAAGTTAAAATTACTAATAAACTATTGCGGAAATCAAAATTATTAAATGTTTTATGGAGGATTCGATAGCTATTAGCAATTTGTTATCTTAATGCGAGAGACAACATCATGACTCACAAGACCACTATCAATTAAGAACATAATTAATAATTTGGATTGCACCTTACCAACATTTATTTTAATCATATGCCTATTTTTTTTACCAGCTACCTGTTATGTCGGAATTACAAAGACCCCGATTTGTTCTCTATTTGTGTGGGGTAATTGGTGTAATTCTGCTAATATGGGGTTATCCCTCAAGCTGTGGGACTTGCGAACTTGAGATAACCCTCCAGAGAAGGTCGGCTTCCTCTACCTAATCCTAATGCTAAACTAATCCTAGAAAGGAAAATGCAACTATCCTAACACTAACCTAGATTTTCCAAGGGACTAGGGAAGAAAGAGATGCATAAAAATGAAATTCTAAACTAAGGGGGTGATAGCACCAAGAAAAGGGGTGAGATACTCTGTTGAGGGAGGATGAAATATGGAAAAGGGGGCTGACCCAAATCCTAATCCACGATCAAAACTCCATGGAACATAACATCATAAACCTGTAAGTGAGAGAAAGTGCACAAAATACAACAATAATAATGGAGAGGCAATAAAATACAATAAAAATGAGCTAGGGTTGAAGAAACACCACTAAACACAATTTTTATTGCTCCAAATTATGCCACAGAGACCATTACATTTGATGCACAAGGCATAATTACATTGTTGGGCCCAAGAGAAGGCTCGCATCTCAAATGGAGTTGAAGGAAAATTTTGCAAGAGTTTCCCAGACTCCCGAATATCTCTCCTCATGAAATAAAGGGGTCGAATACATTATATAGAAAATTTGTCTCACCTACCGACAACCCTCATTAATTACATGTACGGAGGTATGGGTAGCCATCTTGGTCCTCTCTCCAATGGTACTTTCTTGTCGAGAAAAGACATGGGCACCATGCTTCATTAAACTTGATTGTTGAGCTACTTTGTACGATGTCATTAATGCCCTATCCGTATCTAAAAACCCTTGTTGTCGCCTGATGGAAACCACTAGCTAATGCATGACAAGATGGGAAGAGTCATCGTTGATGAGGAAAGACTGTAACACAACAAGAAGAAATGTTGTTGCCGACGACGAAAAGGGCGTTGGAACACAACATCAAGAGGTGGTTGACGTGCATTAGCAAAGGGCATTGACACACGATAAAGAGGTGACAACCTGTACATTTTTCCAGCTTGACCATTGAAGAAAATCGACTCCAAACCTTCACCGTGAGGCCTGGCCTGCCAAACAACTCATATATTATCAATTCTGACATGTAAGCCATCCTAAGTTGTCTTTCTCTCTTCGATATCCCGGGGCTGAAATTGACGGTTTCCCGCATGTCCCAGAATTTGAATGGCTAATTCCATTTATAATGAATTATCCAAATTGACCCAAGGGTGAATTTGGGATAACACTACCTTGGGGTTGATATAGTTTATCATTTGACAAAAACATTTGGATAAAATCAAAGCAATGTGTGTCCATCGATAGAACATGTAAAGTTCAACAATTTAGGTTTTTAAAATGAAGGTATACCAACATGACTAGATAAAGAAGCTATAAGAAGTACCAAATAAAAATCCTCTACTTGAATTCTATTATCACAAACAAAATTCATAGAAAAAATAAGCTCGAGTTTTATAGAAGCTTCAAATAGGTCTAAAAATGAGAGTTGAAACTTGAAAGGAGGAGAACAGGGTGGATTTGATGAGATCTAGGATTGCTAAAGCACAATATTCCTCTATAAGGTTTTATAGAGCAGTATATACATTTTAATATTTATATATACTAATTTGTTAATGTAAGAAATTTCATAAATTTGTAATGTAAGAAATGCAAAAATACTTAGTAATACTTTCTTTAAAACACTTGGATTTGAATTCCCAAAAATAATGCCTCTCTCTAGGTATGGTTTACTCCTGCACACCTCGTATACTACCACCACAACTTTTAAATACCCCTACATGCCAATGATTTGATAGCTCTACCATATACTCTTATGACCTTGTAAACTATTTTTGTTTGTTTTTATTTTATTTTATTGAGGACTAAAAATGTCTTGCTTTCATTATTTGTTTGTTTGTTTTCACCCTCTATTTTACTTAAAGATTATAAATCATTTTCCATTCATTGTTTATTTCATCATTTATGGTTTTCCATAAATAGAATGGTGCTCACAAGAAAATATGTTTAAATTCATGGAATCCAAGGATACAAGATAGGGAATCAAATCCTACATCAAGAGGGAACAATATGTGTATCAACATTCAAATAAAATAAACAAGCACCCAAATTGAGAAATAATAGTCAACTAAGATTTAGAATCACTTACAATGGGGAATTGCATAGATAATTATTCTAAGACATTAAACTAGTTAGTTATGTGGAAGTGGTGTTAACACTTCTCCTAGATACCAACAACATAAACCAATAGCTAGAAGAAATGAGAGGCAAAATTTTAGTAAAGGGTATTGTGCTACTAAATACCATAAACATCTTGCAATGCACAATGTTAATGCTTCCATTTCGATGGCTCACCATCATTCTCACATTCCCTTTATCTATTTGGAACAATCACACATTTCATAGACATAATTCATGTAAACTAGTATGTACATTTTATTGACTCTTGAAATATTTGATAGCGGTTTGGACTTAATGTATAATGTATCTTGTAATTGATTGTAGCCAAAATACCCTTACCTATGATATTTTGTACTCAAATATAATCCCTCATTAAAAATATTTATTTATTTTTGTGACATGTACACTTGATTTACTATTTTCATATGAAGTGTTAATTTTTTTACTACTTTTCATTGTGGAAGGGTTGGTTGAAAATATACCCTTCACATTAAAATTTTGACTAGCCCTTCAAATTTGATCCTTGACGGGTGGACATGTGTTTGTGTGTGTGGGTGTGGGTGTGGGTGTGGGTGTGGGTGTGGGTGTGGGTGTGTGGGTGTGTGGGTGTGCAAGCGCACGTGCACATGATGGTGGGGCCAAATAAATAATGTTGTGTACTTTTTGGATAACCATCATGTGATTACTTCCATATGAGGGAGCAAGATAAAGTCCGAGAATCTTGATATTGGAGATAAAACAAACATAATATTAAATGCCCCATTTTGAGGTGTGGGATGAATATTTGAATCATATATCTCAAAAGAAAGGGATTATGTGCATCATGTGTAAGATATGAAAAGAAATGTATTAATTTATAAAATAGTAAGATATCATTAACGCAAGCACACAATTATCAAATTATCATATGTGGACTTGAATAAAAGTAGTGTAAATACAATATATACGTAATGTAGGTGCAAATATGATATACCCCAATCATGGTTGAGATTTGATGGGAAATATTTCACCAATGAAAATTTGCGAGGACAAAAATGCATTTAGACTCCCCATCCTCAAAGAAACTCAACTAATAAAATTTATGCTTATTGATAATTTGTTTTAAAATATCATAATGGAGAGAAGGTTAATAATAACAAAATTTATTTTTACTAATATTGAATGACTACTCACAAATATATACTTCTAATAAATTTGATGGTTTGTACAAATAGTTATTGTTAGTGCAGAATCATAGCACCCTTGAATGTCTGCAACTAGATGAGTTGAGACTCTCAGTGTGATTGAACAACATGGAGCATCTCTCAAAGTGTGGGACCTTGCGAGTTGAGAGAGCTCTCTCGGATTAAGGTCGGTTCCTATTCCTCTATTCAGGTGCATACAAATAAATTGCAGAAGATCTACTCTAAAACCTACTTTATCTTACAAGGAGACAGGGTTGAGAAGATACGAGAAAATAAACCTAAGCTAACGAGGTGATGCACCAAAGGAATGTTAGACACCTGTTTTGCAATTTAACACAGACCATAGAAATGCAATACAACTACCATGCATAGATAACCAAACTGTAATGAGAGATCAAAAGATAACAATGAACACATGAAAGGGTTGGGAATCATCCACAAACATATATTATTTCTCCAAAGTTGATATAGTACACTACAGTAGCCAAGAGGAAAAACTTTGTATTACAACTCGAATGGGAGGTTTGGAAGCTCCACAAATTCTCTTGCAGACAAGGGAAGAAGGGAGGGTGCAAAACATAAATGTCCAACCCTTTACAAAGAGCTTCGTCACTTCTTTTATAGATTCAACACAGAGAGAAGAAGGAGAGAGGTGGGAAAACTAATTTGAAACTCAGCTACCGGCCATCAATGCCCCTACAAATCCACCCATAATTTGTCAAATCTGCCTTGATTGCTTGTTTGGCGCATTGAAGGAGGAAGAACGACGGATCAGATCGAATCCGATCTGGTTGTTAGAGCAATTGGATCCTACATTAATGGCATGAAGATGTTTTCCATTTTTTACCCACCTAACCTCGTCAAAATTAAAGTTTCAAATCTCCATGGCATGCGAGGTCGAGATCTCTCTAATGGTGCCAAATTTGTTGGATTTCGGGCACTAGATCAGACGATATGCCCATTTGAATGTTTGAATCAGTCCGTATAAAAAATGGCGGAAACCAGTTAGCAAAACGGGTCCAGGCCCGAAATTCACTTTGCGCCCTCTTTTGCACAAAAATACAAAAATGCAAAAATTGCCCCATAGCCCCACAATACCTTTTTGTCAAAAAAAACATCCTCGGGCCGCTGGTCCGCATTTTTTAGTTGGGCAAAAATCACTTCAAGGCCCACCGGTCCACATGTAATTTAGGCCTGACACGTGGCTCCTTGGGCATCGGCAGAGGCACGACTCATTTTTATACTTTATGTCTCTTGGGAACGAAGCCAAAAGTTAAAATTACCTCCGGTGACCCACCTTCCCACTTTGACTTGGAACATGGCCACGTGGAGGGTTGGCACTCATTTGGGGACCACTTTTGGATTTTGCTTTTGAATTTGCACCAGGCTGACACGTGGCTCCTTCCATGGCTTTTCTTTGTTCCTTTATGTTTTTGACTAAGTCCTTTTGTTTGACGAGGCCATACATCTGACTAAGGACACATGGAGACTTGGCGCTTGTCTAAGGATCCGCTTTTAGATTTATCTTTGAAGATGAGTGGGTTGACACATGGAAGCCTTGCACTTATTTGAGTCTTCGCTTTGAAACTGCGCCTTTGAATGTGCGTCGTTAAGACACGTGGCGCCTTCTCGCTGCACTCTTATACTTAACTAATTTGGGCCCGCTTTGAATTTGACCTCTGTTGACCCCTGACCACGTGGAGGTGGCGCAAGTTTGAGTCTCCGCCTTGGGCTCCCATCTTGAAATTGTGTCGTTAAGACATGTGACGCCTTTTGCTTGTTTGGAATTTTCAACGGTTGGCTCTATCCTTTTCGGGCCTGGGACACGTGGAAGCTCCACACTCATTTGAGTCTACTTTTTGAGTTTAGCCCTTGGAGATGCGCCGATGAGGCACATGGAAGCTTCCGTTGATTCTCCCATACTTAGCCAATTTTGGGCTCGTTCTGAATCATTCGTAGAGCCCAGAGAGACTTCGAGTTTTTCTCCATTTTTTTCCTTGAGCCTCTGGTTTTCTTTGACATTGTTTGCTTCCTTCCCCGACCCTGCTCCTCCATTTTAGAGCCCGTCTGCAACCTGTTTGTTGGATTTAAAATGTGGGCTCGTACGATGGAACCGTCCCTTGAATTTCTTTCTGCACAAGGTCGTGTTTGATCAATTTTGTCGGGGCAAAATTGAGATAACAATTATATGTCAATAGATGATGGGTTTGTATTAACATACATTGTCTAATAAATTTAAAACACCCAAAACCAAGCGGAGACAGCGTCGAATCTCGATCTTGACCCCTAATGGGCCATGGTAAGAAATGTAGTATAAAGAGAAAGTTGTCACATATAAATAGGTTATAATCAATGTCAAAAGTAAGATGTGTTACTATGTGATTAACATATGTAATACAACACATGAAAGGATATGCCTCTATGCATAAGTCCTTGCCCTAAGTTTATAAATATCATAAATCATTCCCTAATATGACATAATTTTATAAATATTTTTGAGGCAAAATAATTTTATAATACATAGACCAATCGATTAACTATGTAAGAAAACAAATAAGAATGAAAAGTGAATAAGGAGAAATCATTACCTATTAATTCCATTACAAATATGTGCTTTTAGAAGTATAGTGCCCTCATATTTGTATTGTTATCACATAAAGAGAGCTAACTCAAGTTAAAGACTTAAAATAAAAGTTAAAAAAACTAAGAACGTAAGCCCAAGTGGATAAACATATAATAATGGAAAAACTCGGCAAAATCACACTATCATGATCATATTAGTCATATTGTCGAAATGAAGAAAATCATTAAAAACAAAATAAAATAGTAGAGACATCAAATCAAAGAGAGGAAACAAACGAATCATAGAAAATAAGGAACAAGGTAACTTGGTAAGTATGCAGTAAGAAACAAAAAGAAACGATGTACACTCGGAAACACAAGGTCAATATCTGACACAACTGGCGAGTGAAAAACCTATCCTCAATTCATTGAAGAAAAAGAAAACTGTCTACATTCGATAAAAAAAGTTCTAATGTCACAGAGAAAGGATAATAGATTCAGGGTCAACTTCATAAGGGACCCATACCACCGACTTTATACAAGGTTGTGGAAACTAACTGCCAAATTTTCCTCATTTGTCTTTTTGCGTGTGTCTGCTACCCACGGGCCACACCCCACCCTGACACGTAAAGTATTGACAGCAACTGGAAGTAGATAAAGGATTTGGCTGCTAGATCCTTGCCCAGATCGCATACCCCTCAGATTCTGTTGTACCACATTAAAATTTTCATGCCCCTGACATTCTGTTTTATCACAGTAAGATTTCATGGATGTTTCTCGGTAACTACCCAACACAACTTCACATTCCAATCCATGACCCCAGAAATATATAACTGGTTGTGTCATGTTTTCTGGAGCTGAAAAAATTGTATGAATGAAGTTCATAAGTAAAACAACCAGTTTTGTTCTTTTGAGGGCTTAAACCTCAAGTGGAGTTGGGCAGTGAGGCATTTGGAATTTACAGGGATATTTTGTAGTGGGTTGTGAATAGGGAGTGTGACAGCCATATTTGTTGGGTAATTCATAGAGCAATGGACGTCCCAATTACAGTTTTTTTAGTTGCAGCAATGCTCCTCATTTACTTCAGGTTTCCACAATTTGTTCAGGATTCCTGCACATCTAGTGAGGTAGACACCTTTCCTTTGGTTTGCATTCTTTGACTAAATTTGGGCTATAAAATCTAAGCCGTTTTGATCATTTGGTTTTGTAATTTGTTTTTGGTCTAATTGGGTATAAATAACATTTCATAGAAAAAGGAGTTCTACAGGCTGCCTTATGTTATGGGTAGATGTTTTCTTCACTCCTGCCTTGGATTGAATTCGTTTGGGACCCATTTACTACTATGGATTTCAGCACCCATTTCATTGATTGTACTCTCAAAATGCTTACATTGCTTAGTAATTACTCCTCTGTTCTTTTCAATTTCCAGAGGATCCCACTCTGGTAATGAGTCATTGCTAGCTTTTGTGGGTTGTGATAATTGCTACTGCTGTAGGTAGATTGGAAAGTTTAGGTTTGCTATTAAGCTTGGGCATGAGCTCAAAACAAGGACAAAAAGAGAGTGAAGCGATATAATTTTCATGAGGCCCAAACCCAAAAGGACAGAAATCAGACTGATGTCTGGCTTGACAGAGGGTTAACATCCAAACATTCCCTCTAAAAACCTTTACTCACAGGAAACCTGCTTTCTGGACTAGAAACGGATAGAATTAAGTTGACTCTGTTTCAGAAATGCTATTGGTTGTTTCCTTGTCTGATTTGTGCTAATTATGCCTTTATCCATCCAGAAGAACTACAATTCATAAATTTTTTAAGTTTTCCAATATTTTTAAACTAAGGACACGTTTAACATAAAATTGCAATCCCTCACAGTCTAAAGATATTTGACAGGCTCTGCCAAAATGGTCAGCACTTTCACAGTGATAGTGTCCTAAACCGAGGGTTTGGTTATAGGAAATGCGGAAATTCCAAGAAACTACGTTTTCTAAGGGCTCTCTATCATTTTGGTGGAAATGAGAAATCCCTAGCTCGGGGCTGTTTCTTCAGATTCACAAAATGATTTTCAGGGAATTAAAAATTAGTGGAACGTTTATGACTGTGAGCTGGACAACTGATTAACATGTAGAATTTTCCAAAATATTCTTGGATTAACTTTTACATCCCCAGAGAAATTTTCGGACCAGTGTTTTCTTCACGTAGGTTAGAAGTAAGGAGGGTCATATACATCAGCTAAGCTTTAAGCCCAACTTTCTCCCATGTATGCTCAAGGTATGAATTTTACTCCCATTTCATCTGTTAATAAATGGAAGCTTGCATGAAACAAACCACAGTCCATGGCTTCTTTTCATAATTGCATTTCCAGTTATATTTTTATGGAAGAATAGATGAGATCATTTTCCCAAAATTGTGAGGATGCAGAGCAGTAAAACCCTGTCTTCCTAAATTGGGCAAAACACGACACTACCATGAATGAAGATGGTAAAGAAAGGGAAACACCAAGAAGCACTATGAATGAAGATGGAAGAAAAAAGAGAAAAAGTGGAAATGCCATGAAAATATGTATTTGGAAGGCACAAAAGATGGAAGGTTTGCTAGGGGCCATGAGAGGAGAGAATGGTAAGGGTGGTAACTAGTAGTTGCAGCGAGAGTTGTATGGCAATTTACTCTGTTGATGTGGGCTTGAACTTGTCATTCAGTTTTGGACATTTCAGAAGAAGAAATGAGTTTGAGCTCTTTTTAGACTTTGTAGCAGCTTAGTTAGAAATTTGGGTTGCCTTGTTGCAAGTTATTTCTCATATATGGTTATAATGAATGACATTTTTCTGCAAGCAGAACTTGAGCTTCATGTTGATTATCAGTACAGATTGTAAATATGAATTGGCACTAAGTTGTTTCTAATAATGCTAGTATTTGAATCACAGAATTTTGATATCAAACAATGGCTCCTATCCATATTCCATCATGTGAGCAAGGGCCAATTTGCATATCAGATTGGTTCTCTCCTATGGAAGGGCGCACTTTTGGAGGGATCAATTGGAAGCAGAAGGTTTGTTTCAATGATTCTTAAATTGCTGGTTACCAATGAGGGGATGATGCTCATGGCAGCACAAGGTAGGCAATTATGGGGTGCAGTAGACATATACCCTTCCATTTGTCATGGTCACTTATGGAAATACTTTTTGGCATGTATGGATTCCTTCCTCTTGCTTACCAAAAGCCAGAATGCATTGGTCATAGCAGCAATTTTTTCAGCTGATTTGACAGTTATTTATTTCTTGTATCCTGTGGTACCTTTGTTTGGTCCTCTTTGTGGTACCCTTGCAGGCTTGCTATGCTCTTATGCACCTCAATTAATAATCAGTTGTTGGAACATGCTCTGGAGCTCATGTTCATCACCAATGATTGAGAGGCAGGAGAGTTCTGACATGATTGAACTTGTTTGGATGTGTCAATCTTGCACATCTGAGAATGGAGTGTTTCTTCTCAATTGTGACAGTTGTGGGATACCTCGTGGGGATTTTGCATATGAAAATGTTGTCATTGATCATTCACAAAGCTCTTTGATAAGTAGGATGCCTAATCCAGAGGTTGACATAACAGGCTTGGTTTGGAACTGTATGTCTTGCACATTTCAGAATGGAGTGTTTGTCCATGTTTGTGAAATGTGTGGGACACCACGTCTAATATCTGATTAGAACAGAATGCGGTGATCATGATGTAATGTTCATCTTAGCTCTTTCATCAAGGATTGGCATTCTTTAAAAGTCCAAACTCCAAATCCATTCAGTTACAACTTTAGATTTACATTTGAGAGGGGTGCATCAAAGTTTGAACAGTGTGTGTATGCAAATTCTTGGATTGCTTCTTCAGAATATTAGATTACAAGTGGGACATAATTTCAGCCCCAGCTTCATGATAGATTACAAGTGGGATGGACTTTAGCCCCAGCTTCATATTTGGATTTTGAATTGCAGGTTTCAACTTGGACATCTCATATCTTTAAAAGAAGCCCTCATATCAGAATTTGTGATTGATGTGGATTTTATTTGTATATCTAATATTATACAGTTTATTGCTGGGATTGTTGAGATATTGACAATGAAAGATATGGATTTTATTTGTATATGTATACAGTTTATTGTTGTAGGCTTTATAAATATCTCGATAGTGAAACACATGGATTTTATTTGTATGTTTTAACATTTATGCTGTAAGTTTTATTGAGATTGTGATGATAAGGAAAGATGGGGGAACCAATAAAAATGGAACTTCCATTTGCAACTGTACTGCTCTACCAATAGGGGGTAGAAGGCCATATCATGTCAAAGTAGATCTTGTTGAATTTCCATTGACTATCTAGGACACGAACCTAGAATAGGACTGCTCTACCACAGAGCTTGTTCTTGACAGATCTTGACTGTTTGATGAGCAAAAGATATCATATAAGATTGTAGAAGCTTTTAGAATACTAGATTCAACCTGTATAGTTGTTTGGATAAATTATTGAATGGCTAAGGCTGAAAGCTAAACTGCAGAGAGAATTATGACCAGCCAATGGCCCTTGAGTAGATGTAAATAGCCCTGTGTATATCTTATGTTTCAGAAAAGTGAAGTCCTAGATAAATTTTTGGAGTTCAAAGATCTTGTGGAGAATGTTTTAACACATTACAGGCATGTTAATGAATTTGAGTAAGTTAGTATTACACTTCACAACTTCTACACCAATTTCAGCATTACTTGTCGTGTATTGTGTTTTATACCCTCAACAGAATGGTATGGCTAGAAGGAAGAGTGA
The DNA here is from genome assembly GCA_018340775.1 of Taxus wallichiana var. yunnanensis. Taxonomy (NCBI): domain Eukaryota; kingdom Viridiplantae; phylum Streptophyta; class Pinopsida; order Cupressales; family Taxaceae; genus Taxus; species Taxus wallichiana. The sequence goes on from CM031240.1 coordinate 213,453,391, forward strand.
ATCTCATTTTGAATTATGCACACACTGGCCATGGATGTTACCAATGTGATGTTGAAGAATCAATGTGAGCAGATGTAAACCATACTATTTTTCATTTCAGGCCTATTTGACCATACATTCAAGTTAGGAGGAGGAAGAAATCATATCCCTTATTCACAAATTTATCTATGTTGGTCACAGTGAGAAGCCTACAACATAGATACAAAGAAGCACTTTGTTAACTCAGATAAAACCTCAAGGAAACAGGGGATCTCTATTTCCACTGTACCTGGATGCCATGAATTCCATGAAAAGAGTCTAAGAGGTAAAAATCCGTTTTGATTTTTATCTGTTAATCTTTTATTAGAAAAAAATTGGTTTCTATTTATTCATGTAATTTTTTCTCTATTTGTTAATCTTTTATGCCAAAATCTTAGATTTCTACTGTCAAATTTTACAAAGATTTACAGCCATCTTTCTCTGAATTGTGAGAGTAGGCAAATCCATTACTCAATTAGGAATCTCAATTTAATCTGTTTAAAAATAGCTTAATTTGAACAATTCACCGTGTGTTTGCACTCAAATTTTGTTTGAACTAGCTGAAAGAAGAATACCATGTAACAGGTATGGTTTTAAACTATTTTATATTAACCCATATAATGGTTCACAAGCATTAATGGTCTACTTGGTACTCAATGCATCTAGGTTATGCTCAGATGGTTGAATCACTGAGGTTATCTGTGGCAGTACTACTCTGGCTCAAGCATGCTCAAGGATTTACATTGTTATTTATTTTGCTGTTTATTTTTTGAAATCAAGAATGCTTCAACTTATTTCCCCACAACTGCCATTTGCATTAACATGTTATAATATGATTTCTTTGTCTCTTGATCCAAATGTGATCCATTATTGCAAATTAACGAAGGGGTGACAGGGTGCTACTCTTCTTTAAGACAATTGAGAAAGGAAAAAAAGCTTGGCCATGACAGGCTGTACAAAACCCTGTCTAGTTGCTCCTTTTCCCAATTAGCTTCACGAAATCCTCATACATGGTGCATCTTTCCGTTTTGTATCTCCTACAATTTGTATATTGGTGGATGATCTAACAACACACTTATCGGTCTCGTTCATATCAATTGGACTACAACCCTTTTTGATATTAATGTTTGTCAAAATATGAGAGCAAACAAGAAAGGTTAGGGGCTACTTATTGGACTTAAGAATGTTACTAACATCCGGAACAAAGTCTGAGATGTTAACTAATGCTCTTAACATAAAACCCAAGACACATAGAAAAAGAGGGGGAGAAGAAATGCAACATGAGAAGACCCATAAATGCCTCAATAATGAGTGAGTTGGACAAACAATTGATGAGTACGAAACACCTTATAATTATGCAATGTACTAATAAATGTCACGTCTACACAATATAAAATATCATTTACAAATGTAAGATTTTAAAGCATTTGAATTTTTTCAAGATAGAATTATTTATGGAAACACATCAACATATTAATCAAAAATCAATACAAGATGGCTCAATAAAAGGTGGTCGGACAAAAATCATGGCCCAATATCCATGCGGGAAAAACACACGGCCCAAAACAAGTGGAAAAACGCTGCAAGTGGCAGCTAAAAGACCAAGATTACATCAAAAATACAAAAGTAAGAGAATCAAGCAAGAACAACACCAGGAGGTGGTAGATGTTCATCCTTGGGAGGGCAATCCCCCAAACCGCCGTTGGGAGATCTAGGGTGGGACGAAGCGTCCAAAGTGTAATAATTGTCTTGTATAGCGGAAGACACCGGGACTCCCAACCAAGTGGTGAAGAGCCAACAACGGTGCGTTGCCTTGCACCAAGCGAATGCAATGTGAAGGACCAACAACATTTTTTTCTCGAGGTGGTGGGGGATTTGATGTTGAGGTAGTGGGGTGGAGAAGTGGCCACGAATTAGGGATGAGAATGTGTTACATGAGCGGATGGTTGCTTCAAGCGGCAAGTGGAAGAGGGCACAGGTTTGTGGAGGATTTGGGGAACCCCACTTATGGTGTAAGTCAGTCCCCCATTGATTTAAAAGCTCTTGCAACTAATGTTGAAACTTGAGAGCCACCTTCTCATTCTGTGCTTGGATTTGTAAGCAAACAACAAAAATAACATTGATTTTGTCATTTATAGGAAAGCAGAGAAATAACTTATACTAAAAATAACAACATTTTTAGCAAGTTCCATAATTGAATTAGAATTATAGCTCTTAAAAGTGTTAAAGAAAAGATATATATGTTGGTAAGTGGGAGTGGTCTCCAAAAATCCATTTTCCATGTGAAAGGCTTAGGGTGGAAAAGCTTAAAAGGGGAATGAATCCAAGTCCATCCATCTCTAGCATGAGGAAAGTCTTAAAAAGATATTTAATGTCTCAAGTCTTGTAAAAGGACAATTGGGACTAGAAATACTAATGTGTTGAAGCCTTTTTTTTTTTTTAATTAAGGACAAATAGTTTTGAAGGGACTATCCATGTATACAAAAGGGCTCAAAGCGAGATAGCGAAGATGAGAGAAGGTGGCCTGCCCAGAGAAGGGCAAAAGCGATCAACCAAGAAGGGCTCAACAGCCAAATATTACAATATAAGTGAAAAAAGGATCTAAACGTACAAAGATCCAAAAGAAAGAAGGAAAGATCAAAAAGAAACCAAAGGAGAAACAACATATAGAGCTCCGCCAAAAAGAGCTCATCGAATAGCGGCTACATCGCGCGATCAAAAAGCGACATCACAACTGACCCGTTACTTGATGGCTCACACCATCTTGGTCTTGATAGCCTGCAGCGACATGAAGAAGGCAATGGTAGTAGCCTGAGAGGAGTCTTGCATATCTGCTTGGGCAATTGCAATATCCCTTTTCTCTTTAGGACCCCAAATGTCCTCATTAACCCCACTTAAACTGTAGACACTATGGACATGTTGTTCAATGAAATTATAAATGCTTTTGAGGGTAGACAATATGCAGTCATTGCGGCTTTTAGCATTCCCCAATCTACCATCTAAGGACTGTAGCTTCTTGTAGACCTCAGCAATAACCCCCTCTTCCTCCTCAGTTTGAAGGATTCTTTTACCCTTAGCTCTTTCCATGTTTTTTATAGCCCCTTTGAGCTCTTGTATCTCCTTTTCTAATCTTTCCACCTGTCCAAAGCAATTCCTTCTCCTTGGGCTCCTCCACTAGCTTGCTAATATGCGGGAGGAAAGCAAGTTCAAGTCTTTGTGGCTCCTTAGGACCCGTTGGAAAGTAGGGATTTTAGCTTTAAGGCTCTTGCTTTTCTTCTTTGAAACATTATCTTCATTTTTTTTCTTTTTAGCAAGGGGGAATGGAAGCAATGTAGGCGATGGTGGAGGTATGGAGGAGGAGGTGGGGTAGGATTCACGGGGGCATGTGGAAGGCTTGGCGGTGGATCAAGAGGATAAGTCCTTGGTGCAAAGGACTGGCCCTAGAGTGGCTCTAAAAGCACTTCCCTTATAGATTTCTCCAGAGAGTTAATCAAATAGTGAGGAAAGGTGATAATGTTATTTGTTTTGAAGCCTTTCACCTAAAGGCAAACCTTGATAACTAAAGCACCATAGAAAATGCACAATTTTGGGCTCAAGTTTAGAATTCTAAGCTCAATTAAGGCAAGCAAGCCATGATGTACAAGAGGAATTCGGACTCGAAGGGAATTCAATTCATAGAGAGTGGGGAGAAAGTGCTCATGATCAGTACAAAAATTGGGAGAATACTTTTTAAAAGCGGTGTTAACATTTCATCTGTCAATCTCGCCACCATGTTGCGTAAGAGGATGGAGGTCGTGCTTACGCATGACATAACATCTAGCGAGAGTTACTAGATCTCCATAATAGAGGCGAGGTCTAAATTGACAAATTGAAAAAAATGAGCTCGGGCATGAAATCTAGTTGTTGGATGAAACAATGTTCGAATAGTAGCAATCCCCTTCTAAATAGTTGAAGTGTTTTGGTTTTAGAAATCTGTGTTTGAAAAGTTGTCGCTTGACCCATTACAAATAAGGCTTAACAACCTCATATGCTTTCTAGAGATTTTTGACCACAAAGAAGACTTGATTTTAATTGGCATAAAATTGATAAGCTAGGTATGGAGGCCAACATTTTTCTAGCAATTTTTCCATAAGACACTCCACTAGAAATGCAATGTCTTATAACAAGAATTTTCCAAGCATCATTACCTTCAATTAATTTAACTACCCATTTGGCACATAAGGTAATGTCCTACTGTGAATGTCAATGATGCCCATACCACCTTTTTCGTGAGGTAGGCAATAAACATCCCAAGCAACTTTGTGGAAGCCCCGGGTTGTTTGGCATTGGCTCGAATAAAATCACAAATAAATTTGGCCAACTTGTTATAAGAAGCCTTGGAATGAGGCCAACAAAGAGTAGTACCCATGAGCACAAATGTAGAATTTCCTGGAAGAGAGAGAGGTCTAGATACCCAAAAGGCAATATTTCCATCTCTAACAAGAACATATTGCCACAATTTAGAAAGTGTTTTATGAAAGGAAAAAGAATCCCTAAAAATTTGAGTTGTTCTCCTCATCAGATCCACTTCAAGGAAAGTTTTCTAGCCATTTTGGCATGAAAAACATGCTTTGCATATAACAAAGAGTTTTAATCCATTGTAGATTGAATCTTGAATCTTTGAAGAAAATACAAAGACATTGCATATTTAGCTTGAAGGAGGCTTCATTTCACCAAGAGTGGGAAAGGAATCCCTGCAACGTGACTATTGATGAGTTGTATGAACTAATCATGAGGGAAAACATGGATCAACCCACGCTTAGCTAGGCGAGCATGCATACTCAAAGGCTTCAAATGACAAAACATGGAGAGAGAGAGAGAGAGAGAGAGAGAGAGAGAGAGAGAGAGAGAGAGAGTAGACAGAGAGAGAGAAGATTGAGCAAAAAGGTCAAGCTATCAGATTTGTAACCATTGATAGTTAAACAAATCAAGGCATTTGAGTAGATAGTCTATACAACCCGAAGAAAAAAATCACCAAAGCCTAGAACTTGAAGCATGGTGAGGATAAAAGGCCATTTGATGAGCTCAAAAGACCGTTCAAAATCTAGCTCGAGAAAATATAGTTTGTTGTCAAAACACACAAGCCCATTCCATGCCTTCCCAAACATCAATGACGTTGTCTAAAATATACTTCCCTTAATAAAGTTGGTTTGCTCATATAATTAACAAGGCCATGACATGACAAATGTTGCCGAAGGTGATGCTTTGTGTTATGTGTCATATTTTATATGTTTTGTAAACAAACAACTCTTCTTTAATAATTCTTACTTTGACTAATATTCCATTATAATGTGTATCAAGGCAATGCTTTGTAGGATGTGTAAAAGCGTTTTTTCTAAACGTTTTTTCGTGATTTTAATCATTAAAAACTTGCAAATTTTTGAAATAACCATCATGGCTAACTTACACATTTATTAAAATGTAACCATCATTTTTGTATAAAATTATATACAAGCTATACAAATATATATTTAAAAAGTAAAATAAACATAAATATATATAAAATTTGAAAATTCATTAATGCGGACCACTCAATTTTTGTTTTTGCACTAGTTTATAATATAAATAAATGATTTAGTCTATTTATTTAGTTAATTTACTAAATTTTAAAGTCACGACCATTACTATTTTGTCATATGAACTAAAATTTGTTACACATGGCAGCACTCAAATGTCTATGATATATATATATATATATTGGAAGAAGGGATGAAATTAGTCTTTTCAAAACGAAGTGTCAATCAAAATATTTGAAAATGAGAAATTTGGTTTGGTAATAAATTATTCAACAATAAAAAGTTGACTAACAATCCACAAATATTTCATACATAACTTCACAAATGATAATAAATGAGATTTGCTCTTCAAAAAAATTTCATTGGCCGAATTAAAAATGCTTGACCAAATTAATTGACATGATATCCTCAATATATTAATGGTTTGAAAAGTTTGATCAATGTAGTGCTAAAACTTCCATAATAATTTTATATGATATTTCCAATAAGGTGATAGGCTGTTAATTGGTGAAGACTTTAGGTATAAATTTGATATTTCCTTTGTCAATAATTTAACCTAAGAATTGAGTGCATAATGCTTCTTAATAATACTTACTTTGTCATTAGTTGAATATTTTTGAATGAACCAACAAGCCGCTGAAATATGAAAAGTGAAAATTTAATTATTGATGTAAAATATTTACTTTGTGACTTGTCCCCTCCGTACCATACAACCTAATTACGGCCCCGCTAAAATTGTTGCAATCCTCCCGAAAAAAGGGCCCATATGCCCCCAAGCCGTATTTTTGAAGGTACAGAAATTCCTTACAATCCAGTACATTTATTAAGTATAAAGATGATGGCAACGTGTGGTCTACTCTAGCAAATTTAGCAATTGTTTAGGGCTGATTCTTTGGTCAAAGGGGCTGGAAATTGGGTTAACTTAAATAAATTAAAATAGTGATGAATTATGATTGGTGACCCTTTATTTTTGCTCAAACCATTGCATTTTTATGAGTTATGATTGGTGACCTTTTATTTAATTGAATTCAATAGATGATGTATCAATTCTTGGTAAAAAAATTTGAGAAGAAATAAGGTCTAATAGCAAACAAGTGTATTTAGTAGGAGGAATAAAATTGTTGTAAATTGTATTTTGTTTGATCATTAAAATTAAACAAAAGTAATATCAAATTCATTCTCATAGCTAGAACATGGAGACTATCACTTTTCTTAGTGTTTCCTACAATATTCTAGCAAAGGCCCTTGCTCTTTGTATTGCCCATCGCTTCCTAAGATTGTGCGACCTAAAGCAGACAAGTTTTGTTAAAGGCCAATATATTCGGATAATCTTATAGGTCATGCGGGAAGGTATGAAATGGGCGAGAACCTCTCTGCAACAAGTGATTTTTTTAAAAATGATTTCGAGAAGTCTTATGACTGTATTAAGTGGACTTTCATTCTTATTATGCTTCGGGCTCTGGGATTTGGCAGTTTTTTCCTTAATGTTGTGAAGACTCTTTTTGTTGAGGCTTCCTCTTGTTTCACTATTAATGGTCGACAATAAATACATTATAGGGTTATATCATTCCATTCGACAGGGGTGTTCTCTTTCTCTGACTCTGTTTGTTCTTGTAGCGAGATGTGCTTGGCTACCTTATCTCGATAGAGTGGATCAAGGGCGCATTCGGGGGATTTATCTCCCGATCACAAAACCCGACTTGTTAATGCGCACTTTGCTAAGAACTCTTTTCCCACTCTTGTTGAATCGTAAGCAGAACATCTAGGAGACCTTCTCTTGCCTCGACATTTTTGCAAAGCCTTAGGGTCTAATGTTGAAACTTTGCTTTAAATCTTTGGGTTTTTGTCAAAGTTCGGCCTATCTTTTGGGTTGTGCAACTTACCTTGTGGAAATGGATTTGGCGAGGAAAAGACTTTAGTTTATGGGGATCCCCTTTTCCTTTTATAACAATTCTTCCACTCTGTGGCGGATTCGTGATTGAGCGAGTTGAGTAGAAAGTGCAAAAATGGATCTCCAGACCTTTATCATTCATTTGGGTAATTCCAAGTTTGCACTAAGATTCTAGTCACATTACTCGTGTTTATTATGGTACTTGCTTTGGTGTCCATCTCGGGGTTCCTTCAACAAATTGAATGAGCTCTTAAGATATTTTCTTTGGTCAAGCTACAGACAGGGAGGTTTTCATAGAGTTGCTTGGGAAATTTGCACGCTTCCTAGGGATCAGGGTGGTATGGGTGTCATTGATGTTTACAAGAAGAGTATCTCCCTTTGTGCCAAATGGGTTATTCGGTGTATTCATGGCAACAAGGCCTAGAAAATTCTTCTAAGACATTGCATTTCATCAGGTTCTCCTATGGTAAAAAATGTTGGAAGAATATTGGCTTTCATACCTTATTAATTACGAGAGTGTCAGTCAAAATACCTGGTACTTTTGTTGTGAAAAGCATCTGGAAAGCCTTCAAATCCGTGAAGCATTTGATGAGATGGGTTGGTGATGGTTTCAGATCTGGTCTCTCCTTCAATGACCATAATATATGGTGGTCGCCTATTTTCTCTGACAACTTTCCCTTAGCTAAATTTCCTGGCATCAAGGTAGTGAGGTTGTTTCGAAAAGGGATTTCTACCATAAGAGATTTGGTCTCCAACAAAGATTGGCTTCTTGGCTTGAAAGTGAAACAAAAATTTCAGTTAGGAAACTTAGACCTCCCATCTATATTGAGAATTCAGTTTCTTACACTAGATGTCATGTTGTACAAACTTGGGCTTCAACCACCTCTTGCCTGGTGGAAAGATTGGAGATGGAATGTGGATATTTCGTTATTGAAATATGATTCCAGAGTCATCTAATCTTTGCTTTCTCCCATTTCTTCTAGTATTCATAAGCTCGGCTCCGATGGAACTTACACTTCTCTCTTTCCACCTGGCTTCATTGTCTTCGTCGAGCTTGGAATCCTTTGTTTGATCCTAAATTGATTTTTTTTCTCGGTGCCTTATTTATCAAGGTCTTCCGCTAGGGAACGGTTATGCCACATCGACATTCCCAACCCCAAATTCGTTTATTGTGGTCTCCCAGAGTCTTTCAAACATGTTTTTGGTTCTGCCCCCATGCTCAAAGTGTTTGGCATTGGATCCATTCCCTCTTCCAGCCCTACCACCCGGAATTTTTTAATTGCAAATATGCTTTTTTGGGGAATATGTCAATTGACATCCTTACATTGCTTCCATTTAACATTTTTTCCATTTAGTGATTCTCTTACAGTTTTGGAAGGCTAGGAATAATGCTTTTTCAACACTGCGAGCTCTCTACGGAGTTATCTATTAATGAGAAGGTGGCAATTTCTATCTTCTGTGTGTTTACAAATCCAGTCCAAGCTCAAAAAGTGGCCTTTGAAGTTTACTCATCTCTAGTAGTTGTTGGACCATTGACAGCTGCGCACCATGTACCATGAGTCGGGTTACCCCGATGATGATGATCGGCACCCTCTGCCTTCTCCACCGCCACCCAGACATCATGGTCGCTCGCTCGGCCATTCTCATGACCATACTCGAGTGATATGTCTTCTCCACCACTAGCTAGCCCTAGCCCCCTCTTCCGAGCTTGGTTGAAGCCCTCTTGCACGTGGTAAAGCGGTTGCTCGGTTCTTGAACCGGAGGTCTCTACTTAGGGAACATCTCGGTTTGGTGGGTTGCCTCCACCGGGATGGGGATCATGGTGTGCCGCTTAGTGTTCAGATGCCAGACCAGGATGGTTGGATGATCAACCCCCTTCGACGAGCCTCACACACTTGGCTTCTTTCCACCAAGGGATGATCCACCTTCGAGTGTTCTTTACTCCATGTGCTTAAGTCTACATTGATTTAGTGCTTTTTATTTACCCTTGTGGCTATTTTTGGTTTCCTTTGTGGCATTTGATGTATTTCCCTATGGGCTTCACTTATTTTGATGTCGTGTCCATGCTTAATGTTGCCCTTTACTATGTAACACTTTGTATTATCTTTTTAAAAATATAAAAGCGGTTCCAATAGTAAAATTAAACAATCGATTATAAAAAGGAAATTGATTATAAAAAGGAAATTGTACATGTGACTATACATTTTTCACAGTGTTGAGTAGAATATTTATTGTAGAGAAACATATTACCATTTTTAGTAATGCACATGTGGCTATACAAGTGTTTGGATCTTATTGCACTCTTTGTTTTCACATGTTTGTATTTCTTTGAAATTGAAAATGAGGATGAGAGAGATATTCCAAAAACAACAAACATTCTTTGAAAAATGTTGATTATGTGATTATGTTAATTTCATTTGGTTTTCCTTGAATTCTTAATTTTAGATGGCTTAATGCAAATGGCGGGACACCATAATTCTATGTTTTGTATCTTTTTCGCTAGAAATTTAATGCCTATTATATAGCAATCTGCAACACACCAACAAAAGTACAAATTATTAAAAGATTTTATTTATAATGTGAGTTGTAGCCATATAAAAAATAAATATGTATTTTTGATTCAATATTCTCTTGCAAAGCAACATCAACAATAAATCATTCATTATAGAAAAACCTTTTATTCAATTGTTTTACATAGTGTTTTGATGTTAAAATACTCATAAAATTTACAATCAATATATTCAGACTTGTAGAGTAAATTTTTTAGAAAGAGCAACAATGACCTACATTGTTTTCGTTGCATTCATAATGATAATTGGATCTCACAACATCATAAATAGAGTTTTAGTAGGAGGTGGTCCAAATAATGCTCAATAAACACAATTGCCATGTAGACAATTCTACATATATTCAACTATTGTTGCAAGTATACGAAGAAAAATATCGTGTGTTATAAATGATAGAGGGAGGTAGGACGAAGACCTAGAGGGAATCTGTGCACATCAAGGAGTTGCACTCAACCGTGGAATGAAGTAGCCTCAAGATCAAACAAGCACTCAACCATGAAAGCAATGTGCATGCATTAAGGGAAACAAGACTCAATACCATGCTTATAGATCAAGAGGAGATGTGTACATATAGGGAGTGTTAAGTAACTCCCACATAGAGATAATGATGCCTTCATGATGGAGAAGAGGAGTTACTTCCGGAAAGGGAAAGTAACTCCTATGACACACACTTACACATATGACAGATTCCATGAGGGAATCTATCATAACTAATATGACACCTCCATGAGGGAATCTGTCATAACTAATATGGCATTTATGATCCATACTCCCACCTAAGTGAGATGACTCGCCTAGTGAGGTGGAAATACACCTAATAAATAAATAAAAGGTGAAAAATATTGTTATCCATTTTCACCCTCTAGGTCAAAAATGAAAAATGGAAGAGAATTGGGATTGGGAAATTAACAAAGATTAATGGAAGAATGCGGAGCTTTCAAGAAAAAATTTAGGTTTCGTAAACATTTATAGTGTTTTGGGAAGTTGGGGATCACTTAAGGTATATTTTCCTCTTCTAGGTTTGAAAAGGGTTTAATACTTGAGTCGATTTTGAAAAAAATGGATAAAAATGGAGAATGGGTCCTGGGGACACTTCACTCAGTTTTCACTAACTCCCTGGCTTAAGAGAAATCCAAGAAATCTAGAAAAATATAAAGGAATTGAAAAAATGCCAAAATATGGTGGGAGCTCAAAGCAGCTCATTGAGTGTTTGTTAGGTGAGTTGATATCGGCTCGAGTGAGCTATGCATGGTAGTCGAGTTGGTTTGGATATGGGCGATTCCATCAATAACTCAATGAGCTATGCCTGAGGGTCGGAGTTACGAGAGAAGAATTTCTAGAGAGTTAGGTTGGATCACCTCGAGCTTGGTGTTGGAAACAACACTGCGGCCTAGGAGTAAGTGTGAAGGGGTTAGTGAGTTGATCACCTAATGGCTCGAGAAAAAAAGTACGTATCCAAGTTAAGCAACTCATCGGGTGAGTTAGAAAGGTGGGTGAGTTATATGGGAAGGCTATTATAGCCGCCGGTGTGCGAGGCCCGAGCAACTCGTGAGCAAACACAAGGGGGCTTGAGTTCCCTCAACCCCCCAAAACCTCGTACAACACTACAAGCTCAACGCATTGTGGGGCGAAAGAGACTTGTAGGTGCGGAGGGTTGGGATGGCGAGGAGGTTGATGCAGATGAAGGAAAGTTCTTTGGGAGCAGCGGTGGTATGCAACGTTACAAGTGATTCGGAGAAATTGGGTATAAGGGCCGGTCATCGGTGGGAACTCCTGCATTACCGATGTAGGCACAAGGAATATCATAGGCTCAGAGAGCCCACTGAGGAATGGGAGAGCTGGTAACAATGAAGCCAATGTGATAGATGAAAGGATGTGGGGAACAATGTTCCTTGTGGAACATTTTTCCCCATAAAATGTCGAGGCACACACAACAAACAAGGGTGAGTCATTGCCAAGTTGGCGCGACGCGGGAGTGGTTGAGAGCAATGCGAGCCACTATCGAAACATATATCGCTGGGTTGAGTTAAGCGGGGTCAATGCGAGTAGGGGCCACAAAAGGGATCCACGACGTGGAAAGTTGGAGCAGCGCATAGAACTAGCTCGCCAAGTGTTAAGTTCTTGAACCAAATCAAATCCGGACCCCTCCCCTTTTTGCAAATTTGATAAAATTTGACCCTGTGGGCCCCTCAAGAAATTTAAATTCCTTCCCGGAAAATTTTAAACATTTTAAATTTAATGAGATTGGGGGAAATGAAAATAATCATTCCCAACCACCAAAACTAATTACACAATCCCGTGAAGCAATGAACTAGCCAAGGAGTGACCTGTACAAAGATGGCCATAACTTCCTCAATACTCAACCAACGTGGACAAAATTAGACTCATTGTAATCATGATTCCATCCTCTACTGATTATAAATCAAGAAATAAGAGATTTGGTGGAGTTTGGTAGGTGGAAAATGTAGAAGAAAACCCAGTTTCAAATCATCACTTCCAGGTGGTTGAAATTGCATTAAAAGAGACATGGGGAGCCATTTTTTCTGCGATAAGCTACAATACAACAAGGCATGGGTTTTGCAGGTTCTCCATCATGTTTTGTAGCTAATCAATGCACTTTTTGGTGGGTGAAAAGGGGATTTCGGGACTCTCTCTCTCTCTCTCTCCCCTCTCTCTCTCTCTCTCTCACCTTCCTCCATATATTGTCTTCTCATTTTTGAAAGAGAGATATTCGGGATCTAGGGAAACTCTTACAAAATTTCTTCTCATTTTCCATTGAGCTAAAAAAATTTACATGGAATCTGTAAATGTAATGGTGACTTTATTCTTTAAGCTGTGATGGGTATGCGAATCCCTAAAGCGATAAAAGTATGTATTGTGGTGTTCTCTTAACCCCTTTTCATTTTTCTTGCATTTTATTGCCTCTCTATTGCTACTGTTATGTTATGTGCATATTCTTCTTTCATTTATAGGTTTATGTTGTTGTGTTTCTTGGAGATTTGGTGGTAAATGCACATCTTTGGACTGTGTCAAATCTGTTATGGCCTCTTCTAAGTGAATTTCCCTTCATCCTTCTCCCTAAGAAGAATATTTCACCCACTTTTCTTAGTGCCATCACCGTTGTTAGTGTAGGATTTCCTTATGTTCATGCACTCTCCCTCCCTCTGGTCCCTTGAAAATTATAGATTAGGAGTAGATACGTGCATTTCCTTGATAGGAGTAGTTTTAGCATTAGATTATGAAGAGGAACCAACCTACTACGGAGAATTATCTAAAGCTGCAAGGCCCCACACCTTGAGATAATTCCATGTTACCCGGTTATCTTGATTTCCTGTAAACTCACATGCTAACAAATCGAGGGTGCTTTATAATTTGGTGATAAAAAATACCGCACATAGTAACACCCCTTCATCGTAACTTAGGATGAGGAAAGGAAAGTCGAGTAAAATACACAGAGAATGAAAAATGGGTTCTAAAAACTAGGCCTAATAAGGTACCCATGCAAAACAAAATATCAAGTAGTGAAGGAAAACCTAGTGGTCAAAACATCCAATTAAGAGACAAAAAAATTCCCTAAAAACTAAGAAGACAAAGAGAAGAATAAGAAGTAATATCCGACTTCCTAAGAAGATGAACCGATCCACTGAGCCACTCTGTACTAAATGAATAAGAACCTCAAAGTGACAAGGTGTTGTTGTAATCTAACGAACAATGCTTCATATGTGAGGTAGAAGTGCCAACTACTCCATGAAGGAATGGTGATCCCAAAGCAGTGGCGAAGAAGGAAGGTGGAATGTTATGAAACTATGAAGAAGTGTGCCCAATGCCTAATGATTCTTGAATCATAGTACCTGCTCCTTGAAGAGTCTGTAGTGGACCAGAAGTAGGTGGATCAAGAGATAACTCCTTGGGATGTGGTAAGTGATAAGTGGATGGTGGTATTGGATCCCCATCATCATGACAATCAACTATGCTAGAGGAGATGTCCTCAACATCGAAGTGGGCTTATAAGTATCATCAAGTCCAGGTGAGTCGGATGAAGAATCTGAAGGAGGAGAAAAGTGAGAGGAGTACATCCGAGTGTGATGATCAACTATACCAAGCTGCAACAATAGTTTCACCTTTGTGAAGCTCTCGACATAAACTAGATACAAAGTGAATTCAACCCACATACCTTACCCAAGGTAAGTGATCTGATAAACTGAAATAAGATTAGGTAAAAGTGAAGGGATACTAAATACTTTGTTGAATGTACCACCACTCACTTCAATAGACTCTCTCTTGAAAACCCATATAGTAGTGTTGTCAAAAAGCTAAATAGAAGACATGTGACATGGCTCTAATGAAGTAAACTCAATGTTTGATGAGGGCATATGATGAGTTGTACCCAAATCAATGATCCATGTAGCGATTAGGTGGCACAATTGTTACTAAATATCTTCCCTTTGGTTTCTCCTTGTTTGATTCTTTGAATTTTTATTTCTCTTTCACTTTCCCCTTTTCACTGTCTTTCTCCTTAGAAATTTCATGAGTTGATGAATATGATTTGAGAGAATCTGGAACTCCGATGTTGTGCTTCTTAAGAAGACTGGTGAGGAGATCAATCTTTTCTTCAAACATTTTTATTCATCATGCCTACCACTACAATACCCACATTTGATTCATTATTTAGGAGGTTTAGAACTGGAAGAGGAAGTGGAAGAGTTGGATTTTTGTTGGTCCTTTTTCTCATGATCCTTGTTCTATTTCTTCTCTTTTGAGGCCATTTGCTTTTCCTGACAAAAAACAAGAGCATAGGATTTTGTGGATTTTAGAGTGCCCATCTGAATCAGCTTATCATGTTCCCTAATCAAATCAACAATAAAATCATCAAGTGAGGGCATAGTCCAAATTTTACCAAGTGCCCTTTTTGTTACATGGAAGGTAGAGACAAAAATAGAGTATTCGGGACCAAGTTTTACAAGGACGAAAATAATGAGCCGCGGTTTTTTTGTCTATTCCAAAAGTTGCCAACTGCAATATGAGTGATTTAAATTTGGTGAAGAAGTCTTGAAGGGTGTCAAAATTTTGGGACTGAGGCTAATCAATTCATTTTCTAGTTCATGCCCTCTCATTTCATCCTGTTTCCCAAAACATTTTTCTAGGGCATCCAAAACTTCCTTGGGTGTTTTTACAGAGGAAATATGGAAGCAAAGTTATGGAGATAGAAAGAGACAAAAACCCAATGGCTTCATCACATTTATCAAGTCAATTTTCCTTTTTTGCATCATCTTTAGGTTTGGCTTGCAATCCATGGTTATCTAGAAGAGTTGTTTCTTTTCAAGGAAAAGTACATAACATCCAACCATTCTTGATAATTAAAAGGGGTGAGCAAGGGAACTTCATAGGGATCCATGGAAAAAAAAAAAGTGTGTAATAGAGTTGTGGAAGGAAAAGGAACCACATAAAATACCCCTTGAATGTGGAACTAGAAAGGAGGTCAAAAGATGGTGGGTCCCCAAAGGCTATAACAACCAAAAAGGATAAATTTTCCCTCAAAATTACTTATTTCTTGATTAATGATAGGATCAATTAGACTAATTAATTTGTAGTAAAAAAAAGACAAGTGGGAGGAGGAGAGAAAAAAATTTACCTTGGGGTCTTGGAGAGTCGGCCCAGCTCGACGACTTGGGTAGCGATGTGGGAGGTTCGATTAATGAACTAAGTGGGCATTGACTGAGTTGGCTACTCTGCGGCTCACCGAGGTGAGTTTCCCGAGTTGATGCATGAGCTAGTGGTGGGTGATGTCACCGAGTAAAAAGCGAGTTATGCTTTGAAAATTCCGAGTCAAGAGTTAAATTCGTCTCGGGTTAAGGCCACGTGTCGATAGATAGGAGATTGGAGTTGAACGTGTCTAAAATAACAATGTAATGGTCGATGGCTTGTAGATATCCACATGGTATAGAGCTAAGGATAAAACCGTCGACACGGGTTGAGATGCTTAGTAGGGCTATTAGAAGATCCTTTGGGCGAGTAACGGTGCAGAGTTAGTGTGCCATGCAAAGATTCCACACGGGTGTGCTCGGGGATTTCACACCAACGTGAGAGCAATGGAGGAGGGAAATACAATGAACCGGGATCTTGTTCGATGATGGAGCAACTTTGGAATAATGGGATGAAACTTGCATATCAAAGGATGAATGAGAACGAAAAGAGTACAAGATGGCTTACTCCAATGCCAACGGAGCACACAAAAAAATGGAATTGTCAACAATAATAGGGGCCGAGTTGATGAAATTTGCAGAGCGGAGCAGATAAAGCAAAGAAACAAGGTGGAATCATGAGCTATAGGTGTCGAGATAGGTAGGTGTTCGATGACGACAAGGTAGGAGCAATGTGAGCGATGTTCAACCAAGCATGAGCAATGAAGCAATGAACAATGCATGAGCACAAGCCAAAATTGTTCAACGAGCCAAAACTTGAGCCTTTGATCTAGTGCAACACTTGGGGGTGGTCAATGCAAGCGATGAACCAATTTTCAAGTGAAGCTGTGAGATAAATTGGTTCCCAACTCGACAATCTAAAACTAAATTGAGCCCTTTAAACCAGCTTTTAACCTTCAAAACTAAAAAAAAACACCGCACCTTCAACCTAAATTTTTGCATGAATCTAAACACAAGTAGGGAAACACACTAGCACAATACCAAGTACAAGTCCCTTGAAAAATTCAAGAAGAGCACGAAGCAAGAAGAAGGGATTGCACATGAAACTACAAGATGGAGAGTAGTAAGAAACCATAATGAGAAACACAATTCCGATCCCTAAGATCGATACCATGACGAGAGGGAGGGAGGATGAAGACACGGAGGTAATCTGTGCACATTAAGGAGTTGCACTCAATAGTGGAATGAATTATCCTCAAGATAAAAACAAACAATCAACCATGAAAGTAATGTGCATGCATTAAGGGAAATAAGACTCAATACCATGCATATAGATCAAGAAGAGAGGTGTACATATATATGGGAGTGTTGAGTAACTCCTATGCAGAGATAATGATGCCTCCATTATGGAGAAGAGGATTTATTTTCGAAAGGGAAAGTAACTCCTATGACACACACTTACACATATGACAAATTCCATGAGGGAATCATGTCATAACTAATATGACACCTATGATCCATGCTCCCACCTAAGTGAGATGAATCACCTAGTGATGTGGAAATACACCTAATAAATAAATAAAAGGTGAAAAATACCACACACACCAACAAGAAAAAGATAAAAAATTAAATGCTTGTTATATATCACATTAAGAAGCTCCAACAAAAAGTACAAAGTATTAAAAGCCTTTTTTACAATGTGATTTATTTCAATTAAAAAATATTAATGGTTTCAATTCAATATTCTCATACAAGCAATATCAACCATATGCGAGAAAGGCTAGAAAGTTTTTCTTGGACAAAGGTATTATGTCAAATGTTGACACATAATCAAAAAAATTGTAAGGATCAATTAGCCTAGCAATTTTGCAAGCAATAAATATATTATTATTATCTTGTGTGAAAAATAAGTGGAAACAAGTACATGATTATTGGAAGCAAGGGTTTTCAGAAGACTTCCTATAGAAGCAACATAAGTGTGTCCCACTTGGTGGCCAAAAATATTTTAAAATATAACTAATAAATAAATATGTTAAAATACTATAAAAACTTTAAAAAATTAGGAAATATATGTTTGGTCATGTTTTGGTTGTCGGACATAATTTTTGAAGGTACAAAATGTGTAAAAAAGTTGGACATAGTTATATGCTTTGACCTTTTGTGAAAAATATATGGAAGCAGAGAATTGTTCTCCAAAACTTTTCTAATTGTAAACCAATTTGAGAGAAAAATATTTTATAATGTCCTATGGAGTTGAACCGATGCAAATTTCCCAAAACATTTATAGTTTTCGAGATTTTCTAGTCATCTCTACTAAGATCTTGGAGTATATAACACACGAAAACACTTTACAACACATAAACAAATTCAAGAAGAACATAAAGGGAGCCTTGCATTTAGAAGTTATGTGATGTTGATTTTAAAAGAGGAATTTCTATTATGGGTAAAATACTAAAAGAGAAATGTTCACTTGCAAATGCTAGTTCAAAGATTTAAGACAACTAAATTTGTTTTCTACCTCTTTAATCAAATATTCTTGCTCTTCAATAATCATCACACACACCATAACACAAACATGATTATCTATTTCGAAATTCATGCAAAACTTCTCGATTCAACCAAAATGTATGGAATAAAACTAGATCTTGTCTAATTTTTCTACTTTGATAACATGATTTTCCTTCTCAATGGAAAACCAACCTGCAACCCTGTAATAAAAATAAAAGTTCCACTTGTCATAGTAGTGATGTAAAGAACAAAGTGTTTCCACATCGACAATTCAATGAAAATAAAGTTAATACAACCCAAATTTATTCGAGAGGTACTGCACCTAAATTTATCTACATCCACAAATGCCTTGATTGCAGTGAAGAATAAAGGGAAAAGTCTAAAAACCAATGATATTGCAATTAAATATAAAATATATATTCTTTAGAAAACATTTGGTTAAACATAAATTATATATTTCTTGCATTTTGATTGGATGAAAAGGACACAAACTAATTGAAAATTGGATCCAATATTCTAGTCTTTGGCGGGATGATAAAATGTTTGTAAAAAATAAACAAATAAATCATAAAATCATTACAACCTTAATATTAGGTGGATCCAATGTAGATTTTGGCTGGATTTTAAACTCATCATAACTAACTTTGTTATTAAGACTCTTTTAATTTTTTACAAAAAATAAGTCACATTTTCTAATTAATGTTGTATTTGCATGATTGGAATTTCTATTAACATAAGTGTGTAAGAAAGAGTTTGAAAACAAAATTGTTTTAGAATATATGTTAAATAAAATACTAGAAGATAAAGCCACAATTCATGGTTCTTGGCAAAGTGTTTGAGTTAGACTAACCATGCCATTATGTGGCCTTGTATTGGCCACCATGGTAGACATACATTGTGTCTCACTATATAAGGTCATGTTGTAGTAACCTTCTTGATTGAACCTCACTATTAGTGGTTCAACAAGATCTTAAAAATAGGACATTATAATACAATCTTATTTTTGATATGTCATGCTAAAATCTAAATAAATAGGAATTATCTTTAAGAAATGATAAGATATTATTATCTTTATTTCCATATCTCTAGTTTCTCTTACTTGTTATTGTATCTAGTGCTTCTAAAAGTATCATTTTGTCATGGGGCCAAAAGCGACAAATCCTCAACACTTTGGTCTCATGACAATTGATATCCGAACAAAAGTTTAAAGAATGAACTCACTTATAACAATTCTCTTTGATATGAAACATGATAGATGATATTGGAGCAGTAGCAAGTGTTTCGCTCGGAATGTTTCGGCCACGGGAATAGAGTTGCTTCTATCCTTTCATTCCTTTTAGAAATAGATGAGGTTAGGGTTAGGAGGAATACTGTTGTACTGTCGAGATGGTGTGCGCGTCAGTAGAGAAAGATCAGCCGATCTGCGGAGAACTCCTTTTTGTCTTGGAAGGACTACTGCAAATAAGAACACAAGACCACAAGATTTTGATTAAACAATAAATGAGGAACTGCCTTGGGCCGGGAAATATAAAACTTCCTTTGAAGGTGGTCAGTTCCCTGCTAATATGAATTAACACAAAAGACTGCAAAATATCAATTAAATTATTTTGTTAAACTGGGTAGGGGAAAGGTGGTTTTTGGTTTTGATCGGAGGAACCGATGCCAGTTCATGATAACCAATGCCGATTCATCGATACCGATGCTTGCCAGGTGGGTTATAGGGTCTTAAATTTGGGTGTGGTGTTGGTAAGGCTGGTTTATGGATGATATTAGGAAATGAGATGATGGGAGGTAAATGAATAATAGCTAGGTGCAATGATAGCACGTTGGGTAGTAGATTCGAAACGGATTTAGGAGGACTGAGATTCAAGAAGCATAAGAAATGTTATAACAAAGGACATGCAAGATGTGACTTACTGGTTTTGACCAAGATGCAAGTTGATCTCCTTGGTTGTAAACACTTCTGGTTTCTTTACTCGTCTCTGCTCTGTCAAGTGAAGATCTGGACTCTGTTCCTCGCTCGCAATGCTCTCTGTTGATTCAAAAATCATTCGACTGATCTCCAAAATGAAATTCTGATCCGTTGTTTTGGTTTGGGGAGCCCATTTACAGGGAACCGATGGCGGTTGCATAACCGACGGCGGTCGAGTAGGAACCGGCATCGGTAAGGAAAAAGTAGGCTATTTTTAGTAAAATAGCCCACCTTCCCTATTTTTCTCCCGAGAGATCAGTTGCGGGCTTGGTCAAATGGCTAGAAGGTTGGCTTTGGGTGCGAGTAAGGAGGCATTAGTTATGGATGTGAGTCTAGACCAAGTCATGGGTCCTAATTAGGTTAGTTTAGGGTTAGGGCTAGGTCATGATGAGGTGGCAAAGTGAGGTGGCGGGTAAGGTGATGTGGATTTATCAATTACAAGGTAATTGATAAATAATTGTGTAAGGTTTAGGTGATGAGGTTAGATTGCGAGATGAGATGCGGGTCACAAGGGGTCGTAAGACACAAATTTGGTGTCTACAAAGAAGACCTCATAAGTGATGCTCAAAGTGGAAGCAACATGCTAAGAATTAGATTGCTTGGAAATATATACGATACACGAAAAAGTGGTATGAGAAAAGGACATCATGGGTACACATGGCGAGGCGGTGTCGATAAGTCACAATGAGTTAGAGACTCACATGCGGGAAGGAATCATGAGGAGGACTTCTCCGAGAAGGTGCACACATATGTGACTAGTGCGATAACTCAAGAAAACACATGTGGAAGATGATAAGGACTTGTGAATTTCTTGAGAGGCATTGTGGAAGGGCGGTTTGGATGTCAAGACAGGTTGCTCGGCCAATGACAATTTGGAGAGTTGGTTTTGTGATGATTCAAGGAGGCATGAGTTGTGCATTCCCATAGGTGGACTTGGAAAACCATTTGAGAGATTTTTCGATGATTGTACGAGCATCCATAGATTTGGAGAAAGGTCTTATGGAGTGGTTGTATTGGCAATTGTGAAGGGTGTATGAAGTGTTCACTTGTGCATCAACGAAGGAGGATGATAGAAACATTAGTGCAATGAAATGGGGGTGTAAGGCGTAGTCCGGGACTACTAGAGTAGTTTGGTCCTCCTTTGACAAGCAAAAAGGTAGTGTCTTAGAGTTGCATGAGGTCAAAATTTTTCACTTTCATGAAAACCTTATATAGCATTTCAAACATAAGATATTAAGTTTCCACCATTGTTATCAACTACTCTTTTGGATGAATGGGAAATGTCCAAATAGACATTAATTAAACCTTAACTTTTGAAATGCATCCATGGGTAATAAGAATATAAAAAAATGATATTGTTTTAGCATTTTCTATTAGGGAGAGGGGCCAATAGGTGAACATGGTCCAATAGTTGACATGAGTCTTGATCACACAATACCCAATAGTTGTTATAGTACCACCTCATAGTTGTCATAGTACTATCTAGTGGTTATTTATTTTTGACATAATAATTATGTAGAGTAGTCAATCACATCATGACATGTAAGACCTCTCACCCATGTACAAGTATTAAAAATTCAATGTTCAAGCATTATCACCCATGTTATTGGATTCCAACATGGTTCTAGTTTAACTCACTTTTATTATTTTAAATCAATTCAAAATATGACTTTCCCTCCAATTAAACATTCCAAAGAAAAATATAAGCTAAGACAAATATGAACTACATATTAGTGAAAAAATCACGATCCCACATGATAAACAATTAATTTTGTGGACCCCTTAACTTAGGGTGTACCACTACTAGCCCCTCTCCCCTAAGCCTTTAGTAATTTCCATCTCCTATATATGTGGTGATAATGATAGTAAAATAGAAACTTGGCAACACAAGAGTAGATAAGATAAATGACAGTAGTTAATTCATCTTTTCACAAAATGATTTGTTGAATTGGAACAAAATTAATTTGTTTCATAAAATTGTTAGTGACACTTATATAACTCTCAAGATATAGCTAACACTTCATGTCAATTAAAAAGAAAGAGCGAGAAAGATTTATTTTAATATAAATAATTATTGTATGTAATTAAATTTAATAAATATTATATTAGTAATTTCTCTAAAGGTATAAAATAAATAGAAGGGATGTAAATTTTATTTTCTAAATATGAAATATTGTTATGTAACAATTTATTATTGGAATTATCTTTAGAAAACAAATATGGACAAATATTTTGTTGAGTCAATACACACTTAATATTGGTACAAATTAATAAACAAGGCCATGGAATGGCACATACTGCCGTTGGGGCTGGAATGGACTTGGGCAGTGTTGTCCACTCAAAATTTCCCCGCGCTTAAAGTGTTTTTTCAAAATTTTGAGTTCTGGACGTCTTCTCGGTTGTCTTTGAAAAATGTAAAAGCCAAGAAATTGTAACAGATCTGCATTCTGGGCCATTTTGTGTGTTTCTCGCGTACTTCGCGTATTTTTTATGCCACATGTCCCAGTTGCAAACGGGCCGCTTTGTTGCATTTTCGCCCGAAACGCCTTAGCCGCGTACTTCGCGTATTTTTGTCCCGCATGTCCCAGTTTCAAACGGGCCCCTTTGTTACGTTTTCGTGCGAATCGACCAAGTCGCGTACTTCGCACTTGGTGGTTCCAATTTCGCCCGAAACACCCGAACCGCGTACTTCGCACTTTCTTGTCCCAAATGTGCCAATTTGAAAAAGGCCCTTTGGTGCATTTTTCGCCGAAATGCGCGACTTCGCGATTTTTCCAAATGGTTTTCGTCCCCAAATGTCCCAAAGACCAATTTCGCAGGCTTGAACTTCTTGTCCCAAATGTCCCAAGTCAAAAAAGTGCAAGTCGTTTCCGAAACACCCGAACCGCATACTTTGCACTTTCTTGTCCCCAATATGTCCCTTCAAAAGTGCGCTCTGTTCCATTTTTGGCCGAATGCCCGAATGCGCATGCGGATTTTCGTCCCAAATGTCCCAAAGAGCATTTGTGCGTCGGTTTTTCGCCCGAATGGACGAGCCGCGTGTTTTCCACTCAAAATTCGCGTCTTACATGTCCCAAGAGAACCAAGTGCCATTCATACCTAGATTTTTTCAAACCGCGAATATGTTGCTTTCAAATTGGCCCCTTTGAATTTTATTTTGAGTTCGAACGCCTTCTCGGTTGTCGCACTTCAAAATGTTAAAAGCCAAGAAATTGTAACAGATGTGCATTCCTGGGTCATTTTGTGTGTTTCTCGCGTACTTCACGTATTTTTGTCCCGCATGTCGCAGTTTCAAACGGGCCCCTTTGGTGCATTTTCACCGAAACGCCTTAGCCGCGTACTTCACGCATTTCTGTTCCAAATGTCCCAAACAC
This sequence comes from Taxus wallichiana var. yunnanensis, assembly GCA_018340775.1. NCBI lineage: Eukaryota > Viridiplantae > Streptophyta > Pinopsida > Cupressales > Taxaceae > Taxus > Taxus wallichiana. The sequence continues at coordinate 213,476,918 of CM031240.1, forward strand.
TTCCGGACCTTTTGTCACGTTTTCGCGCGAATTGACCAAGTCGCGTACTTCGGAACTTCTTGTCCCAAATGTCCCAAGTCAAAAAAGTGCAAGTCGTTTCAATTTCGCCCGAAACACCCGAACCGCGTACTTTGCACTTTCTTGTCCCAAATGTCCCAATTTCAAAAGTGCGCTCTGTTCCATTTTTCGGCCGAAATGCCCGAACCGCGTACTTCGCGGGTTTTCGTCCCAAATGTCCCAAAGAGCATTTGTGCGTCTTTTCCCGGTTTCGCCCGAATCGGCCGAGCCGCGTGTTTCGCGCATTCGCGTCTCACATGTCCCAAGAGAACCAAGTGCCATTCATACCTAGTTTTTCCCGCTGACCGCGAATATGTTGCTTCTCAAATTGGTAGATATGAATTTAATGCGCATTGATTTCCTTTCTCTCTCCAAAATGGCTATATAACGGGCAGAACCCCTTTTACATTTTCCACACTGCTTCCTTGGACGAACCCCTGCAATCTAATTGCTTGCGCAGATACCCGTTCCCTACTGCAATTCCTTCCCAAGTCTAGATTGCAATTCTCTCTCAACTACTATCAGTATGAAGATCAAATTCCAGGGACAGGAGCAAGTTTCACCACTAGAGTCTGCGGTTCTCAACATTGGAGACAGTGAAGCTCGACATCTCGACTTCGGTGATTTTTGGGCGAGGGTGGCAGATACAAACCCTACTCCATTGGCACAAATGATTCACGACAGCGGTTTGGCCTTTGCTGGCGGTTTCCCGATCTCGGTACAGTGTGCTGATACCGTGCTTTCATGCGGAGCTCATTTCGACTCCGCCTCGAGCGAATTGACCAATATACACGGGGAACTCATTGCCAAACTAGATGCTGCCGCCATTAGCACTGCTCTGAGAATCCCAGAGATGGATAATGCCATAGTCGTTTCCCGGGATCAAGCACAGGCCCTGTTCAATCAGGACAGCGACAAATACAAAGCACGGATTGCAAAGTCCTGGCTGAAGAACCCTAAGAAAGGAGCTTCTCGTCTGACCAAAACCCTCTTGCGGGCAGATTTTAATGAAGAGTTGTCTGATTTCATAATTCTGTTGGCTCGGGTTATGGGCTTGCCCTCCACCAACGAGTTCCATTTCTGGATGTGCCCGCTCATCAACATGGTGTGCGAGGGAACACAGAATATCAACTGGGCGGAGATCATTAGCATGAATTTGGCAGAGCAGCTGCTCAACGTGCAGCAAACAAAGAAGTTCTATATGACTTCGTACCTGATGTACACTCTGGCAGCATCAAGGCAGTGGTTTGGTTTCTCTTACATAGATGAACACAAAGACGATCCGATATATGCATACTGCCCGCAGTTCACCCTGGAGACCAGCAATCGTAATTTCAGAAGGGTCAACGACGCTTTCACCATGTACGTGGTCAGGCTGCTCGAAGGTGATACTGCCAGGAGATTCTCTGATGAAGCTATGACTCTGATATCGCACTACGGTGCTTACTTCATCCAGTTCAGAAAGTTCTCTTATATCAGGTTAGCGGGCTATGAGGGCAGCCCTCTGAGACTGCCCATGTTCTGCAATGATAAAATGGCCTTGATAGAGATATGCAGGCAACTAGACAAGTTGCACAGAACTTGCAGAGATAAGAGGATCACTGGTTTACACTTTCCCATTTCTTTGGGAAATTATACCTGCAAAACAGCCCTAGATGCACAGAATGTAGAAAGAGCCCTGGTTCCCATCACGGTTCACTTCTTCAAGCCAAGGACTTGCTTTGACTTGAAGAGGTTCATTGGGCAGAACATCAAAATAATCTATCATCACAGAGGCGATACAGAAGACTATTGGGCCGATTGTGCCGATGACTTCGAGGCTAGAAGGAGACATTATGGCAGGTTCTCTCTGCCATTGATCCAAGAACTCGGTCTGTATCAAGTTCCTGAAGGACTAAAGGATGACAACTCCGATCTATACTCGTATGAGTATGAAAATGTGGTTAAGCACACTCCTTTAGAGGAGGTGGATTGGAACAGGAAAGAGAGGGACGACCTGGCTGAGATCCTTGGTCCAGTTTTAGTCAGGACCAGGGTCTGGTTTGACAGGAAAGTTCGAGAGTTCAGGAGGCATTCAGGAGAATCCTCTTCTAAGGACGCTTCAACACCGAGAAGAGAAGCATCTATTCCAAGGTCGGAAACACCAGTAAAGACCCCTTCTGCCTCATCAACTCAGGGACCTGCAGAATCCACTCCTTCCTCATCCACCCAGGTATATAAGAAGAAACTCAAAGAAGCAAAGAAAGAACCTGTGGAAGAAGATCTCCAGGAAAAACAGGCAAATTTTCCTATAGGACCAGAGAACATTATTGTTCTCAGTGAAAGTGAAGAAAGTGAAATGCCAACCCTTGCAAATGCTCCTGAAGATCCAGCTGATAAAGATAAAGAAGTCCAGAGCACTGAACTTGTGTGCTGCAGATCCTTCTACCACAATTGCCTCCAGTACTCCACTCACATCTCAACTTGAGTCAACAGCTGCACAGATCTCGAGTGCCATGAGCTCCCTGTGTCTTGGTCCCCTTGCTCCTCCTGCTGATTCCTCTTCCTCATTTGCATGGGTGCAACCTTTGGTCGACAAAAGGAAGAGGAGATTTTCTTCTCAAAGCTCAGGACCAAATTTTGATGCTGTGGCAGCTTTGTTAGGTACTACTCCTTCTCGTGCCAAGAAAGCCAGAACTACCTCCAGAATAGTGTCTGATGCTCAAGGCCAGCAATTCCTGGAGATTGCCAAACCTACAACGGATAAATCAGAGCAGGACTTGCAGGTATGTGACTTGGAGCTCTCGAGAATCCCAATGGGAGAGTCTACCCCTGAAGGTGAAATCCACAACCTCCAGGAAACAGTCACAAGAGTCATTGGGAGGGTAGAAAAGGGCCAGCAAACTATTGAACAGTTGGAAGAACAGGCCCAAGTTCTCACAAGTTTCATCAAGTCCTTTTTGTCTAAGGACAAAGTTTTGGACCCTACCCCCTTGACTGCTCTCCCACCTCCTGTAATTCTAAGCCAAGATGAAGTGCAGAGTATTAAAGATATGCACAAGTATTCTGTCTATGGCAGAGCTATTGAAGCCATGGTGGATGACATGCTTGTTGCTGGGTTAAACTTCATCGGCGAAGCTTTCAAACTCCACGAAAAGGTGAGCAATGTGCAACTGAAGCTCTCCTCCACTATCAATACCATGGATAAAGAGCTCAAAATCTGGAGCAGTTGCATAGCAGATCTTCGCCTTATGGGACAAACAGACGAGAACATTTTGCTGGCGAATAAAGTTTTTGATGATGCAAAGGACAATCTATCAAAATCGTGGGTCTACAGCGTGGAGTGGAAGATCAGAGTCTTGGAGGAGGCTTTGGTAGAAATGAAGAACAGCTGGCAGAAGGGCGAAGCCTTCAAGACATTGGTTGTCTCGGCCTTCAAAGATATACACTGTCATCTTCAAGATGAAACTTCTGGTGCGCCCTTTCCTTACAAGAGATCAAAGCTCAGTTCAGAGCTTTTGTAAAAGACAATTTATTCAAGGAAAGCTCCATCTCCAAAGAAAAAATGAAGGAGATCTGCTCTCTTCAATCTGCCATCAAGAAGCAAATAAAGATTATCATACTCATGTCGAGTTTGATAAAGAGATGGAGAAGTGTCTGGGATTTTGGACTCAGTCTGCGGCCAACACGTCAGTTCCCCGTGGCAGAGACATAGCCGAGGCGTTGAAGAGATTCAGACAACGGATTCTGAAGTCAGTGGGCCCCTCTCAGTGACCGGCTACCTGTCTTATTCCCCATTCTTTCCTCCGCTTGCCTTTTTTTTTCCGTTTTCTTTGTAATAGGTTGAGGCACTGCGATTTGGCGGTCCTTAACTATTCTTTAGTTAAAAGAAAAGGTTACGAAGAGTAACTGGCTTGTAAGCTACATAATGGCCTTTCCACGCCATTTTGAAAAGAGGAAGAACTTGGCATATTTTCTGAAAGTGTAAATAGATCACAAAGAAAGCAATACAGAAAGGCTTTCCGTTCTTTGTCTATCTGATTTCTGTTATCTCTGTGTTTCCTTTTAATTTTGTAAAGATCATTTATCTCTGGTTTGTTAGTCTCACTGATTGCATATTTTCAAATACTGCAACCCACGGTGATCTTGTATAACCAAGGAGGAACTTTGTGTCTTCGATTAATAAAACCTTTGTGTCCTGACAGATGCTATTTACAGAACTTTGGGTCTTTAAATTTCATCTTATTCATGCAACGCAAATGATCTTGTTTTAAATTCACTACAACTTCGCATACATAAAGAATTATTCTGCTATCTATAATTGTGCATGTTGCTCTTCTGCTCATCCTCGTATTCCCTTTCCTCAGTCCTTTTGTAACTGATGATCCTTGTAGGAAACACTTTCGTAATATCCAAGTTCAACCATAAAATCATGTCTTGTGTACATTTGTAAATAAGTTCGTTTCTGAATAAGGGAACCTCTCCCATTAAAGAGGAGGGACTTCTTGTCCCCTGACTGTTGCTCTTCTTAAAAGTCTTATTGATGACCAACAGGCAGGTGCCGAGCAGAAAGACAAGAAGACGTGAAATTTGAAAACATGTTGTTTGGGGTGATCAGCGAAATTTGCAAATGCGATTGCAAAGACTAGTAAAAATGCTGCGAAATGCAGTTGCAGAAAGACATGGTAATCTAGACCTCTTCCAACATACTATTAGCATATGCATTGTAAGTTTTGTTGTGGCAGCAGCTGGCAGCATGGTTGCTCGTGTATGGAGTGTCATTTGTTAGATCCGCCTCAAATGTCGCTGTGGCCAATCTGACATACAAGTTTGCTTCCCTTTCCCTTGCCAGTGTTAAAGCCATTACCAAAGGTTCACCCAACTCGAGGTTACTGCATCTTTGACGCACGTATATGAAGGATGGTATGTTTCCCGAGGCGCTCGGGTGGAAAAGGCGTTTTGAGTTCACACAAAACCATGCCTAAAGAGGTAGGTGATAACCCCTTTGGGCGGGCGACGAAAGGTTTTTTGAATGCATAATGACCGCCCATGCCAAGAAGTCCACAATAGTCATAGTCCTTTAATAGTCGAAGCCTCTCGTGAGCTGCATTCCCAACAAGGGATGTCCACCTGTGTTTTCGGATTCTCAGATCGAATGCATCCTCAATTCGGGACCCTCCTTCAAGATATTTTGATGCTGGTTGTTGAAGCAAGCTATAATGGATGAGGTTTCCTATGGTAAACTTGAATAAACCTTGTTTTTAGTTTCTGAGATTATCTCTAGCCGTGTCAAAATTGGTTCAAAGTATCTCGCATGGTGCAAAGATGTTATCTCCGTTTTGAGTTCACGACAAAACGATCGATAATCCAAGTCCACTTAGTCCTTTAAATGCAGATCGAACATGCCTAATCCAAAACATGTTTTATGCCTGATGCTTTCCGATACCCGAAGTGCGCTTAGTCCTTTGTATCGGGTTTTCGGGGCTATGTAACATCTAAGCACCTCATGCTTTATGCCTCATGTTTTCCGAAACCGGAAACCCGAATTGCACTAAGCCTCTCGTGTCGGGTTTTCGGACCTCTCAAACATGCTGACATGGCATTGATGCCGAGTGGTCGGTGAGTTGGCACGTGCCGAGCTGAAATGTATTAATTACCAATTTTCTTATAAATACGTGGATTTCCACGTCATTCTTACCATATGCATTTTTAATACGTGGATTTTTCGTTCATGCTCTTCCGATTTCGAAACCCGAAAGCTCGCCTTGCTCGATTGAATCGCCTATTTTCGATCTTCCAGTTCTCTGTTTGAAGGTATTTTTCTCTTCCTTATTCATTCTTAGTTTTTACGGATCGATTGCGTGTATTCGTCCCAAATTCTTGCCGGGTTTTGAGGGTTTTCTTTTCTTCTCGTTTATGGAAGTTGTTTTGAAAAGGGTTTTAGGTTTTAGGGTCTTTCTCTTCAAAACCACTACTTGGCGCTATTTCCTTGAAGTTTTAATTAGATGCATGATGCATGAATGACAAAAAAGGAGATTGCATATTTGGAATCCAACGAAAAAGCCTGTTTTTCTTCTCGGGTTTTGAAGATTGTTTTGCAGAGTCAAAGACCCGAAGTGTATTGAAAGTTTGAGGTGTCGGGGTTTCTTCCGTTCGTCGTCATCAACAGCAGGTGTCGGGGTTTCTTCCATTCCCGTCATCAACAAAGCAGTGTCGGGGTTTCTCAAAGTTCCGATATCAAGAGCAGGTGTCGGGGTTTCTCCCGTTTCCGACATTGACAGTGAGTGCCGGGTTTCCCAGAGTTCCCGTTATCAACGCAAGTGTCGGGCTTTCCCAAAGTTCCGACATATCAAACTTGTCGGGTTTTCAGGATTTTCCGACATCCTCCTCAGCGTGTCGGACTCTTCTATTCTTCCGGCATATTCAGTAGATCGGGATTTTCAGTGTGGACAACATCTCCTGAGTTTCGAACCTTTCTTCCTCCAACGTCCTTCATGTCGGACCCTGGTCCATCGCAGGAAAAGGCCGAGAAGTCTGGCAGAATGAAATACAAGTTCAAGAAGCCGGAATCTCCATCGTACATTGATTGCAACTATGATATCAGAGACACCGAACTTGGCAATATAGACATGGAAGACTTCTGGAATAGGGTGAGGAGTTCCTCCCAAACTCCGTGGATGACAGCTATAGCTAACAGTGGCTTGCCTCTCGCAGCAGGTTTTCCCATGTCCGCCCAATGTCCGGAATTCATTTTGGCTTGTGCATCTAGTTATGACTCGGCTTCTGGTCCTGTGAGGAGTCAGGGTGGCGAGGTAGTAATCAGACTGGATGGAGTTTACTTTGATGATCTCCTAAAACTGCCTAATTTTGAAGAATATGGGGAGTTGAACATCAAGTCGGCTCAGAAGGCCTGGGATACCAATCAGGAAGAGTGCATCAAGGATGTAAACAAGAAGTTCCTGATCAAGGCTAAACCGGCAGTATCTAGATTTCCCAGGACTATCCCCAGAAGTGATTTCATCCAAGAAATCAATGATATCATCACCCTGTTGAGTCGGGTTTTTGGCTTGCCCGAATCAAATGTATTTCATGGATGGATGTATCAATTTATGGTTACTATCAAGAAAAACCAGCAAGGGATTGACTGGGGGACTCTCATCAGCAATGAGATTGATTCTCAAATGACAACGGTCTTGTCAACCGGGAAGTTTTATATGTTTTCATATGTGGCTTATGCAGCAGCCGGGATGAGGAACTATCCTGGGCTGGATACTAACGGAAGCAGAACGGCGAACGCGGTTTATAAATATTTCCCTCAAATAACGAAAAAGGGGTAAAGAACATTTCAGAAGGGTAAATGATGCCTTCTTCTATGAGAATATCTGCCGGATGAACCCAGAGCTAAGGAAGACAAGAGTCTCAGATGAGGCTTGGGCTGAAGTGTCCAAATGGGGGTGTATCTTCTTGCAATTTAAGAAGTTTACATATCTTCGAACAGTCATGTACTCGGGGGAGCCTTTTCGTCTACCCCGCTATCCAGGGGACAGGTTGATATTGATAGAATTGGTTAGACAGCTGTTGGATTTCCATAAATTCCAACAAAGCAAGCACAAGGCCGCTGTATCCTTCCCAATTTCTATTGGGAGATATACTTGCTCAACAGTAGCAAAGGCCAAAAATGTTGAATGCGAACTTCAGGAGAAACTGAAAAAGCATATGAAGTCTCGAGATGGTTTTGACATCCGGGGAGTGCTTAGGGCCTATGGAACCCAGCATCTGCACAGGCCAGACATAGAGGATATTTGGGTTGATCTGCGTAATGAAGTTGCTGTTCGCAGAAAGGATAATAGTAGATTGACTATTGATGAGATTCAGACACTGGAGCTTGCTGATTTGCCAGAAGGCACGAGTGACAATGAAAGTGTGTTGGATATTTCCTATGATGGACTAAATGAGGATCAATATGTTTTCCCACCTATTGATTGGTCAGCCAGCGAAAAAGCCTCTATTACAGATAGGTCGGCTCTAATTCTTGCTCGTACCAAAAAATGGCTGTCCTCTTGGGGAATGAATTTTAAAGATGATAAGTTTCGAAAGTTGGTTGCTTCAGAGGCGGGGCCCTCCAAAAAGAAAAAGGACAAAGAACCTTCTAGGGGGCCTATAAAAATAAGGATTCCCAAGAAGAGGAAAGAAAGACAAATCTCTTCAATTATTTCTCTAGCTGAAACGGTGGATGTGCCAGAATCACCAACACCACCAGAAATAGGAGAAATTAATTTGGAAGAAGGAGCAAGCCAGCTCCTGGCTTCATCATTTGTTGATTATCAAACTGAAGAGACTTTGTCTCTTGCATCCCAGGCTTTGGAATCTGAATCTGTGCCTCCCCCTCAACAACCACTCCAACCTCCTCATTCTCCATCCACTTCTTCAAGCATGGCTGGCATTTTCTCTGGACTCTCACCCCTCTCTGCTGGAACCCAAGTGATCACCAATACGCCCCAACCTGTGCCTCTCTTTATTGAATCTACTACCACATTAACAACTGTTCCCCCTCCAATAGTAGAATCTTCTCCTCTTGAGAGTAGAATACCAGTTACTACAACATGGGCAATTTCCTCCGATACGCCACAATGGCTACTCGAGCAAACTCCGAGGAAGAGGAAAGTGATTGTACCCCTACCAGCCTTCGATTTCAGCTTAGTCAAGGCTTCTACTGGGAAATCAGCCAAGAAACCCAAAACAGTTTCAAGGGTTTTGGTGGATGCTTCAGGAGATAAGTTTGCAGAGATTGCCACTCCCTGGGCTGACAAAACTAGAGAGGATGTAACAGCCTCTGATTATCAGATAACCAGGGTGGCTCTAGGGAAAGTGACAGCAGAAGGGGCGCAACAAGATGCACGGGATTCTATAGACGCGCTGTGCCAAAAGTTGAAGGAAACAAAGGACAGCAGAGATGAGCTTAAGAGAAAAGTGGAGCAGTTGACAGAGGTTTTGATTAAACTCTCAAAGCCCCTTGAATCCATACCACCTTCTTCTGTTTCTGGCGGATTCGATTTCTCATCGGTGCCTACGATTGAGAAGATTGCTAAAAAAGGAAGGGTGGTTGATGAATGGATTCAAAGGGTGCTCCAACAGGGGAAGGAAGTGATTCAAGAGGTGGTGAAAGTTCATCAGTCTTTAGGGGACATTCAGAAGGAGGGAGAGAAGATGGATGAAGAATTCACTCAAGAAATTGGACAGCTCGATTTGACTTGTGAAGCTCTTCAGGTGTTAAAGCAAATACCAGCACACCTCTTGGTGGAAGAAGGTATTCTCCCAGATAAAGATAAGCATTTCCAGCTGACCAAGGCCATCAGGTTCAGAGTAAAGATTCTCAATGAAGCCTGCAGCAAGTTGAGAGAATCAAGGGATAAATTGATTGATGGGAAAAATGATCTGGAAGAAGAGTTGCTGAAGATCTGTCCAAATGTGTCAGTTGGGAATTCAGGTATCTTATCAGCAGATGATCTCCTCAAACAAATCCAAGAGTCTGTCCAGCATGAATCAATACCGGATTTGGTCTTGAGATCATTGATCGGTTTGTAAGGATTGAACATACTTTGGAGGCCTTAAGAAAGCTCAGCAAAAGATTGAAAAAGCTTCCCGGCACTGCCAGTGATATTCATGAGACCTGTGAAATTTGGAATGATCATTCCACTGCACCTGACGAGAACGAAATGCAAGGCATAATTCGGAAGTTCCAGGAATTTCAGAACAAACAGTCTGAGCTGGAGGAAGAAAAAGACTAAGGAGCAAAGGATGATGATTCAGATTAAGTCTCAATGTTTCATGTCATTTCAATCTTGAAATTGACATGTCTTTTTCATTTCTCGTTTCGTCATATTTTTGAATCACTATTTTGACTTGATCTCCTGCGTGAGAATCATGCAAAACTGAACTCTAGTTAAAATGCTACTTTTTAGGATCTGCCGTATTTTATCTCTACTTCTTTTCTGTTATAAATAAGGGATGCTTTTGCATTCCAAAGGGTCGAGAATTTTTGGAATATTTAGGGGCTATTGGAAAGGAGAAAAACTTTGTGTTTTCTTTCAATCATTTCGAACAATAGGATTTGATACTATTTGACAGACTTTGTGTTGTGGAATATATCTTACTTAAGACAGTGCTCTTATGTTCATGATCTTAAGCTATTCTGTGCAAAGAATCTTAGTGTTTCTAATTATCTCGGACATTATATTTATGATCTAAAGCTCGTATGATTATTTTGTGCTCTGTGTTTACTTGAAAGAAAACACGTTTCTCGCATTGCCTTTCTATTGTGCTTCTTTCATTGTAACAGTTTCTAACCCAGTTCATTTACGAAAGCAATATCCTTGAATCGTGTGAATTTGGATTTCGGGATTTCATCCCAACCGGCGATGGTTAGATTAGTGTGAATACTGTATATATTATTTTTGCCGTGTTTTAGATTAGCAATAAACAGGCAGCCTCACCTGTCTTTGTGGCGGGTTTTTGGAACTGGAAGCATCGCAACATCATGCTTCGTGTTCAATGTTCCCCGAAACCCGAAACCCGATTTGAGGGTTTTTGGAACTTCGAAGCATTGCAACACGATGCTTCGTGTTGGATTTTCCCGAAACCCGAAAGCCGACTTGTTCCTTTGTGGCGGGTTTTCGGAACTCCGAAGCATCGCAACATCATGCTTCGTGTTGGATGTTCCCCGAAACCCGAAACCCGATTTGTTCCTTTGTGGCAGGTTTTCGGAACTCTGAAGCATCGCAACATTATGCTTCGTGTTGGATGTTCCCTGAAACCCGAAACCCGATTTGTTCCTTTGTGGCGGGTGTTCGGAACTCCGAAGCTTGACAAATTATTTTATTCAAGTATCATGTACAATAATACAAACTTGTTGGCTTGAAGTGAATATGTTTGGTCACTATTCACTGTCCACTTTGCAACCACATGTACAAAATTTGTTCCGTGCACTTTTCACAACGAAGGCACTCTATTATGCAACATGGGTCCCCTCCCACATTTATCGAATCTCAATCTTAATCACAACATATTTTTGAGTTGGGCAAAACACAATCCATGGGTAATGTAGGTAATTTAGGCGGGAATTGTCATCCCCTATAGTCCATTGGCATCAAGAAGAACCCTATATGTGCTCCTTGTTACCCAACGTTCAGTAGGCATTGCAAGATTTTAGATAGGGTGTTTATTATCCTTACAAAGCATATATGTTTTTAATGGGTTATTATTTCCACCCAAGTAGCAATTTTTTGTAAAATAGTGTTTAACATGATACATTCAATATATGGAAAGAATATGGGTTCATTTAAAAAAGCGATAATTTTATTAAATTAATCATAAGTGGAAGAAGTAAAATCAATGTTTTTAATTAAATATTGATGCATTTAATTGTTTAGTTAGGGAGTTTTCAACTAAAAAATGACTTGTTTAAGAGTATTTTGTCAAATTATTTACATTTTAAGAATTTTATGTTTTTACATTGTGTATACAATTTTAGATCAGATTTCTAGATAAAATTGTGTTCAAACCATTCCCATAAATTAAAATAGTATCATTTTTTATTGTTTATAAGTATTAAATAAATAAATAATATAACATTAGACAATTACTCCCCAAATAATTAAAAACCACAAACATATCCTTCTAAATCAAATAACTTATACCGTTTGGTGCTAAATATCAACTCTTTATTGATTTTTGTAATGAGATTGCTAGGTCGTTGAAAGGATTGTAAAGATATCTTGGGTTCTAAATTTTTTCCAGCATCAAATTTTACAATCAATCTAATTTATGATGAAATGCTGGAACGATTGCTTAGCACCACCGAACATATTCCCTTGTAATCCAAGACCAGCTTGCAATACTCTGCTTTTCATATGGCCTTTGTGTTGAGTTTGAAATAACTGAACATGTGTTGGGCTCTAGCGCATTCTGTTATAGTTGTTGTTTCCCCTTAGAATCCTATGAAATCTACGGGTCTCCTTGGGAAATTTGAATTGAAAGTAGGTTTTGGTGGCTTTTTCAGTTTGAGTAATTATGTTGTCAAGAAGCAGGAAAATGATGATATTCATAGATCAATATGGATTTAGAGTGTTGCATCCAAGGATGGCGGTATTGTTGAAACAAATCAATTTGAAGAACCCGTTTCTCTGGGAACAAATCAAGCTGACATACACAATGAACCATTTATGGAGATTGCTTTTTTATACACATGCTATGGGAAATAAAATGGTATAATTTTTTATGGAGTATTTAAATACATTAATTGCAGAATTTATTGTGTATGTCAGCGTTATTGCACAGTATTCAAAGTTGAGTATTCTTATGTTTAAACTATATGAAATCAAAAAATTTGAAATTCTTGCTTTTTTAATATAAAAATGTAGAAATGCTTATAAAAATATTCCAGCCAATCAAAAAATCAAATCAATTTAAAAATAAATTAAATAAATATATATTTTTGAGAAACTATATACCAAACATATGGAAAACTCTGAAGCATCGCAACATCATGCTCCGTGTTGGATGGTCCCCGAAACCCAAACCCGATTTGCTCCTTTGTAGCGGGTTTTCGGAAGTTGGAAGCATGAAAGCATCACGCTTCGCGCCGGTTGTTTCCCGCAATCCGAAATCTTTGCCGAACGCAACTCATTCCAATGAGTTGGACCTTTGTTTTTCGTGAAGCTCCTAAAGTCGTGCAATAAGGAACCAAAAAAGGATACCTAAATAATACATGAACTTGTGGATAGGTGGAATTCTTGTTAACATAGATTTCTCCTTAATTTTTGTGAGATAGATATTCATATTACACTCCCATATCACTGATTTTCTATGAAGGTTTGGTACTTGGGCAATATCGGTAAATGATATAAGATAGATGCTTGTTTTTTTGTTATATAAACCTCATGACTTTAGTGCTTTTATTTGAAAGATACATTGTTGGATACTAAATGCGAAGTCGGTCGAAGACATCTGGTGGGCATTATCATTGCTGCTGTGATTTAAGTATGATCTATTGCATGGTTAAGGTTGTATTTCTAGTCACTTGGAATTGTATCCTTGTGAAGCAGAACCAAAGGAAGTGAACATGAATGAGTAGGATATATATTGTCATGAGATGTGTAATTAAACTTCACATGTATGTTAGAAAGTTGTCTGTTAAGGAACATTGCAAGATTTCATTTATTTAAATGGTAGATGGCATAAATTATTAGGTGAGGGTTATATCTTATCATGCTCAGTTCTAGCAAACTGACTCTAATAAATATTTGTGTAGATGGATTATGCGAGTAGATTATAGGAAAAGAGTGTAAGGGTTTCTTCAGTTCAAATTATGGAGTTCTTCGTAGAAAGCTCAATGTGTTGTAGATTTTGTAACCTTGCTTGCAAGGAGTGTGGAAGATCCCTTGTCCTGTTATGTTTGGGAAAAAAAACTGCGTGGTGAAGTGCTCTTCCCTTTTGTGGTCAGGCTAGTAAATCCGTGTATAAACGTTGTCCGGAGGAATGATATTCTGCCTGGATTTGGATGTGTATAAAGGAATACGTAATAAGAAAACGTCCTTGTGTAGGATAAGGTATGAGAGCTCTGTTTGATCATTTTTTTATGGTCCAGGACCAAATTGAGGGGATATACGACAGGTTGGAGTTTTGTATGTTGTTATGAAACATTATTAATGTGGACGTCATTGGGAGCGCTGAATATTTTCTGAGTTTCTGTACAGCTCTTATTCTCAATCCAGCAAGGATGCAATTCACAGGTGGAAGCAGTTCAACCAGGGTTGTAAGGTCTGGTATGCAAGAACATGTACGGAACTCAAACCACAAACACGGTATAAATTGTGCATTCCAGAAATTGAAACTGAAAGTACGGAAGATGAGAATGCAACAAACATATGAACGATGTGAAGAAAGTTAAGATAAAATGCGAAAAAAAGGTGCTAACCAGTATGACTATGCATATACAATACCGATATTGTTTTCTATACATAGGATAAGGTATGAGAGTTCTGTCTGATCATTTTTTTATGTTCCAGGACCAAATTCAGGGGATATACGATAGGTTGGAGTTTCGTATGTTGTTATTGGACATTATTAATGTGGACGTCATTGGGAGCGCTGAATATTTTCTGAGTTTCTGTACAGCTCTTATTCTCCATGCGGCAAGGATGCAATTCACAGGTGGAAGCAGTTCAACCAGGGTTGTAAGCTTTGGTATGCAAGAACATGTATGGAACTGAAACCATGAACACGATATAAATTGTGCATTCCAGAAATCGAAAGTGAAAGTACGGAAAATGACAATGCAACAAACATATGAACGATGTGTAGAAAGCTAAGATAAAATGCCAAAAAAAGGTGCTAACCAGTATGACTTTTCATATACAATACTGATATTGTTTTCTGTACAATGGACATGACAGAGTAGGTCTTTTTGAACAAGTACTAAAGTCTGGTCAGAAAATGCTATATCCAGGAACGACTGTGCAATGAAAACCAAGTCGAAAAGATGCTCTTGAACTTGAGAAAACTAAAGAGACAAGCACTATATTATTTACATGGGAAGCATTGGATCGCAAAACAAAGCTGGCAAAAGTTTGTACAATGCGCCTGTCAAAGCATCTGCAAAGGTGAAGAGAATGGGGACATTAGCAATAAATAAAATTTCGTAAATGAAAAAACTGCGATAGTATAAATGCGGGAAGGTAGAAACCTTATGGGTGGATATCAGTGTTGACACTGACAATGGTGTTGGTTTGATCAAGCGTGAAACTTCCTTGCAGAGCAAAACTTCGGAGGAGATGTACAATGGAGCTTTTGTTTTGTATGTACTTTTCATGAGTTGTTTCAGCCAGAAGAGGCAGTAGTGTGGACAACAAATGACCAGCAAGAGTGCATTTGACAGTCGATGCAGATGTTCTTAAATCACAGATCAGTCGGTGGCTATGGTGAAAAGCGCTCTCCTGGTTGCAATTTGTACATGTGATTGTTGTTTGTTGCAATGAAAGAAGGTCTTGAACTTCAAAGTTGCATTTTGTGCATACAATTTGAAACGGCTTGGAGTACACATTGGAGGCTCTTAATACACCTTGCACCTGAGAAATGGCAAAGAAGAGGAAAGAGATAATATTCAGTATTGCAGAAATGGAATACTGTATTGAATGGCAGTCCGCTGCAATTTGAATTTTCTCACCTCTGTTGTTGCAGTCAACAATGTGCGCATATCTTGGAGTGCTTGTTCAGTCCTCAGGGGGGTGATAAATGTAGATTGGCAAGTTCTCAAAGCCTTGTCTGGGCTGTTTCGCTTGACAATGTTCTTGAACAAATATATAGGAACTTGTTTTCTATGGAGTTGTTGTTCAATTGTATCAAACAAGGCTGCAAAAGACTCGTACAAGTATAACTTGTAACCAATGAAATGTTAGAATGGTCAATTTGTTCACAGTGAAAAAGAATAAGCAAAGGGACGCAAAGTGACAGAGATAATAGAAGGAGGAAAAGATACCTGTGCTTTGTCCTCTATGGAGAGGCCATCCTTAATTTCAAAGACAAACTGTGTTCCAGACTTGCGGGCAGCAGCGACAACAGCTGCAAGTGTCCCAATTGTATAGTTATCTGTGCTACGAAGGAGCTGTTTTATTGAAGTATTCGGTATGAACTTGAACTCGTTGCAAACTGGAGGTATGTTCTCTATGGTGTTGTTGTTATTCAAGAGAAGAATGTAGTCACAATCTCCACGATCGTAATTGGTCTTTGGCGCTATGTTGAATTCTTTTATGCTGACTCCTTTGGATGGTAGAAGTTTTGTTTGATGTGCCTCAATTTGCTGTCCAGTCACGTTTAGTGTGACGGTCATTTCACCTTCTTTGTCGGTTAAATCTATGCGTAGAAGCTCTTTGTTCAGGTCTTTGTTGAGTATTGCTTTGTATGCAACAACGACATCCCCTTGAAACAAAGCGCCGACCTTGCGACTGTTGAGGTCATCGATCGATGTAGGTGTACATGGAAGTGTCTGTTGCCTGCAAAATAGAATGTAACTGCATGAATGATATAGCAAGTTGTAAAGTGACGGTCAACAAGATATCTGCAATTTCTTACGTCTTTGCTTCCTTTTGTGGCGGTTCATTCGCGGAAATGGTTTCCAAGTTCCTCTTCATCTTGTTGTCCTGGGAAGAATATTAGAAAAATGAATTCCAGTAAGTGCAGAGAAAAGAATAGAGTCCAATTTGTTAGCAAAAAAAAATGAAAGCCGACCTTGCGACTGTTGAGGTCATCGATCGATGTAGGTGTACATGGAAGCGTCTGTTGCCTGCAAAATAGAATGTAACTGCATGAATGATATAGCAAGTTGTAAAGTGACGGTCAACAAGATATCTGCAATTTCTTACGTCTTTGCTTCCTTTTGTGGCGGTTCATTCGCGGAAATGGTTTCCAAGTTCCTCTTCATCTTGTTGTCCTGGGAAGAATATTAGAAAAATGAATTCCAGTAAGTGCAGAGAAAAGAACACAGTCCAATTTGTTAGCAAAAAAAAATGAAAGAGAATGGATTGTTGTTTTTAGGAATAAATTTTGGAAGATAAAAAGGTGTGATAGTGTTATAAGACATAGTTTTTTTTGCAATGGAATACAAATAGGCAATGTATAGAGCTTCCATGGAAGTGGTTCGCATCGAAAAACCATGGCAAAGAGCAAGGAGCGAACCTTTTTTTTCAGTTGTCAAACTAGATGAAATGCAAGATTTTTGCTAAACAAACTGGTTGTTGCAAGAAGGAACAAGTATGAGCATAAGTCACAGTCAAAGAGTCGGAGGCCGATATAGCATTTGTATAATGTAATATTATTAGTAGCAGATATTATTGGAGTATTAAAAAAAAATGCATAGTTTTTGAAGCGATGGAAAATATGTTTAACAATAAGTTTTTTGTTGAATACCTTAAGAATCCTGAAATTGTTGTGAAATCGATGATAGTTGTTGCCATGGAAAAAATAAAAAATAGTTCTTGTGAAAGTAAGAGCGGGTAGAAAATTTGTAAGTGCAGGAAAATGCTATGGAACTGCGAAGTTGCTTTGGTTGAAGTCGGGAAAATAAAGTTTTAGCTGTCCACGTCAAGTGCAAGGAAAATGGCAGAGTGGTCAGTCCAATATACATGTCTTTGAAATATGTGGCTGGAGCTATTGCAATTTGACCATATGTGGTCGATATGTTTTTTAGTGAATGGATTTTCCTTTGCGATGCAAAAATGAAAGTTGCAATTGGACATGTATTTATTTAAAAGCTCAGTAGTATTATTATGTTTTTGCATATCGATATTAAAGTCTCCAAATATGTATGTGCATTGTTGTTCAGATGAATTCGATAAAGCTCGATCAATAATTGCAAGGATATTGTGAAGTGTCACATTTGGAGCTGCATAAAGATTTATAATTGTTAACTGTTTGTCATGGAGATGAACAACAGCAAGCAATGCTTCTACTTTTGTGCCATGGAATTGCATTGTGTGCAGAAATGGTATATGCAATTTAGCGGAAATCATTATACCGTGTACATGATGTGTGTGTATGTTATGGAAGGTTGAAAGTAGATTGTGCGCATTGCTATCAGATATGTGTGTTTCTTGTAAGCACAATATGTCAGATTGCATTAGGCTAAAGTCGTGTATGATGTCTTCTACATGAGCATGAAGGCTTCGGGTATTCAAAGAACAAAGTAAAATGCATGGGTGGATATCAGCCAAGAAGAAATCATTTTGAACTTGCCATTGTGCTTGGGATTCAAGGCGATTCATTTCAATAGTAACTTGATTTCTTATGTTGAAGTTTTTGTTTGTCAATGGTTGCAGCAAATACAAGCTTTCTATACTCTTTACACGCGTGATAAGCCTGTAAGTCAATCCATGTCTCGCCACCCCAAGTGGGCTAAAGGCAAGTCCGTCTAATGTAAGTCCTTGGGATCTATGTATCGTGCGGGCACATGCAAGCTGGACAGGGAATTGGCTACGAATTGTCAAAGTTTTCTTATTTGGAGAGTGTTGTAAAGGCTTTGCAATTCGTAAGATAGGCACAGATTGTGGGTCAATGTTGGCGGGACGCAAGTGTGCATGCTTGGCAATTTGATGTTGGCCAATGCTTAAATCGTTGAACCGGATCCATATGATGTCCTGATTTTTGGCAGTAGTGTAAGCATCAAAAGTGCCGTCTGACCCGTTGACCAATCCGTCCTGGATATCATAGTTACCAGCAAAGAGTTCAACCAAGATGCCTTTTTTAAAAGCAATTGTCTTTGGAAGGCAAATTGTCTTGGCGTATGCATTTGTTTCATCATACAAAGAATCTTGTTCGTCAATTGCGTTGATGACAATCTCCTCTCCAGGCATTTGTGAAAGCATTTTCTTGTTATGGCCATTGACATCTATGTTTTTTAAAAAAGGTACGGAAAAGAAGGATCATTCGGCGGTGGTCTGTGACACCTATTGTTGAGGTATGAAATGTCAGAATATGTGTGCGAACATGTTCGAATTCTATTAAGGATGGAAACAAAGAGTTGGTCCTTTTGTCTAATTGTTTCAGTCAATTCATAGACCTTGACCTTGTCAGCCCAAAATCCATATGGAATCGGTTGTTTGTCTATACGAGGTGGTTCAAATACGAAGCAGTCGCTGACAGGTTGGGCCTGGTAGAAATCACCACAAAAGACCATGTCAATGTTCCCGAAGTGCACTGTGGGCATTTGTTTTATATCCCTTAGTCGATTGTCAGTGTGATATAGTAATTGCGCACCGACAAGCGATATTTCATCTATAAAGACAAGTTGCAATTGTTGATAGTGCTTTGACAATGTATCTAGTCGTTCAGCGCCCAGCGGTGTCAGCAGAGACTTGTTAAACGGCAAAAAGAGTGCTGAATGGAATGTTGTGCCTCCAGCATTGTATGCTGCTTTTCCTGTGAACGCCAAAATGAGACCTTTTGGTTTTAGTGGATCACTTTTAGTAGAATTGCTATAGATACGAATCAAAGTCTCAAAGATCATTTTTGCAGTAAATGTTTTTCCTGTTCCTGCACCTCCCGTCAGGAAGAGATACAAAGGAGTTGTAGGATCAATATGTTTTTTCAGTGCAATGTCTTTTACGATTTCTTGTTGTTTTTTGTTTAACATTCTCATTTTTTTGTGATATAGTGCGTTATCGGAGATGAATGGATGTTTTCCGATTTCAAACAGTTTAGTTTTTTTTTTGGGTGGTATCGAATGACACAAAGGAAGATCTAGACGTATGTCATATGTTTCATTGACTGGTTCAGTTTGTTGTTGGAAAGAGAATGTTGTGGAATCATTGTTTGCTTCATTCTTTATGTCTTGAAGGGCTGATGTTATGTCACCCCATGTATTGTTGATATTGTGGACAAAGCGTGTCTCATTTCGCCATATAGTGTTACGATGGAAAATGTATGCATCTTGCCATGTCAATATGCCTTTCTTGAGGCTTTCCTCGCTATTTTGGAATGGAACATATAACAAGACCTTCTCTCGACAATAATTCTCTTTGTCCACATGTTTGTTGTAATTGACAAACCGGATTACACGCTCTTTGCCTTTTTTGCAATCTGGTTTGCCATCCTTAGTATATCCGAAACAAAATCAGCAAGGCAAATGTCGACAATTGCTTGTGGCCGTGCAATGTAATGGTCTATGATAGATCGACACATAATGCTTTCGGAGTCATCAGGTTCTTGATTCAATTGTTTTGGATGCTTCAAAATAAATGTTCGGTCTTCAGCACAAGAAGTGTTTATGAACATGCATTTCCTAGAACTACCATGTAACGGTATTGACAAAACAATATGTGTTGCTTGTTGTGCAGACATCTGATGCGAATTAAGCATTTCATTAGATAATTTTTGTATCATTTGGACCGCATCAATGCATGATGTGTAGTGTTCTTTACGTATTCTTTTGAATGCTTTTGTGGTCGATCTATCGATTTTTGTCATGTACGAGCTCACATAAGTTGCAGCTGCATATGCATTAAGGATAAACTGTGCATCTGTATTCGCCTTCCATATCGGTGGCATTTTTTTTGAAAAGGTATTGCTCCATACTTGTGATGGTTTTCTTTGCACGAATAGTGTTGGCCGCTTGATAGTGCTTTGGATAGCTTGTATGTATTCAATTTCATTCATGTTCAAATCATCTAGAAACATATCAAAGGAGAATGAGCTGTCATAGCGTTTTTTTCCAAAATTGAGAAAATGTGTTTTGCATTTTCAGATACCGATGGATAAGTGGTTTCTAGTGGTTCAAGTATTTGTGTTTGTTTTATTGGAGGCTGGGGGAAATTGTACCTGCATTTATTTTGTTTACCTTTTTTGCAACTCTGTGTATGGTGATGTTCATGCAAATTCGCTACTTTAGGAGCAAAAGATTCTGTGTTACAAGTTATGTACGTGTCGACAAAGTGTGAAATGGAGGGGTTTTTGTCTTTTCCATATACAGGTGCGCTTTTGTCCATACCAACCAATGGCTATGGGCATTTCCCCGGCTTTGAAATTCAGTAACCCAGAAATAGTCAGCAATGTCTCCAAAGAATGTGCTATCGTCACACAACAATTTTTTGAGTGCGTTTAGTCGATGTTTATAGTAGCGAGTACATGTGATTGGATCGTGTTTGATGTGAAAGTTTTTGTCATTATAATCACTAGGCTGTTGTTTTCCAATAGGAGAAGATTGCATATGTTGGTCATATAGGTTTGATAGTGCAAGTGAAAGGGGTTTCCAACAATGCTCAGCACTTGAAAAGGTCAAAAAAAATGTTGGGGGTCCTAGTTGTCGTATCATGGCAAAAACATTTTTTTTTACTTGTTGCATGTAGTCTGGGGAAATCCGTATTTTTTTGAAGTCGATGTATCCAATATCAGATTTCAATATTTTTTCTAGGTTGGGCTTGTATTTAACATCTTTTGCTAAGAGCTTTCTTCCTTTCAGTTGCCCTTTTCGAATCCGAACCCAAATGCATGCTCGCACTTGGGCAATAATGATCTTTATTGCTTTGAAAAACAAGTTGGCAATATGATAAGAAAATCACCGATCAGTATGCAAGACTTCCCATTGAGCAATTTTGTGAAAAGAAATTGATTTCACAGCATTTGCGTGACGAGGTTCACCAAAAAAAAGAGTGGGAAAGTTCATCTCCTCTGAAAATTTATCTTGGAATATACCAAGTGGACGTTGAGCCTCTGCAGGAGCAATTTGTATTACCTTATCTTGCAGGTCAACAATGCGTTGCGCATTTGTAAATCGATGGACTAAAGTATCACCGATGTATTCGTTGTCACTTTCTTCGTCCGTATCACTATTGCTTGAAATTGTTTGATTGTCAAGTCAACATCAGTAATTGATGGAAGGAATCGAATCCATTCTTTATTGACATGAACTTTTTCCATACGGTACAAAGTTGTTTTGCAAAGTTGATGCAATGCTTTCATGATGGCGTTAGGTCGCACATTTCCTGTATGAAAGGCATCTTTGTATTGTAAACGACGTTTGAGTTCGACAGAATAGTTTTTGTTTCTTCAACATGTCTTGGCAATGCTTTTTGTATTATATCCACATTGGAAGGCACGTTTATTATGGCTCCTTTCAAGGTGAATTGTGGTTTTCTATGTGTGCAATGCCTTATTTGTGCAAATGCTATTCTCATAGCAACTAGCCTCTCTTCAAGATCACTAAGAACCGCTACAGAAGCAATCTCGGAGTTCAATTCTATGCAAAAAGGTGATGCAAGTTTTGGCAATCTTCCATTTCTCAAACATCTGTAGCAATCAACACATATGTTTTTCTGTTCTTTTAATTTTTCGTCTTTGCTCAGATCAAAATATGTTTTTTTTTCTGGATCTTTTAACATAGTCATGTTGGACTTGAACTTCAATTGCTTACAAACCGGACAACCATGTATTGGCGTATCATTAATTTTTTTTTGAAATTGTGTATACAAATCTTAGATTTTGATTGCTTGTTTCCATTTTGGCGAATTTCAATTTTAAGACAACGAAGCGAAATTCTAGAGTGGTTTATCACTTTTTTTTTTGGTCATTGGAGTGTTTCAAGTTTGTGAGCATTTATTGCTTTTTTGGGTTCGTATTTCATGTTTCATCTTGCGCAAAGAATTGGTTGATTGTGATCTTTGTGTCTTCTCATGCAAAAAGGAAGTACAAGTAGTGAACGTAGTTGGCGATGCTTGAATCAAACCTTCATAATGAGAATGACCTTCATTTGAAAAAAAGCACAAAAGATTGTATGTGGTTGCTGGTTTTGATAAACCAGAATACACTTCGACAATGGTAATGGTTTGTGCATCCCATACTTGTATTTTTACATTAAAAATGATCGACAACCATTGTAAGCAAAATTGATTTCCTTCAATTCTTCCATTGTTATAGGGAGTGGCAATGTTTATAATAAAGCCTTGCCAATTTGCAATGTGCGGTATGTTTTCAATTATAGCAACGTGAAGGTAATTTTGCAAGCAAGACAAAGCATGCAAATTCTGGGACAAATATGCATTGCAAAAAGACTGTGCAACATATCGCCTCAGGCAATGAATGTCAAATTCATGATTGCATAATTGACAAACAGAGTCGAATAGGCTTTCACCACAGTTTAAAGTAGCATGTTTTATTCTGTGCAGGCCTGCATTCTGCAGACTACGGTCAACATTGTTCCAATTAGTCTTAAGTGCAATACAAGAGTCAGAAATCGTGTTTCTTTCAAGTGCAACAGAGAAGCCAGGTTTTTTTTTCCAATACAATGGCTCATAAAGTGGCCGCAACTAGGGTTTGCATCATGAAACAACACACAGAATGGAAGCAGATGGCTTTGTGCATTGAATTGGAAATAGTTATTGCCTCTTGTTTTTTCGACCAGACCCATATCGGTATGTTAAGCCATTTTGCTAACCAGTTTATACAGAAGTTGTCACCCCATAGACCAATCTCGGTTGCATTTGCAATGGGCATTGCGAAAGTCGCATCCGATGGAAATATGTTTGCGCATCGTGGATATGATGCAGAGCGTAAAGGGTGTCACGATCTAATTCCAGATGGAGCGATTTAAAAGCATCTGCATTGCCTCTATGCAAAGAATGCAAGAAGTGGTCTATGATTCCAGTTCGGAGTTCAATAGAGGTATAACGAAAGTGTAACAAAACAACAAATGTATCAAATAAGCAATCGCCCACGTTATACTTGAATGCAATGTCTCTAAAAAGGTTATGTTTTTTTAGCATGTCATCAATGTGAGCTGGTTTCTTGTTCGCAGGGACATAGCCCTCTATAGAAATGCACATGGCAGCCATAGTTTTTTTTTGGTTTTTTGTTCAGTCCAATAGCAAAAAAAGTAGCAACAGGGAGAGCAGAATCCCCATAGCATGAAAGAGAATTCCAAACAATGAAAGCACACACTGTCAAGAGAAAAAGATATAGCATGCCATACCTGGAGCGTATATTTGTTGAGTTCAACTTTGAAAGCCTGGATTATGGCAACAGAGACGGGGTTTCGCACATTGATGTTCGCTACACTATTCACTTTTTGAATATGCTGACTCCCTGCAAAAAAACATGCACACATCAACTTCGATGTTGCAGAGACACACTGAAAAGAACTAAATGCACATGATACTAAACCGATTCTCATTGCGAAAAGAAAATCTTGGTCGCCCAGCTGCATGCTTTGTGCTTCACATAGTTTTCAGAGCAGATAAAAAACCAGCAGAAACCACGTCAAGTTGTTCTGCTATGGAAAGACATGAAGACATGGATTTCTCCCATAAAGCATTTCTTTTTTTTGCTTTAAGCGAAAGCGAGAAGCCTAGTTGCATGAACGTATTATATACCTTCAATAAGATGTTTTGGGAGAAATTTCCATTTGTTCAAGTTGGCAGTCAAGGAATAAGCCTTACTGTTTATTAACATATATGGTGTAATTGTTTCAAACGAATAGAATTCAGCAAAAACAAAAATGTATAGATATTATCTTCTGTTTCGAAAATTAGTTTAGTAACTATAAACTTTGTGAACTAGGTTAAGAGGTGATAGGAAGTTGACCAAAAAGGAAGTGTTTTGTGAACACAATGATGACGTACGGAACTAAAAGCACCTAACTTGAAGATTGGAGTTGAAGTGCAGAAAACTGAAATTACAACATAGAAAAAATGAAGTAATCTAAATTACACAGGCATGAGAATTATCTGACAACATGCCTCGGGAAATTGGCGTTTCAAAGTTCAAAGGACTGTAGGGGCCGACCAAAAAAGCCTTGGGGATTTCTAGGCAAAGACAAGCAGCAAGTGTAAAGCTAATCGCAACAATATTTGACACCTTTTGCATGCTTTGATAGTTGTTGAATTTGGCAGGCAGATTGTCATATACTCTGTCAGCCCCTGCCAACATCCTCCCAGCATGTGTCAAAACGAGAGCTATGGATGGAAAACCACCAAAAAATATTGAATCGTAGGTTTCTATCAGATGTAGTCGGCACCGTTGTGAAGAGGAGTTAACGAGAAGGCACACATATCTGGTCTGAGATGTTTTATGACATACGAAAATGGGCTTGTTGATAAAGGCAAGGAATTTCAGAAAAAAATACTATTTGCAGTTATATGGTGAAATGCAGAAGCCTTCGAAGATAATATCAGAGTGCGCCAAAATGGGAGCTCTAGTATAGGGATTGAGGTTCCATCAGAAAATGATGATGTTTTATCAAATGCTGTTGTTGCAAGTGACTGAAACTACAGTGACCAATACTTATTTGCCAAATGAGCAGGCACATAGTAGGCTCTCAAATCGTTTAAACGGCCTCAACAAAATCTGATGTCATCAAAATTACGGTCTGAAGAATGGATGAATTACTTAATAGAGATTTATTTGATGGGGAAGTAGTGAGCATGGAGCTTGTTTGGGATGCCATTTGATCAGCAAAGAGAAAGATTTGAAGAGTGAAGCCATTACATTAAGCCGAATTGGCAAGCTATACTCCTCTGTTTTGAAATTGGAAAATCAGGCCCATCGTTACCACTTTGAGAGCACCAAAATTGCCATTATGCGCCCTCGCCACCATGTGCCCTCGCATAGCAGACTCTAACTGGTATAAGTACTCATCATTGAAGGTCCGTGAACACCAGAAAAATATTGTGGATGAAGAGAAAAGAGAACATGACAAGAAGAATGAATTTGATGCACAGAGGCTGCATGAAGCAATTGATATGATTAAGAAGAAACGGGAAAAGAGTGTAGAGTCTTTCTTGCAGTTCATTTATGAAGTGCACACTCATCCAGATCCGAGAAAGACACTGATGGGTTGCTACTCCAGATAATGTTAAAGCAGCTCTCCGAAAAGCCATAGTAGCATACCACCCTGATAATAACTGCCAATATGATAAAAACTGGCAGGTTCTGTCTGAAGAGATCACAAAGATTTTTAATTCCAAATATGAAACCTACAAGAAAGCATGACAAAGGGTTCTTGTTATTATTATTATTAAGGAACCAGAAAAATAGAAAGTAGGACCAGAAAATTTTGATAGCATTATGCAATAGAAGGGGCCAGTTTTGCTTCAGTGGCAACTTTATCGTACTGGTGTCACGACTGCGAGAAGGAAATTGACGCGGCAAGGGAGGTAGCAGGCACACTTGTTTGCACCGTATGTAAAAGTAAAGTAAAGTGGATGAGTTGAAGACAATATCCTTACCTTGAGCAGTAAAGTAAAGTGGATGGTGGATTGGTGAGCAGCCAAACAAAACTTGAAATCTGCAATACATTCCTAAATTTGCAAACGGATTGATGAGCAGTCAAATCTGGAATTTCAAATCTATTCTGCGCATTTCCAAATTAATTAATTTAATGTGTTTGGGCAGATATGACGATCACATAATCCAGGCAATTGGTGAGCAGTCAAATCTGGATTTTCAAATCTGCATACCTAGTGCAATTCATATAAGAAAGTGCCATTGTATTCTGTGCATCCCCAAATCAATTAATATAATTTGTTCGGACAGATCTGACGCAAGACCAAACGAATGCAATTGTGCATTGTCGTTCGGAGTGGGTTTAATGTAGACTTGGCACAAATGCAAGACGAAACTAGTGCAAGTGTGCATTCTCGTGTGAATATGTTTAACTAGTCTTATCTGCGCATTCCCCAATTACTTTATTTTTGAATAGACAAAGGAAGTGGCACTAGGTACTTTCTCTCCTGATTCCAATGTCTCGTTGAGTAACTCAAAAAAAATCAAACGGAATTTCAAATCTGCAAACGGAATTGGCGAGCAGTCAAATCTGGAATTTCAAATCTATTCTGTCACCGCTGTGCATTCCCAAATCAACAAGAAAAAGATAAAATAGAAAAAGTAAACTTGGATCGATATTAGTCACAAAGAAAGTTCTAGACTGATTTATTATTATATGACTAAATTTCATCCTAGAATCCATGAAGAATTATCAAACCAACATTTGAACACAGTCTTTACCCATTCACACGCAACACCGATGGCTTCAATCTGGCTCACAATCTTGAGAGCTATGGTTCAATTTTTAAATCATCTTGAATCCCTTTATTTGTGGCGTTGGGATTTTCCATTTAATTGGCAGCCAGGACACTAAATTGTTCATCCAATACATTTTAGGTGGGCTTGATCGTTAAGACGATCAAAAAAATCAAAGCCTTGTGTAGAAAAACTCTAGCACTTTAACGAATCAATTTTTTCTCTCATCTTTTCATTTCTCGCTTTTTGATATTCATCTAAAAATTAATAGTTAAAATTGAGAAATTAAGAAAAAACTCGGACACTGAAAAAAATACTCAGAAATTGTGTCGAGATAACTAAAAAATTAAGGAGCAAAAAGATGCTATAGCAGCTAACGCCATCTCAAAACATCCCACCTCCTCATTGAATTCTTAAATTTGACTCTCGACAGTTTCCGATGCATGTACAATATCCATACAATCAATCAAGAGATTCAGGAAAAAGAGCTCGAGCGCAATTTACAAAAAGCACAAAACCTGGGGAATCCAAGCATTTATGAGAAAAGCTATTTCAATGACTAAAGATCCCCTTTTTTTGCTGAGGCCTCTGAAATGTGCAAAGGAGTTAATGCCCACTCCAAATCCCACAAATACCCTTCCCACACTCAAAATGTTTGGATAGGGTGCAGCCACCAGAAAGATAGCTCTGTGAAGATCTAGAAAAACTCTTGTGACGCAACCATAGTTGGTTGGATTGGCGATCGAGGCATGGTGATCAATCTCAACCTAGACTGTAGATGAGGATCCTGTTAAGTCTGCGGATCGGACACAAAAAAGAATAAATAAAAGTCTTATCAAATCCCTCAGACCTCCAGTATTGTGACTGGAGCGTTCCAGGCTGTGTAAGATTAGGAAAAACCATCTGTGAAAGTGCTAAGGAAAACCAGAAATGAGCCGTTGAAGAAGAGAGTTGGCCATACCATAATTAATGTGAGCTCCCATGGAGATGATTTAGGATTATACATTCACCTCAAGGTGCCTATAAATAACCTAAATGTTTCATAAATGTCATAGAGTCTCTAAATTGTGCACTTGCAATATGTTGGAGCTCAGAAATGTACACTTACAAGTAATATATTTTGTACATGTAAATTGCTAAAATTCTGTAACCTCTAAAACGTACAGTTGCAGAAGAAATGCTGAATCTAAAGTGAGGAGTGTCATCTCCTCAAGCGGCTACTCCACAATTAGTTTTAAGAACAGAAAATCTTTAAATCTCAGGAAAAAAAAACAAATTCCCTTGTTTTTAATCAAATAAATTTAAAATTATTTCATAAAGAAACGAATCTTCAAGATGTAAATTCGTCCATTTTTGTCTTATAAACTTCCAAACGATACAATGTTTGTATTTCCCACAACAAATATTCATACAGGGGAATAAATCATTCACATTCTGAATAATACAATATAGAACCCAACTAATTGCTCATCCCATGCAAAAACAGAAACCAAAATGCGAGATGGCGATGAAGCACCGGTTACAGGAAAACATGCAATGCATGAAATAAGTGACAACTTGCAGAAACTCCTTAAAATTTACAATCCTCCAAGAGAACAATCTTCGGAACACAGCTGAACTGTTATACAGCTGAAATGAAATAATGCCTACACTATAACTGCAGAATTTGATGAGATCAAAGAAAATGGATAGCATATTGTTCTGAAACCACTTACCAGTCTAGTCAGGACCTTCAATCGGGAACCACATTTTTCATGTGTTTTAGCTAGCCAAGTCTCATATTAATCGAAACAAAAATGAATCAATGCAAACAAAAATGAATTACATTCAAGAATTTGCAAGTGCTTGCATAATCTATACTCTGATTTTTTTAAATGGAATAATTAATGTTTATTGTCAGGATTGTTAAATGTTTGCATTCAATATTTACTGTCACATAATTTCTGATGTTGAAACCATAGGAAATAAAAAATTTGGAAATTCTTGATTTATTTAATCAAAAAATACTGATATGGTTATAAATTTGTTTCAGCCAATCAGAATATTAAATCAATGTTTTTAAAAAATTCAGATAAATATATATTTTTAGAAAACTATATATGCAACATGTGAAATGACAGATGGATTTTGTCATTGGTCTACAAAGATATTGAAAATAGTTTTTTTGATGCCTTAATTATCTGCCTATTAAGTCTCATGGATCGGACACAAAAAGAATAAATAAAAGTCTTATCAAATCCCTCGACCTCCAAAGATTGTGATTTGGAGCGTTCAGTGTGTAAGATTAGGAAAAACCATCTGTGAAAGTGCTAAGGAAAACCAAAAATGAGCCGTTGAAGAAGAGAGTTGGCCATACCATAATTAATGTGAGCTCCATGGAGATGATTTAGGATTATACATTCACCTCAAGGTGCCTATAAATATATATTTTTAGAAAATTAATAGTTAAAATTGAGAAATTAAGAAAAACTCGGACATCAAAAAAAATACTCGAAATTGTGTCGAGATAACTAAAAATTAAGGAGAAAAAGATGCTATAGCAGATGCACCACTAGAAAGATAGCTCGTGAAGATCTAGAAAACTCTTGTGTGACGCAACCATAGTTGGTTGGATTGGCGATCGAGGCATGGTGATCAATCTCAACCTAGATCAGAGATGAGGATCCTGTTAAGTCTGCGGATCGGACACAAAAAGAATAAATAAAAGTCTTATCAAATCCCTCGGACCTCCAATATTGTGGACCGGAGCCAGTCTGTGTGTAAGATTAGGAAAAACCATGCGGAAAGTGCTAAGGAAAACCAGAAATGAGCCAAGAAGAGAGTTGGCCATACCATAATTAATGTGAGCTCCCATGGAGATGATTTAGGATTATACATTCACCTCAAGGTGCCTATAAATAACCTAAATGTTTCATAAATGTCATAGCGATCTCTAAATTGTGCACTTGCAAGATGTTGGAGCTCGTAAAATGTACACTTACAATAATATATTTTGTACATGTAAATTGCTAAAATTCCAGTAACCTCTAAAACGTATATTGCAGAAGAAATGCTGAATCTAAAGCGAGGAGTGTCATCTCCTCAAGCGGCCACTCCACAATTAGTTTTAAGAAGAAGAAAATCTTTAAATCTCGGGGAAAAAAAAAAAACAAATTCCTTGTTTTTAATCAAATAAATTTAAAATTATTTGCAAAAGAAAAGAATCTTGAAGACAGTAAATTCGTCCATTTTGTCTTATAAACTTCCAAACGATACAATTTTTGTATTTCCCACAACAAATATTCATACATGGGGAATAAATCATTCACATTCGAATAATACAATATAGAACCCAACTAATTGCTCGTCCCATGCAAAAACAGAAACCAAAATGCGAGATGGCGATGAAGCACCTAGCATTACTGAAAACATGCAATGCATGAAATAAGTGACAACTTGCGAAACTCCTTAAAATTTACAATCCTCCAAGAGAACAATCTTGAACACACAGCCTGACCGTTATATAGCTGAAATGAAATAATGCTTACACTACAATCGCAGAATTTGATGAGATCAAAGAAAATGGATAGCATATTGTTTCGAAACCACACTTACAGTCTAGTCAAAGGACCTTCAATCGGGAACCACATTTTTCATGTGTTTTAGCTAGCCAAGTCTCATATTAATCGAAACAAAAAATGAATCAATGCGACAGTAATTACATTCAGTAATTGCAAGTGCTTGCATAATCTATACTCTGATTTTTTTAAATGGAATAATTAATGTTTGTTGTCAGGATTGTTAAATGTTTGCATTCAATATTTACTGTCACATAATTTCTGATGTTGAAACCATAGGAAATAAAAAAATTGGAAATTCTTGATTTATTTAATCAAAAAATACTGATATGGTTATAAATTTGTTTCAGCCAATCAGAATATTAAATCAATGTTTTTAAAAAATTCAGATAAATATATATTTTTAGAAAACTATATATGTGACATGTGAAATGAGGATGGATTTTGTCATTGGTCTACAAAGATATTGAAAATGGTTTTTTTGATGCCTTAATTATCTCGCCTATTAAGTCTCATGGATCGGACACAAAAAGAATAAATAAAAGTCTTATCAAATCCCTCGGACCTCCAAAGATTGTGGACTGGAGCGTTCCAGTGTGTAAGATTAGGAAAAACCATCCGTGAAAGTGCTAAGGAAAACCAAAAATGAGCCGTTGAAGAAGAGAGTTGGCCATACCATAATTAATGTGAGCTCCCATGGAGATGATTTAGGATTATACATTCACCTCAAGGTGCCTATAAATATATATTTTTAGAAAATTAATAGTTAAAATTGAGAAATTAAGAAAAAACTCGGACTTTGAAAAAATACTCGAAATTGTGTCGAGATAACTAAAAAATTAAGGAGAAAAAAGATGCTATAGCAGATGCAGCCACTAGAAAGATAGCTCTGTGAAGATCTAGAAAAACTCTTGTGACGCAACCATAGTTGGTTGGATTGGCGATCGAGGCATGGTGATCAATCTCAACCTAGACTGTAGATGAGGATCCTGTTAAGTCTGCGGATCGGACACAAAAAAGAATAAATAAAAGTCTTATCAAATCCCTCAGACCTCCAATATTGTGACTGGAGCGTTCCAGGCTGTGTAAGATTAGGAAAAACCATCTGTGAAAGTGCTAAGGAAAACCAGAAATGAGCCGTTGAAGAAGAGAGTTGGCCATACCATAATTAATGTGAGCTCCCATGGAGATGATTTAGGATTATACATTCACCTCAAGGTGCCTATAAATAACCTAAATGTTTCATAAATGTTGCAGTCTCTAAATTGTGCACTTGCAATATGTTGGAGCCTGTAAAATGTACACTTACAGTAATATATTTTGTACATGTAAATTGCTAAAATTCTGTAACCTCTAAAACGTACAGTTGCAGAAGAAATGCTGAATCTAAAGCGAGGAGTGTCATCTCCTCAAGCGGCCACTCCACAATTAGTTTTAAGAACAGAAAATCTTTAAATCTCAGGGAAAAAAAAAACAAATTCCCTTGTTTTTAATCAAATAAATTTAAAATTATTTGCAGTAAACGAATCTTGAAGACAGAAATTCGTCCATTTTTGTCTTATAAACTTCCAAACGATACAATTTTTGTATTTCCCACAACAAATATTCATACAGGGGAATAAATCATTCACATTCTGAATAATACAATATAGAACCCAACTAATTGCTCGTCCCATGCAAAAACAGAAACCAAAATGCGAGATGGCGATGAAGCACCGGTTACAGGAAAACATGCAATGCATGAAATAAGTGACAACTTGCAGAAACTCCTTAAAATTTACAATCCTCCAAGAGAACAATCTTCGGAACACAGCTGCACTGTTATACAGCTGAAATGAAATAATGCCTACACTACAACTGCAGAATTTGATGAGATCAAAGAAAATGGACAGCATATTGTTCTGAAACCACTTACCAGTCTAGTCAGGACCTTCAATCGGGAACCGCATTTTTCATGTGTTTTAGCTAGCCAAGTCTCATATTAATCGAAACAAAAAATGAATCAATGTGACAGTAATTACATTCAGTAATTGCAAGTGCTTGCATAATCTATACTCTGATTTTTTTAAATGGAATAATTAATGTTTGTTGTCAGGATTGTTAAATGTTTGCATTCAATGTTTACTGTGACATAATTTCTGATGTTGAAACTATAGGAAATCAAAAATTTGGAAATTCTTGATTTATTTAATCAAAAATACTTGATATGGTTATAAATTTGTTTGACCAATCGAGAATATTAAATCAATGTTTTTAAAAATTGAGATAAATATATTTTTTAGAAAACTATATATGCAACATGTGAAATGACAGATGGATTTCTTGTCATTGGTCTACAAAGATATTGAAAATAGTTTTTGATGCCTTAATTATTATCGCCTACTGCGAGATAATAAAATCATTGGTTGATGTGATAGGTCCAATATATAATAACAAAGAAAAATATATTAAGAGGAGACTAAATAAGTAATATAGTATTAATTTACTTGGATGTTTATATTATAATATTTTATAAAATTTTGGCATTAGAAATATACTATTCAAGACGACTAAAAAAAAAAGTATACTCATGTCATATTATTAAAACTTTTTTGATTATTTAAATATATATAAAAAATAGAATTATGTGATTAAGTAAAAATTTATAATTATTACATTCAACATACATTTTACATATACTAATTTTGGAAGGAATAAAAATAACATTAATAAACATGGATGCATGAGCTTGAATCTAGACAAAATAGTGTAAAGTGTTATAATGTTTTAAAACTTTGAAGATTTCAACTTTGTCAATGCCAAGGGGGATTAAGCCCTAGGTAGACCGGGAAACTACTTAGGTGTCACGATCAAGGGTGCCTAAATCTAAAGATTTTCATTATTTTTAGCTATTATTAGAACTTAACATTAATGTTTTTATCTGAAGTCAATATTAATTGACCCTTTTATTGATATTATTATAAAGTAACATAAATTTCATGCATACACATAAAATGTACTATAATATTTTTTCAAGTAAAAATACATATGCATATTTTTAAGCTCATATGATATTGTTGGTATTGTTACACATTCTTTAATGTCTCTCTAGATAATTTAGGTGTGTAATTTTCTTAGAAAAGGTTCATGTATTTTTTATAATATCACTAGTGTAGCTAGTAGAGAGAAGTATAATTAAATGAAAGAATTTTTAATTCTAATTATTCAATTATCTATTCTTAATGTATTGGGGAATGTCTCTTTTTATGGAGGAATTACTAGGCTTGGTCCAAATACCACTCTTCACAAAACCATGGGAGCTACCTAAGAATTTTTATTTCTTCAAAAAAAATGGTGTTTTGTTTAGTTTTGAGTCACATCACCTACTTGATATTGGTAAATAAGACGAATAACCAACTATGTATAACAAATTATATTTTTGCATTCTCGAGCATCTCTTGCGATTAATTCTCTCCATCCATGGATTATTACTTGTCCTTATTTGATAGTTTTATAGGATATTTTTATTCTTTTGTATGCCAATTTCTCTAAATTAATGATTTATTAAGATACTTAAGAAAATTTTAAAATGTGATAATGTAATGTTATCTTTTATTTATTTATTTGATGGGAAATATTATCAACTAAAATTGGAAGAAGGGAGTTGACTTCAAATAAGGCCTAGGGTGCTCATAACCTTTAATTTGGACTTGGACTTAATGCTTGTTATAGACACTATTGATATAAGTTGTATTATTAAATCTTAAACATTTTCAAAGTTTTTATTATTATTGGTAAATAGTTTTGAAGGGACTATACCATGTTACAATAAGGGCTCAAAAACCAAATAGAGCTATAGAGGGACAACAAAAGAGGATCAAAATATAGATAAAGCATTATGCCCAATAGTAACCAAAAGATAGTTACTAGTAGAAAGTGAAATAGAATAGAAACTGCAACAAGACAACAAAACAACAACAGAAAAACAACAAAAGACTGAAATATAGCAAATGTCTAGAATGAAGCCCTCCAGCTCGAGGGAGATTATTTCTTGGAAGCTCTATCGATCCTGGATTTGATTGTTTGTAGCAAAGTGAACAACACCAAAGTGGTGATGTGCATGGGGTCACTTGCATTCAACTTTGATATGGTCTGACTTCTCTCCTTGTTAGTCCCCCAGATAGTTTCAGGGACCCACTAAGCATGGAAATGCTGCGAACATGTTGTTCCAAAAAGTCACTAATGGCATTGAAGATAACCATGTTATGGTCGTGCCTATCTTTAGCTCTCCCCAATATGTTGTCCAAAGAGTTCAATTTCTTGTAGATGTCTGCAATCTGATCATTCCCATTATCAGTTTCATCATCAACCTTTCTTTTTCCCTTTTGTTTGGCAATGTGCTGCAGTCCTTCTTTAACTTCATCATCTCATTTTCCAAAGAATCCAACCTATGAGGAATATTATTCCCCTCCTGTTGCAAGGTCGTATCCTGGCCAACATTACTAATATGCAGCAAATTCTAGCTCTTTAGTGCTTCTAAGAACCCAGGCGAGTGAGGGATGTCAATTTTGGGAAGTTTTGGGTTCTTAGTCTTGGGTTTGGAAGAGGTGTTTAGGATGGAAGTGGGAGCAGTGATGGTAGGGATGTGCGGATTCGTTGGGAGAGGGTGGGAAGCCAGGGAACTTAGAGACATAGAGCTTATGAAGCAGAAAAATAAGGCCTTGGTGAAGAGGAATGGCACGAGAGTGCTTCTAGAATTCTAAAATGGAGTGCTCAAGGGAATTTAGCAAGTAATGTGGGAAGCAGACCACAAATTATCTTCTAAAGTGGTTAAGAAAGACCTAGGTGCTTGACAGGGATTGTTATGTAGCGTCCTTCTAAAGAAATGTACCTAACCATCATTTTTGTAACCTCATCAAAAGGCTTGGGGATAGAGCTTACCCTAACACCCGTAGTTACAAATTCGAGCTCCTCACCTGTCATCAGAGAATTTCTTTGCCTCGGCTAGTCTTATCGATCCTTTTGTTGAAAAAATGATATCCCTCCAACTCGAGGCCTGTTGCCTCAGCTATCAATTCTTCATTTATAATTACTCGGTGACCACCATACTCCACCTTTCTGTCCTTCCAGTCCATTGCGAAATGAACCAAAATATTTTGGTCGTGCCCCTGAATGCGCTCTATGAAGTTGGAAATGCCTCCCTTTTGAAGGAGGTTCCATAGCTCCTCAAACTTAATAAGTTGGTATTTATATGTTTTTTTGGTAATTGGATTATTATGGTGTCTTTGTATAAAGTGGAGACGTGTGTGAGATGTCAATGGGGAATTTTTGAAAAGGTGCAAAACACGTTGATAAGCATGATACTTTTAGAAAATGTTCTTGGATGTTTTTGAGATTTTGTCACTTCCACTTCTCTCTCATATGAATAAAGTGCATTGAAAGTGAAAGATGAATCACATATTCTTTCCAATGTTATTCAAAAAATATCCATCCCAAAATATGTACAAGTATTTAATTTTTTTTTTTCCTTACTAGTGTGTCACCTCATGATTTTGAGGTGGGTTTTTTTTTGGTTTTTTTGTGTGTATTATTGGAAGTGATTAAGGGTAGCTCATTGAAGAAGGTGAAGGTGATGAAGATGATTGATTTTTAAGAATTTTCCATTCCATTAAACTAATTAAAGTAGGTTAATCCAAGGGTGCAATCCAATATGAATCTAGTTCTAAAGGGTATTGACATCGAGCAATTCATTGCCTTCGCTACCACTTAACACCAAGATATTATATCAATTTTTCTCAAGTAAGTTCATCGTCTAACAAACATGACATATTTAAATCACATCCCCTCACCTCTAATAAAAATTAAAGTGTTTCTCTTTGTATATTAGGTATAAGGTCAATTCCTCCTTTTATGTGAATGAATTATCAGAATCGGCCTTGATAGTGTTACATATCGCCTCTTTGTGTAAGTGGATATAATTCTTCTTCACATGTACGAATTCAATCATCTTAGATAATAAAAAAATTCCACCTAATGTTTCTAAATTTGAAATAGAAATATTCTTAAAAATAGAAAAATTTAAGTCACTTATAATGTTTAATATCACTAGTAGATTTTGACGAAATTTGTGACACTTTTTGTACCACTTTTTCTTATTTTGGAATATCTAACATAAATTTGCATTATGTTGGCAAAATAATTTATGAAGGAAAAAATGTATATTTTGTCAATGCACCTAGGGCTAAGTCCCTTCGCGAGAATGGGGCATCTCCCATTTATTGGAAGTGATTTAATATAAATTGAATTAAACCTTATTTCAGAGTAACTACTGTAATTAATGATATACAAGTGATAATATATAATAAGACACAAGCAATAAGCATATACAATATGAAACCCTAAGTAATAGAGAGATAGAGAGGAGGTGACTTAGCTGATTTCCGAGTGATATGAAAGTGATATGAGATGAGAAACTACTAGAATAGACTGGGAAGAGTGTCTTCAAGGCTCACCAAGGGTTCTAGAACTTAGAAGCGTAGAGGACATAAGCTCCCACAGAGGACATGAGCACCTAGGTGCTAGTGTCCACTCAGATGCTCAAGTTCGATCTTTATGGTCCTGGAAAAGCTTCATGGTTGATCCTCCTTTGTAGCTCTAGTTTTGTTCCAATGTCGTTGGTCATACCTGTAACTTGCAAAATAGATATCTAGCTACACATTCCCAAAACCACATCAAACCTAATAAATAATATGCAGGATGTGGATTTGGAATGACCTCAACATGATCACCCAAAGACTATTCCAATGATCGAGCATTGTAATACATCTTAGACTACATGTAGTTCTGTGTGAATGTTTGTGTAATGATGCCCTAGGTTGCCCTTGTGTAAGTTACACTATGATAGTGAGATAGATCTAGAATGTTCCAAGTATGAAAATGTGTGAGATGGAATAAAATGAACTTCCCCTCTTATGTTGTGTATGCAGAGTGATGCAACCCTTTTCCCTTGTATGGATGTGCTAGATGTATGCCTTTGAAATGATATTATGCCTTAGATGCAAGCTTAGGTGATATTAGATAATGTTTAGTGATTGCCTCCTTATTTCGAGAGTGATAACTAAGTATATATATGATTCCCTTGTTTGAATTTTGTAATTCACAATTGAAAGACCAACCCAAAGTACTAAAAATCACCAATAAGTAAAAGAGACATTAAAGGGGAAGAAAAGGATAGAGATGGTCAGGAGTGCCCAAGATGTACAAGAGTGCTCGGGCATTTTCGTCCTAATCGGGCACTAGTTTCTGAGGCCATAAAGGATAAATCAGTCAAGTGTCAGAAGAACTGTAAGATGTGTAAAGCCATTAAAGTGTAAGAGATAAAGCAAAAGGTGCAAAAGAAGTTGTCAAATACTAGTTTTATTGCTTAGGAATCATGTATACATTAGTATGCTTTAGGACCTAGAAATGTACCCAAGTGCATAGATTTTGTGTCTACATTTTCCCCACTTTATGTTGTTGAGTGAATAATCGATATCATAAAGTAGATAGAATATGCGTACCTTGTAATCCTATAAAGCAGAGTGTAGCTGATAGCGTGATGAGTGGACAATTGAAGCGTGAAGTGATCATAGTGCAAAGAGTGGAAACTAGGAAAGGGAGTTATACCCTAGGGGTGAAGTGTATGCATAATAGTGAGCTGCTGGAACTTGTACTTGTAGATGTGAGTTGCATCTTGTAAGGAAACATCTACAAAAGAAGACCAAAAGAGTATTCAAAGTTCCACATATTAAAAATAAGAGGAATAACGTGTATAAGTAAGTAAAAGTGTGTAAAAGTAAAAGGAAAGTGCACACTTGATGTATGAGAGAGTAAATGATAGAAATTTATCCTATTTAATTTGGAGATGTTGTTGAATTTGAGTATCTTATTGCCAAAGGGTGAGGTTTTTAGGTGATCTAATGCTAAGAGAATTTTTTTGGGTGATCTCACGCCAAGAGCGCATTTTGGGCGATCTCATGCTAAGAGTGATTTTTTGGGAGATCTCATGCCAAGAGATAGTTTTTGGGTGATCTCACACCAAGAGTGAGTTTTTGGGCTATATCACGCCAAGAGAAGAGTGGGGAGATAGGTTTAGTTTTTTTCTCTCCTTCCGTGATGCTTCCCAAAAGCACCACCGTATATGGTACATCCCGATTCGTAACATGTTGTTCTGCAATGTAACCGATTTAATGAATTATGTAATCGGTGGAAAGTGCCTACTCTTTGGAGAACTATACTATAAAATACTAGAGATTAT
The DNA here is from genome assembly GCA_018340775.1 of Taxus wallichiana var. yunnanensis. Taxonomy (NCBI): domain Eukaryota; kingdom Viridiplantae; phylum Streptophyta; class Pinopsida; order Cupressales; family Taxaceae; genus Taxus; species Taxus wallichiana. The sequence goes on from CM031240.1 coordinate 213,515,345, forward strand.
GCTAAAATGAGAAATTGAATTATTTTACTCGAGGACACTAATTCCTAGGGGGACACAAGCACCCACTACTACTGTCCAAGATTGGGCGCTAGTGTCTACTCGTGCTTTGGGTCCAAGTTTGATTCTTGACCAATTTGTAATTGTGTTCCTGTGTTGTTTCTATACTGTGATGATATTTTCTCGGAGATCTAAGTTACTATAAAGGTGATTAGTTCACCCAATAGATTCCCCCCTCGTTTGGGGTACATGTGAAGGATTTAAGAGAATGTGGTCTAAAGGAGATGATTTGACACTGATATGCATATTGGGAGTGGATACCTACAACAGGTAGGGGATGTGCATGGTATATACTAAGGAACATACAAAAAAAAACGTGCTAGTAACAAGTGTTAGAATAAGAGAGATAACATGTAATAAAATATAATGTGACAAGAAACTATGCAAACAAGAGGAGACCACAAAAATGTGTTACATGCATGGGACATCGCTCATAATGCCATAATATAATTAGGGATGAAGTGGCCATAAGAAAACATTACATAGGGCATAACTTGCAAATAATGGAAAACAATAGAAAATAAGAAGTGGTAGATAACCATGGTTGTATTAATCCTGTAAAGAAAATTCTACACATAAAGTACCCATTAGTATGTTAGAAAGATAAGTAGTATGCCAAAGAATGTATATATCAACAAAGAGTAAAGTGGTGCCAATAAGTAGTAAATATTATAACAATAGAACCTATGATGTGTAGAATATAAGAAGAACAAAAGGTAGTTGCCCCCATGAGCCTCACTTGGGACTGGTAATAGAGCAAAGATGTCAAGCATCATACATCGTTTAGGAATCAGTAAAAGGTCTTACATCCACTTCAAGATACCAAGTGAATGTGCATGTGTGTATAATAAAAGATAATGACATACTAAGTATCTAACTAACATAGGAAACAAAGTGTAACATGTAAGTAGTATAAGCTAACAAGAGTAAATGCAACCAATATGTGAAAATGTTGTATGAATGTGATAGTGTGTTGTGATGTGTAAGATGTGTAGATGGTGGGAGCAATGTTGTCCCACAACAAATATGCGCGAGATGAGGTTAATGTAGGAATTCTCCTCAATAGTCGAGTATGAACCATAGAAAAAGAGTGTGTTGTTGGGTAATGAATGTACTATATGTGACTGGGATACTATGGTAGAAAATATATATCATGAAGCACTAAGCATGAAAAGTATGTAACGTGAGGTGGATTTAAGAATTGGAACCTCAATAGTCAAGTATGAATCGTGGAACTAGAGTGCATCATTGGGTAATGAGGATAAAGTATGTGAACCAATGATGTGGTAATGCTCAAAATATAGTCATGAAGCACAAAGAGAAAGAGAGTAGCCAAGATGCAAAAAGAGAGGTTCATGGAGGAATTACACCCTCAACAGTCAAACATGAACCATAGAAAAACAATGTGTCATCGGGTAATGATGGTATATTATGTGTGATGAGATTAGATGCTTAGAAAATATTTAGCATGAAACACAAAGCATAAAGTGTAACAAGTGAACTAAGAGTAGCCAATAGAGACATCAAATAGTAATGGGGAATATTGTGATTCCCAAGTGTGTATATCGAGAGCTACTATAAAATAGATGTGATCAAGAGTAGCATATAGTATGTATATGTATCATGAAAACCGGGATTCATGTGGAATAAAGCGTGTATGGAGTGGGATAGGATCATAGATGGATGTAGCAAGGTTTGATCATAGTGTAGATAAGAGAAATTTCTACTAGAAATATTGTCATGAATTGCAAATAACAAGGTGTGTATATGAGTAGTATGGATAGGAAACTATTGATTAGAATGTGTGACTATGAGGAGGGGGAGTTCGATGCCCCCAAGTGTGCAAGTGATGGATATCTATCCGATGATAGGAGAGAGACCATGCCATGGTGGCAGATGTTGAAATGGGTCAAGAGTATCAATATTGGTGTTAGGAGGATCATATTTGCCAAAGTAAGTTGTAGCATTGAGAACAAATGGAAAACACTTGTTTTGATGATAAGGGGCAGAATGGTTGTAAGTCCCCATGTATTCTAGTAAAGCATCATTAGTAAATAACACATCCAATGCAAGAAAAGTAGGAGAAGTATGATCACAAATAAGCTCAGGTTATAGTGAAGTAGTGCAAACCTCAGGAGAATATGCGGCAAGAATAAAAGAAAAAAGCAGAGGGTGAAAAAGATGTTGAGTTTGATGGATTCTGTGGGAATAGAAAGAAGCTATGTGAATCCCTTTCCATTTTCCCCTAATCGGTGCTAGTGAAACCGTAATGAATCATATAGTGATCTGTTAGTGCAAAATCATAGCACCCCCAAATGAGTCGTCCGATCCGCTTTTCTAAGGCAAAAGAGTCATTTGGTGTGATTTGCATAACATTGAGTTTCCCCAAAGTGTGGGACTTCGTAAATGGAAAAACTCTCCAGAGAAGGCTAGTTCCTCTTCCTAAACTACTTGCCACAAGCTGCTCCAGTGCAGGAAGAACCTAACCTATCCTAATCTAACCATTCCAAGGGGAGAGAGAGAGAGAGAGAGAGAGAGAGATGGTGATACACCAGAAAAGAAAGTGGATGATCACAAACCCAACTACCTGAAATGGAGAGAGGTGAGTAGAGGAGAGGGTGAACAGAACACACCATAGACTAGAAATAGATTTCACACAAAACACCGCTTCGAAACCCATTAAACACAGCTCCCTGGACCTGCACTAGACAACAAAAGTATGGAAATTATACCTTACGACAATGAGAGGTAAGGAGAGACAACAAAATAAGCCAAGGATGGACATATGCATCACAAAATAGATTTTATTACTCCAAAATGTTACACAGTGCACCATCAGTGGGCAAGAGGCAAGAAAACACCATTACAAAGCCATGAGAGGAGGCTTAGACTTTGCATTCAACCCTAAGGAAGAAAGGGAGAGGGGGAAGAAAAGAAACAACGACCAACCATTTGAATGTGCCCCTCTATTACAATATATAGGAAGAATGGGAGAGAGAAGAGGGAAGAATTCGAATCCTGCTCCAACCACCCTGAGATACACATTAAATCCCATTTTGAAAGCTCAACCACTGAATATCAATTCCTTCTGTAAATCCACCCATAATATGTCGCACGGTTCTCCGACGGATCAAATCAAATCAGATCTGGTAGTTGAAGAGATCAGATTCTGCGTTAATGGCCTGGAAGAATTTTTCCCAGTTTTCACCTACCAGAGCCTTCCCAAAATGATATTTTATGTTCCCAAGGTGTAGAGGGTGTTGAGACATTTCCAAAAAGTCTTCTCCCACCCAAATATGATTCTCCAGTGAAAGATATGGCCATTTGAATATTAGGGTTGCGGGGCACAATATTTAAAGAGTCTGCCCCTGTAGGGTCCACGTGGCGGCCTCACACACCTTGGAGATTTTTTCCCCCCTTTTCTCTTGAAATAGCACTAGACTGACATGTGGCAGCCTCTGCGAGCTCCTTGGGGTCCCTTGTATTTTGTCTGAGTCTTTTGCTTGGCGGGCCAAAAATCGACCCTAGACACGTGGAGGCTTGGCGCTTGTTTGAGAACCTACCCCCAATTTTACCTTTGAAATGGTGTCGTGCTGACACTTGGCACCTTCCGCTGGCCTACCTTTTCTTTGACTATTCAAACCCTAAAACTATCCCTTTTAAAAATCTAGGACACGTGGCGAGCCCGTGCTCATTTGAAAACTACCTCCAGACTTTCCTTTTGACAACGCGTAGGTGAGACACGTGGAGGCCTCGTGGGGTCGGAGACTTAACCAATTTTGGGCCCACTCTCCTTTTGACCTTTTTTGACCATTAGCTATGTGGAGGGCTGGCACAATTTTGAGTCTCCACTCAGGATTTTGCCTTTGGGGATGCGCAAGTTGACGCGTGGTAGCTCTTCAGCAAGACTTCTATACTTAAGTCTTTTTAGGCCCACCCTGTCCACCTTTGAATTTTAGCTTTGAATCTACCTCTATTTCAGGCCTAGGACACATGGGGGCTTGGTGCTTGTTAGAGCCTCCTTTTTTTGGGTTCAACTTTGGAGAAGCGTCGTGCTAACACGTGGCTCTCTCCGTTGTCTCCTCCATACTTAGTCAATTTTTGGACTCGTTCTGAACTGTTTTGATCCTGAAGACTTCGAATATTCACCGTTTCTTCTCCTTCTTTCTTCGGGCTTCTCTCGTGACATCGCTCCTCTTTATCTAACCCTGTTATTCTATTTCGAGCCTCGCCTAAAATCTGTAAAATGGATTTAAGGCCGGATCCGCTCGACAGAGCCGTTTTGTAAATTCTCCTGCGTAGGGTCATTCAATTTTTCATAGGCTCGACACTTCCATGTAGATTCTCCCCGTAACCTATTTGTAAGATTTTAAACTTGTTTTCTTAGGTTCTTTCATATGCGGGGTCGTGATTGATCCAATACTTTTCCGGGGTGAAATATGGATAACAAATACCTAGGACCATAATTTGTGAAATTAGGAGGAGATGTGGCAGAAGTATGAGTTTTAGGTGAATGATCAATAATGTTGTAAAAATAAAATGGGGAGGGATTTGGTAAGACTTCATAGACCACACTCCAGTATAGGAATTTAATACGTGCTTGAAGGGTTGAAGGGACCGCATGCATGACATGGATCCAAGGCTGTTCAAGAAGAATATTGTAATTAAGATTATTAGGCATTACGTGGAATATGATGAGCAAAGTTCCTAGCCCAATAATAATGGGAAGTGTGATTGTACCTAAGACCCTTTTAGGAATATTATCAAAGCCATGAATAAAAATAGATGAGGGAGTTAGGGAGGCTTTGGAAAGGCCAAGTTGTTGAAGGAATGAGAGATTGCAAATGTTAAGATCGGATCCATTATCAACTAAAGCTCGCTTAACCCCTATTTTATTGATACAAAATTGAATGTAAAGGGGTGGATCATTATCTAAAACAAATTGAGAAGAAATTTCAGCAAGATGTAAAAGTAATATTCTCTTCGGTAAAAGATAATGTTGTAGTGAATCTATGATACACATACTCAGGAGAAGTGTTAGGATGAAGGTAAGTGTTAGAAAAAAGGATTATATTTTACATGCACATTTGGAGTTGGCCTTCAAGAAAGTAGGGAGAGAGAAACTCATGTTGGTGAAAATGGAAATATCCAAGGGTATCTAGGGTGACAAGAAAGATGGAGGTAATATGCAAGACTAAGATCTATTGTGCAAATAAGGATTAAAGTGTTTGATTCGAGTTGGGGTTCACTAAGTGATTTAATCTAAATTGAATTAAACCTTATTTCAGAGTAACTACTATAACTAATGATATACAAGTGATAATATATAGTAAGATGCAAACAATAAGCATATACAATATGAAATCCTAATAAATAGAGAGAGAGGAGGTGCCTTAGCTGATTTTTGAGTGATTTGGAAGTGATTTGAGCTGGGAAACTGCTAGAACAAACTATGAATAGTGTTTTCAAGGCTCATCAAGGGTTCTGGGACTCATAAATGTATAGGAAAGAAGCACCCACGGAAGGACAATATAACTTGGGTGTTAGTGAATGATTTGGGCAATAATGTTCACTCAGTGCTCATGTTCTAATCTTTTCTAGCCTGGAAAAGATTTGATTTTGATTCTTTTGTCACTCTGGTTTTGTTCCAATGTCACCGGTCGTAATTATAACCTGTAAAATAGATAACTAGATACACATGCCCACAAACCACATCGAACCTAATAAATAAGATGTAGAATGTGGAGTTAGAATGACCTTGATGATCATCCGAAGAGTGATTTTACAACCAAACACCGCACTACAACTCATAATCCATGTTGTTATGTGTGAATGTGTGTGTAATGATGCCCTAGTTTTCCCTTATGTAAGTTATACTATGATAGCAGGCTAGATCTAGAATGATCCAAGTATGAAAATGTGTGAGATGGAATAAAATGAACTTCCCCTCCTATGTTGTGTATGTAGAGTGATGCAACCCTTTTCCCTTGTATGGATGTGCTAGATGTATTCCTTTGAAATGCTCTTATGTCTTAGGTGAAATCTTAGGTGATAGTAGATTATGCTTAGTGTTTGGACCCTTGTTTGAGAGTAATAATTAAGTACACATATATGATTCCCTTGTTTTAATTTCTTAATTGAAAAGTGAAAGGCGGACCCAAAGTACTAAAGGTGACCAAAAAGTAATTGAAACCCAAAAGGGGAAGAAAAGGATAGAGATGGTTAGGAGTGCCCAAGAGGGACAAAAGCATCTAAGCGCTTCTATCCTAACCGAGCACTAGTGTTCAAGGCCATAAAATATAAATCAATCAAGTGCCGACAAAACCGTAAGATGTGTAAAGCTAGTAAAGTGCAAGGGATAAATTAAAAGGCCTAAAAGAAGTTATCAACCACTAGTTTTTTTCTTGGGAATCATGTATACATGAGTATGCTTTAGGACCTAAAAATGTACCCAAGTGCATAGATTTTGTGTCTACGGGAAGATAGAAAAATATGTATACAAAACTATCTCATGGGGTGGTCAAAGAATAGGGAATGTTCGAAACACCCTTGTTGTGAGAGAGAGAGAGAGAGAGAGAGAGAGAGAGAGAGAGAGAGAGAGAGAGAGAGAGAGAGAGAGAGAGAGAGAGAGAGAGAGAGAGAGAGAGAGAGAGAGAGAGAGAGAGAGAGAGAGAGAGAGAGAGAGAGAGAGAGAGAGAGAGAGAGAGAGAGAGAGAGAGAGAGAGAGAGAGAGAGAGAGAGAGAGAGAGAGAGAGAGAGAGAGAGAGAGAGAGAGAGAGAGAGAGAGAGAGAGAGAGAGAGAGAGAGAGAGAGAGAGAGAGAGAGAGAGAGAGAGAGAGAGAGAGAGAGAGAGAGAGAGAGAGAGAGAGAGAGAGAGAGAGAGAGAGAGAGAGAGAGAGAGAGAGAGAGAGAGAGAGAGAGAGAGAGAGAGAGAGAGAGAGAGAGAGAGAGAGAGAGAGAGAGAGAGAGAGAGAGAGAGAGAGAGAGAGAGAGAGAGAGAGAGAGAGAGAGAGAGAGAGAGAGAGAGAGAGAGAGAGAGAGAGAGAGAGAGAGAGAGAGAGAGAGAGAGAGAGAGAGAGAGAGAGAGAGAGAGAGAGAGAGAGAGAGAGAGAGAGAGTTTTATTAATGAGCTAAACCCAAATTTTATCAACTTCAATCTGGAGATATTTCAGTTCCAATCAAAAGACATGGGAAAACATATGCAAATTATAAAGAGTATGAAACAATAATAGAGATTGACACAAAATTCAACTACTGATTTTCATTCCATTTCAAAAGGTACAAAGTCCTTATGTCCTTACAAAGTTGTCATATATTCGACTAAGTGAAAAGATGGTGAATGGAGGAATATTACTAAGTAGGAAATAGAATAATTAAAACATGCTATAGATAGAGAAAAAATTGATCCCTGGGAAGGGAGAGGCCATCCCAATTTATAGTATCTTTACATGACCTTTCATCTCCCGCATGAATTTTCATATTCGGGTTTGAAATAAGTCAACTTTCCTTATTTTATGAAAAAACTTTTACAAAGAAGGAATAGAAGTCACTTAAGTGAGGTAAAAAAAAGAGAAAAAATGAAACCTCAATAGAAATAGAAATCTCTTAAGTGCAAAAGTCACTTTTACAAAATAAGTGATTTTTCACGAGAGAGAAGAGATGATCATGCATGTGAAAATATAGAAGATGTGGATCTCTGGATACACCGCACCGAGGGAACATTGAAATTATACACATTTAGTCATAATCATGTGACCACATCTTAGACTTCACCTTCTCGTGGAATCACATTGTTCTATAAAATGTTAACCCATGAATCTGTTGCTTCCAAAATCTTCTTACCTTTCCTGAATATCTTTGAAATATATTTGGTTACTTATGAGATAGTGTTGTAGATTTTGGTCATCTTATTCATTAAGTCCACACAACATCATTGTAGGGGTGAAATAGTTGATCTCTGATCCTCTTCACAAATTGTTCATTGAATTCCTTGGTTTTCTCATCTCAGATTGCTATCATCAGGTGGTGAACAACCCATGTCTCACAAATCCACACCAATTTATGATTTCAACATGTCATTCTTTTCCAATAGGGGAGAAATATCATCCATTGCTTCCTTGAGGGTCTTGATTCTCCATTCAATGGTTCTCACCCATTTATTTGAAATACCTCCTTTGTCTCGTAGGAAGACTCCTTTGGAAAGAAGGAAATTTTGATATGAGTTGGCTATGGATTGCACATATATAATCAAACCTTCCTAGTGATAAATTTAGGTACTTGCATGACTCTATGATGCTCATGATTTTGAGAGTCGATGTCTCTACGTATTCATACACCTTACTAACTTTTGTATGAACTTGCAACCACTATTCAAAATATTTTCAACCCATGATTCAGATGACTCTCCCTTTCTTGATAAATTTTTGAATCTCTTCCATAATATTTTGATCCAAGCTCCAAATGGGGAGAGCGCTTGATCCGGATAGGAAGTATAAGTATCTGGATTCATAAATTTTATGATGTAGGAAAAAACACATGAACATGATCTTCCAGTGTTCTTGAGTCTACTTTCCATTTTCTACCCTTTCAATCATCCTCGAGTCTAATTATTTCAAATTGTGCATATCCCCTTGAGGAGTGGATTCTTGGACCAAGATTATTCTTACCTCATAGTCTACTAGAGTCATTTATGCCTTGGGCCTTTCAACACGTGGTTCTTCTACTTCCAATAATTGTGCTCTTAAAGGGCTAATCACCAACCTTGAAGTATTTTTATCTTTCTTGACCACCTTGCCCACTTTTAGGATCTCTACTACTCCATCAAAACTAGGATTGATATATCTCACATTTTTCTTCTTCTACTTGTCTATCAATGACGAGATCCAAGAGAAAGAGTGCATGGATAGGAAGAGGAGGATGATTTTTTTTTCAAATTTATGGGAGAAGGGTGATGACATGATTTAATTGGTGAAGAAAAATGAATGGTAGGTGAAAGTGAATGGGAATGAGGAAAATCCTTTGAGGAGGATTTACAAGAAGTTAGAAGGATTAAATGATATATTCCTTACAAGCAATGGGGTTTTCCTTCTTAGGAGAAGTGGAAATTTATCTTGGTAAAAGGGAAGTGGTGGAATTACTTTTAATAATAAACTTGGATACAAATGAAAGGTGGGAATTATTTGATGCAATGGGATCTTAAGGAAAACTTGAGGTTGTAGCATGTGAATTCTTGATATAGATTTTGGTGTGAGATGTTCCCTCACTTGATCTCAAATCAATGTTTTTATTTAACAAAAGTGATTTCGACACTTTGTTGAGAAACCACTTATTATATGTTTTTAGTAAAACACTAGTGCAATCTAGGATGTCACATGATTCCCTTTTGGACCAATCAATTGATTTAAAATACTGATTCTAAACATGCTCCATAAAGTATGGGTCAATTAGGTAAGTGTCATCATCTATCAATACTTCCATGACACATTCTAATTGATGTAAGAGCATCTTGTAAATAACCATTTTTGGTTTTTTTAGGTGTTTTAGGTGTGTCTTGGGTCTATTTGTGATGTTCATAGTTAGTACTTGTCCATTTGGACTCTATAGGAAAAATAAGGAGTTTTGCCTCCATTTTGGAAATTTAAGTATTTTTATTTAGTCATAGGTTATTATAGCACTAGGTAAGAGTCATAAATCTTGTACATCTTCTTATTTAGACTTTTCCACTCTACCTAGGCTCTAACTCAACCTAGTTTGTATAAATCATGGTTGAGGAGGGTTGAATTAAAACCCTAACTACATCCATTTACTACATTTAGGTTTAGGAATTCAAATGAGGGAGTTATGAGTTATAGAAAGAAGGATGAAATTCAAAGTGAAAGATAGAAAACCCGATGATAGAGCGTATGACTCAAGAAGCTTTGTAACTTTCAAGACTATGTCAAATAAAAAGGCTTCATGAAGTGAAAAATTGTGGTCATGGGTTTATTTTGAATGTATGTGATGAATGATAATTTTTATGAATTATTTGTTGGACCTTTGTCGAGTGTCATATGTGTTTCATTGATGTCAAGATGGATTAAGCGATGTTAAGGTGCATTGATGGCAAAAGAATTCAATTGGTAAAGTGAGCATGTGAAGAAGATGAAGGTTGATTGGTAGTGATAGCTCACAAAGGCCTCAAGATGATTAAGGATAAGTTCTAAGGGACTTAGTTAGTTTATGTGCAAGCCGCAAACGTAAGGAGATAATCGCCAAAGCCTACATGAAGGTGCGAAGATATAGAAGAAGTCGCAAAAGCTTAGTAAGTGCCACATGTAAAAGGATGAAGCTGCTGAAGTAGAAGGAGTCAAGGGACAAGCCGCAGATGTAAAGGAAGAGCCATGTAGGTAAAGGTAAAGATGTCAAGTATAAGGAAGTCAAGCAAAGCGTAAATAAAAGGAAAACTATGAAGAACTCGTGGAAATCGTAGAAGACTATAAAAGCCGCAAGTAAAAGGAATAAAGTCGCGTACAAAACCAAAGCTACTTGAAAGGTGTTGGATAAGAAGAATGGTCGAGAGATATTGGAAAATCCGTGAGAAGCATAGAAGAGCCGCATATAACTAAAAATACACAGAGGAAGGAGAAATGCTGCTGAACAAAGGCAAGTGTCGCGATACAAATAAGAAAGTCAGAGGAGCTAAGGAAAGATGAAAAATGATAGAATATGGAATGGACAAGGGTCAAATGAAATCAATTTGATTCAAATATGAACAAGTGAGAGTTGGTTCTCCAAAATTGATGGTGATTCGATTGTCAGATGATTGTGGCTAAGCATATGACTTGATCTCCACAAAGAACAAAGAAAACTATTGTTCTAGCTACCAACATTTAATGCTTATTGACCTTGGGGAAATATAGTTGAAATTTTCTATGAGAATCTGAATTTCAAGGAGGAATAAAATATTGAATAAGAAAATGGGTCGCTCATCTAGGTCATGTTGAAAATTCTAAAAAGATGGGAAAATCTATTTTTAGGCACAACTAATAAATTGATCTTGCACATGCATGGAAAATGGTGTAATCAAGCTAAATATAGAAGAAACAAAATTGGGAGTTAGCTTTATGCATTAAATAGTCCAATTTTTCAGGTGACAGAGCGGGAAGATACACGACACACAAATAGAAGGAAAGGAATGAGTCGATTGAGAATGTAGTTTGAACTTGGACCTATTTTTGATTATTTCTCAAGTAAAGAAAGTTGTATTTGAGCTAAGTGAGAGCTGAAAAAGAGATATTACGTTGAAATCAAGTTGAGAAAGAGACATAAATGAAAATAGAGAGGAAAGAGGAGAGTAGATCGATGATGCATTGATTTAACAGATGTGAAGAGCATCATGGTGGCTGATTGGATGAACAAAAGTGATTTAATTAGATGAGAAAAATATAGTGAAAAGAAAACACAAACCGATATAAAATGGTGATCATAATTTGCTGTTGACAAGTAGTTGTTATAACTATATGATCATAATTTTCATGTAAATCAAGTCTAAGTTGCAGCTTAGCATTTTCGTGGGGTCATGACCTCTTTGTGGGTTGGTGCCTAAAAGATCGATTATAGCTGATTAAATTTGGGTTCGATGCACCTTCCAAGTGGGTGCTTGCTAAATTTCTTGAGTGAGTACTAAAAAAATATTCAAGTGGGTACTTGAAGTTGTGAAGTGGGTGCTCAACTAAAAATCTCTTAGGATGTGTAATATTCTTGCAAGTCTTTGCTTTGTGTAATATAAGCAATGATTTTGGTGGGGTTTTCTCCCAAAAAGGTTTCCCACATTAATCTCTGTGTATGTGTTATTCTCGCATGGAATTTGTTTGATTAACTGCTCATAGTTTAAAGTTACACATCATTAAAGGATTTAAATTTGGAATTAAAATAAAAATTTCTAATCTAGACTCATTCACCCCCCTCTCAGTGCTTGTGATCTCCAAAAATTAGTATCAGAGCGACTGTCGACACTAAAATTTTCCTCTGTAATTTCTATTTCATTAATGTATGATGTTCTTAAGTATAATTAGTAGTAGAGTGTCCGATAGAAGATAATGGCACCGTTAGACGGTGTAGCCAATAATGTGGAGTACGGTAACAATCAAAATACAATAAGAATGTTGTAAAAAGTAAATATTTGTCGTAAGTGGTCCAAAGAATGTTAAAATGTCAAAGTTTGGGTAATTAGAGAAGTAGGGTCTATGTGATTAGGAATTAGAAATATTATATTGGTAATAAAGACAAGGAGTGAGGTCATAAATATTTTGTGTATTTTATTTGTAAAAAGTCTAAAAATGTGGAACCCATGTAAAATGATAAGGTTTATCTTATCTTAATGAGATAAGCCTACATGTACAGATAAGAGTTAAGGTATGTAATATGATTCGTCAGAGTGGATTTCTTATCCTATCTTAGAGATAAGATGGATAAGCTCTGGAAGTTATATAAATAGAGAGGCTACCCCCTCATTTAGCATAGAAAGAAGTAGTGAGAAATATTATAGGAAGTGTGCAAAGGAAGCCATCAGTTAAAGGTGTGTTGAAGAAGCCATCGAGAGGTGTAATTGTAAAGTTTCTCCCATAGTCTTGTTGAAGTACCTCATGGGTGAGATTGTAACAATTTCATGTTAATATTATAATTTACTTTGATATTTCAGATTTGTCATCATTCCGTCTTATCATAGTCGATGGTATTCTTGTGTTCGGTTGTTGTTTTGTTTCCAGATTACATCCACCAAACTAAAGGCTGTGCATTAGTAAATAATCATAGCACGAGGAGTTCCCGGTGAAGAATTATCATAGTGCCGGATTGGTGATGACATTTTGGTTCCGTTGCCGGGACCATTCCTCGTTGGTGGATTTTCTGGAGAGATATTCCCACTTAGGCAAAAATTAATTGGAGGGTAACCTTGTTTTTACTGTGCATAGTAGTTACCATGGTAAAGTCATTTTTACCGTGAATAGTAGTTACCATGTTAAAGTCATTTTTGCCATGAATAGTAGTTACCCTGGTAAAGTCTTTTTTGCTGGAAATAGTAATTACCGCAAAGAAAGTCACTTTTACCGTGAATAGTATTTACCGCAGTAACTTCACTTTTTACCGTGAATAGTGTTTACCACAGTAAAGTCAGTTTTTACCGTAGTAAGTCAAGTTTTACCATAGTTTACCGTGGTCATTTCTATTTTACTGTAGAAAGGTGTAAAGTCACTTTCTAGTATAGTGATTCCAATTATTTGTGCACATAAGTCTTGTTAATTGTACTTGTGGGTTGGTATTTCACGGTGGTTACTTTTGAAAATGGGAAAGATTCCTATTTTTTCAGCTCAATCTAATGAAGATGCTTCTTCTTTCATTCAAGAGTTTAAACGATCTTGTATTTGTAATGGCCTTATAAGAAGGGAACAATGGACTGAATTTTTTCCTACCTTTTTGGATGGTTCAAAGACACTTAGGTGGTTCAAACACTAGGTGATAATGTGAAAAATTCATGGGATTTATTAACCGAAAGTTTTCAAGAATTTGGTGAACAATGTAAATATGTAGATCTCATGATCGAGATCACAAAGCTATCCCAAGGAGAGAAGGAGAAGATAAGGGATTATCATGCTCGTGTTCTAGAGCTAAGGAGAAACTCGATGCCCAGATCCGGAAGGAAGGACTAGCAGATGGGTTGATGAATGGCGTGGATAATCTCCTCTGTAAGCACTTCATTCTTGGGATGAAGCCAAAGATCAGACAACGAGTGAAGTATGACCGCCCAGCTACCATTGAACAAGCAAAGGAGATTACAAGAAGGCAAGAAGAAAGCATGGAAGAGGAGCCCAAAGAAATTGTTGCTAAAGTAGAGCCTACACCAGCACCTTTGGTCCATAATCCACAACCACTCCCGGTGAGCACAAATATTTCTCCTAGTACATCTACTGAGTATGAAGATCTGCTCAAAAAGATGGGTCAGTTAACTATTAATCTTCTTCAAGGAAAGGAATTTAGTTCTCAGGGAGGAGATAGAGGTCCAAAAAGAAATATTTATGAAGTTGTTTGTTATGGTTGTTATAAAAAGGGTCATTATAAGTATAATTGTCCAGATAGAGCTTCTACATCTAGTACAAGAGATAATGATAAAGGAAAAGCACCTGTGAATTCTCTTGATGTAGTAGATAAGAGTAGAAATAATGAAGTAGATGTGTTTGTAACAAAAAGAAAGAAAGAAAAAGATAATCAAGATGGAAATGATCCTAAGAAGATGAAAGAAGAAACTAGTAAGAAACATAGGAGAAGAAAGTTGGGTGTGCAGGATTTTTTGATTTCACAGGGACAAGGACCATACTCCATCTTGGAAGATCTGTCCAAAAGGCTCGCAAATATTACATATGGTCAACTCTTGGCTATGTCTTCGAGAAGAGGCGGAATCATGCGAGGTGGACTCAATGCTCGAAGAAGGAAGGAGGTTGACGCCCTGTTTTGGAGGCAGAGGCAGATCCCTATGCTCCACAAGATGAGGTATTATGTAATGGTATTTCAATTCATGATGTCTTAGTTGATGAGGTGCTGTAGTTAATGTAATGACCGAGTCTATAATGAAGATGTTGGGTTTAAAATTGATCGCCCTTCAACACTTATGTTAAGGTCATTAAATAAAGGAAAACTAAACCGAAGGTGTAGTTTCAAATGTGGCAATATCTGTTATGGGTGTGGTATGTGTGGTAGACTTTCAGTGATGAAAAATGGTACTGCTAATGCACTCCAATGCTCACCGGGAAGACCATGGCTAAGGAGAGTTCATGCAAGAAACTACCTGGAATGAAGGTTTCATGACACTTGGACGTGGTAGAGAGAGGGTGAAGATAAACGTGATCCTCGACATCATAAAGCGTAACTCGTGGATTCAAGTGATGAAACCGATGATTGGACATCCTCTCGATTACTCTAGTACCGGTGAAGTGGACATCGAAGATGAAGAAAGTGAGGTGGATGTTTCAGTCATGGATATCCTTCCACCACACCAACTCATGACCCCATAAAATTATCTGAAGAAGAAGTTGATGATCGTCTCCAACAAATAAAGATTGGTGATGATGTGATGGAGAGTGAGAAGGAATCCTACCTCCAACTCTTTTAAAGGTACATACACCTATTCACTTTTGATTACAAGGAACTCTGTCAAGTAAGTTGGGTAGAACATTCTATTGAGTGGTAGATGGTGCTAAGCCCATAAAGCAAATGCCATATAGAATGAATCCTAATTTTCCAAGACTGTAAAAGAAGAAATAGATAAGTTGCTTGATGCAGGATTCATATTTGTTGTGGAGAATTCGAATGGGTTTCTCCATTGTGATCTCAATAAAAAAATGGGAAGCTACGCATTTGTGTTGATTACGGTGAAGCTCAATAAGGCAACAAAGAAGGATCATTACCCTCTTCCATTTTCGATCAGATCTTGGACGAAGTAGCCGCCAGGAGTGTTATAGTTTTTCGATGGATATAGCGGCTACAACCAAGTTTGTATAGCAGAGAAAGATCAGTCAAGACCACGCTCACCACTCCATGGGAAACGTTTTCTTATAGAGTTATGCCTTTTGGATTGTGTAATGCTCCAAAGCAACATTCTAGCGTTTGATGAATAGGGTGTTCGAACCCTACATCGGGACCTTCATCGAGTATTTCGGATGATTTTTGCATCTATGGGAGCAAGTTGGACCACCGCACTGATGGAGACATCATTTCAAAGGTTAGATGACGCACAAGCCTCACTAAACCCTACAAAGTGTGTCTTTGGATGTTCTAAAGGTGTTTTGTTAGGGCATGTCAGATCCAGAGATGGTATTGCACTGATCCCGATAAAGTTTCAAAATCAAAGATTTACCATTTCCTATGAATAGAAGTAAGTTGAGATCATTTTAGGCCATGTGGGTTACTATAGAAGGTTCATCAAGAATTTCTCAAAGATTGCACATACCCACTAACCCAGCTTCTTGAAGAAGGATGTTACTTATGAACCAGGAAATAAGGCGCATGAAGCTTTTGGACAACTAAAGGAAGCCCTGGTGTCTTCACCTATTTTGAAGAATCCAGATTGGAGCAAGCCATTCATTGTGTACACTGATGCCTCAGATGCAGCACTAGGAAGTACTTTGAGCCAAAAGGATGAAAATGAGAATGAACATCCAATTTACTTTGGGAGCAGACAAATGAGCAAAGGTCTTTGAGGTAAACTATACTCAGAATCAAAAAGAGGCTCTGGCTATCATTTTTGCTGTAAAGAAGTTTAGAAATTACTTGCTAGGGCAGAAATTTATAGTTGTAATAGATCATCAGGCTCTAAAATATATTGTCAATAAGCCTAACCCATCAGGGAGGATAGCAAGATGGATAATTTTGCTACAAGAATTTGAATTTGATATTATAGATAGGCCAGGAAAGAAGCATGTCAATGCAGATGCACTCTCTCGAGCCTATGATGGTTTAGGATCATCTTGTGATGATGATGATTTCCCGATGCAAAGATTATTCTCCTCGACACAATCCCTAGTGAATACATAGATATTTGGAATTATCCGAATGAATTCAAGTTTTCGATGGTGCCAATGCAAAGACGAGAGAAATATTACTCAAGCGATCGTCCATATTCTATTGCATGGAGCATTATTTCGAATAGGACCTGATGGACAGTACAAGAGGGAAGTTGGACGTGATCAAGGAAAGGAGCTGCTAGAAGAATTCCACAATGGTACATGTGGAGGGAACTTCTCTAGACAACTTACAAAGAAGAAGGATCTTGGATGCAGTTATCACCGGCCCACTCTTTTTAAAAATTGTTATAATTATTGTAAGACATGTGATATTTGTCAAACACATGGTAACCGTAAGACTTCATCACTCCATTATGTCCTATTCTTCCCCTTGGTCCCTTTGAAAAATGGGGAATAGACATCAGAGGTCCACTTCCAACTACATCACGTCAAAATAAGTATATTGTAGTTGCCACAGATTATTTAACCAAGTGGGTCAAGCTAGGCCATGAAAACAGCCTTCCATGGATGAAGTGGCAAGGTTCATGTATGAACGCATTGTCACTAGATTTGGTTGCCCATTAGAAATTCTAACAGATCAAGGAAGCCACTTCATTAATGAGGTGGTAGAAGCCCTAGTCAATAAGTTTTCTATTAAGCACAAGAAGGCAACAACATACAAGCCAAACACAAATGGACAGTGGAACAAACAAATTTTTGTGTTGTGTCAAATTCTAGCAAAAGATGCAGCCTTGCAGGTACATAAATGGGATAAAAGGATTCATGCAACATTGTGGGCATATAGGGAAACATCAAAGTCAGCAACATGATACTCCCCATTTCAGTTGGCCTATGGCATTGATCCAGTTCTTCCTATTGAGTTTGATATTCCCACTGTGAGAGTTATGAAAAATGAAAGGATGGATGAAAGTGATTCAGTAAAAGAAAGGTTGGTACATCTTCATTTGCTGGAGGAAATGAGAGAAATAGCAAAGGATACAAGCCATAAGAAGAAAATGAAGCAGAAGGAATACTTTGATCAAAAGATCCGGTGGTCTCCATTTCATGTGAATGACTTGGTTCTAGTATATGATTCCAGATACAAAAAAAGAAGACAGAGAAAATTTCTTCCAAAATGGATGGGGCCCTACAAAATAGAGCATGTGCATGAAAATGGTACGTGACTGACCTGGAGGAATCGGATGGCACTCCCATTACGAAATGGGTCAACCACGACAAGTCAAGATTTTCCGAGCACTGTAATAGTCTACTCCGAGGACGGAGTAGAAGCTAGAAGGGGAAGATGTCGACACTAAAATTTTCCTCCTGTAATTTCTATTTCATTAATGTATGATGATGTTGTTAAGTATAATTAGTAGTAGTGTCGATAGAAGATAATGGCGGCCACAAGACGGTGCCACCAATAATGTGGAGTACAAGTAAATCAAAGTACAATAAGAATGTTGTAAAAAGTAAATATTTGTCGTAAGTGGTCCAAAGAATGTTAAAATGTCAAAGTTTGGGTAATTAGAGAAGTAGGGTCTATGTGATTAGGAATTAGAAATATTATATTGGTAATAAAGACAAGGAGCGAGGTCATAAATATTTTGTGTATTTTATTTGTAAAAAGTCTAAAAATGTGGAACCCATGTAAAATGATAAGGTTTATCTTATCTTAAGAGATAAGCCTACATGTACAGATAAGAGTTAAGGTATGGAATATGATTCGTCAGAGTGGATTTCTTATCCTATCTTAGAGATAAGATGGATAAGCCTGGAAGTTCTATAAATAGAGAGGCTACCCCCCTCATTTAGCATAGAAAGAAGTAGTGAGAAATATTGTAGGAAGTGTGCAAAGGAAGCCATCAGTTAAAGGTGTGTTGAAGAAGCCATCGAGAGGTGTAATTGTAAAGTTTCTCCCATAGTCTTGTTGAAGTACCTCATGGGTGAGATTGTAACAATTTCATGTTAATATTATAATTTACTTTGATATTTTAGATTTGTCATCATTCCGTCTTATCATAGTCGATGGTATTCTTGTGTTCGGTTGTTGTTTTGTTTCCAGATTACGTCCACCAAACTAAAGGCTGTGCATTAGTAAATAATCATAGCACGAGGAGTTCCGGTGAAGAATTATCATAGTGCCAGATTGGTGATGACACGACGTCCTTATAACAAAAGCTTAACATCTTCAAGGATATCCTCTTATCACAAGCATGGTAGTAAATCAGGCATAAGGTGGTTTGTCACTATCAAGATCACCTCTCTTCACTGGTACAAATTATGCATTCTGGAGAATAAGGATGAAGACATATTTGATGTCACTTGGTTTTGATATCTGGGAATGCATTGAGAAAGGATACAATCCTCCAACTACACCAATTACTTATTTAGTAGATAAGGCAAGTATATGAATGCAACTCAAGAGAAATGAATGCTATTCTATACAGCTTGACTGAAATGAAAATTTTCAAAGTTATGCATTGCACAACAACAAAAGAGATATGGACCAAACTGTAGAGTATATATGAAGGTGATGAAAAGGTCAAACTAGCAAAGTTGTAGACCTACATAGCTTAGTTTGGAAATTTGAAGATGAATGATGATGAGAGTATAATGGCATACATGCATAGAACAAATGAAGTTATAAACATGATCAGAGGACTAGGTGAAAATTTAGAATAATCAGTCATTGTTCAGAAATTTCTTAGATCCCCTGTCTAGAAAGTTTGATTCAAATATTTCAGCCATAGAGGAAGCCAAAGAAATGAAGACTCCCACGATGGATGAACTGTAAAGCACTCTGTCAACATACGAAATGAGAATTGTTGGATCCAAAACTACCAAAAAATAAGTAGCATTCAAGGTCAAGAAAGAAACTCATCAAAGCAAGCGAGTAAGAAGAAGAAGAAGAAGAATCAACTTCAGAAGATGAGTTGGATGATGAAAATATTGAAGCAATGTTTGTTAGAAGACTGAAAAGAGGCTCAGGTAAGTATAAAGGAAAAATTCCTTTCAAATGATTTTCATGCGGACAAATAGGTCATTTTTTTGTAAAATGTCCAAATAAAAATAAATAATCTCAGCCTAAACATGAAGAGGACAACAACAATGAAAATGGGTATAAGAAGAAAAACATCAAGAAGTTCTTCAAAAATAAAAGAAACTTCTATTCAAAAGAAGAATCAAGTGATTCTGATTCTAGCAACCCAAGAAGCTCGAGAATGAACATGATGAAGATCAGTCTAAATGTCTATTTATGGCCATGGATGCATCTAAAGAGTGCAACTCTAAAGGGAAGAATGCAACTGACTATGCAGACTCTGATGAAGAAGAAGCTGAAGTGAATCTTGAGGCTGAACTAGTGTGTGCTCTTGAAGAGTTGAGATTGTGTAGGAAAAAGAATCAGAAGCTGAGATGTACATTAAAGTATTATGAAGAAAAAATCCACATCTTTGAAGGAAGACAATCTCAAAGAGAAGAAGAAGAGGCTAATGAGCTCAAGGAATTGGAAACACATCTTGAAAATATTTCAAACTCCTACAAATCAAAGGAGGATGAGTGCACAAAACTAAACTCAGAACTGGAGAAACTAAAAGTTAAGTTAGAAAAAATGAGTAGCAAGCTAAAGGTATATGAAAAACTTGAAAAGATCTCAAGTGTTTTGAATGATATATTGAGTAGCCAACGTGATGAAAATGACAAGCTAGGAATTGGTTTCAAAGAAGAAAGTAAAGAAAAGGATCCTGTAAAGAATGAAGAAAACAAGACTGCATCAAATGCTAGCACCTCATCCGCCACAAATAGGGAAGTTATCAATGCTGCAAAAAGAAGGAATCCTATTCCTAGAATCACCTATGCTATGAGGTACACACACTCATTTTATGGTTATTGTTATTCATGTAATCAGTTTGGACATAAGGCTGCAAAGTGTAGAAAATTATCTAGAGGCTATAGAAGAAACTTTGGCCCATCTTACACCAGATTGAGCTATAATGATGTCCATCACCATTATCAGAAGAAGATTCATGTGGTTTCAACAAACAAACAAGATCCACCTAAGAAAAAGAAGTGGGTATACATTACAAAGAAAGATGAGAACAAGAGAAAAGAGTTGTGCTCAATAGTACAGACCACATTTCATGTACAAAATGAAGATAAAATATGGTATCTAGATAGTGGATGCTCAAGCCATATGATAGGTGACAAAAGTAAGTTCATTACTTTTTCTAACAATGCATCAGGTGCTATGAGATTTGGTGATAACAACTTAGCAAACATAGTTGGGAAAGGAACTCGAGTTTAGATAATGGAAAAACCATAATCGAAAAATGTTTTATATGTTGAATGTCTTAAACACAATCTACTGAGTGTAAGTCAAATGTGCAAAAGGGGATACAATTTTATATTCCATGACAAGGGATGTGATATTATCAATCAAAGGATAGGAAAGAAAGTTGCAAAAGCTAATCGACAGAAAAAAATGTATGTTATAAATGACATAAACAATGAAAAATGATTCAAAAGTAAGATTGATTATAGCTAGCTATAGAACAGGAGATTGGGGCACGTGAGTTTTGAAAATCTATTAAAATTGAGTGCAAAAGGTTGTGTTAGACATATTCCAAAGGTTATGAAACATGTAGATACTCTATGTAAGGCTTGTATACATGGCAAACAAAAAGGAGATAATTCAAATCAAAAGAATATTCTACAACCAGACCTTTGGAGTTGATTCATACAGATCTTAAGCGAGACCCAAAAAAATTTGAAGGTATAAATGGTGAGGTATATTTTATGCTTCTAATAGATGATTACACTAGGATGACATGGGTAGCATGTTTAAAACAAAAATCAAAAGCCTTAGATATATTTAATAAATTCAAGGCACTGGTAGAGAATGAGAAGAACAAAAAGATCAAATGCCTAAGATCAAACAAAGGTGGAGAATTTTGGTCAAATGAGTTTAATGAATTTTTTTGAAGAACATGGAATTAGAAGACAATTCTCAGCCATAAGGACACCTCAGAAAAATGGCATTGTTGAGAGGAAGAAAAATACTATGCAAGAAATGGAAAAAACTATGCTAAATGAATCCAAACTCTTAGACAGGTATTGGAGTGAAGTAGTCTACATATTAAACAGAGCCCAACTAAGGATAAACAATGATAAAAATCTCTATGAGTTGTGGAAGAAGAGACCAGCCAATGTAAAGCACATAAGAGTATTTGGAAGCAAATGTTATATCAAAAGAGATGAAGACAACTTGGGAAAATTTGACTCAAGATGTGATGAAGGGATATTCCTTGGTTACCTAATGTCAATGGGGCTTATAGGTTATATAATAAGCGGTTGTAGAAGATAGTTGAAAGCACTAATGTGAAGGTGAATGAAACATAATATGCTAAAGTCAGCACCCAACACAGAGACAATCACGAAGAGAAAGAAGATGATGATGAAATAGAAAGTGTGTGTGAATAAGTAGATGAAGAGGAAGAAAGACTAGACACCAAGGCACCTTATAGGAAAGTCAAGAAGGACCAACCTGAAAATTAGATCATTGGAAACAAAGATGGTGGAATTCTCACAAGAAGATGGCTAACAGAGTAGCAGAACCATGAAGACATAGCTCTATTGTCAATGATAGAACCCAAGAATGTTACATAAGAAGGAAAGGATCAACATTGGGTAGACACAATAAATGAAGAGTTGGATCAAATTGAAAAGAATGAGAAATGGGAACTAGTACCTAGACAGTGGGACAAAACGCCATTGGAGCCAAATGGGTTTTCAAAAATAAGTTGAATGAGAAAGGAGAAGTAATAAGAAACAAGGCCAAACTTGTATGCAAAGGATATGCGCAAATGAAAGGAATTGAATTTGATGAAACATCTGCACTAGTTGTAAGAATGGAGGCAATAAGACTATTTTTGGCTTACACAACATACAAAAGGATCAAAGTGTTCTAAATGGACGTGAAATCAGATTTCCTCAATGGTTTTTAAATGAATAAGTATACATTGAACAACATGATGAATTTTCATTAAAAATAAATAAAGACTATGTATGCCGGTTGAAGAAATCCTTGTATGGATTAAAATAAGCTCTTAGAGCTTGGTATAACAGATTGGAATCATACCTCATTGAGAAAGGATTCAGAAAAGGTGTTGCGAGACAACAATCTCTACATCAAAGAAGAAGGAGAACATATTCTCATTGTCATAGTCTATGTAGATGACATCATATTCGACGGAGATCATGATAAGATGACATATGAGTTTGCAGACTTGATGAAAGAAGAGTTTGAGATGTCAATGTTAGGAGATCTGTCATTCTTCTTGGGACTACAGATCAATCAATCAGATAATGGTGTATTCATATCCCAAACCAAGTACATCAAAGAGATGTTGAAGAAGTTTAGGATGGAATACTACAAACCTATTGGGACACCAATGGAAGTAGGGTGTAAGATGAGAAGAGATGATGACTCACCAAAAGTAGACAAAACATTGTACAGATCCATGATAGGCAGTCTACTCTACTCCAACACATCAAGACCATAAATCATGTAAGCGGTAGGCCTTGTTGGAAGATTTCAAGAAGATCTAAGGGAAACATAGCTCAAGGTGGTCAAAATAATTCGGAGATACCTCCTGGGCACAATTGAATATGGATTATGGTACTCCAAGAGTAATGACTTTAGCATAAAATCATATATAGATTCAAATTGGACAGGAAGTGTTGATGGTTAGAAGAGAACAAGCGGAAGAACATTCTTTGCTAGAAATTTTCTGGTATCCTGGCTAAGAAAAAATCAATCATTAGTGGCACTCTCAACATGTGAGACATAGTATATAATTACCACGATGTGTTGCACTCAATTTCTATGGATGAAGCAGACATTGGAAGACTACAAGGTAAAATATGAAAATCCAATTCCTTTGTTGTGTGACAAAAAAGTGCAATAAGTGTCTCCAAGAACCCAGTGTTCCACTAAAAGACTAAACATATACCTATAAGATATCATTTCTTGAGGGAAAAAGTGAATGAAAAGAAGATCAGTCTAGAATATGTGAGCACTAAAGAAGAAATTATAGATATAATGACCAAGCCGCTACCAAAAGAAACATTTGAACACCTAAGGAATGAATTAGGAGTCATTCTTGATCCCGCTAACAACTAGAAGATGTGCAAAAAAGGAAAGGGAGAATTCTCAAGAATTATCATCTCCTAATCGGTTACAAAGTAAGGGGAGTTATTCTACTAGCTCAAATTCATCAAAGTATGCATCAAATTAGGGGAGCATTGGCACAGACACAACAATATATGGCTAAGAAACATTAGCCTAGGGGAGCTTCTTGATGTAAGAACATGATGTATCTAGCTTACTAGCATATTCAGATTTCAAGATAGCCTAGTTGGCCCTTTGTCATTGTTGTCAAATGGGGAGAATAGCTATTGTTGGTATGCAAATAATTTTCCATCAAAAGAAGTTAATTGGTTTCTACGGTATAGAAACATTAAGGAGTATTTAGGTGTTTCCATCAATGACAAAGGGGGAGATTGTTGAACCTTTATCAGTGTCATATGTGTTGTCATTGATGTCAATATGGATTAGTTGATGTCAAGTTGCATTGATGGCAAAAGAAGTCAATTGGTAAAGTGAGCATGTGAATAAGATGAAGGTTGATTGGTAGTGATAGCTCACAAAGGCCTTGGGATGATTGAGGATAAGTTATAAGGGACTTATTCAGTTTATGTGTAAGCTAGAAACATAAAGAGATAGCCGCCAAATTTTGCATGAAGCCATAGAAGCTTAGAAAGTGTTGTGTGTAAAAGGATGAAGCCTTTGAAGCAAAAAAATTCAAGGGACAAGCCGCGAAAGTAAAAGAAGAGCCGTGTAGGTAAAGGAAAAGCTGCCAGTATAAGGAAGTTAGAAGAAAAGTTGTGAATAAAAGGAAAGCCGCGAAGAACTGTGGAAACCACAGAAGACTATAAAATCTGTAAGTAAAAGGAATAGAATCACATACAAAGAACAAAGTGATGAAAGGTGATTTGACAAGGAGGATGGCCGTGAGACATTGGGAAAGCTGCGAGAAGCATAGAAGAGCCGTGGATAACTAAAAATCTACCGAGGAAGGAGAAATGCCGTTGAACAAAGGCAAGTGCCATGATACAAAGAAGAAATTTAGAGGAGCTAAGGAAAGCCATGAAATGATAGAATATGGATTGGAAAAGGGTCAAAGGAAATCAATTTGATTCAAACATGAACAAGTGAGAGTTGGTTCTCTAAAATTGATGGTGATTCGATTGTCAAATGATTGCGGCTAAGTATACGACTTGATCTCCATGAAGAACAAAGAAAACTATTTTCTAGCTACCAGCATTTAATGCTTATTGACCTTGGGAAATATAGTTGAAATTTTCTATGAGAATCGAGTTTTAAGGAGGAATAAAATATTGAAGAAGAAAATGGCTCGCTCATCTGGGTCACGTTACAAATTCTAAAAAGGTGGGAAAATATATTTTTAGGAAAAACTAGTAAATTGCTTTTGCACATGCATGGAAAATAGTGTAATTAAGTGAATATAGAAGAAACAAAATCGGGAGTTATTTTTATGCATTAAATATTTTGATTTCTCGGTGTGAGTGGGAAGATACATGACACACAAATCAAAGGAAAATAATGAGTCAATTGAGAATATAGTTTGAACTTGGAGCTATTTTTGATTATTGCTCAAGTAAAGAAAGTTATATTCAAGCTAAGTAAGAGCTGAAAAAGATATTACAATGCAATCAAGCCGAGAAAGAGCCACAAAAGAAAAGAGAGAGGAAATAGGAGAGCAAATTGATGAAGCATCGATTTAACAGATGAGAAGAGAATCATGAAAAGAGTTTGTGAGAATCGAATCGGAAATGAGGCACCACGAAGTAGTTGCACTCCAACGAAATCGTGAAAGCTTCAATGATAGCAAGGAAAAAATTGATCAGTAATGGAAGAAATTGCTCAACAAAAACAAAGCTTGCATAGAGGAAAGATAGCAGAGTGTCTTGGCATGATCATAAATGAATAGAAAAGGGGTACATATTGGGTGCTGAGTAACCCTAGTGCATGACACATATGAAACCCTAAACCTAACCCTAAACCTAACCCATGTGAGATGACCCTCCAACATGAGAGGAGGACACATAGGATAACTCAAACTAACACCCCCTTTCATCAAACCTGGGGTAGCGGCTGGTATGAGTCAGACGGAAGAGGAAGACACTCCTAAACAACTAAGAAAGATGTGTCAGTGGGGCCCGGAAACTAAAGGCCTGATAAGGTGCCCATATACAAACACAATATTTCTAGAAGAAGAAGAAGAAGAAAAGAAGGAATACATAGCCCTAAGAAGATGGGCAGCTATAGAAGACCTCACCCCAAGAAGAGACCGTAAGTGAAGAAACTTCATCTCAGTGAAGGGCTTGGTGAATAAATCTACAATCTGATCAGCTTTCTGAATGTACTGAATGTCGATGATACCATCATGAATAAGCTCCCGTATGAAGTGCATATGGATCTCAATGTGCTTTGTCTGCTGATGTTAAACTAGATTTATGCAAATAGAGATAGTGCTCATGTTATCACAATAGATAATGGTAGGCCACCAAAAGTGGATGCCAAACTCTGTTAGAATACCCTATAGCCAAATAGCTTTTGTGGTAGCGTTAACTACTCCTCTGTATTCTGCCTCTGTAGATGATATCAAAATTGCATTTTGCTTCTTGCTAGACCAACTAATAGGACCCGAACCAAGAGAGAAACCATAGCCAGAAGTAGATTTCTGATGATCTAAGTCACCGGCCCAATTAGAATCTATAAATCCAATCAAGTCAATATCAACCCCTCCATGATAGTGTATGCCATCAGCATAAGTGCCACAAACATAATGAAGGATCCATTTAGATGCTTTCCAATGCAGCTCATGTGGCTCTGCATGAATCTGGAAACGATCCCAACAACATATGATAAATCCAGTCGAGTGTGAGTCAAGTAGATCAAGCTCCCAACTAACTGTCGGTAAAGAGTACCATCAACCAAGGGAGTAGAGCAATCTAAAACCAACTTAACCCTGGAAAGAAAAGGAGTAGGAGAAGACTTGCAATCAGACATCTGAAACCAAGCTAGCAAATCAAGAGCATACTTAGGTTGCGAAATCAAGATTCCCAAGTCAGATTGTGAAATCTGGATCCCAAGGAAGTAATGAAGCAGACCTAAGTCAGTCATGGAAAACTTGTTGGCTAAGGTGATCTTCATAGAATCAATAATAGAGGAAGAGCTGCCTATGATCAACAAGTCATCAACATATAGAACAAGAATGAGTATGGAGTCATCTTTCCATAGAATATAAACATTTAGATCAGAGTGACACCTAGTAAACCCTGATGTAAGTAAGAAGGAGTCCATCTTGGCATACCAAGCCCGAGGGGCTTGTTTAAGGCCATAAAGAGACTTCTTTAACTTACAAACGAGGGAGGAATCTTGGACATAACCTAGAGGTTGTTCCATATAGATCTCTTCCTCTAGGTCACCATGAAGGAAGGCACTCTTAACGTCCATTTGATGGAATTTCCATCGTTTGCTTGCGGCAATGGCTAGGGCAATCAAATAGAAGTCATCTTCGCAACCGGAGAAAAGGTTTTTATATAATCAACCCTAGCTATCTAGGAGAAACCCTTAGCTACTAATCGCGCTTTAAAATTTTCGACGTCTCCATCTACTCCATACTTTGTTTGGAACACCCACTTACACCGAACGATTTTTCTTCCTTTCAAAAGAGTGGTGAGATCCCAAGTATCGTTCTTCATGAGAGAGGAATACTCCTCATCCATGGCAGAATCCCACTCAGGAATACTAGAAGCCTCCTGGAAAGACTGTGGATTAGAAGCAGAGGCAAAGAAAGAGTGGGGTCCAATGAAATCTGAGTGAGTATGTCTCATATCCAAAGTATCTCCAACTAAATCTCCAACACTTTGTAAAGTTTTCTTGGCCCAAAGGGGACCAGGAGGATCAGGCTCAGAGTCGGAAGATTCTTCACTTGAGTGAGAAGGGACATAGTCCTCGTCATCACTACTATCAGAATCAGAAGACTCAAAGATATGATGGTTGGGAGGATTTGGAAGAGGAGCACGCTCAACAATATCATCATCTGATGAGTCAGAATCTGAATCAGTGAGCTGAAGAACCTCTATAGGTGGAGAAGTAGAAGTTGAAGAAGACTCATCAAAATTAACACTTCTCTCAATATATAGCTCATGAGAAGTAGAATTCATCAATCGATATCCCTTCATACCATCAAGATACCCTACAAAGATACAAGGTTTGGATTGTGGTTCCAAGGCCTTGCATTTCTTCTTGGGAATCGAGCCATAGCCTTGGATCCGAAGACTCGAAAGTGCTCAACATCAGGCTTGCATCCAAACCAGGCTTCAAACGGTGTAATCCCTCTTATCGCCTGTGTAGAACATTGTTCGAATGTAATTTGCACAATTCACGCTTCGGACCAATACTACAGAGGAAGAGACTTGAGTGAATCATCATACAAGTGGCCATCTCCTTCAGAGTACGGTTCTTTCTTTCTGCGACTCCATTCTCGCGAAGGGCTATAAGCAATTGTATGCTATAGAGAGATACCTTGTATAATGAAATCCATGAACCTATTGTTTATATATTCACCTCCATTGTCGATTCGAAGAACCTTTATAGACTGTTCCGCCTGTTTCTTAGCAAGAGCCTTAAAGTCCTGAAAATGTTCAAATACTTCAGACTTAAGCTTAAGAAAATATACCCAAGTATATCGCGAATAGTCATCAATGAAGGTTAGCACATAAAGAGCTCTAGTAAATGAAGGAGAAGGAAATGGACCAGAAACATTGCTATGAACAAGATCCAAAGGACGAGTGGCTCTCCAGGCTTTTCCTTTGTCAAAGTTCTTTTCAGGATGCTTTCTAAGGGTACAACCCTCACAAAGACCCTTAGAAAAATTGACGCGAGGCAACCCATTGACCATTTTTTTGACTCAATTGTTCAAGGTAGCGATAATTTAGATGTCCAAAATGCTCATGCCATAGCTTACTAACCTCATTTGCATGAGTGAGCAAGGTAGTGGGCGTAGAATCAGAAGTAAAGTGGGAGAAGGTGTACAACCGTGAACGGTGATCTGCCTTTCCCTCATCCACTGTAGTGTCATTGTTAAGCTCATGAATGATCACCGAGTTAGGACCCACTCGTATTCCTTCACCAAGGTGAGTAATTTGGTAAACCGATAGGAGATTGGTAGAGAGATTAGGAACACTCAACACTTGGTTAAATGTTCCCCATCCATCTCTACCGATCCACTACTGGAAACCGACACTGTCGTGCCATTACCCATCGTGATTTGGGACATTCCACAAGGTTTGATGTTGGAAAACTCAACATGTGAAAAACCCATGTGGTGCGAGGCACCGTAATCTATAATCCATGTCGATGAAGGAGCAAATTTGGCTACAAGGGTATTTCCTTTCTTCTTATCATTTTTAACACCTTTTGCGGCAGAAGACTCACCTTTTGAGCACTTTGTTTTATGGATTCAGAACACTTATTTTATTTTTCTCAAGTAAATGAGATAAGTGATCAATCTATTTCTTAAAACATGTTGTTTCTCATCATGACCGATCTTCTTGCAATAGAACACAAATACTTTCTTTCTCGTGCGAAGTCGAAGTGTTTGTGTCATTTTAGGTTTGATCTTGGTTTCTTTCTTAGGTTGATCCTTAGTTTCTTTCTTCTTTTCAGTCTTCTTTCCCTTGCTAGTACTTGCTACCAGGGCATGTGACTTGGACTTGAGAGACCCCATTTGAATGAGTTTGTCCTATTCTCGAATGAGTTGGGACGAAAAACAGTCAAAGGAGGGCATTGTCCAAGTATCACACACAACAACTTTTGTAGCGTAGAAAGTTGACACAAAAACAGAATATTCGGGACCTAGCTTAGAGAGAATCGACAAGATCAGTTGAGAATCTTTCTTTCTACTTGACATCCTTTTAACAATAATCTAATGTGGACAAATTTCGAGAAGGCTTGTAGGTTTTCAAAGTCACTAGGATTTAACCCTAGTAGTTCATTTTCCAACTCATGCACTCTCATGTC
Source organism: Taxus wallichiana var. yunnanensis (assembly GCA_018340775.1). Classification (NCBI taxonomy): domain Eukaryota; kingdom Viridiplantae; phylum Streptophyta; class Pinopsida; order Cupressales; family Taxaceae; genus Taxus; species Taxus wallichiana. The sequence continues at coordinate 213,545,108 of CM031240.1, forward strand.
ATCTAGTTGTCCAAACATCACATCTAGCATTTTCCATGCAGATGTAGGTGTTTTAGACGCCTCAATGTGGAAGACCAAGTCAGGAGAAACGAACATGCAAAGAAGACTTAAAGCTTCATCACTACGGTTTAACCACTTAGATTTTTAGGTTCGTCATCCTGGTTCAAGAAGATCAATTCCCATGGTGATGCGGTATAACCCTTTACCCCGTAGTTTCATTATTTATTTTGATCTCCATTCAAAAAATTTGAATGGTGTAAGAAAAGGAATTGAAATTGCATCCATAGTGAGAGAGAGAGAGAGAAAGAAACACAACCACCCAGGACAATAACAACCCCCTACTTTCGGCACTTTATAGTTGAGTGCGTTGATTACAATCGGGTCCGTGCGTGCGGTTTGAAACACTTGGTAACTCGTCTTGCAATTAGTGTAATAACGCGCAAGAGAGGAGACCACAATAGTGTTTCATGGAGCGCAACAAAAAAGGAACACGTAAACAAGCACAAGAAAAAAATAGAAAGGAGGTGAAAGCCAACCCTGGTGGTGAGAAAAAGTATCTCACATCACATGAAAGAATCCCTTTGTCGTAAGACTATGGTGGACGCACTCACAAGTCCACGAAAAAAGGAATTGAACAAAGCTCAAAAAAATGAGCTGAAATAAGCAACACTAAGACACCCCTAGAATGCGGCACTTTATAAAATTAGTGAATTTACGAAGATAATGATCCCATCATCTAGAGTGCGAAAAAACATGTAACTTTGACTAAAGAAGTGCTCAAAACCGAGCAACGAGTCAAAATTTATCGCAATTGATGAGTAAAAAGCCAATAAGCCTGCAAGCAGATTAAAAAAGTGCCTTAAATGCATACAAAGGGTGTCGTATGTATGCTTGTTGGAAATGACACGGAATTTAAGATAGGTTTTTTTGTATTGCGAGGGGGATTAGCCACTTACCTATCTCGGACCTCACCCTTCGTCTTCGGCACTCGACAGAAGGTTAAAATACACAAAGCCAATAGACCAAATTATAATGCCAAAGAAATATAGTTTAAATAATGTGAAATTAAATAAAAATTAGATCTAATTTAAAAACTAATTAGATCTAATCTAATGAAGATTTAGATGAAGATTTTTAAAAAGATGAATGTTTCTAATTAAAACAAATTTCTTTAGAAACTTGTCATATGTTAAAAACAAGGGAAATTAATTTTTTTAAAAACTTACCAAAAATTTTGAGTGTTTTTCCCAAACAAAAAACTTAACATAAATAAAAAAACATGGCTCGTTTTGTAAAAAGTAGCGGTTTTGTTTGTTGAGGAAGATTTAAAAAAAGGAAAGAAATCCACAACTTACCAAAAAATGACCAGGCCGCGCATCCACAACTTACCAAGAAGGACACAGAGGAAAACAACAGTTGTGTGGGTATGATGCGGCTAGAAGGATGATGCAGGATGAGTTCAGGCCACGTGGGTTGTATTCCAAACAACAAAGGGTTAATAGCCATGCCAAAATAGTTCGCAATGAAAAATGGCCATGCATGGGTTAACAACCATGCCAAGGAGTGTACAGGCCATTTTGGAGTTAGATGATGCATGGGTGCCAAGGGTACAGTCCACGTAAGAGAAATTACAACCCCACGATGTGCACAAAGTCTATAGAAGAAAAAACACGTGGTTGAGTAATTTAAAACGCCTATGCAAGCAAAAAAACGTGGTATGTTGTTAAAAATGTATGAACAAGTAAAAAAATGCCGAACAATAAAATAAATGCTTGAACAATCAAAAAATGCCTGGAAGGTCCAAGAAAACGCCTGGAACAGTCCAAAAAATGCCTGGAATGAAGAAAAAATGCAGGCCACACATGAATGAACAGTGATGGCAGTTTGAATAGTCCAAAAATGGTCAGAGGGACAGCAATTCGTTGATGAGCAACCACGACTGAAGAACTCAAGGATCCTGCAACCACAGACAACATGTATATCCTGCAAAAACTAGAGAGCTTAAAAAATTTCACTTCCATTTTAATAAATGAAAGGAATCTCTATTTTGGATTTTGATACATCCAACAAAAAGCGTTTAAAAACCCGATTTCTCAAGGTATTTTGAAAAACTCGCACAACTTGTTCGAGATTTTGGTGTGACGGAAAGTTGTGTAGCTTTGATACCATGAAAATAGTTTGCGAGAATTGAATCGAAAACGAGGCACCACAAAGTAGTTTCACTCCAACGGAATCATGAAAGCTCCAGCGATAGCAAGGGAAAAATTGATCAGTAATGGAAGAACTTGCTCAACAAAAACAAAGCTTGCATAGAGGAAAGACAACAGAGTGTCTTGGCATGCTCATAAATGAATAGAAAAGGGGTACATATAGGGTGCTGAGTAACCCTAGTGCATGACACATATGAAACCCTAAACCTAACCCATGTGAGATGAACCTCCAATATGAGAGGAGGACACATAGGATAACTCACACTAACAAATCGGGGTGACTGATTGGATGAGAAAAAGGGATCAAATCAGATGAGAAGGAGAGAGTGAAAATAAAACACATACTGATATAGAAATGTGTTCATAATCCGTTCATACGTAGCTAGATGATCGAATTTTCATGTAAATAAAGTCTAAGTTACAACTTTGAATTTTTAGTGGGTTGCGACCTCCTTGTGGGTTGGTGTTTGCAAAAGATCAGTTGTAGCTGATTAAATTAAAGGTCAGTGTTCCTTGCAAGTGGGAGATTGCTAAATTTATTGAGTGGGAGCTCATAAAAGCTTCGAGTGGGTGCTTAAAGTTGTGAAGTGGGTGCTTCACAGGTTGAGTGAGTGCTCAACTGAAAATCTTGTAGGATGTGTAATATTCTTGCAAGTCCTTGTTTTGTGTAATATAAGCAACAATTTTGGTTGGTTTTTCTCCTGAAAGGGTTTCCCATGTTAATCTATGTGCATTGTGTTATTCTGCATGGAATTTGTTTGATTGATTGCTCATAGTTTAAAGTTGCACATCATTAAAGGATTTAAATTTAGAATTAAAATAAAAGGTTCTAATCTACACTGATTCATGCCCCCTCTCAATGCTTATGATCTCCAACATGATTTGTATTTATAAGTGTTGAATAAATGTGGTTTTAGGTATATAATTACTGCACATCCTCCCGAAAATCATGAAAATGCTCTAAGGATGTGATTAAGGTGATAAAATAATTCCAAGGACATGAATGATGGAAACTAACAATTTGAGGTAAGGGTTTGTTATGAAGGTGAGGGATTAAATTATGTAAGAAAATGAATTTTGTGTGAATGATAAATTTGTACAATATCCATCCATGTTTATGATGGTCGACATATGATCAAGACATCGTGAATGAGATATAGAAACACCAAGAAACTATGAATTCCACTTTGATATTCCTTTGATGTCATTACAAAGATTGAAACCTATGTCAAGGAGAGAGGAAAACCAAGTTAGTACTGATAGAAATCTAAAATGAGAATATATTTATAGTAAGATCCTTGATCAATTTAAAAAAAAATAGAAATAGGTAAAAACCCTCACTATTGAAGAGCTTTATGCGAATCCATATATCCCCTGTCTTAAGGGTTTAGAGACTCAAATGTTGGGTAAATTCTAGAGGAAAATAAATATCTATGGGACTAAATAGAAGATCATGAAGTTAGACATTTGATAAGGGGTTTAACAAAAGGATTGGATAATTTAAAGAAGATTTGAGGTTTCAAAAGTGCATGCACATCATGACTATGTCAAGGTACAATTTTAGAAGGTTTAGTAAGGAATTGGGATATATAATCTTGGTGTAGCCAATCCTCTTTGTTTAGTGAACTATAATGTGAAGGTAATGGTGGTTCTAAGAGTTTGTAAGGTGGTTTCAAGGAGTAAACACAATAGAAATAAATCTCTAGTCCAAAACCAATAACTTTTAGACTTAACAATGATCCTCACCTTTTTAGAAAGTTGGAAAGGAATACTATAAGTGTAGAGATATTATTTCATTTTTGTTGAATCTTGAGAAACCTATGAGCAAGGAATAAGAAGGAAATTGAGGAATGTAAACCATTTTATAAATTAAGAGGTAAAGTATGTGATGTACAGATTCATTAAATACCAAACCGTGACAGTTAAGCCAATGAGAAGGACCTTAAAGGAACAAAACAAGTATTTTGGTGTGAGAAAGTATTAAAGATAGGGTTTAACTTATTGACATGAGTAAAATGGAGAATTAGAGGTTGAGGGAAGTGAATTAGAACTTATAGAACCAAGGAAGATCAAAACATAGCATGAGTTCAACTTAGTAAGCAAGAACAAGATAAGAAGCTAGTGAGGAATACTTTGGAAAGAGCGAGAAAATTGTGGTAGTTAATGGGTTGAAATGAGTAAATAGAGAGTGTGAGAAGTGAGGATTAGAGAGGATGAATGAGAATAAACTATGTCAAAGATAAATATAGAAAAATAATACTAAGGGGAAGACTGTTTTGTGCTTAAGAAGCTTGAGAAGGCTAATGAAGGGTTATAACATGAATAAAATTTGGTGGAGTAAGTAAACATTGGAGGAGGATTCAAGGAAGAAAAATTATGTGAATAGATAATTCAATAAGGTATAAAATAGTGAGGAACCATAAAACCCTAAGTGAGCCTATAAAACCATAAGAGACCTAATTACCAAGTCTAGAAAGAGGTGAATGGTTGTTGGGTAAAGTGTATAAAGAATCGGGTTTTGAAATTTACTTGAAAGAAAGATATAGGAAAAGGGTATCATAATCAAAAGATATAGGAAAAGGGTATCATAATCAAGAACTAATTTTTCTTTAAGATTTGTAGATTCTTCAGACACAACAACTTGTATGAAAAATAGGTATAATTGGAAGGGTTAAAAAAATGGTAATTTGAGAATAATTTTGGATGGGAAGAGAGTTGGAATATGAAACTTGACATGCACCCTAATGATCTTAATGGGTGTATAAAAATCTTACAAGTGAGGAAAAATTCCTTGTATTTTGTGTTTTATGTCAGAAAAAGGATTTTAGGAGGGCTACAAGGAGGGTTTGAGGTCTACGAGAGAAATGGTGAAAATAATGAATTGAAATTTGTTGAAGTTTCCTAACATGATGTATTGGTGATGTATAACAATTTTAATGAGTTTTTAGCTCTTGATTCAATCTATTTGTGCATTTTGGTGGTTATAGGCCAATTCAGGCTACTTGGGAGTAAGGTAAAAGTGCTAATTTTGATGATTTTGATAAATGTTTGTGCTAACTATTTTTATTGATTGAATTTGGGGAATGTCTCGCATTATTAACCTGAATGCCCTCATTTATTCAATATTCATCCTCATGTAATCTCATTAGTGAACCTTGAGATCATCAAAACAATCATCCCAAAATTCCTTGATTTTGGGTTGGTGGATATTAACACAAGTAATCCTCATGCTATTCTTGAAAAATGCCTTATTGTAAAAGTTGACACTTTTAGAGTGGGAATGCAGATTAAAGGGGAGAATAGTGGACTTGATATTCTATGCATCTATAACATTCTTATAATAGTAAATTCTAAGTTTTACAAAAAAAATGAATGCCTTTCACCTTTATATCCTTCAACTTAGCATGCACAACATATAACTATCTACATAAATTAATCGAGAACTAGCTTATCATTGATATACCTCGGGGAGATTATATGGGTATCTATAAAATCCACTTTGACATGAATGTACATGTGAATGTGTCAAACTGGATGAAGTAGATTCCATACACACCGAAGTGAGGTATGTGGCATCCCTTGAGAATATCAAAGCAATATTACCTTCTAGTGACTGACTCCGAACATAGTGAGGGCATCATTGAATCGTCTAAAATGTCACAAGATTCCCTCACAAATGATCTCGAGGGTGGTATTCATATATCATCTTTCCTTGGCCCAAATCTCATCCAAATCCTAGTTGCAATGATGGAATACACAAGGTAAGAGGTCATGTAGAATTCACTTACTAAGGCCACACCCAAAGTAAGGAATCATACACTTTGTCACTAATAATCTTACACTAATCAATGTGTTGTGATCCTTTGTAAATGATATTCATGAACTCCACCATCTAAGGATTGAATTCCTTTATTACAAGTTTTACCATGAATCGGTTCAAGAGAACGATCAAATCCGAGAGCTCTTCATGAAAGTCTGATCTCACTTGATTTTTATGGAACTTAGAAGGCCATTTATTTTGTACTTTCAACTATGAGGTAGAGAGTATATTTTAGAGCTTGGAGTCCTAGTTGTTCAATTCATATATGGAATTTTCTTGGGTCAAAACCACAAAATTATTTCTCCTATGTATCCCAAAATTGGTGCCAACATGCTTTGGGTCTAGTTGAGTCAATAATGAGCCGTTCATTGCTTTGATATATCAATTTATGGGATCATAATGATCAGAACATGCCAAGACCAAATCCATACATTGGATGGATATAGGAAATCCCATACCCGATACAAGTTATTGCAAAAGATTATATCTACCATCGAGTTATGTTACCTCTATTATCCTCACTTTAGGTCCTTGAAAACCATGAAATCCACATTGCTATCTCTCGATGTTGGGCATTTCATGTATTAGGATGAAGATAGGCTCGAGATCCAGAATACTTAAATTTCATATTTTAAATAGGTAGATTGACAATTCAACAATGGAAAAATGCTACTTTGACAAGGAAAAATTTGAGTTTTAGCAAGATTTTGATGACGTGGACAAATGAAATATATATTTGTCCAAACTAGGAGAAATACTCAATGGAACTAGGAAAAAACATATTTTTGAAAGGCATTTCGAATAATATGAATTTCTCCAAATTTGAGGGAATTATCTTGTGGGTGTCAACAGGAAATGAGAAAATGGGTTTTAAGTATGACTTAGCACATTTGTACGTGATTTGGGCTAAAATATTGATTAGATCACTCCAAGAGAAAAACTCATCCAAATCACATGGAACTAGATTTTTTTGAAAGGTGTTATTGAGAGGAAACACTACTATATTTTTTGTGTAGATATCTTGTAGGGATTTGTACGAAATTGTAAAACAAGTTCTAGTTGCAAGGTGATTTTTTTAATGGATTTTGTAAGAAAAACATGACTAAATCACATGGAAAGAATCTCTCCACTCTATCATGTGTGGAATATATCAATGGAAATATATTTTGAGTAGAATCGATGGGATAAATTTCATGTGGATTAACCTTGGGGTTTGTAAGATATGAGAACTTGGATTTTTGGGAAGATCCATGGAAAACAAGGGTTTTCAATTTGATTTAAAATCGAAGATAAAATAAACCACTTTATGACAACTCTTGTATCTTATGACAAATTAAATGAATTTTCGTGGAGGAAAACATGCCGATTTTAAATTTTTTTGTCCATATAAGCTCAAGATATGAGAAAAATTGGATTGAGCAACACTAGGGAATCAACATGTTTTCATGGAGGAATGGAAATAAGAAATGAATTCCATAGAGAAAATGGAGATTCAATTTTGTTGTAAAATGAGGTTTAGCTGATTGAGAGGTGGATTAAGTGATTTTCCTTTGATTTTTGGAGAGAAAGTGCATTTTGAAAGGGAGAAGAAAATAAAAGCAAATTTTTGACTTGTGTAAGGAACTCAAGGTTCCAAAATCACAATTTTGGTTCCTAAGTGTAACCAAAGTGCATTTTTAACTTCCATGAGGAACCCCTAGACATAATTTTGGTTCCCAAGTGGAACCTTAAGTGAAAAGTGCAACCTCAACAACAAATTATGACATGGGAACCAATAAAGTGCATGTGAATGGGAAAATAGAATGTGGAAATCACTTAAGTGAAAAAAATTCCAAGCCCAATAAAAATGTAGAATTTATAACTCACTTATGTGACAAAAAGTGCAATCCCAACAAAAAAATATAATTTGGAACTCAATTAAGTTCCAAAAGTGCACTCCCAGTTCCCATGAGGAACCAAAGACAAAAAGTACAAGCCCAACATTAAAATAAAACATCTTAGTTCCAAAAAGCACATTTTGGACAGTCATAAGGAAATAAGACAAAATTTAATTTCAAATTAGAACCATGTTATTCCAAAAAGTGTAATTTGAGTTGTGGGAAGGAACTAGAGTTCCCAAAAGCACATTTAGAGGCTTGAGTAGGAATTGAATGCTATAACTTTCACTCTTGTAGAAAGAGTAAGGATTTTGAGGTCTGTATGACATATGATATTGATTTGGAAATCACAAAAGGAATCTATTCCTACCATTTCCAAGGGCTTAAAATTCTTACTTCTTTAATTTTGATCCAAAACCCAAAAGTGACTGAAGTAGGCATAATAGAACAACAAAGGGATTTTGGACATGGAGAAAAATTATAATGATCAAAACAAAAACAATACCAAGAACATGTGAAGGAATCCACGATACCTCTTTTTACTATTGGAAAGGTTCCCAAATCCACTCAAAACTCTTGAAACCTTTCGTGCAAGTTGACACTTCAATAAGGCCAAGGATTTATAGTCGATGAAGGCTTCCCATTATTGATGCCTCTAAAAATTTATCTTAAACATATTAGAATGTAGTAGGCACTAAAATATTTGCAATGACTATTTTATAGTATCCTAAAACCACCGAAGGCTCCCGAAACCTTCCAAACATGTTGATTCTCCTAAGATGATTGAGAACTCCTTTTCCTAAAAAAATTCTAGAAGTGAATTTATGTTCACAAGACTAATGCAAATATTCCTAAATATTCACTAAATCATATTGTCATGAAGTAGAATCAGATACATTTACAATGACTAAAATACTAGCTTTTCAAACCACTAGATGCTCCTTAAACATTTCACACAAGTCAATACTTGCAAAGAGACAATTTTGATCAACTTCTTCAAAAAATGGCACAAAGTTCCATGGGGTTGTCAAGTAGAATTCCTAGACATTTCACATGACAACACAATAGAAAATTTTCTTGGCACAATTTTTTTGTAGGGGAATATATCAATATTGCAAATTCTATTAAAAATAGAAAATACCTCCAAAATAATGTCAATCCTCCAAATTTTATGGTTTTTAAAAATTTGATGTAAACAATGTTAGATTTTGTGTTAGTAAGTGACACTAATGATTCAACTGAGGTGTTGATATTATTGGTCTCAACAAAATGAGGCTTAAAACAAAATGTGACATAAAAACATAAGATGAAAGGTGATGAAAAAAGTGATGAAGTGTGTTAGTTGTATAAATTTCAATAAAATTGGTGTTTTAATATTATCAATTTTGAATTTCAAAAGTTCAATACACTATATAAAAGTTAATTTTTGACTCCCATCCTTGGAATTTTAAAGAAAAAAATTACATATTTCACCCCTCCCATAATATGTTTATTAATTTCCCTAATCTTTATTTTCACTCTTTCTCTACTACACGACCACTAATTGGCTTTATTTGTGCATTGATGGAACCGATAGAATTTATGGTTCAACATGGCATGTGATTGGGGAAAATTGAGCATTATTTTCATTGAACTACCACCCTTGATTCAATGGGGTTCAATTCACTCAATTCAAGTATGATATCAAACCAATCATACATATAATTCGAGATGACACCCATTTGGTCAATTTAACACTAATTCATTTTGCATTCTTGCACTCAATATAATAAGGACCAATAGACCCCAATAGATCATAGAATCAAATTGCATTATTAAAATTACTCATACGAGGCTCAATTGGCCATCTAAAAAATTATAGGACTTTCCACAAAATATGAGTACCTATTCAATTAAATTATCTCATAAATTTCATCTTATATTTACAACACTAAAATCGATGTGATTACATGTTTAAAAGCTAAACTCATCAATGATATATTCATTATTTATCAATCTAAGGAAGATATCATCAGTGTTGACATGAGGTTTTGTGAAAATACTAGTAATAACTATTCCATGAATGAGACATGAAAATATATCTAATAAACCAAAAATATCCTTCATCCATGTATGAATATTCGAGAGGTGGTTTTGTGGACACATGAAAACACAAGAGTTGTATAGGGGCAAATGGTTAGGGATCACAAATGATTGATGATGTGTGCTAACTAAGATCCTAATGAGTAGGTAAAATATCTAAAATTGAATCATATAACTATCCTTTAGGAATATTAAGAATCTTGCAAAAGTTATATAAAGGAGAAGGATGAAATAACATAATACGATGTTAGACATATATTGAATTTTGGAAGATATAGGTGTAGAGGAGATCAAGATTAGGCATATGAATTTTAACATGTAAGGGTGTCAAGATCTTAATGCAAGGGTGATGTAATATTACTGTGCTATAAGGAAATTTCTTATGTATTATGTGCATAGTTATAAAATTATTCATTTTATGTGCAATATAATGAGAAACAAATGTTATGTGCATGTTTTGTGAGTGTATTTGAAGACAATTTGTTGTTGGATGAATATTATAATTTTTTGGTTTTTTTGACTTTGTAAGATCAACCACTTGGCTATTTCCTCGTGTCAATCTACAACCTTGAGGTCATTGTGTTTCCTTTATTACACTTCGGTGAGACTTTTAGGTGCATGCTTCATTAAAAGGAAAGTGTAGGAAATGTTGGTATCTTTCCCATAAATCCCTAGAGTGATAATAATTAGGCCACCACATTGCTTATGTTTCCGATACATCTATTAATTATGACATAACGAATGACCAAGCACATGGTGCACAAATCGATGGATTAGATCATGCGCAGAACAAATTGAGGCATTGATTCGTAACAAATACTTAAAATTTGTAGTATAAGTGAATGATTGTGGTGATTGGATACCTAAGGCATGGATAGAAGACAAAATATATAGTGAATTATATGAGTGTTCTTTTCTAAGTTTGCTTGACATTTATACTCATGGATAAAAACATTACGTGCCTTACTATGTAGGAGAACATACCTCTCTAATGTATATTGAAATTTCTTCAATAACTCTATAAAACCTCATATTTTCACTATCAAGCATAACATTGCACCTCCTTTTGGTGCAAGTGTTAGTGATAAACATTTTTAAATGCACAATTAAAGCTAGGAGGTTGGAATTTTTTTAATGTGATGTTATCCATGTTCGAGATAATATTTCCACACTTCGATGGTAGGTGGTATTATGGCAGGATGCACCAATGTATATGTATGCCCGTATAAAATAGTTGTGTTGAAAAGTCAAAAATAAAATTCAATTCAAGTTATTATTAGCTACTTCCATGTAGTAGAGTTGGTAAAGCGATGTAATAATAATCTGGTAAGTTATGGGTTTGAATTGAGAGATTTTGTGGTAAACACATTTTTACCACCAAAAACATTTACCAAAAAAATTCTAAATTAAAAAAATATAACAAATGGATGAATGTGTGTGTTCTACTATATATTCTACAGAATAAGTCCATTTTGGCAATTGAAATAACCTATAAATATGATTAATTTTGTGGTGTGCCAAGTTTATATTTGATTGTTGTGTTATGTGTATATACTACGAGATTGTATCAAATGATGTTTTCTTTGTTTAAGACATAAATAATTTATGGTTTAGAAAATCTAAATAATGAGTGGCACATAATTTGCAATTAAGTCAAAAGTTGTGTGTTACCTTCTCAAAATAAAATAAGGCCTCGAAAGAGGGAAAAAGTACAATTAGAAGAAGAAGAAATACTTTTAATGACATCCACAAGACCAAGCAGTCTAAGGGACCAAGAGCCACAACATTAAGAAACTTTCAGATTTCTTTCGATGTTGGATCTTCTGCTATGAATCTTGACTAGGAAGCCAACTATTTTGTGGATCCTTTCCTCATCAAATAACTCATTTAGGCTTCCCACCTTCAAATCATAAGTCCTCACTAAATGTGTTAAATTCACCCCGACCTAATTTTATAAAAAAAAAACATTAACACCACTAATCGTATGAGAATATCATACGGGTTGTTCTACATTTTCTAAGGAATGTATGTTTTGTTTGTTTGTTTTATAGTTGGCTTTCCAATAATACTTATAGTCTACACCTAGAAATTGATAATGTATCCTTGGTCAAGTGATGAAAATTGGGTAATAAAAGGTTTACAATAAATAAAGTAGAATATTTTTGAGAGCTTGAACCTTTACTCTCATATTTGTATTATCATTATTTTCTTGTTCTTATAATGTTTTAATTTTTAGTTTTATTATGTGAGAACACAATAAGTTCGGGACTCATCTTACGCCTTTTAAAATGTGATTAAATTTTTTTGAGCCAACAACATTATGAGGATAAATCATTTGTTCTTTATAATGATCTTTTGGTCCTTACAAATAAGAATTTTTCCATCAATTGATATCGAGGAATGATAAATAGATCTATAATATGAAATTTATTGGATTTTTCATCCTAATTCGACCCTCAAATTTTACCGTTTTTTTTAACAAACACCGTCAACTTATAATTTTTATGGGAGGAATGAGTTGTCCTCCTCTTTGATTATGCCGAACACAATAAGGGGTTCCAACAAACAAAGTCATGGGAGATGGTCACCCAATTGAATGTGAGAAAAATCTCAAATCCATTCTCTTCCATCTCTTGAAGTCCACATACACAAATAATCTTCAAGGAACTTTATTAATATGTAAACATATAAACATGAGTTGTGAGGTTGTCTAGACATATGTACACTTAACAATTACAAATCGATCTTTAAACTCCGTAATTTTTTAAAAATTATTTAATTTAAAATATTTATTTCCCTTTTAACATTTCCATTTCAGTTGGTCATACTTGGCCTTATGATCAAATTAGTATTTAATTTAAAATTAATTCATAAATATGTCATTACAAACTCACATATTAATAATTAACACAAATTATTGTCCTATTTAATGCAATGTTGTTGCGAATTAAATTTGTCTTAATTGTCACCAACCTATAAATCCTACCTTTTAAATGGATTTGTAATTTTTTCATATTAATGCGATTACATTATTATTTGTTTTAATAACATAAGCATTGAGATAATATAGTCAAAATATTTAGGAAACATAATGAAAATAGGTAATACTTCCCACCATCAAATAGTCACAAAAGCTTGATTTATAAAAAGTCTCGAGAATGTGTGTTTGTATTATATTTCCAAAGAAGCATCTTACATGTGGTACACAACAAAAATAACGTGAGTGGATTCAAAGGGGTTATTACGGGAAAAAATGATGTAGGAGCATCAAACATGTAAATAAAACATTTCTGGTTTTCTAGTATTTTGGTTTGAAATAGGTATAAGAGGTCACTTTTGGTGTTTATGTATGATTCCAAACTTTCTTGGGTCCCTCCATGGATGTAACAAGGTCATTTTGGATTTTCCCTCCAAAATGCACCATTTGAATATTTGAATTCTTAGCTTGAAATTGAGAAGTCTAATGTTAAGTGTGAAATCATGTAATGAGGTAAAAGGCCACCAAAGACCTTATGTGATGTAAATGAGGTGATTTCACCGATCCAAGTAGGGTTTCATATGTTGAGGTCATTATTTACCATGGTTAGGTTACTTGAACTAGTTGTAACTACCTTCTTTATGCCTATGAAAATATATATTTGAATGGAGGATATATATAGAGGGAAAAGAGAGGAAGTTGATAGAGCTTGTAAATAAGTGTGAAGAGCCATGAAGGCTCAGTGGGTCTATATGAGATTATGAAAACCCTTATAATACCGATTTTTGTTTCAATGAAGCTTTGAAATTATTGTAAATATGAGTGTTACATGAAGAGAAAATTTACTCTTGTGTCTCTTTTGATATGCACACCTTGACAATAGCAACATTAGTGGTATTTTGGGATGGAACATAGTTAGAATATATATATTTTATTTTCATGGATTAAATAGGTTGCAAGGAGATTACAATGACATTATCAATATGAGGAGCATAGTGTGAAGTTACTAAAAACTTGAGAAAGAGCAACATCATTCATGCATGAGGATGTAAGCGGATTGAGTTAGTGTTCTGACTGTTTGATGTGATTTGTAAGATGAAGAAACATTATAAAGAGATATTAAGAGTTATAGTTCTTGTAAGAACATATATGCATTTCTCAAGGAGAGTATAGAAATGCCTTTAGGTTACTACGATGGTCCATGACCAAATTTCATTAGAGGGAAGTTTAAACCTTGGTAAAATTAGTTAAGACGGATTTGGTAATTCAAATTTTGGAAAGATTCAAATGTAGTTATAGACCTAAGTTTACTGTAAGGGATATAAAGAAGGATCATGGGATATTTATACGTTAATAAGAATATGCGGTGGTATGAAAGCATAGACAAGGGATTAAGTAATAACATAAGGCTTGGAGACATGAAAAATACCCCAAAATAAGGTTTTGAGGTATGTCTTGAACACAAAGCTTATTGTTGTGAATGATCTATGTAATATTAGGAGTTATAGTCAACATGAGATAGGTGAGGAAAGTTGTTACATATCTATAGATCTCAATTTAAGGTCTTGAATGTTATATATTGTATGAGATATGCAATTTTATCCTCTCTGAGTCTGCGAAACCCCGTCCTAGAGTTTATAAGTAAGAAATGAAGCTAAATTGAATTTTAGCCATTGAAAATTTATTAAAATTGATACAAATGTGTAATCAAGTTCAAGAAGAGTGTCTACAAAGTTGGAGGATAAAATATTAAGTATTAAGGGTACTAAGTTGAAAAAGACAATAATGTACTCGGTTTCTTACTAGTCAGGAGGTAATTTGATGAGCACTCGATCGAGAGCCTTTTCTCGAAAGGGAAGGCTCGTGTAGATAATGTGGTATGAAGGAGGACAAGTTTTAAATTTCTTAAAGAGTGGAGAATAGGTTTCAAGGACTTGTAAATGAAATTTACTCATAATGATGCTACAAACAAGAAGTTTAAAACATAGATCAATTGAGTGAAGTAACAAGTTATGGATTCATGTCATGAAGTTATTGGTGTAGAAGGTGATGTATATTGGCCAAAATAACTATGAAGAATATTAGAGCCTTGTGAAGGCATTTAAGAAGGCCAAAGTGAAGATTATTAGTTTTAAGACCTAATAGTGACCTGATTGTGAATGGTGAGAAGTGAGTTGAAGAGGTTGTACTAGGTTTTAAGGCATAAAAATTGGTCGAGAGTTAAAAATATATAAGGGTGCTAGAAATGTGCTTAGTTTTTCCTAAGTAATTTTCAATTGTTTAGGTTAATAAGGTTTACACAAATTCGGGGCTAATAGATTCGATTAAGGTGTAGAAGATCTAAATAAGATAAAGTAGTTCTTGTATTCCAACATTTGGTGATAATAATTTATTATGAAAATATGCAAGGATGGAAGAGTGTATCAAAAACTCAGAAGTGTAAATAATTTCTCCAAAAATAAACATTGTTATCAAGAATTGACATTGTGAAACTTGTATTGAATTTTCATGTTTTGATATAATTGAGCCTAACTTGTTTAGTTGGACAAGTTGTTGTGTTCTCTCTACATCAAAATCCAAGGGATGCGATTAATCAAATTGAAAGCTCACACTAGCTCAAATCCCTCCCCCATCTCTTGAGGACCACATAAACACATACTAATTAAGAGAATACATTAAAATGTAAACATATAAATTGATTTGTGAGGCCTTTACATGTCATCCCCTCTAATTCTCACATACTCCTTGCCCTTAGAGGAAAAGAATGTCTATGGTTGAAATTTATCATTCAAATCCCAAATCTGCCTTTACTATATTAGACTATGCAAACCTCACTTATTTATCTCCCTTTTAATATTTCCATTCTAGTTGAATTTTTCTCCAATTCGCCATTCTTGGCCTCTTGTGCGAGCTAATATTTAGCTTAAAATTTAAGCATAACTTTTCCAATGAATCATATATGCTACCTCATGTTTGGAGAGCCTAAAAAAATCCATGGGATCTTTTGCATGGGGAAGACAATGAAAATGATGTAGTTTTGATGTGAGGTATTATGTTTTCCTTATTATCTATGGGGTTTTTTCCACCTCACACATGGTGAGTCATCTCACTTAGGTGAGGTCATAGGTCATTAGGTTTCATAGGAGTTATATGAAAAATTCTATCATAGAATCTATCATATGTGTCAGTGCATCATACAGAGTTACTTTCCATTTCTGGATCGTAACTCCTTTCTCCCTTGAGGAGGTATGATGAGTCCTACATTGGGAGTTACACAACACTCCTATTTTTATTTCTTATTTTGATCTATGAGTATGAGTAGACCTATTTTTATTGATGAATCTTGTTGTGGTTAATTCTTGTTGATTTCTTGGAGCACATTTTTTGATTTTGTTAGAGTGCAATGTTCTAAATGTGCACACATTTCCATTTGATACTTGTAGTTCAATATCACATGGTATCATATCTACGTTATCGGTAAACATATACTCATATTTGATTGTTGATAATTACTTACGGTTTCAATTTTTAATCACTTATCGTGTAAGTTCGTTAATAGATTTATTGATTGTGTTGATTCAAGTTAACATCTTTGTTTGGAGTTTGTTGTTTTGTGCTTTTTTATTTTGTAAATATGTAGTTTAGGAGTCTCTTATATATTTGGATGGTTATAGCTATATTTGGCATAAATATATGTTTTAGAGGTATTTATGGTCTTCTAGTTTTGTATTTGGATTGAAGTTTAGTTTGATTTTTTTTTCCTATTTTCCTCTAATTCTAGCTCCCTCCTCCTTCCTTCCCTGCTCAAAATCTTCTAATCTCTCCTTGAGCTTTGTATGAGCTCTTCCCTAGCTCAACAAGCTTGATCGGTTTTCCTTGACTCAACCATGATTTTTTTCTACCCTACTCGAATCTTGTTTGGGATTTGAAATTTCCATGTTGGTTAAAGCTCTTTCCCTTCTCATCTTACCTTTTGTGCATGATTTAGCTTGACCTCTCCCATGTTTCCTTAACCCTCTTTGGCTTGTTGAAACCCCCGCATGTTCGATCATGGTGCTCTTGTAAGAATTATCCCTATGTTTTTGTTTGCCATTCTTGACTAGCTTGACCTCTCTATGTTTCTCATCCTCCCTATATGAACTTGGTTGAATCTATACCTTACATGTAAGCTTGTTTCCTCCTTGCTCCGGCTTGTGATCATTATCGCCTTGTCCTTATCCTCCTCCCATCCCAAATTTTTTTGACCCTTCTGCGTCGTAACGCTCCCTACATTGGATTCCCATCACCTCTATTTAGCTTGTTGAGATAAGCTTGAGCCCTCCTTTTCCTAAAGCCATTCCACTCCTCCATGTTACGCTCCCTCCGTCCTCATTACTAACCACTTAAAAAAATTTACATCTTAAATTTCAAAGCCCGCTCTTGTATTTTTATATAAACTTTGTATATATATATATATATATATATATATATATAGGTTATTTTATTTTAGCCTAGGTTAAACATTTTTTTAATATCTTAGCTCATATTTAAATTTAAAATTAGGACTTTGTTATTTTTTTTAAAAAGGAAGGACATTTTTGTAAAGTAAGGCCATTAAATTTAATCATTTAATTAGAGGTAGATGTTTTTAAAATTAAAACCACTTTATTTTGTTTTTATTTCCAATAATTAAAATTAATTGGGAAAATTATTTATAAATTAGCGTTATTGGATGTTTCTAACCATGTGGTTGTGAAGGGGTGTGTTTTAACCTTATGGAGACCCTTTTGCATTTTTGGAGGTCCTTTGGCTCTGTTTGGATTCGTTATTGCTTGTAATCGAACTCTTATTATTGTTTGCACACTAATGAGTGCGTCCACCACAATCTTATAACAAGGGAGTTCCTTGCGACATGAGAATATATTTCTCACGAAGAGTTATTTTTTTCTCCTTCTTCTTGTCTTAACATTTTTTGCTGTGCTTATTACGGTGTCGATTTTCTATGATCACTCAAAAATTATTGTGGTCTCCACACTTGCACATTTTTATGTCGATTGCAAGGTGAGTGGCCAACTATTTCATGATGCATAATCACATCTGATTGTAATCAACACACTAAACTATAAATTTCCACAAACAAGGGGTGAAAATATTGTTCTAGGGTGTGTGCAGGCCTTTTTCTTTATACATTCTCTCCTTCTCTCACTTCATGATGGATGCTCATTCAATTCCTCTTCTCACACTATTTAAATTATTTGAGTGAAGATAAAAAAGGGTTATCACATTAGAGGGTAAAGGGTTATTCCATATCACTATGGGAGTGGAGAAAGAACCAACAATTGAACCCAAAAATCTAGGTGTTTTAACCGATGTGATGAATCCTTAGGTATTATTTATATGTTTGTCTCTCCCAAATTTCTCTTCCACATTGAGTCTTCCACAACACCCGATGGAGCCTAGAAAACTCTTGACGATATGTTTGGAAAACAAGATGACATGAAAAACATGAGTTAGAGAACTAACCACTATGAAAAATCCTATTAACTTTGATAACCTACATGCCTTCTTCTCAAATTTTGTCCACACTAGATTATTGTTGAAATAATGTGGAGTTGAGAAAAAAGATGCCTAGTTGATCTTTTAAATTCTTTCTTTGATAAATTTTCATCCCAATTCATTCAAGAATAGGTGTAGTAAAAAAATCATGCACTTTAGGAATTATTTAGTCTTGGTCTCATACTACTATTTAGAAGGTTTTGGAGTGAAGAAAGTACTAATTAGCCCCCATCTCTTGGTCAGACTTACTTTGTTTTATTTCATCATTCCCGATCTCTTACACCTGCATGCCCAATCAGATTTTATCTTTTTGCGATCTTTTAACTTTGGTCGAGGTGCCCATGGGTGCCTGGTCTAACAGGAGCCCAAATCTTTTACGAACTTTCCCACCACGTTTTGAGCACTTTCAACCCATTTTAGCTTCTTATCTTTTTGGTGTTTGACCATTTCAAGGTTAATTAAAAAATTAGCTCATGAGTATCCTATAAATATAAAGTTATGAGACCATAATGAGGGACCAAGCACTAGTCACTATTATCATCCGCCTAGGGTTGCATTCATCTAAGGAATTTGGAGATCATTTTCATACATTTAGCTCCATCACAAAAGACAAGGTTAGTTCATCTGCATCACATAAACGAGAGGAGGGGATTATATTCTATTCCATCCACCATTCTACTACATTTTTACATCTAGTTATTTCTCGCTACTTCACAAAGTGTGATTAGTACAAGATCTTTTGGGTAAGTGCAACGAGTTGGGGGACAATTAAGTGGACATCAAATCTGAATTTTACATCAAAAACAACAAAACATCAAATTTAGTCTTCCGTGGACTTGAACCATGCCAAAAGTAAAAACTATGTCATAAAAATGGTACCATTGCTTATGGGAGACTGTTAGCTTTGTATAAATATTGATTTTAAAGTGAATAGAATAGGATAAATATCATTTTATAATTTTTACTAATAATAGGTCTTTAAGAAACTTTTTCCCGTGAATGTTTATGTCTACGTTTAAGACTCCAAATTTTGTTTCACTTGTCGAATGTTATAAAACTTATACCATCCCAACCGTTGTAAAATTATATATATGTTCAAAAAAATAATTATTTGATTTCAATATTTTTGATGAAGTTATGGCGGGCAAACGGAAAGTGCTCTGTTTTCTTTATTTTTTAGACGACTTTCACGGAAAAATCATAAAAAATAAAATATTGCTCAAAAAAATACAAAATAAAATATATCCCAAGATAGATAGCGGAATTTAACTTCTCACCACATGAAAAATATATATATTAATTTTTGGTCATCCAAATCACAAGAAAACGAACTACAATTTTATAGGCGTTTTAAAAAAAAAAACCAAGTCATTGAATTTTGAGTGTTTAATATAGCTAAACTTGTCCATTTAAAAAAAATAGTAGTTTAGAAACTAGATTCTGGATGTTACAATTCATATTAATATATGTTTTTCTAATTTTGAGTGTATGCATTGCTAATAATCCCTACAAGTTGATATTATGTTGTTATTTGCAATATGACATCCACTTATGACCCCTTTTTGTCCCCCAACTTGCTGCACTTACCCTCCGAGGGAACATGATGCACACACACACAAAAGAACTACATTTGGGTCTGAAATTTAGTGCAACACTTAGTTAGTAAGCCCACTATTGTGGCGGTTGAGGTCAGACCAACCCTTTCATTTGTATTCTTCATTTTTAGTGTATTGATACTTCTTGTGGTTTCTTGCAGTCTTTCTATCATCTTGGCGGTGACACACTGGAGAAGTGCGGTGAATTTGATGTGACACATATTGATGGTTTCATACCACCTTTTAAACCTATTAAACTCATTTTGGACCTCCTGCATAGACTATAGCACCCACAATACAGACCAAGGTGCCCGCGGCCATCCTAGTCCTTCTCAGGCACCCCGATCCAGAGAATCAATCTAGATATGTCCTTTTCTGGACCTTGGAAAATTCGTTTCCTCCTCTTATTTCTCCATCCATCTATGTGACATAGTCCAAAAATCTCGATGAATCATTGAGTTATTTATAACTCTCTTTGTACTCTAGGATTTCACATATCTACTTTATTAGTTTCTTGGGTCATTTTGCATAGTCATTTACTGCATTTATCTAATGTATTTACATGCTCTTCTAGATTAGATTAGCTACACACATATTACCCTTTTTAGTTAATCATTTTGGTGAACCTGAATTGATCATTCACGCTTCTAGTGTCTTCATTCATTACTTGTCATTCTAGGTTTTGGTCATCATGAGTATCTTAATAAATGATTATTTACTTACAAATCCGATTTACTACATAGAGTCCAACATTTTCTTCCTACTAGTTGCATTCATGCCTTTGACATGTATCCAGAATCGGTTTATCAATAATTTTCGATGCATTAGCCAATTTTGGAGATCAGGTCTATTCTTAGAGATTGGCATGTGGAGCACACAAAGCAATATGCAAGATTTACACGCCCTCTCTTTGTGGAGATTCTTTGAGGAGCATGACAACTCACTCTTGCATGGGCATAAGCTAAGAATAGATCCACCACTGTAGTTAACTATCAGTGATCTACAGATAGCATACTTGCATGTATGGCTATAGTTGTAAAAAGGCACATGGCTATTATTAGCATGTGACCTATTTCTGGTAGAGTTAAGTGGTGAAGGGCTAGTTCCCCACCCTATATATACATATGTAATGAATTACTTAAGAGATATAGATAGAGAGAGAGATAGAGATAGATAGATAGAGACACATGCTTTGAAGAATGAGAGAAACATGAGTACATGCGACTGGATAGTTGTAACAGATCCATGCGTGCATGCCTGGTATTGTATGAAGCTTCTATACTGTTGGTATGATGAATAGATAAAGAAAATTGATCGAACAAATAGTGTTTGATGTGTTTTATCAATGCATATTATTATTTTCATAATGATTTACCTTTAAGCGCTTATAGATCTGGTTAAGTATAATGCTGAATAGATAGATTAGTTTCCAAAATATATGTTTACTGCTTTATCATGCCACCATTTTACTACAACAACCTTTAAGAGGAACCGGTACCTTTGCGTGCTTTGGGTGAGCGCTCAGCCTAGGCTGAGTGATGTGCCAACACGACTAGGTGTTACTAACAATTCTAGGCTGCATCATTGGTTCCATTTTTGGGACCTCTTTTTCAGTTGTTTCAGAATGGTTCGTGATGAAGACATACCGGCTAACTTTGGTGAGCGTTGAAGAATGGATTCATGATTTGGAGGAAGAATACACATGGAGGTTTGACACTGGATCGGATTTAGTGCACGCACTTGGGTAGAGCAAGAATTTGTATGACAGTTTATACAAAAGCTTCTTTGTTATCTTTCCAGTAGAATTATACGAATGGTTGACTGCATATGCATCTAAGTGGAATTGGAGGTATCACACACTTGTTTGGACACAGGAGGAATTTCAAACACTATATGATGCTGACTTGAGTTGGACTCGCGTGGTAGATACCTAGTTTCACGGTGTCCTAAACAACTATATTTTGGAGTATTCAATTTTGACTTATTCATGCCCAGAGGTAGCGGAGTTCAGTTCCTATGATATCCTAGAGGGACGTATTTGCAAGGTATTCCACTGGTAATCAAAATACTAATGGTAACGTTGAACTTGGAAGCTAAACCCATGGAAAGCTAAAAAAATCTCCACGCGTGGGGGCAAGAACAGGATTGGCGAAAGATGGTAGACCTAGTGGCGGTACACGGTAAAGGGAAGAAAGGTGCTGAAGTATGATGAGGTGCATGTGAGAGGGAATTATGCAAGAGACAAGAAATTGCAGAATGGATGGTGTTGTGGAGAGAGATGGCTCGTGAAGGATTTGAGGCTCATGGGGAGGAAGAAGAGCAAGAGCATCAGGAACTCCCCCATCTAGGAAAGCATGATAGAGAACCCTCTTTGGCCTCACATGGAAGCATGCAGTAGATATGACCTGGGCCACGGGTGCATCTAAGCCAACTCTTGACCTAGCCCTTGCGCTTGGTTTTCCAGTATCTAGTACAACAGGTAAAAATAGTTTTAATTTAGGAAGTGAAAGCATAGAAATAGGTCAGACAACAAGTACATCAATGGCAGCACAGATAACTTCATTATTCTTTGGGGGTATGTTTTCAGGCTCATCATCTGCACAGAATATGAGCGCGCCAAGTGTGGGATTCACCTCTGGAACAGGGACTACTTCCCAGACTGTCGGGGTCAGTATAGTACCACTGTTGGGGCACAGGGGAGTGCATCCATGGGCCCTATTCTAAATCTGGAGGAGGATCGGGTGGTATGGGTAGTTCTAGTTCTAGTGGTTTGGGTGGTATTGGAGGAAGAGGAAACCAAGGAGGTTCTGGGTCGGGTGGTCAAGGCCCACAGCAACCCCAGAACATTTATATGGAGATGTCCCTTCATCTCCCAGAATACAGAGGTATCGAGGATGTTTCTTGAGCATGTTCATATGTGTGAAATATTGTGGTGCGCAAAAGGTATTATGGCCTTTGAGTGCAAGGCAAGTCAATTTGTGACTACATTGCAGGCGCGCGCGCACATAGCTGGTATAGGAAGTTTGATCCCAATCAAACTTGTATTGACTATGCAACATTGAAAGATGCTTTCTTAAAAGAGTTCCACATCCCAGAGTTTGAGCAGAAGAGTATAAGTGCACTCAAGGATATAAAGCAAGGTACTACTGAAAGTGTACGTGAGTATGATGTGCATTTTAAAACACTTCTATCCAAACTCTCTTATGACATTCATGCAAGTCAGCATGCACAATGGTTTTTCAGGGGATTGATTACCCCATTTGAAAAGCACTGTCACATAAGACTTATACCGATCCATGAAGCATTGGAAGCCTGCTTTATGTGTTGAAGTAGTTGGGAGTATTGACACTAGAGTTAGTCCATTTTTGGAAGCTCAGATAGTGGCTATGGAAAAATAGTTAGAGAAATTATCGGCAAACTCAGCTCATGAAACACACTCAGGAATCTGGTGTATAGATTGTGAAGTGGAAGGGCACACAAGGATAGTTTCCCTCATAGAACTATATGTTCATTGTTATTAGACTATGAGATTTTCCATTTGAATCATGATGCTAGTCACTGCCCCTACTACTACAAACGCATGATCAGGAAGAATGTATCCTCCTTTTGTAAAATTTGTAGGTCCACGACCCATGATACTGAGGATTGTAGATTGATTGGCCAGATCCATGATGCCATTGATATTGGGGTAAGACAGGTGAGTGTGGCTGATAATTCTAAAGGGAAGAATGAGCATCAGGATAGGGATTATAATAAAACGTGCTATGACAGGAATGATGGAAGGTTTGAAGGGGTTCGTGAAAGGGGATGAGGATATCGAGGTGGATATGGAGGATGAGGCCGAGGTGGAGGAAGGAGTGAATTCCCTGAGGAACTTGCTATACATGTGGTTCACCTGACCATTATAGGCGTGAATGCCCGTAGAATATTTCCTGTTCATTTTGTGGAAAGGGGCATAGTTATGAAGAGTGTTCGGACTTGTATGAGCATCTCAGTAAGTAGCACAAGCAAGAAAACAAGGGTGCGGGGATGGTTAGAATCAGCAGCATGATAGAGAATCAAGTGGATGCCAAAGTTAACACCAGAACTTGAGGCGGTAACAGTCAAGATAACCACATGAGCTGAGGTGGCACAGCATAAGAGAGGTGTTGCAACAAAAGCCGACAATCACTAGGGAGGAGGTTTTGCATGCTAGATATCTAGATCTAGCTCATCAGAAAGAAGTCTATCAGGAAACAATGGAGGTCCTTAGGAGCCTTCAAGGTGAGATACAAGGTTTAAAAGAGTAGTCTCGGAAATTGGAGCACAAGGATACATAAACAGGTCCCATCGGATATTGATGACATCAGAGAGGTATGTAGAATGTTGTGCTCAGGAGAATATTATTCCTTTATTAGGAAATTGGTTGAAAGGGAATACTCCACATGTGGGAACTGAAACTAAGAGACAAATACTTCATGTGAATCTTCCCCCGATAGCATTGACTATGATAAGGAGATCACTTTGAATGTTGTTGTGGATGGATGGTTGTTGAGCAATATCTTGATTGACACAGGTGCGGAAGTAAATGTACTTACATTAGATGTGTGGGAACAAATGGGGAGACCCCCATTGCAGCCATCATCTAATGTATTGTTCATGGAAAATAGAATGAAAGCTACTCCCATAGGAGTTTTGAAGGATGCATCTATCACTATACTAAGGGCCAAGTTCACAGGAGACTTCGAAGTACTAGCGCTTGCAGAAGCCGATAGCTTCCCAGCTCTGCTTGGGCGCCCTTGGTGTTATGCGAACAATGCTGATTTGAGGTTTAACAAGGGGTATATCAGCTTCGAGAACAAGGAGGAAAGGGTCATAATACCATTGATAGATGGGAAATCCATGCCATATGTGGAACCTTTAAGTGAAGAGGACTTGAACAGAATCTATATACGCGCTATTCGGGACCCAGAGGTCAATGATCCATCTAAGGAAGGAATCCTTCATTGGGAAGATTCTTAGTCAATCAGTGATACTACTAGTATTGCTTGTGATAATTGGGCTCATGGCACTTATGAACTGGTGGGGTGTGAAGTTAAGTGCGGTTACTTGCAAAATGGGTTTTCACTCTGTTTGATGTATAGGTCACCAGTACCCCGCTATACTGGATCTGAAGATTTGGCTGGATTTTTATAGGTCATGGAAACAAACTGGGTTGACCAAGCTTAAACGATGAGATATGTTATCATATACTTTGGGTGGGATGGCCGCGTGCTGGTGGGTAGTCCACAGGGATAATCTCTTAGAATGGGGAACGATTGGGACCACCTTATCAACTAGGTTTTCAAAAGTAATGCACCTACAAAAATAAGCCCTTATCATGGTGATCAACCTACTCAACATCATATCCAGTAGTGTGAGAGACTCTGGATAGTAGGATAGGAAGCATTACCACCCTCACTTTGGGTGCATCGGTTTTATTCTACTCTACAAGGTTGCGCGTGTGCTTGGTATGTATATGTTGAATTACATCGTGACACTGGAAATTGGAAAACTTTGACTGCAGGGATGATCCAAACTTTTGACTTCTTTTCATCTATGCCACCAAGTGAACACAACTTTAAGCTTTATCAAGTGCTTAACTATGGGAGACAGTGGGAAAGTGGAAGAACTTGTTTAGGAATTATTTGGTGAGACAGAGACAGGGGCGCATTTTGTGGATGAAGAAGATGATATCATATTACTTGAGTGTGCTTCTCTGGAAAAAGATAAGGGGAAGATGGTTTACATAATTGATGAGGAGGAAGTTGAGCACTTGGACGTGGATCATTCACATGGAACACGTGAAGTGTTATCTAGTGTGGATGTAGATGCGCGTGCATATCATGAACCTATGAAGACAACAAAGGTCAATATAGGCATAGAAGATGAACCTAAGGAGGTGATAATTGGGGATTACTGGTTAGAATCAGAGGTAGAAAAGATCATAGAGTTACTTGAGACTATGAGGACTTATTCCCAAGAGGGTACCATGAACTTAAAGGTGTGCATATATCACTGGAGAAATGAAGATAAAGCTCAAGGAAGGTGTGCATGCCTGTTAGGAAGTGACCATATCGGATGAATCCCAATTTGCGTGAGAAAGTAAAGGAGGAGATTGACAAGATGTTGAAATCCAGGATCATTCGACCATTGGATGAATCAGAATGGGTCAGTCCTATGGTGATAAGCATAAAAAAGGATGGTAGGATTGAATTTGTGTTGATTATAGGGAGTTGAATGCAGCATGTGTTACAGATCCCTTTCCTACGCCATTCATGGAGGAAATATTAGGAGTGGTTGGGCGTGAAATATATTCATTTACAGATGGGTTTTAGGGTATCATCAGGTTAGGATTGCCCCGGAAGATCAAGAGAAGACCACCTTCACTACTGAATGGGGAAGCTTTGCCTATATTGTGATGCCCTTTGGATTGAAGAATGCACCTGCTGTATTTTCAAGGATAGTGGTACAAGCCTTCAAGGATTTTATTCATAACTTCTTACAAGTCTATCTTGATGATTGGACCATTTATGGGCTGATTAAGGATCATTGTGACAATCTGCGCTTAATGTTTGAAAGATGTGATACAGTTGAGTATCTCATTAAACATCAAGAAGTGCATCTTTTCTACTCCCTTTGGCACACTTTTAGGACATATTATCTGCAAGGAAGGGTTGTTGGTTGATCAGCTAAAGTTACAGTCATCATTGGCTTGAAAGCCGGCCAATCAGTGCGAGGTGCGTGGATTTTTGGGTCATATAGGGTATTATTACGGAAGTTTATAAAAGGGTATGCAAAATTTTCCATGCCCTTGGAAGAATTGCTCCAGGGAAAAGGTACATTCTCTTGGGGGAGTCACAGCAGCGTGCGTTTGAGATATTGAAGAAGAAACTTACTACCGTGCCTATCTTGCATTTTCCTTCATGGGATAAACCTTTTCATGTTCATGTGGACACCTCTGGCACAACCATTGGTGTTGTCTTAGCTCAACCAGGAGAAGGTATTGTTGATCATCCCATTTGCTTTGCTAGTAGGAAGTTGACCCCTGAACAAAATTATACCACTACAGAGCGCGAGGCCTTGTCCATGATCTATGCCTTGCACAAATTTTGTTAGTATTTGTTGGCTACACCATTTGTGTTTTATACAGATCACATGGCATTAAAATATTTGGTGAACAAGCCCATTTTACAGGGGTGCATTTTCGATGGATACTCTTATTTCAAGAGTTTGACTTTACAGTTGTGGTAAAACTAGGAAAAAGCAATTCTGGACTGGATCACTTGTCTAGAATTCAATCAGGAGAAGAGGCACAAACAATAGAAGAGACCATGCTTGATGCATAGTTGTATAGGTTACAATGCATGCCATCGGAATTGGAGGACATTGTTGTCTTTCTAAGGACTGGTATGGCACCAGAAGGCATGAAGGCTTTCGAGAAGAAACAACTTGCTATTCGCGTGGCACCATTCATGTTAATTAGTGGTGATTTGTACAAGTTAGGTAGAGATGAGGTGTTACGCCATTGTGTCTTGGAGCATGAATGAAAGGACATAATGGAAGAAGCACATGGTGGTATTGCAGGTGGCCATTATGTAGGTGATGCAATAGTGCGTGCAAGATCCTACTTGTTGGTTTGTGGTGGGAAACATTATACAAGGATTGTAAAGAGTATTGTAAGACATGTGACCATTGTCAATGTCTCGGTCGACCAGGACAAAGGGATGAGATGCCCCTATGACCAATAACAAGTGCAGAACCCTTTGAGAAATGGGAAATTGACTTTGTCGGGCCTATTTTTCACCGCGTGCGAGGATTGGATCATGCTATATCATCACTTGTATAGATTATCTTACCCGATGGGTAGAAGCAACACCTACAAAGGACTATACAGTGGCTACAACAACATGGTTCTTATGGGAGAATGTTCTTACAAGGTATGGTTGTCCTTTAAGTTTAACAAGTGATAGGGGCACACATTTTTTAAATGAGACAATACGAATTCTTTTAGATGAGTTTATGGTTGCCCACCATAAAACTACACCCTATCACCCTCAGGAAAATGGGACTGCGTTGAGGCTTTTAACAAGATTTTGAGCCACACATTGACCAAGATTTGTGATGTTGGAAGGAAAGATTGGGATGATAAAGTATCTGTTGTTCTTTGGGCTTATAGAACAACATACAAAAGATTGAACAAAGCCACACCTTTTCAATTGGTGTTTGGCATGGAAGCTATTCTTCCTATAGAATTTATGTTACCTTCTTTGTGCATTTGTGTGCATTGGAGGTCTAGCTGATGAGAAAGCCTTGGAAGAATGGATTGCGAAGATGGTTCAACTAGATGAGTGCCGAGCCATCACACGCTGGAGTCAGAAATAGGAGAAAGCACGCCAAAAGGCATGGCATGATCGACACATCAGGGATAAGAAACTTGCGGTGGGACAAATGGTACTTTTATATGACTCCAAGTTTTTGTGCCATCTAGGAAAGCTCAAGGTGCATTGGTTGGGGCCATATGTTATCACTCATATACTTGAGTCAGGTGCTTTCCAGTTGGAAACAATTGATGGCACAAGGTTGCCGGTTACTTTAATGGGAGTAGGTTGAAGCCCTACTATAAATAAGTCTTCTTGGTGTTTGTAATAAGGTAGTATTTCAGATAAATTAGGTTTCCCTTTATGCATTTCCTTAATGTATTTCTTTCCTCATCGCTATGCTTTGTCAATTTTGCTCTTGTTTGTGTAATAAGTGTGCTTGCGCGCATGAAACTAACTACAATATGAAGCATGTTGATGCATGGCAGAGGACTGCACATCCTTTTCATGTGGGGTGGATTGTTGGTGACTCTCAGGTATATGTTGTGAAGATGTCATGTTGTGGGTGTTGAGAAAGAAGGTTGCTAAGGGTAACTGACAAAAGATTGCTTCTCAAGATAAGAAAGGATGAAGATGGATAAGGGAAAGTATAACGTGAGGTAAGCGGTGGCCATGGTAATTACCAGGAGATCATGCAGTGATGAGGTACTCGGGGCTAGGGTGCACGCTGAAGAGAAGTATGTAAAAGGGTAAAAAGGCGCGCTAGAAGGTTATAGCTTTGGCGTGAAGATATACCGCGTGGAAATGATAAAAATGGGTCATAAATGAGGAGAATTTGGTAGGTGGAGGAGCAATTAATGTAGTGAAAAGTAGAAATCTATATAAGGAGGATAGGATATGATTTCATTTTTACCCTTGCGACTATGAGAATTGACAAAGAGCCTACACGTGAAGAGCATAAAGCTAACGATTCAAGGTACGAAGCAAGCAAACCAGGCGTGGAGAAGAGATTTGTTTATTAGAAGGGCTTGAATCCCCTAGGAAAAGGGTTTGATGAAGCAGAGTAACAAAACAGAGCTAGGGTGTGAAAGTTTGTGATTACAAATTAGGGCACGGTTGGATCAAGTAGGGTTTGAAGCAAACCATGAAAAACTTACAGCATACAAATCTAGACAACAAAACCCTGAAAGAAGAATGGCACCAAAGAAGAAAGCAGCACCGGTAAAGGAAAAGAAGAAGGTGGTGGTGGAAGAAGAGGAGGAGATGGCCCCGGAGAGCAATTTCTCAAAATGTAGTACCCTGAGGAAGTTATTGTGGGGTAGGAATGGAATACCCACATAAGACAGAGTAAGATAAGTGAATACAATCACCGGACCAATGAAAACCAGAAGAAGTTAGATGACCTCCTCACTTCTCGAACGAACCAGTGCACACTGAGGATGGCATGCTGATATATGATGATGCTAGGGAAAAGCTACTAAAAGGAAATGGTGTCTACCAGCTTTATGAGCTTCCATACTTTGGAAAGTATGCACCCTTGTATAGATGGCTGATGAGCCGAGTCCATGAGGACTTCTTCTACTTTACAGGATGGAGGGTAAGATTGACACCCATCCTTATTGCCACAGTTACTGGATTACGGGCATCGGGTGAAGATATTAAGACTGACTTAGCTGAAAAAAGTGCCATCTTGGAGACACAGAAGGTGTTGGGCTATCAGAAAGGACCACGTGGGATGGACATTGACAAATTGAAAAATTGTCCAGTAGTATAGGCAGCAACACATCTAACCACAAAATTGAATGACCAAGAACGTTGGTCACAAGTTAATTCTATGTGGTTGCATGTGGCAAAGTGCATGTCAGAAGGAACCACTTATAACATTGTCGGACTTCATTGTAGAGTGGATAGTAGAGGAAGCAGTGAAGGGAATAAGATAAGTTTTGGCTACGCATCCTACTAAGTTTGGTCTTCATGGAGATTGGGGTACCAGATGGCCCAAAAGAGAACATATGGGAATACCCCATGAACCACAAGTCTCAGTTGAATGATTCAACAAATATCTTTGCAAGGGGTCAATGACAAGAGGAGGTGAAGGAGCACGTAGAGATGTGGTATGATAGGCTCCGTGTGGCGTTTGGAGAAGAATGGCGTATACCCAAGGACTTGCCTTCGGTCCTAGGGAAACAGGTACAATTTGTAGTCTACCAACACTTCTATATTGTGTGCTTTCCAATGATAGATGGGTCATGGAGCCCCTGGTGCAAGCTGCCATATGCATTTCCCGCACAATACTTCCAAGTTGTAGTTCATCGGTTCACCAACACACGGAGGTTGGTGTTTAATGTAGACAAGGTGGACTGTGAATATCACACCCTGTGGAAGACATATGGATATCAGGAGGAATGCATACAATGAGAATAACATCTCGGAGATCTTGAGCATTAAGCTAGAAACACTTGGCCATTGTGGATATCGGATGCACTAATATACCTCCAACTGAAGCCTAAAATGGAGAATAACAAGTACGTGGAGAATGAATTCGTGCTTCTAGGGCCACCGAAGGGAAAGCATACTATGGAGAACATTTCGGAACCTAGGCCCTCTGCACCCAAGCAAGATGATGAGGAAGAGGATGAAGAACCATGAAGATAGTGGCGGCTGGTGTGAAGGAGGAAGTAGCCATCTGGCCAGGAGGGGGAGCGCATGACAACTCCCAGGGAGAAGGAGTTACAGGGGAGGAGCAGGGTGACCAAATATTTAAAAAGGTGTTTAAGTGCACAAGGGCGTAAGGAGGAACCCCGCAGGTGAAGGAGCTAGAGGAGAAGAAATGAAGAAAACTCAGGCTGAGTGAGGAAATAGAAGAATCTGAGGAGAAGGTGCCTTCATCTCCAACTGAAGAAGAGCCTCAACATGAGGAGGAGAAGATGGAAGGAGAAGAAGGGGGTCAATCAGAGGCTACACAGGACAAGGGTGGGGATACATTTGGTATTCCTAACCTTGATGCAGCCATTCCAAGAGGACCCCGATCCCGTTGAACAGGGAGGATGCCAAGGCACATACCATGGGGTACGTAGAAGACCCAAAGCTGATTGTTCATGCTTGGTTCTAGAGCACCATCAAGCAGAAGGATTTATTTAGATGGGCACTCATGGATGAGGACAAGGTGAATTTTGCACAAAGGAAGCAACTTTCATGGTCTATGCACATGCATATGGACGAGCCCGACTTTGATGTCGGTGAAGAATCATGCATGTCAAGGTGGTTGAAGAAGGCACCTGAAATGTGCCACATGACAATCAAACCAATGGTGATGTCAGATGAGTAGGTGAGCAATGCTTTGGTCAAAGTATCCTCCGAAGTAGCAAGAAGAAACATAGATAAATCTGCTACCATCAAGGCTTGATGGAGAAATTGAAAGCCAGGATGTGGAGATAGCGTGCCTAGTATAGGAAAAGGACTTGATTAAAAGAAAATATGACACTTTTGTTAGTATGGTAGAGGAAATTGGAGATGATGTTCTAAAGGTATGCCCACATTTGGAATCTTGGGTACCAAAATAATTTCCTTCTGTGATGCACTATGTAAAAACAATGATAACATTAGTGTTGGAGGATGAAAAGGTGTGAGTGTATCCTCACAGCCCAAGGACTCGGGAAAAGATAGAAAAGGTAGGCTGTAGTAGCTAGGAAGATTGCTACTTATGAAGGCCTACTGCAAGCCACCCATGATGAGCTCAAGAAAGCTGATCATGTGCTAACAATATGCACAACCCCAGATGTTGATCGCGATAAAAACCTTGGAGGAAGAAAATGAAGTACACAAGGTGATGAAGGATGCTTCCCTAGGCCACCGTTGAACATGCTTAGTCCTAGTAAAAAAAGTGTGAGGCACTAGTTATGGTGTAGGCACCACATAAGGAGAGGTTGGAGGAGCTAGGGAAGCTCATTGCTCAGAAGATGGATGTATTGGAAGGGGTGTAAACCTCTATGTCAAGTGTAATGCTTGTGATACAAAATGAGCAAGGGAAACTCACCATGGAAGAGCTGCAGTCCATCATTGTAGACATGCCTGAGACAGCAGGAGTGGTGCTAATGGCGTGGGAGAACCTGGAAGCAAATATCAAAGAAGAATATCAGAGTTGCTGCTTCAGGATGAGATGGAGGGGCCTGAGGCTTAAACAATTTTGTTAAGCTGTGTATATACCTTATTCAAAATTCTTTATTCAACTATTCTTTATTTATCCATTCTTTGTATAAGTTTTGGACATCGCCATTGTCGGGGTGATAATGAGATTAGTGTGGGGTAATGTTGATAAGAGAAAACACTTAGTTGAACTTGCACACAGAGTCCACGCGGAAGAACAACATAGGAGCAAAAGCAGTGTGAAGGTATAGGAAGGCATCATGCGTGGAGGTGTAGAGTCAGACTCTCAAGGACTTAGCCAATTTTGGAGATCAGGTCTATTCTTAGAGATTGGTGTGCGGAGCACACAAAGTGATACCGAGATTTGCGTGCCACTCTTCATGGAGATTCTTTGAGGAGCATGAAAACTCACTCTTGCATGGGCATAAGCTAAGAATAGATCCACCACTGTAGTTAACTATCAGTGATCTACAGATAGCATACTTGCATGTATGGCTATAGTTGTAAAAAGGTGTGTGGTTATTATTAGCATGTGACCTATTTTTGGTAGAGTTAAGTGGTGAAGGGCTAGTTCCCCACCCTATATATACATATGTAATGAATTACTTAAGAGATATAGATAGAGAGAGAGAGAGAGAGATAGATAGATAGAGACACATGCTTTGAAGAATGAGAGAAACATGAGTACATGTAATTAGATAGTTGTAACAGATCCATGCGCGCATGCCTAGTATTGTATGAAGCTTCGTATTGTTGGTATGATGAATAGATAAAGAAAATTGATCGAACAAATAGTGTTTGATGTGTTTTATCAATGCATATTATTATTTTCATAATGATTTACCTTTAAGCACTTATAGATCTGGTTAAGTATAATGTTGAATAGATAGATTAGTTTCCAAAATATATGTTTACTACTTTATCATGCCACCATTACTCGGCCTAGGTGAGTGATGTGCTAGGTGTTAGTAACTTAACAATTCTAGGTGCATCACATTTCCTATCACCATTGGTGTTACGTTGTTGATTTAACTATAAGTGTCTACTTGGTAGTTCATGACTTCATGCCATGCAAGCTATCACCTCTATTGTACATAATTATGTAAAATTCTTACATGAAATCATTGAGTACACCATTTTTGTGGCCACGATCCATTCGATTGTGACTAGGCTCCTAATACTAGTCTTCCTATTCTACCCACAAATATTATAGACGAGCCCCAACCTATAGAAGAACCACCTCACTTACCACCACTTGACGCTGCCATTTGTGTGATAGATGTAGTTTTTTACGTGCCCTGCTTACTACTACTTGCCATGATTCCTTCGGGGGCTGTCCAGTCTATGGACATCGCTCTATCACATAAACCTTCACATGTACCACCTACATGAGCACACCCACAATTCACTTACGAACTATTCATGAATGAAACATATTGGGAACATATTCCATTTGATCATAATTGTGATGACACCATTTTATCACACGATGGTCTCAGCGAGACTTGGTTTTGCTTTTGAAGACCTATATCCTCCTACTCATGCTCCTCATCTATATTATGGATTTTTCACTATTACTTTTGCTTATGGATTGCATGTCTTTCATCTCATGGTCTATCTATCATGTACTCCTCACTCTTCTCCAATCACATTAGGGTAATCATGGATTGATTACATTGTGGGAACTCTAGGTCGATCATATATACATTTCATTCACTATGCCTTTTGTACGTGTCTTCATCTACAATAGCTCTTTTCTAGGATACACAAAAATATCATCCATTGGTATGCACATGGTTGTCAATCCCTCCATTCACCAATGAGGATTATGCTATGGGAATGTAGAACATACGCCTTAATGGATTATTACACGATTAACGAGACACTCTTTCTTATCGGGTCAATAATGCTTATCCATATGACTTTGATCCTAAAACTGATGATCTCTTAGATGACATTTCATGATCAATACTTCATCTTCTACACTTTGTGGGAATATCATTTAACACCCCCATTCTATCATCCTTACATATTATTACATCACACTCTTATAATTTACTCATATCTCATCTTTGCATTCTTATACATCAATTTCCTAACATATGCATATTCATTCATATCTTAGCATCGTTATTACTCGATGACACAATCTTGTGCTTTGGTTCACACTTGAATGTTGAGGTCTTACTACACATGAACCCCACACATTGCACTATAGATATCACACATCACATTTCACATCTTGTGTCATACATTCTATATTTAGTCCATATCATTTCAATCTTTGCATATCTATACATCATACATCATATTAGTCTTCATCATACTCATCTAGCATTGCATCTTACATACTATAAATTGTTAGTCACACTACGCATATTGCATTCAAAACTACAAACTACATACACATCACATGGTCATTTATCATATTCATTACATAGACTACATCATCTTATACATGTTGCACTTACTACCCTATGACACACTTTATTTCCTCTATCCATACTCAAGCTGCTTTGAGTGTTTGTAGATCAAATGGACCTTACATTCATCACACGTTTATCATTCCACCTTTCATCATGAAAAATTTCTAGGATAGTGACACACACTATAGGATAAATCGTCACTTACTCAATCATCTTATAGTGGTATACGATTTAGGATACATCACCACTCCCTACCATTCATCTTGTAGTGGTATTCGTTTTAGGTTACATCACCATTCCCTACTATTCATATTGTTGTGATACACACTTTAGGGATAAATCATCACTCATACATTCATTTTTTCATGATATACACTTAGGCTATAAGGTTCACACACATATCTTCTATATGTCACATATCATCATCACTACACATACATAATCATCACATAACGCTAGATACAACGCACATTATTTGACCATTTATTGATGACAAACTCTCATTTATGGTTCATTCCTGGATGGTGAGGGGGAAAACCAAATGAACCGACTACATACATTTCCATTCACTTGAGGGGCATGTGGATCTTACTATTCATCTTGCATTCCATTCCATCCATCCATAACATATTGCATATTATGGTTGTTTTTACTCTTGCTTACATTTTCTTGCTCATGGTCACTTTATTATAAATGATAGTTAGATTACTTCTATGTCATTTAGCTATATCATCCACACATGCAAATTCACCTATTTTTCTAGTTGTGATTGCAGATACGGAGTCTCTTACATAGAACACAAATATTATCCTTCTACCCTTCCTACACTAGTCACTGGGGGCATCCACATTTGTCTCTCACAAGTGCTATTGTTTCATTTTGTACTTATCACTTTACATTACTTTACTTAGTTATACATGCTTTTGGAATACTAGTTATCTTTCTAACATGCTAATGGTTGCTTCATGTGCAACATTTTTATGTAGGGATATTTTCTTCCATACTTGTTTGTTACATTGTCTACTATTATTTTCTCTTGTTTATGATGTTGGGCCCCTAAGTTTTTGACTAAGTAAAAAAAAAAGGCGCGTGGGAATGCAAGGAGAAAGCATGCAAGACAAGGTTTTAGGAGGGTTTTGGTAGAACTAGTGGCTCACGCACGCAAGGCAGAGAATTTTTTGGGACTTAGCCATAATTGGTGTATTAGAAAAAACATGAGAAAAGCATGAATCAATTTGCACATGCAAATTGGATAAGGTGTCATCATGACAACAGGCTGGTCTAAGAAGGAATATACCTTATGATGGAATAATCTACAAGGCCATCATTGTAAAGAGTGGAGAGCTCAATCTTGAAGAAGCATGCTCCCATGGAGGACCACCTTGGACACCTGACAATGGATCTGTAATTCCTACAAAGGATAGAAGGTGTTGAGAAAGGCTATAAATACAAGTACCTGGTAAAGGAAAAGAGGGAGATTAGAGAGAGTAGATGAGAGGCGAAGCTCTGCAGAAATACATGGAGAGCTTTATGGGTTGGGATAGGAGATATGTAGGAAGAATGATGTATCAAGGGATGGGTACATGTTTTTCTTTTGCATTGTAAGGGATGTAAGTCCAGTATTGCTACATGATTCTAATTTGCACCTTCGTTTTGGTCTATAATGACCTTGATAGATGTAACATGATTATTGGACATGTTAAAATATGACTATATGTGGTTCACGGCTCATACATATCTCTTTTTTTTATGTTTAGTGTGTTTCATATGAATGAGTATAATCATTATGCATCCTCTTTCCCTCATGGTTCAAATATATCTTTTGTCAATGTGCTTCTTGTCTGAATGAATACATTAGTGTAGCATTTACTTGAAGTTCTTATTCAAATAAGGAGTTTCTTCTGTCTTTCTATTACGAATCTATACTGCATTCTTGCACAAATCAGATAAAAGAGGATCTCAGTGCTTGCGTGTGCCTCGGGTGAGTGCCTAGTGCCTGCTGGGTGATACGTTGACGCGCATGGGGTTGTCCTTATTTGTTAAGGGGTATAAAAATTGACTACATCTTGGTTCCATTTAGGACCCTTTTCAAAGTTGTGAGAAATGACATGCATATCTATCTTTGTGATGTGTAATGACAGAGCGCCTAACTCTAGAGAGTGTTGAAATGTGGTTCAAGAGCACAGAGGATGAGTTTGGTAAAATATTCAACATTGGACCTGAGTTCAATGTGCGTAGATGGGTAGAAGAGAACCCATACCATGAGTTATATGAGACATTCTTTTGTTGCTTCCCAGTAGAGCTATATGAATGGATCTTGACATACGCATCTAGATCAAGTTGGCTCTATAGATCACGTGTATGGACCCAAGATGACTATCAGAGGCTGCAGGATGCAGATCTGACATGGACAATTGCTATTGATCACTGGTGGAAGGGAGTGTTGGCTAGTTACATTTTAGAATATGCCATTTCGATGTATTCTTTCCTAGAAGTTGCTGAGTTCGAGTTTCTGAGGGAGCCTAGAGGGTCATTTTTGAGTGTTATTCCTCTGGCTATGAAGATCTTGGTTGTTACTTTGAGTTTAGAAGTATTCCCCATGGCCGGCTAAGCTACTCTTAGCATTGGGTGAGGAAGAAAGGGTGGAGGAAGATTTTGGAAATTGCTGCTAAAAAGGAAAGGGAGTAGAGATGGCTCAAGTATAGTGAAGCTCATGAAAGGGAGATGATTAGACAACACGAGGTTGCAAGTGTGATGGATATATGGAGGAAAACATTGTGAGAGGGTGTTGAAGTTCACGCGAGAGGACGTAGAGCCTGAGCAGTTTGTGCTACCCCATCTTTGAAAGCATGGGAGAGAGACCCCTTGACTTCCGATGAGATTTCATCGCATGGAGAAAGGAGAGCTATGAAAAAAACATCGAACCCACGGAGACCAACCCCGATGCTTGGTTTTCCAAATCAAAGGAGTATTGATAACCCGATTGCTTATCGGTGGGAGTGACCGATTGGTGCCCGGGAGATATAATTTTGCGTTTGGGATGTCCATGGCTACACATACAATTTCGGTGTTTGGAGGAATTTTTGGGTAAAGTACAAGTACTCAAGGTTTAGGAAACACATTTGGGAGTGGCGCGGGATACACTCTACGGAAGTGGATTAATATCGTAGACCATTGGCACGTAGTTTAGTGGGACATTGGGGACTCTAGGCGTGACCACTTCAGGCCCATTTCGATTACTAGAGGATCGGGAGGCACATGACTTGGTGGATCCGGTGGATGCAGTAGAGGGAACACCGGAGGAAACCAAGGATTTAGATCAAGAGGATATGGGCCTCAACCACCTCCTCAGGTAATATTTGAAATGTCTTTACACTTACCAGATTACTAAGGTATAGAGGATGTTGCGGAACATGTGCAAAAGTGTGAATTGCTATGGTGCACGAAGGGGATCACTACCCCGAAGCGGAAGGCTAGTTAATTTGCAACAATGTTGCAAGGACACACACATAGCTGGTATAGGAAGTATGACCCCTATCAGACAGTGGTAGAATACATGACATTAAAGAATTCCTTCCTAGTAGAGTTCCATATACCGAAGCTCAAGTAAAAGAGCATCGGCACTTTGAAGGAGATCCAACAGGGAATGACAGAGAGTGCATGGGAGTATGATGCATGGTTTAAAACTCTCTGTCAAAATTATCATATGACATTCACCCTTCACAACATGCTCAATGGTTTTTTGGAGGGTTGATCACTCCATTTAGGAGGGCATTATCCCATAAAACATTTACTAACTGCGCGAGGCTCTAGAGGTTGCCTTATGCGCTGAAGCAGTTGGGAGCATTGATATTGGTGTGAGCCCTTTTTAGAGGCTCAAATCACTTTCATGGCTAAACAGTTAGAAAATTTGTCTAAAAATCTACACATGAGACTCGTAGTGGTCTTTGGTGCATGGATTGTGAAGTAGAGGGGTATGCAAAGGATAGTTTCCCCAGAAATTAGTATGTGCCACATCGGTATATTGTGATATTTTTCACGAGGACCATGATGCGAGTAGATGCCCCCTATTGTAGCATGCAATTTGGAAGAATGTGTCTTGTTATTGTAAGATCTGCACCTCTACGACCCATGATACTAAGGATTGTAGGATTATTGACCAGATCCATGAGGCTATTGATCATGGTGTACACTAGACCAACCTTGCTAGTGGTTCCAAGGAAGATGATCACCGTTATTAAGGATGCACGCAGATGGAGGGGCATGTGGAAGAGGTTCTCGTGGAGGATTTCGTGGTCACAGTAACCGTGGAGGAGGAAGAAGTGAGTTCCCATGAGGAACCTACTATAAATATGGATCTATAGAACATTACAAGCACGAGTGTCAGATTTATTGCAGTTCTCGTGGTGTGGGAAAAAGCATAAGTATGAGGAGTTACCTGAGTTTTTGAGCACATGAGCCAGCAGCACCAAAAGGACAAAGGTGCTAGGATGATGAGTATAAATAATTCCGACACACAATGGATGCCTAGAGTTATGCGTGACTCAAGGTTAGAACCTTTTTCGGTGACAACACGAGTAGAGGCTATACGTGCCAAAGAAGTACCAAGGAAAAATACTATAGTATCAAGGGAAGAAGTGATGCATGGGAAGTATCGGAACCCTACCCACCAGAAAGAAGTGTATCAAGAGATAATGGATGTCATTTGAAGTTTTCAGGGAGAAATCTAGTGTCTAAAAGAGTAGTCCAGGCATCAAGAGAAAAGAAGAAATGATGACGCTTCGTAGAAGGACCTAGATGAGGTTAAGGAAGTGTGCAAAATGTTAAGTCAAGAGAATATTATTCCCTTGCTAGGAGAATGGTTGTGGGAGAAGATGCCATGCACCGGAGCGAGAGCATGAAAGGTAGGTGTTGCATGTAAACCTCCCTCCCCATAGCCTTGACTATGACAAGGAAATCACACTAAACACTGATTGTGGATGGTTGGCTTCTAAGAAACATATTGATTGACATAGGAGCAGAAGTCAATGTTCTTACATTGGATTCCTGACATAAAATGGGAAGGCTGCATTGCAGCCATCTTTGAATTTGTTGTATATAGAAAAAAACTAAGGTAATGCCCACTTGAGTATTAAAGGATGCAATGATTACCATTCAGGGAGCCAAGTTTACTGGAGACTTCAAAGTCTTGGTACTCGTCGAGGCAGACAATTTTCCATCATTGTTTGGGTGCCCATGGTGCTATAAGAACAATGTTGACCTAAGGTTCAACAAAGGATATATCAGTTTCAAGAACAAGGAAGAACGGGTCATCATCCCTCCGACGGATGGGAAGTCTGGGCCTTACACTTAACCTTTGGGAGAAGAGGTCCTTGATAGAAATTATGTACACTCCATCGAGACCAGGAGATAATTCACCCTACGAGATGGAGTAATTTAATTTGAGGATACCCATTTTGTGAGTGATACCACAAGCATGGCGTATGAAAATTGGGTGCATGATACCTATGACTTAATTAAGAAACAATTGAAGGGTTCTATAACAAAAGTGACCTAGATGCACTCACCTTTGAAGTGCCTAGGATGAAAGAAGTTACCAAGTTACTCTAGAGGGGCATACCCTGAATTTTTTTACAAGACATGGAAGATTAGTTGAAAAATGAGGACGAAAGAAGAGGATGCTTAGTTATAGCCTACTTGGGACTACAACATGATGGTGGGATACACATCAAGAGAGCCTCCTAGACTAGTGCGAGGTAAGAATCATGTTCTCTGTAAGGTTTTCCAGAGCAACGCACCTACGGTCATTCAAGACTACCATGGTAAAGAGACCACTTCATTTCATATCCAAGCATGTGAGAAGGCCTAGATAGGAGGTGCAGAAGCCTTGCCACCATCATTATGGGTACATAAGTTATATTCCACACTACAAGGTTATGCATGTGTGTGGTATATCCATTCAGAAACCCACCAACAGACAGAAATTGGTAGGAGCGACAACTGATCTCATCCAAGATTTTGAATATCAGAGCACAAAGCCATCAGTGGATAAGGCATTGCAAGTGATCAAGCACCTTATGATGGGGGATAGTGCCATGGAAGAAGACAAGCTACTAGATTTTCTAGGTGAGCCCAGTTTAGAGGCACACTTTAATGAGGATGAGTCAAAGGAGATGCAGTTTGAGCAAGCATGCATAGAAAAGGAAAAAGGAAAGATGGTTTATGTCATAGATGGAGAGGAAATGGAGATTCTAGATGTTAACCACTCTATAGGAACACACGATGTTATAGATAGCGTTGATGAAAGGATGCGCACTTACCATGAGCCCTTAAAGATGAAGAAGGTTAACATTGGGTCAGAGACATAACCCAAGGAAGCAATGATTAGAGACTATTGGTCGGAAAAGGAGGTCTCTAAGATCATTGATCTATTACGTGAGTTCCGGTATTTATTCCCTCACGGGTATCATGAACTCAAAGGTATTCACCATTCATTGGGGAAATGAGGATCAAGTTGAAATAGGGTACACACCGATTCTGAAGAGACCATACCGAATGAATCCTAACCTATGCGTGAAGGTCAAGGAAGAAATAAATAAGATGACAGCGTCGAGAAGCATTGAAGCTATTAAAGAGTCAGAGTGGGTAAGTCCAATGGTCATTAGTATCAAAAAGGAAGGAAGGATAAGGATATGTGTAGACTATAGGGAGTTGAATGTAGTTTGTGTCATCAATCCTTTTCCAACCCTCTTCATTGAATAAATTTTTGAAGGAGTGGCCAGACGATAAGTCTATTCCTTTATGGATGGATTTTTAGGGTACCACCAGGTTCGGATCACAAAGGACCACCAAGAGAAGACAACTTTCACCACTGTGTGGGGAAGTTTTTTCTATATGGTCATGCCCTTTGGGTTGAAGAATGCGCTGTTATGTTCTCACGCATTGTGGTACAAGCATTTTAGGACTTTATCCACAAATTTATTCAAGTCTATTTGGATGATTGGACTATGTATGGTCTAGTCAAGGACCATTGTGATAACTTAAGACTAATGTTTGAAAGGTGTCGACAGTTGAGGATATCCCTCAACATCAAGAAGTGTGTCTTTGTTACCCCATTTAGAACCTTATTGGGACATATCATATGCAAGGAGGGCTTACTAGTAGATCCCATCAAGGTTGCAACCATCGTGGGTTTAGGGGAGCCTACTAGCCAAAGTTTCGTGTGTAGAATCCATGGGTAGATGGGTTACTATAGGAATTTCATCAAGGGATATGCCAAGATTGCTGCACCCTTGGAGGAATTACTTAGACATAAGAGTGCCTTTCATTAGGGAGAGGTGCAGCAGAGGGCATTCAAAACTTTGAAGGATAGGCTTGGCATAGCACCCATTCTCTATTTCCCCGTTTGGGATAAACCTTTCCATGTTCATGTGGACGCCTCAGTATAGCCGTTGGAGCGAAGACTTGCGCACAACTGGTGAAGGAATTGTTGACCATCCCTTGTGCTTTACTGAGAAAGTTAACATCAACGAGAAAAAAATTACACCGCTACTGAGCATGAAGCACTATCCATGATCTATGCGTTGCACAAGTTTAGGCAATATCTACTGCAACACCATTTGTATTCTACACGGACCACATGGCATTAAAATACTTGGTAAACAAGCCCGTTTTGCAAGGGCGCATATGTCGATGGGTCCTACTATTCTAGGAATTTGAGTTCACAGTGGTTGTCAAGCTAGGAAAGAGTAATTATAGACCCGATCATCTGTCTAGGATTGACTTAGGGGAGTACATGCAAAGCATTGAGGAGACTATGCCAAATGCACAACGTTTTAGGTTGTAGCATGTGCCCATAGATTTTGAGGACATTGCAATATTTCTTAAGATAGGTGTGGCACTGAAGGAATGAAGGCCTTAGAGAGGAAACAATTGGCCATACACACTGTGCCTTACATGTTGATTAGCGGAGATCTATACAAATTGGGCCATGATGAGGTTTTGCATCGATTATGTGCTAGAACATGAGCACATTGCAATTATGGAAGAAGCACATGGTGGGATCGCAGGAGGACACTATGTGGGAAATGCAACCACGCAGAAGATTCTTTTGATTTTTTCAAGGCCTATGACCATTTCCATTTCCTTGGCAAACCTAGAAAGAGGGATGAAATGCCCTTACAACTAATATCTAGCACGTAACCATTTGAGAAATGGGCTATCAAATTTGTAGGAATAATCTTTCCAAATGTGCAAAGGATTGGCTCATGGTATATCATGACTTTCACTGATTATTTGACATGGTGGGTAGAGGTAACACCTACAAAGGATTGTACAACGACTACAACTGCTAGATTTTTATGGGAAAATATAATCAACAGTACGGATGCCCATTGAGTTTGATAAGCGATAGAGGTACACACTTTCTTAATGAGACGGTTAGGATTATGTTATCGATACTAAGGTGGCCCATCAAAAGACTACCCCTATCACCCTTAAGAAAATGGAATCTGTTGAGGCATTTAACAAAATACTTAGTCACACAT
The DNA here is from genome assembly GCA_018340775.1 of Taxus wallichiana var. yunnanensis. NCBI lineage: Eukaryota > Viridiplantae > Streptophyta > Pinopsida > Cupressales > Taxaceae > Taxus > Taxus wallichiana. Next base: position 213,588,661 of record CM031240.1, read on the forward strand.
TGACTAATATATGTGATGTTGGTAGACAAGATTGGGATGACAAAGTATCGGCCGTTCTTTAGGAATACATGACAAACTACAAGAGATTAAATAAGGCCACACCATTTTAGTTGGTGTTTGGCACGGAAGCCTTCCTACCAGTTGAATTTATGTTACCTTTTTTGCATATAGAGTGCATAAGAGGATTATAAGATGAGCATGTGTTGGAATGAAGGATTGAAAAATTAATGCAGTTAGAAGAAATATTGTCACTCGTCAGGTGGAGAAAGAAGAATGAAAAACAAAACAAAAAGGCATGGAATGATCGTCACATCAAGAAGAAGAAGTTTGAAGCTGGGCAAATGGTTTTTCTATATGATTCCATGTTTCGGTGCCATCTTGGGAAGCTAAAATTCCATTGGTTGGGCCCTTACATCATCTTGTACATCCTTGATTCAAAGTGCGTGCGATTCTGTGCAATACTGGATGGGACGAGATTACAGGACACTTCAATGGGAGTAGGTGAAGCCCTACTATAAATAAGTCTTCTTGGTGTTTATAAATAAGGCAGTGTTGCCAATTAGAATAGACTTTCCTTTAATGCATTTTCTTTTCTTGTGTTTCCCTTTCTCGTTGTTCATTCCTTTCTATTGTTTTTTTTACACCATGTGCGCCAGTAACCACATTACATTTGGGAGGTTGTGTATGTGCAGAGGACGGCACATCGGTTTAGTGTGGGATGGAGTGAAAGGAAGTATAGGCATGTAATACAAGTGTGTGTTGGTAGTAGAAGTTATGGTGAATGGCCCGGTTAAAGGAATAAAGGTGCGTAAGGTTAATAGGTGCGTAGAGAAGAGATGGACATGAATGGTTGGTGTTAAGAAATCCTTGAAGAAACCATGTACAGGAAAAAGGAAGAGCGCGGGAACAACATGAGGTAGGTGAGGGAAAAGGATGGAAGAAGTTCCTTCGGCGCTATGAACTCACACGTAAGAGTCTTCAGTCAGGCTAGATTTTTGCACGCCAGAAGGTTGTAAAGGGGTTTTCACAAAGGATGTGGCACGTGGGAAAAACCGCTTAAGACCAACTTAGTGGAAAAATATGTATTTAAGGTCAAAGTATGGTGGTAGGTGAGAGAGCATTTAATGCTAGGAAAAGGGAAAAACTATAAATCAAAGGTCCAACACTTCAATATTTTCATTAAGATTACGAAGGGAAGAGATATCTTGCAAACTAGGCATCCAAAGTAAGATCTTTGGGTAGAAGGAAGTATTTTAGAGATCTAAAGTATATAGCTAGGGTAAATTCACAAACCCATAGGAAATGAGTACACGGGCGTGGAAAAGTTAAGTAAGAAAGCACCATCTTGTGGAAGGGTTTTTCCAGTTAGGGTTTGGTGAGAAGGGCATGAAGTTAGAAAGATTTTTACAAGAAGATCAAGCATAGGGCAAGATAGAGTGGTAAATTAGAGCAAGAGGGGAAGTTCTAAGTACTAAAACAAGTAAGAAAGATGACACCCGAGAAAACCAACCATCTCACCAAAGAAGCATAAACAAAAGGGAAAGGGAAAACAAACAACCGTTGAGAGCAAAAATGAAGAATGGTACGCAGAGATGCAATACCCAGATGGGGTGTTGCTAGGAAAAGAATGGGAATCACACCTAAGGAATATGACGGTGAATGATTATAAACATCACGCAACTACAACAAAGAAAGAGATGGCCTTGGAGTTGGTGCACCCAACCAACAAGAGAACATCAGAAGGCATGCCCATTTACATCGATGAGGTAAAGGTTAAGATGGAGAAGGAAGGGTTGCTGTAACTTTATGAACTACCATACTTTAGAAATCCTAAGTGCCTCTACCAGTGGATGATGTCGCACATGCATGAGGATCATTTCTATTTCACAGGTCGCAAGATGTGTATAACTTTCCAGTTAATTTCAAAGTTCACAGGCCTTACCTATGAGGGAGAGATTCTAGATGATAACTTGAGCAACAAAGAGGCCATTAAGGAGAAAGTAGCCACGTAATCCTACAAGAAAGGGTCGTGATAATTTGACATCACTAAGATCGTGAGACCCCTATGATGAAGATGAGAACGCACTGGTTACAAAGCTTAATGATTAGGAGAGATGGACATAGGTGAACAAGGCATGGCTTAATGTATACCGGGAAGTAGTTGAGGGGACCATCTATAATTTGTCCGCTTTCACCGCGGAGAAAATCATAAGCATCGCGTAGGAGGGTGACAAAATATTATTTGGCAACATCCTCCTCACTATTGTCTTCTCAGAAATTGGAGTGCGTGATGGACCAGATAAGTTTATTTGGGAATATCCTAGGGAAGACCCATCATCTACTAAAAGGTTCAAAAATTATACTTGTGTCAACATGATGGATACTCACAAGGCACATCTAGAGAAGTGGTACAAGCACATGCGGGGATGTGTTCAGGGTGGAGTGGAGAATTCCAGAGCAACTACCAGTGCTCTTGTATGAAAAATCATAGTTTACACTTCTGCATTGGTAGATAAAACTATGAGCCCCTGGTGAAAACTCCACTTCTCCTTCACCGCACAATATTTTCAAGTCAGGGATGAATAGGTTTAAAGAGGCCAAGAGACTAAGGTTTGACATAGTGAAGTAGATCAAAACCACAGAGATCTATGCGGGCAGATCGTCTAACCCAAGAAGCACACATACATGGAGAAGTATGTCTCCCACGAGGTCCAAATAATAAATTCCCTGGCTTTACCAATTGTAGGAAGGACCACAAGAAGGGTGTATCATGCATAAGGCCAAAGTTTGACAAGGAAGAAGAGAAGTCACCAGATAAGGAAGAAGAGAGAGCAACATCTCCCATACTAGAGTCCCCAGTTAGGGAGAAATAGAAGGTGATGGAGAAAGCTGATTCAAAGGATATAAAGAGCTTGGAGGCCTACAAAGGTGAAAGGGATGATGATGAAGATGATGAACCTAATGGATCTCAAGTCCCAAGAGTTTTTGAGGTAAATAATACAGAGGAAGAGGGAAAGAAAGAGAAGACTAACTACATCTTTGTTTGGAGGAAGGGTAGCCAGGAGGAGGAAGGCGCTCAAGACAAAGGAGGGAGTGAGGAAGTAAGTACAAGGAATCAAAGGACCCCAAGCCTCAAAAAGGAGAAGATAAATATAATTGAAACCTTGGTAGAACAAGAGTTGGAGCGAAGCGTGGAGATAGTGTTGAAGGAGGATGAAGAAGAAAGTGTCAGAAAAGATCACGACAACGCACAGTAGGAGGCCCTAGTTTGATGGTGAGCTTCCCAAAGGGCACGTGCATAGGAGGAAGGTGCACAAAGATCCAAAGGAAGAAGATGGATTATGTTGATGATCCAAATAAGGTGTTTCACGTGTGCTTCTAGAGCACTATTCCGGTGGAGCAACTCCTAGCTATGACATCATTTGATGTAGAAGGCACATACCCTCGGACGAGGAAAATGCTTTCGTGGGCATTTGAGTCCCACCTTGATAAGCCCAAGTTTGAAGTGAGCCAAGGAGCATTGATGCAAGTGCCAGAATCAAAAGGGACCAACCCCTTGGTGAACACTCAAAAGCTGTCCGATGAACAAATTTGCAACACGCTGAACAAAGTCTTAGTTGAGGTTGAAGCCAAACTCTTTGAAAGGAATGATAGAGTGAAGATTCTAGAGGTAGAGCTAGAGAAGAAGGAATAAGAGCTCCTGGAAAATACGAAGGAATTAAAACATGAGGAACTAGTCAGTGCTTAGCTAAGGCATGAATTAAAGGAAGAGAAGGCAAGAGTATGCGAAGTCTCCAAGAAGGTCGAGATGATCACAAATGCCATTATCTTAAAGCATCTAGACTTGATGCAACCTGCATAGAAATATGAATAAAGCCTGCAATACCTAGAATAATTAACTCACGTTCTCACCATGGAGAGGAAACCACTAGAATTTAAGTCTACGTAAGAAGTGTTGGCGTGCTAGGAAAAGGACAAGATGAAGGTTGTGGCCATTGTGGCCCAAAGACAAGAAAGGGCTCATGGATGTGAAATTCGTTGCCTAAGTCACTGAGGCCACTTATGACAACTACATCGATAGAGATAGAGTGGAGAGCATTCGGTTGTCATCTATGAAGCAGAGAGCTCAAGGAGTTCGGGAGAAGAACAAGGGAATAGGGTGGAACGTGAAAAATTCTAGCTGAGGTTGAGAAGAAATTAGAGGCTACTAAGACCTTGTGGGGCTCAATCAAAAATTGGTACAAAGAGTTATATCCTTAGATCACTCGAAGGATTTACACACTCGAGGATTTAGGAAAACAGTTGGAGGGAATCATGGAGACAATGAATACCCAAGGAGAAGGGCTAAGATTTGAGGAGGTGAGCACCTTAGTCGGTAACCTTTCCCAACAAGCACATAGTGAAGTTGATACCTGGAATAAGTTAGAGGCTGACTTGATGAAAGATTTCCCTCTCCTCTTGTAGAAATAATCATAGTTCCCATTCTTTCATTCTTCCCAAAAATTCTTCATTCCTTTATTCTTTCTCCAAACTATTCAAGGAAAATCATTCTTTATTCTTTGAGAAGGTGTTCCCGAGGGCAGAGAACAGGTGTAGTGTGGGGTGATGTTGGGCCCCTAAAGTATTGACTAAGTATAAAAATCTTCGTGGGCACGCAAGGCCTATTTGAAGAAGGGCGCACAAGGAGAAAACATGCGGGATAGGGTTTCAAGGGTGTCAATAGAACTAGTGGTGTGCATGCAAGGTAGAGAAAAGGTTTTGGGACTTAGCCATATTTGGCGTATCAGACATAACACAAGAAAAGTGTGACCCAACTACGCATGTGGAGTGGATAAGGTGTCATCCTGGAAACAGGGTGGCCTAGAAAGGAATATACCTTGCGATGGAAGATTCTAGAAGGTCATCATTGCAAAGAGTGGAGATCTTGAGCCTGAAGAAGCATGCTCCCATGGAGGACCACCTTGGACACTTGGAAATGGATCTGTAACTCCCACAAAGGCTTGAAGGTGTTGAGAAAGGCTATAAATACAAGTGCCTGGTAAAGGAAAAGAAGAGATATTAGAGAGAGCAGATGAGAGGCAAAGCTCTAGAGAATACATGGAGAGATTTATGGGTTGGGCTAGGATATTTGTAGGAAGAATGATGTATCAAGGGATGGGTACATGTTTTTCTTTTGCATTATAAGGGACGTAAGTCCAGTCTTGCTACATGGTTCTAATCTACACCATCATTTTGGTCTCAGATTGACCTGATAGATGTAACATGATTACTGGACATGTTCAAATATGAATATATGTGGTTGCGGCTCATACATATATCTTTTTGTTATGTTCATCATGTTTCATATGAATGAGTATAATCATTATGCATCCTCTTTCTCTCATGGTTCAGAAATGTCTTTTGTGAATGTGCTTCTTGTTTGAATGAATACATTAGTGTAGCATTTACTCGAAGTTCTCAGTCGAATAAGGAGTTTCTTCTGTATTTCTATTAATAATCTATGCTACATTCTTGTGCAACTCACATAAAAGAGGAGCTCAACGCCCACACGTGACTCGAGTGGGTGTGCATGGGGTTGTCCTTATTTTTATAGTTCTACCAAAAATTCTAGATGATGTTGAGAAGAAATTAGATGCTATTGAGACGTTGCGGGGCTCAATAAAAAATTGGCTAAAAGAGTTTAATCCTCGAGATCACTTGAAGGATGGACATGCTCAAGGATTTGGATAAATAGTTGGAGGGAATCATGGAGATAATGAATACCCAAGGAGAAAGGCTAAGCTTTCAAAAGGTGAGTGCCCTACTCGTGGTGACCTTTTCGACGAGCACGAGTGAAATCGATGCCTAGAATAAGTTGGAGGCTGAATTGATGAAAGATTCCAATCTCCTCTTGCAGAAATAATCATAGTTCTGCATTCTTTCATTCTTCCCCAAAATTCTTCATTCCTTTATTCTTTCTCCAAACTATTCAAGGACATTCATTCTTTACAACCCCATGTGCACGGCCTATCACCGGCGGGTGATGGGCGCTCGCCGAGGCATGTGCGGGTGTCGAGCCCCTCTTTTATGTGATTTGTGCAAGAATGTAGCATAGATGCGTAATAGAAAGATAGAATAAACTCCTTATTCAACTGAGAACTTTGAGTAAATGTTACACTAATGTATTCATTCAGATAAGAAGCACATTGACAAAAGATAGATCTAAACCATGAGGGAAAGAGGATGCATAATGATTATACTCATTCATATGAAACACATTGAACATAAAAAAGAGATATGTATGAGCCACAAACCACATATATTCATATTTGAACATGTCCAATAATCACATTACATCTATCAGGGTCATTACAGACCAAAATGATAGTGCAGATTAGAACCATGTAGCAAGACTGGACTTACATCCCTTACAATGCAAAAGAAAAACATGTACCCATCCCTTGATACATCATTCTTCCTACAGATCTCCTAGCCCAACCCATAAAGATCTTAATGTATTCTCGCAGATCTTTGCCTCTCATATGCTCTCTCTCTAATCTCTCTTCTTTTCCTTTAGGATGCTTGTATTTATAGCCTTTTTCAACACCTTCAAGCCTTTGCGGGAGTTGTAGATCCGTTGCCAAGTGTCCAAGGTGGTCCTCCATGGGAGCATGCTTCTTCAAGCTCGAGCTCTCCACTCTTTGCAATGATGGCCTTCTATAATCTTCCATCGCAAGTTATATTCCTTCCTAGGCCACCATGTTGCCAGGTTGACACCTTATCCACTCCGCATGCATAGTCGGGTCACGATTTTCTCATGTTCTATCTGATACGCCAAATATGGCTAAGTCCCAAAACCTTTGCTCTTCCTTACACACATGCCACTGGTTCTACCAAAACCCTCCTTAAACCATATCCTGCACACTTTCTCCTTTCACGCATTTCTTGAGATAGGCCTTGTGCACCCACATGCCTTTTTGTACTTAGTCAATACTTTAGGGGCCCAAAATCACCCCACACTACACCTATTCTCTCGCCCTCGGGAACACCTTCTCAAAGAATAAAGAATGATTGTGCTTGAATAGTTTGGAGAAAGAATAAAGGAATGAAAAATTTTAGGGAAGAATGAAAGAATAGGAACTATGATTATTTTTGCAAGAGGAGAGGGAAATATTTCGTCAAGTCACCTCCAACTTATTCCAGGTATCGACTTTGCTGTGCCTGTTGAAAAAGGTCACCAACTAGGGCGCTCACCTCCTCAAAGCTTAGCCCTTATCCTTGGGTATTCATTGTCTCCACGATTCCCTCCAACTATTTTCCCAAATCCTCGAGTGCGTCCATCCTTCGAGTGATCTAAGGATACAACTCTTTCAACCGGTTTTTGATTGAGCCCCGCAAGGTCTTAATAGCCTTTGATTTCTTCTCAACCTTGGCTAGAATTTTTTCACATTCTACCCTATTCCCTTTGTTCTTCTCCTTGAAATATTTGAGCTCTACTTCATGGGAGACAACTAGAATGCTCACCACTCTATTTCTATCGGTGCAGTTTTCATAAGTGGCCTCAACAAATTGGGTGGCAGCTTTCACTTCCATGAGGAATTTCTTGTCTTGGGCCAAAATGACCACAAAATTCATCTTGTCCTCTTTTTCTGGTGTGAGAACACTTCTTCCACGTAGACTTTAATGCCATTGGTTGCCTCTCCATGGTGAGAACGTGAGTTAAGTCTTCTAGGAATTGTAGGCTTGATTCATATTTCTACACGGGTGGTGTCAAGTTTGGATGCTTCAAGATAATGGCGCTTGTGATCATTTCCACCTTCTTGGAGACTTCGCGTACCCTTGCCTTCTCTTCCTTTAATTCATGCCTTAGCTGAGTGCTGACTAGTTCCTCATGTTTTAACTCCTTAGTCCTTTCCAAGAGCTCTTCTTCTTCTTCTCCAACTCTACCTCTAGAAACTTTGATCTGTCATTCCTCCCAGAAGAGTGTAGCTTCAACCTTGACCAATAATTTATTCACTACATTGTAAATTTGTTCGTTGGACAACTGTTGAGAATTCACCAAGGGGTTGGTTCCTTTTGATTTTGGCACTTTCATCAATGCTCCTTGGCTCACTTCAAACTCGGGCTTGTTGAGGTGGGACTCAAATGCCCATGAAAGCATTTTCCTCATCTCGAGGGTATGCACCTTCCGCATCAAACAATGCCATAGCTAGGAGTTGCTCTATCGAATAGTGCTCTAGAAGCGTGCGCACAACACCTTGTTTGGATCATCAACATAATCCATCTTCTACCTTTGGATCTCTGTGTGCCTTCCTCCTATGTGCATGCCCTTTGGGAAGCTCACCATCAAACTGGGGCCTCCTACTGCGATGTCATGATCTTTTCTAACACTTTCTTCTTCATCCTCCTTCAGCACTATCTCTGCGCTTCGCTCCAACTCTTGTTCTACCAAGGTTTTAATTATCTTTTCGCTTCCTTTTCTGTGGCCTCGTTTATCTGCTCCTTTGTGAGGCTTGGGGTCCTCTGATTCCTTGTACTTACTTCCTTGCTCCCTCCTTTATCTTGAGTGCCTTCCTCCTCCTGGATACCCTTCCTCCGAACAAAGAGGTATTCATTATTCTCTTCCTCTCCCTCTTCCTTTGAATCATGCACCTTGAAAATTATTGGGCCTTGAGCTCCCTTAGGTTCATCATCTTCATCATCATCCCTTTCATCCTTTGTAGGCCTCCAAGCTCTCTATATCCTTTGAATCAACTTTCTCCATCACCTTCTATTTCTTCCTAACTAGGGAATCTAGTATGGGAGATGTTGCTCTCTCTTCTTCCTTGTCTGGTGACTTCTCCTTTGTGATAGGTTTTTCCTGTTCTAGCATCTTTTCTCTGACCGGGACTTCTTCCTACACGCATAAGTGCTAGGCTTACCACTTGTCTCTGGAGCACCCACTGTTGGTACACTTTGGACACTTGGTGCCTTTTTCCCTTACACCTCTTCTCTTTCTCTCTTCATCGGCATGAGATTCCTTCTTCCCATAGGGTCTTCAGGAATGGAGACATCACATTCTAGGTATGTGCCCTTTTCAAACTTCAGCCTTATGTGCAGATACACCCTTGCCATGGTCTTTCCTACAATTGGTAAAGTTAGGGACGTTGTCATTTGGACCTCGTGGGAGACATACTTCTCCACATATGTGTGCTTCTTGGGGTATACAAGCTGTATGCATAGTTCTCTGTGGTCTTGATCTACTTCACTAAGGTCAAACCTTAGTCTCTTGGCCTCTTTAAACCTATTCACCCCTGCTTGAAAATATTACGCGGTGAAGGAGAAGGGGATTTTGCACTAGGGGCTCATAGTTTCATCTACCAATTTGAATATGCTAATGCGAAGTGTTGGTATACTGAAAACTCTACTTCTTCATGCAAGAATGCTAGTAGTTACTCTGGAATTCTACACTCTACCCCGAATGCATCCCGTATGCACTTATACCACTTCTCTAGATGCACCTTGTGAGTGGCCGTCATGTTGTCACAAGTATATTTTGTGAACCTTTTAGCGGGCAATGGGTCTTCCCGGATATTCCCAAATAGACTTATCCGGTCCATCGGGAACTCTGATTTCGAGAATACAATAGTGAGGAGGATGTTGCCAAATAATATTTTGTCACCCTCTTACCCATTGCTTATGATTTCATCCGCGATGAAAGCAAAAAATATTGTAGATGGTTCCCTTAGCTATTTTTATGGCATACATTAAGCCATGCCTTGTTCACCTATGTCCATCTCTCCTGATCATTAAGCTTCGTAACCGGTGCATGCTCATCCTCATCACGGGGTCTGGGATCTCAATGATGTCAAAGTATCGCAACCCTTTCTTGTAGGTATACGTGGCTACTATCTCCTTGATGGCCTCTTTGTCGCTCAAGTCATCATCTAGACTCTCTCCCTCACAGGTAAGGCCTGTGAACTTTGAAATTAACTAGGGAGTTATGCGCATCTTGGATCCTGCACTATAGAAATGATCCTCATGCATGTGCGACATTAGCCATAGGTAGAGGCACTCAGGATTTCTGAAGTATGGCAGTTCATAAAGTTGTAGTAACCTTGCCTTCTCCATCTTAACCTTTACCTCGTCATTGTAAATGGGCATGCCTTCTAGCATTCTCTTGTTGGTTGGGCGCACCAACTCCAAGGCCATCTCCTTCTCTGTTGTAGTTGTGTGATGGTTATAATCACTCACCGTCATCTTCCTTAGGTGTGATTCCCATTCTTTTCCCAAAGCAACACCCCATCTGGGTATTGCATCTCTACGTACCATTCTTCATTTGTGCTCTCGATGACTGTTGTTTGTTTTCCCTTGCCCTTTTGTTTCTTCTTCTTTGGTTTTTCGGGTGCCATATTTGTGACTAGTTTTAGTACTTAGAACTTCTCCCTCTTTCTCTACTTTACCACTCTATCCATCCCCAAGCTTGATCTTCATGGAAAAATCCTTCTAACTCTGTGCCCTAGTCGTCAAACCCTAACTAGAAAAACCCTTCCACAAGACGATGCTTGCTTACTTAACTTCTCCACGCCCATGTACTCCTTTCCTACTGGTTTGTGAATTTACCCTAGCTATGCACTTCAGATCTCTCAAATGCTTCCTTCGTCGTAAAGATCTTGCTTTGGATGCCCTAGTTTGCAAGAGCTTTCTTCCCTTCGTAATCACAATGCAAATAATGAAGTGCTCAACCTCTTATTTATAGTTTTTCCCTTTTCCTAGCATTAAGCTCTTTGGCTCACCCACCTCCGTACTTTGACCTTAAATGCAGATTTTTCCACTAAGCTGGTCTTAAGCACTTTTTCCCACACACCACATCTTGCACGAAAACCTCTTTATAACCTTGGCGTTGAAAAATACAACCCGAATGAAGTATCTTATGCGTACATTCATCATTGCGTCAAAGCACTTCTTCTGTCCTTTTCCCTATTTTTGCCCTCGCCTACCTCATCTTGTTTATGCACTCTTCCTTTTTCCTGTATGTGGTTTCTTCAAGGCTTTATTGATACCAACAATTCACGTCCATATCTTCTCTATGCACCTATTAACCTTACGCACCTTTAGTCCTTTAACCGGTCATTCACCACAACTTCTACTACCAATGCACACTTGTATTACAGGCCTATACTTCCTTTCACTCCATCCCACACTAAATTAATGCACAGTCCTCTACGTGTACACAACCTCCCAAATGTAATATGGTTATTGATGAACACGGCGCAAAACAAAACAATAGAAAGGAATGAACAACGAGAAAGGGAAACACAAGAAAATAAAATGCATTAAAGGAAAGTCTATTCTAACTGGAAACACTACCTTATTTACAAACACCAAGAAGACTTATTTATAGTAGGGCTTCAACCTACTCCCATTGAAGTGTCCTGGTAATCTCGTCCCATCTAGCGCTTGCAACTGGCACGTGCCTAAATCAAGGATGTATGAGATGATGTAAGGGCCCAACCAATGGACTTTTAGCTTCCCAGGATGGCATAGAAACTTGGAATCATATAGAAAAACCATCTACCCAACCTCAAACTTCTTGTTCTTGATGTGATGATCATGCCATGCCTTTTGTTTTTCTGTTTTAGTCTTCTGGCTCCACCTGGCGAGTGACCTGTCTTTTGTCCAACTGCATTAATTTGTCAATCCTTTCTTCCAAAGCACTTGCTCATCGGCTAATCCTCCGCGCGCACTATACACAACGAAGGTAACATGAATTCAACTGGTAGAACAGACCTCTGCGCAAAACACCAATTGAAATAGTGTGGCCTTATTTAACCTCTTGTAGGTTGTCCTATATGCCCAAAGAATGGTGATACTTTGTCATCCCAATATTGTCTACCAACATCATAGATCTTAGTCAACGTGTGACTAAGAATTTTGTTAAATGCCCTGAGCAGTTCCATTTACTTAAGGGTGATAGGGGTAGTCTTGTGATGGGCCACCATAAATTCTAATAACAAAATCCTGACCGTCTCATTGAGAAAGTGTGTACCTCTATCACTTGTCAAACTTAATGGGTATCCATACATGCTAATTATATTTTCCCAAAAATATCTAGGAGATGCAGCCACTGTATAATCCTTTGTAGGTGATACCTCTAACTACCGTGTCAAATAATCAGTGCAAGTGATGATATACCATAAACCAGTCCATTAGGCCACTGGCGAGATTGGTCCTACAAAGTCGATAGCCCATTTCTTAAATGGTTCCGCGCTGGCTATTGGTCGTAAGGGCATTTCATCCCTCTTTCTAGGTTTGCAAAGGTGATGACAATGGTCACAGGCCTTGAAAAACTCAATACAATATTGGTAAATGGTTTCCCACAAAAGCCCTACAAGAAGAATCTTCTACATGGTTGCATTTCCCACATAGTTTCCTCCTGTGATCCCACCATGCACTTCTTCCATAATTTTAATGCGCTCACATTCTAACATGCATCGGCGCAGAATCTCATCATGGCCCAATTTTGATAGATCTTCGCTAAACAACATGTAAGGCATGGTGTGTATGGCCAATTGTTTCCTCTCTAAGGCCTTCATCCCTTCTGGTGCCACACCTCTCTTAAGAAATACTGTAATGTCCTCCAAATCAGGGCGCATTCTGCAACCTAAAGCGGTTGTGCATCTGGCATAGTCTCCTCAATGCTTTGCATGTCCTCCCTGAGTCAATCCTAGACAAGTGATCGGGTCCAAAATTACTCTTTCCTGGCTTGACAACCACTGTGAACTCAAATTCCTAGAATAGTAGGACCCATCGACATATGTGCCCTTGTAGAACGAGCTTGTTTACCAAGTATTTTAATGTCATGTGGTCCATGTAGAATACAAATGGTGTTGCTAGTAGATATTTCCTGAACTTGTGCAACGTATAGATCATGGATAGTGCTTCATGCTTAGTAGTGGTGTAATTTTGTTCTGTTGATGTTAACTTTCTACTTGCAAAGCACAAGGGATGGTCAACAATCCCTTCACTAGGTTGTGCCAGTACTGCTCCAACGGCTGTACCAGAGGCATCCACATGAACATGGAAAGGTTTATCCCAAATGGGGAAATAGAGAATGGGTGTTGTGACAAGCCTATCCTTCAAAGTGTCAAATTCCCTCTATTGTGCCTCTCCCTAATGAAAGGCACTCTTGTGTCTAAGTAATTCCTCCAAGGGTGCGACGATCTTGGCATATCCCTTGATGAAATTCCTATAGTAACCCGTATGCCCAAGGAATCTGTGCACGACACTTTGGCTAGTAGGCTCCCCTAAACCCACAATGGCTGCAACCTTGGTGAGATATACTAGTAAGCCCTCCTTGCATATGATATGTCCCAATAAGGTTCCAAATGGGGTAACAAAGACACACTTCTTGATGTTGAGGGATATCCTCAACTGTGGACACCTTTCAAAAATTAGTCTTAAGTTATCACAATGGCTCTTGACTAGACCATACACAGCTTCAATCATTCAAATAGAATTGAATAAATTTGTGGATAAAGTCTTGAAATGCTTGTACCATAATGCGTGAGAACATAGTAGGTGTATTGTTCAAACCAAAGGGCATGACCATATAGGAAACCCTTCCCCACTCAGTGGTGAAAGTTGTCTTCTCCTGGTCCTCCTTTGCAATCTGAACCTGGTGGTACCCTGAAAATCCATCCGTAAAGGAATATACTTCACGTCCGGCCACTCCTTCCAAAAAATTTCAATGAAGGGGGTTGGAAAAGGATCGATGACACAAACTACATTCAACTCCCTATAGTCTACACATATCCTTATCCTTCCATCCTTTTTGATACTAATGACCATTGGACTTACCCACTCTGACTCTTCAATAGCTTCAATGATGCCCGATGATATCATCTTATCTATTTCTTCCTTGACCTTCATGCATAGGTTAGGATTCATTCAGTATGGTCTCTTTCAAAATGGCACGCACCCTCCTTGAAATTGATCCTCATTTCTCCCAAGGAATGTTGAAATACTTTGAGTTCATGAGGCTCTCTCGATGTGTAGGCCACCAACATGCTACATTTTCAAGTAGGCTATAACTGAGCATCCCTCTTCTTTCGTCCTCATTTTTCCACTAAGCTTCCATGTCCCGTAAGAAAATTTTAGGGTATGCCCCTCCATAGTAACTTGGTAACTTTTTTCCTCATAGGTGCTTGAGTGAGTGCACCTTTGTCACTTTTTTACAGACCCCCTCAGCTGTCACCCAATTAACTCATAGGTCCGTGTGCCCAATTGTCACATGCCATGCTTGTGGTATCACTCACAGACTGGGCATCCTCAAATTGGATAAATCCTTCTATAGGGTGAATTATCTCTAGGTCTCTGATGGAGTGCACATAAATTCTATCAAGGACCTCTTCTCCCAAAGGTTTAGTGTAAGGCATCGAATTCTCATCTGTTAGGGGGATGATGACCCGTTCTTCCTTGTTCTTGAAACTGATATATCCTTTGTTGAACCTCAAGTTAGCATTGTTCTTATAGCACCATGGGCACCCAAGCAATGTTGGAAAATTGTTTGCCTCGGTGAGTGCCAAGACTTCAAAGTCTCTAGTAAACTTGGCCCCTGAATGGTAATCACTGCATCCTTTAATACTCCAATGGGCATTGCCTTAGTTTTTTTCCATATACAACACATTTGAAGATGGATGCAATGTGGGCCTTCCCATTTGATGTCAGGAATCCAATGTAAGAACATTGACTTCTGCTCCCATGTTAATCAATATGTTTCTTAGAAGCCAACCATCCACAACTGCATTTAGTGTGATTTCCTTGTCATAGTCAAGGCTATGGGGAGGGAGGTTTACATGCAACACCTTCCTTTCACGCTCCACTCCGACGCATGACATCTTCTCCCGTAGTCATTCTCCTAGTAAGGGAATAATATTCTCTTGCCTTAACATTTTGCACACTTCCTTGACCTCATCCAGGTCCTTTTGCGGAGCCTCAACATTCCTTCTTTATTCCTGCTACTGGACTACTCTTTTAGACACTAGATTTCTCCCTGCAAACTCGGAATGACATCCATTATCTCTTGATACACTTCTTTCTTGTGGGAAGGTTCTCGAATACTTCCCTTGAGACTAGAGTATTTTGCCTTGGTAATTCTTTGGCACACGTAACCTCTGCTTGTGTTGTCACCAGAACAGGTTCTAACCCTAACTCACGTTCCACTCTAGGAATCCACTATGTGTTTTCCTTCTTTATACTCACCATCCTAGCACCCTTGTCTTTCCGGTGCTACTGGCTCATGTGCTCAAACAACTCAGGGAAATCCTCATACCTATGCTTTTTCCCGACCCACAAGCAGTGCAATAAATCTAGACACTCACGCCTGTAATGTTATGTAGATCCACAATTATAGTAGGTTCCTCATGGGAACTCACTTCTTCATCTCTCGTGGTTACTACGACAACGAAATCCTCCATGAGAACCTCTTCCACGTGCCCCTCCATCCATGCGTCCTTCATAATGGTGATCATCTTCCTTGGAACTATTGGCAAGGTTGGTCTAGCGCACACCATGATCAATGGCCTCATGGATCTGGTCAATAAGCCTACAATCCTTAGTATCATGGGTTATAGAGGTGTATATCTTATAGTAGCAAGACACATTCTTCCGAATTATGTGCTGCAATAGGGGACATCTACTTGCATCATGGTCCCCATGACAAATCTCACAATCTACCACTATGGTGCGTACTAATTTCTGGGGGCAACTATCCTTGGCATGCCCCTCTACTTCACAATCCACACACCAAATACCACTATGAGTCTCATGTTCAGCAAACCGACTAGCCTTCCTCTCTCGGGGTAGTGATCCCCTTTGTGTGCCATATCAATTCACACTTGTGCACATGTTCCGCAACATCCTCTATACCCTAGTAATCTGGCAAGTGTAAAGACATTTTAAAGATTACTTGAGGAGGTGGCTAAGGCCCCTGTCCTCCTGATCCAGATCCCTGGTTTCCTACGGTGTTCCCTCCAGTGTTGCCTCCACTAGATCCACTGGATCCACCAGGTCCTGTGCCTCTTGATCCACTAGTTCCACCTCTAGATCCTCCTATAACTAGCAATGGGCCTACAAGTGGTCATGCCTATAGTCCCCAATGTCCCACTAAACTATGTAAAAATGGTCTGCAAGATTTCTCCACTGCTAGAAGTGTATCCCGCGCCACTCCCACATGTGTTGCCTAAACCTTGCGTACTTGTACTTTTCCCAAAAATTCCTATAAAAATCAGAATTGTATGAGTAGCCATGGACATCCCAAATGAAAAATTATACCTCCTAAGTGTCGATCGGTCACTCCCACCGATACCAACTGGGTTATCAATACTCCTTTTATTTAGAAAACCAAGCGCTGGGGTTAGTCGCGAGATAGGTTCGGATACATGTCGATGGCTCTCCTTTCTCCATGTGACGAACTCTCATCAGAAGCTAAAGGGGCCTCTCTCCCATGCTTTCCAAGATGGGGTAGCATAGACTGCTCAGGCTCCACGTCCTCTGCGTGAACTTCAACACCCTCTCGCAACGTATGCCTCCATAGATCCATCACACTTATAACCTCACGTTGTCTAGTCATATCCCTTTCACAAGCTTCACTATACTTGAGTTGTATCTCTTCCCTTTCCTTTTCAGCCGCAATGTCCGCCATCTTCCTCCACCCTAGCTTCCTCACCTGAAGTGCTTAGAGCAGCTTAATGACCATGGGAAATGCTTCTAAAATCAAAGTAATAGCCAAGATCTTCATAAAGCAAGAGGAATAGCACTCAAAAATGACCCTCGAGGCTCCCTCAAAACTTGAACTCGAAAGCGTTTGGAAAAGATTATGTCGAAATGACATATTCCAAAATGTAATTGGCCAAAGACTCCCTTCCACCGATTATCAATATCACGCATCCAAGTTAGATCTACATCCTTCACCTTTGATAATCATCTTGGGTCCATACACATGATCTATGAACCGGCTTGATCTAGATGTGTATGTCGAGAGCCATTCATATAGCTCTACTAGGAAGCAACAAAAGAATGTCTCATACAACTCATAGTATAGGTTCTCTTCTACCCATCTACGTGCATTGAACTCAACTCCGGTGTTTAATCTTTAAGAAAACTCATCCTTCGTGCTTTTGAACCGTGTTTCAACACTCTCTAGAGTCAGCGCTCTATCATTACACATCACAAAGATAGATTTGCATGTCATTTCTCACAACAAATTTGAAAAGGGTCTTGGCAAAGTAACCAAGATGTAGTCAATTTTTATACCCCTTAACAAATAAGGACAACCCCATGCACAATGGCCTATCACCCAGTGGGTGTTGGGCACTCACCCGAGGCACGCGTGGGTGCCCACCCCTCTTTATGTGAATTGTGCAAGAATGTTGCATATATACGTAATAGAAAGACAGGAAGAATCTCCTTATTTGAATGAGAACTTCGAGTAAATGATACACTAATGTATTCATTCAGACAAGAAGAACATTGACAAAAAATAGATCTGAACCATGAGGGAAAGAGGACGCATAATGATTATACTCATTCATATGAAACACACTAAACATAAAAAAGAGAAATGTATGAGCCGTGAACCACATATATTCATATTTGAACATGTCCAGTAACCATGTTACATCTATCGAGGTCATTACAAACCAAAATGATAGTGTAGATTAGAACCATGTAGCAAGACTGGACTTACGTCCCTTACAATGCAAAATAAAAACATGTACCCATCCCTTGATACATCATTCTTCCTACAGATCTCCTAGCCCAACCCATAAAGTTCTCCATGTATTTCTACAGAGCTTCACCTCTCATCTTCTCTCTCTAATCTCTTCTTTTCCTTTACCAGACACTTGTATTTATAGACTTTCGAACACCTTCAAGACTTTACGGGAGTTGAAAATCCATTTCCAAGTGTCCAAGGTGGCCCTCCATGGGAGCATGCTTCTTTAGGCTCGAGATCTCAACTCTTTGTGATGATGGCCTTCTAGAATCTTCCATCGCAAGGTCTATTCCTTCCTAGGCCACCTGTTTCCAAGATGACACCTTATCCACTTTGCATGTGCATCCGAGTCATGCTTTTCTCGTGTTCTTTATGATATGCCAAATATCTCTAAGTCCCAAAACCTTTTCTTTACCTTGCACACATGTCATTGCTTCTAGCAAAACCCTCCTAAAACCCTATCTTGTGTGCTTTCTCCTTGTGTGCCCTTCTTCAAATAGGCCTTGCACGCCCACGTGGCTTTTTGTACTTAGTCCATAATTTAGGGGCCAAACATGGTACTATCCCTATGTCATGTGCAAACTTGTTTGTTTGTTTGTGGCCATGATGGCCTTACATGTCTTGGGACATCGTGTGTGATGTACCATGATTGCAACCCACTTATTGTGTCTTATTTTGTCTTCTTATGTCTTTACATTATGAATTTTCTTGGTAGTTTTTACACTATTTACATTGATTACACACTAATTTATACATGTACGCTTGTGTGTACTAACTCTCGTCTTTGGCTATTTTTTTTTTTATGTTCACCTTGGTTTCTAAGTAAGCACTTTCCTTCCCCCCGGGGGTAGAGTACATGTAGATGGTCCTCTTTTGGGGCTGCATTCTCCTATAAACGATGTCGCATGTGCCCCCAAAGGGGGAATAATTTGTCGTTTACATACTACACAACACATTTACACCGGTTCAATCGGTGCACTTTCATCCCTTGGCATTGTGGGTTACATACAATGAGTGGGTTCAAACTAGTCTATGAACCCCGTACATAGTGAATTTTACATGACATTTTAGTTATTAGCATTCTTGGAAGCAGTTAAAGGTTGGAGAATACAATGGAATCCCTCCCTATAATTCTTAGGCCGGTGGCCTCATATTTCCCAAAAACCGGGACGTATAGAGATCCCTTCACACACATTCAAGGAAGTAGTTATACATTGGAGGATACAACATAATACCTCCCTACGCTTCTTCGACCTAAGGTGTCAGATCACCCAAAAAACCCTGACAGTAAAGGATATCCTTTTACACTCTCTTTATCAACATGGATCAGGTGCACATGTTCTATTTACACTTTTTCATTTGCATTTTTCACAAGCTTTTTACATTTATGCATCTTTTACATTGCATTTTTACACATACATACATATATAATTGACTACTTGATCATTTTCTCCTTACAAGTCTGAGTGTATGAGAAAAAAATAGTCAAATGGGGGCAACAAAAACAACAACAATGTCAGCAAAAAAATCGTGATAGCATAAACCATACTAGTATCATGCGGGTACATCACACTCATCAACAACTACACACACATTTCTGCCTTAGGTTCACTCTTATCACTTTTTTCACTTTTTCATCTTTAGTTTCCACGTTCCATCATATTTTTGTCACTCCACACTTTGTCTAGTCCTTTGACACGAATCTACATCACTCTACATGGATTATTAGGTATGCATCTCTATCTACTTTATGTTACCGAGCTTTCCACTCACCAACATAAAGTGGGGGCAAATGTAGTCACAAAATCATGCACTTTAGACATTATTTAGTCCCAATCTCATACCACTATTTAGAATGTTTTTAGTAAAGATAGTAAAAATTTAAGCCCCAATCTTTTGACCATCATACTTTGTTTTCTTTCGTCATTCGACCTCTTGCACTTGCATGCCCAGTAAATTTTTCATTTCGTGTTGTTTTTCCCCGGGTCCCACTAGGGGTGCCACGATCATTTTTGAACTTTCCCACCACTTTTTGAGAACTTTCTAGCCATTTTGGCTTCTTATCTTTTTGGTGGTTGGCCATTTAGAGGTTAATTTAAAAATTATCCAAAGAGAACCATATAAATATAAAGTTATGAGACCATAATTAGGGATGAAACACTAGTCACTATTATCACCCACCTAGGGTTGCATTCATCTAAGGAATTTGGAGATCATTTGCATACATTTAGATCATTCCCAATGGACAAGAATGGCTCATCTACATCATACAAGCATAGGAGGGGATTTTGTTATATTCCATCCACCATTCTACTACATTTTTACATATAGTTATTAATCGCTACTTTACAACGAGCGAATGACACAAGATCGCCTAGGGCACATGGTGTACACACACACACACACCAAAACTACATTTGGGTCTGAAATGTAGTGCAATGCTTAGTCAGTAAGCCCAATGTTGTGGCCACTGAGGTTAGTCCGTCCCATTCATTTGAATTTTTTTTAGGGTTTTGATACTTCTTGTGGTTTCTTGTAGGTTTTTTTATTATATTAGATTACCAACAACACCTAGAGCGGCAATGAATATGATGTGACACACAAGGGTTTTAGACAACCTCGCCAAACCTATAAAAATTAGTTTCAGACCTCCTACATAGACCATAACACCCATACTAAAGACTAGGGTTCCCACAAGCACCCCATTGCAGAGAATCAATCCAGATATATCCTTTTTTTTTTTTTTTACCGTGGCATATTCATTTACTCCTCCTGTTTCTCCAGCAATCTCTATGACATAGTCTAGCAAGCTCGATGAATCAGTTGAGTTCTTACTAACTACATTTTTACCCTAGGGTTTCACATATCTACTTTCTTAGTTGTTTAGGTCATTTTCCATAGGCATAAATTGTATTTTCTATTGTACTTACATGTTGTTAAAGCTTATATTAACTACACACATACTCCCCATTTTAGTTAATCAACAAGATAAGTTGATTCAAAGGGGAACACTCAAGTCCATGCCACATGCCCTTGTAGAAATTACTAGTGAGGGAAAGGATAAGAAACAGAAACGAATAAAGAGAAAAAAAAAAAACCTAAGAAGGAAACCAAGACTAACCAAACCCAACACAAATGCTTCTACTTCTGAGCCTAAAGCTTAGAAGGAAAAGTGTAAGTGTTCCTATTCCAAGAAGTTGCAACATGAAGAGAATCAATGTATGAGAAAAAAATAGATCACCTTACTTATTTACTTGGGAATAATAATATAGGTTTTCTTAAGTCTATTAAGAAAAATTCTTGGAAGTCAAATTCTTCCAAAGTAAAGGAGTCAAAATATGAGAAGAATAAATCAAATTCCCTTATATCTAGAGTTGTTCCTTCATCGATGCAGATCATAGATTCCAGTGCTTCACAACACATGGGTTATTCACAAGTTGATTTAGTCAACATTGAACCACGTGGCATGTCTGAAATCACTTTGGGTGATGACACTTTTTTGTTGGTTTATGGTAGTGGATCAATAAAATTAGATGGTGGGAACAATGTTTTAAGTGTTCCCGATCTCTATACCAATCTCTTATCAGTTTACAAAATCACTCATATTGGTGAAGAAATGTGAGTGGAAATTTAATCCTAACTAGGTGATTATTCGTGAGTTTCATAGTGAGTCTACAATGGCTGAGGGAAAGGTGGATCATCAATTATGATTGTAAACCTTATCCCACTTCATTTTTGATTCTTCATCCAATTCCTTTGTCACTCATGCGGATGAGGTTAATAAGCTATGGCATGACAATTTTATTCATGTAGAATTTGTTACCTTGAGCGATTGGGACAAAATGATATGGTCAATAGGTTACCTCATGAAAATTTTTATAAGGGTCCTTATGAGGGTTGTGCCCTTAGGAAGTGCCTTGAAGAAAATTTTGCAAAAGGAAAATCCTAGAGAGATTCTTGTCACTTGGATCTTGTTTATGTTGAAATTTCTAGCCCATTCCCATTTTCTTCATTTACTATATCTCTTTATATAGTTATATTCATTAATGAATTTTTGTGTTACACTTGGGTGTATTTTCTCAAACTAAAATCAAAAGTTTTTATCACTTTCGAGACTTCGGGGCTCTTCTTGAGAAATAGGATGAAAGATATATCAAGGCTATTCAAAGTGATAATGGAGGTGAGTATGCGAGTAATATGTTTGATTATTTATTTACCTTAGAAGGGATTACTTTGCAACACATAGTTGTTTATAGTCCTTCACAAAATGGTGTTTGGAAAGAAGGAGCTAAATGCTTAAGAAGATAGCTACTTGTATCATTCACTCTAAATCCCTTCCTTTGTAGTATTGGGCTGAATCCATGAATTATACTTGCTATATTCAGAACCACATTATGTACAAGGTAATAAAGGGATGATACCCTTTGAATCTTGGTATGGATGTAAAATTGATGTTGAGAAATTTCTGAAATCAAATGTTATGGATCACATTCTTAAAAAAGAGATAAAATTCCTTGGAATCATAGTCCATACCTTGTATCTTTGTAGGGTATCCCGATGGAATGAAAGAATATAGATTGTTGAACCCTAATACTCATAAATTTTATATCAAGAGAAGCGTGAAGTATGATGAGACATATTATAATTTTGTATCTCCACCCATGAAGGTCCTTGTGCCCCTCTCTAATTATTCTGATGATGATCTAGTTAAGAATCCTCTTCCTCTTGATCCTCTTGCTCATCCCTCTCCTCATGCTTCATAAAATCCTTCAATTTTTACAGTAGTGATGATGAGGACGCTTTTCCTTCTCACTCGAGTGAAGAATATATAGATTCTAAGCCTAAATAGCCTCCCAGTCCTCATTAGGCTATACGGACCTGCATAGTCTTTGGAGATTAAACAGGGGATCCTTTAGATGAGAGACAAACTCATTCGAGTTCACTGGAACCCATGCTTTATTTTCCTTTACTTTTGACCCTCAATATTTCCTAGAGCCTTCTCAGATTCTTGAGTGGGATTTTTTCATGGATGAGAAGTATTCCTCAATCATGAATAATGATACTTGGGAACTCACCTCTCTTCTAAAAGGAAGAAATATGGTTTGGTGCTAGTGGGTATCTTGAAAAAGTATAGTTCGATGGGAATACCAAGAAGTTTAAAGTGCGACTTGTAGCTAAGGGTTTCTCCTAAGTTGTTGGGGTTAACTATTCATAGATATTTCCTCCCGTTGTGAATATGACTTCCATTTAATCGGAACTTTCTTTCGTTGTCCTAAATAGATGGGAAGTCTATTAGATGGACGTTAATAGTTTCTTCCTTCATGGAGACCTAGAGGATAAAATATTTATAGAACAACCTCCAAGTTATGCCCACGATTCCTCCATCATTTTAAAGTCAAATTAGTCCCTCTATGGCCTTAAATAAGCCCCTCAAGATTGGTATGCCAAGATGGAATCCTTTCTTCTTACATTAGGGTTCACTAGGTGTCACTCTAACCCTAATGTTTACATTCTATGGTAAGATGAGTCCATTCTTATCCTCATTATGTATGTTGATGACTTGTTGATCATAGGTAGTTATTCCTCTATCTTTGATTATGTAAAGACTACCTTAGAAAACAAGTTAATCATGACCAACTTAGGTTTTCTTCACTAATTTCTTGGGATACAAATTACCCAATCTGACTTAGGAATTGTGATTACTCAACCTAAGTAAACCCTTTATTTTCTACCCATGTCTCCTATGTACGATTGTAATCCATCTCCTATTCCCTTCCTTTTCGAGGTTAAGTTAGTTATGGTTTGATCCACTCCCTTAGTCATTGGTACCCTTTATTGTAGTTAGTGGAGAGCTTGATCTATCTTACTCACACTCGGTCGGATCTTTCATACAATTTTGGGATCATGTCTAAATTTATGCAAGAGCCTCATGAGATGCATTGGAGAGAAGAAAATTGGATCCTTCACTATGTTCATGCCACTCATACCAATGGAATTCTGCACTTAAGAGGGAAAAATATTTATCTAGTTGGATTTACATAGTTTGATTGGGTCGGTTGATCTCGGTCATCAGAAGTCTACCTTAGTATATGGTTTTCTCTTTGTTCAAGTCCTATCGGTTGGTAAAGAAAGAAGAATAATGTGATTGTGATATCTTTTATAGAGGGAAAATACATGGGATCAATCAACGCTATGATGGAAGATGTTTGGTTGCGAGGATTACGAGTTTTCTATTCACTTTCGACAACCTACTATGTTCTATTATGACAACATGAGCAAAATATTGATTATCCAAAATATGGTTCAATATAAGTGGAAAAAGAATATTTATATCCAGATGCAATTCATATGGGAGTTGATTCATGGAGACATCATCGACTTGTAGTACTATCAAAATTTTGATCAGGTTACAAATGTCTTTACCAATCCCTTTACTGAAGCTAAGTTCCTTCTTTACCAATCCTCTTCTCCTCTTTGTAGACACAAAATCAAACACATACTATTGTTATTATACTACTAAGTATGTTGTTTTATATATGGATCTTGTGTAAGAAAAGTATTCATTGATGACCTTGTTGATAATTTTTCCATCTAGGAAAAATTGGACAACCCGAGCCCACATCGGCTAGCAAGTAGTAAAATGGGAAAAAATATAAAAATTCCAAAATTTCCCATGCTCATCCATTTGGGCTGTTAGATCAAGAAAATTACGAAAAACTCTAAAATTTGGATCTCAGGGGTCAAAATTCACTTTTGGCCTTACAAGACCACCAAGCTAAAATTGAGCTTGCCAGTCTGGGTTTTGCATTAGGGCGGGCCAAGTAAGAAGTGACTCACCGAGTATCTCGGTGAG
The DNA here is from genome assembly GCA_018340775.1 of Taxus wallichiana var. yunnanensis. NCBI lineage: Eukaryota > Viridiplantae > Streptophyta > Pinopsida > Cupressales > Taxaceae > Taxus > Taxus wallichiana. Next base: position 213,613,248 of record CM031240.1, read on the forward strand.
CTACTCGGTGAGCTAAGCTTCAATATGGCTCGGTCGAGTCAAGATTGACTCGATGAGGATTTCTACAAGGGCACCAAGGAATAGGTTTGGTGGCTCGAACCAATCACGACAAGTTTGTGAGTGGAGACTTGGCATTAATGAAGTGTACAAGACCAAGATTATAGGCAGAATGAAAGAACTACTTGGTGAGGCATGGAAAAGGAACTTATCTCGAGCCAAATACATGGTAAATGAAGCTCAATCGGCGGTAAGAGATAAGGGCCAAGCTGATGGGCCAAGTAGAGGTCAAAGAGATGTGGCCAAAATCACATGTAAGAGAATGGAGCTCATGCTTGATTCAAGCGAGTAGCTTAGTCAAGTGAGCCAATGAAAGAATGAAACTCCTGAAATATTGAAGTATTTAGACTTTTGGGATTTAGGGACTCGGCATTGAGCCAAAGCACAAAATCATGAGCCCACTCCCGAAATGTGAAATCTTGAAAATCTAAAAGTTAGTGGGAATGTGGCGCGATGAGGTGTGCTTGGGGTCAATGACCTAGCAAGGTTAAACTAAAAGCTTGGTTTCATAGATTGATTGGAGTGATCTCGAAGTGAATGGGGCGGGAACTCCTAAGGGTGGAAGGGTCGAACTTTCAAAACGAGGTAAGTCGGTGAATCAATGGCGAGGTCAGATTTTGGGGACCAAAATATTCAAAGGTCGAGTTTGGGATTTGAATTAGGGTAGAGCTTGAAATGGTAGGCTCACCGAGTCCAAAATAATAAGGTATGAAACCTTGAAACTCTTAGATACCCACCCAATCAAACCCTCTCGAGTGGTTAATGTTGAGAGTCACGCTGAGTTAAGCCACCTTAGGAGTTGTAAATAGTAGGTGGAGAGCGTTGAGTTAGTGCCAAGTTGGGAGGTGGCATGTAAGAAAGGTTCCCAACATTGAATGTAAAGAGCTCAGTGTTGAGAGGAAATGGCTCGATGGTAGTTGGATTAGCTCGATGACACCGTAGAAGACCAAATAACACTCAAACTTCAAACAAACATATCTTTTACATTTTTATCCAAATTCAACAAAAATTGTGCTTGATGAAAAGTTAATTTAGAGAGGAATGCAATGGTAGGAGGCCATATCCAGTTTCTAGGAGGGAAATTAAAGGAAATTCCTTATTAAGCACCTAGAGAAAATGATGACATCTTCAAATGTACTTGAACATTTCTTGTATATTTATAGTCATTGGAAAACTGATTTTGGGATCTATAACTTGGGATCATCCAATTTTGGATTTCGGGGGTTCTAGACCTCCAAACATGGAGAGCATATAGTGCTAGGTGGAGTCATTAATGGAGGTTGGTGGAAATGAAGAGTCATAATGAATCTACAGAGCTAGATTAGACCGGTGGTGCAATCAAAATAATTTTTTTCAGTCACAAGGAAAACCTCTAATAAACAATAAGATTTTTGAGATCTAAGGGCACTCATTATAGGATTTAATAATGTTTTTTGGAAGATTTTGGGGAAAATTTAGGATTCTCTTCTCTCTCTCCTCCTTTGCAAATCTTCCACTATAAATTGTAATGAGGGCCACAGTTCAAAGGGTTGGATTTTTCACCTTTGCCCCTCCCTTCTCTTCTTGTTTGTAAGAAAGTTCGTGGAGCTCAAGCATCCCATTGGAACTATAATGCAAATTTAATACCTTTAATAGACATTGTGGATGATTTCCAACCCTTTTATGTTTATTGTTTCATTCTTATGTCTCATTGCAATATGGTTAACTATGCATGTTTTATTGTTATTTGCAATTATCGGTGGATTGTGTTTAAGTGGTAAGTCAATGTGTAATAATTAATTGATCTGTGGTTTGAATTCACCCTCTTCAATCTTGTTTAATTTCACCTCCATGCAAGGGTAGATGTTCAACATTCCTTATTGGTGCATCACCTCTAGTAGATTAGGTTTACATTTCTTGCATACCTCTTATCCCTCTCTCCTTGGCAAATTTTAGAGTAGGATTTAGATTACGTTTTCTGAAAATTGATGAGTGGTGATAGATATAGGAATAGAAAGCCGACCTTTCTCCAGAGAGATTTCCTAATTGCAAAGTCTCGTACTTAGGAAAAACTCCATGTTATGCAATCACACCGATTGTCTCAATCATTCCATTGTAAACAATCGGGGGTGCTATGATTTTGCATGAACATATGTCTATATTTTTGTCTTGTCATTCTTTATTTTTGTTGATCTTGCACATCTATCACTCATGCACATATTTCTAGTCAATTCTCTAGGATCCTTGTCTATCGCTTATAATTCATTTGTCATCACTTGTTCCTAGACAATATTTCCTAGGACTAGACATGAGTGCCTGTGTGCTCTGTCCATCCTAGGAACCCTTGTCCTATTTATATTTATTTTTATCTTTGATATTTGAGGTTGGTCTTTCTGGTTTTCCTCTCATTTCGAGGTACTAATCATAATTTTGGGTCATTAGTGTCAAAATTTGAGCAAGATAGCCCTATATAAACACAAAGATACCTATCAATTTATGGAAAAATATTATTATCAAGGAATAGATATTTACATAGAGAAATGGAATGCATTTGGACTATTATTCTTCATACACACAACATAGGAAGGGGAGTCTATTTTATTCCATACACCATTTACATTTATCTAGCTATTTTCCCATTATCTTGGTGTCGTTGATGCAAGGGAAACCTAGGGACACTATTACACACAAAAACAAAGACAAATACATTGGAGTCCGAGATACAAAGTGCAACACTCAATCATAAGTCCATCCATTTGGTAGTTGAGGACAATCAACCCTTCATTTAAATATTTTTTTTAGAGTTTTATGTTTTTTTGGGTCTTGTTGGTGATTTATTCATCATAGGTTTATAATGAAAATCCAACGATGCTCAACAACACACACAAAAGAAAAGAAGAACAAGTGAGAAACTCTAGTGACCCTATTAAAATCGGACTACGGTATTTTACGCACACAAAAGCACCCATAATCGGACCAGTTTCCCAGTGTGCTCCATCCTCTCTAGGCATCCCAATCTAGTGATATATACATCTATTGAATTTTTCTATGATTCGTTACGATGGTTTATTATTCTATTTCATCACACTTGTTAGATCCGAGTCACGAGTAAGGTAAGAAAAGCGTAGGCTAGTGTTTTATCCTTCTTATTTCCTTTCATTTATGAGATCAAAAATAATTTTTTTAGCATTCATATTGTATTGTATTTCATTTAGAACAAAGTGCATATTAGATTCATATACAATAAAATCCAAATTTTATTGAATCATTTTGGTGAACCGTAGCTTAGAACTATTTTCCCTAGGATCCACTACAAACCCTAATGGCTAAGGATAGATCTTCTCCTTCTTGGCTCATCATGCCTCATGTGAGTATCAATCCTATTTATGATGAATCCACTATCACTGAAATTACTATCTTAAATTACGATGTTACTCTTCTAGATCATACTCAACAATAACTCTTAGCTAACTAATGCAATGTGCGTACTAGCTTTGATAATTCTACCATTGGAATTGTTTTCGATCTAATGATTTTTACTCATTGTACACCTTGTTATACAGTTAGCCACAATGCTCCTTATAAAATTTACAAAGAAACATTGGATGATACTCCTATCAATTTCACATTTGGTCTTGATGACAATACACATGTGCATGTTGATTATCATACTATTTAGGACACTACTCTAGCTGCCTTTCATGTTACTTCCATTTCTGAAAATGCTTCTCATGATACATCTCATACTATCTCGCATACTCCTTCATACTATGTTGATGATACACTTAATAAAATTCTTGTATCTCGATAACCTCTTTGATTTTTATGAAACAATTGATAGTCATGATTCTACTTATTTTCATCTTTGCTAAGTGTGAATCCCCGATCTACTATCATCTTCTTTTAAGAGTGTATCTAATGACATGCATGCTTCATCTCCATCTATTAGTTCATCTCCTCTTATTCCTTCATATCCTCCTAGCAACTCATCTCCTAGGGTTTTTCCGATGCTATTCACACCATTTCTATGGATGTTCCACATCCACCACCTATTACTTCTTCGGCACCAACATCTAGTGCTCCCTTAGAATAAGAATATCCTATCTCTCCTCTTGATATACCTATGATTAATAAAAATGGAAAATTACAACCACTTAACACATTGTTTCTATCATCTATTATGCCTTTACAAGATATCTTGTCCCTCATGAATGATTTCAGTCACTTATAATATCAGGTCCTTTTTCTTACATTAGAAAGAAAGGCCTATTATGCTTCCATTGATAATAATTCATTACATGGAAATCCTATTCCTAAAAAATATTCGTAACTCAAAATTTCCTAAGGATATTGTTATGCCTACATTTTCATGTTTCAATGGTACTAGAAATCTATACATGCACCTCAAGCATTACTATATGGCCATGGCTTCACATTCTAATGATCAACTATTACTTAAAGCCTTTCACCATAGTCTCATAAATATTGCTCTTAAATGGTACACACATATACCCTTTGGATCTATTATCACTTATTGTGAGATGGAAGAATATTTTCTTCATCACTTCATCATCAACAATGGCCCTAGGGTCACATATTATCATCTACTTGATTTACATAAGGGAAAAACAAAACCTATCACATATTACATCTTATGATTCAATGCGTGTATGTATTAGCTAGTATTTTAACCTATTGGCTTAGTGAAGTAATTTATCTTCTGTCGTGGTTTGATTCCTACCTTAAAACAATGACTGCAATATGACACATGTGAATCAATCACAATTTTTTATAAGGTCATTGAATTAGAATAAGATCTCATTGCCACACATGATATAGATCCTCCTCCTATTAATAATACTAGTGCATCATCTATTTATTCTCTGCTCCCATCTATTGAGAGTCCTACATAGTCTCCATCACCTCCACCTCACAAAAAAAAATTAGTATACTCCATCCCATAAGCATTTGTCATCTCTTACTCCACATTGCGATACTCCTAAGTCTTCTAAACCTATTTCACAAGAGCCTCTACATTTTTACATCACACTTGACATCATTATGTGTCTGAATGATTTTCTTGATTAGCATATGGTTGGCTACCTTCCAATCAGAATCATCCACCTCACCACCTAAAAGTCCAATGCGATTGACCTATACCGATATTATCATTGTATTAATGGTAATAGAACAATGATTGTTATGACCTTCACGATCTCTTATAAAAATTAGAAGAAAAGGGAATCATTTATTTTGGTAGTCTCTAAAATGAGAGGTATATATCTCCACTCCCTCGTAAACATGCTATTACTCTTGTTGAGTCCTCTCCTTTATCCATGTTTAAGTTCAATGCACATCCACCAACACATGTCTTTGCTCATGCGCACTCTTCATCGCATCCATCCACCGCTACACCATCTCATCCGTTATTTCATTATCATACTACACATTAGCTTTCACATCCATCGGTAGTTCCACTTCCCACTGTCACATCACCTATTATTGGCTCCATTCCACATACACTTCAATTGGCTCATAAACTCATGTTGCTTCTATTCCATATGGCTCCACCGCTCCACACCACCTTGTTATTTTTGTAGGTGATTTCTATCACCTTACCCCCTAATGATGAACTCATGTTCTTATGGTTCTTACATGACTGTTGAGGGATCTGTTACAATAAGAACCTCTCTTCACGTGCTTTCTTGATTCATCTAGTGCACATTATTGAATCATTTCCCGATGATGCACTCTTGCTTTATGGTTCATTCTTGACTGCTAAGGGGTCTTATCTAAATGAACCTCATCATCTATACATTTGGGGGCATCACTAATCTCTCCCCATCTATCTTCATCATACTAAAATGTGACCATATCCTACTCACACATACAATTGAACCTTGTGCCATCACATTACATATAATATCTATTTTCCTATAAACTCCATCACCATCACATTATTCATTATTTACAACTATTCATTATGAATCAATCCATTTATTAAATACAAAAATATTCAACACATTACATATCACACATCGCAACAATAATCAATGAGTCAATACATCATCATCACAATAACTTTGTCAATAAACATCAAGAACAATAATAATACGGTAATAAATCCATGTAAATATATATCAAATCATAGTTAAAAAATCCCACCACCGGGGAAAATATCCCTACATCAATCCATCACTACATCAATACATCATATCTCATCATCGTTATCACTATCTATGGCTACAAGATCCCTGGAACTAGAAGCCTCACCACTCACTCTACGCTGCTAGTCCCAAACCCTATATCTCTTTACCTGCCTATGTAATAGTGTGTTCTCCGTAGATTGTTGCGTGAAGTGAATCTCAAGCTCAATAAAATGTGTAAATACATCTTGCGCTAGAGGGAAACAACCCACCACTTATCTAGCTTGTCGTGTCTCCTCACATACCTCATCCCTTTGTAACATAACACATGTCACTACTACTATTACCACTGGCTCGAACATATGGGCATGCTCACCCACAATTTCATCTACGCACTCCAGCATACCTCCACCCGCGAGTATATCGTTGGGCACATTCCTCATCAATGTGCGGATGGATGTGTCCATAATCAATGAACAATATGCATTGCATGCATCCACATGTCGCCACATTAGACAACAATAACCATCACAAAATCTAGTCACAAATCATACAATGAAACTATCAAAATACTCATGCTAAGCTATTGCTACCGCTACATCATCTACTCCCCCTCCTGAAGATGCTATCGTTGTTGTTGTAAAGACTGGAAAAAACAATACCCACTAATGTGCATGACTTACCATGCATGGTAATATTTCAGTAAACCCTACGCCATCCCTATCCACCGGCTCTATCACCACATCTACCTCATCGACCGTCTAGGTACTAGTTGTGCTCTTGTCATTCCAGGTCTAGCTCCAGCCCTCCTCGGTACCCTAATGGCTTATAACCACACATATGGCTTTGGTGGCACATCTTGAGCCATACAAAACTTTCGTGACACCCTATCCACCTGAAGTAACTTCGCCACTATGGAAAGTTATCATTTAACCACAAAGTATGATGCACACATCGTAGCTCTATTGCATCCTTTGGCCATCCTCCATAGTCTCGGTATGGCCTCTAGCCCCAACCAATCTATCATATCTCTATAAGTATCTATATCCATATTCCTCCCATGTACACCTACCCATCTTCCAACAAAATGTATGGCCTCACCCAATCTCCATGCAGTCCATCAATCGGCCTCAATACTCTAATATTCATGTAGGCCCATACATGTAATAATTTCGTAGCACCAATTCCACCTCGATGCTCCTCCTATGTAAATTTGTATAGATCCCTATATAGGTGATCCAACACACATCGTGCCAAAGCATACCTAGTACTCTCCTCCTCTATCCGATGATAGATATCATGCATATTATATAATATTCCTACACCACCACCCTCTACTACAATCGATGATGCTATCACCATGGCAATAATATTTCTGTAATTACGGAACACCCGATCTTTGAATAACATCTAGGCTAATATGGGCCTCGGAAGGAATGTGAGTCCCTGCAAAATACTACCTAACATCCATCATCTATCTTTGCATATCATCCACTATCATAATATGTACCATCTCTCCAACAATTGGTAACCATAGTATACGATACACATCCTCTAGTTCGATTGTCATCTCACATGTATGCGGCCAAAATGTACATCCGTCTTCACACCACCTCCCACATGAAACTATAAGCATCAACATATAATGGGGAACATCCCCATCCTCACTATGTTCCATAGTCTGTGTAGTCCAACACATCTCATTCCACATCCGATAACCCTAATCCAAGTAATTTACTTAAGTAACGGGCACCATGAAACTCTCTTGAATGGATATCTCTTTTCACACCATAGAACAACAAAAATGCAAAGTTAAGATATCATACATATACAAAACCACCTACTTACAACATCACCACATATCCACCTTCAAATTTACACCAATCTAGACTAAACACGTTATTTATGGACATGGGCTCCCAGGCACAAGATCGGGGTGCCTAGGAGCGGGACACTAGTTCCCGTGTTTGGGTGCTTCGTCCCGAAGGTCATTAGCGCATTTAGTGATTTTTTCTAGGTCTTAAATGCTGAGAGATTTAAAAACAAAATGTTCACATCATCAACGACTAGTATCAATGCATTTTTCAAAATCACACTTACTAACTCTTCGTCATATGCGACACCACAATAGTCGTTACCATCTCAAATCGAATCGCTTTGTGTTGCTCTAACTTACAACATCCTTACAAACTCGAGATCACTTTCACACTCACACATAAGACAAATGAGTTTCCTAATCACTTTCTCACATTGTTATTTACAATAACTCTTCATTATTCACAACTTTATGGTCATTATTTACGCTTATCATCCAAACTAATATACATCACACGGTTTTAGCCATATCTTTAGCATAACTACTTTGATTTCTATTTCATTTGCAACCTACTCTTTAGAATTCTACCTAATTATGTATCATACACGCCTTACGTACATTCTATTCCTCCCAACCATTGTTTACACTTAATTTACACAAAATTTTATGATATCAATCCTATGTTCATCATTACATCATTACATGACTAATTTCGGCTCAACATTTTTTCTCATCATCTCTCCCTTTTGCCAAAAGGGGGCATACAATTGGGGTCATCCTAAAATTCCACTTATACCACCATGTGTTCAATCTACATACATAATTCATAATTATCGAATAATTTTCTCATATGCTACACAACATTTCACATCACCTTCGAGTGATTCCCCTAATGACCTAATCTAGGGGAAACAAGCGTAAAATATCTCAATGAGTAACTAACCAATCAATCAATCATACACATTTAAATTTCAATAAAAAAGTCTCAATCATCAACCAATCAACACAAAAATAGCACATTTATCTTCCTAGATGACCTAACTTGGTAACTACGTCAACACTTTCCTAGATGACCTAACATGGGAAGTTATCCTATACTTTGTGAGTTCTTCCAGGATGACCTAACATGGAATATAATACATTCACATTAAAGTGAAACCATTTGAGTGGGGGTAATGAGATGTTATTTCCTTTCCTATACTTCTCCTATATGGGTCATCACATTTGATCAATAAATTTGGATCTAAAAATCACCAAAATTTGGTCTGTGTCTGTTTGCAGTGGCTAGATCTATTGAGGATGTAGTTAAAGTTGGAGAGACATTAGAATTCTTTCCCTACACTCTTCCTTTGGTGGTAGGATGAAAAAATCCTTAGTTTCTCACACACACATGATCATGTTGGGAATTGATCACTTCCTACCCCAACACATCTTCATCATAAAAATATTTAAATCTCCAATCATTCGCTATCGACATCATCAATTACACTTAGTAATTTTATCGTTACACCACATGGAACAACATGCTAATCCATAGTTCACCACACCATGTGTTGTAATTTGACACATGCTTCTACTACACTCTTTACATAATTGAGCAACATGGGATTCTCTGGACTTCTCGGGTATGTATATCTATCTACTTTATGTTACCGAGGATTTTGTGTGGGGAAAATGTAGACACAAAATCACACACATACTACTATTATTATACTGCTAAGTATGTTGTTTTATATATGGATCTTGCATAGTAAAATTATTTAGTGATGACCCATCCCATAGTCCATATATTTGTCTTGTTAGCATTTATTGTTGTTGGTCTTACACATTTGTCACTCATGCACATATTTTCGGTTAGATCTCATGGATCCTTGTCTATTATTTATCATTCATTTTTCGTCTCTTGTTCTTAGAAAAAGAGCTCGGGACTGGACATGAGCAACAGTGCTTCGTCCATCTTGGGTGCCCTTGTCCTCTTTATGTTTGTTTTTATCTTTGATATTTTAGGTCGATCTTTTTGGTTTTCCTTCACAAGGATCCCTCTTGCATGAACTACTTTAGGGTTCCTAGGACCACCCCCATTGTGTTAGCTTAAGGCTTATTCCAAAGGGATTATGTCCTAGTTGAGTGGACGAGACTTATTTCTTATCCAAAACATACATATACAACGTGATGATTGTGGTGTAATTTTTATCTTTTAAACTTAATGTGGTTTTTTTGTACTCTTTTTGGCAACCTAAAATCACAAGTGTAGTTACAAAAATTGTTTAGGTCCTCCTTTCTTTGACTAGCGTTAGTTCCTTCACAAAATAATTAGTAGTTTCAAAATAGATTCACAAAATCATAAGAAAATAACCATGAAAAATACTTCTAAATCAACTAACTACCATCAAATTTTCAAAAACAAGGTTTATTCTTGTAGGTCATCAAAAAGGACTTTATTGAGAACAATGTCAGGGGATAGAAAGTCCCTCCTCTTTAATGGGAGAGGTTCCCTTATTTAAAGACAAAACTTATTTACACATGTACAGTCGTATAGTTTTAATGGAGAACTTGGGTATCATGAAAGTGTTAAAATAGAACAGATCATCAATACAAAAGTACAGAGGAATGAAGTATCGGAAAGGCATAGAAAGGCATTCTCAAGAAATATAGATAACAAAATAATTCCTTACGCATACCGAATGAAATTATTTGGACAGAACCATTTACATTTGAGACAATAAGATGCTATTTCAAAGACACAAAGTTCTAGAAATTACATCCACAAGAATACAAAGCTTCTTGAAGTAAACAAGACAAATGATTCAAAAACATTTAACAGATAGTAATGAAAGAACAAGACTAGATAGACATGGAAAGAAAGATCTTTTTATTGATTGCTTCTTACTCCTTACACTTTCAAAAATAAACCAAGTTCTAGCCCCTTCAAAATGGCGTAGAGAGCCCATTAAATAATTTTACAAATTAGTTACACTTGGTAACTGCTTATTTTAACTAAAAAGTTTAATTAAGGAGATGTTTGACACAAAACCCTCAACTAATTACAATAAGCCTGATTTGAGAAAAAGAAGGAAAGGAGAAGCTGGGAGAGAAGACAACTGCCTATTGCTAAGGAGGGCCCACCGACTTGAGGATCCATTGTCTAAACCTTTTTAATGCTTCCGCTATGTCTCTGCCTCGTGGGACTGATGTGTTGGCAGTAGCTTGAGTCCAAGTTCCTAAGCATTTCTCCATCTCCTTATCAAACTCGTGTGTGCATGATATTCTTTATTAGCTTCCTCAATAGCAGATTGAAGGGAGAAAATTTCCTTTATCTTCTCTTTGGTAATTGAGTCCTCCTTGAACAATTTTTCCTTAACAAATGACCTAAATTGAGTTTTAATTTCTTAGAGGGAGAAAGGCACACCTGAAGTTTTGTTGTGAAGGTGACAGTGAATATCCTTGAAAGCAGATACAACACAAGTTTTGAAGGCTTCTTCTTTCTGCCAACTGCTCCTCAATTCTCCTAAAGCCTCCTCCAAAATTTTATTTTCCATTCCATGCTGAAAACCCATGACCTTGAAAAATTATCTTTGGCATCATCAAAAACCTTGTTGGCCAAAAATATATTTTCATTAGCCTGTCCTTATAGGTGAATATCCACTATGCAGCTACTCCAAAGTTTGAGTTCTTTATCCATGGTCCCAATTACAGAGGAGAGATTTTGTTGCAGATTAGTCACCTTCTCATTGAGTTTGAAAGCTTCTACAATGAAATTCAAACCTGCAACGATCATGTCATCCACCATGGCTTCCACAACTCTCCCATAGATGGAATACCTGTGTATGTCTTTAATGCTCTGGACTTCATCTTGAATAAGAATCACATGTGGCGGAAGGGCAGTCAGTGGGGTAGGATCCAAAACCTTGTCCTTAGATAGTAAAGACTTGATGAAACTAGAAAGAATCTGAGCTTGTTCTTCTAGCTTCTCTATAGTCTGTTTACCTTTCTCTACTCTCTCAATAACTCTGGGTACTATTTCCAAGAGGTTATGTACCTCGCTCTCAGAGGTAGATTCTCCCATTGGGATCCTAGAAATATCTAGATCATAGGGTAGTATATCTTGTTCTACCTTATCAACCTTAGGCTTTGCTATCTCTAGGAATTGTTGGCCTTGGACATCTGTCACTATTCTTGAAGTTGTTTTAGCTCTCTTTACTGCAGCAGAAGGAGTAGTGCCCAACAAGGCTGGCACAACATCAAAATTTGGCCCTGTCAATCAAGAAGAGGGCTTCCTCTTCCTGTTGTCAACAAAAGGTTGCACCCATACGAAAGTGGAGGAAGAAGGAGGAGTAAGAGAACCAAGAGCAAGAGAACTCATGGCACTTAAAGTATTAACTATTGTTTCTTCTAGTAGAGATGTGAGTGGATTAGGTGGGGCTTCTTGGGTAGAGGAATCAATGATACCTAGAGGTTCAGTGATATGCACTTCCTTCTCTTTATCTATTATGAGCTTCGAAGTTCCTGCAGGGGACGGGATCTTCATATCATCACTTTCACCGAGAACAATGATGTTCTCTCGCCCTCGAAGGCAATTTCAATGTTTTAACAGGGATCTCCCTCAATAGGCTCCTGCTAACCTCTTTCACCTTATTTTGATATACTTGAGTAGATGAGGAAGGGTGGATGACTCGGGTTCTTTACTTGAGGAAGGAGGAGGATTTTTTCAGAGGTACCTCCGAGTTAGGTGTATGTGATTCCTTCCTTGGTGTTGAATTGTCTTTGGAGGAAGATTCTCCTGGATTGTTCCTAAGCTCTCGGACCCTTCTGTCAAACCAGACCTTGGTTCTTACAAGGACATGGGTCAAAATCTTAGCCAAGTCATCTGTCTCCCTCTTTAACTACCCAGATCCTCAAGGGAGTGTGCTTGATCAACGTATCATATTCATATGACAACAGATCTGCATTGCCATTTTAAATCCCTTTGAGAATCGATATAGATTGATCCCCTCTATCATTTGGAGGGAGAATCGCCATAATGCCTCCACCTTGCTTCAAAGTCATCTACACAATCAGCTCAGTAGTCCTCAGTATCTGCTCTATGATGATAATTTATTTTGAGATTTATCTCAATGAACTTCTTCAAATCGAAACAGGTCCTGGGCCTAAAGAAGTGAACAGTGATGGGAGCAAGGGCCCTCTCTATGTTCTAAGCATCCAAAGTTGTTTTACATGTATAGTTACCCAAGGATATGGGGAAATGCAGCCTAGATATTTTCTTGTCTCTGTAGGTTCTATGTAACTTATCCAATTGCCTGCATACTTCAATCAAAGCCATCTTATCATTACAAAAGATAGTGAGTTTGAGAGGTGTGTTCTCGTAACCGGCTAACTGATATACTAAAACCTTTTGAATTGAATGAATAAATCTCCATACTTTGCTATCAGGTTCATGGCTTCATCAGAAAATCTTCTAGTAGTATCATCATCCGAAGCCTCACAATGTACATGGTAAAAGCATCATTCACCCTCCTGAAGTTATGATTGTTTGTTTCAAGAATGAAGCGAGGGAAGTATGCATAAATGGGTTCAACCTTTTGACCCTCGATGTATGTGAAACCCAACCATTGTTGAGATGTTGCTAGGGTATGCATAAGATAATAATTCATATAGAAATTCTTGGTTTATTTCACATTGGACAACTATTTTGTCAAATTCATGAAAATGATCTCCACCCAATTGATGTTCTGGCTACCTTCGTAGATGATGTTGATTAGTGGGCACATCCAAAAGTGAAATTCATTGGTGGAGGGTAAGCCCATGACATGAGCCAATAAGATGATGAAATCAAACAGTTCTTCATTAAAATCGGCCCTAAAAAGAGCCTTGGAAAGTTGAGACGCTCCTTTTTTAGGGTTCTTCAGCCATAAATTTACTACCCTTGCTTTGTATTTATCACTGTCTTGCTCGAAGAGAATATGTTCTTGAGCTTGAGATATAACAATGGAGTTTTCAATTTCTAGGATACATAGAGTAGTAGTAATGGAAAAAACATCGATCTTGGTGATCGGTTCCCGTGCACATTAAACAATTCGTTCGTGCTAGGGTTGAAGTGATCTCTACAGTGAGCACAGTATTGGTGCCTTTATCCGAGATTAGGAAACCCATAGCAAATGTAAGGCCACTATCGTTGATCATTTGTGCCATGGGAGAGGGGTTAGGGTCAGTCAACCTACTCCAGAAATCACCAAAATCTAGGTGACGAACCTCACTATCCCCGATATCAGAAATAGAAGATTCGAGTGGTGAAATGTGTTCTTGACCCTAAAATTTGATCTTCATGCTTTGATAAAGTATACGAGAGAAACAACCTTTATAACTCAAATCCGTAGTAAAAATGCAAGGGAATGGGAGCACGAGCGAGAAAGTCTTGATTGCAAGGATATAAGCGAATGGTAGCAAGTAAGCAGTGTGTAAAAATGCATAGAGGGTAGTCCCATTAAATAGCCATTTTAGGAGAGAGAAGGTTATAAATGTGCATTAAATTCATATGCACCGACTCAAAAGGAAAGCATCGGGAAGAGCGGAAAAAACTAGCCTAGATGGTCTTTGGTACATTTAGGACATGAGGGACGCGAAAACGTGATTCGACCGACGTGGGTGATGCGGGTAATGCGGGCCAAAAGAGCACATGCAGTCCAAGAACTTAGAATCATGAGGGACGTGAAGATGTGATTCATCGATGCGGGTGATCGAGGAACAAAGAGCATGGATGAACCTAGAACATTTGGAACAAAAATTTTCGACAGTAACCAAAAATTAACAAATTTAAGAAAAATGGCCAATCAGGGAACAGAGAGCTCGGGAGAACTTTGGACATATGGTATAAAAATGTCCAACAAACCTGTAAATCACTCAAATGACTCAAAAACACAAATTTTCCCTAATTCCTCAACTTTTCTCTTCCCTAGAACATCACGTAAAGGTGTTAATGAAACTTTTTAAAAAATTTGACTTTCAAAGAGGGGAAATTTTGAGAGGACAACAGATGGCTCTTCTTTGGGATTACTTGGCTAGATTCAAGGAATGAGACAAGTCAAGAACTCTCTAAAAACTAGGGGAAGAAGACCAGTGCCTTATCCATTGGGCCACGGAGTCAAAAAGAAAACCAATATAGAAGACAACACCCCAAACAAGGAAAGAAAACACACCCTATACATAATATACAAAAGACTTCCCATCCACCTAGGACTTAAACAATTTTAGGTACTGCCACTATAAGGAAGTGGGAGAGAAGAACCATCCATGTAATCAAGATAGAAAGAATTCTCACTAGTAAAGTGCCTGATTTTTAAAGGACCAAGCCAAAGAGAAGCAAACTTACCATGGCTTCCACAAGGCTCATGTCTTTTATCCCACAAAAAAACAATGTCTCCAACTTTGAAATCCCTGGACCTAGCCTTCTTATCAAACAAAGCTTTTACCTTCTATTGGTGAGTATATATTCTATCACCAACCTGCAATCTGTCTTCATTCAACTTATGAAGATACATGATCCTTTTATCCAAAGAATCCTTGAAGCTGGTGTCTTCAATGGCCTTCATTAAATACAAGGCTGGTAGCTCCACTGTTACTGGTAATTGAGCTTCCACGCCATACACCACTTGAAAAGGGGACATCCCAATAGCTCTTTTAGGTGTAATTCTATCTGCCCAAAGAGCATCATAGAGTTTCTTGTGCTAGTTCCTCTGGGACTCATTAACCAATTTCCTCACTATAGCCACCAGATTTTTATTTGTTGACTCTTCCTATCCATTCCCTTGGGGATAATAATCGATGAGTGAGCCAGGGAGATGCCATATCCATAACAGAAATCCATCATCTCAGTTGAAGAAAAATTTGAAGCATTATCAGTCACAATCTTGTTTGGCACACCAAATCTCACCAAGATGTTTTCTTTGATAAAATTGCATACTACTTCAAAAGTAGTACTCTTTACTAGGATGGCTTCTACCCACTTAGTAAAATAATCTATGGCTGTCAACACATGAGTATGTCCAGACACTTGAAGATGGATTAAGTGTTCCAATAAAATCTAAACCCCATTGTTGAAAGGGCTCTTCAATCACAACTGGTTTAAGCGGCAAGGCAACCAACTTGGGTCTGCCCACAAAGGTCTGACAAGCTTCACATTTATCAATCCACTTTGATGCATCTTTGAACAAGGTAGGCCAATAGTATCCTACACGAAGAATCTTGTGAGCAGTGACAGTAGATGAGTAATGGCCTCCACATGCTTGATCATGGAAAGTCTGAAAGAAGCTTCTTTTGTTGCTCTTTATCAACACATTTCAGAAATCTTCCATCCATCCCACATTTGAACAAAGCATTCTCCCACAATACATATTGGGCTGATCTTAATGTTGGTGCAAATTCTGAGTTTTCACACTTTGCCCTAATTTTCTATATCCAGTTTTGCTCAGAAAACGTTTCATTTGCTCAAATTGGTGACCTGCAATTCATATTTTCCAATTGAATGCCTTTGAATTGCTCACATTGTCATGATTTTGCCCTAAATTGAAACAAATTTCCAAGTTCCCCTCTTTTGTGCCCTAACTTCTTCATTTTTTGGGCTGAGCCGTTTTCCCCTTTGTCAAATTCATGCAAAAATTAAAGTGGATCAAATCGAGTTGTTTGTTGTTAAAATCTCATTCCCCAGGTCGTAAACAATGTAAAATCATGCTTCACTTGATTTAAAACCGAGAAATCTTCCTCCTTGTGAATTTTTTCGATTTCTAGGGCATCTCCTACATTTTTTACGTTTTGACAGGCATACGGGTGTCATTTTCTGTCAAATTCATCCTTCCATCCTTTTGATGATGTGGTAGGTTTCTATTGGCCGGGGTGGTTGGGAAAATGTTATAAGTTGTTAC
This sequence comes from Taxus wallichiana var. yunnanensis, assembly GCA_018340775.1. Classification (NCBI taxonomy): domain Eukaryota; kingdom Viridiplantae; phylum Streptophyta; class Pinopsida; order Cupressales; family Taxaceae; genus Taxus; species Taxus wallichiana. The sequence continues at coordinate 213,630,161 of CM031240.1, forward strand.
TTTTTGAAAAATTGACAAAGGAAAATTTTGCTCGCCCCGCATTTGCTACAGTGATGTGCCTACATGGCATGATTTGATTGGTTAGAGGATCGGCGGGTGACAGGGTCACTTAGAACATTTTCTTCCATTTTGGAAAATTTCTCAAGTCACTCTTTGGTCCGAGGGCCCGTCTAACGAGAAGCGGACACATGGCGGGGAGTTGGAGAAAAATTTGATTCGGGGATTTGGGGGAAAATTTTGACCCAAGGGCCCGCATCCAATGAAAAGAGGACACGTGTCCAGGAGGGTCAAGCAGAGAGGCGAAGAGTTGGAAAATTTTGAAGTTTTTGGCTTCAAAATGCCAAAGGAAAAATTTGGCCCGAGAGCCCGCAACGAATTGGAAGGTGACACGTGGCACAGGAAGGTCAGGCGGGTGGAGGAAGGACTTGAAAATTTTTATTGTTTTTGCCTCGGATGCCAAGGTAACATTTTGACCCAAAGGCCCGCCTCCAATAAGATGTGGACACGTGTCCAGGAAAGTCAGCATGGAGGGGCGAGTTTGTGAAAATTTTGAAATTTTTAACTTCAAAATGTTAAAGTTAAAATTTGGCCCGAGAGCCCATGACCAATTGGAGGAAGACACGTGTCCAGGAGGCGAGATGGATGAAGGGGCCGAAGGAAAATTTTATGAATTTTTGCCTTTATGTTTGCAGGGTAAAAATTGAAAAATGGGCCCGCCTCTAATGAAATGTGGACACGTGTCCAAAAGGAGGTGGAGGTTTGGAGCGCGGAGGAAAGTGGAAAACTTTGCAAAATTTTGGTGAAAAATCTCGAAGTAAAAAATGGACCCACGGAAAATTTGGAGGTGTTCTCCTACAGCAAATTAAGGGGCGACACATGGCCTATTCCAAAAGGCAAAAAGGGGAGCGCGGGCCTGCAGGAGGATTTTGTGCTCATGGAGGAATGAAGGAAACCTTGGAGGGTTGGTTCCGTAGCGAATGGGAACCGCCACGTGGCCGAAGAAGCAACGAGTGTTCAGGCTTGTGGAGGTTTTTGAAGAAATTTTCCTTTTCTCAAAAAAGGAGCAAATTTCATTATTTTGGCCCGCAACTTTCAGTAGGGTCCACCTAAGGACACATGGCGGGTCGAGGGGGCAAGCGGGAAAATTTTCAAAATTTTCCCAAAGTTCAAAAAGGTTTAAAATGCATTTTAAGGATTGGGGGCCCGCTCCAATCATGTTTGGACACGTGTCCCACCTCGTCCAAAGGCAAAAAGGTAATATTTGAGGATCTAATCAGCCACGTGGACGGCGGAAAATTAAAGTTGATTTTTAAATCAACGGTCACTATGTAATTTCATTTTTGGGCACCACTGGAAGCTCCAGGAAGTTTGGATTCACCATTTCTGCACCGATTCACATGAAATTTTATATGAATCCGCATCCCCTCAGCCTTCTGAATGCAATGGCATCATTTATTTGAGCTAATTCAGTGCCCTATAGTGTTTTTCATGAAATATTTTTCTCAGCCCATGTAAAAAACGTGAAAAGTGAAAATAAAAGGTTGCAGAGGTGAAAAATGATTGCAAAAGCATGTTGGCATGTCTGAATGCCAAAAACATGACCCTAGGATGGATAAGGATCCAAATTCATGCAATATTTTAAAATATTTGTGCATCCCTGGCAATATGCGAGTTGTTTTACAGTTTGATGTCATTTTCATGAAATGGATAAGAGTTTTGTAACAAATTTGATCCCTTGAGCATATTCTTTTCTTGGGATGCAAGGATCCAAGCTGGCATGAGGTATAAAATGTATTTTTCAAGCATTTGTAAAAAGGGGGAGACAAAAGAGAGAAAAAGACTCAGAATTTTCAAGCAAAAAGGTGGAAGAAATCCATTTCTCTAGAGAAAACCACTGAGAGCCATTTTTAACTCCATTTTGTATCATATTTCATCATGTTGAGTTGGTTTCAGCTATAAAGCCATCAACAGGCTCTGAGATTGTTCTTATAGCATTCCCCTACTGATGTATTTGATCAGATTTTGGATTATGTGGTGTTATCTCTTGGCAAAATTTGCATATACTTATGTCTCAGAATGTTTTCAATTTGTGTTTCTTGCTCATGTTGCAATCTTGTGTTTAGGATCTCTTTGATCATACAGGGTCTCACTTCTTGTTGATGGTTTAATGGCATTTGCAATCTTATACTCAGAAGAGCTTTCATCTGATAGAAGATAAAGGCACAACCTAAAACAGTGAGGGTTAGATCAAAACCCCTTTTGAAGGTGTTATCCACTCTCTCAAATCTTGAATGCAAACAAGCAAATAGGTGTGCTCTTCAACTACAAACAACATACAAACCATCTATATATCCTTGAGTGTCTTCATGCAAGTTCATGATGTTGTTCAAGTTATGAAGGAGATTAAATCGATACCAACACTTAACTTGATAGCTCTTTTCTCCTTGGCAGTCAAATGAGAGGGACACTCTCCATAGGTGAGAAAATGTGTGATATCAACATATCATTCATCAATTGAGCTGAGAAATAGAACAACAGGTCCATCAACTTCATCCTTGGGTAACTCATGGCTAGGTCCTTCAAGTAATGAGTTCACACAAGCCTTTACCTGAACTAGTTTGGTTGGTCGATGTCAATATCATATTCTTGAACTTTTGCCACCTAGTTCCCTCTCTTAGTTCCAAACTCTTGTTGCATGAGAATAGACTTGATGGTTGTGTCGAGCACAAATCGTGGAGTGAGAGTTAAGAATATAAAACGAAACTACTTGATAGCTTTAACCACTTTGAAAAGCATGTTTCTCCATCATTGTGTATTTCAACTCATGATTTTTAAGAATGTAGCTTATGAACACAATTGGGAGTTTGTGATCATTAGAATCTTTCGAGTCAAAATAGCAGCCATAGTGTTATTTGTGGCATAACAATAGATAATAAAATCTTTGCTAAAATCTGGACATGCTAAGATAGGAGTTCTAGCAATAGCCTTTTTAATACCTTCAAAGGCTTCTTTCCCTTTAGAAGACCAGCCAAACGTTTATTTTCCTTTCATCATTTGGGATATATTCAAAGTTAGCTCTGCAAAATCAGGGATGAATCTTCTCAAAAAGTTGATCTTACCGAAGAAAGAATGCACTCCCTTCTTACTGGTTAGAAGAGGAATCTGGTGAATAGCTTGAACTCGTTCAGGATCAATTTTGATGACATCTTTAGAGACAACATGTCCTAACAATTTCCCTTTGTGACACAAAAGACAATTTTCTTAGGATTCAAAGATATCCCTTGTTATATCGCATTTCAAGATAACTATTTCCGGATGCTGAAAATGATCTGCTTCCGATTTTACAAAATACGGTTAGGTCATCTAAATATACAACAATACATTTCCCTTTCAAGATTCCAAAATCCAAGTCCATAGCCCTTTGAAAAATGGCACCGGCATTAATGAGTCCAAAAGGCATCCTCTTGTAGACAAAGGTACCCCAAGGGGTGGTGAAGACCGTCTTGTGCTGATCTATGGTATTGACTTCTACTTGATTATACCTTGAGAAGCCATCAATCATGGACAAAATTTCAGATCCGTAATAGCTTACAATTCTTGATCCATCATAAAGGCAGAGGATAGTTGTCCTTCAAAGAATCCTGATTCATATTTTTGAAGTAAAAATAGATACAAATCTCACCATTTTTCTTCTGACAGCACAATGGTAGCAATCCATGTCAAATGGTGAATGGAAAAAATAATTTTGGCTTTCAACAACTTCTGTATTTCCTAAAAAATAGTGTTAGCAATCTTTGGATTGTATTGCCATTGCTTTTTCTTGAAAGGTTTAATCCCAGGTTTGAGAGGGATGAAATGCTACATCTCCTTTGGTTGGAAAGCTTTTATATCTTCATATGAATATGCAATAACATCCTTATAATTCTTTAGGATGTTCACCACCTTCTTCTTTTCTTCGATGTACAACATTTCCCAACGTTCACCATCTTGGGGTCAATAGAGCTCCCAATATTAAAATTTTCATAATCAGCAGATTGTTGTAATCTAGTAGAAGCTTTCTCTCTCGACATACCTATCATGTTTATCAAAAATTCTTCTAAACTCACCAGCCATTTTAGAATCTTGTTACCCTTGAGTTTGATGCACCCATCTTGATCTATTTCCTCTCGACAACTTCTTCATTGGAGGATACACTCTCACGAGGCAAATTGTCACTCCCTTCAAAGTACAATTGTTCAAAGTTATCCATGAGATCCGAGAAAGAAATTAAATGTTGATCATCATTGAAAACTTTCCAGTTACTTACATTATTAGGCACACTAGGCCTATGGATCATCTCAATGGTAAACCTATCTTGAGAGAAGTCAAGATGAGGTATCAGCAATGATCCTGAGATAGCTAGTGAATCAACTCGTGTTCTTTCCCCAGCACCGCTTTAATCGAGAAAGCATCAATAAATTCAATAGAATCCTAAACTTGATTCCTGTAATGCTTCAAACTTATATTCTTTACGTGAAAAAGGTCTCTGACTTGTTTAACAACTAATTCTACATCCCTGCAAGCTAGAAGATTCTTCACACTCCTTTCTTTTTCCATGCTAAGTCCAAGAATGAGAGCTTCATACTCTATTGTATTATTAGTATTTTCAAATTGTAGTTTGAATGAGAAAGGATGAACTTTTCCCTCAGGAGATATCAACACTACGCTAGCTCCAGAATCAGCCGAGGAACAACTTCCATCAAATTCTAAATTCCAAACACCATTAGGATCATGAAGTAATTCTTTGGGAAGTTGAGTTTCCTCTGGAGACATAATCATATAGTTACCATGCCCAATATCCTCATAAATTATTTGTGCTTTGGGATCATCTGTCTTTTGTACAATATACTCAGATTGCTTTTCGGGCAACAACTTCTTCATTTTCCATTAACTGGTATGAGGGCATGTGACCAATCCATTTGAATTTTCCTCCCACATCCTGCAGAAGTTCCTACTTAATAGCATAACATATGAAGGAGGGATATCTCTGCTACTAGAATAGTAGCCAAGACCTTTTTCTCAGTAAAGTAGTAAAAGCTACTTGTGCATCTTTAATTCTTTCAACTAGGGGCACTTCCTTACTTTCCATGGAATAGTAAGACACATAAGTGCGTGTGAGAGTTAGACCTAAAGCATGGGATACTTTGGTAGGCATTACATTATCTCGATGCTCCCGAATCTATGACACGCGATGATTGCCGAGTTTATGGCCGGCCATAATAAGGGTCACATAAAACGGTTTGATCTTCTCATTAAGTGAAGTGTCTGCAGCTACTAGATTGCGTTGAGGTATGGTGGATGGAGTAGGTAAAAGGACTTTAGAGGTAGTTTTGGAGTGAGAATTGACAAAGTGAACCATTTTGGAAAAATCTTTAGGATGGGTTTGATAATACTCAGCCTCTGAAATTTGAACCTTTATCTTTTTGAGGTGATCAATGATATCGAAAGATCCAAAGGTGGACGGGCTATCATCACTAGGAATCTTAGGTTTGTCAGATTTAGGAGTTGTAGAAGAAGAAATTTTAGTACTAGAATTAGGAAAAGCAGAATTGGCAAAACTCACCTTTTGTGTGGACGTAGTGGGGATAGGAGATCCTCTTTTTGTAATAACAGGGATAGTTGTGGGATGCTCCTTGGATATTTTAGCGGGCTGTATCACTTTCTCCCTTTTATTTGTCTTCTCTCGAGTCATGACAATGTATGATTCACTATTCATATCTGCTACTACTTCATCATAATCATCTTCTTCATCAACACCTTTAGTAGTGAATAAATTAACTTGAGATCCCTCAAGTTCTTCACAATCTTCATTAACCTCTTCATCCTCAGGTTCTTCAACCTCACAGGTTGCATTAACAGGAACCTTGATGGGTGGCCCCTCAAGTGCTAGCCTTGTCTAAGAAGCAGGAAAATGATTTCTAGGCTGAAAGTTCCTCCTTGGAACATCCACATAGGGGGTGTGCTGAGCCAATTGTTTTTTGATGGCAATGAGGTCATTTGTAATCTTTTGTACTAATGGATCAGTATTAGGTCCGGGAGTGGAAGAGGAGGAATAAGAAGACCTAGATTTAGAAGGATCTCTTTTCAACTTCCCAGACATAATCAAATCATCTTCAACGCTAACAAAAAGAGTTTGATCCTCGGCCAATGTTGTGAGATTGGCTCTTCTCAATGCATAGCTAACTTCATGTAATTGAGCATTTAGGAAGAAACATTTTTGAATTTGATCTACAGGTTGAGTGTCTGGTGGGATTTTGTTAATCAACTTGTTGAATCTAGCCACAAATTCCCTCATGGTTTCTTGTGATTCCTTCTTTATTTGAGAAATTTGGGCCAAAAAGCATGTACGTCCTCTGTAGGTTTGAAACAGTTCTCAAATCTTGTTCTCATCATGATCCAACTGGTAATGGCCCCAACAAGAAGGTGATAGAACCAATCTGCTACATTATCTTGTAAATTCTCTACAAAAAGCCTCACAGAGACATCTTCATGTTTAACTCTGAGTACTCCACATGTAACTATGAAGGCTGCAATATGTTCATCAGGATGCACTTTTCCATCACCTCTAAACTTGGGGAAGTTCTTCCTGTTACCTCTAGGTAACTCGTGCAAAGGCTGAGGAAGGGCGAGAGGCCCAACATGATGGCCCCAAGGTAATGGTGCTGCCATCCTTGGAAAGATGGCTTGAAGGGGAACTGAAACACCAGTAAGAATCAAAGCGCGGAGATTAGGGCTGAGTTGCTCTGGAGGAATACCACTTACATGGGTTCTATCTTCAACAAGAGGAGTGTTTATTGAACAAGCTCTTCTATTTCTTCATGTTGAAGGAAAAGGAAAACCTTGTTGTTCCAAAAGCTGAAACTGGGAATCTTTAATACCAAGGGCCCTCCTTCGTGAGTAAAACATAGAGTCACTAGATCAAAGGATGATCAAGAAATTGTTTATAGAATTAGAATATGTTTAAGAAAAATGATTTCGCACAAGAGTCACCAAAAACTATTGGTCGTCAAAAAGGACTTTATTGAGAACAACAGTTAGGGGATAGAAATTCCCTCCTCTTTAATGGGAGAGGTTCCCTTATTTAAAGACAAAACTTATTTACACATGTACAATGCATAGTTTTAATGGGGAACTTGGGTATCATGAAAGTGTTAAAATAGAATAGATCATCAATACAAAAGTATAGAGGAATGAAGTATCGGGAAGGGGTAGAAAGGCACTCTCAAGAAATATAGATAACAAAATAATTCCTTACGCATGCCAAAATGAAATTATTTGGAACAGAACCATTTGCATTTGAGACAATAAGATGTTATTTCAAAGACACAAAGTTCTAGAAATTACATCTACAGGAATACAAAACTTCTTGAAGTAACACAGACAAATGATTCAAAAACATTTAACAGATAGTAATGAAAGAACAAGACCAGATAGACATGGAAAGAAATATCTTTTGTATTGATTACTTCTTACTCCTTACACTTTCAAAAATAAACCAAGTTCAGGACCCTTCAAAATAGCGTAGAGAGCCCATTAAATAATTTTACAAATTAGTTACACTTGGTAAGCTGTTTTCTTTTAACTAAAAAAATTTAATTAAGGGGATGTTTGACACAAAACCCTCAACTAATTACAATAAGCCCGAATTGAGAAAAAGAAGGAAAGGAGAATCTAGGAGGGAAGACAACTGCCTATTGCTGAGGAGGGCCCACTAACTTGAGGATCCATTGTCTGAACCTTTTTAATGCTTTTGCTATGTCTCTACCTCATGGGATTGATGTGTTGGTAGTAGCTTGAGTCCAATTTCCTAAGCATTTCTCCATCTTCTGATCAAACTCGCTGTGTGCATGATATTATTTATTAGCTTCCTCAATAGCAGATTGAAGGGAGAAAATCTCCTTTATCTTCTCTTTAGTAATTGATTCCTCCTTGAACAAGTTTTCCTTAACAAATGCCCTGAATTGAGTTTTAATTTCTTGGAGGGAGAAAGGCACACCTAAAGTTTCATCGTGAAGGTGATAGTGAATATCCTTAAAAGTGGATACAACACAAGTTTTGAAGGCTTCTCCTTTCTATCAATTGTTCCTCAATTCTCCTAAATCCTCATCCGAACTTTTATTTTCCATTCCACGCTGAAAACCCATGACCTTGACAAATTATCTTTGGCATCATCAAAAACCTTGTTGGCCAACAATATATTTTCATCAGCCTATCCCATCAGGTGAAGATCCACTATGCAGCTACTCCAAAGTTTGAGTTCTTTATCCATGGTCCCAATTACAAAGGAGAGATTTTGTTGCAGATTAGTCACCTTCTCATTGAGTTTGAAAGCTTCTACAATGAAATTCAAACCTGTAACGATCATGTCATCCACCATGGCTTCCATAGCTCTCCCATAGATGGAATAACTTTGTATGTCTTTAATGCTCTGGAATTCATCTTGACTAAGAATCATAGGTGGCAGAAGGGAATTCAGTGGGGTAGGATCCAAAACCTTGTCCTTAGATAGAAAAGACTTGATGAAACCAGAAAGAATCTGAGCTTGTTCTTCCATCTGCTCTATAGTCTGTTTACCTTTCTCTACTCTCTCAATAACTCTGGTTACTATTTCTTGGAGGTTGTGCACCTCGCTCTTAGAGGTAGATTCTCCCATTGGGATCCTAGAAAGCTCCAAATCAGAGGCTAGTATATCTTGTTCTTCCTTATCAACCTTAGGCTTTGTTATCTCTAGGAATTACTGGCCTTAGACATATGACACTATCCTTGAAGTTGTTTTAGCTCTCTTTGTTAGAGCAGAAGGAGTAGTGCCCAACAAGGTTGCCACAACATCAAAATTTGGCCCTTTCAATTGAGAAGAGGGATTTCTCTTCCTGCTATCAACAAAAGGTTGCACCCATGCGAAAGTGGAGGAAGAAGGAGGAGCAAGAGAACCAAGAGCAAGAGAAATCATGGCACTTAAAGTATTCACTATTGTTGCTTCCAATAGAGATGTGAGTGGAGTAGGTGGGGCTTCTTGGGTAGAGGAATCAGTGGTACCTGGAGGTTCAGTGCTATGCACTTCCTTCTCTTTATCTATTGCAGCTTCTGAAGTTCCTGCAGGGACAGGCACTTCACTATCATCGCTTTCACTGAGAACAATGATGTTCTCTGGCCCCAAAGGCAATTCTGAATGTTTTAACAGGGGATCTTCCTCAATAGGCTCCTGCTTAACCTCTTTCACCTTATTTTGATATACTTGAGTAGATGAGGAAGGGTGGATGACTCAGGTTCTTTACTTGAGGAAGGAGGAGGATTTTGTGTAGGTACCTCCGAGTTAGGTGTATGTGATTCCTTCCTTGGTGTTGAATTGTCTTTGGAGGAAGATTCTCCTGGATTGTTCCTAAGCTCTCGAGACCTTACGTCACAAACTAGACCTTGGTTCATACAAGGACGGGGCCAAAATCTCATCCAAGTCATCCTTCTCCCTATTGAACCAATCCATATCCTCCAAGGGAGTTTGCTTGATCACTATATCATATTCATATGACAACAGGTCTACATTTTCATCTTGAAGCCCTTCGAGAATCTGATATAGATTGAGCTCCTCTATCAGCTAGAGGGAGAATCTGCCATAATGCCTCCACCTTGCTTCAAAGTCATCTGCAAAATCGGCCTAGTAGTCCTCAGTATCTGCTCTATTAATTGATTATGAGATTTAGCTCAATGAACTTCTTCAAATCAAAATAGGTCCTGGGCCTGAAGAAGTGAACAGTGATGGGAGCAAGGGCCCTTTCTATGTTTTGAGCATCCAAAGTTGTTTTACATGTATAGTTACCCAAGGATATGGGGAAATGCAGCCCAGAGATTTTCTTGTCTCTGCAGGTTCTATGTAACTTATCCAATTGCCTGCATACTTCAATCAAAGCCATCTTATCATTACAAAACATAGGGAGTTTGAGAGGTGTGTTCTCATAACCGGCTAACCTGATATACGAAAACCTTCTGAATTGAATGAAGAAAGCTCCATACTTTGCTATCAGGTTCATGGCTTCATTAGAAAATCTTCTAGTAGTATCACCATCCTAGAAGCCTCACAATGTACATGGTAAAAGCATCATTCACCCTCCTGAAGTTATGATTGCTGGTTTCAAGGGTGAACTAAGGGCAGTATGCATAAATGGGTTCAACCTTCTGACCCTCGATGTATGTGAAACCGAACCATTTTTCGAGATGCTGCTAGGGTATGCATAAGATAAGAAGTCATATAGAACTTCTTGGTTTGTTGCACATTGGACAACTGTTCTGTCAAATTCATGCAAATGATCTCTACCCAATTGATGTTCTGGCTACCTTCGCAGACGATGTTGATTAGTGGGCACATCCAAAAGTGAAATTCATTGGTGGAGGGTAAGCCCATGACACGAGCCAATAAGATGATGAAATCAGACAGTTCTTCATTAAAATCAGCCCTAAATAGAGCCTTGGAAAGTTGAGATGCTCCTTTTTAGGGTTCTTCAGCCATGACTTTGCTACCCTTGCTTTGTATTTATCATTGTCTTGCTCGAAGAGAGTTTGTGCCTGAGCTTGAGATATAACAATGGAGTTTTCAATTTCTGGGATACGTAGAGCAGTAGTAATGGTAACAACATCGAGCTTGGTGATCAGTTCCCCGTGCACATTAGACAATTCGTTCATGTTAGGGTTGAAGTGAGCGCGTGGTGAGGCACAATATTGGCACACTGTCTTGAGATTAGGAAACCCATAGCAAATGCAAGGCCACTATCGTTGATCATTTGTGCCATGGGAGAGGGGTTAGGGTCAGTCAACCTACTCCAGAAATCACCAAAATCTAGGTGACGAACCTCACTATCCCCGATATCGGGAATAGAAGATTCGAGTGGTGAAACGTGTTCCTGACCCTAAAATTTGATCTTCATGCTGACAATGTACAGAGAAACAACCTTTACAACTCAAATCCGTAATAAAAATGCAAGGGGAATGGGAGCAAGAGCAGACAATCTTGATTGCAAGGATATGAGTGAATGGTAGCAAGTAAGTAGTGTGTAAAAATGCATAGAGGGTAGTCCCATTAAATAGCCGTTTTAGGAGAGAGAAGGTTATAAATGTGCATTAAATTCATATGCACCGACTCAAAAAGGAAAGCATTGGGAAGAGCGGAAAAAACTAGCCCAGATGGTCTTTGGTACATTTGGGACATGAGAGACGCAAAAACGTGATTCGACTGACGCGGACGATGCGGGTAATGCGAGGCCAAAAGAGCACAGCAGTCAAGAACTTAGAATCACAAGGGACGTGAAGATGCGATTCAACCGACGTGGGTGATCGAGGAACAGAGAAACAGGGCAGAACCTAGAACATTTGGAACAAAAAGTTCCGACAGACTCAAAAGTTAACAGATTTCAGAAAAAATGGCCTATCGGGGAACAAAGAGCCTGAGAGAACTTGGGACATATGGGACAAAAATGTCCGAAAGACCCGCAAATCACTCAAATGACTCAAAAATGTGAATTTTCCCTAACTCAACTTTTCTCTTCACTAGAACATCACAAAAAGGTGTTAACTCAAAATTTTCAATTTTTTGACTTTTGAAAGAGGGGAAATTTTGAGAGGACAACAATTCCCAATTCATCCAAATGTTTTTAATGAAAAGACTAAAATTTATTTTGATTCCCAAGATCACACTAGGTGCAAGAGGAAGAGCATACACAAATTATAGCCTTGGTTACTTAGCAAGTGAAAAATCATTTAAACTAAAAGATGATTAACAAATTTTCCTACTTACTCTAACGATAGTAAAATAAGTTTTAAGAGTGCTTTTGATTATCTAAATCACATGAAGTGTAAGAGAAGAGCATACACACCTTAACCCAAACTCATACAAAGCATGGAAACAAGATTAATTCCTTCAAACCCTAAGTGATTTTATGAGAAAACTTACTCTAAATCTATGAAATTGACAAAAATGGCATCTAAAAACCTCTTAAAAGTAATATAAATCCTAAAAATAAAAATGGAAACTTTGAGTTTGTAGGAAAAATTTATACAGACACACCTGTGTGCCCCTGTCGACGTGTGCATGCATGTTTCAACACATGTGCTTCCCTTTGTAAAAATGACTGATAGTTGAAAAGATGAGCTAACATGTGCACTTCCAGAGAAGTGGGTGCACACCTATTTCAACACTGTGCTCCCCTACCGATGTGTGCACTCCCCTTTGTAAAAATGAATGACAGTTGAAAAATATGAAGCGCGTGTGCACTTCCAAAGAAGCGGGTGTGTCCCTATTTTAATGCAATTTTCGAGTTTTGACAATAATTTCTTCAAAAAGGTCAAATATTTGGTATTTTTGGCAATTTTGACAGGGCTTCGGCTCCTTGAATCTTGTAAAAAGTAAGAAAACAAAAGTTCTACCACTAATCTAGTTGAAACAAATTTAACAAAATGGAAATTAATCTATAAAACTTTGAAAATTACTCTAAAACTTTTAAATTATTCTAAAAATATTGAGAAACTAATATGAAAATCTTGAAAGTACTCTAGAAAGCTTGAAATTTAAACTAGAAAACTTGAAATTAATCTAGGAAACTTGAAACTAATCTATAAAGTTGAAATGAAAAACTTTGAAACTAAGCAATGGGGTATTGTCCCCCGGGCGTGCTAAATGATGACACCCTAAACTTTACAAAGCAAATTGCATAGCTAAACAAGGAAATCTAACACCATTGCCATCCATCTAGCCAAGGTTCTAAGTCTACGAATGTAAAATTAAGATAGAATCTTACAAGAATTCTTAACTAGTATGAAAACAATACAAAATATAACTAAACATGCCTACTAATATGCTTGAAAGGGAGATCCTAATCTACCATATTATAAGAAGTTGCACTTGCCCTCACAAAATGTGACTCTTGACATTCTTAGGAATGAAATTAAGTTCCCTTTTATATTAATCAAGGGAAACTTATTACAATGTTTGCTAAAGCCACATTTAAATGAATAAGACATATGCCATGATTGCTCACAATGAAGAATTAGAAAGGGAGTAGAGAAGAGGAGGAAGAATGAGAGAAAAGAAGCAAGGGATGTTGAAAAATATGGGAAAACCTATGCCTTTGAAGAAGAACTTTGATGATGATGATGCATGGGCATCCAAACCATGAAAAGAGTGTTTACAAACACTATTTCAAGACCTCCTAATGTGAGCTTAGGAAAAACATGAGAAATGCTCATGATGATCTTCCTTGATTACTTGATTAAAGAATCTCTTTAGCTCATTGAGCTCACCCTTATTGACTCACCTTGGCTCACCCATGTCTTTGAAAAATGGTGATGGATCTATTTTTATGACTTGTGATGTTCTACTCTTGAACATTATTGAACTCTCGGGAGAATGCTTGAGGACCTCTAATGAATTTCTCATTCCTCTATTTGAACCTTGAAATAATCTCATTATCCATCGAAGAGTCCAAAAAAGAAATATGAGTGAAAACAAAGCCATCTACAACTTTTTCTCCCAAAATGACTACTTTCTATTTTTAGTAGGTAGGGCCGTGACCTGCTATTTTGGGACATATATTATGCTTTTTCTCCCAAATTCACCACGAACCTCTAGAAACATTCCATCTTCTTTCATTGATGGGGTGCAATACAATATCTAGTGCATTTCTATTTTTATCAGGTTACTTTTTGGGGACTTGTTATTTTGGGAATTTTTTTGTTTTGGTCTACTTCTCATTTTACAATCTTTCATTTGATCTGGATGATCAAACTTACAAATTGGGGTACTTACTATCCTTAGTACTAAGAGGATCATAAAACATGTTATTTTTATAAAATTTCAAAAATGGACTCGGTTTGCGACGAGGATGACATTTTTGGATCTGGCTCATCGTCGTGATCTCATGCTCCAATTTCCACTATGATTCGCTCATCGTGAAGTTCAAAAATAAAAAATCAATTTTTTTCCTTGTAAGAGATTTGGGCACAGAGCTACCAAGGAATCCATTAATGGAGTTATGGAGCTTTTCATAGGATTTAATTTCACCTCTAATTGCGATGAAATCAACTCCATTTGGATAGGTTTTTCATTTGGATTTTTTGTGCAAAGTTCTAGCTTGATCTTACCACCAAATTGGTGGGACATCTCATGAATGAGAGCCATGACACAAAATGGAGTTTTTTTTTTAATAAAATTATTTGGGGAATCATTTCATATTCTGTGAATTTCTTCTCAATTACTTCTAAAAATGATGAAGTCTACAAAAGGTTTCATCTCAATGTGGTTCTGGATCATGAGATATGAACATTTCTTTGATTTTGCCAACGAGGGTTTCTGGAAACACACGAGCATGGTTTCAGATTGAAATATTCTCTTTTCATATTGCAAAAATGTGGATTGATGGATAAATGATGTTGGAGGTGATGTAAATGTTGTGGAAGTAGCAGAAATGGAGGAGAAGAAGAGATCCCAACAATTGTAAACAAATGTGTGTGCGGGAAGAATGGAAGCAGCAAGTGGCAACCTGACAGTTAGAAAAATTACATATTTTGATGCATTGGGGAGAAGTATACTTTTTTGCACCAAATTTTTGGTGCACTTGGTGCAAAAAAATTCCCCATCCCTATTGGTCCACTTGGTAGTATGTAATTTGATGTTGGGTCGAGTGGGGGAGGCTTTAAAAAATACCTTTTGTAGCTTCTGGGGCACATGGGTGACCAAGAGACTAAATGGGAGGGATGGGAGGTTTTTACACCATATTTACAAAAAAATTGGTGCACTTGGTGCAAAAAAATTCACCCTATTCTGATTGGGCCACTTGGCAGCACACGATTGCATGGAGCGAGGGGGTGGAAATGAGGCTGGGGGGCTTAACTTGAGAGAAAGGGTTGAACGGTGGTCATCTAGAGGTCAAAGGGATCAATATGGGAGGGGAGAATTTAATTTCACCTATTGACCAAAAATTTTGGTGCACTTGGTACAAAAAAATTCTTGCATTCATATTGATTGGTTTTCTCCAACACATAATTTGGCTAACTATTTGAGCTTGTGCCTTGGAGAGTGACTTGTCGGGACCATAACTTGAGTTCCTGAAGGAGTTTTTTGATGAAATTTTATATGATTCCACATGGAAATGACCTTATGAATCCAATGGTGGTGGTATCATCTCATGATTCATCCATTTGATCCCTAAAAATAGGAATTTTGTTCTAGCTCCAAGGTTGTACATGAGAAAATGGATGTGGACATAGTGCGCCAAGGTGTTATGAAGAATATGATTCCACCATATTTTATATATTTGAATTATATTTCCAATGATATTTTGTTTTCCTCTTAACTCCTTATGTAGCTCTGAAATTTCTTCCCGAAGCTCAGTAGTGTTTTTGGCCATTGTGCACTGCTTAGGCCTCCAAGACCCACTTTTGTTGAACTTGCTCCAAAACTTGTGAATCTTCCTAAACCATTAAAATACATGTTGAAAATTTTATTTAACTCTCTGATATGCCTTCCTAATGAATTTTTTCCTTCCTTTCCACTCCAGGGGGTGTGCACTAGCTCCGAGAAGATCATAAAATGGTCTTTCCCAAGCTTGCCAAAAGGCTTGTCTTGATGGATATCGTTGGGAAGATCTTGAAAAGACTGGATACCCCTAAATAACCTATAAGAAAAATGAATCGTGGATTAGCATGATATGAAGGATGGATTAGGGTGACTTCTAAGTAAAATTTCTAGGTAGGGTGTGGTTGTCATGCTCAAAATTATGAATTTCCTTATTGCACATTTGCATGACAACATTTGGCTCTAGCTTGGGGACATGTCATGGATCGAGCACAATGAGGACATCACATGAGAACTCCAGAATCTCCACACATACATTGACAAGTGCCTTATCTATTGGGCCTTACATAACACACATAATTGGTGAGAGATATACGTGAGAATGGGACAACACACACACAAACACCACTGGAAAGAAACACACACACAACAAAGGAAAAAACACACAAAATGGGAAAGGGAAACAAACATAAATCACCTATAATATAAGGTGGGGATAACCCTCTTTCACTGTAGCACTCTTCTCTTCTCGAGGTTACCCCTAAGTGGGAAACATTGAGTGATGTTGTTCCATGAAGCCATTGACCGGTTTGAGAAAGTAGCCTCCTCTCCTTAACTATTTATGAAATCCAGGTGCTTTCATGATTGTTTGTGTACTTGGTAGGAGTGAGCCTACATGAGATTCTTGATGCTCAGGCCTTCACTTAGAAATTCCATTTCCTTCATTCCCTTTGAAATCAATTTCATATTGCAGTTGCATTCCATGTTTATCCACATAATTGATTCTTCATTGAGCATCCCATCACTGCCCCAAGGCTGATTTTCATTCAATTACTCGAATATTCCAAGTTCTTTTCTTTCCCAGGTTTGTACTCATTGTCCTCTTTTCCATGAGAAACCTTAGACTTATCTTTTATCTCTACTCCACTATGAGGTACTTGAATATTGAATGGAGGATCAGAAGTAACCTCATACTTGTCCTGTATGGCCATGGCACGAGTTAAGAGGTCAAGAATTAGCTCAGGGTGTTCCATACTTTCTACCGCATCTAAGATTTCTTGCATGGAGTTCTCTTTTGTTACTTCCTATAGATCATCTTTGTATGTCTAAAAATATTTTGTAAATCTCAAGAAAACTATCTAGAGGGATTACTTCATTTCCTTGAAGCTTATTACATTCCACTACTTCTTTGTCAAGGGATCTTCACCTTCAATGATCTCAACACCCTCTATTTCATATTTTTCATCATGGAAAGAGTCTTCTTCTTCAAATGGGAAAGAAAATAATTCCATTCATTGTTTTATTCATCAACCATTAGCTCGGGAGGGATGTTGGGTTCATCACCTTGATCTATTTCATTGTGACCATCCTTTGCATCAATTGAGCATTTGGATTAGATTCATGTTTGTCTTGCAAATCCATAGCTTACATCAGGAGTTTGAGACTGAGCTCATGGTATTATGTCTCTTCAGTGGATCTTAGTAATTCTTGCACATACCATTCTTTCAAACCTTTCATGGGTTTATCACAAGCTGATATTGTCTCTTCAAGATAATATTCATCTCCAAATGGGAATGAAAATATCTCCTCATCGTGGGTAGATATAAAATCTGGTTTCTCCATTTGAGATCACAAGAACCATTTCATGTTCTTCTTCATCGCTCACATCTTTTGGAATCTCAGCACTACCCTCTTATACCTCAAACTTCCTCAATTCTTCTTTAAGGTATGCACCCCTCTGAGAAGGAATGTTTGGTCATATCAAGATAGGAATATCCTCTTCCTCCTCAGTCATTATGAAAAGATTCATCCTCCTCCTATCTTGGTATAAAATGTTGGCTTTTGGATTTCCTATTTTTTGCATTTTGTACCTCATCTTCTTCTCTGGAAGTAAATTTTCCATGTCTCCTTTAACTGGAATGGTTGCAAAAGACCAGTTCATCTAGATCTTACCCCCCAACTACTGACAGAAACTCCTACTTAGCAACATTCTAAATGAAGCTAGAAACGTATCTGCTACCAATATCATCATTAAAACCTTCTTGTTTGGAAATTTGGAAAGGGCCACCTGTGCATATTTGACCTTCCGATGAGTGGGACTTATTTGGACTCCATGGAGTAACAAGAGCCATTGAGTGGATTCATGGTGAGTTTGAGAGCCTTAGCTGACCTTTACATGCATTACATTGTCAGAGGAGGTGAGAATCTATGATGCAATTATTCAATACATATTCTCCAATGAGAAGGGAGACATAGAAAGGATCAACCTTATCGGTCTTGGATGCACTCAAAGAAAGCATGTTCTGTGATGGAGGTGCAGGTGGGTTTGGTATTATTCCTTTAGAAATAGAGAGTTACAACATTGGGTGTTAAATTACCACTTCTTGATGTATCAAACGAATCTCTCAAATTGTTTGGGGTAAGTCCACAAATACGCAGTTTCAGTAATATGAACTTTGGTTTTGTTCACATATTCTACGAAGTCAAATGGAGATGATGAATACAAGGGGGATGAAGGGACTGATTTTTGAGTCGGGAGAGATTTGGAAATAGGGGTAGATGTTTGGGGAACATATATTATTTTGAAAGGAACACTAGGAAATTTTTAAGCACAGATTTTACAAAAGTAGATTTAGATTTAAAACTAGAAGAAACATTGGGAGACTAACTTGGGATATTGGGTGACCTTGTGCTTGATCTAAGATCATGTTTCTCCAATGTGAGACTCCATATAAGGTGGTATTGGAGATCCTCAACTAGTTATTTTGTTTTGCATAGTCACCACGGGAGAATCTTACCTTCTTATTTCTTTTTTTGTAGTAGTGGAGGGATATTCTCCTTTCTCATACTATGAACAAGTGAATACGCACATGAGAAACTAGGTGCATCTATTTCATCATCTTCATCACCTCCAAAATACTCACAAGAATCTGATTTTTGTATCGTTATTGATTTCTTCAACCTCTAGGAAACTATCACCTTCATTTTTCTTTCAATATCCTCATCTACAACTTTGCATGGAAGTGGGGCCTCAAGGAAAGCCTTTGGGGTGCTCTTGCAATCTGATTTATGTTGTTTCTTTGAGAAGACACTAGTTCAAAAATTTCCCTCTTCAATTATGCCATTTAATTTGCAAATTTTAGCAAGACTGGATATGTTCTCTCATCCTTAGGATTCGGGATTTTTACCCTTTAATGGATTCTTGATCTTTAGAGAGGATGAGATCATCATCAAGTTCAATGGCCATATTTGTGCTTCTACAGCTTTCCTTGGTTGAACTCTTCGTAGGAAAAATCCTACCTTTGTGATTGAGCATTTATGAAGAACCTCTTGACGTTGTTTTCAAATGGTGAATCCTCTTATGGTATCTCAATGAAGCAACTGTCAAAAAAATGAGCCACGTAGTCTCTCATATTTTTTTGCTTCCTTCTTCATTTGTGCCAATTGAATGAGGATATCTTGACAATCCTCGATGGATTTGAATCTTTCTTCAAAATTGGACTTGATATCATTCTAGCAAGTGATTAATATGACAGGAAAGAGGTATAACCATTATGTTGCTTTTTCTTGGAGAGATTCCATGAACAATCTTATTACAACGTCTTCATGTGTGACTCCAAGAATCCCGCATGATGTGGTGAAAGTGGTAATGTGTTCTTTAGGATGTTATGTGTCGTCGCCTTTAAACTTTGGAAATTTCTTGCTAGAACCTATGGGTAAATCGTGAAGAGGTGGTTCAAGAGTGAGCGGGCATGTATTTATTTCCCATGGAACAATGGTTGAGGTATTTTTTCTTTGTCTGCCATTGTTTCTTCTCCAAATTCATATTCGATTCTT
The DNA here is from genome assembly GCA_018340775.1 of Taxus wallichiana var. yunnanensis. Taxonomy (NCBI): domain Eukaryota; kingdom Viridiplantae; phylum Streptophyta; class Pinopsida; order Cupressales; family Taxaceae; genus Taxus; species Taxus wallichiana. The sequence goes on from CM031240.1 coordinate 213,649,593, forward strand.
GTTTTTGTTTTTCTTCCTCCTCACTAGGAAATTCAATATTCAACGGTGGTTGAAAGATGAGAGAATTTGTTGGGGGAGTATCAACAGGTGTTTGAATGGGATTTCCAATTGAACTTCTTGAAGAACTGGATGGAGAGAAGGCTTGAGAGAAGAATTATGGATTGTCTCTAATTCATTCTTGTTTGTTTTGTAAAGCCTCAAAAGTGGGGTCAAAAAATCCTCTCAATCTATTCAACCTGGTGTATCTCCTTCACCACCTTATGGGAAACTCTTACATTGGGAATATGAAAGGAAACTTCTCAATGTGAAAGGTCACGTGTAGGAATCAACAGTGTGTCTTTTGGAAATGGGCTTCCAACAATCCAATTTATCATGCATTTTTCCAATTTTTTATTTTTTTGAATTATTGGAATATTTTACTCTTTTTTTGGATTTTGGATCTTGTGGTCATATTTTGGGTGTAGATTTCTACCAATTCTACCCCATGGTGGGCGCCAAAAACTGTTGGTGAGAAAAAATTTTGAGGGACAAATTTGTGGATTTATTTCCAACATCTCTGGGAGTCTAGGTCCCTTTGATTAGGTGGTTCACTCCACTTTATTGTGAACGTATAGAAATAAACAAATCTATGGTTGGCTAAGAGGTTAGGGATCCAACAGCTACACTCCACTGTACCCATAAAAAATACTTACAAGTAATTGTAAGGGAGGAATTTTGAAGTGTGGGGAAAGGGGAGTGGGAAGTTAGATAAGGAAAATTAACCCAAGTAGAAAATCAGATTCTTGCCAGAGCCAATTAGACAATTCACATTCACAATTAACTAGAAAGAAACAACAAGACTATTATGCCAATGACTAGAGGAAACCATGCACACAAAGTTGCACACATTCATAAGCCATGAAAAGAAACAATCCCTTTATTTATTGCCATTTTCATCAAGTTGTAAAATGCAGGAAATGGAAGAAAAATGGTGGATGGAATTAGAAGAATTCTATCTCTCTTGTCTTTCTCAATAGATCTCTCTCTTGAGTGCACAAAATTGAAAACCCTTAAGAAAGAGTATGTCATTACATTATATAGACCAAGAAGAAACTCTTCGAATACCCCTACATGACCTTCATTTTCCCTCAAAAATGCGACTCTTGACATTCTTAGGAATAAAATTAAGTTCCCTTTTATATTAATCAAGGAAACTTATTACAATATTTTCTAAAGCCACATTTAAATGAATAAGACAAACGTCATGATTTCTCACAACGAAGAATTAGAAAGGGGGTAGAGAAGAGGAGGAATAATGAGAGAAGAGAAGGAAGAAGGGATGCTAACGAAGATGAGAAAACCTCTGCCTTCAAAGAAGAACTTTCCGATGATGATGATGCACGGGCATCCGAACCATGAAAAGAGTTTTTAGAAACATTTTTGTAAGACCTCATGATGTGAGCTTAGGAAAACACAGGAAATTCTCATGATGATCTTCCTTGATTAATTGATTAAGGAGTCTCCTTAGCTCATTTAGGTCACCCTTAAACACCTTGGCTCACCTAGGTCACTTTGAGAAATGGTGATGGATCCATTTATTGCGCCTTGTGATGCTCTGTTATTGAACACTATTGAACTCAAGAGAATGCTTCCAAGACCTCTCTAAAGTTCTGATTCCTCTGTTTGAACCTTGAAATCATCTCATTATCTAGCTAAGTGTCCAAAAATAATAAATATGAGTGAAAACAAAGCCATCGTAATTGTTTTCTCCCAAAAGCGACGACTTTCTATTTTTAGCAGGTAGGGCCGTGACTTGCTATTTTTGGACATGTTGTCTATTTTGCTCCCAAATTAACCTTACGGACTTCTAGACACGTTCCATATTCTTTATTTGTTGATGCACTACAATTTCTAGTGCATTTCTATTTTTATAAGGTTGCTTTTTGGGGACTTGTTATTTTGCAAAAATTGTCGTTTTGGTCCTACTTTTCATTTTTCAATCTTTCCTAAGCTGTCTGGATGATAAAACTTGCATATCAAGGGACTTACTATCTTTACTATTATTGACCATTTTGGGTCAATCATCGGGTAGGGGTAGTAAAACAATTTTTTTTGGAGGATAGTCATTTTTGGGAAGGATTGAAAGGAATAATGCAACTATGTGTGTTGTTGCAAGGTGCAATGCCTCACATATGTTTTCATTCGAGTGTTGTCTTTATCAAACATATACGAAGCCTCGAAATATTGGTGTATAGCCTTGATGAAGTGGGAATAATGGCAGATGTCAAAAATTGGACCTTGAAATAGCAAACACACTATTGTTTGCATTCGGAAGAGTATAGTTTTCAAGTACATGTGCATTAATTCTTGTTATTTCTTATGTCTGAATGAGATTAATTATGTGTTGAGTTTCTTATTTCATTCCACATGATTCTGAAACTATAATAATCAAATGTAAAGGAAATAGAAAACTCAATTAAAGAATTCAATTTAATTTATTCATTAAGAAATAATATTTCAATGATTCCCACACAATTAAGTGGGATATAACTCGTGTCTGAGGATAAAGAAATACATATGCATAAAGTTGTAAATGAATGAGGAGAGAGGAAACCCATCATTTCTTGGATGAGTTAGTTTCCCCATGTTCCTTGCTTGCATATTCATCATCTTCATGCCCCTTTCTACTACTGAAGCACCTATTGACAAACAAAAGAGACTGTTAGAGCTCTGGATTACTCCCTAACCATGTACTTACAGTTTAATGCGTATGAATTTCTTGAAAAAGTACAAATGAGAGGCATGAAAATGAACCAAAAATAGAATCATAAAGTGCATGTCATTATCACTCCTAAGCATAAGGACTCCTTATTTTCATAAGCATGTCAAAAATAGAAAAAATCAGTGAAAGATGAAAAGGAGAGATCGATGCCCCATATTTTTCTAACTATCTCTTTTTAAGTGTGTAGGTAAAGCTCTGTTATTCATTAACTAAATATTTTGTATGCATAACAGGAAATGTTTTCAAGATTTACCGGGTTCTCCATCAAGTTTCTAGGAAAGCTATGCCTTAAAGCATTCATGTCATATTTCAGATTGTAGATCAATGCAAATAACAACCATGTAGATTGTAGTATTCAAGTACGGTTACTGATCAATTACATATGAAAGGAAATGCAAGGCACACAATTTTAGAACTTCATCGGGATTTAAAGTTCAACAAATGGAAAGCAGTCACATGCTAGAAAGATAAAACATTGCTTACTAGAAATCATAGTGAGCGTCAAGTATATCCATTCAAAGGAGGAAGAAAGGACTCAATAACATATACAACTTGCAATCTGATTGATTTTAAGAGAACATTAAGCAATAGGGAGAAATCAAGTTCCAATTTGATAAAGGTACAAGTTACAATATCATTTGCAAATCAAACTCTTTCAGTTATGAGAAAAGATCATAAACAAAGTATGCTACAGAATATCATGTATAATGTTTTATTTGTAAGATATCAAAAGATATTGTTCTCTAAAAGAAGCAAGGTCCTGAAAACAAAAACAAAGCATCTTTTCAAGATTTTATGGAACTTCAAGGACAACCATGCATTTTTAAAGAAATGTGATTTTTCTATGACAAAACAGTGGTGAGTTATAAGCTACAGCAATAAAATTGTAGGACATAGTGCCTTGTCAAAATCAAGGCTTTCAAAAATACACTTTCAAAATGTATACATAAGGAATGCAAAAGCAAGATACAGCCAAAACCACACCTTCACCTATGCCATGGGTACCATTGGTTACAAAGACCCTAAATATGCAAGAACACCAAGGTTTAATGAGAAATATTATGTATATTTTTGTAAAATTGTTATTATGGAATTGATGTCAGCAATAAAAGTTGTGGAAATTGGCTTGAATTTATTCTGACTACCCATATTTATCTAGATTAATCATCTTTTGGTTCTTACACTGAACACATTTTATAATATTTTAAAGGTTTTTGTCTGGAATATAAGTATGCAAGAGGAATGATGAGCCAATAATCACACATCATAGTTCATTAAAGTAAAGGAAACAACGTGCTCAGTGTAATATTTTTTTTGGGAAGATGAGCTACAACAACAAGAAATTAGAGAAACCTCAATCGGAGTTAACAAGAAAATGCGAGAGAGCAATGAAAACACAGATATGTAATAAAGCATCATTTAGGAGCTAAACATTTACCACCAAAGAATAATGACAATAGGGAAAAAACTATGGATGCTCTTAGAACCAGTGTCTTCAAGCTTGAAGAATGGAAAATAAATGAATGATTTAAAGCTACAAATTGGTTATATATCCCATGAATAGCTTAGGAAATACAAGCCCTAACTCATGCGTGGTGAATACGGTGAAAAATAGATCTAAAAGTCTTTTTCAAGCCCCGGATATGCAAGATATTATCACTTTTGGAAGCATCACACTCATAGCAAGTTGAACCCATGAAGACCCAGATATGGGTCATGCAAAAAACAAAATGCAACAGATGAATAAAACTATCAAGTTCAAGTACCCACGATGTAAAAATAAGTCACAAGCACAAAACACGCCATGGGAGTAAAATGAATTCATAATAGAATAGAAACTAGAATCTTTACCTTCAAAACCATAATGTAAGGATGAATGGTGAGTCAAATCACTTCAACAACAAACCAGTGAACACATTCAAAGCTATGCAAAGTTTAAAACTAAACCCATAGATCTCAAAGCTTCCAACTTGAACACAGTCACGAGCCAACAACAAGGAGAAAGAGGTTCATCTCTAGGAGGTTCAACAAGCAATGTTGGTGGCCATAGTGCCCACCAACAAGAAAACAAAAGAATAAAAGCTTAGAAAAAACCCTCATGGCTGCCAACAAAGGATAGGTAGATCCAAGAAGCTTCAAATAAATGACGACTACTAGCAAATAAAATAGAGTAGTTTTCCCTCCAAGCCACCTCCAGTCTCTTCAAAAAAATGGTGATTTTAAAGATTTTTACAGAACCCAACACTCCAATGGCTCTACCAAGAGAAAACCAGAGGCTCTTCACTTAAATAATGTCGTTCGTGGCTTAAAATTAAAATATGTAGAGATCTGAAAGCACAAAATGAAACCCCATGGCCAAAGAGTTAGAATAAACGGTGACAATGGTGAAAAATCAAATTAATCGAGCTTTCCCCTCATTGATTGCGGCTAGAAACACATAACAATAAGCTCACCTTCAACTTTAATGACGGCCACAAATAATAACAAATTATAAATGCACAAGAGCCTTCTATAGTGAGTTCGAGTTTTCCATCAATGGTAGAGAAGCACATATTTATGCACTGAGAGAATCCATAGGAACTTAAAAAAGAGTGTGATATCACATTCATAGGTGGCACGAGGAAAAATGGCCGGGCATTTTAACGGCTTGTGATCCGATGAAAATCACCATAATCATTAGTTTTCCAAATTTTTCATCTACCCAACTTCATATGAGTTAGCTTAACTTTGACTATAGGATTCCAATGTACATGTGGCGATCATACAAAATCCTAATGCAACCAGGGTTGAATTCCATCACTAACATAATCAAGGGGGTCACCCATTGTGGGAGGGGACTAAATCATTTTCCAAATCATTAAGGTTTCAAAACCTTATGCTGTCCATGATTAGTCAAAATTTGGACGAACAAATAATGGTTTTGACCTTTGTTTGGTAATAATACAAAGGTGATCGATGATAAAACCTTAGACAAGATCAAATCAATAATGAAACAATGATTGTTGTATGTGATGTAAATCAATGATTATTCAAAAATCAAGGGTGTATTCCACATACGAGATAAGAAAAATGGGGATGATAAAGTTGTGCGGGCATATAGTCCAAATTGACTAGAGTCCAAAAGTATTTTTGACGATTAGAATTATGCATTCCAAAATTACCTTAGCCTTTCCAAAAAAACTTTATTCCTCACAAAATCTTGCACACTTTCCTTTTGCATGAAGATGAGAATGACTCAATCAACTCAAGTTTGACTGAGTAAGATCTAGGAGGCTATTATTAGCCTTAGTTTTATTGTTATTATTTATTGTTCTATTCATGCATGTATGCAGTTACTTTAGCTACTACATGAGATATTTTTGAGGGGGTGAATATTCATTGCTATATATTTTCCATGGATTTCACAAGCATGGGGGGCTAATTTTTGCATAAATCTTGTTGTAGAAAATTTTATTTTTTCACCTTGTGAATGGATAAAAATACTATTTTCCTCCATTAGCAAGCTTTTCATAGTGTGTTACAGTAGGATATAGGCATGTTTTAGTGAATTATTGTTCCTTTGCATGTTATTATTCCAACAACACCTATATCAAGTAGTTTTAATCATTTTACAGGCCAATAAAGTGTATTTCAATACCTTATGAATTGTAAAACTATGAATAATCTATTGCAGTGAATTTTAGCATTCTTTCATCAATCTTTAAGTGTGTTTGTGCAAGCCCAGCCCCAAAAAGTTCGGTGTATCACCCTTATGTTTTTTTCATTTTTTCTTTCATCTAACCCTCATCTTAGTAAGAATACACATTTTCAGTGATTCATCAAAGGGAGCCACCCCTTCAGGAGGTTTCCCTCATTCAAGACACCCACAACTCAGAGGGAATCCCATCATTTCGGTCCAAGTTAGAAGTCAAATTTCCATCTAGAACAAGGAGTATTTTAGACCTATAACTATTTTTTTGGCATTTGGGTGGGACAAAGAACTAGATTTTGGAGTTATTTACAGCATGAAATTAATGATGAGGTTCTCACATGGCTATTCCTAAAGAGTTAATTGATCAAGATCAACAGCCTGTTTTAGTAGTTATTAGCACACAACACAATTTAATTGAAGATTTAAGAGTTGCATTCCTTAGAGAACCACTCAATCAGTACCTACATATTTCTTCCTTAACAATTTTGGATGAAGAACAAGACAAATCTTTGTTGTTACAATGAATAATAATTGCTGCCAGGAGGGTCTAAACTATTGTTTTTCCATGATCTATGCCTATGATCAGAACTAGAGCATCGGTAAGAGGTCTTCCCCCGATTTTGTTTAATTACCTTTAAATTCAGCTAGAAGAAGAAGGGTTGGAAATATTGCACCTTATAATAGGCTGGTTTTGGTAACCCTCCTCCTCTTGCTTCACCACGTGTTAATATTTTTGTTCAAATCCCAGTAATCACAATGCAACAAGCAACCCAGAACCTTTGTGACTTTTACTAATGACAGCCCTCTTATAATTCTAGTTTATCATGATATACCAGTTGCTGCTCTAAAAATTCTTCCATTTTTTACTGGTGAAAATCAAGTTACCCCAGTTGAACATATTAGAGATGTAGCAGCCCTTTGTTTAGTACATAATATCACACATGAGGATGTTGCTCTAAGGCTCCTAGTTGCCTCTTTCAAAGGTCAAGCCCTATAATGGTACAAAAACTTAGAAGTAGGGACAATAGGCACTTGGGATGTGTTAGGTACTACCTTGTGCATACAATTTGAAGATAAAACAGACCATCTATCCCTTATTGAGAAGTTGTCCAATATTAGCGCACACTCTAAGAGTTCATGGCCAATTTTAACTTAAGATTTACCAAAACTTGGGAAAGAATTCCAATTGCAATAAAGCCTTAAGCAGAACATGTTTTTGTATTATTTGCGTGCATTAAATAGTGACATTGTTGTTATGATTCAATCTATGGGTGGAACCACTCTTCCCATGCAGCCTTTGACATTGCAATAAGAGCTGAAAACAACCTTATACAAGCTAGAAAATTGGCTCCCATACTTGTTATGCCTATCTATGTTGAGTTAGCTCCTATTCCATCAGTTGAGAAAGCATCCATAGTTCCTACAGTTCAGCCTAGTGAAATAGATGACTTGAAAGGGGTTGTTAAAACTATGGGAAACAAAATTGTGTAGTTAGAAAGGAATCAAGCCCAAGCAAGTAGGCCATATCAGCCACCTTTTCCAAATTTCAACAATTATAAACCTCAAGGTTATAGACCATATCAGCACAACTAGCTATTACAGTTGTTAGGCCTTTTGCTATAGCTAATCTTAATACTGCTACAACTTCAAGAGCATTAGTTCATGTGCAGACAAATATGGCTCAAGATGCTAATATGCAGCCAGTGGTTCAAATGCATCCATAGAGATGGTACTGCAAGGGTTTTATGTGCCACAAATGACTCAAGAAGAATCGTTTAATCATTTTCAAGAGAGTATGTTTCTTGTAGCACATGTGGATCATATTTTGGCACAAGAACAATAGGGGCAGCCAGATGTTACCTTGGTAAATTTTGAAACAATTGATCATGTGGTTGTAAATCATGAAATTAGAGCACAAGATAGAGCTGATTTTGTTGCAGCAATTACCAGATCAAAGAAAATATCCATGGAGGCTAATGTAAGTGACCAAAATATTGTACCAACTTGTGAAAATCAAAATAATACTGTTGGTAAGAGTTTTGAACCACTTATTGTTCAAGAAAAGGTTGTTGTTGTAAAAATCAGTTTAGGATAGGTGTTGTTCCATTCAATATTATTGATCATATGAAGAAATATAATGTTACTATGAGCATGTGGGATACATTGTCTATTCTTAGACAAAAATACTTGTTGGTCCAAGAGCTTGCGGGTCTAAAATTACAATCAAAATAGGCTAACCATGTAGAAAACATAGCCAACATGGTGATGGCAATTGTAGACCAACAAACTAAAGGGTCAAAGCAAAAAGTGTTTCAAACAACATCTAAAGATCCAAAAGCAGTAGTAAAAGAAATAAAAATATTAGTTAAATAGGTCAAAGTGGTTAAGCCACCTCCTTTCTACCTTTCTCTGATTATCGAAAATTCTTTAGTTCACAATTGCATGGTTGATAGCGGAGCTAGTAGCATTGTTATGCCAAAATTAGTGGCTGAAAAGTTGGGTCTTAAATATGAACCAAGTACCAAAGGAGTTTTGACTTGATGGTTCATCTACTAAGACCATTAGAATTATTAAGGATTTACAACTAACTTTGCATGCATGCCCAAGTGTTACAATCTTACAGGATGTGATGGTGGTGGATCTACCACCTTATTTTTCCATGTGCTTATCTAGAGACTTCACATCCAAGATTGGTGGTTACCTTTCAGTAGATTAGACTTATCTAGTTTTCAGAACTCGTTATGGAGCTAAGGTAACTATCAATTCAGATCCTTTGTCAAATTTTCATATTGAGCCTTTTACACCTAGTGTTGTTAATGCAAATTATGTTGTAAGTGAAGAGAAACTAGATGATTCAGAGATTAAAACTGGTTATGCCTTAGAAGGTGTCCCGGATCTGTTCAAGGATCAATGAACTGATGAAGATCATGTCCATGACCCATGGAAAATTATTGAAGAGCAAGTTATTAAAGGACAAGGCCTTGGAGTGTATTGTATTCATGAGGACAACACTATAATTCCTTCTTTGGAGAGAGAAAATCAGCAAGATAATGGTTTGTGGAAACTTTATTTTGATGGCTCCAAAAACTAGCATGGTTCAAGGGCTAGTTTAATGTTGATTTCACCTTCAAAATAACAATATTTTACTACCATTAAGTTCCAGTTTGCTTGTTCTAACAATGTTACAGAATATGAAGCCCTTGTTCACGGTTTAGAGTGGGCAAGAAAAAAGAAAATCACATATTTGCATATTTTTGGGGATAACAAACTTGTTATTCACCAGGTTAGAGGTTTTAATACTTGCAAGAACCCATTAATGAAAACTTACAAGCATAGAGTATGGGATTTTCTTGATGATTTCCTTTCTATTAATGTTCAAGCTATCCCTAGAGATAAAAATAAACATGTTGATAGACTTGCTGCAATTGGTTCACAATTTGATATACTTGTTGATGTCAGAAGTGACAAATTTCAGCCACATATCAAGGTTTTAGTGAGACCTTTAGTCCCAGAAAATGATATGCATTGGTAGGTTTTCGATAATGATGCACACATAATCATATTTCTACAAGAAGAAGTAGAATTTTCTGCTCAAAATCAAGGAAAACTGTAGAATCGTTATGAAGATCAGATAGTACAATTGAAAATGAACAAGATTCCGAAAGGCCTTGTAACTTTGGAATCCATTTTTGGTGAAAATGATGAAATGAAGCATGAGAGAGTTGTACTTGTTGTAGGTACTAGATCAACATGAAAAAGTTACCATTTTTGAAGGTAAGAGTCTTAATCTTGGCAAAGTTTGTTCACAATCTGAAAATTATTCTTTTATTCAGCTTTATAGAGAGTATGTAGATGTTTTTGCTTGGCAATACAGTGATTTAAGAGGTTTTGATCCCTCTTTAGCTCAGCATACCATTGAATTAGAGGTTGGTTCAAAACCGGTTAGACAAAAGTAGAGACCAATTAATCCTAAGTTGGAACCCTTGATGTGGATAGAGCTTGAAAAACTCATAGATTCTTCCATTATATTCCCCATTAAGCACTCCACTTGGGTGGCTAATCTTGTCCGGTGAGAAATAAAAATGGTAAAATTAGTTTATGTGTTGAATTCGTGATTTAAATAAGGCTTCTCTTAAGGATCATTATCCTTTGTCTTCCATCAATGATTTTGCGGTTAGTTTCGGTTCGAGAGAGATATTCCTTTCTTGATGGATATAGTGGATACAATCATATACTTTTCAAGGAGGAAGATCAGTACAAAACAACATTTACTACAAAATGGGGCACTTATGCTTACAAAAAGATGCCATTTGGTTTATCAAATGCTGGTGCAAATTTTCAACATGCTATGGACATGGATTTCCAAGGTATTATCAATAAATTTGTCTTAGTTTATCTGGATGATATCACTATTTTTTCAAATCTTGCAAGTGATCATCTACCGTAACTCAAAGCAGTCTTTGAAAGGTGCTAGAGAGTTTGGTGTATCACTTAATCCTAAAAAGTGTGTGTTTTCAATCCATGAAGGCAATCTTCTTGGTCACTTTGTTAATGATTATCTTTGTAGATGAACCATCAAATTTGTGGGATACCTTAGGGATGTGGGATGTTCCCCTTAAGATAACCTCAAGGTTTTATAGAATTTTGCTCTTTTATGTTGGTGTTAGGTAAGGGTTAGAGGAAAATAAAACAAACTAACTAAGGTGATACATTGAAACTTATTTTAAAAGGGTGAGATAGATTATGAGAAGCTGTATAAAATAGTCAAAGAGAATTTATCATGGTCTACTATTTTTAGAAGTATCTTGAATTATCAAAGACCGAGAAGGTGTAAAACATAATAATATGTAGATGATATATGCATATAGAAAACCCAAGGGCATATAGCACGATAGATATTCAACATTTATCTAAAAACTACCAAGCAATAATGGATGAAGGACACAAACTATTGAGAGATAAAATGCACATAACAAGATCCCTTTATTCATAGAGAAAATAATACATAAGGTTGATATGGCACAGATTACAACTTTCTTCTACAACAAATCCTTGTTAAGGCTAGCAAACACAATAACTAAGCCTAAAATTCCCTTTCACAGATTAAGTGTTTGTCTTTTTATATCATTTCTCCTTTCTTTAGGAAAACATTCCTTTATAGACCCCCCGGATCTTAGTTCAATTTCTAGAATCAGATCTTCCACCACCAACATTCAATTTTCCTACAAAATATTTCATTTTTTGGGAAAGATCTCAATTACATCTATGATATTTATGATCGCCTTTAATTCATCCAACTCCCAAGCCTTGTGCTCCTTTAGTTGGTGATGATTATTCCCTACCACATGGAGGTTGCACGCTTAGTTTGAGGGCCTTTCCCTGGGGATTTTCTTCAAACCTGCACCTAGGTGACACATGGAGGTTACACGCTTATTTGAGAACATTCCTTTTCTCTCTTTATTTGAAATTGTGCTCGAGTGACACATGGAGACCCTGTGCATTTTTATTGTATCTTTGACTTTTTAATCCGCCTGGGTAACTTTATTATGCCTGAGACACGTGGGTGGTGTAATGCGAGTTTGAGAACATTCCTTTCTCTACATTATGCCTCGAGTGCGCCAAAGGGACATGTGGATATCTTCCGCATTCAGCTCCATACTTAGCCAAATTTGGGCTCAAACAAAAAAAAAAAAAGAACTAGGGTCGGGGCACGAAAAAGACAGTGGCCGATAAAAGAGCCTTACACAAAAAAAAATCTACAATTATTGGTGACTCACCAAGGGACTCCGTGTCAGTCATGGAAGGATCCAAAAATCCTCTCTACCTCAAAATTCAAAATGTGGCTTACAAAACGCCACTCAGAGCTATTGCAAAGTAGTCGATATCCGAGCCATTCCACCTCTATAGGGTAGGTTCTTCGCTACAAGGCTTGGAAAGCTTGATCCAGCTTGATTATCTCCTTGTGAGAAAAGGTTTGGAGACTCTACACTACTGCATGCAAATGAAACTCCAACTATATGATTGGGTTCAAGATGGCTTCCACCTCATTGACACTAGAGATCTCTTTTAAAGACTAAAAGACAATATTATCTTGTTATTTGGTGATCAAGAGCTACTAAATTTGGTCTTTTGATAGGACTATGGAGTCATTGGGAAAGGGGAGGGGAAGCCTAATTGAACCAATTCATTGATACTTTGATTCTGCTCTTTGATCCCCTGTTGGAGCTGGGTCAAGAGATTTTGGCATTTGATGGATGCTTTGTTATAGCTCAGGATCTCATTGATCTTCGTAGAAATCATCCACTTGTCTATAATTCGGCCCCTTATAGGGTGGAGTCGGAAGAATCATAAAGTTTCTAAATCAACAGTAGTGATTCAGGGACCTTGGTAGATACGAAACTACTGATGGTGGAGGTTGTGGTCTCCACATTTGAGCATAACCCCTATGCATCATATATAAATCTGAGTGTGGGGGCTAGATTCATTTTCATGGTGGAAATTTGGTCACAACAAGAGGCATATAGCTCCTGCACCAATGTTACAATTCCCCCTTTTTGGGGTTGTCCCAATTTACGGGTCAAGTCCTTGACCGCATCCTTAGATGATTTTAAATTTTTTGGAGGCTTCCCTTCTCTGCCTTGATAGCGCACAACATTTCTGGAGCATAGCCACCTCCACCTTTCTTGAATCAACCTCCTGTTGGAGGGCTCCTTTCTCTATGAGAATGAATTGGCTGAGGCTTCGGACATGGTGAGTTTATCTTCTAGATTCTTAGCTTCCACCTGAGAATCCGCAAGGACTTCTCATGATGGAGCTTCCTTTAACTCCTTGTAGAGTTGTTTGATCTCCTTGCCTTTGCCTTTAATCTCGGCTTGTTGGTTGGCCACGGTGCCTTCTACCCTGCAGAGGCTAGATTGTGAGTTTTGAGCTGGTTGTTGAGCTTGAGGTAATCTATCATGACTACAACAAGATTTTCATTCATTAGCTCAACCTTATCCTGAGGTCAGAACTCTGCAAGGTCGACTACGACAGCATTGATAGAATAGTTGTTGGGCTGCATCTTCTCTTTGGGTTTGGACACCTGGGGGACTAATCATGTGATGGTCAAGGAACTTTGTTAATGGTCATATAATGACCGAATTTTCTTTGTCACTCCTACCGACATTTCTTTCTTCTTTTTCTTCATCCTTGTTATCTCAGAGTTACTTTAGCCTCTTGACTTGAATTAAAAATTCTAAGGGAGAAGGGACGACCCCGCCTGCGAATGGGAACCCGGGTGGAAAAATATGGGATTGTAATAGGTGGTTGAGGTTGTGAGGTTACCATAGTGAAGAAGGGCATGTCACCAAGTAGGGGGAAAGTTTTAATGATTGAGGGAGCTTGAGGTAAAAGAGAGGCTCGGGCGGAAGGAGTGTTTGAGATGGGGTGACTGATAAGGGGATACCCCCTAAAGGGAAAATGGTGGTGGAGGAGGAGATTGAAAGGGAGCCCCAAGAGGAGGGAGAGGGGGAGAAGATGCGGGGTCTTGACTGACTTTAAATTTTTGTGTGGGGGCTTAGCACTAATTCCTCCATTGGTTTCCCACCCTGAGGAACTGATGTGAGTTGCGGCGTGGGTGTCCAAACCAAAGGATCTTTCTAAGAAGTTGATGGCATGGGTTGCTCTAGAAATTACGGTTGAGAGGGCCCGGAGGATTCTACGGTAGTTCTCGTGGGATGTACCTTGGTGATTGTCACTATCTCCTCACTCTCCACATCGACCCATGATCCACATCCCAAAACTCCTCCCATTGTTCGTCACTGGATACGCCCTCAAAACTGAGGGTGGTTTGTTTGATCTTCTACTTATACCTCAATAGGATTCAATTTTTTTGTGCTCTAGTCCTTGTTGCGCGCAGGCCTCTCGAGTCCTCGTGTCATTGTGAGGGTGGGGTCATACCTGTGATGGACTGGGTGGAATGAATCCCACTCTAGAATTGGAATGTCATTGAGCTCAATGAACATGTCGGGTGACTCTGCTCGAGGGGACTTCCTATCTTCAAAAACTTTCTTGGACTCATGCTAGCAGGAGTCCAAAACTTTGTTCCAAACTAAAGTGGAGGCCATTGTCCCATCTAGGTCATACCTCCACGAGTCCTGAATTAGGGTGAAGCTATAGGAAGCTAGCTTTTGTGTGAGCATATGCTCCGCCTTGCATTTAATCATAGTAATTCCTCCCTTTCTCAAGGGGAGGTCAAAAAGTGCCTTCTTTTTTTTACCAAAGCTGAATTCAACATCCAGGAGTACCAGTTGTCAGCTATCTCTAGACCCACCACCTGTGTTGTGAGGACCCTCGGGAGCATAAAGGATTCATCTTAGAAACCATGTAGTTGAATCATAGAATGTCCTTCCCCTGAAAAAATAATCGCAAGGGTGCAAGGGATTTGTGAGGATGGACTGAACAGAGCTATTCATTCTATTGTTGACCCCTTCCGGGTCAAATTCAGTGTAGGAGGGGCTCCACAAAAGAGTTAAAAATTCATATATGTCAAGGAGAAGGACAACACATGAGTCCAAGCAGACATTGGAATGATATTTTGGGGGTCTACCTCTGCATCCCATAGCGTTAGAGCCATGTATTGGCTAAGGTATTGGGAATTCTGATATAAAATGAGGTGGAAAAAATACGAGGAATACTTGAAGGTAGAGCTTACTGGGAACATGGCTAAATGCTCACAAATAGACTCGAAATGACTTTGGTGAATTCGAAATGGTACGTCTACTCTTTCTTCATGGACCTCATTCTAAATAGGTGCTATTTTCCAATCATGGACATTTATATCCGAATCTTGGCTGAAAATGAATGCTAACATGGAGCAGGCATCTTGATAATCTGCC
The DNA here is from genome assembly GCA_018340775.1 of Taxus wallichiana var. yunnanensis. NCBI lineage: Eukaryota > Viridiplantae > Streptophyta > Pinopsida > Cupressales > Taxaceae > Taxus > Taxus wallichiana. The sequence goes on from CM031240.1 coordinate 213,664,921, forward strand.
ATTAGTGACTTCAGGGGAATGGGGAATCATGTAGTTCCCGACCACCCTTTGAATCTGTGAGTCTTAACTCCCTATTGAGGAACAAAGATTTGTTCTAGCATTGAGCCCAAATTTTTGGAGCTTGGCCATGTTATAGAAATTGGTCGTTGGGTTGTAGACTAGGGCCAACATGTCTCTAATAGCTTGAGGTGTGATTACCACCTTTATGCTTCTACCTTGGATGACATTGGTGTCGGTATTGAAACAACTTGCACACATATGTATGAGCTCTGGGTACGGGTGCACGAGAGGAACCATATATTGAGTGAGTTTTGTGCTCTAGATTCTTGAGCCAAAAGACTCAGAATTCCCTAGGTTAAGAAACCTGGCATGGGTTGCCTCCCTCAGAGCTTTGGGATTTTTGTTGAGAACAGGGTCAAAGACATCATCGGCAAAGTCTGAAACTATGGAAGGGTCACTGAACCATGATCCCCCATCAGGGAACCTCAACCTTGGGTGAAGAGGGTGTGGGGGTGTAGGTTTCCCTGCATAAGACTTTGCTTTTGGTGTAGAGCTGGAAGTCACCATGGCAGATTTTAGGACTAGGAGAAGGCTCTAATTTTTGTCTACTCGAAACTCGGAGGTTGGGTGGAAAACTCTTAGCATTTGAAATGAATTTTTTGGACTCCCCATATTTTCTTAAATAACCACCTTAACCTATGTAGAGTAATGGCTCACATGTATATAGAGTCACATCATATAACGACCCTTTTGATTTAATGACCCTAAGCACCAAAATTTATGTTTTCCGAGAGATTTTACGTTAATTATTCAATCTTTTTCCCAAATATCTTAGAAAGACGTTGGATCATTAACTTTGGGGAAAATTAGGAAGATGCACTTCCTCCAAAACTTCAAAAAGAGGCAAGGGTGTCTTGTGAGGGACACGTGTCGAGACATTTATTGAAAGGGGCAAAAAACAAGTAAAAAAGAAGAGGAAAAGAAAAAACTATACATATGATACAATACTTCAAACGAAGAGACTCAATGGAAAGGCTTTAAGTGAATCTTGTTTACCTGGAATTACCAAGGGGTCACCTTCCATGGTCTCAAGTTTGAAATCGTTGTGTTGCTTACATGTGCTGATTTTGAAGGGTCCTGTCCATAAGGGGTCAAATTTTTGTGATTTCTAGGCTTGGTAGCCCTTACATCCCATTTCAAAACCATAGTACCAACTCAGAATTATGATTCTGACATTTTTTTATCAAACCAGGTTTTCACCACCTTGGTGGCTAATCATGGCTTCATGAGCGACCTCTCGCTTCTCTTGGAGCTCTAATAGCTTAAGCGAGTCTTACTTGCATTGCCTCATTTTCCTCTATCTCAATTTGTTTTAATAGTTGTAATGCAAGGATTTCTAGGGTAATCAACATCACAACACTTTTCCCATAAACTATCTCATATGGCGAGGCTTTCAAGATTTGTTTAGGTGTGATTCGATCAGCCCATAAGGTTGTTTTGACGTGTTCATGCCACAACCTCTTATGCTCATTTCCCATCCTTTTTACGAGTTTGGTCAGATTTTTGTTAGTGGATTCAATGAGACCATTTCCTTGTGGATAATAATTGGAGGATGTTTTTAGATAGATCACATGCCTTATAGTGAATTCAAATACTTTGGCCCCAAAAAGGCCTTAGAATTATCTAATATAATAGTGTGGGGGGTTCAAAGTGGGTAGTGATATCCTGTAGGAGGTCCATGATCACGTTCTCGGTGGCCTCTTTTAGTGGAACTATTGCTTCCCATCAGTGAAGTAATTGGTTGTAGTGAGGATCCATTTGTGCCTAGCACTCAAAGTTGGGTTGACCATACCAATGAAGTCTAGACCCCATTGTGCAAATGGTTCCTCAATTAGGATGGGGTTAAGAGGTAATATCACATTCCTCCAGAAGCCCGTATAAACTTGACAAATCTTACATCTGTTTGTTTCCACTTGACAATCAGTGAATAGGATTGGCCAAAAGTACCCTACTTGCAAGATTTTTATAGTTGTGGTTTGGGTAGAAAAATGGCCTCCCAAGCTCCCATGGTGCAACTTGTGTAAGATCCTTTCAGCTTCTTCATTCTCCAGGAACCTGAGTAGGATCCTGTTAAAGTTTCTTTTGAAAAGGAAATTATCAATCATGGTGAACTTGGATCCCTGTTTCCTATAATACCTTCTCTTTTTGAGAGGGATATGGCTTGGGTATTTCCATGTCTACATGAAGCGGATCCTATCGAGACCTAGCTATTAGAGTCACTTTCTTGGATATAGAGTATCTTCTCGGGCTCGTCATTAGTCGGGGCATGGGGTCTTGTGTAAGATATTGGCATAGGCCCCTTCCCCGTACTATCTTTGTAGGCTTTATCTCAATGTCATATTCAAATATCTTAGTGATCCTAGTTAGCTCTTTTATCTGTTATCTCACCCTTTGTTATATATTCCTTGATACTAGAGTGTGCCACCATAACCTTGATTCTACTATGGGTGAAAAGGTTCTGAATTTCTTCAAACCCTTAACTATAGCATAATATTTTCTTTCTACAAAGTTATACCTAGTTTCATAGTCATGGAGAGTTTTTGAAAATAAGGCAACCAGATGTTCCTCTCCTTGAGACTCTCCTTTCTATGTCAACATGGATGCTACGCTATGCTCACTCCCGTATACATACATGATGAAATCCTTTGAGAATTTGGGGTTGCACAGTACTGGGGTGGATGCGATATCCCCCTTAATTACCTCAAAGGCCTAACAGCCTTCAGTGGTCCATTTGAAGTTAAAGGTTCTTCTTGAGCATTAGCGTGATTGGGTGGATTGTCTTGGCAAAGTCTGAAATGAACTTGTTGACAAAATTGATCTTTCCTAAGAAAGATTGGACCGATTTCTTATTGACTAGTAAGGGTAGTCCCAGGATGGCTTCAACTCTTTCTAGATCAATAGAGATTCCTTCTTTGAAATAATGTTTCCCAGGATTTTCCCTAGGGTACTCCGAAAACACATTTCCTCGGGTTCAGGGAGATCCCAAATTCTTGGCACTTCTTGAATACGGCTTCCAAGGCATCAAAATGATCCTTCGTCATCTTGGTAAATATCATGAGATCATCTAGGTATATAAGAATTACCTTATTGATCAACACTCCAAACACGATGTCCATGGCTCTTTGAAAGGTAGCTCCAGCGTTTGTGATTCCAAATGGCATTTTTACATATGTGAAGGTTCCCCAATTTTTCATGAAAGTGGTCTTATGTTGGTCTCCTTCCATGAGCCATATTTGGTTATATCTGAAAAAACCATCCAATAGAGAGAATCTCTCTAAGCTGCAACTATTTGTAATATCTGCTCCATGGAGGGTAAGGGATAGTGATCCTTAAGGGACACTCTATTTAGGTCTCTGAAATCTACACAGAGCGAATTTCATCATTTTCTTCCTTACAGAACTAGGTTAGAAACCCATGTTGTGTGCTTGATAGGGAAGATTATTTTGGCCTCTAGGAGCTTTCTAAGTTCCTCCAACATGAGGGATTATATCTTTGGGTTCACGAGGCCGATGCTTCTGGCATACGGGCTTAGTTCCTTCTTCGAGGTCAATGGTGTGTTGGATGATATCCTTGTTGCAACAATGTAGATCATAATACATCCAAGCCATTAATTTTTCATACTCATGGCATAGAGCCACAAGCCATCCCCTTTCCCTCGGGTAACTAATCTCCTAACTTTTAGCTTCCTCCCATTAGTCACTTCTAGCTCGACGTAATCCTCCTTAACCACTGTGAACCTCCTTCGATCTGAATTAACATCGTTAGAATCAAAAAGGCTCTCTAGTGTTATTAACCCTTTTGGAAGTTTGTTCGTCTTCAATTGAATAATCTGATCTCCATAAGCTTCTTTAATTTTGGGTTGGAGTTGGTTCGCAAACTGGTCGGATTACTAGAGGAAGTGTATAATTTATCGGTCATTGTTAAAAACTTGCCAATGATCAATGTTATCAGGTATAGACGGGTAGATGATCAATTTTATTGTACTTTCATTCACTATCAAGTCCTAGATCAGTTGAATTGCGACCCGATTAAAGCCATCCTATCAGCCTCCATATTTTGGTCTCGAGGAATAACCTTGATATTAAAGGCTTTGAAATCTTTGATGAGATCCCACACCCTATGTTGATAGGACCTCATTCTTGGATTCTTTATGGTGGCGGTGTTCCTTACTTATGTCACCACCAACTCCGAGTCGCCAAAGACTCTCAATTGTTTGATGCCCTCCTTTCATGCCATGGCCAAGCCATGTACTAAGGCTTCATACTCTACCTCGTTACTGGTGTAGGTAAATTGGAAGTGAAATGCCTAAAGTATCTTCTTTCGCTTGGGGATGATAAGCATATCCCAGCTCTTGAGCCATTTTTTCTTTTATCTCCATCAAAATGTAGGGTCCATATCTGGGAATCCCTGATGGGACTCCCTTCTCTTCTATCCTCTTCTTTTACCACCTTTGGAATTGTGGAGTCTTCGTCAAAGATGACGTAAGTTCCCAAACTAGTTGAATCAAAGTTCGAAGGGATTTCGAGGAGGTTGGCTAAATAACTATCACTTTGAAGGTTACCATCCTCTATATATGATTCCTCTTCTCGAGTGATCATGGCGTGGGAAGCCTCAAAGCCTAAGACCGCTTGGTCCGTTATATGTTCCTTGGCAAGGGGTTCTAATAATACCTTCATCTTAGACCCATACTTGGTCCACAAAATCATATGGGACCAATCAAGAGACATGTAGCCTCCTATCTTGGCCATGAAATCATGGGAGAGACATAGTTTGAAGACTGGCGTCAATTACCACTATATCCTATGGAATGGTTATGTTTGGATAGGAATAAAGCTGCAATGGGAGTCCCTTGATAGCTCCTATGGTTTGGACTGATTTTCCATCCAGTTGCATGAATCCTTTCCTTAAGGGCTCATATTTAATTCCCAAGGCATCTGTAATTGCTTTGGGCATGACCGTAGTGCTTGCGCCAGAGTCTATCATGGAGTTATGTAATAATTTCCTACCTATTATAAGATTCATAAAAAGGGGTTGGGCCTTAGTTTACTTACTTCTCCCTTCTGATTTAATAGCACTTTGCCTTTGTTGGGGCCCAAAAAATTTTTACATGTTCCTTCTCTTTCCTAGGGAGGTTGGGTCATCATTTGATCTCAGTGCTTCTTGGAGCAACTCATTTTGCTCTGGAATGCCCAGAAGATCCCACAAGGATGTGTTAGCTAGCACTTTCTTGAGTTGTTGGACCACATTTATTGGTCAAGCAATGATGTCTTGGATGGTGATTGGTGTTTCATTCCTCCGATTGTAGGATGGAGGGAACCCTGATTCTGTATAATTCTCGGGATTTCTTGTACAACCGTCGGCGGTGAGACTGTAATGGTTGGAGGCTCTTTTGCATCCCACTAGTTGTAGTTGGGATAGGAGCGGTCATCTCTATCATCCTTTTTTGAAGCAAGTGTTGTAATTAGATTTAATTGGGTTAGAATCAGATACCTTGTTTGTAAATACAAATTCCTCTCCTTCTACCCATGAGAAAAGGGTGTGCTCTAGTGCGATCGTTGCTTCTTTCTCTAGGGACATCCCTTGAATCTGTGCAACAAGGGTTGCATTTTAGAGCCCCACAGATTGGTAAGGTCCTGATGTGTTAACATCATAGCCTTCCCTTGCTCTTTGTTTGGATACCTTTTTCTATAAATTTCCTTGGGGATAGTCTCTTGGCATGTGAGGAATATTACAAGGGAAGCACCATGTGTTGGGGTCTTCTGCCAAATTGTTATGCCCAGGTACCATTTCCCTTCCGCTATTGGGTGGGATGGTTTGAAGTGGTATTGTCACCAGGATGAGTTGGTTAGATGACTGCACAAATGGTGGCCTCTAGGTATTCTAATGTTGTGGGGAATAGGCAGGCCTACCACCCTAATAGCTTTGATAATTTTGTCTTGGGTAAGCGCTCTGATTCCTTTTAAGATTTACTATCTCATTAGAGAAGTTTCGAGGATATTTTTGAATTCCTCCATCTTGGGAGAAGAAGATGATGACATTGTAGTGGGGATAGGCACCGGATGAGAGGATGGGTAATTATATATGGACACAGGGGCTTGGGTAGAGCTCGGGACCTATGCTTGTGGAAGGGGAGCTATTTTGGGGTATATTGGAAAAGGGGATCTCGAGGGAAGCTTACCGGAATCTATTAAATTGTTCTTGTCTTGGATCACAATATCATATGCTTGTGGTAAATAGTCCCCTCCTAATGATTGAATCATCACATAAATATCTGAATTCAGATCCTTCAAGTAAAAATAATAGCCATACTGTAGGCGGCCTTGCTAGAACAGGAATCCTTTGCCACATTTTGTGAAATCTAGTGTTAAAATTGGTCATAAGTTCTTGTGAACCCTTCTTGATGTTGATGAGCTATTGTAGGAGTGAAGATATATCTCCTTTCTCATTGAATCTTCTTACCAAGACATTTCCCAGTTGGTCCCAAGTGCCGATAGAATTAGGGGTTAGGGACGATACCAATCAGAGCCTTCCCCTTAAGGGAAGCAACTAGTAACCACAAGGTGACATCTTGTTCCCTGATATAATGTACTGTACATATCTCACGATGTCTGGAGGTGTTCCTCCGGAGTTTTGAAGTCTTCTCCGCTGAATTTGGGTAGTTCCTTTAGCACGTTTGTCGGAATAGGATTCCACGCCGCCAGGGGTGTTGGTAAGATGAGCAAACTCCCTTGATTCCATGAAACAAAATATCTCGAGGTTGAGTTTTGAGGTGGGCCATTAAGATAGGTTTGAGGATTCTAGTTGATTGTAAGAAGGGCCTACCTGGTGGAGGTGTTGAGAGAGTCTGGTTTGGAGGAGATGGAGACCTCTAAATTTATCTACCTCTTCTATTCCTCGTGGGGATAACTGTAGATATTTAAATGCACCTTCTTCTCTTGTTCTCAATCTTGTTCACATCTGTCTCATAAAATAGAGAGGACCAAACTTAGTACTATTGAAATTAGTATATTTTCAACGATGGAGTCTTCAAATGTGTAGTTGTTTGTCCCACTTGGTGTGCCGGAAAACTATTGACAATTATCTTTGCAGATGAACCATCAAAGTCATGGGATACCTTAGGGATGTGGGACATGCCCCTAAGATAACCTCTAGGTTTTATAGAATTTGGCTCTTCTATGTTGGTGTGAGGTAAGGGTTAGAGGAAAATAAAACAAAGTGCAAAACTAAGGTGATACGCTGAAACTTGTTTTTAAAAGGCACAGAGATAGATTTTGAGAAACTGTTTAGAATAGTCGAAGAGCATTTAGCATGGTCTACTATTTTTAGAAGTATCTTGAATTATCAAAGGCCGAGAAGGTGTAAAACATAATAATATGTAGATGATAGATGCATATAGAAAACCCAAGGGCATATAACATGATAGATATTCAACATTTATCTAAAAACTACCAGCAATAATGGATGAAGAACACGAGACTATTGAGAACTAAAATGCACATAACAAGATCCCTTTATTCATAAAGAAAATAATACATAAGGTTGATACGGCATATATTACAACTTTCTTCTACAACAAATCCTTGTTAAGGCTAGAAAACACAATAAATAAGCCTAAAATTCCCTTTCATAGTTCGGTGTTTGTCTTTATCTATCATTTCTCCTTTTTGTGCACGAATCGAACATTCCTTTATATGCCCCCTTGGCTCTTAGTTCAATGTCTAGAATAAAATCTTCCACCGCAAGCGTTCAATTCTCCTACAAAATATTTCATTTTTTGGGCAAGATCTCAACTTCTTGTCTATGATATTTATGATCACCTTTAATTCATCCAACTCCCAAGCCTTGCACTCCTTTGGTTGGTGATGATTCTTCCCTACCATGTGGAGCCGCGTGTTTAGTCTAAGAGCCTTTCCTGGGGATTTTTCTTCAAACCTGAGCCTAGGTGACACGTGGAGGTCGCGCATTTGTTTGATAACATTCATTTTCTCTCTTTATTTGAAATTGCACTTGGGTGACACGTGGAGACCCTGTGCATTTTTACTATATCTTTGACTTTTTAATCCTCTGGGTAACTTTATCATGCCTGAGACACGTGGGTGGTGTGGCAAAAGTTTGAGAACATTCCTTTCTCGCATTATGCCCTGAGTGCACCAAAGGGACATGTGGATATCTTCTACATTTAGCTCCATACTTCTCGAATTTGGGCTCAAACAAAAAAAAAAGTACTAGTGTTTGGATGACAAAAGATAGTGGTCGGTAAAAGAGCCTTACACACAAAAAAATCTACTGATCACATTATTTCCAAACATGGTATGATGATTGATCCTAAAAGAGTAAGTGTTATTCTTGCTTTAGGCTTACCAAAACATAAAAAAGCACTTCAAAGTTTCCTTGGAAAAATCAATTTTATAAGAAGATATATTGCTGATTTTGCTACACTTGCAAAGCCTTTGACCAACATGCTCAAGAAAGATCATAATTTCACTTGGTCAAAAGGAGTGAGCAATTTTGATGCCATCAAGAAAGCCATAGTTCTACCCCAACTCTTATCAATCCTAATTTTTCAAAAGATTTCACGTTGTATGCTTATGCTAACATGGATACTATTGCAGCAATTTTAACACAGTAGAATCAAGAAGAATTGGAGCAGCCAATTGCTTTTTTCAGCCAAAGTCTAATGGAGTACGAGATCGGTACTCATTCATTGAGAAGCATGTACTTTCAATTGTTAGATCTCTTAAGAAGTTCAGGCATTTTCTCTCTAACAACAAAATTAATCTGATGGTTGCACATCCAAGCATTAAATAATTTCTATTAAATAAAGATATATCTAGAAAAGAGAGCAGGTTGGATCACTCAAGTTATGGAGTATGACATCATCATTAAAGTGACCAAATTGATTAGAGGCAAGGGATTATGTGAACACTTGGCTCAAGACTTGCATGACAACAAGGAAGTTGTTTATTTGTTGCAGAATGAGCCTGAAAATGTAGAAAAATAGCAACATACTGACTTGGATTTGTTAGGATAAAATATTAATTATGCATTATATGATCTATTATTTAATTAATTTTATTAATTAAATAATCATATGGTTATATTATAAACCATAATATAAATGTAAGTTGTTATATGGTTTTAAACCATAGTTGTCTTTTTTGTTTCACGGGGATAATTGTTATAATTATTATAACAATTTATATGCTTCCTGGATGTATTATTGGAAGCAATTGTGAGTATGGTTTTACCTGTGCAACATATTTGTTTGTCTACACATTGCTGTCCAATATGTATAAATATTACAGCACTTCATTGTAATGGTTAATCAATTTCACATTAATAAATTATACAGGCTTCCGTCCCTGTTTGTGAAATTACATTTGGTACCAGAGCAAGAATCTGGACCTGTGAAGGAGTGGAAAGAGAATGCAAAGAGATAGAGAAGATTGGAGAAGAGTATGCAGTAATAGAGATCTGTGTAGCCTGCTGCAACCTCCCAGCCTCATCTCTGCCTTCCCACATCCCCTAGTTCGTTCCAGGTGTTTGGAATGCAAATTGTTTTTGCACTGGTGCACTCAAGCACTGTGCAAAATTTATTCGAAGCTCTTATATTTGGAGGTCTATGCATTTTTTCTTCCAAGACCAAGCTAGGCTGACCCATTGCTCTGTCCACCAAGCCGGAGAGCAAAGTGTTGTTCGATGACCAGTTAGAACATTCACTTGTACAAGCTTTGAAAAGCTTACGCCGATGAGACTGGGGCACCTATCACTGGGGTTTTTCTTGTCTGCTGTTTACAAGATCTTAACTCTGGAAGTTTTTGATCTGAATACAATCAGAAGCAGTGGCCATTTCTCACATAGTTTGCACATTGTTTGCACATTACAAGATCTTAGCTCGACCTGCACATAGTTTGCACATTGTGTGTAGACCCCTGGAGATCCTGCGTCCTCACGTGCTACAAACCACGGCCTGCACAAACCAACACAAGATAGCAGCGGCCATTTCTCCATCTCCAGTCAAAACCTGCATGCAAAGAGATATAAGCCGCGTGCAAAGCAAACCAACACAAGAAAACCTGTGTGTAAAGCAAGTATCAAGGAAAAAATGCGTGGAAACTCCAGGGACCTGGCCTGCACAAACCAAAACAAAAGGAGGCGGCAACATTAAAAAAAAGGGAGAAAAGTAGCGAAATAGAGGTTTCAGATCCGCTTCAAGTGGAAAACCTAATCAAAACTAGCTCCACGCAAGCGCCACGTGAGCCTCTACTCTGCCAGGTCGTGTTTTTAAAGAGGTTAGCTCCTTCTCTATTTTCATTAAATAGTATTTCCTCCATATCATATCACAAGCGCTCATGTGCGCCAAGTTGGATAGTGAAAGCGCCTTGGGAATGAGAGGTGTGGGGTTCGAATCCTGCCCCAACACACAAAAATCATTTTTGAAATTTAGCGGCATATTTGGCAAATTTACCAAATTTAGTGGAAAAATTTGAATTTAGTTATAACTAACTAAATTTAGCGGAGGAATCCCTAAGTTAGGGTAAAAAAAAATTCTCCCATTTGGTCTGTTTTTTCATTTCGGACATTTTTTGCAAAAGGAGACCCATCTAAAAATTGCATCTTCAGCTATTTTTTTGCAATTTTTAGCATTTTGGGTCATATTGGGCTCGGGGAGGCCACCAGGACCCTTGAGAACAAAATTTTTGCCTGCCATTCAAATTTTCAGTTTTTTGAATGTAAATTGTACACTGCTGCATATTGTACTAATTTGCAGGTTGCCATAGTCAACTGCAAACTTTGTAGCTGCTCAAAAACTGGCAGAATTGTAATAAAAACAATAAAAATTTGGTTTTGTAACACTCATGAGATCCTAGATCTCATTCATAGCGTTCGGTATATACGGTGCCTCTGGAAAGCGCTTACGGGTAAATCCATTGCGACTACTACTGCACTTAATGCCTAATATAGCTACAACAACGTAAATGCAGGCATCGTCCCTATAAATTGATGGGGAGTAATAAGGTCACAGTGCACACACTATGAACCATCCCATCCATCTGTGAACGATTGCACAACATAAATCCAGACTGAGAAATTATCCAAGTATATAGCGAAGTTATGCACGCATATGAGGATATTTCTTTGAGCCGGTGTCAATAATTGCTGGACCCCATTAATCTTGTCTTGGTACCACGTATTGAATTTTTCGGGAATGTTAACGCCTCTTTCACGCATGCATGGGTATATAGAAAGGGTGAGCTTCTTCCACGTACTGCAAGCAAGGTATATCGGAAGGCGCGTATATAGAAAGGTTCGGTATATCGGCGGCGGTATATAGATTGGGAGACCTAATACACAGGTGATAAGAGCCAAACCCTGTCGGTGATCTCTGCAAAATGGGCACCCAATGCCCCCAAATTTTTCTTCTAGATTCTGATTGCTCGGAGGAAGCAACCATGCTACATGGAAGACAAAAATAAAGACACAACTTGAGTTTTAATAAATTTGGCTGTTGTGGTGGTACTCTAACCAAATCAACAAGCGATACAACACAACAACAACGGTTTGATAGAGCGGATCGAAATCAAAACTCATCATCTTGTTTGGAGTGTCGATGATGTGCAAGCCCACATTCGAGATGCCACAACAGAAAAAGAAGTGTGGGATAAGTGAGCACAATATATGAGGCCAAGAACAAGAATTTCATACTAAATTTGCAGATTCGATTACATACATTGAAGTTCAAGCAGATTGAGAAAATTGAAGCTTTCTTAAGAAGAGTTCTGAGAGTTGAGGGCTTCACTTCTATCCCTAGGAGAAGAGTTCAAAGATGAATCTCTTGTTCCCATTGTTCGAGAGCTCTCCTTCTTCTTACCGCATTTTTGTCACAACTCTAAACATGTCCGATCGACAATTAGTTTTGACAAGTGATAAACTCTTCTACAACAAGAGGAAGCAATACCACAATAAGGATGATGAACAGGAGCAGAATGCCTTGTCTTCACATCAAAAATGGAAAGGAAAAGGTAAAGGAAAACCTAAATCCTATCGAAGTCCCAACATCGAGAATCGGTATCATGGGGACAATCAACAAAAGAAGCAATGTCAATTTGCAAAAGAGGACATGACTTAAAAGATTATTGGTATAACACTTATAAGAAAGGTTCATCAAGCAACTTTGGACCACAACAACAACAATCTTACAAGGGACATTCTAACAACTATCATGGGCGAGAAAAAGGGGAAGCTGGAAAAGAAGACCCCACAGCTGAGTAATATTGTTGAGCAACAAGAATCAAGGACAATGAAGACTTCTTGTTCCTTTGCTCGATCAAGTGAACCATCCACGTCATCTAGTGATGTCTCCGGTATGTTGATTCGGGAGCCACTCGACACATGACCGCCACAGAGAGTGGTTTATTTCAATGAAGGACATGCCATCAAAAATCATGTTTCATTGGCGAGATGATTCTTCGTATATCTGATTCGGAGGATTGGGAACATCTCTCTACCCCTTGGTTCATGCAAATGCACGAGACTATCGATGTCCTATATGTCCCCAGGTTGTGACAAAGAATCTTCTTTCGGTTAGTCAACTCCTAGATCACAACCTAAAGATTGACTTTGATAGTCAATCCGAAAGAAAACGTGTTTGATTCGAGATAAATCAAGAGGCTCGAAAATAATTGCAAAATCCTCAATGTGGGACGCGATGTTTCAACTTGATTTCATTCAAAAATACGATCAAGCACTTGTGGCTAAAAACTCCACCTCAGCCCAGTTGTGGCATCGGAGGTTTGGTCATGTTAGTTTCAAATATCTCGAAACACTTTGCCGGAATAATATGGTACATGGGCTACCTTCCCTTCAAAAAGATACAAACAAGTGTCCTCACTTTGCTAAAGAGAAAACAACACAGAGCTTCATTCCAAAAGAGTACATTTCGAGCTCATGGTAAACTTGACTTGGTTCATACCGATCTTTGCGGTCCAATGCAGCCAAGTCATTCTAGGTTCCAGTACTTCATGCTTTGTGTTGACGACTATTCGAGGAAAATGTGGATTTTTGTCTTCGCAAGAAAAGTGAAGCGTTTGAAACCTTCAAAAAGTTCAAAGTAGCAGTTGAGAAAGAAACTAGTCGTCACATCAGAACTCTCCACTCAGATCGAGGGGGAATTCACCAATGATGAGTTTAGAGACTACCTACAAACTCACGGGATTCGTCGACAAATGCCTCCTCCACACACACCGTAGCAAAATGGTGTTGTTGAGAGAAGAAATCGTACCATCATGGAAATGGTGCGATGTATGATCGATGATTCCGGACTTGCAAAGACATTTTGGGCGGCGACTGACAAAAATAGCAGTGTATTTTTGAACAGAGCACCCACAACTACTCTTGATGGAATAACACCACAAGAAGCATGGTCAAAAAGGAAACCATCCATTGCACACCTTAGAGTATTCGGGTGCAAAGCAAACATGCACATACCCAAACAAAACAGAAAGAAATTGGACATGAAGTCACAAAAACTCATCTTCATTGGGTATAGTGAAGAGACTCTTGGGTATAGATTGATGGATCCTAAGACAAAAAAGTCTACACCAACAAAGATGTTGAGTTTTTTGAGAAGAAGGAAGTAGAGTCTCCTCCGAACTCACAAGATGTAGATTTTTCACCTATTGTAAAAATTGAAGCTAATGTTCCCTCAGAAGATGAAAGTGATGATGGGGATGATGGTGTTGATCAAATAGAACCACAACCCATGGGAACAGTTCAACGTATGCCTAAATGGTGTACAAGTACATTACAAGATGCAAGATTGGATGCTCCACCAGATACATCCACCCCTGGACCACGGACTCGTAGTAAAGCAAGAGAAGAAGTTAACTTTGCTTTGATGAGTAGAGTTATTGAATCAGATGAGCCCTCTACAGTCCAGGAAGCCCTACAGTCAAAAGCTTGGAAAGATGCCATGGATTCTGAATATTAATCAGTGATGAAGAATAACACTTGGCAGCTTGTTTGATCTTCCACCGGGGAAGAAACCCATTGGATGCGAGATGGATATTAAAAACTAAGTACATACGAGATGGGACAATGGACAAGTACAAAGCAAGACTTGTAGAAAGGGGTACACACAAAAAGAAGGCATTGACTATGAGGAGACATTTTCTCCCACAGCTAAGATCAAAACGATCAGGATGATCTTTGCTCTAGCTGCTCAGTTTGGATGGAAAGTTCACCAAATGGACGTAAAAAGTGCCTTCCTAAACGGAGATTTACAAGAAGAAGTCTACATGACTCAACATGAGGGATATGTTGTACCTGGTCAAGAAATAAAGGTATGTAGACTCAGGAAATCTCTGTATGGCCTCAAACAGGCACCCGGGCATGGTACATCAAGATTGATGAGCATCTCATACAACATGGATTTGTTAGAAATCCATACGATCCCAATCTCTACCTCAAAAAGCAAGGGGGGGAGATGGTGATTGTTGTTGTCTATGTCGACAATCTAGTCATCACTAGCAGTTCAGTGAGGATGATCGATGCAACGAAGAAAGATCTTAATCGATCGTTCGACATGACCAATCTCGGGCTGATGCACTATTGTCTTGGATTAGAAGTGTGGCAGAAAGAGAATCATATTTTTGTTTCTCAGATGAAATATACCAAGACTACGCTCGAGAAGTTTAGGATGATGGATTGCACACCAATTGCTACACCTATGGAGAAGCATTACGATTATCTTGTTGGATCCATCTCTGAGGTAAGTGCCACTCTCTATCGGCACTGATTGGGAGTCTCATTTACCTGACCTACACTAGACCAGATATCAGCTTTGTAGTGAGCTATCTATCCAAGTTCATGCAGGAACCCAAAGTTTTTCATTGGAAAGCAGCAAAGCGCATTTTGAGATATCTCAAAGGATCAAAGGATCTTGGTCTAGAATACAAGAAGAACGAAATCTTCTTCTTGACTGGATATTCGGATTCAGATCATGCAGGTAACATTGATGATAGAAAATCCATACGGATTTGTATTCTTTATGGGATCGGACCAATATCATGGGGAAGTAAGAAACAACACTTTGTTTCTCGCTCTTCCAATGAAGTGAGTATCGTTGCAGGGAGAAGGCATGCGTGAAGCGATTTGGCTATGTCACATCTTGGAAGGACTTGGAATACCACGGGGACAAACCGACCACCATGTATGTTGACAATGAAGGTGTTCTCAAACTTGTTTGCAATCCAGTTTTCACGAGAGAACAAAGCACATTGAGGTTCGAGTTCATTTCATACGCGAACATGTGTTGAAACACAACATCCAACTTCAATTTTGTCTAACTTCTGAACAATGAGAAGATATTTTCAAAAATTCACTTGCACGTGACAAGTTCGAGTTGTTCAGAGAGTTCCTCTCCTCTTCTCTTCAGACAATGCACAATTAAGGGGGGGAATGTTAGGATAAAATATTAATTATGCATTATATGATTTATTATTTAATTAATTTTATTAATTAAATAATCATATGGTTATATTATAAACCATAATATAATTGTAAGTGGTTATATGGTTTTAAACCATATTTGTCTTTTTGTTTCACAGGGATAATTGTTACAATTATTATAACAATTTATATGCTTCCCGGATGTATTATTGGAAGTAGTTGTGAGTATGGTTTTACCTGTGCAACATATTTGTTTTTCGCACATTCTTTGTGCCCAATATGTATAAATATCGCAGCACTCCATTATAATGGTTAATCAATTTCACATTAATAAATTATACAGGCTTCCATCCCTGTTTGTGAAATTACGGGATTCTCAACATGTCAAGGTATCTTCAACATGGTATTTACCCACCAGGGTTTGACACTCAAAAGGAGGTATTTTAGACTTCATTCCATTCCTTATTTGTTGGTTAGTGATGTGTTATTCAAGAAAGATATCAATGGTGTCATGTTAAGATGTGTTGATCCAAGCCAAGTTGAAAAGTTGCTTGAGCAGTTTCATGACAGCCAAGGAGGGCACTATTCAGCTAAAACTACAGCCCTCAAAATCATGAAAGGAGGCTATTATTGGCCTACACTTTTCAAGGACAGCCATGCATGGGTAAGAAAATGTCATAAATGTGCTTTCTTTATAGGAAAAGAAAGACTTGTTGCCTTACCATTGTAGCCAATTTCAGCTAATAAACCCTTTTCTCAGTGGGGTTTAGATTTTATTGGTCTCATTAACCCACCTTCAAGTTCCGGTCATAGATGGATACTCACCACAACTGATTACTTCACGTGATGGACTGAAGTTGTTGCTTTGAAGGAAGGTAATGAGACAAATATCTTGGATTTTTACGAAGGCATAATTACAAGATTTGGTGTTCCTTTCACCATTATTTTAGATAATGCTAAAGCTTTCATTGGTGTAAAAATTGTTGCATGGGCTGTTCAAAATGGAATTTATTTGAGTACTTCATCCAATTATTACCCGTAAGGTAATGGATTGGTTGAAAGTACAAACAAGAACTTACTCAGAATAATTTGGAGAACCATAGATGAAAATCAACATACTTGGCATGATAAGTTGAAGGAAACCTTGTGGGATGACAAAATTACTCATAAAAGGTCAATTTCAAACTCACCTTTCAAGTTGGTTTATGGTTTAGAAGCAAAGTTACCCATTTCTCTTGAACTTCCAGCTTTAGAACTTATGCATCAGATGGAGTTATTAGAGAATGAGCCCATGGAAGTACGATATTCACAACTTATGGAGCTTGAAGAAATCAGAAATGAAGCTATGTTTTCCATGGAGAAGAATCAGGCTCAAATCAAAAGGACATTTGATAAGAAATCCAAAGCACGAGTCTTAATGAAGGTGACTTAGTTTTGAAATGGGATGAGGACTGAGCAAAGCTAGGTGCTCATACAAAGTTTGATTCACTATGGAGTGGACCATATATTATCACTGAATGCAAGTTACACAATGCATTTCAACTTACATGGACAAATGGAGAAGAGCTTCCGATCCCAGTCAACGGGATCCATTTGAAGCATTGTTTCTAAAAAAGATAAGTTGACTGTATTATAGTTTACATGCTTTCCTCTAAGTGTTTTCTAAACACATCCTTTCAAAGCATTTTCCTACTTTCAATAATGGTTGCCATCTTCAATGGCATGCCTCGTAGAGTTTTTTTTTCCTTGTTCATTTTGCACAAGTTTTTGTTGCTTTTTGTCCATTTTCCGGAGGAATTATCAGTTTTATCAGCAACATGCAGCCTTTGGCATGCATGTTCAAGCTATGGTACAAGTTTTCAGTTGGCATTAATGGCTGAAATAGCCATTTCCAGGGGTTCTTATAGGTTAGCAGGAAACCCAATTAGAATATTTTCCAAAATGTTGACCATTTTGGGTCAATCATCAAGTAAGGGTAGTAAAAGTTTTTATTCTTGCTGGAGGATAGTCATTTCTGGGAAGGATTGAAAGCAAACATGTAGCTATGTGTGTTGTTGCAAGGTGCAATGCCTCACATATGTTGTCATTCAAGTGTCGTCTTTAGCAAAGATATGCAGAAGCCTCAAAATACTAGTGCACAACCTTGATGAAGGCGGGAACAGTGGAAAATGTCAAATTGGACCCCGAAACAACAAACACAGTTGTTGTTTGCATTTAGAAGAGTACAATTTTCAAGTACAGTGTGCATTAATTCTTGTTATTTCTTATGTCTGAATGAGATTAATTATGTGTTGAGTTTCTTAGTTCATTCCACAATTACCAACTACAGTAATCAAATGTAAAGGAAATAGACAACTCAATTACATAATTTAATTTCATTTATTCATTAAGAAATGATATTTCAATTATTCCCACACAAGTCGTGGGATCTAACTCATGTGTACAAGAAAAATAAATACATATGCATAAAGTTGTAAATGAATGAGGAGAGAGGAAACCCATCATTTCTGGATGATTTGGTTTCCACATGTTCCTTGTTTGCATCTTCATGCCTCTTTATGTTGTTGAAGCACTTGTTGATAGACAAAAGAGATTGTTAGAGCTCGGGTTACTCTCTAGCCATGTACTTATAGTTTAATGCGTATGAATTTCTTGAAAAAGTACAAATGAGAGGAATGAAAAGGAACTAGAAACAGAATCATAAATAACATGTTATTATCACTTATAAGCATAAGGACTCCTTATTTTCATAAGCATATCAAAAACACGAATAAATCGGTGAAAGATGAAAAGGAGAGGTTGTTGCCCCATATTTTTCTATCTCTTTTTATGTGTGTAGGTATAGCTCTGTTATTCATTAGCTAAATATTTTGTATGCATAACAAGAAATGTTTTCCAGTTACCAAGTTCTCCATCAAGTTTCCAGGAAATCTATGCCTTAAAGCATTCATGTCATATTTCATATTGTAGATCAATGCAAAGAAA
This sequence comes from Taxus wallichiana var. yunnanensis, assembly GCA_018340775.1. NCBI lineage: Eukaryota > Viridiplantae > Streptophyta > Pinopsida > Cupressales > Taxaceae > Taxus > Taxus wallichiana. The sequence continues at coordinate 213,683,416 of CM031240.1, forward strand.
AATCATGTAGATTGTAGTACTCAAGTACATTTTGTAGTCAATTGCACATGAAAGGAAATGAAAGACACACGGTTTGAGAACTTCATCGGGATTTAAATTTCAATAAAGGAAATAGTCACATCTTTGGAAAGATAAAACATTGCTTACAGAGAAATCATAGTGAGCATCAAGTATATCCAATCAAAGGAGGTAGAAAGGACTCAATAACAGAGATACAACATTCAATCTACAATTGATTTTCAAAGCACATTAAGCAACAAGGAGAAATCAAGTTCCGATTTGATAAAGGTACAAATTACAATATCATGTGCAAATCAAAGTCTTTCGAGTTATGAGAAAAGATCATGAATAAAGTACGTTACAAAATATCAAGTATAATGTCTTAATTGTAAGATATCAAAAGAGACATTCTCTAAAAGAAGCAAGGTCTGAAAACAAAAAAGCATCTTTTCAAGATTTTATGGCACTTTAAGGACAATCATGCATTTTTAAAGAAATGTAATTTTTCTATGACAAAATAGTGGTGAGTTATAAGCTACAACAATAAAATTGCAGGACACAATGCCTTTTCCAAATCAAAGCTTTCAAAAATACACTTTGAGAATGTATACATAAGGAATACAAAAGCAAGCTACGATCAAAACCACACCTTCACTGTGTCATAGGTACCATTGGTTACAACAACCACGAATATGAAAGAACACCAAGTCTTAAAGAGAAATATTATGTATATTATTGTTCATTTGGAATTGCTGATGGGAATAAAATTTGTGGACATTGGCTCGAATTTGTTTGATTACCCATATTTATGTGGGTTAATATTATTTGGAGCTTACATTGAACATTGTTTAAATATTTTTAATTTTTGTTATCTGGACTATAATTATGCAAGAGGAATGGCGAGCCCATAATCACACATCAGAGTTCATTAAAGCAAAGGAAATAGTGTGCTCGGTGTAATAATGTTTTTCGGGAAGATGCTACAACAATAATAAATCATAGAAACCTCAATAGGAGTTAACAAGAAAATACAGAGAGTAATGAAAACATAGTTATGCAATAAAGCGTCATTTAGGAGGTAAAAATTTACCATCAATAATGATGACAAGGTAAAAACTATGGATGCTCATAGAAATAGTGTCTTCAAGCTTGAATAATGGCAAATCAATGAAGTATTTAAAGCTATAAACCATGTATATATCCCACGAATAGCTCAGGAAAGAAAATCCCCAACTCATCGAGAGGTGAATACAGTGAAAAAAAGACACGAATCTATTTTTCAAGCCCCAGGACATGCAAGATATTATCACTTATGGAAGCATCACACTCACAGCAAGTTGAACCCATAAAGACCCGGATATAAGTCATGCAAAAAATGAAATGCAACAAATGACTACAACTAGCAAGTTCAATTACCCACGATGTAAAAATAAGTCACAAGCACAAAAACACGCCATGTAAGTAAAATGAATTCATAATAGAATAGAAACTAGAATTTTTTCCTTCAAAACCACAAATGTAAGGTAGAATGGCGAGTCAAATCACTTGAGAAAACCGGTGAACACATTCAAAGCTATGTAAAGTTTAAAAGCCTGAACCCATGGATCTCAAAGCTTCCAACTCGAATAAATTCATGAGCCAACAACAAGGAGAAAGAGGGTCATCTCTAGGAGGTTCAACAAGCAATTTTGGTGGCCATAGTGCCCACCAACAAGAAAACCGAGAGAATAAAATCTCAATAAAAACCCTCATGGTCTCCAACGGAGGATGCGTAGAGCCTAGAAGCTTCAAAGAAATGATAACTACCAAGCAAAGAAAATAGAGTAGTTTCCCTCCAAGCCACCTCAAGTCTCTTGAAAACAATGATGATTTTAAATATTTTTGCACAACCCAAAGACTCTGATGGCTCTACCACGATAAAACCAAAGGCTCTTCACCTAAATAATGGTGGTCGTAGCTCAAAATTGAAGGATGTAGAGATATTAAAGCATAGAATCGAAACCCCATGGCCAAAGAGTTAAAATAAACTAGTGAAAATGGTGAAAAAACAAACTGAATGGGACTTTCCCATCATTCATTACAATTACTGGAAACATAGAACAAGAAGATCACCTTCACTTTAAAATGGCGGCCACAAAGAATAACAAATTATAAATGCATAAATTCCTTCTATAGTGAGCTCAAGTTTTCCATCAATGGCAGAGAAGCACATATTTATGCATAGAGAGTCCATAGGAGCTTAAAAATGAGCTCGAGATCACATTCACAAGTGGCCTAAGGAAAAATGGTTAAGGATTCACCACTCAAGAGCGAGAAGAAAATCACTAGAAGGATTAGATTTCTAATTTTTTCATTTTCCTAACTCCATATGAGTTAGCTTAACTCGACTATAGGATTCCAATGCACACGTGGCGGTCATACGAAACCCTAATGCAACCGGGGTTGAAGTGTTTCACCGACATAATCAACGGGGTCACACATTGTGGGAGGGGTGAATCATTTTCCAAATCATTAAGGTTTCAATACCTTATGCCTTCCCGTGATTAATCAAAAGTTGGGAAACCAAATAATGGTTTTTACTTTTGTTTGATAATAATACAAAGGTGATCGATGATAAAAACTTATTCAAGATAAGATCAATAATCAAACAATCATTCTTGTATGTCATGCAAATCAATATTCAAAAATCAAGGATGTATTCCACATACAGATAAGACAAAGGGCTATGATAAAGTTGTGCAGGCATATAGTCCAAATTGACTAGAGTCCAAAAGTATTTTTGATGATTAGAATTATGCTTTCCAAAATTACCTCATATTTTCCAAAAATACTTTATTCGTCACAAAATCCCATACACTTTCCTTTTGCATGAAGATGAGATTGACTCGGTCAACTCAAGTTTGGCTTTGTAAGATCTAGGAGGCTATTATTAGCCTTAGTTTTATTATTATTTTGTATTATTCTATTCATGCATGTAATTGGTACTTTAGCTCTTTGCATGAGATTTTTTTTTTTTATTTTTATTTTTTTTTTTTTTTGGGGGGTGGGTGAATATTCATTGCTATATATTTCCCATGGCTTTCACAAGCATGGGAGGGGCTAATTTTTGCAAGTAATGTTGTAGAAAATTATATTGTTTCACCTTGTGACTAAATAAAAAAAACGGTTTTCCTCTATTAGCAAGATTTTCATAGTGTGTTATAGCAGGATATAGGCATGTTTTAGTGAATTATTGGTACTTTGCATGTTATTATTCCAACATCACCTATATCAAGCAATTTTAATCATTTTGCAGGCCAATAAAGTGTATTTAAATACCTTATGAATTGAAAATCTATTAATAATCTATTATAGTGAATTTCAGTAGTCTTTCATCAATCTTTAAGTGTGTTTGTGCAGGCCCAACCCCACAAAGTTTTCGTGTATCACCCTTATGTTTTTTCAGTTTCGCTTTCATCTAACCCTCAGCTTAGTAAGAATACAGATTTTTAGTGATTCATCAAAGGGAACCAACCCTTCTGGAGGTTTCCCTCATTCTGAGATGCCCAAAACTCAGAGGGAATCCCATTATTTCATTCCAAGTTAGAAGTCCGGTTGTCATCCAAAACAAGGAGATTTTGGACCGATAACAAGTACTAAGAGGAGCATAAAACATATTATTTTTAGAAATTTTCAAAAATGGCCTCGGTTGTTTTACGAGGGGATGAAATTTTTGTATCCAGATCATTGTCACAATGTCATGCTCCAATTTCCATTGTGATTCGCTCACCTTAGGGATGTTCGAAATAAAAATCAAATTTTCACTGGTAAGAGCTTCAAGCACGAGTTACCTGGGCAGTCATTAATGGAATCATGGATCTTTTTTATAGGTTTTAATTTCACCTCTGATTGCGATGAAATCAAATCCATTTGGATAGGTTTTTCATTTGGATTTTTTGTGCAAAGTTCTAGCTTGATCGACTACCAAATTGATGTAAAATCGATGTATGAGAGCCGGGCACAAAATGAAGTTTTTGTTGAATCAAATGATCTAGGGGATCATTTGATCTTACGTAATTTCTACTCAATGGCCTATGACAATTATGAAATATGCAAAAGATATATCTCAATCTATGCTCTAGATCATAGATATGAATATTTCTTTAATTTTGCCAACAAGGGTTTCTGCAACACACGGGCATGGTTTTGGCTTGAAATATTCTCTTTTCACATTGCAGCAGTGTAGAGTGATGGAGAAATGATGTTGGAGGTGATCTCAATGTTGTGGAAGTAGAAGTGATGGAGGAAATGAAGATCTCGACAATTGTAAAAAAATGTGCAATGCGGGAAGAATGAAGCGGCGAGTGGCATCCCGACAGAAAAAAATTACATATTTTGATGAATTGGGGAGAAGAAAACTTTTGTGCACCAATTGCACCAAAATTTTGGTGCACTTGGTGTAAAAATTGTGCCCCATCCCTATTGGTCCACTTGGCAACATGTAATTTGATGTTGGGTTGAGTGGGGGGCTTAGAAAAATACCTTTTGCAACTTTTGGGGGCACATGGGTGACCAAGAGACTAAAGGGAGTCTTTGGGAGTTTTTGCACTAGATGCGAAAAAAAAATGGTGCACTTCGTGCAAAAATTTGTTCCCTATTCTGATTGGGCCACTTGGAAACACGTGATTGCATGGAGCGGGGTTGGGAAATGAGGTTTGGGGGCTTAACTTGAGAGAAAGGGTTGAACGGTTTTCATCTAGATATCCAGAGGATCAAATGGGAGAGGGTGCATTTTATTGCAAATTTTTCACCAAAATTTTGGTACACTTGGTGCAAAAAAGTGCGTTGCATTCCTATTGGTTGGTTTTCCAACCCAAAATTTGGCTAATTGTTTGAGCTTGTGCCTTGGAGAGCAACTTGTCGAGACCATAACTTGAGTTCCTAGAGGAGTTTCATGATGAAATTTTATATGATTATGCCTGGAAATGAGCTTATGAATTCAATGGTGGTGGTAGCATATCCTTTTTCATATATTTTATCCCTGAAAAATAGGATTTTTCTTTTGGATCAAGGATGTGCATGAGAAATACTAGATGTGGACATAGTGCACCAAGGTGTTGTGAAAAATATGATTCCATCATATTTTAGATATCTGAATTAAATTTCTAATGATATATTTTTTGACTCTTAACTCCTCTCATAGATCCTAGAATCACTTCTCGAAGCTCAGTAGTTTTGGCCCGTGCACTGCTTAGGCCTCCAAGACCCGCTTTTGTTGAACTTGCTCCAAAATTGTGAATCTTCCTAAAACCAAAAAATGATTTCATAATGTATTTAACTCTCTAATATGCCTCCCTAATGAATTTATTCCATTTGTTCCACTCCGGGGGTGTGCACTAGCTCCGAGAAGATCAGAAAATGGTCTTTCACAAGCTTGCCAAAAGGCTTGTCCTGATTGATCTCACTTGGGAAGCTCTTGAAAATAATGGGTACCCCTAAATCACCTATGATAACACAAAATAAGGAATTAGGGTGATATGAAGGAGGGATCAGAGTGGCTTCTGAGTAAAATTTTCAAGTAGGGTGTGGTTTTCATGCTCGGAAATTGTGAATTTCCTTATTGCACATTTGCATGACAACATACCCTTAGGAATATATTCGCTCCTTTCACATTGCATGTCTTGACTATGTTGATGACCTTACACTATTAGAAAAACAATTCCTCAAATATTACATGACTATGTTATGCGATGGTTCTATGATCTACCTGTTCATTCAATAACATCTTTTACATCTCTAACCGACGCATTCCTTGCTCATTTTTCTATGAATATCGGCACTAAGATATCCTATGCACAACAAGATAAAATCAAACAAGGATCTAATGAACATTTTACAAAATATTTCTTGCGGTATAATAATAACCTTACCAAAATGACCAATTTTCTAGGTGATTCAAACTTGCAAGATTTGTTCATTCAAAGCCTTTTGCCTCTACTCCAAGAGAATTTCATTTTGAGAGAATTCTCTTTCTAGTCAATTGTGTCACATGCTCAAATTGTGCAAAAGAAAACTTATATCTATGGGAAAATTTAAGTATTATGATACTTCTTCCACTTCATCTTCCAAAAAATTTCAAGCCAAATCCGCATGCAAACCATCCACTAAGCCTACTTGAAATCAGAAACCAGATTAAATTGCAAAAACAAGGTGGAGCTTGCTGTGATTTTATTAATATAAAATGAAGCATTACAATCAAAAGAGAGAGCTGCAATATTTATAGATATTGGACAGCTTCTATCTCTTCCACAATACATGGAACAAATCTCCTAAACAAAGCAAATATTCAATAATAGCATATTGCCCTTAAAAGCTTCTACGGGAAATCATCCAAGAACAATATTCTAACTAAAGAACATCCTCCACAATCTAAGGGATGATAACAACACACTAACAACTAAGCTAACTAAAGTAATTAAATAATTACTTTATTATAATTACACATTAATCCACATATGGTGAATTAAGTGTTATATTATTTCTAACATTCCCCCTTAATTCATCATATTCGAAGTGAACAGGAAATAAATACTCTGAATGACTCAAATTTAGGATGTGCAAGAGATTTTGTGAAGATATCTGCACACTGATGTTCTGTCGGGAAATGTTGAAGCTAAATGTTGTTGTTCTGAACTTGTTCACGAATGAAATGTACCTGCACCTCAATGTGTTTGGTGCGTTCATGAAAAACTGGATTCCGAACAAGTTTTATTACTCCTTCATTGTCTACATGTAGGATTGTTGGATGATCTGTGGAATTCCCAATCCTTCAAGTATCTGTCTGAGCCAAATCACTTCACAGACAGCTCCTCCTGCTGCGCGATATTCTACTTCTGTGGAAGACCTTGAAACACAATTTTGTTTCTTGCTCCCCCATGAAATAGGTCCAGATCCCAAAAAGAACACAAATCCTGAAGTGGACTTCCTATCATCAACGTTCCCTGCATGATCTGAATCTGTATATCATGTCAAGAAGAAGTTATCATTCTTCTTGTATTCTAGGCCAAAGTCCATGGTTCCTCTGATGTATCTCAGTACCCTCTTTGTTGCTTTCCAATGACAAACCCTTGGTTCTTGCATAAATCAAGAAAGATAACTGACTGCATAGCTGATATCTGGCCTAGAATAAGTTAAGTAAATGAGACTCCCAATCAACTATCGATAAAGAGTAACATTTACTTGTTCTGATGGATCTGTGCGAGACAATTGAAGCCTTGTCTCCATAGGTGTAGCCATTGGTATACTATCCATCATTCTGAATTTCTCGAGCATTGTCTTGGCATATTTTAGTTGAGTAACAAAGATGTGATTTTCCTTTTGCCATACTTCAAGTCCAAGACAATAATGAAGAATCCGAGATCTGTCATGTCGAATGATCAATTTAGATCTTCCTTAGTTGTTTCAATCATCTTCACTGAACTTCCAGTGATGACTAGATCATCGACATATACTACTATGATCACTATCTCCCCCCATTGATTTTTGAGATAGAGATTAGGATCATATGGACTTCTTTTGAATCCATGTTTGATGAGATGCTCATCAATCTTTATGTACCATGCCCTGGGAGCCTGTTTGAGACCGTATAGTGACTTTATGAGTCTACATACCTTTCCTTCTTTACCTGGTATGAAAAAACCTTCTGGTTGAGTCATGTAGACTTCTTCCTATAAATCCCCATTGAGAAATGCACTTTTTACATCCATTTGATGAACTTTCCAACCAAATTGTGCAGCTAGAGCAAATATCATCCTGATTGTTTTGATCTTAGCTATTGGTGTGAATGTTTCTTCATAATCAATGCCTTCTTTTTGTGCATAACCCTTAGCTACCAATCTTGCCTTGTATTTATCAATGCTTCCATCTGATTTGTACTTTGTTTTAAATATCCATTTGCAACCTATTTCCTTCTTCCCTGATGGAAGATCTGAAAGTTGCCAAGTATTATTTTTCATCAAAGAGTTGAATTCTGAATTCATAGCATCTAACCAAGGTTTTGACTGTTTGGCATCCTGAACTATAGTGGGCTCACTTGATTCAATTATTGTACTCATCAAGGCTAAGTTTACCTCATTTTGAGCCATACTACGAGTTCTTGGTCCTGAAGTGGATGTGTTAGGATCACTATCCAACTTAGCATCACAAATTAGATTAGCATACCACTTAGGCAGATGTTTAGTTGTTCCTGTAGATGGAGGATTTGAATTATCCTTATCATCATTATCTTCATCAAGAACATCTTCTATTTTCTTAGTAGGATTGTTTTGTGAGTTTATGGAAGGAGCATCTGCTTCTTTATTTTCAAAAAAACTCAACATCTCTACTTGTGAAATTTTTTCTTGTTTTTGGATCCATTAACCTGTATCCCAAGGCTTCATCATTGTATCCCAAGAATATAAGTTGTTCTGATTTCATATCAAGTTTAGTTCTCTTTTTCTTAGGAATGTGCATACTTGCCTTGCATCCAAAAACTCTAAGGTGTTTTATAGATGGTTTGTCCCCGACCAAGCTTCATGTGGTGTTATTCCATCAAGTGCGGAAGTGGGAACTCTATTTAGTAGATAAACTGTTGTTTTTACTGCTTACGCCAATATGTTTTACTTAAGCCTGAATCATCAATCATACACCTTACCATATCCATTATAGTTTTGTTTCTTCTCTCAACTACACCATTTTGTTGTGGTGTATATGGAGGTGCCATTTGCCAACGAATTCCATGTGTTTCCAAAAAAACTTTGAACTCATTACTGGTGTATTCACCCCCTCAATTTGAGCGGAGTGTTTTTATTTTCTTACCAGTTGCATTTTCACAAGCTACTTTGAATTTCTTGAAAGTTTCAAAGGCTTGGTCTTTGGTACGAATGCAGTATACCCACATTTTCATGAGTAATCATCAACAAAGAGCATAAAATATTGAAACCCTGAATGACTAGGTCTCATAGGTCCGTCACAGATCGGTATGCACCAGATCAAGTTTACCACCGCCCTGAATGTACTGTTTTTCTGAAAAGAAGCTCTATGTTGTTTTCCTGCCAAACAATTTGTACACTTGTCTGTATTCTTCTTGAAATTTGGCAGTCCTCTTACCATGTTATTTTTTGAAGTGTTTCAAGATAGCCAAAACTTACATGGCCAAATCTTCGATGCCACAATTGTGCCGATGATGTATCCTTAGCTACAAGGGCCTGATTTTTGGTTTGAACAAAATCCAACTGAAACATATGACCTACACCAGAAGCTCGTGCAACAATGTTGGAGTTTTTAGACTTATCTTTGATTAAACACATCTTCTTTCCATCTGTACAATCAAAATCCACTTTTAAGTTGTGCTCCAAAAGCTGACTTACTGAAAGTAGATTCTTTGTCAATCTAGGAACATATAGAACATCTCTTATTATGCACTTTCTTGATCCAAGAGGTAAGGAGATGTTTCCAATTCCTTGTACTTTGTATGATGAATCATCACCCAACGAAACAGAGTCTTTGTTAGGTGTATTCTTTAACTCTAAGAACCAATCATTTCTCTCGGTCATATGTCTTGTTGCTCCTGAGTCAACATACCAAATTGCCTATGGTGAATTGATTTCTTGAGTTGATTGTGCAGCAAATAGGAAGTCCTCATCTGGTGAGTTATCTTCCTCTTCAGCAATGTTGCCGTGCTACGGTGTTTTCTTTTTCCAGTTACTTTTCCTTTGTCCTTATTGTTTGTTTTGATAACCCTGACTAGATTGTTGAAAATTTGGCTTCTTGCCACTAGATGAACCCTTCTGAAATGTGTTATACCAACAATATTTTAAGTCATGTCCTTTTCTACCATAAATCTGACACTGCTTTTGCTGAGTGTTCCCTTGATTATTCTGTTGAGAATGTTGCTTGTGTTGCTTACCAGTTGTATGAATCTGTTTCTTTCCCTTATGGAATGAAGAGAGGGCTTGTTCCTCATCTTCTATAGGTTTGTTCATGGACTCTTCCTGTTGTAACATGTTCACTAACTCTTCAAAACTTGTAGTTGGACCCATAATGTTGAGAGTTGTGACAAATATTTTGTATGAGGCTGGTAAAGCTCTCAATACAATAGGGACAAGAGATTCATCAGTGACCTCTTCTTCCAAATCTTGGAGAGATGATCTCAATATAGCAACACACTTTAGAAAACCTTCAATAGACTCATTAGAATTCATTTTGAGACAATGGAGTTGTGTTTGTAATTACAAAATAGCATTTTTGTTCTTAGCTTCATATACAGTTGCTAGTTTATCCCATGCTTCTTTTGTAGTTATCGCTTGACGAATATGAGGTTGTACATCATTAGTTACACCAAACAGAATTATAAGTTTTTCCTTTTGATTAGCATGATCAAACACACGTTGTTGAGCAATATCATTTTCTGGTCTCGTTATCAAGCCATCAACTACACCAATTATGTCCTCAAATTCAAGTTGAGTTTTAATTTTCATTTTCCATGTAGCATAATTATCTCCTCGTAGGAGTTGTGAATCGGGCAAAAAGAATTTAGGCGCATTGTTGGCCATTTTTGCACGAAAGAAAAGAGAGATAGAGAATCAAACACGAAACAAATCCCCCCTCAAATCAGTACACACCCCCACAAAATTGATTTTTATTGAGTGTGGGCTCCTTTTTGGCCTTTTACAATGATTTTTGGCACTATCGGCTGTTTTTACAAACATCTTGTAAATAGAAAAAGAAAATTGCACCCCCCTTCTTGTTTACGAAAAATTAATATTTTCACAATTTTTTAAATTTTTGGGCACTTTGGCCTCTTTTCCCTTACAAATTTAGTTTTGGGCTCTTTGGCCTCTTTGACTAGACCAAAGCATAGAGCTCGAAAAAACATATACTTTAAAAAACGGCACCTCAATCCGAGGTACCGGCGGAAAGAAATGACAAATACAAGTTTTGATTTTATGATCTTTCTGGACCCCTTTCCTAAAATGGAATTTTTTTCTATGCTTCTAAAAAATTCCACAAAATCCAAAAAGGAAAGTTTTGTTTTTCTCTTTTTTTAATATTAAACAGCGAATTCACTTACCTTCGAACTGCTCATATTTGACCACGTGGCTTGCATTGGAGAGAAGGCGGTTTAGGTCTCTCAAAAAATGGATTTTCTTTGTTTATACTCCTCCGCCGCTGTTTTGTTTTCGCTGCACCGTTCTTTCTTTTGCGTGGACGCTTTTGCTTGATGGTATTCGAGATGGCTGCTCTTCCCTCAATTGCTCCAATTTGCTATGGACAGGGTTGAATCCTTCTACGGTCTGATGCGACGAGCGGCTCCGTAGTTGCTCACATACTCTGCTCGATGCCTTGAAAACAATAATGGAGTTGGGAGGTGCATCCAGGTGTTCTGGCTGTGATTTCCCTTCCAATTTTTTTTTTTTTTTTTAAATTCTTGCTTTACTACTCTTTTGTTGGGTGTGTGGAGAAGGGGCGAGGGTGTGAATCTTTGCCGGGGCATCTATGGCTCCTCTTGGCTTAGGCTTCTAGTCCTCCTTCCTCAAATCTTCTAACACTTCCTCAAAGCAATTATATATGACCTTAACTCACCTGCTTTGATACCAAATGAAATCAGTAAACCAGATTAAATTGCAAAAACAAGGCGGAGCTTGCTATGATTTTATTAATATAAAATGAAGTATTACAATCAAAAGAGAGAGTTGCAATATTTATAGATATTGGACAACTTCTATCTCTTCCACAATACATGGAACAAATCTCCTAAACAAAGCAAATATTCAATAATAGCATATTGCCCTAAAAATCTTCTACAGGAAATCATCCGAGAACAATATTCTAACTAAAGAACATCCTCCACAATCTAAGGGGTGATAACAACATACTAACAACTATGCTAACTAAATTAATTAAATAATTACTTTATTATAATTACACATTAATCCACATATGGTAAATTAAGTGTTAGCTTATTTCTAACACTACTAACTCTAAATTTGATGTCATCATTGTTTTTCTATACCGTCCAATCTTCAATTGTAATCCATAAGGCACACTTTTACTAAGCTACCTTACACACCTCGGTTCCTATTACCGTAACTCATTGAAAGCAATTTGATTACTCTCCCTCCATTGCTCAATCTAGATCCTTCTCACCCATGTGGACATAATTATGATGAAAATGCACACTATGATTATCACCAATGCAATGGACATTCTATTGATTGTTGTTTTAAGCTCAAACATGTCATTCAAGATCTTATCGACAATAATGCAATCGAGCTTCAGAGCCATCTACTTCTAAATCAGTCAACGATAATCAAAAGCTTAAAATATTCAATGACCCATTACCAAATCATGATAAGTCGGTTATTGATTCCTCTTCCAATCACACATATCATGTGGTGCCTCCTCCCTCATTGGCACCACTTGATTTTCTTATTACTACTGTTGATACGCCACCGCCAATTATTACATTCTCATATCATGACTACCATGCTACATTTTCTTCCAATTTGTTACATATCGATGCTTCCATTAGTGCTCATCAAATCAATAATACTATGGTCCATCCATTGTGCCTTTCCAATGCATGCTCTCTGGCACTCTTATTGGCTATCAACTTTCCAATCTCTTAAATCACATTTCTAGTCCCCAATTCTTACAAACTTGTTGTCTTTCCCATTAATATTGGGTCCCTTACCATACCAACATCATCCCTCATTACATATTTAATCAAGAGTTGTGACATGGTCTTAGGTCTCCCTTGGCTTTGGGCTACCCAAGCTATCCCTTCTATGCTCCACTTATGCCTTAAGTTCATTCATAACAAGCAAGTTGTCACCATTCAAGGTATTCCACCACACATGCCATTACCTCGGCCCATTCTCCCCTCTGTTTCAGCCCCAGTCATGGCATCTAGGCCTCCTCCACCTCTCAATTCTACATCTATCTTTGCACCTAGCTCTCTCCATTCATACATGGCCTACATCACGACCCCGTCATCCTCTCCAATCCATTAGTGCACCCATTTGGCTTAATTCCCCTACCCAGGTAGCCCATTCCTATAAGTGTTCTCCACCTCCTCTACCACGTTTGTATCCCTCACATACACACATTTATTCTCATACGCCACCGGTCCTAGACCATGGTCACATGCCTTCTCTTTCTCGGATACCAGATAAAGGGCCCTCTCTCTTCGCTATCATTAGATAGCTTTTCATCACCCACACACTCAAGGGCATTGCACTTTCTTCCCCCTCCATAGCTATTTGTTGTCTCTATCATCTACTCATATCTTATCTACTACACTTCACACTCTGTGTTTCACAGTAACTAGCATCTAACACCAATCACATACAATACCTTTATTACCCGATGACACACTCTTGTTCTACAGTTCATACTTGACTGTTGAGGGTGCAATTCCTAAATGAACCTCATGTCACACTCATCCATTGAGGGGAAATTCAGATCCCCTCATCTACACATCTTGGTTGTATTTACACTTGTTATCTTATACTACTTACATGTTTCACTTTGTGTCCTCTACTAGTCGGATACTTAGTATGTCATTATCTTTTTCTATATACACATGCATGTTCACGTGGTATCTTGAGGTGAATGTAGGACTTATACAGATTCTTACATGATGCATGATGCTCAACACTGCTTTTTACCAATCTCGTCGAGGCTCCTGAGGGCATATACCTTTTCTATTCTCATACTCTACAATCACATGTCCTATTTTTATAACATTTACTAATTCTTGTCACTATCACTTAATCTTCATTGATTTATACATGATTTGACATACTACTTATCTTTTAACATGCTAACAAGTGCTTCATGTGTATCATTTTCCTTGCAGGATTCTATACAACCATGGTTGTCTCTTATTTCTTGTTGACTATTGTTTTCTATTATTTGTGGGTTATGCCATATATCATACTTGATCATTGCTTTCTTATGGCCACCTCAACCCTAATTGTCTTGTGACATTATGAGCGATGTCCCATGTATGCAACCCACTTTTCACAGTCCCTCTTGTCTTCACAATTGTTTATTACATTGTATTCTATTGCATGCTAGATATTTTACACTAACACTTGTTTCTAGCCTATATTGTTTGCATGTGCCTTGGTTTATACCATGCACATCCCTTATCCCTGCACGTATTCAATCTATGATATGCATATCAGTTTTAGATCCTCTCGTTTAGGCTACCTCCTTCTACATTCGTCACATACACCCTAAACAAGGGGGTAAACTATTGGGTGAACAGATCGCCCTTCCGAAGCACATAACTCCGGGAATAGAACAAAAAAGTACAAAATTGGAAAAGGAACACGGTTACAGAGTGGTCCAAAATCATACTTGGATCACAAACATAGAGCAGACACTAGCGCCCAATATCAGACAAGAACGATGGGATCTTGCATCCCACGGGAGCTTGTGTCTTGGGGGAAATAACAAATAGTTTTTCAATTTAGCATAGTTTCCAAAAAGTTCCAATATGGATCTACAATATTAGACACTTCTATTTGGCTAAAATTCAGCTACGGTTTGGTTACAATTTGGCTCCAATTCAGTTACAAATCGAGACGTACCAATATATAGTGGCGCTTATCATTTGAGAAGCGTCATGGAAGGAGAGAAAAAAATTTCTCCCCAACACTCTTCTCTTGGTGCGATGTCACCCAAAAACTCATCTTTTCGTGAGATCGTCCAAAACCTCACTCTTGGCGTGAGATCGCCCAAACACCACATCCTTGGCGGCACGATGCTCAAATACATGGCTTGACGCTTTCTTGGATGGGAATTGATCACTCCTAACCCCATCCAACAACATTTCCAACACAAACAAGACAATTTTAAATCATTTACTCTCTCATACATCATGTGCACTATTTTCTTAGATATTACTTTTACATATGTTACTACGATCTTTCACATATAGAACTTTGACTACTCTTTTGATATTCTTTTGTAAGTTCGTCCTTACAAGCAACAAGAAACAACGCACATCAATAAGGATAACCACCAACAACATGCTACTATGCATACGATTCATCCCTAGGGTCTACCTATTTTTCCTAGTTTCTACGCTTCACATTACAATCACTTCATGCTTCACATGGCTATGTGTCCATTTGTGCACGCTATCGGCTACACTCCTCTATGTATTAAAATGTATGCATCTTCTATCTACTTTATGTTATCAAGTATTTACTCAACAACATAAAGTGGGGGAAACTGTAGACACCAAATCTATGCACTTGGGTACATTTCTAGGTCCTAAAGCATACTAATGTATACGTGATTCCTGAGAAAGAAAACTAGTGGTTGACAATTCCTATTTTCTTTATATATTTCAATTTATTGTTTCTGCGCTTGACTAAAGATCCTTTTGGCTTTACACATCTTACAATTCTTCCAACACTTGATTGATTTACTTTTTAATGGCCTCGAACACTAGCACCCGAGTTAGGACGGGAGTGCCGGTGCTCATGTCCCTCTCTTTCTTCTTCATACTCTTTTGGATCCTTTTCGCTTCTTGGTCACCTTTTAACACTTTGGGTTGGCCTTTCAGTTGTCAATTACGAAATTCAATCAAGGTAATCATATATATACTTAGTTTCTTCTTTAAAATAAGGGGGCCAAGCATTATAAGCATTATATATCATCACCTAAGCTTACACAAAGGCATAAGAGCACTACAAAGTACATATCTATCATATACATGAGGGACAAAGGTTGCATTGATCTGCATACAGTGCATAGGAGGGGATTTCATTTTATTCCTTCACACACATTTTGCATATTCCATACAATCTAGAAATAACATGTTATCATCGTACAACTTACACAAGGGAAACCTAGGGCATGAGACATGGATACACACACACAAAACTACATGGAGTCTAAGATGTAGTACAACGCTTGGTCGTAAGTTCACTCTTCGGGTGACTGTCGGGGTTAGTCTGACTCCACATTTTGCATCTTTTTATTAGATTTGATGTGGTTTATGGGCATGTCCAGGTAGTCATTTTTTTTTACGAGGTTATAGGTGCGACCGACGACCTACAGTAAAAAAAAAAGCAACAAAGATCAAGTAGCAATGAAGATCTCCTTACCCAGAAAAGACCAGATTCTGAGCATCTGAGTAGACACAAGTGCCCAGATCAATCATTAGCGCCTGGAGCGCTCCTGCCCTCTTGCGGGCACTTCTATCATGTACAGTTCTTGGTTTCTAAACCCTCATCGAGCCTTTACAACGTTGTTTCTATCATGTTCCAACAGATACATAGTCTCAATCAGTCTCAAGTTTCATAGAATCAGCTAAGTCATCTTTATCCTTTCATTTGCTTAGGGTTTTACATTGTTGAATGTTTAGTGCTTGCACATTATTGTATATAATCATCTAAATATCATTTGTTACAATAAGTTACTTTGAAATAAGATTTAATTCAAATTAGATTAAATCAACGGGTTTGTCGGAAGGACAAAGCGATCAACGCAAGGGGGCAAGGTTTAATCAAGTGAGTCGGGCTTTACATGCATAAGCGAGAACACTTCCATTGTTCCAATAGTTCATCGCCCACCCGCCATAGCCGATATAACAATGCATTGCGATGAATTTGGGCCTACTCGAAAGCTTTGGAACTATTCTTCGGCTCCATCACTACCCCGATAACACGCATTCCCCCATACAAACACTTGGAAATTGGATAAACGGCCCCATCAATCACAAGTTGAAGCTGTTTCATAGTTCCTTAGTTCCCTCGACCACCCGAAACTCTACCCACGGGGAAAAATAGATTAAAGTGGTTTTTAAGGCCCAAATGGAAACGTTCCTTGTTCCACGAGTTCTCTGAAATTTTTTCTATGCCAACTAGGAGTTGGTTTTTTGGGGATAACTTTTGATCCAGAGCTCCAAATTGCACAAAATTAGTAGTGTTGGAAGCGTCTTGTTGAGAGCTTCATTTTAACATTAAGAAACACAAAAAATGTTGTTGTTTGAGGGTGAAAAGTGAAAGCATGGGCTTAGTTAAAAAAATGCATTGTTCAAGGAACTTCAACCACTAAATTTATTGCTTCATGGCGCTCATACCTCCTCTTACATGTATAATGACACGGAAGAATGGATTTGAGAGACGTTTATGTGTTTTTACATGAATTTATTGCACTTTGTTGGTGGTTGGATTGAAAGTGGTGAATTTCACTCTCTTTCCCACTTCTCCCTCTTCTTTTTCTATATATTTGCAAAAGTAATTCATTTGTAATGTTGAACACTTCAAAATGTGGGGAACCATGCCAAAATGTTGTCCCGGTTTCTATGGAGTTGCAGACCTTGGATTTGGGCTTCTTTGTGCCTTCTTCCTTCGATGTAATGGTTTGTGCATACTTCAAGCATGAAAATTTGTTTTTGTGACTCTCTTTCTTCCCTATACTTGTATTTCATTTGCATTCTTGCCTCCCATTCCTTCTTTGGTATGTTTTGCATTTGCTTCTCTTGCAGGTTTCTCCAATTTTTTTGTGTTTGTGTGTAAAATGGAAGGTAAAATGTAATTTTGTCTGTGACACATGTGTCTACCCTCTCTTTTATCCATTTCCTTCCCATTTTTCCCTCATGGAGAGTGTTTATCCCCTTTTTCTTGGTGTTATCACCTCTTTCTTAGCTTAGGATTTCATTTCCATGCATCTCTCTAACTCTAGTCCCTATGAATGACTAGTTTAGGCTTAGTTTAGTTGCATTTTGAAGTTGTAGGAGTAGTGTTAGCATTAGGATAGGTAGAGGAACCAGCCTTCTCTAGAGGTTTGTCTCAAGATTGCAAGGTCCCACACTTGGAGGCATGAGATCTATTGTGTCGAACGATCGATTAATATCTCTCTTTGTTGCATCGATCATCTTCACTATATCTTGTCATTGATGACTAGATCGTCAAAATATACAGTGGGACAATCTCCCCTCCTTGCTTCTTAAGGTAGAGATTGGGATCATATGGATTCCTCTCAAATCCATGTTGAATGAGATGCTCATTAATCTTGATGTACCATGCCAGAGAGATTGTTTAAGACCATATAATGATTTGATGAGTCTACATACCTTTGTTTCTTCTCCATGTATGAAAAAACCCTCTAGTTGAGTCATGTAGACTTTCTTCTTGTAAGTATTCGTTCAAAAATACACTCTTCATGTCCATCACGGTGAACTTTCCATCCAAATTGTGTAACTAGAGAAAAGATTATCTAGATCATTTTGATCTTAGTTATGGGAGAATATGTCTCTTCATAATATATGCCTTCCTTCTAATCATATCCCTTTCTACAAATCTTGTTGTGTACTTGTCAATGGTCCCATCGCTTTGTACTTGGTTTCGAAAATCCATCTGCATACAATGGGCTTCTTCCATGATGGAAGATCGCCAAGTTTCTAGGTGTTATTCTTCATCACTGAATGATATTCATCATCCATGGCATCTTTCCGAGCTTTAGGCTGTAGGGCTTCCTGGACAGTAGAGTGTTCAACATATTCAACAACTCTACTCATCAAGAAAAAAATTATCTCTTCATGAGCTTAGCTACGATTTTGTGGTCTAGAAGTGGATGTGTTCAGAGAACCATCCAATTTTGCATCTTGAATCATGTTTGTATACCACTTAGGCATATGTTGAATTGTTCCCGTGGGTTGTGGTCTTGTCTCGCTTATCACCATCATCACTATCATCATTAATGGGAACATCAGACTATGTTTTCACAATAGGGGTGCTTTGTACATCAGGTGAGTTTGTGGAAGGATCCTTAGCTTCTTTCTTCTCAAAGAACTAAATATTCCTACTAGTATAGACTTTCCTAGTATTCAAATCCATCGACTGTACCCAAGAGCTTCTTCATTGTAGCAATGAAGATGTATTTTTATGCTTTCATATCTAGCTTCTTTTTCTTCTACTTAGGTATGTGCATGATAGCTTTACACCCAAATAATATAAGGTGTGCGATAGATGGTTTCGATCCATTCATGGTTCATGTGGTGTTACTCCATCAAGAGAAATTATGGTCACTATGTTCAATAGGTATCTGTAGTCTTCATTGCTTTGCCCGCCGAGAATGTCTTCGCTAGTCCTAAATCATCGATCATGCAATGAACCATCTCCATGATAGTATGATTCCTTCTCTCAACAACACCATTTTGTTACGGTGTATGTGGAGGAGGCATCTATCGATGAATCTCGTGAGCTTCCAGAAATGATTTGAACTCATTACTGGTGAATTCCCCCTTGATCTAAACGGAGAGATTTGATTTTGTGACTAGTCTCGTTCTCAATAGCCAATTTGAACATAGAAAGATTCGTTTTTAGTACGAAGAAAATATATCCACATTTTTCTTGAATAATCATCAACACAAAGCATAAAATATTGAAATCCATAATGATTAGGTTGCATCGGATTGCAAAGATTGGTGTGCACCAAATCAAGCTTACTTAGAGCTCGAAATATACTCTTCTGGAATGACGCTCTGTGTTTCTTTCTTGCGAGGCAGTTAGGACACTTGTTCGTATCTTTTTTGAGAGATGGTAAGCCTCTCACCATGTTATCTTGGCGAATTGTTTGGAGATATCCAAAACTGCGTGACTAAGTCGTTGATGCCACAATTGTGCAAAGGAATTGTTTTTAGCTACAAATGCCGAATTGTCTTTGTGGACAAAATCAAGCTGGAACATTTGTCCCACATTTGAAGCTCTTGTAACAATTTTCAATCTTTTTGATTTATCTCGAATCAAACCGATTTAAAATCAAAATCAATCTTTGATTATGATGCGGGAGTTGACTTGCGATAGTAAATCTTTCATCAAACCAAGGACATACAAAACATATGATAACCTACAATTTCATGAACCAAGAGGTAGAGAAATGTTCTCAATACCTTGGACTTTGTAGGAAGATTCATCACCCAATGAAACATGATTTTTGGAGGGTGTGTCTCTCATTTTGGAGAACCAATCTTTGTGTCCATTCATGTGTCAAGTGGCTCCCAAATCAACATACCAGATAACACTAGATGATGTGGTTGCTTCATTGGAATGGGTAGTGTACAATAATTCTTCATCCTCCGAGTGGTCTTCTTTCTCATCAACATTACCTTGTTGATGGGGTTTCTTCCTCCATTTCCCCTTCTTTTACCCTTACTTGTAGCTAGATTTTCCCTGTTGTGATTGTTGATTGTTAGGTTTGGAATTGCTAGATGACCCTTTCTTGTATGTGTTGTACCAACAATCTTTCAACTTGTGTCCTTTGCTGCAAATAGGACACTTTTTCTTCTATTTTCCCCCTTGTTGATTATGCTTCTCCTTGATGGTTATGCTTCTCGGACTTATTGGAAGAATATGATTTTTCTTCCCTTTCCAATGAGAAAAAAGTGTTTGCTCTTCTTCTTCATCCTTGTTATATAATGACTCTTCTTGTTGTCACAAGTTCACATGCTTCTCAAAACTAATGGTATGATATGAAAAGTTCATTGTCTCACAAAAATTCTATATGAGGGAGGAAGTGCTCTCAAAACAATGGACATGTGAGAAGTATCTAATATATCTTATCTCAGGGCTAGAAGTGAATCCCTCAATGTTGCAACTCTACTGAATTTCAGTGTATGTAGCTGAATCTACAAATTAAGCATCATGTTCTTTTCTTGGCCTCGTACACTATGCTCAACTTATCACATGCTTTTTGGCCATTTTGGCATCTCGAATGTGTGGTTGCACATCATCAGACATTGTGAACAAGATGATCAATTTGGCCTTCTAATTGGCCCTATCAAACTGACGTTGTTGTGTTTTATCATCTAGAGATTTGGTTGTGGAACCATTTACAATAGGGCATATTTCTTCAAAATCAAGTTGAGTTCAAATTTTGGTCTTCCATGTGGTATATTTGTTGCCACAGAGCAACTACGAGTCGGGAAAAGAACTTGGGAGCATTTTTGACCATAATGGGTTGTTAGAATTTCCCAACTAGATGGAACGTTAACACAATACACTACAAAAATGAATACATCCTCTTTAGCGGGAAAATTGAACGACATGTACTTTTTTTTGTTTTCGGGGCCCTGGTGGTCTCGGAGCTCAAAATGGGCCATGGCTCAAAATAATAAAACCCGTAAAAAGTAATTGAAAATGACCTTTTAAGGCAAAGCTCTTTATGAAAGTTTCTCATAATCATTTCGACAAATTTGGAGATGTTTTAACCCCTAAATAGGGTTTGCTCGCTAAATTTTCTTGGGAGTTTAGTTACTGACTAGGGCATTTAAAGGGATCTCTACCGCTAACTTTGGCAATTTTCGCTAAATATTACATCAATATTTTAAAACCTTACCTTGTGCTCCTCTGTTTGGTCCACCTAACTCAACAAGTTGGTGATGAGTTGGATCGCTGCAATGCTTATAACTCTTTTTCTTTGTTTGTTTTTGTTTGGCTTTGTAGGTTACATCGTTGCTTGGTTACTGAGGTTGCATGTGTGGATGGGAGCTCGGCCCTTGTGGATGCGTAGGAGTTGGCCTCGTCTCGGAAGCGGGGCATGGCAACTCGCCCGGGATGCAACATCGGGGTTTGTCCCAACCCTCAACACGACTTGTAGAACGGCCCAACATGAGCCCCATCTCGCCCGCATGGCGAGGCTATGTGAACTCGGCCTTGGTCGGCAGGATAGTGGTGAATACAACTCAAGATAGTACAAGGTGAAGGGTCGGTCTAACTTGACTCGGTTTTCGGTTGTGTGTTGTTGGGAGGGTTGGAGGGCTCGGATCTCAACACACCATGATGGCTCGCTTGGAAAAGGCTTTAACCAAGGAGTTCGCAGCTCGGTAGGTGCGGATCGTTGGTGCAAGACGGCTCGGCTCTTAACTCACCCAAATCCGGCTCGGTGCTCGGCTCGGTCAAGACAACCAACACAACTCGCTCGGGTAGCTCGATTTGGAAACCAACCAAGCAGCCGTCTCTCAAATGTAAGCCGACTCGCTGCAGAGCTCGGTGGGAGCTCTCCCAACTCGGTCTACAAAGGCAACCAACGTTGTACTTTTTGCAAGTAGTCTGTGGGGCCCACTTGATGTCCCCGATGGTAAAACCCCTTTATTGGGAAAAAATGCTTTTTTGTTATTTCGATTTCTCATAATGTTAAGATCTCCACAGCACAGTGTGATGTCAGGTGACTCCTTGCCCGTGTCTACAACAAATTTTGGCAAACTACAGGCAAACCGGTTGCACAAGATCTTGTAGAGCTATGAATGAGTGTGGGGATGCAAGAATGGGATTGGGAAGTTGCAAGAGGCAACTTTGTGTCTCAAATGCAAATGCTTCTCCAAAACCTTTTATAACCCCTATTATCTTTCATACACTACACACGTCTCTCGACATCTTGCTGATATCAAATGTGAGTTAGGAACATGAATGAAAGCCGGGAAATGATATTGATGAATCAATCAAGTTACAAAACATGGAAATGTCATGCAATATTTAGTTATACAAACAATAATTTGTTACTGGTGCAATAATATAAACTATAAATCATACGGGAATATAATATGACAAATAATATGGTTTTAATCATTCAACAAACTAAACAATTAATTAACTATGCAAGTTACCTGAGTAACTAATAATTACCTAAAGTAAAATAATAATAACCTAATTACCTAAGGTAAAAGTAAATGGAAAATTACCTAACTACTAGGTTTTACATAACAAGCTAAAGAGGGAATATTTCTTTTGGAGCTCTCACTATTCTTCAAAGTTTTGAACTCCGCCTTTCTTTTTAGTGTGGACACCCATAGATGTAGACCCCTCTTCTTCTTGTTCTGTGTCATTGTGCTTTCAAAAAATTATCAAGCGTATGAAATTATTATCTAAAAAATTTTAACACCTTAATATTTTCCATGATTTTTCATAGCCTTCAATAAACTTATGTGGTCTTTTTAGGTGTAGCACCTCTTCGATTGATGATATATTGAGATTAAGATTGGATAGGGATGGAACTTCTAGTGGGAGGAGGAGGTTGATGAGAGGCTTGTGTTATTATTGCAATGGTGGAGTAGGGAAGTGTTTTAGCAATGGTGGTAAATGGTTTTATCAAATGTGTGGCGCCTCCTTCATTGCGTCATCTATTGGTAGATTGGTGGACATTTCCATGGTGGAATTTGTTATTCGTTGTCATGGCAATGCAATCCACTACTAACATCAATCATAATGTCATTTCCATGGTAATTTTTTTCCAATCAAGTGAGTGAAGCAAATTTGAGCTAATCTGATACAACTCGGCGCAAATCTAGAGCAAACATAATGCTATTAAAAATGCTCAATGACAACATATTCACTTCGAGTTTGTGCCACCAAAAATGACACACAATCTAAAAAATATCATGTCTAAAAACATTGCAAAAATGTCAATTTATGGTGCAAATTTGATCCAATACATGGTGTGAATTGCACTTCATATAGTGGTGTTAATTATATGAGTTTATTTATTTTTTATAGTGGGAATTTCTGTACAATATATGTTCCATTCAATATTTGTATGTTTTAGATAATTCGAAAAATATACATGTTTTGAAGCAAAAAGGTACATTTTGTGGATTTTGCCACCTAGAATTCAATAAGTGCCTATTGAGCATTGACAACAACTCACTAGTAAAAATCGGGGTGCCTTCGGAAAAGCATCGATAGACTACAATTAAAAATCAATTGAAGCATATGTATCAAAAAGGCTTATGAGTGTGACTCTTTTGTATTATTAATATAAAGGCATGTTCCAATAGTAAAAAGGCTTATGAGGATGAGGAAGCGTATGAGGGTAATGGTAAGTCAATAAATCATTTTACAAAAATATATCCTCTTAATAATATTTTAAAGCTTTAATTTGCGGAGTTTAGTATAAGGAAAATATGGATGCAGAGTGGAGAAGGCCTTTTGGTGTAAAATTAGTTGCTTGGAATTATTATGTGATGATTAGTTGGCTTCGAGATAAACATAACGTTGTAGGTTAGTTAGCAAAATTAATGAGATGTAAAAATTTGTTATATTTTATATTTTATAACACCGATAGGCATTCTACAATAGCAACAAGGAGTGGGATGTGATGGTGTGCATTTGTGTAAGATTTTATTTTTATATTAACTTTGGCGTCCATTTGACCATCATAAGGTAATTTTGACCATAATTTTACGACTACTTTTTTATAGGTAAACGCTTTTGGCCGGAGCTATGAACGAGTACAAATCCGGGAAGGGGCCATCAAGCCAACCCCAACACAACAACTAAACCGGACAAAAAGGAACCAAGTCCCGGGAAGGGGCCATCAAGCCAACCCCAACACAACAACTAACCTAGACAAAAGGAACCAAATCCCGAGGAAGGGGCCATCAAGACCTTCATGGGCCGGGCCAAGGGCCTTGGGTGTAGCTCGATTTATAAGATTCATGACCCCTCTTCACACCACGTGCTTTCTGATCGGAAGGCCCCTTGGCCCGTCCATGAAGGTCTTTTCGTCGGGACGCTCAAATCATTTCTCTAAGTTCGATTGACGAGGCACTCCGGGATCCGCCTTACAATCTACATCACGTGTTTGAACCGGGTAAGGATTGTCTCGACCACTTTGAAATAATGTGTTTCTTCTCCTTTGGGTGCTCTTCTTTTGTCCTTGCAGACAAGATGCCTGCAAATGACTAGGAGTCCTACAGATATGACACCGGAAAGTTGTATTCTCATAATCTAGGGATTGGACGTGTTGAAGATTCCCCAATTTCAGTAGAATCTTGTCAAGCAAGCCTTTGCTTAGGTCGATCTCTGCACAAAATCTAGCATAGGTACGGAGTCCTACCGCTAACCTAGCTTGATCCACCTTTAAGAATCTACCCAGAACATTGTCGATATCTTCGAGAGCTTACCAAAAATGTAGTGGAAGATTAGGAAGCTGAACCCACCCAAGTGTTTTTGTGATGAATAAAGTATTCAGATCAAACTCTGGGAACCAAGGTGTGAGAAACAATCCCACATTGCCCCAGAACCACGGACCATCTGATAAGCATTTCTAATATTCCTCTACCTCCTTGAACTACACCACAAAGAAACCCTTGGAGCAGAAGGATATTTCACAATTTTTGGACCAATTTTTTGAAACCCACATAGAGAAGCAGAGGAGGTCAGCCACAATCCATTGAATCTTCCGATAACAACCAATTGAGACAGAGATTGAAGGTGGGTGACTACCTCAGTGTTTTCCAAACTTAAGAGTGGCATCTCCTCTGCAAGATCGACAATATACGCTTTCGGGTTGATCTAGCCGAAGACTTTGTGTTGTACAACATCCTTAAAGGAAACAAGTTTGATGGCGATTGCTTGGGAGGTTACCTCTCCACCACACTGCTTGACATGAACAGCATTGCCCCAAGCAGAGGACACCGCACCCGAACTGCCATTCGAATATGGAGATGCCTTCTTGTTTTTACGTGGCGGGGGACGTCTAGGGTTAGGGTTATGTTTCACAGTTCTTGGGCCTTCATGTTTTCAAGAGAGGCCAATCGATCCTCCTTGCGCATGGAGTTAAAGGCATGAAGGATCTCCCGATCCCCACGATCCCCGAGCTAGTCACGAGATCCTCTCCCGGTTTCGGGACTAGCTCTTCCTCGCGCGCATTCTCCTAGTTGTGAGCCACAAAACCATTGCGAGCTACTTGCCACTTCCATTGCTCCCTCATTTACGACTACTTGACTATCACTCAAAAGTTTGTTATTTTTTTAACTTTGAAAAGTTAATAAAAAAGTAGTAATATTTTAGTCATATCATAGAGTTTGAGACCCTTTTTTCTCCGAAAGACTTTTCAAAGCAATCTATGGGAAATGTGGACATAATGTAATGGAATAATTAATCAATGTGATATGTACAAAATCCAAAATAAAAGCCTTGAAATTGATATTTGTTGGCATTTTTCAAATAGATGTATTTAAGATATTTGTACTAGTTAATTAAATATTTTACAAATATGTCGGAGGGCCCTTGGTCTATTGGTGATGATGTTGGCTCTCATTGAGCCCACCAGGGATCAAGTCTTGTTGAGTGCAAGGCCTAGAGACACCCGACACGAGAGAGTCAAACGGTTGAGGCCAGGATCATGCCTTGGGTGATTTTGACGGCGTGGATGCCCCTTACTCATAGTTGCTTAGCTGAAGGTGATCACTGGTTTAGTTTCTTCGCTTACTTTGCATTGTTGAATCTATATGTTCCCTCCAAAACTTAGGCAGAGATGTCATTAAACTATGTAATCCAGTGCCCAATTATAACACCCTTAGAGGTGCTCAATCAAAAAAATAATAATTGCAAATATTACAAATAATATAGGTATAGAGATTAGCTAGAGTGACCCCGAAATGAGATCAACGAAGGGGACCACAGTAACTTGTTGCTTAGGGTAAATTAGCAAAAATGACGCCATGTACAAATTTATAAGTTCTATAAAAATTATTTCAGAGTAAATTATCAAATAAGCAATATTTGTCAAGAATAAGCAAATGAGAGATCTAAATTCGAGTCTTAGCTGGTCCATGTATTTCATCCAGATCTCTTGTGACATGATATGGCCTTCTTCATCCTATTGGTAGAGCAGCCCAGCTGCAAACCCAAGTTCCTATCCTATTGGCTTCTCCACATTTCCTCATTTTCACATCTCAACAAAGCTTTACAACACAGATGTTAAAACATACAAATTGCCAAGATCAAGAATTGTAATCCTTGATCTTAAAAGAAATAAGATGAACATAACCCAATCACTGCATTCGGTTCTGATCAGATGCTACACGCGGTGTCCCACAACTGTCACAAACATCAACAAACACTCCATTATCCAATGTACAACCCATACATTTCCAAACCAAGCATGTTCTGTTTAGCTCCGGATTAGGTACCCTCCTTATCACATAGTTTTGTGAGTCATCTATGATAGAATTGCTATATGCAAAATCCTCACGAGGTATCCCACAACTGTCGCAAACATCAAGAAACACTCCATTCTCCAATGTGCAACCCATACATTTCCAGAGCAAGCCTGTTCTGTCAAGCTCCGGATTAGGTACCCTCCTTATCACAGAGCTTTGTGAGTCGTATATGACAGAATTGCCATATGTAAAATCCTCACGAGGTGTCCCACAACTGTCACAAACATCAAGAAACACTCCATTCTCAGATCTGCAAGATTGACAAATCCAAACCAATTGAATCGTGTCAGAGCTCTCCTGCATCTCAATCGTTAGGGATGAAAATGAACTCCAGAGCATGTTCCAACATCTGATTATTAATGGAGGTACATGAGAGCATAGCAAGCCTGCAAGGGTACCCCACACAGGACCAAACAAAGCTACTCCAGGATACAAGAAATAAATAAAGGTCAGATCGGCTGAAAAAATCGCTGCTATGATCAATGCACTCCGGTTTCGGTAAGCAGGTGGAAGGAATCCATACATGCCAAAAGTATTCTCCATAAGTGACCATGACAATAGGAAGGATATATGCTTGCTACACCCCAAAATTGCCAGCCTTTTGCTGCCATGAGCATCATCCCCTCATTGATAACCCACAATTTAAGAATCATTGAAGTAAATCTTCTGCTTCCAATTGATACCTCCAAAAGTGTGCCCTTCCATAAGAAAGAACCAATTTGATATGTAAATTGCCCCTTGCTCGCTTGATGGAATATGGACAAGAGCCATTGTTTGATATCAAAATTCTGCAATTCAAATACTCGCATTATTAGAAACAACTTAGTGCCAATTCCAATTTACAATCTGTACTGATAAACAACATGAAACAAAAGTTCTGCTTTCAGAAAACTGTCATGCACTATACTACCCAAATTTCAACAAAGCTGCTATAAAGTCTCCAAAAGCTCAAACAGTGGGCTCACTTCTTACTTCTGAAATGCTCCAAAACTGAATGACAAGTCCATGCCCACGTCAGGAGAGAGTTACTCGCCAGACAAGTTTCGCTTCAACTACTAGTTCCCACCCTTACCATTCTCTCCTCTCATTGCCCTTAGCAAACCTAGCCCATTATTTGTACCCTCTAAATATGTTTTTTCCCGCATTTCCATTTTCTCTTTTTTTTTCTTCCATCTTCATTCATAGAATTTTATG
Source organism: Taxus wallichiana var. yunnanensis (assembly GCA_018340775.1). Classification (NCBI taxonomy): domain Eukaryota; kingdom Viridiplantae; phylum Streptophyta; class Pinopsida; order Cupressales; family Taxaceae; genus Taxus; species Taxus wallichiana. The sequence continues at coordinate 213,711,596 of CM031240.1, forward strand.
TTTCCATTTCCTCTCCCTTTTAATTTGATCTTTATTCACAGTATGCCTGTTGTTTCCCCAAATTATGAAAACATGTTTTACAGCCTTGCATCCTCAACACTTTGAGAAAACGATCTCACATTTTCTTGCAAAAAAATAATGCAGGAATTGCAGTTATGAAAAGAAGCCATGGACAGGTTTTTTCTTGCAAGCTTACGTTTATTAACAGATCAAATGGTAGCAAAATTCCTACCTTGAGCATACAAGGAAACAGTTGGACATAAAGCCTGAATATGACCATACGAGAGGAATTTTCCATTTTTATTTATCATCCGTACAAAACCACAAAAATTCAATGTTTATAATAATCTATAATTTAATTTAAAGAAAAAAATTAAAAAAATAATAATTTGTTATTAGTTTATACTATTAAAGAGCAATTTAAAAGTGAAGTTGAAGGATACTGCAGGACCTTTATCTATAAAAAATTTAGTTTAATTTGTAAGACTAGAGTGTTACAAATTGTTTGGCAAAAATCCTCATATATATATCTGCTGTACAGATGGTATGTGAATTATTTGACAAAATATTCTGAAGCAGTTTCTAGTTACAAATTCCATGAATAAACAATTTTCCGGTGCATGCATCAATCTTTAATTCAAAGACCTTTGAGGTTAATGTAACATATTAGATACTCATAATTAATTTATCATATTTTTTCCACATTTATCACATTTTTGAAATACACCATATCGTTTCCATATTTTAAGTATATCCTACAAAACACTGTATGAACGTTGCTACCTTGTATATTACACCATATTATTTCCATATTTTAAGTATATCCTACAAACACTGTATGAAAGTTGTTACCTTGTATATTACCCTCTGCCCTTCTAAGTTCTAACTTAGGTCGAGAAAACATTGGTCTGAAGATTTCTTCTAAGTTCTAGTCATATAAAAGTTGATCCGAGAATATTTTGGAAAAGTTGATCAGTTGTCCAGGCTCGCAACCATAAACATGCAACTAATTTTTCATTTTCTGAAAACCAATTTGTGAATCTGAACAAACAGCTCTGAGTTAGGGATTTCTGTTTTGTACCAAAATGACAGAGAATGAGAACCTCTTAATTTCTCCATTTCCTACAGCCAGATTCTCAGTTTAGGACATTATCACTATGAAAGGGTTGATCATTTTGGCAGAACTTGTCAAATATTCATGCACTGTGAGGATTGCAACTTTATGATAAACCTGTCCTAAAAATTATCGTAGAACTTGAATAATTTCTGAATTGTAGTCTTTATGGATGGATCGATGTGTCCTAATTAGAGCAAATCAGGCAAGGAAACAACTACTAGCATTTTAGTCACAGGGCCAACTTAATTCTAACTGTTTTTAAGTCCAGCAAGCAGGTTTCCTGCAAGCAAGGGTTTTAGAGTGAAATGTTTGGAGGTTAACCCACTGTCAAGCCAGACAGCAGTCTGAGTTTTGTACTCTTGGGTATTATATCGTTTATGTAACTTTAATCCTTGGTTGTGAGCTCATGCCCAAGCTTAGCAGCAAACTTAAAATTTTCAATCTACTCACACCAGAAGCACTTATGACCATTGACAACCCACAAAGGCCAGCAATGAGTCAGGACTTAAAACCATAGTAAGATCCTATGAAAAGAAGTTAAGGACAGAGAAGTACTAAGCACTTTTAAACATGCATTCAGTAAAGCAGGCGAATAAGTTATTGTGGGGATCCCGGAGGAATTGAAGCCAAGGAAGGAGTGAAGCAAACAACTACCGACAATGGCATTGTACCAGCCATTATTTACACTCGATTAGGCTAAAAATTTATAAAACCAAATGATGAAAACGCCTTAGAATTTCATATCCCAAATTTAACTAAGAAAGCAAGCTAAGGAAAGGCATCTAGTATCTACCTTCTCAGATGTGCAGGAAGCTTGAACAAACTGAGGAAACCTGAAGTAAATGAGAAGCATTGCTGCAACTAGAAAAACTGTGATTGGTATTGCCATCACTCTATGAATTCCGCAACAAAAATGGCTGCCACACTCAATCTTCACAACCCACTACAAAATACCACTGCAAATTCCAAATGGACCACTACCCAACTCCACTTGAGGTTTAAGCCCTCAAAAGAACAAAACCCCTATTTTTGCCTTATGAATTTCATTCATCCATTTTTCTCAGCTCCACTTATGGTTGGTTTATTACAAAATAACAACCATTTATAGTTTTTCATGGGGTATGGATTGGAATTTGGAGTTGGGTTGCGTGGTTACAGAGAAACATCCGTGAAATGTCAAGTCCATAAAACAGAAAGAATGTGTGGTGTGTGAATCTATGATAAAATTTAACCGTATTCTTGCAAGTCATTAGAGTCAATGGATACCTTTGGGCGATCTGTTAGCCACTGAGCCGCCAAATCCGATCTGTACTCACAGTTCAAGCCAATACTTTCCGTGTCGGGTGCGTGTGTGCGTAGCAAACAAATGCAAAAAGACAAATCCCAAGAAGATACAAAACCAGGGAAATTTTCCAATACTTTTCCTTTGGCGTGGTCGGTAGTATGGGGCCTGTGTGAAGTCGACTGGTTCTCCGGTAGCCATAGTGAGCATCAGGGAAATATAACTGAAATCTGCGACAAAGATATGAGTACCACCACTTTTGGAGAAGCAGGTTCATTTGGGGTACCCTTTCAGAGAGCAAATTCTTTTTTTTTTGATATTGGAATAAATGAGTGATGTTTGTTATATTATGGAAGGTTTCCTATTCATAACTATGCCAAAATTTGGCAAGTATCTCATGTTGGTAGGTACTGCAGTGCTGGATTTTGACGTTCAATGTTACATGTCACAAGAATATTATTTAACGGTCTAAAAAAGTATATGGATGTCATTTGATGCTCAAAATATAATATGCATGTCAAATTTATTTTATAATAACTATTACAAAATACAAAAAATTGAGTAAAATTTTACATCTATAAGATTGAAAAAATAACTTTAAATAAATTTCTAAAATGAAATTGAAATAAATAATATAAAATTAAATGCATAACATTTCTAGATATTTAGTAGAATATAAACATCGTGGGTTACTCGTGGGTTACTGATTGCATCCTTTTGCATGCTGGTACAACCATTTCCAATTCCCCATGGACCTGGTGCTCCATATGTTTCACACCATTCACACTTCATAGAAGTTTAATCCTCATGCATAGTTTTTTTAACCATGTATACTTATTTTCCCACTCTACTCTGTAAACTCTCTTCAATTTATGTTTTACCTCTTTGCCAACAATATTATTTGTTTCAACCTTACCTCCCATAATTTCTATATCTTCATTAAAATCTTGTAAAATCAATTTAAATGTTAATTTCTTTATAATAATGCATGACAAATTTTGTATCTAAAAATGAAAATCATTCTAATGTAAATCATGATAAAAATGAATAAACAAAAAAGTGAGAAGGGCCCATGGAAAAGTAATATTTAATTTCAAAATCTATTTTCCAAAAAAAAAAAAAAAAAGAATATTTGAATTTTGATACACTTTACATAGCTTCTCAAGTTCTGAAAAAATCACAGTAATAAAATAATGGAATGATGCTAGGTATAAAATAACAACTGCCCTATCCTAACCTGGTATAACCGCTACCCTATACCAACACCAACTCTGTTAGCATTGACTAACACCAACTAACAAATCCAATGTTCATATATGCTTTAATATGCCCTCCATATATGACAGGTCCGAATGTATTTATGAGCTATTTCTCACACTCAAAAGGCCATGCCCAATCCGTCATCAATCTTCCAATTCCAGCGAATTTGCAAAACAATAAAAAAATTAAATCCTTTGTGATTGTGTTTGCCTATGGAATCATCATTCACGGATAGATGCTTAAAAAGTTAAATCCTTGCTTGGCATTGGTGAAAGTGGTAAGTTTCTAATTTTAATTTATGAAAAATCAAACAAATAATAAGATACTAATTCTATTAGTTTGCAGTTTCTATTTCATACTCATTAATAAGATAGTAAGATTCTATTATTTTTATATATATATTTCAAAATTTCTATTTTTATTTATATTATATTTTTTATGAATTTCAAAATATATATAATATAATATTTCATTTACTAACTTTCTATATATATATATATCTATATATATATATTGATGGTTAAATTTGTAATATATATGTTATTTTGACGTTTAAATTATAATTTTCCCCGTCAGTCATGACAGTCATATTTTAAAAGTGACTGTATTTTGACGTCTAAAATGACTAAAACGTCTAAACACCTTGCAGCAAAATCCAACCCTGGTAGGTAGAGGGGAGAAAAATTACATCAAAGATCAACCTTATTTTCCATTTACAAATTTGGAAAATGGATTTTGCCTATAGTATGTTCCCTTATATCAATATGGAATTAAATATATAGTGTAGTCATTTGTGAGTATTTTTGGAATAAAATTATAATATCAATGTCAAAATTTATGAGTAGAAACTAATTCATTACATTGTGCTCACATCTTCGCTAAAATATTAATATCACTTTTTCCAAATAGTCACTATCGTTGTTGGAAGAAGATTTATTATTCATCAAAACTATAGAAACAAGCAAAAATAATGGAATATTCTTGAATAAAGGAAAACAAAATATTCTCACAAAAAAATTAATGCAAAACTTTATAAAACACATGAAATATTACACATGGTATATTGTTATTGATTATAGGTAAAAAAAAATTAATGGTCTTGGTGGAAACAATATAACTACCTTTGGCTCTAAAATCGTGGTTATTTTCAATATGTTTATGTCAATTCAAGTGCAATTTAATAAGGTGGTTCGGAGGTAGGTCATCGAGTGAACTCTTTTGGTTTATTAGGATAATACATTGTGCATCTTTGTTCATGTTTCTCCCTCTTTGTTTTGAAGGGAGGCCACAGAGAGAGCCGCTCGCACCACCATTCTCACAATCAAGTTGGGTGGTCTCCTCTACTTAGGTGCTCGCCTCCGCCTCGCCTCCTATGATGGTTGGGCACCTCCACTTCACTTAGATAAGTTTCTACATCTAGTTTTGGAGTTTCACCTATCAAAGTAGATTCATTCACAACACACTTAAAAAGACATTATGAAAATTGCATAGGTAGTAAACAATGCTAACACTTGGCGGAATAGTGTGCCCTGAAAAAAAGACCTACCTAATATAGGTAAGGGTCTTTTCTATGATTATTTAGCTTCTTGCTATAATTTTAGTTCGTTTATTATGTGAATGCGTCAAAAATGTTTTTAAATAATATAATGTTATTCCATTAAAAAATAAATAAACATTTATATTATTATATTGATATAATGGTACTTGTAATGTTTGTGGATAAATAATTTATGAAACAATTACATTTGACATTCAAAATTACTACATTAAATTTTATGTCTATAACTCCTAAAATTTAATATAAAAACTTTGAAATTGATATATTTAAATAAAATATTTGCACCACTTTTATATAAAGATTGGATTTGTGGGTAGATGGATATGAAAAACCTAGACTCATTCCTATGAATATGTGATCATGATGGAAGAGAATAAAGGTGGAGTAGATTATACCAAGGATATTGGTTGACTGGAGCAGCCAATATATTAACTTGGTCAATAGTTTCAGCGTTAAGGTAAGTAGGTAGCAAACAAAATAGATGATTCGAATGTTAAAGAGGAAACAAAATAGATGATCCAAATCTTGAACAATAAAGAAAATGGCTTTTGGTATTAATTGTGTCATTATATTGGATTATTTTAGTGCTTATTTGTATTTGTCAATTGTTAGTTTAAATTAAATTAAATGTTATAAGTGTAAATTTTTCTATTTTTGATAATCATTTTTTGTTTTTAACATTCGTTTAGTAATTTTTTTCTTACTCTATTTTTTTCTTGACTTAGATTTTATGTTAGTAGTGTGACTCGCTTTCTTTGGTATGTTGAGGAGGGTGTCACATTAGTAAGGTGCTACATAACACGTGCGATCATATAGGGGTAACTTTTGTTTTTAAATTCTAGAGTGGTATTCTAATAAAAATAAGCATATTAAAATAAAAGGGGGTTCCAAAATGAGAGAACGTAGTGGTAAATCCCAAAAATAAGTTGTAATATTTACAATTCCATGATCACATGTGTTATGAACATGTTTTATAAACACCCACGGGAGGTATATCAAGAGCATGGCTCACGCTTCAAATCCCTTAACTCTATGGCTCCTTTTAACTAAGATCTATGGGTGCCTCGTATCCTACATTATTTACTTTTGACCATTGAATGTCACATTAGGGAACAATATGGTCCTAATTTGAGTTCAATTTGTATATTGCTCGAGAAGGATCCATTAAATTCATTAATAAATCCAAAATAATTAAAGGACACATCATAATCAATTAAATAGGAAAAGTTGAGTAGCAACGTCGTGCAATATTGTGAGATGGAATTCAAAAATAGCCCCTCCTATACAGTGAGCCGAAATCTAATCCTTGAATATTGCTCTTTACCCAAGTAGTAGATAGAAAGTAATAGCCCAAATTGCCCCTAATAATAGTGAGTAAATCGTGTACATATATGATTCCCTTGTTTGAATTTCGTCATCACGAACCAAAAAGGCCGACCCAAAGTGATAAGAAAGGTTTTAGAAAAGATAACAAATAATATGGCATTACAAATATGAGAAAATGAGCGAAAAGGATAGAAGCGCCCAAATGGGACAATAACGCCTAAGTGCTCCTATACCTAATGGGCGGTAGTGTCCAGGATGCTCGGAGGGTAGAATAAAAATGTTGAGTTGGGTCACATGTTGTCCAATGTCCAAAAGTAAAGGTGTATTTCCAAAAAGCCAAGGACAAAAGTATAAGAAGATAAAACAATGTAAATACAAAGTAAAATAAATGTTGTTAATGTCTAGTTTTCTTGCTTAGGAATCATGCATATAATGACATACTTAGAGGTGTGATGTAAATAGAAAGTGTGTGATTTTGTGTCTACAATGTTTTAAGTGACTCTTTTGTACCTCATTTATTAGTTGAGGCTCCCACGTACCCTTTATATTTGTGGGCACTTCTATATTGTATTGTATTGAAGAATGGAGAGGGGAAAGCTATGGAAGGTGGAGAGATCTTGGGATGTAGTATATAGTGGCAAGGGCGATGTGATCGTGCCACTTAGCATGCATTTATGTGCTTAGAAGCTCGAGACATCGGTAGAGCTAGTGAAAACATGATGACCCATATAAAAGGGGACTAGTGGAGGGATTTGAGGAGCTTAAATCATAAAGGGTTTCGTAAGTAATATAAAGCCCACGAAAAACAATGATTTTGAGTAAATATAATCCCACCATGCGTGAGTAAACTGCGACCAATCACAGTTGCCATGTGGCCCAATGAAAATTTAGAAAGCCAAGGATTGTAGTGAAAAATAAATATTTTTTAGAGCTCTTTTATTGAAGTTTGGGCGCATAGGGAATCTTGAGAATGCCATAACAACACTCTACACAACTCATTCCTCTAGATTCAAATCATTGTTGAACTTCGTCTTATATTGTTTTGGGTGAATACGTTCATAACCCTACACCTTTGTACTTTCCTTTATCAATTTTCTAGAGCTTGTATATTTCTATAACCTATCATTATATATTTTTAGGATATGTAGATTTATTGCATTTCTAATTCTAAATTATTTTTACATATAATATATATCTTAATTAGATTAAAACCCTAGTTTTGATATTACAAACAATGTAATAGTGCAATTAGATCAAGACCATCTATCAATAGTCATAAATATTTTAATGAACTGTGTGATGAGTTTGTTAATCTATATGGAAGTCTTCAATAGACAAAACTCTATGTCAATACAAAATAAAATGCCCCATTGAATGGGTTGTGGTCTAATGATGTGTATGATGGTGTAAAAGGTGTCAAGTCTAACCATCCACTAATGTTATGATCCTATGAGATACCAACAAATAAGGGATGAGGCCAAGAGAATTTTACGCACCTAATCCTTGTAAGCTCTGGGTATGTTTTTCATAATCATATTTAAGACATATGTAAGCTTTGAATATGTTTTTCATAATTATATTTAAGATATCTACAAAATGTAATGAGATTTATATGTATGTGTTCTTCATAAATATATGTAAGATGTGCATACTAGGTTTGAAGCCTTGAAATGCTTAAATCTATAATTGATAGAAAATGGAAATTGATCGATTCGTTGAGCTGTAATACATTTTACTTGTGGAAAACAAAGTTTTTTCAAAATTGAGAAAAAAAAGCAAGAAGGCTTGAAAGAAAATTCGAGTCAATAACATAAGAAGATCCCAAGCCAAGCTTGTAAATCCGAAAAAAAGCAAATTATTAAACCTTCACAAAGGAGCGGGACAAGTCTCTTGAGTTTGTTTACCTTGGGTTGTGGGCTACATGTTGGAAATTGATAGAGGTTGTGAGTTGTTTTTTGTGATTTTAGCCACACATTACCGATTAAATTTTTGGTAGCCGTAGAGAATGACATGCTGAAAATTTACAAAATTGTATAATTATTTAAATAGTCCTCTACAAATATATGAAAATATACAAATCTACGCGAAAAAATCATCAAAAAAAGTATAAAAAATAAAATTTACAGTCACTTGAAAGAGCTAGAACATCAACAAATTTTATTTTGACAAGCACAAATAATTTTAAATTCCAACCCTGGTGGGCACAATTATCTTTTATTGAAGCCTAGCCTAGCCTATGTTGACGAGCACAAACTTGAAGGAACTGGAGGTACTATTAGCAGACAATTCAAAGTTTGACTTGGAGCTATACCGATGGACTCCCAAGTAAGGATAAGATTTGACGACCTTCCCCCTGTCAAGAAGAAACTTGGTGACAGTAAAGCAATTTCCTTGAACATCATGTAAGTTGTGTAAGATGGTTATTATGTTTTGACTTTTAAAGTGACTTTGGAACATGTCTGCTCACACTTTTAATTTATAATATGGTACAAATTTGTTTGGTATTTTATCATTATTCATAAAATGTATGTAACTAATATATAATATAAATAAAAATATTTGTAAGTGTTATATAATATTAATAAATCTGACATGCACTCTGGAAAAAATACATATCAATCATTACTACCTAATTTCTTACTTTTCAAAAATGTCAAACTAAAAAAAGTTCAAAACTCCCGTCAAATCCCTTATTATAATAAATGACTCTGGACTACTATTCTTCTAGTCCATACCAGTCTCGAGTCACTCTCGACTCTCCCCAATTTCAACAGTCACATCCATACGCGCGCTACACACGGAAACGTTTGACGGAGGACTACCTACAGATTCTAAGTGCTTGTTCTTCCCAACTGCATCCATGTCAATCACTATAAATGTTTGTTCTGATTCAGCTCATTTGGGGAGTGAATCATAGCTGAAGAATATGGATGAGTGAATTCAATGAAAGTGATTAAAGGTTTTTGTTTTTGATGCATTTGGGATTTGCAGTGGTATTTTTTTAGTGGGTTCTGGTATAACAGCCTAAGTGGAGCTGGGTGGGTGTGCATTTGAAATGTACAGTGGTAATTTGTTGGGCTGCGGTATAACAGCCTAAGTGGAGTTGTGTAGTGAGGCATATGAGATTTGGAGTGGTATTTGGTAGTGGATTTAGTATAACAGCCTAAGTGGAATTGGGTGGGGAGGCCTTCGGGATTTTCAGTGGTATTTTATTGTGGATTCTCCCTTTGTGTTGTGGGAGTCATAGAATTATGTCAGTGATGGGCATACCAATTACGGTTTCTCTAGTTTCTGTAATGGTTCTTGTTTACCTCAGGCCTCCACAGTTTCTTGAGGATTCCTGCACACCTACTAAGGTAAACACCATTCCTTTAACTTTGGGTTTTAAAATCGAAGGGGTTTTGATCATTTGGTTATGTGGGTTTTGGTCCACTTGGATACAAATAAAATTTCCTGGAAAGATGAGGCATATAGATTAATCGTGGTTTTATGCGGTGTTATCTGTTTAGAAGCATGTTTGCTAGCATAATGTAGTAGTTTGCTTCTCAGCTGTCTTGAGTTCAATTCGATCTCTTCCCTTTTTCACAAATATGCCTTTTAGCTTCCCTGTTATTCAAATATAGAAATCAAAGACTCCCATGTCATTCATCTGCCCAGCTTCAACCCTGATGCAGTGAGCCTCGGAGTTCATTAATCCTTCTAATGTGATACGGAAATGGTCAGCTCGTCAACAATAATTATGTCGTAAACTAAGGGTCTAGTTATATGGAATGTAGAAACTTAAAAGAGTCTTTTCTTCAAGTAAATAATAGTTCAAAAACCACCTTTCCACTTTGGCGCAAAACAGAAAGGCTCCCTAGGTACATGCTGCTTATTTAGGTTTGCCTAATGGGTTTCATTGGAAATAGAAACAAAGTATGTTCAGGTGAAGGATATTTTATGAAACATTTATCCCATGGTTTTATGAAGGGGGTTCCTAAAATATGTCAGTGGTGGTTGTTGAGAAAATTTAGGGGTATTTTAACATTTATATGGTCATATGTTTTTTTAAATTTGGACAACAATTTTTGGTTTTTTATGCAATTGAATGGTCCAGATTTCTTTTCAGACTGACAAAAAATTATTGGCAGGAATGTATATTACTTGTTCTCTGGGTAGAAAAAAACATAAACAGTGGGGGAAACTTCCAACCACCCTCTCCATCAACCTCTTAAAATCAAAGAGCAAACAATTTGGGGCTCCCATGTTTCAGGGTAAGATTCTGTTTGTTCTTGTAGTAGCCTAGCAAACTTGAAAATTAATAATGAAACATGTCGCTGTGAAAAAAGTGCAAAAAATAATAATGACGGGGTTCTTATGGAGGGGGCTGCTGCTCCTATTTTTGTTCAGCAGGTGACCCCATGAAAAATTAAATTTAAGTAAACAGGAAAATTTAGAATCTTTTCCTTAAAATAAGGAGCAGAATTTTTTTAGGAGGAGAAAAAGGAGGGGCTGGAAGTTTCCCACACCTGCTTCTATATTTTAGCAAGATATATTGCCAAATGTCAATTACTCAATGACCAAATTTGTTTCAATTTTTTTATTATAAATTAAAATATAACAGTTTTACATATATCTCCTTGAAAAATTGCAGCACACTCTCAAAATCTTTTTATACCATGGGACCACACATGTTTAAAATTTCCTAAAATTACTCTGCAACACTGCTAAGAAATAATAGGAATCCCCCTCCCATGGGACCACTTCTTAGAGAGAAAAATGGATATTTTCCAAGCAATTGCTTATTTAGATTCATAAAACGGTTTCATACGAAATAGGACTTGAGGGTTATAGAAAATTAATAATCCTAGAATGTTCCCTATATGAGTGATGTACACTTTTATGAAACTAGGAAGTTATTCTAAGGATTGCACTTTTTCATTTGAAGCATCGGTTTATATGCAAATATTTAATAAAGTTATCATAAGCATTGCACATTTTCATTTGATTCATCAATTTAGATGTGGATAAAGTTCTTCTAGGGTTCAATTTAGAACCTGGAATAGTAACTTTGATAAAAAGTTTGTATAGGGTTGGACCCTGATAATCCTAGAATGTTCCCTATATGAGTGATGTACACTTTTTATGAAACTAGGAAGTTATTCTAAGGATTGCATTTTTTCATTTGAAGCATCAGTTTATATGCAAATATTTAATAAAGTTATCGTAAGCATTGCACATTTTCATTTGATTCATCAATTTAGATGTGGATAAAGTTCTTCCGTGGTTCGAGTTTAGAACTGGAATAGTAACACGATAAAAAGTTTGTATAGGGTTGGACCTTGATAATCCAAGAATGTTCCCTATATGAGTGATGTACACTTTTTATGAAACTAGGAAGTTATTCTAAGGATTGCACTTTTTCATTTGAAGCATCAGTTTATATGAAAATATTTAATAAAGTTATCGTAAGCATTGCACTTTTTCATTTGATTCATCAATTTAGATGTGGATAAAGTTCTTCCAGGGTTGATTTAGAAGCGGAACAAGAACGATAAAAAGTTTGTATAGGGTTGGACCCCGATAATCCTAGAATGTTCCCTATATGAGTGATGTACACTTTTTATGAAACTACGAAGTTATTCTAAGGATTGCACTTTTTCATTTGAAGCATCAGTTTATATGCAAATATCTAATAAAGTTATCATAAGCATTGCACATTTTCATTTGATTCATCAATTTAGATGTGGATAAAGTTCTTCCAGGGTTCAGTTTAGAACTGAAATAGTAACCTGATAAAAAGTTTGTATAGGGTTGGACCTAATTTTATCCTAAGCATTGCACTTTTTCAGATGATTCATCAGTTTAGATGCGGATAAAGTTCTTTTAGGGTTTAGGTTAGAACTCAAATAGTAACCTGATAATCAGTTTGTATAGGGTTGGACTTAATTTCCCAATCAATTTGGCCATTCAGAATGTGAAAATGCTGGAACATTCTTAGAAACATAAGAGTGATGGAAATACGGTGCATGTTTCCAGCATTGATAAGAAATAATTCTAGCCTATCTGGAGAAAAATGATTTCGGAAAACCATCACAAACAAGAGTAAGTCCACAATAGAATAAGATCATGAAGACTAACAATTTTCTGAAGTTAGAAAGCAAAATTTGGTTTCACCCTTTCACCAGACTCACATACAGTGATCTTTCTTTAACAGAAAACTTCTGTCCCCGTAGTTCTTGAATTCATTGTTGAGAATTCTCAACACTCACAGATAGAATCCAACATAAAGGGGTTTGAAAAGATCACGAAGGATAAGTGTGTATGATTTTGAGTCTGGACACTTGATGGATGTTTCAACTTTTCCAAAATGTTCTTGTGTTCTCTTCTACATGATGGAGAGAAATTTTGCAGAGAAATCTTGTAGGGAACATAATAAACATCAGTTAAGCTTTATGCCTGATTGTTGCCTTCTACTTTCAAGATATGAAATCCATTGCCGTCCTCTTTTAATAATGTGTAGCTTGCATGAAAAAACCAGTCTATTGTTTTTTTGTCATAATTTTATTTCCAGTCATATGTTTTTGTGAGGCTTGTATTCTTGAAATTTTGATCCATATGTAACTCTAGTAGTATTTGGATTGCAGGATTTTGATCCAAAACAATGGTTCCTATCCATATTTCATCATGCTAGCAAGGGACAATTTGCATATCAAATTATATCTCTCCTATGCAAGGGTACAATTTTGGAGGGATCGATTGGAAGCAGAAGGTTTGCCTCTGTGGTTCTTAAATTGTTGCTTACCATTGAGGGGATGATAGTCATGGCAGTGAAAGGTATGCAATTATGGGGTGAAGCAAACATATTTTCTTCGATCTGTGGTGGCCACTTATGGAGCATTCTTTTTGGCATGTATGGATTTATTCTATCCACTTGCCAAAACTGGAATGCATTGGTCATTGCAGCAACTTTCACAGCAGAGCTGGCATCTGTTTATTTCTTGTATCCTTTCATACCTGTGTCTGGTCCTGTTTGTGGTACTCTTGCAGGATTGCTATGCTCTTATGCACCTCAGTTAGCAATCAGGTGTTGGAACATGACATTTCCATTACAAATGATTGAGGTGCAACAGAACTCTTACCTAAACGTTTGGAATTGTCAATCCTGCCAATCTGGGAACGGAGTGTTTGTTTTTGCTTGTGAGGATTGTGGGGTACCTCGTGAGCATGTTGCTTATGATAATTCTGTTATGGATGACCCACAAAGCTCTGTGATTAACAGGATGATCTCTGACAGTACAGAACCAGTTTGGAATTGTATGTCTTGCCGATCTCAGAATGGAGTGTTTGTCCATGCTTGTGAAACATGCGGGACAGAACGCCCGATTTACAATTAGAACAGAGTGTAATAGTATGTTATGTTCAACCGAGCTCTTTCCACATCACAGATTGTCAGTTTTCTTGAACATCCAGAGACTTTCAGTTTCAACATTACATGCACTTCATTTGCCTTCAGATTTGCTGGAGAGGAATGCACTGGGGAGTGTCAATGTAGGCAAATAAATCAGTTTGATTGATTGGAATGGTAGATTAGGAGAGGAAAATAGTGTAAGCTCCATTTTCATGTTTGGCCTTTAGGATCAAAGTCTATTCATCTTATTTCCAAATTGGCTATTAGATTTTTTTATTGAAAGTTGGAAACAATCAATTTGATTTGATTGTTTGGAATAATAAATTTGGAGAGGAGAACAATGTAAGCTCTATTTTCGTGTTTGTCTTTGGAATTAAAGTCTACAATTTGGAATCAAAGTCTACTTTCATCTTATTTCTAAATTTGACATCAGATTTTTTATTGAAAGATTATTTGATATAATAATTTAGAAAAGAACAGAGTAAAGTTCCACTTTCAGGTTTGACTTTTGAAATCAAAGTTTATAACTTAAAGGTTTATAAAGGAAAATTTGTACCTTACTTTTCATTTTATTTCCAAATTAAATATTAGATTTTTTAAATTGAATGTTGGAAACAACTAATTTCATTTGTTTGAGATTAGAAGAGAACACTCTAAAGCTCCACTTTATTATTTGGCTTTTATACCATTATCTGGACTGCGGGACTACAACCCATTTGATAATTAAACATCATAATTAATGATTTGATAGTAATAAAATTTTGAACAAACCTTCTTATAAAAGCAATGTATCATCTTGAGATGCACCTCTTGTTTAGAGGAATTTATACTACGATAGATAGTATAACAAACTATCATTCCCCTAGCACGATTACAACCGTTTCAATCATTATTGATTTTATTGAAATAGTGCAAATAAGGATATATGAAAGTAGGAGTGAAGTTTCTAGAATTCTAGAAGACTTAGTGGAGTTGAAACTGTTATGTTAAATGGTTGTCTTAGACCTTCAACTTGGTAAAAATGGAAGCTATCCCAAGATAGAAGAGACCCTAAAATAGTGTTGCGCACTAGTTAAATGGCTAAGAGCTTTGGCAATGCACCATTTCAAAGGTGTCAAGATTTTTTGGTGTGAGCCTATTTTTGGGAGAGGTTCTTATTTTTTCAATATTATAAGGTTGATTGTGAAATTATGGAGACACAGATTCAACCACGAAAATGAAAATTTTCCTCTCGTCGTTTCCCTTCAATCTCCCTTTCGGAGAGAATAAAGTAGTTAAGTGGGTGGCCACAATTGATTATAGTTATTTGCATGGTAATATTTTTTGTAAATTAAATATTAAATCTTAAATATGAAAAAAGTCTTTAAAAATACAATAAATCGAAAAAAATACAACAATTATATATTTATTAAATATGATAATACATAAGATCAAGTATGGTATGGTGCACGATTGAACTAAGGGAGGTGTAGGAGAAGATTGAAAACATTACCTTTATTGTGGTTAATGACAAAGCGCAAAACGCTAATAAAAATACCAAACCACGAAAAGGAAATGCTTGAAATGAAGAAGACAATGATGCACATCAAAGGAATGCATATTATGAACATGAAAAGTACTATACAACACCTAAAAATGATGGGAGAATTGGTCTACACAATGCAAAGGGCCAAGCAAATGGAAAAAGTGGTGTTATGCCCAAAAAAGAAATGATTGAACTGGACTACAAAAAGTGGAGGGTGACTATTGCAGGGCTGGTTAAAGAATGGAATGATTACGTGCATTTAGTGGAAGTAATTGTTAAGGATTAAATATGGGTTCTAAGCTTCCTTTTGTTGTTAGTTTAGGTTTTATGGTATGGTTGTATGCTTATTTTGGTTTTGTTGTTACTTTGGCTCACTGGACATAGTGGTTGTTAGTATGGATGGATTGCTTTGTTATTTTGTGCTGGTTGTGTTTTGTTGTCTTGATGGATATACCCTTGGCCATGGCTTCATAGTTTGATTTATCTGGTTTGTAATAATTAATTTCGGAAAATCCATTACAAGAATTATAATGGATATAACTTTTATCACAAATCAAAATAATTAATTTTGGAAAATCCGAAATAATACCCTTAACCCTTTTCTATTGCTAATAAAAAATGATAATTTTTTAATAATTAATTTTATATTCACCATCGATAACTTTTATTCATCACCTAGAAAATGGTCGCCACGCGTGCCCATTCTACACAGAAACCAGCGAATCGTCCCTGCACAAACACTAAGCGGGGCATTGACTCTGTCCATTTACATGGCGACGGTGGCGGCGGCGGCGCGACCTCCAGGCACGATTTGCAGACAACCCGCACTGCGGTTGGAGGCGGCACGACTTTGGGGATGAGGACTCGGCCTGTCCTGGATCAATCTTGCTTTCAATACCACGAAGGCTCCATTAATACTTCCTCTGAGGACGGCGGCACATTCACCGGTCAGGCTCCCTCTGTTCTTGACGGGATGGGCCATGGCGCACCTATTCACGGCCCCACTGTAACCTCGTTCAAAGATGCATTAAGGGGCAAGGATTCTTCTATGAAGCCTGCAGATTGTACCCCATGCATTACATTTGGGGAGGAGGTCATTTCAACTGAAAATTATTATAAGGAACATGCTCTCATCTGCAGATTCGGAGGACTTTGGCCGAGCCTTTCTGATCTCCACGCATGGATCTCCAAGCACTGGACTCCATTGATCGTTGGGAGGTTAGACTTATACCCGTGTGCTAAAGGTATTTTCATAGTAACTTTTTCTTCAATAGCTGATAAAGACTCCATTGCTTCCAAGCTTTGGGTTTGCCAATCTAAGCACCTAGTCATTAAATCCTAGTTCCCCTCTTTTAACCCGCTCACTGAGTCTTTTTCATGCAAACCTGTTTGGATCCGATTACCCCATTTACCCCTCCAATTCTGGAGTGGTGAATGTTTGAAATCTATTGGAAACACCTTGGGAACTACACTTTCTATAGATTCTCAAACATCTGATTATACCCATACTACCTACGCTCGGATCTTGGTGGAACTAGACACGGCTAAAAACCTTCCTGACCATTGATCTCAGAGTGCAAAATAGAACTTGGTCACAACCTTTAGACTACGAAGGTCTTCCATTCCGATGCAGAAGATGTTTCTGTTTAGGTCACACCTCTACTAATTGTGGGATGGCAAAACACCAACATGAGAAACGCAGCTGGTGGAAAGATGCCCTCCCGGAACACTTGGTTTTCGGTACAAAAGAGGACCTAAAATCAAATTCAAATGCTGAGGCTGAATCTGATTTAGTCCCTGAAACCCCTTTATCGGAAAATCCTATTGCCGACAGCAAGGAAGATGCAACAAATTTATCTCATTTAGTTGTTGACAACAAGGAAAAATCATCTCATGAAAACAATGATGTTGTTTCAGTTGGTACTATTGCAACTATGGAAAATACTCCTTCTTCTAACCCTCCATTCGTGGAGGCATCATCAGGTTGGGTAACTGTTGAAAAAAGAAAAAGTTTATTTTAAAGAATGCCACTTCTCCGCCTCGATGATTTGTCTCTCTTTTGTTGTTCGGTTGTTCTTCATTGTCCATTGTCTTTGCCGAACAATGGTTTTTGGATCTGCCATGGTGCTGCGGTGCTGTTGCAGACTGGTTGTTGTTTTTCAGCTATTTTTTTGCTGAAATGATGCTGGGTGTTGGTACTTTTGCTGAGCAGATTGTTTTCTGCTGTTGGGCTTCAATGATTCAATCTTGGCTTTTGAGCCTTCTGTACAAGGGTATAGTCCCTTTCAAAAAACTATTTGCCAATAATAAAAAAAAAAAACTTTTATTCATCACTATTTACCAATAATCCTCTTCGTATAAAAATTACCCTTGATTTAAGAGATTTTTTTCGCTCACATGCGGGTGAGGGGGTGGGGGAGCGAAATACAAGAATCTTCCATTCGAGTGGTATGAGTATGGCAAACGAGCATGAAGTTGAACAATGAAATAGAAAATGGTTCACATGAAACACAACTACTCATAAAGTTAAGAGGTTGGATTCATTAAAGTTTAGGACACGAGCTACATTATATGGGGTCAAAATGTATCATATGATTAGTTTGTAGACTATTTTCTTATGCGGTCTACACATGGTGACCTCAATGTTCTTTATATTGGCTTTGTTGTGTTTTTTAACAACTTAAACATTAAAAAAATTAAGACACGAACCATCATTGTAAATAAAGTGAAATTCTAAATAATTCTTGGTGCTTATTACTTATAATGATGATAGCAAATTTAATTCATAATATTGATATTAATGAGAAGATTATGTTTAATGTCTAGCTCAGATTAGTGGTGATTTTTATCAAAATAAGTTTAACCTTAACCCCCTTGAGTAGGGTGAGGGCTATTCTTCCTATAGAATGTGCTTATGTCCATAAAATTTCCATGCATCTATTTGATGCATACATGTCATGCACACTTTTTCTTAGTTTTTTTCCTCTTGAATTTTCTTGGTGAAAAATATAGTGTGTTTTTCAACATTGGTAAAAAATAGATTCCATTTAGTTGCGATTTACGGGTTTTGAATATAGGACCTGTTGTTCCCTAGTGTACAATCCAATCACCTAAGTTACATAGGAACAAATGCAACCATTTGTTGTCAAACTCTTATATTGAAAACATCCAACACTTGTGATGTGTGAGTTGACAACGGACCCACCCGTGCATGAACATATATATTTTTTATGGAGGCATGCATCTATAAAGGTGCATTTTATCGAGAGTTTAGCTTTGGGCCTCTAGTAGAGGAGGTTATGTCAAAGCAACCACCAAATAAAAACCTCTATAATTTCAATAGTTGATAAATGTTATTCCAGATTAAGAAATCAATCTCTACTTAAAGATAAATTGTTTCCTAAGATAAAAGGATGTACCTCATGTCAAACTCATTTATATTTTCAAATTGGTCCCATCATAACTTTAGAATCTCCCAACTCTTGGACACTAAAGGATATGGAGCAACTAAGTGGCTCAAAAATATCTACAAAAGTAAGTTGTACTACTAGTGCTCGGTGTAAAGATTTCAAGTTGTAAGAAGCTACAACTTGATGATTATGGTAAGGTGAGGAAGACAAACTCAATCAAGAACAACCACTATTATGTTTGAGTTCGGAAAATCACTTACAAGAATTATAGAGGAAAAAGCCTCATTGACTTGAATAAAATGAAGTTTATGGACTCTTATCTTGTTCATAAATGAATAGTGTGTCATAGAACATTTGAACTTCAAATATAAACCTAGTGTAGAGAGTGGTTATACGAATTATTCAATAGAAGCTGGATTGTTAGATCTTTGTAGCTGCGGGTCACTAGCCAAACCTCGATTTCCTCTTATTACATTCAAGGAAACTAAAGTAGAAGATAGTGAGATCGAGTTCACGACATAGAGAGTGCAACATAATATAAAGTGGGCTATGAATACGAAATGTGAGATCTATAAAGGAATCAACATTCATTGGAATGCGCTGTGATTAGAGGTTGGAAGTAGTTGGTGGGACATTTAAAATTCTATACTAATCCTTAGCCCTGGTCATATGGTATGGTCATATGAGGGCTTAAGCTTGCGATTCCTACTAGTAGGTGCTTAACTTCAGCCCCCATTCATTTTATTTGTGTGGTGAAGGCAAGAGCATTTATTATGTTTTAGTGGCAACTAAAATAAATAGTAGAGCATAATATTGAAAAATCTTGTATCTTTTGATCGGTAACTCGGTTTTGAGTGTCGTTTTTTTGCAAAAGTGCTTGTTTTTTGTATTCTTTCCATTGAAATATTTATTTTGAGAATCACACTATAATTATAAGTGTCATATTGAAACATACACTCATTATAAAGTGCCAAAAGCTGGGGGGCTCTTGTTGCATTGCTTGGTTCTTACATTTCTTTTGGTGATTTTTTAGGATGATGTCTTTATCTACTTCTACATTAGATCATGTTGAGCCATTAACAACACATAATTACCACACATGGAAACCAAGAATGGAAAAAATAATTAAGTGGAAAGGGTTAGGGCTTTAACTTCTTGAACAACCATTGTTAACTAGAGAATATGAGAAATTTCGAGTACAGTGCAAATTTGATGAGTGTATGGGTTTGTTTTGATAGGAACTTATGTAAGTGACCATATTTTGTTTCATTTGGAAAAATGTGACTCTCCTTTCAAAATATGTGAGAAATTAGAGGATTTATTTGGTAAGGTGGATCATATGAGAGCCACGCAACTTAAAATTGAGATCACCTCTCTTAATCCTAACGATTTTCCAACAATTATAGACTATCTTACCAAGTTCAAGCATTTTAGACACGAGTTGAAGGGGAGTGGAAGAGATAAGAAAGATGAAGAGTGTGTTTACTTGATTCTATCCAGTTGAGAGGACCATTTCAAATATTTTCTTCTACCTTTTTCTACATCATGGATGCCTTAGGTGACACATTCAAAATGTTTGACTTAGAAACATTTTGTGAAAGACTTACTAAGGAAGAATCCAAATTGTCTCACCTTGATTCTTCCACCTCTCAAAAGGCATTAGTTGCATCTAATCTTAAGGGCAAAGGAAAACCAACAAGTAAAACTAAATCCACCCTTTCTCCATCTCAAAGTGCTCCCTAAACCCAAAGAAACCAAATCTAAACCAAAGGAGTCTTCTAAATCTAAGAATAATTCTAGCCTTTCATGCTCTTTTTGTGGGGGTAGTGGTCATGAAGAACATATGTGTTATAAGCGAATTCAAGCCTTAGAGGATGCAGTCAAGAAACACAAAATTTCTCTCCACTCCACCTCTTTCTAATTAGCATGAAAAATCACTTAATGTTGTTGGGAGATCTCAGTCACCACTTGCAGACAATAGGGTTATAGATTCTGGTGCTTTTCATCACATGAACTCTTCCAAGTAGTCTTTTGTTTCTCTAGGTTTGAGTTATACTTCTAAAATTGAGGTTGGATATTCTTCCTTTCTTTTTGTTGAGGAAAATGCGATATACATCTTGATGGTGGAAGTATCAAGATGCACTATATGTTCCTAACATCACCACAAATTTACTTTTTGTATATCAAATTTTTCATTCCAGTCGAGGAAAAACAATGACTTTTACACCACATGGAGCATAAGTAAGAACTTTGTTGGAGCCTCATTCACTTGTTAATCAAGGTATTGTTGATCATAGTTCTAGACTATATCATTTTAAGGGTTTTGATAACACTTCCTCTATAAGGATGATGCGCACCTATAATTCACGGTAAAAGCCCAGCGCATTGGCACATCACTCGGCCTAGGCTGAGTGCTCACACGAAGCGTGCAAAGGTACCAGGCCCCTATTTAGGGTTTACATTTGCAAGATGAAGACTTAAAGTATTCAGATCCATAATTAATCTAACATTCTATAGAGCATTTCCTAGATCTATATCTTAAAGTATCATGAATCAAACAATAATCATAGTGAAACCCTTTATGTAGTAATAAACTATAACCATGATTAACACCTTGATTCAACCAATAACCCCATTATATTAAATACAGTAATACACAGAAGCTTCCTTACAATAACAATAATATATGCTCATGCACACATCAGATTTGGTAGCATAACCTCACAATAACTTAGCTCTCACATCTCTCTCATGCTACATAGTTCACTACATATTTATAAGGGTGGGGACTTTCCCTTCATTGCTTATCTAATCCCAAAATAGGTCACATGCTATTATTAGCCACACGCTGTTACAAAAATAGCCACATATGCAAGTACACTAACAATAAACTACTTTTAGTTAACTACCAAAATTAGATCTATTCTCGGCCTATATCCATGTAAAGCACTTCGTAACCGATCCTCCAAAAATATCCAATGCATTTTACGCAAGTCTTTGACTAGTTTGTGTGCTCCGCATGCTATCCCCAAAAATAGATCCTCATTGTGAAAATGGCTAAGTCTTGAATCTGTCTCTCTTCTTCACACGTGATCCTTTCCTGAGCCTCCTTGCTAAGTGCCATACTTTAACTGATCAACATTACCCCACACTAATTGCATTACCACCCGGAAATGGTTTGTCTCCAAAATGAATCAAAGAATATGAATAGAAGAATAGAATTTTTTTGATGAATAAAAGAATGTCTTTACCCTACAGTATCTTTTGCTTCAACTGAAGAATCAACTTTGGATATTCTTCTTTTATTTCCACCTCTAAAGTCATGTCAATCATTGAGCGCAACTTCTACCTTTTCTGGGATATCCACTACAATTGACTCTAACTCATCTTTTGCAATCTCTCCTTTCTCATTCTGCAAGACCAACACAATGTTGGACATTGCAGTCATCCTTCCTTCTAATAAGTCCATCTTTTGTGCGATGAGTTTCCCAAGCTCATCCAGCCTTTCCTTGTGTGGTTCTTGTGTTGCCGTAAGGGCCTCACACTTCTTCTTGACAAGTGCTAATCATTTTGCGTGGCCCAATGTTTCATCTTTCATGGCCTTCAAGACTTCATTGTCTTCCAAAATGGTCCTGGTTCTTATAACGAATTTTGGCATTGTATAAATATTTAATGCTTTATCTGCCTTATTTAATTCCTCCTATAAGCTCTAAAGCAACCCCTCATATGATGCAATCTTCCGCATCATTGAAGCCTTTTCCACTCTTCTTCCTACACTGGATCCTTTGGTGCTGGCATGCACAGATGGTTCATCTTCAAGCACTAAGTCCACCAAGGTACTTACATAATGCATTCTTTGAAGGAAATGTTTTGGGTACCTTTGGCTCTAAATGTGGCTTTACTTTCATGATATTGTCCCCAACTTCCTCTACCATGCTGATGAAAAAAACATTCTTCTTTTGTGCCAAGTCTTTCTCTTTCTTTAGGTGCGCTATTTCTGCATCCTTAGTCTTGATCTCCTCTCATAGTGCCCTAATTGTTGCAGCCTTATCCATATTCCACCTTGCCACCTCTGTCGAGACTTTCACCAAAGCATTGCTCACTTGTTCATCTGACATAATAGTAGGCTTGACTATTATGTGTCTAGCCTTTGAGTGTCTTCTTTAACCTCCTTGATACACATGACTCCTCACACACATCAAAGTCCAGTTCATCCTTTTGTGTGTGCATCGATTATAATGATTGCTTCCTTGTGTATGGTTGCCATCTCTTCATCCATCAACTCCCAACCATACAACTCCTTTTATGTCATTGTGCTCTGAAAATGGGCACGAAAATTTTTACCTATGTCCTTAACATAGCCCATGACTAGTGGAACATATTCCCCACTTGTTCTCTTTGTTCTTGGCCCCTTAGGAACTTGGGCTTCAAGATTCAGAGCTTGTTTTGTTGTGTCCTGAGTAGTCTCGGTTGTTGTCTCATCTGCTTCCTTTTCTCCCTCTTCTCCATCCTTCATTTCTTCATCCTTTGGTTCTTCCACATTCTCTGGAGGTGTAGGGGAATTGGGTGCACTTTCCTCAGACTCTTTCGCCTCCTCATTCAACTTCAACTTCCTTATTCTCTTCTCAGTTGTCTCCTTTTATGGAGAGAGTTAAGGTGATCTGCGCACTAATTATGGAGTAACACCTTGGGTCCTTGTTCTCTTGAATACTCTTTTGAAGTGGTGCTCTCCTTGGCTGCATCCAAGTCCTCATCATCTCCCTCTTATGGTGGGGGAGTAGTCACGCACTTAGCTTCTTCCCTATTTGGAGGCTACCTTCTACCTCTATGCTCCAAACCACCACTATCTTCATGCTCCTCTTCTTCATCATCTACTTGTATTGTCTTTGTGGGCTTAGGTGTTGGAACATTTTCCATTGTATGCTTACCTTTTGGCAGCCCTAGGAGCGTGAAATCATTCTCCACATACTTAGTGTTCTCTATCTTGGGCTTGAGTTGAAGGTACACAAGTGCTTTGCTCTGGTGTCCCCAACTACCAAGCTTACAAGCTTCATGTTTATAATATCTGAGATGAGCCTCTCAATGTAGGCATTCCACCATGGATATACATACTTATTTCTTAGAGTGTGGTAGTTGTAATCTACCTTATGCGCATTGAAGGCTAGGCGGTGTGCATATGAAAACACCTGTGTGATGCTGAAGATATCGTGCTATGAAGGCATATGGTAATTTGTACCATGGGCTCTAAGCCTTGTCTTTCATCGTAAATCACATGATGCAAAAATGCTAGTAAAGCGCAAATTTATCTTGCCTTAGCCACCACCGAAGGCAACTCCTTGGGTATGTGCCATTCTTATTCAAATGCCATACGGAGCTGTCATACCACATCTCTGCCCTCTGCTTAAATGGTCCACCCATTGATCCTTCACACAAGTATTTTTGAAATATTTCCGCTAGAGACTTGTGTTCCGTGGGGTACTCCCAAATCTTCTCTTTTGGCCCATCGGGCACTCCAATCTCCATGAACACCAAAGACAATAAAATAGCACCAAAACTTATTCTTTCACCTATCCGCACTTCTTCAATTATTGTCTTTGCTATGTGATCTGTGATATTGTAGACCACTCCTTCAGACATCTTCTTTGTAATGTGTAGCCACATTGTGTTTACCTGCGACCACCTTTCTTGGTCATTCAACTTTGTCACCAAGTGTGCAGCTGCTGAACTATTGGGTACTTCTTCAATCTTTCGATGTCCATGCCACGTGGACCTTTGGTATACCCCAAATCCTTCCTTGTCTCTAGGATTGTGGCCTTATCAGTTAAATCACTCTCTAGATCTGCTCATGAAGCCCTTAGTCCTATTACTATTGAAATCAAGGCAGTTGTGATTCTTACCCTCCATCTAATAGAGTAGAAGAAGTCCTCATAGAATCTTATCATCAACCACCGATACAATGGTTCATACTTTCCAAAGTATGGTAGCTCGTATAACTAGTAGACTCAACTTGATTTCATAACTTTTCACCAAGCGTCATTGTATATTAGCATATCTTCTGTTGTGTGCTTGTTCATTTTTGTGCTCAATAACACATCAAGCTCCTTCTTATTATCTGATGTATGATGGTTGTAATCGTTGATTTTACATTGACGGACATGGGAATCCCATTCTTGTCCCATAATCATGCCCTCTGGATACTGCATTTATGAGAAATTACTCTCGGGAGTAATTTCTTCTTCCACTGACCTTCTTCTTCCCTTTTACTCCTGCTACGGGTGCTTTCTTGGTGCCATTTGAAAAATCTCTCTTTTCTTCCCTCTGTAATTGAGCAAGTTGAAACCCTAGTTCAAATCTCTATGCCCTAGTGGAAATCGCATGCCCTAGCTCATTTGTAATGCGTCTACTTTGCTCAAACCCTTCACCTATGGGAACGCAAATTTCTCCTTTGCACAAACCTCCTCTGCACGTCTGATTTCACACTCTTTGCACGTCAACATGATTTCTCGGCTATTTTGCACTTAGTTCTTTTCAAATTCTCTTAATTACAATGGTAAAAATGAACTCACATCCCATCCTTATATAGAATTTCAAAAATTTAGTGCATTTATTGCTCCTTCACCTACCAACAATCCTCTCATTAATCGACCATTTTCATTCTTTCCATGCGGTACATCTTCCCACCCAATCTATAACCTAATAGCGTGCCTTCCTACCCTTTAGTTACAAACTTCTCTCAGTAGCGCCTCCCATGTGCCCAAGTACCTCACCACTGCGCTTTCCCTTGGTATTTCCCATGGCCTTTGCTTACCTCACGTTATACTTGTTTCTTTATTCATCTCCACCTATGGTCCTCATTTCTAGAAGTAAATTTTTCAATTCTCCAACTTGAATAGCACCCATAGAAGTTAGTTCCTTTCATGTGTACTTATTTTCATTAGTCTTGTACCTAGATATCAATAACCTACCCCACACTAAGGGTATGTGCAGTCCTCTGCACATAAAAATTCTTCAAAATAGGAATTAGCTTCTGATACTTAAGCAAGATTTATTACACAAACACACCAACTAAATTGACAAAGAAAAGCGACGAAGAAGGAAATACATTAAGGAAATTCAGAATTGAAAACCTAATCTAAATGGCAACACTGTCTTATTACAAACACCAAGAAGACTTATTTAGAGTAGGGCTTCAGCCTACTCTCGTTGAAGTAACCAGGTAACCATATTCCATCAAGTGCCTCTAAGCCCTGATAGGCACCTATTTCAAGTATGTGAGTGATAACATATGGCCCCAACCAATGTGCTTTGAGTTTACCTGGATGGTACAAAACTTAGAATCATAAAGGAGCACCATATGTCCTATCTCAAGCCTTTTATCCTTGATGTGCTTGTCATGCCATGCTTTCTACCTGGCCTTTTCTTGTTTCTGACTCCAACGTGCTATTGCTCGGTGCTCATCTAACTTGATTAAATTTTTAATCCATTCTTCTAATGATTTCTCACCAGTTAGACCTCCAACGCTTCATGATATGCAAAGATGGTAACATAAATTCCATAGGAAGAACTACTTCTGCGCCAAACACTAATTGAAATGGTGTGGCTTTGTTCAACCTTTTATATGTTGTTCTATATGCCCAAAGTATTGCAGATACTTTATCATCCCAATCCTTCCTTCCAACATCACATATTTTTTTCAATGTCTGGCTCAAAATTTTGTTGAATGCCTCAGCAGTTCCATTTGCCTAAGGATGATAGGGTGTAGTCTTATGGTGTGCAATCATGAATTCGTCCAATAAAATTTTGATTGTCTCATTAAGAAAATGTGTGCCCCTATCACTGGTCAAACTTAAAGGACATCCATACCTTGTAATAATATTCTCCCATAGAAACCTGGCTGTTGTAGTTCTTTATAAAATCCTTTGTAGGTGTTGCTTCTACCCACCTTGTCAGATAGTCTATGCAAGTGATGATATAACATGATCCAGTCTTGCACATGGTTGGTGAAATAGGACCTAAAAAGTTGATAGCCCATTTCTCAAATGGTTTTGCACTAGCAATAGGTCTTATAGGAATCTCATCTCGTTGACCTGGTTTCTAAGGCGTTGAAAATGATCACATGCCTTACAAAATTCCTTACTGATCTTTATACGGGTCTCCCACCATAATCCAAGCCAAGTAAAATCTTACATGCAATGGCATCACCTGCATAGTGGCCACCTATGATACCACCATGAGCTTCCTCCATGATGTTCATGTATTCATTTTCTAGTACACAACGACGTATGATACTTCATCCCGCCTAATTTTTACAAGTCACTTCTAATCAACATATAGGGTCTTTGCGCGTATAGCAAGTTATTTCTTCTCTAAGGATTTCAATCCTTCACGGTGCCATGCCTATTCGTAGAAAGACAACAATGCCCTTTAATTATGATGGTGCGTGTTATAACCTATATAGCTGGGCATCTATCATGATATCTTCAAATTCTTGTGCTTCGTCTCCTAGCTGTATTCTTGATAAATGGTGCGGTCCAAAATTACTTCTCCTAGTTTTAGCACAATTGTGAAGTCGGATTATTGAAATGAGAGTACCCATCTACATGTGTGCCCTTGTAAAATAGGTTTGCTTACCAAATACTTCAATGCCATGTGATCTGCATAGAAGATAAATGGTGTAGATAATAGTTATTGTCTAAATTTATGCGGTGCAAAATCATTGACAAAGCTTCACACTCTGTAGTGGTGTAATTCTATTATGTAGAATTCGATTTCTACTAGCAAAATAGATAGGATGATCTATACTACCTTCTCCAAGATAAGCCAATACGTGCCAATGGTCGTCTTTGGAGGCATCCACATGTACATGAAATTGTTGGTCCCACGAAGGAAAACATAAAAGATGTGGTAGTAAGTTTTTATTTTAATGTCTTGAATGTGCCTTTCTTTGCGGTTCTCCTTAGTATGATGTTCCTTCCCTTTCATTAACTCCTCCAATGTAGTGCGGAAAATTTGGAATATCCTTTAATAAATTTCTGTAATATCTATATGGCCCAAAAATCTATGCACCTCATTTTCTTGGTAGGTTCTTTTCAGCCTATAATGACTGCAAATTTAGATGGATCTACCAATAAACCTTCCTTGCGGGTTATGTGTCCTAACAATATTCCAAATGGTGTAGAAAATATGCACTTCTTGATGTTCAAAGAGATACTCAACTATCTACATCTTTCAAACATTAAGTGTAGATTTTCACAATGATCTTTAACTAATCCATACAACTTTGTCTAATCATCCAAATAAACTGTAAGAAGCTATGAATAAACTCCTTGAATGCTTGAACAACTATGCACGAAAATACAGTAGGTGCATTTTTCAGACCAAAAGGCATCACAATATAGGTGAAACTACCCCATTCAATAGTAAAAGTAGTCTTTTCTTGATCCTCTTGGGAAATCCTAACTTGATGATACCTAGAGAACCCATATGTAAATGAATAGATTTCCCACCATGTAATGCCTTCTAGTATTTCCTCAGTGAATGGCGTAGGAAACAGATCAGTCACACATACAACATTCGGCTCCATGTAGTCCACACAGATCCTAATCTACTATCCTTCTTGATACTGATCACCATTGGACGAACCCATTCTGACTCGTCGAGGGGCTTGATAATCCCAGACTTCAACATTTTGTCAATCTCTTCCTTGACCTTTTCGCACAAGTTGGGGCTCATCCTATAGGGTCTCTTTCTAAGCAGGCGCGCACCCTCTTTAATATTTATCCTCATCTTTCATAATTATTCACGCATGCCTTTAATTTCATGGTACCCTTGAGGGAATAAGTATTGATATTCCCATAGTAGCTCCATGATTTTTTCCACTTCAGAGTTTGACCAATAGTCTCCAATTATGGATTCCTTAGGCTCAACATTTGATCCAATATTCACCTTCTTTGTCTTCATAGGTTTATGATAGGCGCACGTGGTCTTATCTACACTGTCCAATACCTCATGCCTACCTGTTGAATGGTTTACATCCATATTTTCTACTTCTTCATCATCCACTAAGTAGACCATTTTTGCTTTTTATTTCTCAAGGTAAGCGTGCTAAAGTAGTGTGGCATCAGCCTCTGTGTCTTCAAAAATGCACTCCTGAGTATCCTTCATCAAATAAATCTTGAATGAGTTCTTCAATCTTGGCACTATCTCCCATAGTTAAACGCTTTATGACCTTTAATGCTTCCTCCACCGGAGGCTTAGTAGAGAAGAAGTCAAACGTCTAGGTCATTCTTGCAATTAAATCCTACCAATTTCCAGTCTCTCTATGGAGTTTGGCATAGACATACCAAGCACACGCACAACCTTGTAAAGTGGAATAAAACTTGTGCACCTAGAGAGAAGGTGGTAAAACTTCCCACCCCTCTATCTAGAGTCTCTCACACTTTTGAACGTGATGTTGAATATGTTGATTACCATGATAAGTGCATATTTGAGTAGG
Organism: Taxus wallichiana var. yunnanensis; assembly: GCA_018340775.1. Taxonomy (NCBI): domain Eukaryota; kingdom Viridiplantae; phylum Streptophyta; class Pinopsida; order Cupressales; family Taxaceae; genus Taxus; species Taxus wallichiana. The sequence continues at coordinate 213,740,959 of CM031240.1, forward strand.
TGCATTTTTCCTTAAGAACCTAGTAGCAAGAGCAACCCTAATTTCATTCCATCCTACAAGATTATCCTTGTGGACCACCCACCAACGCACTACTTTCTCACATAGTGTATATGTTAGAATATTTCTTATTTCCAGTGGGTCTATCCATTTATTCCTCTATGGCACACAGAACACCATAGTATCTCCATCTCCGGTGTAATAAGGTGCGATTTATTACCTATTCTCCTAACATAACGTGGTTTGCTGCCCTTAGGAAATATTCTCTTTACTTCACGCCCTACCAACTCATAAGTGATATGAGCCCAATTATCACAAGCAACACTTGTAGTATCGGTAATAGACTACGCATCCTCCCATTGAATTATTACTTCTTTAGATGGCTCAAGCATCTCTGGATCCTAGATGACACATACATAAATCCTATTCAGGTCTTCTTCACTCAAGGGCTCAACATAGGGGAAAATTTTCCATCTATTAAAGGGATAATAACTCTTTCCTCCTTATTTTCAAAGCTGATATAACCCTTGTTCAACCAAATATCAACATTATTTGCATAGCACCAAGGATGGCCCAATAGAGATGGGAAGCTATTTGACTCTGCTAGCGTGAAAACCTCAAAATCTCCTGTGAACTTGGCTCCTTGTAAGGTAATAGATGCACATTTCAAAACTCGATGGGAGTGGCCTTAGTTTGATTAGCCATGAACAATACATTAGAGCATGACTACTGATGGGGCCTCCCCATTTGTATCTGTAGACACCTATAATTACGCCTAGGCAATTTAAATACTTAAATTGCGCTAATTATCCCCTTTCTCGCAAATCAACGACATATCGTCAAAGGCACTCATTTTCCCTCATATCATCATTAATTAATTACACTAAGCTAATTAATTAAGTTACCTATCCAACAAATACCATAATTAACGACATTTCATTAATAAATCACCCCTTCTACCTGGACTAATTAATTATTATTAATTAATTAGCTTTCCCTTCCATTTAACCAATAAATCAATATTTAATTGATTTAATCCCCTTATAATAGCCTAAATCGTACTAATATTCCTCTAATTATCTTCTATAAGCTTACATCTACCTATTAGTTAATCACCTTTGATTAATTAAAACACCCCCTAACTCCCATGACTTGCTAAGCATAAATTAAACCCTTCTAAAGTAAGGTTACCTTTAATAAAGCAACCTTATCCATTCCTAATCATGTTTTACCTTTATCCCACATTCATGAGAATGTGTTGAATCCTTTATCCTTTGGGCTATATAAAGAGCCCTCCACCTACCTTTTTACTTACACCTAAACTTTCTAAGAGAGTGAATGCAAAGCATATAGCAAAGACTAAGAGCTTGCCTTTTACCCTTTTGAGAGTTCATCATCTTGAAGAGTTAAGCCTCTTTCTTAAGTGCTTAGGTCATATGGGAGGTGTCAAAGGGGTCTTATAGCCCAACTTTGATAGGCCCTCATTCCTAGGTTACTTGGCATACTAAGGACAACTATTTTGATAGCCATGGAGCTTACTTAGGTCCATTCATTTATTTGTTGTTAGAGAATAGAGGAGTTTAGATATTTAGCATTGTTAGTTTCAAAGTTTGTATTTATGAATGCTAGCATCTAACCCTTGTTTAATTCTTATCTTGATGGTGTTTAGTTTGTTGTTCAATTCTTGCTAAGTTAAGGCTATTTAGGTGTTAGTCTTTACTCATATTAGCATTATTTTGAAAACAAACACATGCACACATTTGGCATGCCCAGTGGGACATACTCCATTGTCCTTTGCACTTAATTTCAAGTTTTTGTAGTTAAGTTTCATTTTTGGTTACTAACCCTCTTTTACACATGTTGATCTAACTTTTTTTTTTAACTTGTTTTGTTGAGTTTGCATGTGTTGGGTCTTCCTTGTAGGTATGAAGGAGGTGAAGTGCTGTCAAAATTGGAATTGATGGGAAAATTTCAAGATTTCTCCATGTTTTCATTTTTAGAGCTTACTTTTTCAACATTTTACATGCTAGTTTTGTCAATTTCTTGAAAATTTTCAATTCTTGAGCATGTAGGTTAGTGTTTGATAGTGCTAAGTCTTATATTTACATATTAATGTGGTGGGTTACTATCAAAATTTAATCTTGGTGAGAAAATTTTAAGATTTTATCATGTTTTCATTTTTAGAGCTTACTTTTTCATCATTCTACATGCTAGTTTTGTCAATTTCTTGAAAATCTTAAATTCTTGAGCATGTATGTTAATGTTTGATAGCGTTGAGTCTTCTATTCATATATTAATGTGATGGGTTGTTGTCAAAATTGAATCTTGGTTGGAAAAATTTGCCCATTTTGCAGATTAAGGGATATTTTTTTGACATTTTTGAGTGCATGTCAAGTGCATACCCGTGAGCATAAGAGCATATGCGTAACCCATCTTCGAAGGCCATAAATTTTACTCCCGAACTCGAAATGACTCCATTTTTTTGTGTTGGAAAGGTATTGAAGTTAACTATGCAATGAAAACATAAATTTTGTATTTATATTTATATAAATCATAGGTTTTTCTGTTATTTTAAAACTGATCATTTTCTAACATGTCTAATGTTTTGATGAATGTTGTATTTCCATGCTTCCTCAATTTAGACCAAAGTGTGTGTATGCTCTTCTCTTGCATCTTTTGGTGATCTTGAGAATCAAAAACAACTTTGATCTATATCTTTTTAACATTGGAATTAAACTTGGAAATTTGATTATTCATTTTGCTTAAGGGAATGAACCTTTTACAAAGTATTTTTCAATGGTCCTTTGATTTGAAGTTTTCCATTTCTATATAGTTGGGATAAAGTTTGTGTATGCTCTTCTCTTGCACCTTAGGGTGATCTTGAGAATCAAAAGTAACTTTAGTCTTCATTACGACGAAGGCGTTCCCCCTATGGTAAAGGACCTCCGGACGTTTCTGCGACTGTATTAAAATTGACGGTTTTGTGATGCCGTCGGACGTTTCACCAGTTTTAACCTTTTTTTTACTGTGTTATTTGTGAAACCAAGGAGGAACTATTATGGTCACCGAATCCAATAAGGATAAAAACACCACTTGTATATTCCATGTGAAGTGTTCGTCTCCTCCTCGTCGTCGTCGAAGCCAAAAGGAGATGCGACGCCCTCTGATATGATCTCCTCCTTCTCGAATGGGAGGCGAAACAGTCTTTTGCATTCCTTCTCGGCTCTCTCCACGATATGGGAAGGGACACCATGATTTACCACCTGAAAACACCCCAACTCCGCAGCCGCCACCGAAATCTTCCTCACCACTAATTCCCACTCACCCGATAAATCGATCACAGGAAGATCGCGATCAGGATCAAGAGCGATTGTATTGTTGCAGGTGGAGGCTGGTAGAAGCAATTTGACATTACTTAGAGATCTCCCCAACTTGTCCAAATAATTGGCCAATTCATCATCATCATTGCCATGGCCATTACCAGAATGAAGACCAAGTTGGCTTGGCGACGGAGGCGGCGCACCAGACATTTGTGATGATTCAATCGACACAGAGGAGAAGACAAATACAGAATATTAGTGCATATGTACTTAATATGGGTTTGAGTGCAAGTTTTATATTCACTCGAATACTTAGATAGATGCGTTTTAGTTAAATGTGGGATGACACGGAAGGGCAAACAAATCTTGTATCCGTTTGTCTCATTCCCACAAAACAATGGAATGAGAATCTCCTCTTCTCCTCGAATGGAATTGTGGCCCCTCCCGAGTTATTTGTTTAAACACCATTGATGCGTTTCTAAGCTGTCCCGGATAGAGAGTGGACTTTCTATAGCCCTCCAACGTATATTTTCCACCCCTAAAATTAATAATCCAATATTAATTTTAAGGTTTTTAATCTTAGATTAGATTATATTGATGAATGATTTTATCACTTTCTTCATAATTTTTTTATTCATTAGTGATAAATACCATCAATTTCAATATATCATTATGTCAAAATTCAAAATAATCTTTCCAAAAAAATTGGCCTTTAAATTCCATCGTATGGCCAAAATATTATACTTTGATGAATTGACTTTTCAAGTATAAAGAAATAGCTTGTGACAATTAAATATGTTAAATTTGATGGTCGTTTGAACGTTTTTAAACACGATTAAATTTCTTCTTGGCAAACCTTTTTTCGTAATCTGCTCTGCTACGAGTTTAATGTCATTTATGGTAGTCGGTGGTCTCATGATAGTTGGTTGCAGGGACACTATGGAATTTACAAAAGTCGTTATAAGCCCGAAAAAGAGGCAAACCTCCATGAGCCATTTGACACGGAGACAACTCTTGAGATAAAATTCAAACATTTCAGACAAATTTTCAATCAAAGCCACATAAAATTCAAAAATTTCAGATGTATTTTCAATCAAAGCCATGGTAGTGGATCATTGGAAGATTATTCGTCGGAGGTGTCCATTGTCTACCAGTTCTCATGTCCTCCATCACACAAAGTGGTGCCATGCAAATTGTTTGACTAAATGCCTGAAACAAATGTGACCTCATGAACTTCATTTATCACATGAGATGAAAAAAATGGTTGTGTTTGAAAGGCCTTCACATATTTATGAATAATCTGATCGGCAAGGGTACATGTGGACTCCAAAATCTTTTCAGCATCCTCCCGAGTTCTGCTTTAGAATGGGAGATTTTGAGCAGGGCACTGACATGTTTGATGAAATGCCTCCTTTTCACTAGCCATATTCAGTAGTTTTAAAATACAATCATAAAACAATTAAGAACTTTTGTTTCCCAACCTAATGGTAAAATAAAGCTTGTGTGAAACCTATACCAGTGATAATAGCACCAGTTACTTATTGTCTATAGATGAAGATGCAAATAGTGAAATTACAAGCAATGTCATCGGCAATGAATCGCTTCACACTTTCCACTGAAAAAGAGACATACCACGAAATCAAAAAATTGAAATATGTCATCCTTAGTTCAAAGAAATCACAAATATCAGTATGGACAATTTTTTTTAACACAACATGTCCTCTTCAAAAAGGTGACAAACAATGCAGGAAAAAAGTACGAGAGCATGAAAATGGTTCATGGTTTTGTTCGAGTTGCAACATACAAGTTCATAACAATGAGTATAGATATGCACTCGGGATGGATCTAAAGGACCCAACGGGGGAACTTGATCGATTCTTGCTTTTGATGAGATAACTGAGTCAATCATGGGTGTTACAGCTAACAACCTCCACCTATTGTCTATAGACAAAGATGCGAATAGTGAAATTACAAGCAATGTCATCAGCAACAAATACTACTTCACACTTTCCCTGAAAAAAGAGACATACTGCGGAATCAACAGATTGAAATGTGTCATCCTCAATTCAAAGAAAGCGGATGACAGTGCATCTCCTCCGTAACCTTCTTTACGCAAATATTTCTACCGCATCCGTCCCTTCAAACTTTACACCCTCATCCATTCCTTTCTATAATTTGAACTATCAACACTATGTTAGTTATTCCATATCTATGTTTCCCTCTTTTTCCCCGCTTTAAAAGAAAACTGTTGTATTTCCTTTGACATTAACATACCATTGTCTCCTACTACTATGTGGATTGAAAGTACTATTAAGAAAATAAATGAATATTACTTGCACTTTTGTTATGATATAAGATTTGCAAAAAAATGTCCATAACACGCTACCACTCATGATATAAGATTTAGAAATGTATATGTACGAATTTGTAACAAGTTTTAAATGTAGATAGAACCTTTAAATGAAGTGCTTCATCTATATTTCTACACTTACAAAATCAATCACACCCCTTATCAACATCAACTACGAAAGTAATAACTATACCTCTAAATCAAATAACATATACCATTCGGCGTTAACATTGCATTGTACATATGCGATTGCTAGTTTTATAACATTTGGTAAATTGGAAACTTCATATTTCACTTTTGGTTTAAGGGAATGAACCTTTTTACAAAGAATTTTTCAATGGTCCTTTGATTTAAAGTTTTCCATTTCTATATAGTTGGGATAAAGTTTGTGTATGCTCTTCTCTTACACCTTAGGGTGATCTTGAGAATCAAAAACAACTTTAGTCTTCATTTTATAACATTTGGTAAATTAGCAACTTCATCTTTCACTTTTGGTTTAGGGGAATGAACATTTATCAAGAATTTTGTATGGTTCATTGATTGAAAAGATTTTCTTTACTTTTTAGTTGGATTATTTGTTGTGTATGCTCTTCTCTTGCACCCTTGGATGATCTTGAGAATCAAAAGCAAGTCTTAATCCTCTTTTAAATAATCGATTTTCTTGGAGAACTACTAACGCTTGAGTACGGGACCTAAAAACACTTGTCAAAGAAAGGAGGAATCAAAGCGATATCAAAAACTACTAATACGGTTGTTATACGGGTTGCAAAAGGTGATCAAGCAAACCACACCTAATTAAACAAGATAAAAAGAACAACATATTCAAAACAACTTGTATTGCGGGTTTGAAAAAGTGCGTCCCTCTCTTCTCAACTAGAACATAACCCCTTTGGCATAATGCCTTAAGCTACAACAATGGGGGTGGTTCGGGAACCCCAAAGTAGTCCACGCAAGAGGGAACCTTGTGGACGAAACGGGAAGTGCTCCACACTACCTACTTGACTAGTGATTCCTTTGTGAGATAGCGTTATAGGTTGTCCGTTGTGGCGACCCCAGTGATAGTACACGTAGACACACTAGTTGCCTACTATTCTTGAAGGGGGTAAAGTAAAGCCGAGATACTCCCAAACTAGTTAGTGTGACTTTTTAGGTAAATCATACTCGCTCGTGGCAACTTTGTAACACCTAGGGCGAGAGAACCACCTAGGAGAAAATACTTTGGCCAGGAGCCCACTTTGACCATTTTAAAATAGTGTTGAGTTGTGAACCTTCTTTTTGAGAAACGTGTGATGTATTACTTTCACCTAGTTTTTACTTGCCTTAGGGTGAGGCGAAACTCTGCCGAAGTGAGGCTAGCATTTTTCGTCATTTTTCTTGATTTATTTCTTTCATATTCTTTTGACACTTTGTTGATCAAAAGAGGTGTGATTACCTTTGTGTTTCCATTCGATTGTTTCTCTTACTTTTATGTCTGTTTATGCCCATCCATGTTTGGGACTGGGTTAGTTAAATGTCTAAAGTGAGCGGAGGCATTTTCATGTCATTTGGTAGCCATTGTGATCCTGATACCCATGTCAAGATCGTCATTGTAGTTAGGCGTGGTTCATCATCGCGGACTTCCATAGAGGAGTTAGCTTGTTTGTCTCGTATCATTACAATTTCGATATTTACGTCTTGTTTCTTGTAAACTCGACATAAATACTTATATTGTAGGGTTACGCTGCACACATTCTTAACTATTCCTAGTTATACTTTGAGATTTTTTTTGTTCAGTTTTATTAGTACCTCAATTTCAAAAGGTGCTAGGCACTACCATTTGTGCGTGTTATATCAATAACACCTCGATATCAATACTTCACTTTCTTGCAAAGTGGGTTAACATATCTTGGTGATATTGTTGTGTCATTCACAAATCGTAATTGACACTTTTTGAGATGTAGGTCTTAATCAGACTTGAGCTTGCTTGTCGTATATCTTGATTGAGAGATCGCATTTAACTTCATGTATTTACTTACATCTTGTTTTCCTTTGAACTTGGCATAAGTGGAGACATCTTGTTAATCATCTAGCGTCACAAATTACTTTGAAATGTAGTCTAGGAAGTACTTCATTTGATTAAGTTTTGGTACCAAACGATTGTTTCATTGGTGACTTTATCATTTTATCACATTGGTATTCTCTGCTTTGTTAATTTACTCTTAACACATACACCATGTGTTTCACTTAGGGGTAGTCATTGAATTTTGAACAAATCTACAACTTACCTTAGTGAAACTTATCATGAAAACATGGCTCCCAAGATGCATCTAGGTTTAAAGAAATAAACATATGAGGAATAACGGGCGTAAGATTGGGAAACCTCTAATAGACAAGGGTCAAACGCATTTATCGGACATGATCTAAGACCACTATTTTCTGCGAAAAGGAAACCGAAGAAATGGTCGACCATAGTGGAAACGAGTTAGAGTCACCAAAGCGCGAACTTTGATTTTGATTATTTTGCTCTACTAGATGAGTTTCTCCTTAGAAACAAAGATAGAGTTTTGGCATGGAGTCGTGGAATTAGGGGCCAAATTTCCCTTTGGGAATGAACCAATATTACCTACAAATGACACTATTAAGGAAGAACACCCCCTTATCAATATGGAAGATATTTTAACGGGCGGGCATGCTTCCACTTCTACGCGAGAAAATGATAAAGTGGTAGGGCATAGAGTACCCCTCATCAAAGTGCCACGAAGAAACAAGATAGAACATGAGATAGGGAAGTACCTCCATAATATGAAGAGGAAGAACCTTTAGAAGAAGAAGACACAAACCAATTCATAATCCAAGAACAACTCATTAACCTAAGCCGATAAATAGCTTTGCTTACTTTCCAGTAGAAAGACACAAACAAGAACGTTCAAATGTCAAGGCCTAAGTTTAGGATCCACGAACTCCATCGAGAAAACCAAGGAGAAGAAGACACGGGGTATCATCGTGTACATGTCCCCGCTTCTCCCACTAGAGAACAATTTCTCGCACAAGAAGTGCAATCTATGAAAGCAACGCTTGCGAGCATACAAGAAAGCAATATAGGGAGTATTAGGAAATACCAATACAAAGAACTATGCCCCTATCCTTTTGACAAGACAATGACCCTTCGACCCTTTCCAAAGAAATTTGATATGCCAAAGTTCAAAAAATACAAAGGAAAGGGAGACCCAAGAGATCATGTTAAATATTTCTACATGGCATGTCAAGAGGTGTCTTATAGTGCTAATTACCTCATTAGAATTTTTCCTAAGAGTCTCAGAGGTCAAGCATTGGAATGGTTTACGTGCTTACCACGAGGATCAATTTTCACCTGGCTAGAATTGGCGGAAAGATTCGTGCGTCATTTCTCATATAACATAGAGAGTGATGTCACCATGGTAGACTTGTGTGGCACAAAACAACACCCAAATGAGACCTTTGCCAGCTTCCTCCAACGATGGAGAGGGATAGCTAGTCACTTCCCTTGCGCTTTCCCTGAGAAGCAGCTGATTAGTATTTTCATCCCTAATCTCAACCTAGATATAGCTTTCCACCTTTAAATGCATTGTGTCCGCACCTTTGAGGAGGTTATCGAGAAAGGGATTCAAATAGAAAAGTCTCTCATTGCCAAAGGCACCCTCAAAACCCAATCTAAAGACAACCAAAGTGTCAAACCCACTGAAAATCCAAAGATCTTTAACAAAAACAAAAACATGGTGGGAGATGGAATCATTGATTCCAAGCGTGTTCAAGCGGTCCAAACCGAGTCAGCGTTTTAAACTAACCAAGGGCCCAATTCAATCACCACCAAAGTGAAAAACATTCACTTCCCTTAATGAACCATTGTCCGTCATACTAAAACAGTTGGATGTAGCCCACATGATGACCTATCCTACAACGCAACCGTTTGATGACAACGCTCCTAAACCTTCATGGTATAAGGAGCATGAATACTGCAAAATGCATCGCGTTAAAGGTCATAAGATAGACAAATGTCTATGGCTTCACCACTATATTCAGGACCTCATTGATAATGGGGAGATAGAGGTGGATAACCCTGGCAAAACACAAACACCTAACGAGAAAATGGGGATTTATAAGGAACCATTCCCTAAGCATGATAAGTCAGAAAAGAAAAATCTGGATCGGGGAGACTCATCCCAAACCTATAAAGCTGTGAATTACTTGTATACCAAAAGAGATAATAATCATTATGATTTTCTTATCGGATGTATTCACTCCCCCCTAACCGTGTCAATCCGGATCAAGGGAAAGGAGCTGCACACTATTGAGTAACAAGGCGTGCCCACCTCGTGATTCTGGAACACTCTCTGTTGACCCCGTAAATTGGTAAATATAACCTTTTAGAACAACTTGGGAGGACACCTGCTAAGATCTCGATCTTAGATCTTCTCAAGATATCCAATGTGCATAAGGACATTTTGTATCAAACTCTTCAGGGGTCGGGAGTGCCTTTAGAAGTTGATCCTGTGTACCTTCAAGCTGTGGTGGCAAATATTGCACCTAGTGAGCATCTCACTTTCAACCATAGGGAGGTCCCTACTGAGAATCCTAAACATAATCTTCCCTTACACATTGACGTAGTTATCACCCGTAGGAAAATCAAACGGGTACTTGTGGATAACGGATTTGGATTGAACATCTGCACGCTTAAATTAGTCAAACAATTGGGACATACGGAGGCAGATCTTGAGTCCCATATCATCACTATCACCGCATACGACAACGTGGAAAGAGAGTCAGCAGGCACCATTACGCTGCCCATGGAGGTGGGCCCCACTTGCCATCAGACGAAGTTTCACGTCCTAGACTTGGAACTTCCATATAATATGCTTCTAGGCCGACCATGGATTCATGCCATGCAGGTCGTGCCATCAACATTTCATCAATGCATCAAGCTGAAGCATGAGGGACATACGGTTACAATACTAGGAGATTCAGAGCCCTTTGCTCATTGTAGAGCTCTTAATAGCTTTGCACGAAAGGGTACATATGCATGTCCCTCCACAGATATAGCTGTCCCTCTTCATTCTGAGGCCATGGAATCTCGAGTAGATTCAAATTCTCTTAGTTCTTACGCTCATGGGACATCTACTTTAACATCTCCATTTAATTCATGGGAGATGAAAATCTTGGAATATGGCTGTGAGGAGTATAATGTACAACAAGCACTCTTGGTTTCTGACCTCTCCTTGTCGCCTAAGACTAGAGGTCGACCCAACTACCACTTCAGGAGACCTAGCGAGGAACACACTATTGGGTCACTCCTACCTGAAGGCTTGTTAGCTAAGGAAAAATTGCTTGATCCACCTACTACTTGGATCCCTGAGGACACTCAACCATCTTGTTATCAAACCCTAGAATATGAAAAATCGAGCAGAATGATGTACTCCATGGGCTACAAAGGCCTAGGATGTGGTAAGAATGAACAAGGACAAAGGGAACAGTCCCTCTCCCCCATTTCAAAACTGAAAGATATGGCATCGGGATTCACCCTTATGGGGCACACCCTAACGATCAAGATGTAACTTGTTTAGAGCGTGAGGATGGCTCCGATTATCTAGACAATGATACGGATTCCTGTTGTAGCCAATATGAGGATCTGGCCTCCATGAACCTTTTCATGAATAACGCTGTCCTAACCATCACCCCCACTGAACCAACCCTTGACCTTATATACCCCTCCCTTGTTGAATGGGACCAAAAATGTCACGTGCCACTAGATTTATTCGAGAATGACGAGGCTATTGCAGAGTTCATGGGCATAAGGGATACAATTCCCATTGGAGATCACAAGAAGGGTTTCTTTATCGACTTAGACACCTGTGCCTACTTCGGCGAGGAGGTTGAACTTCGTGGTCAGAAAAATTTAAAGAAAAGTGAGGGCAAGAGTTCTAAAGAAAAGCCTCAGCAAAAATCAAAGTCCAAGTCACATAGTGAAAACCTCTTTGAGGCACTGGCTGACAAACAAATAAGAAAATCAAAGGATAAACAAAGTGACCATGCCAAGGATGAAAATCTCGTAGAGACATCCTTGGATGAAGATCTCAACCTACCTCTCGATCCTACACGTATGAAGGATTTATCAAAATTGTTAGTTAACGAAACCATTGATGTCAATATTGGTACCAAAGAAGGTCCCAAGATAGTAAAATTGGGAGCATCACTCTCGGCCAGAGAACAAAAGACGTTCACTATGCTACTGCGAGAGTTTATTGATGTGTTTGCATGGTCTTACAAAGACATGCCCAGCTTAGATCCAACTTTGGTCGTGCACAACCTGGTTGTGCACGCAGACGCTAAGCCTATCAAACAAAAGCTCTGAAAGATGCGCCCAAGAGTGGCCTTGTTAGTTAAAGAAGAGTTGGAAAGGTTACTTATAGCAGGATTCATCAGGCCAATTGATTATTTTGAATGGATATCAAACATTGTTCCTGTCCAGAAGAAACCTATCGGTATCCGAATCTGCACAGATTTTAGGGACATTAATAAAGTTTTCCCTAAAGATGACTTTCCGTTGCCCAACATTGACATGATTGTTGAATCAACTGCAGGGTACGAAATGCTATCGCTTATGGATGGCTTTTCGGGTTATAATCAAATTAAGATCGCTGAGGAAGACCAACACAAAACAACTTTCACAACTCCTTGGGGCACCTTCTATTATTAGGTGATGCCATTTGGCCTTAAGAATGCGGGAGAAACTTATCAGCGGGCCATGATAGTAATATTTCACGATATGATTCATGACATCATGGAAGACTACGTAGACGACATCCTAGGGAAAGTCCAAAACAAGAGAGGATCATCCTATCATTTTGCGGTGTATCTTTGAACACCTACGTGAATACAAAGTCAGGCTGAATCCAAAGAAGTGTGTCTTCGGTGTGCTATTTGGGAAACTATTAGGCTTCATCATGTCAAGACAAGGTATTGAGGTAGACCTTGCTAAAGTGTCTGCCATCACAGAAATGCCTCCACCTAAGAATATTAAGCAACTGCATAGCTTGTAAGGGAAAATTCAAGCCATTCGCTGCTTTATCTCCCATCTTGCAGATAAATGTCACTCATTCACTCATTTGCTTAAGAAGAATGTCACTTTCATCTGGGGACCCGAGAAACAACAAGACTTTGCTTTGCTTAAACTAGTACATGGCTAATCCACCTATCCTCATGCCTCCCACTTTGGGAGAACCACTTTTGCTCTATATTTCCGCTACGTAATACGCTATTGGTGCCTTTGCCCAATATGACCTTAGCCATAAAGAAAAAGTAGTGTACTATCTGAGTCGCACCCTCATCACCTATGAACGTAATTATCCTTAGATTGAAAAGGCTTGCTTGGCCGTTGTTTTTACCTTTTAGAAACTTCGCCATTACCTGCTAAATACTAAGACCAAGCTCATATCCAAGGTCGACCCACTCAAGTATTTGTTTTCCAAACCCGCCCTCATAGGTAGAATGGCTAATTGGATCATTCTACTCAGTGAGTTTGATATAGAATTTGTCCATCAAAAATCAGTTAAAGGACAAGTACTTACCGACTAGCTAGCGGAAGCACCTTTGCAAAGCACAGAACCTTTGAGTCTAGATCTTCCAGATGCATCTTTGCTCTACATTGAAGAATCTGTCGTATGGCAGATACATTTTGATGGATCTTTTATGTTTCATGGTTCAGGTGCAGGAGTGGTCCTTATTACTCCTTCGGGTGATCCTATACCGTAGGCTTTCCGCCTGGCCTTCCCTTGCACGAACAACATTGTGGAATATGAAGCACTCATTGCAGGGATGAAGCTAGCCATCAAGTGGAATATTCAACATGTTAAGGTTGTAGGTGATTCGCAACTAATCATCAAACAGGTTAATGATGAGTATAAAGTTAAGGATGACAAGCTCATACCTTACAAGAAGTTGGTGGAAACTCTGAAGGAGTATTTTGTGCGCATTACCTTTGAGCAGATCCCAAGAGCGCAGAACAGATCGAGCAGATGCTATGGCAATGGTGGGATCTATGCTTCGTATTCTGCCAGGGAACAATGATATGCCATTTTTCGTAGAAAATATACACCAGCCCACGTATGACGTGCCAGAATCTTTACTTGGCTTGTGAGGTTGTTGGTCCCTATTCCCGTGGTACGAACCCATTTTCACCTATCTTAAGGACAGTACTTTCCCTCCCAATATCTCCCATTCTGAAAAGCAAAGCCTAATTCACCAGATAGCCCATTACACCCTTTTAGGAGGTACACTTTATCATCATGGCTATGATGGGAATCTGTTACGTTGTCTGGATGTGACGGAGTCAATCTAGGAAATTAAAGAAGTACACGAAGGAGTATGCGGAGCACATACAAATGGAATGGTCTTGGCTAAGAAACTGTTAAGAGTAGGTTACTATTGGCCCACCATGGAAACTGATTGTTGTAATTATGTTAGAAAATGTGTGCTTTGCCAAAAGTATGGAAATTTCATCCATGCTCCATCACAACCATTGCAACCAATCATTACTCCGTGGCTATTCTCCAAGTGGGGACTTGATCTAATAGGGAAGCTTACTCCTACCTCATCTGATGGTCATACACATCATCACAGCTACAAAATACTTTACAAAATGGGTGGAGGCTGTTCCTTTAACCGATGTCACAAGAGCACAGATTTCTAAATTCATCATGAATCACATTATTTACCGATATGGTATCCCTGCAGCCATTGTCACATATAATGGGAGGTCATTTAAGAACAAACTGTGAAAGGTCTTTGCCAACGGTTCCAAATCAGATTGAAATGGTCCACGCCATATTACCCTCAAGGTAATGGACAAGGCGAGGTAAAAACAAGACTTTGGTAAGGATAATGGAGAAGATGGTTAGCAAACCAATGAAGCGGCACCTACAAATCCACCGGACCCTCGGGCCTAGCGAACATCAATTCACACTCCTACGGGTGCAACGCCATATTCCCTAGGGTTTGAGATAAAATCTATCATCCCTTTAGAGATTGAACTCCCATCCTGCGAATTTCTCTTCGGGACTATTTGGATAAGGATGAAGATTATCGAGTGGCAAGATTGGTGAGTTAGAGCTCTGGATGAGAGGCGCATTCGCGCTCTTAATCACTTGAAGGTATATCAACACAGAATCTCCCGCAACTACAAAAAGAGAATCATCCTCGCCAATTTGAGGTGGGTGATTTAGTTATGAAGGAGAACCAGGTTCAACACCGGAGCAGAGTGAGAAAAGAAAGGGAAGTTCGAACCATCTTGGTTAGGACCCTATGTCATAGTTGCAAGCACGGCACCGGGGCATAAAAAGCGGCTCACCCCAATGGTGATGAGCTCTGAGAGCCAATGAATGCCATGCATCTTAAGAAGTTATATGCTTGAACATGGCACAAAAATAAAAAAATACAAAAACATTAAAAAAATTAGAAAAAAGAAAAAAAAAAGCAGTCGTCCACTAGTGAAAGCCACACAATTGTGGCATTTTGGACAAGTCCTTGGGTGGCGGTTTCCGGTGCCTTGGGAGGATTCATTGTTCACAAGAATTCTGTATTAAAAGGGTAGTTGTCTTTTTCCTGGACCTGGTTTTGCCTTCGAGTTTCCTTGTGCACACCATCTAGTCTAGCCTTGATCCGGATTTGCCTTCTTCTATTCATCTGTAAGGGACGTGGTGTTTTGTTATTTCCCATCTTACGCTGGGGCAACTCAATGACTTCACCTTCTTGTTCATAAGCGCGTGGCTTCTACCCTTGTATATTCCCCACCTAACGCTGGGGGCATCCATGCTTTCTTGGTTACCTGCACATAGCTTTGGAAAACTGTTAAAAACACAAAAACAATAGAAAATTGTTTGAGGAAAACACAAAAACAATAGAACATTGTTTTGAGAAAACATAAAAACAATAGAAAATTGTTTCGAGGAAAAAACAAAAACAATAGAACATTGTTTTGAGAAAACACAAAAACAATAGAAAATTATTTCAAGGAAAAACAAAAACAATAGAACATTGTTTTGAGAAAACACAAAAACAATAGAAAATTGTTTCAAGGAAAAAACAAAAACAATAGAACATTGTTTTGAGAAAACACAAAAACAATAGAAAATTGTTTCACAAAACACAAAAACAATATAAAATTGTTTCACAAAAACCTAAACAATAGAAAATCGGTTTATGAAAACATATCTTACAAAAACATTTACTTGCATTGTCTTGTTTTCTTGCTTTGCTTGTTGCTTGTATAGTGTTTTGCGTGCTTGCTTTTGAGTTGTTTGTTGCTTGGGTGTACTTTGTCATAGTTTATCTTTTCTTGCTTAGAATAGATTCATTCTTGCTTGTGCATATTGTAGTGGGTTTCAACATGCTAGTGTGTTAATTCTTTATTTCTTTCTTAATGCATTTGGTTGTGTTTTGTTACTTGTTAATAAGGCATGGTGATTCATGGTGTATTGCATTAATTCCTAGTGTTCTTTGTAGCATTTGGCTGTGTTTCTTACATATGCTCTATTTTTTATCATTCACATCACATTACCATCACTATCATCACATCTAGCATCATCTATACATCATATATAAACAAAAATGCTAAGTTTTACATCATGTATGTATGCTAAGATAATCATCACATATCATATCATCAATGAGGGCAAGAGGGGTTGTGCATAATAAAAAATCTATCCCCCCACACCAATATCATCATATCATCCCGTCCATTTACATCAAAATAACACTTGAAAACAACATTTGATATTGTCTATAGATCTATCATCTACAATCTACAGCACGCCTCAAATGATCATGTGCGATCACCATCTCTCTTGAGTGTCAGAGCCTCATGGTAAGTTTTCTAAATTGAGTGGTTAAAATGAATTGATTGCGATGTTTTTACCTCCCTTGGGGGGTATATTAACCTGTTTTTCACCGATCGGACGGTCGGGACACCGTTTAGCTCACCGTTTTCTCTCTCACATTACATTTGTGGAATAATTATTTTTAATTAAATAATTATTTTCTCTTATTTTTCACCGTATTAGGGCATTTTTGTCAAATACCCCTTTCTTTCCCCCAAACAATTTTATTGCTCCTGGTAATTTTTAATCTTCTTCACACCCTCGTAAATAATTATTTTTCAAATAATTATTTTTTCTTAATTTTCCACTAAACAAGGACATTATTTGTCATTTGTTTCTCTTTTCTTCCACCTAGGGCACTTTTCTTTGCCCCTAGGCCCTTCTTTCTCTTCTTCTCCTTTCTTTATTGTTTATCATGGTTGAGAAAGCTAAAACAATACCAACATTTACTATATCAATTTTCTTTTTCCAAAAACAAGGCAATTTTTTTTAAAAATTCCTAAAAGTAAAACCTACAAAATGGTAACTTGCTTCTTACGATTGAAACTTGTGTCTTGCGCATGGTATTTTCTCCATATCCTGTTGGTTTGTCTCACATCTTCCCTAATTAATATGACTCGTGGATCACTGGATTCCCAACCATTCACAAAAGTTAGCTGCTTGCTTCGTCTGTACTGGGGCACTTTTAGTTGCACAGTGCTTTGTTTTCGTTGCACCTGAACAATTTTTATGGACCCCGTGTCCATTTTCGTTTCCCCTTGCATGTATCCTTGCTTGGGGCATCATTTTTAACCCTTTTCATCAATCACGAACTTGTGGATCTCTTCTACTGCTTGATAATAAAACATTTGTACAACCTGTCTTGACCGTTGTTGGGTTGATATGTGTGTTCGTACTTATTTTCCCACGTTATATGAGCTTGTTTCCTTCTCGTATTGCATTGCATTATTGTATGTTGCATGGAGTTGGTACTTTCAACAATAGACAATTGTTCGTAGTATGGCTTTTCATGTCATTCTACCTTTGTCGTATGCTTATATTTTTCATAAGGACCGATGATGTAGTTCCTATGGCAATATGATGACATCAAATTTGTTCCAAACAAATAAGTGGCTAGAGGTTAAGCTCTTCTCTCCCCTCATCCATATTTCTTCTACACCACTTCCCTTTCACCCCTAATTCTCCCTCTCCTTGGGGCATCCTGCCTTGTCCCCATTCTTCTGCCTACTTCTCATCTTTTTCGATCGTCGATCGACTTCCTTCATCACCCCATCGACACTTGAGGGGGCATCTCTCCCTCCTACTAATTTTTCTTCTATCCCTTCAAAATCTCTTCTGTCTACTATCTTTGAAGTGGCATCACTTACGCCACCCCAAAGAGGGGCAAATGTAGACACCTATAATTACGCCCAAGCAATTTAAATACTTAAATTATGCTAATTATCCCCTTCTCGCAAATCAACGACATATCGTCAAAGGAAATCATTTAACCTCATATCATCATTAATTAATTACACTAAGCTAATTAATTAAGTTACTTATCTAACAAATATCCTAATTAACGACCTACGTTAATAAATCACCCCTTCTACCTAGACTAATTAATTATTATTAATTAATTAACTTTCCCTTCCATTTAACCAATAAATCAATATTTAATTGATTTAATCCCCTTATAATAGCCTAAATCGTACTAATATTCCTCTAATTATCTTCTATAAGCTTACATCTACCTATTAGTTAATCACCTTTGATGAATTAAAACACCCCCTAACTCCCATGACTTGCTAAGCATAAATTAAACCCTTCTAAAGTAAGGTTACTTTTAATAAAGCATCCTTATCCATTTCTAATCATGTTTTACCTTTATCCCACATTCATGAGAATGTGTTGAATCCTTTATCCTTTGGGCTATATAAAGAGCCCTCCACCTACCTTTTTACTTACACCTAAACTTTCTAAGAGAGTGAATGCAAAGCATATAGCAAAGACTAAGAGCTTGCCTTTTACCCTTTTGAGAGTTCATCATCTTGAAGAGTTAAGCCTCTTTCTTAAGTGCTTAGGTCATATGGGAGGTGTCAAAGGGGTCTTGTAGCCCAACTTTGATAGGCCCTCATTCCTAGGTTACTTGGCATACTAAGGACAACTATTTTGATAGCCATGGAGCTTACTTAGGTCCATTCATTTATTTGTTGTTAGAGAATAGAGGAGTTTAGATATTTAGCATTGTTAGTTTCAAAGTTTGTATTTATGAATGCTAGCATCTAACCCTTGTTTAATTCTTATCTTGATGGTGTTTAGTTTGTTGTTCAATTCTTGCTAAGTTAAGGCTATTTAGGTGTTAGTCTTTGTTTACATTAGCATTAGTTTGAAAACAAACACATGCACACGATATCCATGCATCTAAAGTAAGAACATTGACTTTTGTGTATGTATCAATCAATATATTACTCAATAGCCACTGTCCACAACAAAATTTAGAGTGATTTATTTGTCATAATATAGGATATGAGGGGGAAGATTCACATGCGGGGATCTCGCCTTCCGGTCTCAATACTTGTGTGTGGAGTGTTTCCTTTAACTAATTCCCCAATAGTGGAATGATATTCTCTTGGCGCAATAACTTACACACTTCTCTTAAGTCATCCATATCAGTTTGGATTGTCTCTAATGCTTTATTTTACTCCACATTCCATGATTTCTCCTTTAAATACTATATTTGTTGGGGTTAGCACACCGTTTGTATAAACAATATATCGATCTAAGCATACATGTAAATAAAAGTGAATATTCTACGAGAATAAATATACAAAACAAGAGAAATAAATCAACACCATATTTAACGTGGTTCACCCAATGTGAGATACGTCCACCAAGAAACAAGCCAATATATTATCCAAAGCTTTGACAAGATATACAATGAAGATTTACAATTTTCCACACCTCTCAGATGTACAATACTTTATTTCCCTCAAGCTTTTTGCTTCATCACCAAGAATTCTCTCTCTCACCAAATTTTTGTAAGTTCTTTCTAATTCTTGTTAATCATCTACTTTCTTACTTCTAAACACTATTTTTTATACTTATATAGTCATTTATAAACTTAAGGCACTTAATTATGTAATTACAATCAATAGAAATACTTTAATGCCAAAAATAGATCTAATTCCAGAGAGTTAATTAAAACATCCTCGCAAAGGTAAGCGACATCGAGTTATCCGTAACCACTATTGGTTCCTTCCATGCTTGACCGATGTCTGTCATCTGACCACCACGACCACGAGTCTGGGTGACGATGCGTTCCCCTTTAACTAATTTTAGTATCTTGTATTTTCCAACAAGTTTCCATTACATGCTAAACTGAAGTAATTAAGCTCCACAACTCAACAATCTCCCACTTGGAGATTAATTACTGCACCATACCTATACAACATCATTCTTGGATTCTTCCTTAGCTTTGTTTCTTCCTCTTCAAGTCTCAAACTCAAAGACCAATAGAAGTGGAGTGTAGCTCCAACTTCTCCTTTGCTAATGGATTCATTAGCATATCCGTAGGGTTCTTTCTCATATGAATCTTTTCTAGATTCAACTGTCCATCCTCCAATACCTGTTGTATGAAGTGATACCTCAACTGAATGTGTTTCATTCTCAAATGAAATACTGAGTTCTTTTCCAAATGAATTACACTCTGACTATCACTAAACAATTTACAATCACTTTTCTCCTTTCCCAACTCTTCCATGAACCTACTCATCCATATAATCTCCTTGCTAGCCTCTGTAGCTATAACATACTCTACCTCTAGTAGTAGACAAAGCCACAACCTTCTGTAATCTTGAAATCTAGCTAACTGCTATTCCACCTACTATGAAAATATATATCAAGTAGTGCTCCTCCTACTATCGAGATCTCCACCATATCCGAATCAACATAGCCACGTAATGAAATATCTCGAACCTCCATAGCATAACTACATGCTAGATGTCCCTTTCAAATACCTGAGTATCCATTGGACTGCTTTCCAATGCTCTTTACCTAGATTAGCCATATATCTACTCATAACTCCCACTTCCTGTGTAATGTATGGTCTTGTACAAACCATAACATACATGAGACTTCTAATTGCTGAAGCATATGACACTCATGTCATGTATTTGACCTCCTCATGTGATGAAGGACACTGATCTTTGCTCAATTTGAAGTGTCTAGCCATAGGTGTACTAACAGGTTTTGCATTCTACATGTTGAACCTTTCTAACACCTTGTAGATATAATCCTCCTAAGACAAATACAATTTCTTATTTTTCCTGTCTCTATGTATTTACATGCCAAGGATTCTTTTTGCAGCTCCTAAATCCTTCATAGCAAATGTGTGAGCTAGCTTTCTCTTAAGCTCACCAATGTCTTGCATACTAGATCATGCAATAAGCATATCATCCACATACAATAACAAAATAATATAGCTCCCATTTTAAGCTTCTTGAAATAAACAAAATGGTCATATTCACATCTCAAGTAACCATGCTCATGCATAAACCTATAAAACCTCATGTACCATTGCCTTGGAGCTTGCTTGAGCCCATATAGCATCTTTTCCAACCTACACACTAATTTCTCCTTACCCTTGACTTCATACCCAAGTGGCTATTGCATATAAATTTCTTCATCCAAATCACCATGAAGGAAATTCATCTTCACATCTAGTTGCTCTAAATGCAAATCTTCTACTGCAACTAAACTCAATATAGTACAAATAGAAGTCATCTTAACAACAGGAGAAAATATTTCATCAAATTCAATACCTTCTTTCTGTGCAAATCCCTTTACTACAAGCCTTGCCTTGTACCTTTTCTATCCACCCTCTTCTTCCTTAATCCTATAAACCCACTTGTTCTACAATGTTCTCTTATCACGACAACATAACCAAATCTCAAGTTTGGTTTGTTCCAAGGATTCCATCTCCTCATCCATGCCATGCTCCCACCTTTGACGTGAGTCTTATCTGTATTACTTATTCAAAGCTCTCGGTTCACCATTATCGAGTTAATGATAAATAAAATAGAGGTGTAAATATTTCTAGAAGTTTACTTACCCTTTGTGACCTTCTCACAGGAGTTTGGGGTACTAGAGGCTCAATCTGGACCTCCTAGACATTCCTATCCAAATATGACAATGACCAACACCGGTCACCTCTAACCGACATTGGTTCTGCTAACCGATGTCAGTTTGGATCCTATGTAATCGATATCAATTTGTCGACCATTGGTGTCGGTCAAGGTTCAACCGACACCGGTTACTGTGTAACCTTATCGGTAATTCTTTTAAATCGAGAGTTCATTTTCATTCACAAACTTCTCAACCGGTTCATCCTTGGGTACCAAAATTTGATCCCTGTACATTCTCTTTTCATTCCATTCAACATCATGACTCCTAATAATTTTAGAATTATCTAAATCCCAAAAATGGAAATTGAAATCACAGATCCATAACCAATGAAAGTGCACCTTTTAGATTTTGCATCCAACTGTTTTCTATTTTCCTTATCAACATGCACAAAAGCTTCTAAACCAAAAGCTTTAGGAAAAGAAAGATCTATCTCTTTTCCGGTCCAAGCTTCTCTCTGGTATTCCTCCATCTAGTGAACCTTAAGGCCCATGAGTTAATCAAATAAACTACTATATCAACTCGCTTCGCCCAAAAGCTGCAAGGGCAATCCAAAATGTATTCTCATACTTCTATCACATTCCATGATTGTCTGTTCATTCTTTTTACAATACCATTCTCCGTGGTGTTCTTAGAACCGTTCTTTATCTACATATCCCATTCATTGAAAAATAATCATTGAAAACCTTGCTACAATATTCACCACCATTGTCAGATCTAAGGCACTTTAACTTAGAATTTGATTCATTCTCAACAAGGGATTTTTATCTTTTAAAAGTCTCAAAAACAACATATTTACGTTTAATACAATAAACCCATACCTTTCTTGTAGCATCATCAATGAAATTAACATCATATGAGTATCCTCCATGAGAAGCTACATGAGCTGGTCCCCACACATTTGAGTGTACAAGCTCCAATTTATGCTCCTTTTAGTTACCCCAACTTTGAGAAATCTCACTCTCTTTTGCTTTCCAAAGATATAATGCTCACAAAAATCAAGATCTAAATCTTTCAAATCTGATAACTTACCCTTAGCCTTTAAGATTTGCATTCCTTTTTGACTCATATGACCCAACCGATTATGCCACATGCATGTATCTGAATTTGAAGTAGATAATGTAGAAAATGAATCAATAATACAGGTAGATAAATATAACATTCCTTCCTTCTTACCTCTTGCAACAACAAAGTACCCTTGGTGACTTTCCAAGAGTCTCCTGTAAAACTAACCATGCAACCAGATTTACCTAGTTTCCTTGTAGAAATAAGATTCCTCCTGAGGCTTGACACATGCCTCACATCTTTCAATACCCATGTATTTCCATTCTACAATTTTAGATGAAATTCCCTTTACTAGTAATCTTGAAAGGTTCATCACCTAAATAAACATGCCCAAAATTGCCTTGGACATAATTTTTGAAATAACCCTTATTAGGGGTTGCATGGAAAGAAGCTCTTGAATTTAAAACCCATGATTCAATTCTACTATTTAAAGAAAGAATAATAGCATCTTGCATTACCTCTCGATGTAGACAAGATTTTCTTCTTTACCTTTATCGGTTGTTGGTTCTCTTTTTCCTTTGACCAACAATCTTTCTTTGCATGTCTTTTCTTTCCACATTTACAAGTAATTCCCTTACTTCTGGATTTAGATCTGCTATCCCTTGACTTTGATTTCCCATTACTCTTACTCTTAGATCTCTCCTTCTTCCTTCCCCTACTTTCTACATTCAAAGAATTTCCAGATGATGATTCCTCTGTAATCTTCTTGCGAATTTATTCATTCAAGATTATACTAACCACATCATCAAACTTCAAAATATTATTAACAGATGTTGTATTACTAACATCCATTACCAAGTTGTCCCAACTATCAGGCAAAGAACATAAGAATAAAAGTGCTTTTACTTCATCATCAAAAGGTATATCAAGCGATTTTATTTGATTTACAATAGATAGGAAATCATTCAAATTACTAGATGCAGATTTACCTTCATGCATTTTAGAACTATATAGTTTCTTCATCAAATAAACTTTATTTGAAGTACTAGGTTTTTCATATAAATTAGCAAGATATTTCATTAAGTCTACCGTAGAAGTCATACGTAATATTGGAAGCCACAGATCTTTGCCGAGACTCAATCTTATAGATCCCAAAGTCTTTCTGTCAAGAATCTTCCATTCTTCATCAGTCATTTTCATAGGTCTAGACTTCTCATCCAATGGTAAGTACAAATATCTTTGATATAAATAATCCTCAATCTGCATCTTCCATAATTGATAATTTCAGTTGTCAGATTTCTCTACCTTTTATTTATTATCTTTTGTCATTGCTGTAGCTCCCACTCAATCAAAAAACCCTCTGTGAGTAAATCTGTCAACACAAAAAACCCTTAAACAAATCTCTCGATACTAGTTGTTGGGGTTTAGCACATCGAGTTGTACATATAATCTATCGATCTAAGCATCCATGTAAATAAAAGTAGATATTCTACCGAAAAAATATACAAAACAAGAGACATAAATCAACACCGGATTTAACATGGTTCACCCAAAGTGTGGGATACGTCCACCAAGAAACAAGCTAATCTAATATCTAAAGCTTTGACAAGATATACAATGAAGATTTACAATCTTCCACACCTCTCTCGAGATGTCAATAATTTCTTTCCCTCAAGCTTTTTACTTCATCACCAATAATTCT
This sequence comes from Taxus wallichiana var. yunnanensis, assembly GCA_018340775.1. NCBI lineage: Eukaryota > Viridiplantae > Streptophyta > Pinopsida > Cupressales > Taxaceae > Taxus > Taxus wallichiana. Next base: position 213,765,382 of record CM031240.1, read on the forward strand.
CTCTCTCACCAAATTTTTGCAAGTTCTTTCTAATTCTTATTAATCATCTACTTTCTTACTTCTAAACCCTAGTTTTTATGCTTATATAGTCATTTCTATACTTAGGGCACTTAGCCATGTAATTACAATCAATAAAAATAGTTTAATGATAAAAATAGATCTAATTCCCGAGAGTTGATTAAACCATCCTCACACGAGGTAACCGACGCTGGTTATCCCTAAGCGATGCGAGTTCCTTCCTTGCTTGATTGATGCGGTCATACGACCATGCTTTGGTCTTGGGTAATCTTTGGTTCCTCTTTAACCGATGCGATTCTTGTATTTTCTCGCAAGTTTCCATTACATGCTAAATTGAAGTAATTGAGCTCCACAACTCAACAATATTTCACCCTATAGATTCCTTAGTACCTCCATGGTTTCTGATAAACCTCCTTATGATGGGCGAGGATCTGGGTGCATGTGCATGTAGTACCTCCTCTTTAGTGATGGTAGGCTTCTTCTCTGATGCATCATTGACACGTCGCCTTAACACAGTCGTGATATTTACTTGCAATGCCTCAGACTCTACTTCTAACATAGGCATCCACTAATTTTCCACAGCGTGTTGTATCGTAACCATCCCTACACCTTTGTTTTCTTATTTATGATTCTTACTAAGATGCTCATACAAGTCCGGGCATTCCTCATAACTATGATTCTTTCCATAGAAAGAACATGTAACATTATGAGGACATTTACCCCTGTAGTGGTTAGGAGATCTGCATGTATAACATGTTTCGTGAGGGAACTCACTTCTTCCACCACCACGGTATCCTCAACCTCTACCACAATCGCATTCAAAACACCCATCATTTTAATCATAGTGCACCTGATTGTGATCCCGATCCTAATGCTCATTCTTTCCTTTAGAGTTATCTTAAAATCCTTTCTGTTGTACACCAATATCTATAGTGTCTTGGATCGACCAATCAGGTGACAGGTCTTCCGTGTCATCAATCATGGACCTACAAATTTTACGGTATGCAATAAACGATCTTCCTTAACACACATTGTAGTAATGGGTAGTGGCTAACATCATGGTTTAGATGGCATATTTCATAGTCTAACAGTAGTGAGTGTACATATCTATAGGGACAACTATCCTTGGTGTGACCTTCCACTTCACAATCTGTGTACCAAATCCTGTGCATGTCTTGTGTGCTGAATTTTTGATAGTTTCTCCAAATGATTTTCCATAGCTATGATTTGCACTTCTAAAACTTGGCTTACCCAGTGTTTATGCTTCTAACTGCCTTAGTGTGTAAGACTTCTTTAAGGGCTTTGCGTGGATCACTTTATGTTTTATGTGATAGCGGCCTCCTAAAAGGTGTAATCAGGCCTCCAACGAACCATTGTGTATGCTCGCTTGCATGAATATCATAAGACAACTTAGAAAACAATGTTTTGAAATGGGCATCATACACTTTGACACTTTCAATAGTTATTTGCTTAATATCCTTGAACACACTTATACTTTTCTGCTCAAACTTAGGGATTTGAAACTCTTTAAGGAAAGCTTATTTTAAAGTTGTATAGTCTATGCAAGTCTAATCAGGGTCAAAATTTCTATACCAGCTATGTGTGCCCCCTTGTAACATAGTAGAAAATTAACTTACCATACACTCAAAAGCCATGATTCCTTTTGCGTGCCACATTATTTCAAACATGTGTATGTGTTTAACAACATCTTCTATGCCCTTATACTTTGGAAGACGAAGATACATCTCCATGTAAATACTCTGGGGTTGGTGTGGACCTTGCCCATTTGATCCAGAACCCCCTGTGTTTCCTCGGCCTCCAAACCCACTAGATCCACTGGAGCTAGAGCAACCTAAACCTCATAATCCCGAACCTATAGTTAGGGTCGAACTAGAAGATGTACTTCCTTATGTTCTAATAGTAGTAGTGAACTATACCACGATAGTGCGTGAGCGTTACTACTACTCCCAGAAGAGAGTCCAAAAATATATGCACCTAAATTCTGCGTAGATGATACACCTAAAAATGTACTCCCATATAACAATGAATCCATTTGCGATGTCATCATTGTGCCTCTTATAAGACTCACTCCTTCTCTCCCACTGCTTGAATTAGCTTGCTGACTGTTTGTTGTACTGGATGCTGGAAAACCAAGTGCAAGGGAAAGGTTGCCAGGTGGATTTAGATGCGCGCTTGTAGCCCAGATCATCTCTGCTGGCACACTTTTACGTGAGGCTGAGGAGGGTTCTCTATCATGATTTCTCAAATGGGGGTGTTCCTGAGGCTCGGGTTCCACGTCTTCTGCGTGAACTTCAACTCCTTCCCGAACTATCTTTCTCCACAATGCCATTTTCTCTGTAACCTCCCACTACTTCTCTACCTCCCTCTCATGCACCTCATTATACTTAAGCTGCCTTTCCTCTCTCTACCTTTCTACTACTAGGTCTGCCATCTTTCACCAAACTTGCTCCCGCCCCCACGCATGGTGGGGTTTTAGTTGCCATTGGTTTTCTCTCCAAGTTCAAATTTACCATCAGGATCTTGATTGCCAGTGGAATGCCTTGCAGGTAAGTTCCCCTTGGATATCGTAAAAACTAGAATTCAGCTACCTCTAGGCACAAATAAGTGGAAATTGAGTACTCCAAGATATAACTGTTCAAAACACCATAGAACCACGTATCCACAACACGAGTCCAAATCGATCGCAGCATCATAAAGGACCTGAAATTCTTCTTGCGTTTAAAAAAGTGTGCAATACCTCCAATTCTATTTAGACACATAAGCAACCAGCCACTCATATAATTCTCTTTGGAAAAATAGGAAAGAAGCTCTCATACAATTGTCGTCATATAGATTCTATTCCACACATGCATGTGCATTAAAATCAGATCTAATGCTAAACCTCCATGCGTATTCTTCTTCCAGATTATGTATCCACTCAACACTTGTTAGGGTCAATCGACATGTATTCATCGTGAACCATCTTGAAAATAAGTGAAAAAGAGGTCCCAAGTGAATGGAACCAACGATGAAGCCTAGAATTCACAAGATCTGTTGCGCCCAGCGCGGCACATCACTCAGCCTAGACTGAGCGCTCACCTAAAGTGCGCAAAGGTACCAGGCCCCTCTTTAGGGTTGCTTTATTATAGGATGTTAGCATGATGAAGACTTAAAGCATTCATATCCATAATTAATCTAACATTCTACAGAGCATTTCCTAGATCTAGATCTTAAAGTATCATGAATCAAACAATAATCATAGCGAAACCCTTTATGCAGTAATAAACTATAACCATGATTAACACCTTGATTTAGCCAATAACCCCCATTATATTAAATACAATAATACACAAAAGCTTCCTTACAATAATAGTAATATATGCTCATGTGTGCATCATATTTGGCAACATAACCTCATAATAACTTAGCTCTCACATCTCTCTCATGCTACATAGTTCACTACATATTTATAAGGGTGGGGACTTGCCCTTCACCACTTATCTAATCCCAAAATAGGTCGCATGCTATTATTAGCCACACGTTGTTATAAAAATAGCCACACATGCAAGTGCACTAACAATAGACTACTTTTAGTTAACTGCTAGTAGTAGATCTATTCTCAGCTTATATCCATGCAAAGTGCTTCATAGCCAATCCTCCAAAAATAGCCAATACATATCATGCAAGTCTTTGACTAGTTTGTGTACTCCACATGATATCCCCAAAAATAGATCCTTATCATGAAAATGGATAAGTCTTGAATTTGTCTCTCTTCTTCGCGTGTGATCCTTTCCTGAGCCTCCCATGCTAAGTGCCATAGGACGGGATTAGTTTCTCATGAATATTCAAAGAGTAAGCTTTGGCATGAAAGATTTTGACATCTCAATTACATATATTTGAAGGAGTTGAGCACTCATGGTATGGTAGATGGTCTTCCTAGAGTTTCTTGTCTTGAGGGAGTTTGTTCTATGCTGTGCATTAGGGAAACAACACCAAGATCCATTTCCTAAGAATTTTTCTAAGAGAGTTTCTTCACCACTTGAGTTTGTGCATAGTGACTTGATGGGTTTTCCTATCCTCTCTTTCAATGGAGCTAAGTATGCACTTACGTTTATTGATAATTTCTTGAGGTGTACTTGGGTTTATTTTATCAATTACAAAAAGCCGAAGCGGCCGAAGGAGAAGAAGAAAAGTCAACATTTGACCCGTGGAACTTCAAACGGCCATAACTTTTGACTCCGAGCTCCGATTTTGATAAAATTGGACTTTCTGGAACGAGCACGTCTTATTTTTAATGAGGGTAGATATATTTAAATAAGAGAAACATATTCGGCTCCAGTCAGTCAATGCTCATTCCCGTCAAATGACAGAAAATGCCTGCCAGACCCAAAATAGCTGCCCGCACTCAGAAGGCCATAACTTTTGCATTTCTCAACGAAATCACACAAAATTGGTACCATTGGAATCGTGGTTCGAGCCCGATGCACAGAAATCAAGAAATTCCAGATTTGATCAGAAATTGATTGATTTTTTTAAGAAAACGTGGCCGGGTTCAGAACAGTGTTTTATTTGGTAGCTGGGAGTGCAATTAAGAGGCATGGTCATCATTCTTTCTCTGCTGCAGCACATGGGACAGTATGGGGAGCCTTTTGCAAGTAATGGATAACCATTTCACTCAATTTAATGCCTCTTACAGGTGGTTGAAGGATAGATTTTGGGATTTCTATTTTCCCTTCTCTTCTCCTTCTCATTTTCTCTATAAATTGGAGTGTTGGGCTCATTGTAAAAGAGAGAGTTTTGGGTAGAAAGCTCGCCAAAATTGATTTGTGAAACCAAAGTGTGTTGCAGGCCCTTGTAGTGGACTCCTTGCATGGTGATCCAGGCCCTTATCTTGTAATAGACTGAACTGTGCATACCAGGAAGCAATAAAATACAAGTTTGTGGATGTATCTTCCCCTGCTGTGTTTTCTTGCATTCTTCTTGCCCCTTTTATCTTTCTACAAGAATATTGTGTCTATTATTATGTTCTTGCAGGGATTTATTATCATTGTGTATGCTTGGAATATTATTGTGAATGCATTTTGCTAGATTATGGTGAACTTTCATCACCTCTTCTAGTGTGCACTTTGCCTCTGTATTTCACACATTTGGAGACTACTCTCACATCCTCCTTTTCTGGTGTATCACCACTTTAGTGTAAGCTTTCATTTTATGCATTCTCTTTCCCTGGTCCCTTGGAATTCTAGATTAGAATAGCTAGTTTCCCCTGCATTAGAGTAGATTGTGGCAGGTAGTTTAGGAGCAAGAACCAACTTTCTCTGGAGGTCTATCTCAAGTAGCAAGTCCCACAACTTGGAGATAGTACCCATGTTATCCAATCACACCGTGAGTTCAAGTATATCTCCAGGGGTGCTGTGATTCGGTGATAAGGTGCCTTCTTAAATAGATATTTACAAGAGGAAATATACATGGAGTAACTTCTTTGGATTTGTTCAGGATTCTTCTCTTGTTTGTAGGCTCTGAAGGTCTCTTTATGGTCTCAAACAAGCCCCTCAAGCTTGGTATGAGAAGATGTATTATTTTCTTCTATCTACTAGTTTTGTTCATTGCCACTCTAATCATATAGTGTATCTCCAATATTTTGGTGAGGATATTGTGATACTTGTCTTGTATGTTGATGATTTGTTACTTACTGACAACTCTTCTTCCCACATTCATAGTATTCAGAGGGCTCTTTCTACACAGTTTGACATGACAAATATTGGGTTATTTCATTATTTCCCTGGTTTGTAAATTTCTTAGATAGATTCAAGGATTCATTTGAGTCAGCAAAAATACACCCATGCTTTTATTCAACACTTTGATATGGTGATCACAAGCCAAATCCATCTCCTTTTCAATCGGGGTTACTCTTACTTCCACATGTACCAATCCACTTTGTGATCCTATTTTGTATAGGCGGTTGGTTGAAAGTATCATATACTTGACCCATACTCGCCCGATATTTCATTTATGTAGGGCTTATATCTCGGTAGGCACATTATTCTCATAGTAGTCACCGACGGAGTTCTTTAAAAGGATTTTACACGATTTCTGTGGTACTTCCCACTTTGGCCTACAAAGTACACTAGGGGTTCTACTCAGTTGGTTGGATATACAGATTTAGATTGGGAATGTTTTATTAATGACATGTGTTCCACTTATGGCTATCCCTTTTGTTTTGGTTCTTCGCCAGTTACTTGGGCATGCAAAAAGTAGCAGGCTATTGCACTTTCATCTTCGAGGTAGAGTACGGGAAACGATTCTGATTAGTCATTAGATTCTTTGTCTTCAAAAATTATTGATAGAGTTTGGATTCCCATAGGATTCACTAACTGTACTTTGGTGTGACAACCAAAGTACAATTCACATTTCTTGCAACTCGAGTTGAGCACCAATGGAACAAACATATTGCGATACACATCCACTTCATTCACATTTAGGATGAATTTATTTTCTTGGAGTACATTCGACTCAAGAATAGCTTGTAGACATCTTTACGAAGCCTTTTTCATCACCTCGCTACCTTGAGTTGCATGGAATGTTTGGGGTTTCGGAGGTTTTCTTGGGGGTGTTCGTCGAACATCTTCCTTCTTCTTCTTTCTCCTTCCTTATAGCAGGATTCTTTCCTTCTTTTGGTTTGATATTTCTTCATGGATATATTCTACATGAGTACCTCATCGAGTGCCTAGTTCTTTGGGACTCATCACCGTGGACATGCCACTTCTATTTTGGCCCCTAGCTTCACTTGAGGGGGTGTTAGAGTCGGTATTTACCTTAGCTCATGTTCACCTAGGTACTTTATTTACCTTTATTGTAATTATCCTTACCCAATTATGTGTGTGGATATTTATTTTTATTTATTTAGATATCGGGGGATATTATTTAGTTATTAGGTATAGTTCTTTCCTTAATCTATGGTATTGACTATTTCTTTCCTTGATCTATGGTATTGACTATATCCTTAATGTCTAGTTCTTTCCTAAATCTATGGACTTGACTAGTTCTTTGATGACTAGTTCTTTCCTTGATTTAGGAATTGATCTATGACCTTGACTGATTCTTAGATTGTTATTCCTTACCTATATAAGGAAGGCCCATTCTCATTGTATTTCATTGAGTTCCATAATAATATATGATATTCTTTGCACATTTGTTTGCAAAGGTTTATGTATATTTATTCTAGAGAATTTCTTTCATTTTATTGATCATGGTGTTTGATTAGCATCTGTGTTCTTGGCTTGATATGATCTGCGGTTATCGTTCCTTTTAAATTTTGAGTTTATGATAAATTTGGATAACCCATCAAAAATTTCATCCTTGAGGTTCTTTGAAATTTATCCATCTTTTCAAAAATCTAAAATTCTTGGCCTTAAGAGTCATTTTTCTTTGTTTTTCAAGTTTTCGGGTTCATCTTGCACAATTGCATGTCATATGTGAAGTGTTCCCCAAACCTTGAAACTCGTCACCATAGAGTATTTCAAATTTTGGGATTTGAAGACATCCCAGAACAATAAGTGAAAAATGCATGCTAATTATTAGGCATATTTCAAACCTCGAACCCCAAAACACTGTAGTGTTTCAGGTTTTCAGGATTTCCAAACATCGAGCATGCAAAGGGTTCAAACATGCCACATGTTAGGTGTTTTGAACTTAAAACCCAACACACTACATGTATAAGGTTTTGGGGATAGGACACATTGAAACATGCCATCACAAAAGCATGTCTTATGTCGACAAGTCCACGATCCTTGAAAATCATGCAAGTATTTTGTGTCAAGTTTTCAAAACCGATAACATGAAAATAAGTCATGTTGATGTGATCAACTTCCCAACTCCATGTCAATGTATTAATTGCCAAATCAGATTTGGTACCATACGTGTCAACCAACATGTAATTAATGTAGGTTGGTTTTAAATAATCAAGATTTTCCACGTAATTCTCACCTTAGTAAAAATTTATTTATTTTTAAGTGGACTTGGGTTATGGTCTTCTATCTTCTGACACAATATTCTTAGTGATTTAGACATCTTTTCTTGATTTTCCTTCATACCCATTTTGTTTTTTGGCAAGTTTAATCTTTCTCATGGGTTTTTATCACTTTTTGAGTTGGTTTTAGATTGTTTTCCTTCCTTATATTTTTTGCATGGACTGTTAGGGTTTTTCTTTCTTTCTTCTCCTTGTTTTTGTTTAAATTGAGGGTTTTTCCTCAATTGTTTTTCCTGTCATGAGAAGAATTTTATTTTTCCTAAACTCGATGTTTTGAATGAATTAGTTTTTTCATCATGATAGACATGTCCAAAACCCTGACATGAACTTATCGGGATTTTGGACTTGTCCATCATGATGAGAAACCCGACTCGGTGTTTTTGGCCTCTTGGAATGTCCGACAAGTCTTAACCCGACTTGTTCTTGTTGGAATTTTCGTGGTGCTAAACAAGTTCGAGTTTTTCTCGGTGTGTCGAACTCGTAAGGTGTTAAGTAAGGAGGATAATATGACAAAGCCTTTTTGGGATTTTTAGTGTGCAAATCAAAGTGGAAATTTTGGTTTTTGTTTTTGAGCATCCAAAGGAGTTTTTAAACAATAATTTTAAGTCCTTATTTCACATCTCAATGTCTGAATTAGTGAAAGGAAAACTAAAGAAAATAATTTAAAAGAAGAAAAATAGATGAAGTATAAGTATCGAGGGGTGGTCCTTCCTTCGAATATGGATTCAAATGTTGTGACATTGACATGGATGACTTTTGGAGAAGAGTTAAGAGATATTCGAAGAAATCATGGATACAATACATCTATGATAACATATTTCCTCTTATTGAAACATTCCCTATTTATACACAGTGTCCAAAATTCATGCTCGTGGTAACTAGTCACTATGATAGTGACTCTAGGACAGTAAGGAATCAAGATGGAGAAATGGCGATTCACTTGGACATTAAGAACTTTGAGTAATTATTTAATCCACCGGATCTCAATGAGTATGTAGATCCGAATTTAAAAAGTCTCGTAGGCTTGGAATGGAAAAACAACAACTCACATTAAGTACATAAATAAGAGTTACTTTAACAAACCAAATCATGTAGTAAGAAAAATCGAAGACCACCGCCTAGGAGTGATTTCATCCCAGAAATTAATGACATCATAATGCTACTAAGAAAAGTAGTTTGTCTTCCGAGGTAAAGGAATTTAAATATTGAATGTACCAATTTATCACTATTATGAGAAATAATAAACAATTCTTCATATTGGTGGAGTTCATCGTAATGCTCTACATAAGCGGTGAGGGAAGTACACATGACCAAGAAATTTTATATGATGTCATATGTCACATATGTAACATCCGGAATGATAATATACCCCAGACTCAACATACATGGAATGAGGAGTTCAACCCTTGTCTGTGAGTTTTATCCTCGATTGTCTCTATAACAAAGTCTTAAACATTTCCAAAAGGGTGTGTTGACAATTTTTGCATTTGTACAAAAATGGGCAACTTGAAAATTTGTTACGATGGATAACATTGGTGAAGTAGACTTAAGCTAGGGGAGTTTCTTTTAGATAATATTGTTATTATTGAATTAATTAATGATTACATGAAATCTGCAGCTATGTGTGCTATTACAAAACATAATAGATCACATAGTCTGCAATTTCATGACTATCTTCAGCAAAAGAACACAAATCCCTAAAGGACAGATGTGTTGTCTCGATGAAGACATCAAATTGCAGAATAGGTGAAGTGTTAAGTTTTGGAACAACAATCATAATTGCAGATTGCAGCAATCAATAGAGTTCATTTCTAGATGTTACAAGTATTCTTTAATGTTCTTTCCTTCATGATTAAGACATTCAATTATATTATTGGGTTGTTTAATTCATCATACAATCCATACAAAAAGTTGAAATGCAGAAAGAAACATACAAATCAATTTCAGAATTCAATGTTTTATTCATAAGGAGTTTTAAATGTTCCCACACAAGCCATGGGATGTAACTAAAAATTAAAGTACAACTACTGAAGAAAGAGGTACATATGCATGAAAGATAAAATAGAGGAGTATGAATGAACCCATCATTGCCTTGGGGTTTCTTCTTCGGTTGAGGCATCTCCATCTCCAACTTTGTTCCCCTTCATCTTCATTGTTGAAAGCATTGTACCTGAAAAGAAGAAAAGAGGAAAACTATCGAGCCACTGAGCTCAGGGTTAATCCATATTCCTATACTATCCAAATTCGTGCATATGGATCTCTTAACAACAAGAGATATAAATTACATGAAGATCAAACAACATACATGATTTACTCACTCGAAAGAAGGATAAAGAAGAAAATAAAAACCATAGACATAAGAGAGGCCAAAAGCCTAAATATTTTCTAGCTTGCTTTCTTAAGTGTGCAGTATAAGTTGCATGACCAAGAAGAAATAAATCATGTCTTACAGTCCTCATTATAGATGAATATTGAAAAGTTTAATGACTTCTATCCTATGGTACATGAAGCAGATAATTCACAAGTACATACTGGTATGAAGGAAGAATGCAACTCAAAATTCAGTAGCTATTCTAGAAATAGAAGAAGTTACAATACAGATTGAGAAGAGACTTGCAAATAGAAGTACATGTTTAAGAATGCAACCCAAAGGTGAAGAAGAAGGATCAAAATTTAAAGGCTGAAGTTAACTGGAAAGAGAAGATTACAAATGAAGAAGAATGAGAAAGAAAATCTAAGAAAATTTTGACAGGGCTTCGCCATGTAAAATGGAAATTTACATATTTCCATTATGCTTCCTTAAACTAATACATGCTTTTAAAGCTGTATGTAAATCAAATAAGTGATACAGAAAGCAGAAAAGCATGATATGATCAGATAATAGTTATTATGTTTTAGTTTCCAACAAAAAATTATCTTCAATAGAAGAAGTGATACATTCTATATTTTGAATCAAGAAAGTACATCTATTAGAGATGAAAACAGAAATAAAAGAAGGAAATATGGGAAAATTTTGACAGGGCTTCGCCATGTAAAATGGACATTTTAAATTTTCCAGCATGCATACTAAAGCTATAATGAAGCTCAAATACAATATTTAACTAGAAAAGAAATGAACTACATTTTCGATCATCAAATTGAAGGACTTTGGAGCATTCATTATAGCTTAACAACTGAGGAAAATGAAGTTTTAAGGTAATCTTACCAAGTGCAACCATTCTATGAAGTTCAGTTCTCAAATGAAGCAGATTGAAGTGCACAGGAATGCTACCATATCAAAGAATTATAACTATTTAAGCAAGGAATCAGATCAAGAAAAGATTAAAGATCAGATTAGTCACTCTAAACTAAGAATAGAGCTCAATTTATTAAACAATCATGTTTTACCTAAGATGATGAAACATGAGATAGAAGTTTGAGAGGACTCGATACACTCATCTAAACAAAAAAGGACCAAGGTAAATCAACCAAGGAAGCTTCAAAGCAGGTTACATAATCAAGCAAAGGATTGAAAACAACAATAGCTCAAGGATCCAAATATCTTTTTCACATAAAAAATATAGATCCAAGTATGTATCTCAACTACGGTATGAACAAAAACTCACTAAGGTATGCACAAATGAAAAATGACAAATGAAAATAGTGAACAAATGTTACAGTAAGTGAGAAGAATTTCATCCTCGAGCCATGATTAACCAAATTAGTGAAAATGAAGAATGATTAGAGGAAGCTTCAAAAGGACGCAAGTGTCTATAAGTTTCAGAATAGAAAAGCAAAACTCCTAGTTTTACATGTAAGAAGGTAAGAAGTTTTTAGAACTCATAAGTATCAATGTGCAGGCAGTCAAAAAGGGAAAAAGTATAAACAATCTAGATCCAAGAGGGATTCCTTATGAAAACAAGTACCAAGTAAACATATCTTGAAATACTACTCAGAACACAAACTCGGTGGGTATTAATGGTTGAATCAAATCAGATAATGCAGAACTTAAGATAATGTGAAGTGGATTTCAACTTTTTAGAAAACATTATATTCCTTAAGAACAGACATTGTAATCAAAAGGAATAAAGGATTTTGAATAATCATATCAACAAACATTCTATCTAGCAAGTTTTGAGCAAATGAGAATAACAATTTAGTACTCAGAACACAAGCTCAGATATAAAAGTTTTGAATTAAAATGCATGTGCATATGAGTTGAAGAAATATTCAAGTATTTCAGAAGTTAACATTCTCATTAAAATCAATCAGTTTCAAATTGCAGTATAGAAAGAAAAATTACCGATCCTGGTTTTAATTGAATAACTCATTAATGGGTATAAAAGTTAGAGTAAGAAACAAAGACTTACCGATTAAATCGAAGTTGAGCAAACCCTCGAATGTTGATTAGATTAGCACTAAAATGAAGGACCCAGAATGAGTTTTAGCTCGAGACCAAGGTTGTCCCAGAAATCACATAGGAAATGCAAAGGAAAACAATTATCAGTATTTTGAAGTCAAAATGGAAAAGACAAAGTAACATAGTGGTGCGTAGGAGTTCAAAACTTACCATCCTCTTATCAAACAGTGATACCAATTACACATAACCAAGCTCGAAGATCACGACAATGGTGACAAAATCCATGACCACCTTGCTCAAAATAATGACGATGCATATGCCTAAGAGCAACATGGTAATCTCATTTTTACTGAAGTTCTAAGCTCACGTAATTCAACGATGATGGCCAAGAAAGAAGATAGAGACCTATTTTGAGGAAAATCTGAGCTCAAGCAATGGCAAATGGTGAAAATCAATCAAATCTTGCAAAGAAAGCCGATTTACAGAGCTTGAAGGAAAAATAAATGGTGGCCATTTCAAAAGAAAACTCACTCGAGACCAAAAGGTAGCACAGTCAAGCTCAACAAAATAACCACAAAATGTAGAGGTAGGAAAGCTTCATAATACAAGTCTATAAAGGAGATGAGATCACAAAGTGATCAAACAATGTCATCGATGAAAATTTTTCCAGGGCTTCACCCGCAGACTGAAAATACAAATGAAATGATCATCAAGGCTGAGTTACCCTTTACCAAGCAAACTCAAGAGGCAAGTCAACATAAACCCTATCCATAGTCAATGATTGATGGCTCACACATAGGAAGATGATTTTGCATGTGTTCAAAAAGGACAGATCGACAAGAGGATAGAATATGCATGCACTAAGAGGAGACTTTCTCATCAAGCAAGATTTATTATTATTAGCAAATTATTCACCCATGCGTTTCTTAAAAATAGAACTGTCAACTGCAATTTGACTGTGATTTAATCAAAGGCTATTAATGCCTCTTTGTATTAGTTTGATTTATTTTAATCCTTTATTTATTAATAAATAAAGGATAAAAATAGGATGCATGGGTAAGTACAACTTTAGTCTATTTTTAGGAAGGGTGGGAGAATCAATTTTGCTATATATTGTGTGCCTTAACAAAGCACGAGAAGAGGAATTTTAGATACAAGAGTCTTTCAAGGCAGTTTCGCCAGCTTTTTCCCTCTGAATGTGAATTATTTTCTGCATTTCCAATTATTTTCAATCTTGTGTATGCTTAATTAATCTTGTGAATGTTGAATTCCCTGATTAATCATATTACCCTGTTGCAAATTTCAGTAATTTCTGCATGATATTAATGTTTATGTTTAACTTAGCATTATTGTTGTGATTTTTCCCTCAATACATCAAAGTGTTTGCCCTTAATAATCTGTAGAAACCCGTTGGATCATGTACCAAGAATTCATTCCTATATCAGTTGTGCATGTACTCAGTCAAATACCTCATACAAGTTTGGTGTATCACCTCATTTTTAATAAATCCTTTTACATTCATCCTTTACCCTCAAACCCTAGAAAATTAGTTTAGGATACATCAATAAGGAATCGACGTTGATACCAGAGAATCACCTCAAAATAGGTATACCCACAGACCTAATGTGTTTCCATTGTATCTATGAAAGAGAGAGTTAAAATTTACTGTGCCTAGAACACTGCACCCATCTCTCTAAATGGTGCACTTTCGAGAGATAACATTTTTTGGCACATCTGGTGGGACAACGAATCATATATGCATGTAGGTTATAATATATTTACAGCAAACAAAAGTTACTTTCGGGATAAAAAGCTACATAAATTTATTCTAAAGATTTAAAGATTTATTTGAAGACTCTGTAAAACTGATTTCAGACTAGTATTACATCATGTTCATGCCTAAAGTGACTACAAGATCATCGGTAAGAGGAATTCCTTTTGATTTTATTTCTTTACCTTTGAATTCTGCAAGAAGGAGAAGAGTTGGTAATACTTTTCCTTATAATAGACTTGGATTTGGTAATCCTCCTCCCAATATTCCTTCACCATGTGTCAATCTTTTCATTCAGATTCCAGCTTTTTTAAATGGCTATTCAACCACCTAGGAATTTTGTGACCTTTACTAATGGTAGCCCATTAGTAATCCCAATTTATCATGACATCCCTAATGCTTCCATAAAAATTTAACCATCATTCACTAGTGATAATCAAGTTACACCTACAGAGCACATTAAACATGTTCATACCTTTATGTGCGAGTTCATAATATCACTCATGAAGATGTAGCTTTAAGACTTTTAGTTGCATCCCTTAAAGGAAAAGCCTTGCAATGGTATATAAATTTAGAGATTGGATGCATAAGAACTTGGGATGATTTAGGTAGTAAATTGCTAAAACAATTTCAAGATAATTCAGATCATTTATCTCTCATAGAACAACTATCTACCATTAAAATATATCCCCATGAATTTATGTCTAGTTTCAACATTCGTTTTGTCGAACTTGGGAAATAATTCCAACAAGTGTCAAGCCTCAAGCTAATCATGCTTTTCTTTATTATCTTATAGCATTAAACAATGATATTTCAAAGTTATGATTCATCTATCGGAGGAAAGACTCTCCCAAGAAATTCTATGATATTGCCATCCGAGCTGAAAATAGTCTTATTCAAATTGGCAAGTTATCTCCAAGGCCTTTAATGCCTTTTTTAGATTTAGCTCCTATCCCATAACCTATCACAATTATAGAACCCACTATTGTACCCCATTAGATGATATTTTTAAAGCTTTGCAGACTATGGGGAATAAGATGACTTCAATTGAGAATAGGCTTGCATTACCTAGCAGACCTTATCAGGCTCCTTATCAGCAAAACCAACAAAATAGGCAACCTTACTAGCAAAATCAAAATTATAGGCAACCTTATCAACAAAGGTAGTTTGACCCAAAGGCTCCTAGTTCATCTAATGCTTTAGTTCCAGTTAATATGGCTATAGAAGAGTGGTGTCAACCTTGTAATCAACCTCATTCAGCCACTAGTTACCTAAATGATTTTTTGAACATAAGTCTTGTTGCATAACCTCAATCCGAGACATTATTCATGCCTCAAATGGAGGGTGGGCAGAAAGATACTTAGGTTCGAAGGCACTGAAACAGAACTTATTCAATTTCAATGAGGATGATTTCATTGCACAGCTTACTACTACGGCTCAAGAAAAAGTTGCAAAAAGTAAAAACAACCAAAACAGCTTGTTCTACATACCGTCACAGATAAAACAACTACGGTGCCCAAAACCAGCTAACAAGATTGTTCCTAAAAATACCAAGTGTGTCGGTTGGTAAAGATCAACAAAAATAGCTACAGCCTGACCTAAGAAGGTTATTTATACCTCAGATATCAAAAGAATCAAGCGGAATCAATTTTCGCTAAAGCATATGCTAAAACAATAGAATCTGTCTCTAAAAATGTTGCATCTTTTAACATTGTTGATGTAATGAAAAACATAATGTTAACATCTCAATGTGAGATGATCTCGAGTATTCTAGGACATCAATATTTACTTTCTCATGAACCGGCTAAGATGTAGATTTCTTAAAAAATAACAGGAAAAGGAAGTTCAGAAAACAAACATGGTCCTTGGAACAATGGAACAAGACCACATCAAAGAGGTTAAATGGATGGTTCAAAAAGTATTAAATGCTCATGACATCAAGAATCCATGACCATTTTATCTATCACTAATTATTGGAGAACATCTTGTTCATAACTGTATAGTGGACAAGCTGTGTAAGTAGCACAGTTATGCCAAAAGTAATTACAAAAAAATTGGGTTTGCAGTATGAACCTACAGAAAAGAGTATCCTACAATTGGATGGAAATGCAACCAATACAGTTGGTGTCATTAGAAATCTAGAGGTAACATTGCATGCTTGCCCAAATGTTTCCATTTTGTAAGATATTACTGTTATAGATTTACCTCCTTACTTTGCTATATGTTTATCAAAAGATTTCACAACAAAAATAGGAGGTTATCTCTTTTGATTGGTCTTTATTGTTTTTCAATACACGTTATGAGACCAAGGATACTATAAATTTAGAACCATTGGCCATATTTCACATTGAGCCTCACACTTCTAATGCATTAGCTAATTATGCACCTTAGACCATTCGATTTTGATAATATAACTCATGTTTTAGCATTGGATGGTGTTTATTACTTGTTTATGGATGAAAAGACACATGAAGAATATGCTCATGATCCTTTAAAAAAGTTGAACAACATCCTGTTTGGTGTGTATTGCTTACATGAAGAAAACACACCAATTCCCTCTTTGTCAAAAATCGAAAATGTATCGGGAAGGGATTTGGAAGCTTCATTTTGATGGAGCTAAGAACAAGAATGGACAAGAATAAATGAAGGTATTTTAGATTACAAGTTGTACCTATGTTTTTTTATTGATGGTGTGTTGTTAAAAAAGATATAAATGGAATCTTTCTGCGATGTGTTGACTATGATAAAATTCAACAATTATTATCGAAATTCCATGAAGTACCGACAAGAGGTCATTTTTCAGCATGTACCACAGCCTTAAAAATTATGAAAGCTAGTTACTATTGGTTCAACATATTCAAGGACTGTTTCGAATGGATTAGAAAGTGTAAGAAATGTTCTTTCTTTGTTGGAAAATAACATTTAGCTTTGCTGCCCTTACAACCTGTTTCAGTTGATCAACCTTTTATGCAATGGGGTCTTGACTTTATTGGCATGATTAACCCACCTTTGTCACAAGGAAACAAGTGGATTTTGACTGCTATAGATTACTTTACACACTAGACTAAAGCAATAGCCTTGAAAGATGCTAATGAAACTTCGATAATATTTTTTTATGAAGGTATAGTTAGCAGATTTGGTATTCTAGCAACTATCATTTCAGATAATGCTTTAGCATTTCTTGGTGCAAAGGTACAGATTGACATCGACAACCACGAAATTTACTTAAGTTTGTCATCTAATTATTACCCACAATGTAATGGGTTGGCTGGAAGTACTAACAAGAATCTTGTAAAGATCATCAAAAGAACACTCAAAGATAACCAGAGAGATTGGCATCTAATGTTGAATTCAACACTTTGGGCTGATAGAGTGACTCCCAAAAGATTAGTTGGCAATTCACCATACAAGCTTGTTTACGAAAGAGAAGAAAGAATGCCTATTTTAGCTGAATTACCCACAATATATTTGCTGCATCAAATGGAGCTGCTTGAGAATGAACCATTGTAGGGTTGTTATGTATAATTAATGGAATTACAAGAGCTAAGAGATCAAGTCCATGTAAATATGGAAAAGAATCAGAAACAGATGAAGAATTTTTTTGATAAGAAATCCAAATTTATAATATTCAATGAAGGTGATATTGTGTTAAAGTGGGATGTTGATCGTGCAAAGCTAGGAAGACATGAAATTCGATACAATATGGAGTGGTCCTTACATGATTTCATCTTGCAAAGAACACAATGTTAAACTTTTGAGGCTGAATGGAGAGGAACTTCCCATTCCTGTGAATGGTATGTTTCTCAAATAATGTTATTAAAAATCTTACAGTGAGTGTTTAGAGTAGGATTTCCCTTCAATAAGTGTAGTTCCTACACCTTACAATGTTTTTTAATTCAATAAGTGCATTCTTACACGTGATCCGGTTTACTTGGTCCTCTCTCGCTTTAGTTCATTTTGGAAGGGTTGGACCTTCAGGAAGGCATATTTTAGTTACATTCTTTAGAATCCATGCCCAATGGACAAGAGCACGGCACTGGTTTACAAGCTAGCAGGTAGATTTCCCCACAGGATCGCAAAAAATGTTGATAATTTTTACACTTGTGTAAAAATGGGCAATTTGAAACTTTGTTACGATGGATAGAATTGGTGAAGTAGACCTAAGCTAGGGGAGTTTCTTTCAGACAATATTGTTATTGTTAAATTAATTAATGATTACATGAAATCTGTAGCTATGTGTGCTATTACAAAACATAACAGATCACATAGTCTGTAATTTCATGACTATCTTCAGCAAAAGAACACAAAGCCCCAAAGGACATATGTGTTGTCTTGATGAAGACATCGAATTGTAGAATAGGTGAAGTGTTAAGTTTTGGAACAAAAATCATAATTGTAGATTGCAACAATTAGAGTTCATTATTGGATGTTACAGGTATTATTTAATGTTCTTTCCTTCATGATTAAGACATTCAATTATATTATTGGGTTGTTTAATTCATCATATAATCCATACAGAAAGTTGAAATGCGAGAAAGATACACACAACTCAATTTTAGAATTCAATGTTTTATTCATAAGGAGTTTTAAATGTTCCCACACAAGCCATGGGATGTAACTAAAAATTAAAGTACGACATGAAGAAAGAGGTACATATGCATGAAATATTAAATAGAGGAGTGTGAATGAACCCATCATTTCCTTGGGGTTTCTTCTTTGGTTGAGGCATCTCCATCTCCAACTTTGTTCCCCTTCATCTTCATTGTTGAAAACGCTATACCTGAAAAGAAGAAAATAGGAAAACTATCGATTACAAGCTCAAAGGTTAACTGTTAGGAATGAATGGTGTTCACATTATTAATATGTGCAATTATATTATCAATGATAATATAATTATATATGTGTGATGTAATTGTATAATTACTCATAGAGTAATTTGTTTGTAAGTTGTTGATATATTGTTATAACAATTATATAACAATATATCAATACGGGTTGTTATTGATTGTATACTTCCTATTTTATAGGAAGTTGTTCAAACTACATTTTTGGCTATATAATAGCCATTGTATTAGCCTGAAATACATAGAGAGAATATTATTTGGTGAAATTTATTATGTAAATCTGGTCTTAAGCTTACATTAGGTATCGGAGCATTATTGTTCTTGTGCCTGTGTATTATGGTTGTCTAACATGTATTGATTTAGGAGGAGAGATGTGGCTTGGCTTCCATTCATAGCAAGCGCCTCATGTTAATATCAGTTATCTGCATAGATCTGAGCTCAAAACCTGTTTATACCCACTTCGTTGAACCTCCATTCACCCTCGCCTTGGCTTAGTCTTCCAGTTTTTTCTTTGGTATCCGTCACTTTTTTGCTGTCCATCTGCACCTGCACGTGTTTCTTTCTGAGCGTGGAGAAGGATGTGTTGGGAAGGACGCAGGATACTAATGCGACCTCAGCTGCCATCTCAGTCCAAAACAAGAAATCCGCTTGTGTTATTTTATATCTAAGGAGGACGACTGTCAGAGACTTGCCACTCAACGTTCATGTAACTGGACATTATGCACCGAAGATATCAGTTTGGCAGTGTGGCCGAGTGTCTAGTTCGTGCTAAGCCGAGTGTCTTTCACGGCCGGTGGAAAAATTGTAAGTCTTATTTAGGTTTTGTTTTAGTCGGTCTATTAGTTTTGTATAATATTCTTTTAATTCAAAGTCAAAATTAAATTTTTGAAGTTTCTTTTTAATTTGAGTGTGGTTGATACCACAATTTTTGTTTTGTAATTATATAAACAAAGTGTTGTTTATATTTGAGTTATCAAATAGGTGTCATCAAGTTATATGTCAAATATTGTCTTGTTAGTAATTGTTATTAAGTTGAATAATCATTATGTATTAAAATGAGTCAAGTGAAGAGTCTTGTATTTTATTTTTGTGGAGTAAAAGTTTCAAGATTTTGTATGTTCTCAATAAAGTCAAAGTTGTCTTTGTAATTAGTCATTTTGAGATTCAATGTCAAATATTTGTAAGACAAGTATTGTTGAGTCAATTATTGTTTTTATAAAAATCTAGTCAAAAATTGATTCATTAGTCTGTCAAAATAGTCAGAGTCAAAGTGTCAAAAATATATTTGTGTCAGTTTTTTATCGTCATTTAGGTGATTATTAGGAAAATTGTCATTGTCATTTTGTGTCTAGGTGAATAATAGGTTGTTTTTTTATTTTTTACAATGGAAATGCCATTGGAAAAATTCAATGGTCTCAATTTTCACACATGGAAAGTCAAGATCCAGATGCAGTTGATGAACAAAAATCTTTGGAGGATAGTGGATGGAAAAGAACCAGCACCTTCAGATCCAACCAGATTGGCAGAATGGGAAATACGAGATGATAAAGCCAAAGCCATTATTGGCCTTGCCCTCTCAGATTCTGAATTACATTATGTTGATCTAGATAAAAACTCGAAGGACATCTGGGATAGTCTGAGCAAATTATTTGGTTCAAAAGCAGTCAATGCAAAGTTTTCCCTGAAACTTCAGCTGTTCAAGCTCAAAATGAGTGATGGAGATACGATGTCTAGCCACATCAACAATTTACGATCTCTTTTGAGACAACTTGCAGAAGTAAAAGCTCCAGTGGACGACGAGGATGCAAAAGCTATTCTGCTGAATAGTTTACCACCGAAATACAGTAATGTTGTTTTCACCTTGGTCAGATGCCTTCCAACTCATTGGAAGATATGATATCAGCTCTTCTGTCTGAAGAAAAAAGGACTAAAGAAGATATAGAAGAAGAAACGGCAATGTATGTGAAAAATAAATACAAAAAGTTCTTTAAAAAAGAGGACTTAGAATGCTTTTATTGCAAGAAAAAAGGACATATGTCTAAATTTTGCACGACTCGAGCCAAAGATCTTCTCAGTGGAAAATTGAAGCCACATGAAGCAAATATAGTTGTAGAAGAATCTTCTGAATCAGAAGATGAACGAGTGACTGATGAACCTGATTATAATTCTGAAGATTACTTGTTTTGAGTTTAGATAATCGGAGGATGGAGGCACAGGAGGATGGAGGACAAGCAGCGTCCTCTCGTCAGTTGCCAACGACGGGGCCGCATACTGATCTGGTGACATGTGTGCAGTGTGGTTTTTTCATTTTCAGTGTTCTTGTTTTGCAGAGTGATGGTTTTCTGAATAAACCCTTTTCAGAACTTTTTGGAGGAGTCATGTTTTCAGAATACTCATTTTTGGGGAGCAGGAGAAGATTTCGAGGTAGACTCAAGGGATGGTTATCCAGCTAGTGTGAAGCTTGTGGATCTTGGAGATTCAGAATTCGGGCGCCCAGAGAGGAAGGGAAAGTCCCACAGGAACCTAAAGAGGAAGGGAGCATTCCTGCATAATTCGGCTTGACACTACGCCTTTACGAGGGTAAAGAGATAATCTATGGAGTCTGTACCTGGTCTAAGAAGTGCTTTCAGGAGGTGGTTCAATTTCTGTGAATATGGTTCTTCTTCGTGTTCACATTAAGGGGGTGAATATTGGGATTTAATAATGTTCACACCAAGGGGGTGAATGTTAGGAATGAATGGTGTTCACATTATTAATATGTGCAATTATATTATCAATGATAATATAATTATATATGTGTGATGTAATTGTATAATTACTCATAGAGTAATTTGTTTGTAAGTTGTTGATATATTGTTATAACAATTATATAACAATATATCAATACGGATTGTTATTGATTGTATACTTCCTATTTTATAGGAAGTTGTTCAAACTACATTTTTGGCTATATAATAGCCATTGTATTAACTGAAATACATAGAGAGAATATTATTCGGTGAAATTTATTATGTAAATCTGGTCTTAAGCTTACATAATCCATATTCCTATACTATCCAAATTCATGCATATGGATCTCTTAACAATAGGAGATATAGATTACATGAATATCAAACAACATACATGATTTACTCACTCAGAAAGAAGGAGAAAGAAGAAAAGAAAAACCATGGACATAAGAGAGGCCAAAAAGCCTAAATATTTTCTAACTATTTTCTTAAGTGTGCAAGTACAAGTTGCAGCCAAGAAGAAATAAATCATATCTTACAATCCTCATTATAGATAAAGATTGTAGAGTTCAATGACTTCTATCCTATGGTACATGAAGTAGATAATTCACAAGTACATACTGGTATGAAGGAAGAATGTAACTCAAAATTTAGCAGCTATTCTAGAAATAGAAGAAGTACAATACAAATTGAGAAGAGACTTGCAAATAGAAGTACATGTTTAAGAATGCAACCCAAAGGTGAAGAAGAAGGATCAGAATTTAAAGGCTGAAGTTAACTAGAAAGAGAAGATTACAAATGAAGAAGAATGAGAAATAAAATCGAGAAAATTTTGACATGGCTTACCCATGTAAAATTGACATTTACATCTTTCCATCATGCTTCCTTAAACTAATACATGCTTTTAAAGCTGCATGTAAATCAAATAACTTACACAGAAAGCAGAAAAACATGATATGATCAGATAACAGATATTATGTTTTAGTTTCCAACAACAAATCAACTTCAATAGAAGAAGTGATACATTCTATATTTTGAATCAAGAAAGTACATCTATTAGAGCTGAAACAAAAATAAAAGAAGGAAATATGGGAAAATTTTGACAGGGCTTCGCTATGTAAAATGGACATTTTAAATTTTCCATCATGCATATTAAAGCTATAATGAATCTCAAATACAATATTTAACTAGAAAATAAATGAACTACACTTTCAATAATCAAATCAAGGACTTTGGAGCATTCATTACAACTTAACAACTAAAGAAAATGAATTTTTAAGGTAATCTTACCAAGTGTAACCATTCTATGAGGTTCAGTTCTCAAATGAAGCAGATTGGAGTGTACAAGAATGCTATCATATCAAATAATTACAACTATTTAAGCAAGGAATCAGATCAATAAAATATTAAGATGAAATTAGACACAAGAAACTAAGAATAGAGCTCAATTTATTAAACAGGTCATGTTTTACTTGGAGGATGAAACATGAGATAGAATTTTCAGAGGAATATGATATACTCATACAAATGAAAAAGGACCAAGGTAAATCAACCAGGGAAGCTTCAAAGTAGGTTACATAATCAAGCAAAGGATTGGAAACAATAGCTCAAGGATCCAAATATCTTTTTCACATAAAAATATTGATCCAAGTATGTATCTCAACTTACAGGTATGAACAAAAATTCACTAAGGAATGCACAAATGAAAAATTCCAAATGAAAATAGTGAAAAAATGTTATAGTAAGTGAGAAGAATGTCATCCTCAAGCCATGATTAACCAAATCAGTGACAATGAAGAATGGTTAGAGGAAGCTTCAAAAGGATGCAGGTGTCTATAAGTTTCGAATAGCAAACCGAAACTCCTAGTTTTACATGTAAGAAGGTAAGAAGTTTTCAGAACTCATAAGTATCAATGTGCAGGTAGTCGAAAAGGGCAAAAGTATAAACAATCTAGATCCAGGAGGGATTCCTTATGAATACAAGTACCAAGTAAACATATCTTGAAATACTACTCAGAACACAAACTCGGTGGGTATTAATGGTTGAATCGAATCAGATAATGCATAACTTAAGATAATGTCAAGTGGATTTCAATTTTTTAGAAATTATTATATTCCTTAAGATCATATTTCATAATCAAAAGGAATAAAGGATTTTGAATAATCATATCAACAAACATTCTATTTGGCAATTTTTGAACAAATGAGAATAACCATTTAGTACTTAGAACACAAGCTCGGATAGAAAAGATTTGAATTAAAATGCATGCTCATCTGAGTTGAAGAAATATTCAAGTATTTTGAAGTTAACATTCTCGTTAAAATCAATCGGTTTCAAATTACAGTATAGAAGGGAAAATTACCAATCCTGGTTTTAATCGAAAAATCCATTAATGGGTATCAAAATCAGAGTAAGAAACAAAGACTTACACTAAAGCTATAATGAAGCTCAAATACAATATTTAACTAGAAAATTAATGGACTACACTTTCACGGTCATCAAATTGAAGGACTTTGGAGCATTCATTATAGCTTAACAACTCGAAGAAAATGAAGTTCTAAGGTAATCTTACCAAGTGCAACCATTCTATGAAGTTCAGTTCTCAAATGAAGTAGATTGGAGTGCATAGGAATGCTACCATATCAAAGAAGTACAACTATTTAAGCAAGGAATCAGATCAAGAAAAGATTAAGATCAGATTCATCACAATAAACTAAGAATAGAGCTCAATTTATTAAACAATCATGTTTTACCGGTAGGATCAAATAGGAGATAGAAGTTTCAGAGGACTCTGATACACTCATCTGAATGACAAAGGACCAAGGTAAATCAACCAGGGAAGCTTCAAAGTAGATTACAGAATCAAGAAAAGGATTGAAAACAATAGCTCAAGGATCCAAATATATTTTTCACATAAAAACTATTGATCCAAGTATGTATCTCAACTTACAGGTATGAACAAAAAGTCACTAAGGAATGCAAAAATGAAAAAGCACAAATGAAAATAGTGAACAAATGTTACAGTAAGTGAGAAGAATGTCATCCTTGATCCCTGATTAACCAAATCAGTGAAAATGAAGAATGGTTAGAGTAGGCTTCAAAATGAATCAGCTTGTCTATAAGTTTTAGAATAGCAAACTGAAACTCCTAGTTTTACATGTAAGAAGGCAGGAAGTTTGAAGAACTCATAAGTATCAATGTACAGCAATCAAAAAGGGAAAAATTATAAACAGTCTAGATCTAGGAGGGATTCCTTATGAAAATAAGTACCAAGTAAACATATCTTGAAATACTACTCAGAACACAAACTCAGTGGGTATTAATGGTTGAATCGAATCAGATAATGTAGAACTTAAGATAATGTGAAGTGGATTTCAAATTTTTAGAAAACATTATATTCCTTAAGAATAGATTTAATCAAAAGGAATGAAGGATTTCAAATAATCATATCAACAAACATTCTATCTGGAAAGTTTTGAGAAAATAAGAATACCCATTTAGTACTCAGAACACAAACTCAGACATAAAAGCTTTGAATTAAAATGCATGCACATTCGAGTTGAAGAAATATTCAAGTATTCCAGAAGTTAACATTATCATTAAAATCAATCAGTTTCAAATTGCAGTATAGAAGGGAAAAGTACCGATCCTGGTTTTAATCAAAAAAAGCCATTAATGGGTATCAAAATCAGAGTAAGAAACAAATACTTACTGATTAAATTGAAGTTGAGAAAACCCTTGAGTGGTGATCGATCGGACTAAAATGAAAGACCCAGAATGGGTTTTATCTTAGAGACCAAGGTTGTCCCAGAAATCACATAGGAAATGCAAAGGAAAACATGATTATCAATATTTTGAATTCAAAATGGAAAAGACAAAGTAACAGTGGTGCTTAGGAGGTCAAAAATTACCATCCTCTTATCAAACAGTGATACCACTTACACATAACCAAGCTCAAAGATCAAGACAATGGTGATAAAAGCCATGACCAACTTGCTTAAAATATCGATGATGTAGATGCCCGAGAGTAATAGGTAATCACTTTTATAGAAGGTCCGAGCTCACAAACTTCAATGATGGTGGCCAAGAAAGAAGAAAGAGACCTCTTTTAAGGAAAATCCTAGCTTGAAGCAATGAAAACTAGTGAAAATTGATCAAATCTTGCAAAGAAAGCCGATTTCCAGAGCTTCAAGGAAAACGAAATGGTGGCCGTTCCAAAAGAAAACTCGCTCAGACAAAAAGGTAGCACAACCGAGCTCGACAAAATAACCACAAAATATAGAGGCAGGAAAACTTCATAATACCAGTCTACAAAGGAGCCGAGCTCACAAAGTGATCAAACAATGGAGTCGATGAAATTTTTTCTAGGGCTTCGCCCACAGACCAAAAATCCAAATGAAATGATCATCAAGGCCGAGTTACCCTTTACCAAGCAAACTCGAGAGGTGATTTAATGAAACCCTAACCACAATCAATGATCGATGGCTCAAATGCAAAAGGAAAATAGATCAACATCTCCAGATCAATCTCTAGAATCGAAGCAAACCACCTGGGTTCCATATGCCATCGACCACATTCAATGCAAGCTTAAACCCTAACCATAGGTCGAGATCGATGGCACCAGATCAAATAGTACATAAATCAACGGCCCAAGATCATTACAAATATCAAAGCAAACTCAACCTGAGTTACATATACCACCAACAAGGCACATGGAGGGGTGAGTCATCGTCACGAGGGGGTCAACCCCATGATTAAAACAAAGTTATTGCATTTGACATGTCAAAAAGGATCCCAACTATAGTCCGAGCTTCAAATATACCAAAATCCGACCAACTATACATGCCCACAATGATGACCGTAAGGTGGTAGACTATAGTATAACCATATGTTATGCGAAGGTGGTCAGTCAAACCAAGTCAAATGGCATGATCATGTATTAATCAAAGGTGACCGAGTGTGATATGGTGACCTTTGTTTTACAAAGTTCCCTTGTCTTATTTCAAAACATAATAATGTGCTAAGTCCACAAGGGTGGCCAAACCAAATGGAGGCTAGTGATCAACTGCAAGGGTGGTCCCCACTGTTATGATGGATTGGTTATGACTTGGAATGAAAATTTTTCATGTGATCACAAGATTAGAACAAAGGAATGTCAACATCAGAACCTGAGCTACAGAGGTGGTCCCCATCAAGTGGATGTTTGGATGAATTATTTTTGCAAGTATTACAAATATTGTATTTTGATTTTTCTCACACACAAGAAGATGATTTTGCATGCCTTCACAAAAGGACAGATCAGCAAGAGGACAAAATTTACATGCACTAAGAGGAGACTTGCTCATCAAGCAAGATTTATTATTATTAGCAAATTATTCACCCATGCTTTTCTTAAAAATAGAAAAGCAATCGTAGTTTGACCGTGATGTAATCAAAGACTATTAATAAAAATAGGATGCATGGGCAAGTACAAATTTAGTCTATTTTTAGGAAGGGTGGGTGAATCAATTTTGTTATATATTGTGTGCCTTGGAAAAGCACAAGAAGAGAACATTTAGATATAAGAGTGTTGAAGCAGTTTCTACTAGTTTTTCCCTTTGAATGTGAATTATTTTCTGCCTTTCCAATTATTTTCAGTCTTGTGTATGCTCAATTAATCTTGTGAATGTTGAATTCCCTGATTAATCATCTTACCTTGTTGTAAATTTCAGTAATTTCTGCATGATATTAATGTGTATGTTTAACTTAGCAGTATTGTTGTGATTTTTCCCTCAATACATCAAAGTGTTTGCCCTTAATAATCTGTAGAAAACCTGTTGGCTCATGCACCAAGAATTCATTCCTATATCAATTGTGCATGTACTTAGTCAAAGACCTCATACAAGTTTGGTGTATCACCTCATTTTTAAATCCTTTTATAGTCATCTTTTACCCTCAAACCCTAGAAAATCAGTTTAGGATACATCAATAAGGAACCAGCCTTGATACCAAAGACTCACCTCAAAATAGGTATACCCATAGACCTAAGGTGTTTCCATTGTATCTATGAAAGAGAGATAAAATTTGCAGGCCTAGAACACATGTAACCATCTCTCTAAAGGACACTCTTTTGAGAGATAACAGGGTGAATGATGATTTTTTTACAACATCATATGCAAATTGGATAAGGATTTTTCCAAGTATTGGTACATTGATGCAACCGAGAATGATGTCTCATATTAGGGATGTATCTTCCTTCAAATTCTAAATTTCACTAACATCCGAGTGGGAAGATTCCATGGTTCTCCATGTTTTTTTCTAAGATACCCAACCGATAAATGGGCCATGATGGAATTGGTGAGGCAATTGTTGGATCTCCACAGTTCTAATAGAGTAAACATAAGGTGGTAATTCATTTGCCAATATCAATTGGTCAATATACTTACCCATAAGTAATCAAGGTGAAGAACATCGCCACCGAGATGCAAGGAGTGACTCTCAATATATTTTCATTCAAGGCTTAGTTTTGAGTATAGGGGAGTGCGAGAAAAGCTTGAGGACTCGAAATTTCATGTATCCGAACTTGAGGATTTATGGATTAATTATAGAGATGAAGTAAAAATAATAAGGAAAGACTATAGTTGATGAATCTAGAAGAAATGGCCAAGTAAACTATTGTATATGTTCCGAGAAGGTATGGTGGATGATGGAGAAGTCTTAGACCTTATCTAGAAGCAAATTAAAGTTAAAATCTTGGGTTTTCCCCAATTGATTGGATGATCAAATAAATAAAATCTATCAACTAACGAGCTACTTAGATCCCGATTCGGACCAACCATTGGCTTTACTCATTAAATATCCAATCCAAAAGTGGAGGATTTCCAAAGATAAAAAAATAACTACTTTGTTAGAAGTGGGTCCCTCCCAGAACCTAAGGATAAAGGTGAGGTGCCTACAAATAAGTCAAGATAAAAATTGTGAGCAACAAAGATAAATATATTCCTTCCATTCTTTCGACCACCATTGTGAACATCGATTCTCCTTCTCCCTAAAAGGGTCAAGTATCTCCAACAAGCACCATGGTTGCGTAATCTCCCATTTCCTCCCTTCTCATCACCCATGAGTTCCTCTTGTGACCATATCTCCACATCTGTCACCTCCTCCCACCTCTCCTCATGTTTCTCCTCCTCCTCTTTCTTCACCTCCCCTATCTACCATTGTGGTGCATAGCATCGATCCTAAAGATGTTAAGTACTCTCCTACAAGTTGCAGATGGAAAGTACTATTCGAAATTTCTATACAGAACATAGATAGTTACCCCTTAAAAAGACTTCTATCCGGATAATCTGAAGTAGATCTCGTTGTTTCTATATTCATCTTTATGAGGGTGGGAGAAAAGATAAAACCTGATCATTTATCGAAAGTGAAGTTTGCAAGTTTTAACTATCCCCCAGTCATTGTTCTTGCATCATATTTTCTCATCTCATCTTCTTCCATTTCCTCCATACCTCCCTTGTTGGCATATGTCTTCTCCTCCCTTTCCACTTTTTAGTATGTCCCTACGTCACCCTATCATAACTCTCCCTTGTTCTTATTCTTCTCCCTCTCTTATCGTGAGCCTTCCCTACATTCCCACTCTTTCCTCTTCTCCTCCCATGGTTATTTTCTCCACCCCTCCTCCCTTGGTTTCATATTTTCCAACACTTCTAGTGTAATTCCTATGATCATCCCCTCAGCATAAATTGGATCCCTCCTCAGTTCCATTTTGGCTTACGTGCCAAACCCCAAAAAAGAGGAAGAAAAAAATCCTCCCTAAAGATTTTGATTTTAGTACTTTAAATTCAATTCCCTTCCACGTAAGAAAGAAGCCCAAAATGATTTCTTGCATCACCATTGATCAATTAAGAGAATTTTTTTTTCTAAGATTACCATATGTACGCTGCAAATAAGAACAAGGAAGATATCACCGCTTATGACTATCAAATAACTAAGATGGCACTAGGAAAAGCTACTATAGAGGGGGTGCAACAGGATCTTAGGTAGCATTATAAAAAAAAAAAAAGACCAAGGCTACCAAAGATGAACTCAAGGAAAAGGTTGAGCAGATTTACAACCTTACTTCTTAAGATTACTCAACCAACTCCAGTCTCTTCCTTGCTTTGAATATTTTTGATGCATCATCCATATGAGTGGATGAGAAAATTGGGCAACAAGGTTGAGCCATTAATAGATGGATTGATAGGATCCTTGATCATGGAAAGAAACTCATTGAGGATGTTGTTAAGGTCCACAATGACATTGAAAGAAAAAAATTTCCAATTGAGAAGATAAATAATGAGCTTGATGAAGAATGCAATAAATGGGAACTCCTGTTGGAGGCCTTGAATTAGCTTAAAAAGGTGGATGTTGATACCATGGTGTATGAAGAATTAACTAGAGAGAAGGGAAATCATTTTGAATTTTATAGGGTCATTGATTTGAGTTAGAAAAATGCAAGAGGCTAGAGAGAAGATGCAAAATGAAAGAGAAGAAGGAATTGATGCCACCAATGACATTGGTGAAAATTTTTCTAAGGTACCTTGCCAAGTCGTAGATGAGGATTTGAAAATTTTACCTACAAGTGACATCTTTACCGAGTTCAAGGATCTAGTAGAGAAATATTCTAAAGCAGAACAAGATTTTGATTTGCAATCAATTGATAAACTGATTGTATATCAAAATGTTTTGAATAATTTGGAAAAATTCCTCAAGTAACTTTATAAGCTCCCGAGAAAATTGATCAACATACTTGAAATGTGTGATGTATTGTATCGATATTCATGTGGGCGATAGAAGATAAATAAGTGTAAGATTTGGCTCATAAGCTCTACACATATCATAACAAGGAATCTGATCAAGAATTAGATAAAGAGAAGTATAGTTGAAGTTGGTTGTGATTTTTCGTTTTTGCATCGAGCATGTAATTTTTTTGGATGTTTTGACATCATTTGGATTGCCATGTTGACTGGGTAATTTTACACAAGAACTAATCAAAATGTTTTAATATTTATTTACTATTCATAGTCTTTGGTGTAACCACTTCTCTTCTCTCTCTCTTGCTTTTCTCTATAAATGTAAAATGCTAAATGCGTTCAAGGGGATAGGTTTTTGGATTGAATGAGTAATTCTAGAGTAAAGAAGAAAAGCTTTGTATTTTCTCTTTTCTTGTCAAAAGGAATAAAGAGAAATGTTTCAAACTTTGTGTTGAATGTTTTCTTGATGTTAATGTTTTTGTTCTTACGTTCCAAACATCACATTTCCTTTGTGATTCTAGTTCATTTCTATATGAATTCAATTTATTGTTATCCTTTTTGCTTGTGTAAGTAAATTGATTTGTGTTTGCCAAGTAAAAGCATAATTATTCATCTCCATTCTTATTTCCTATTATTTCTCAAACTACTTTCCTTCACTTTCACATTCCATTCGAAATAAATAAACAAATCTACCAATATGAGATCTCACAGCCAAAAGTTATATTAGTGTGAATATTGTAAATATTCCTTTCGTTCTTAGAATAAAAATATAAAGGGCACCTCTCTTTATTTAAGGAGGGAATTTTTCCGTATATTGTGGTTGGATATCATGTTTTTTCTCTAAAAAAATATCCAACCAAATTTTTTTGGTGACTCCACTAGGGAACACGAGATACACATGATAAGATTTCCTTTGATATCTCACTTATTGTACAATCAAGGATATTTTTGTCCCAAGGATTTCTTTCCCATTTCAAATCTAAAAGGGAATATTTTCACTTGTAATAGTAGAGAAAGAGGTGTGGTGGATCCTATGTTTGATTTGTTACAATTAGACAAATTTAATCTTTCTCCCCATAAACACTCATCCAGAGACATTCAAATAACTCATCTCTAGTATGCCATAATCGACCTACAAAAGAGGAAGGTGCATCTTACACTTAAAAAGATTTGTTCCTAAGTGGAACTAGACTCCACATGCATACAATTTTCCAAACTATGGCTGCACCTCCTCCACCTTCAGTCCCTTGAGGACCAACTATTAGGCCTCTTGCATTGGCTCAAAATTTTCATGATTTACCGCATGGATCATGTAAGAATTTCCTGAAGTTTAGTGGTGATGGTAAAAAACACATTGATGAGAACATTGTTGCATTCTTTGTAGCTTGTGGAGTTATGTGTGTTGCTCATGAAGTTATATCATTCAATTTTTTTTTTTGAAACTCTACAAGGTGTCACTTTTGAATGATTCTATCATTTGTCACCTCACTTTATTGATAGTTATGATACTATGAGAACAAGGTTTGAAGTAAGATTAAATCCGATAAGGAAGAGCATACATTATTATCTCAAGTCACTCAAATGAAGAAAGAACCATAGGAAACCATGCAAGATTTCATAGCAAATTTTAACAAGCTGATCCAAAAGATGTCTAAACATGTTACTCCCCTCTTGAGAATCGAAATGTTTCTTCGTAAATTCTCAATAGCTAGAAGTTGCATTTTTGTTAAGAATGTCACCAATTCTTGATATGGCTACCGCTCAAGCAACATCCATGAAATTGAAGACAATCTTATTATGGCTAATGAAATAAGGAAATAATCCTCTAAATATAAGAATCAAAATACATATCAAAGTATAAATGATCATATGATCCAAAGGTTAGAAAATGATTTATTGGCATTAAAGAAACAAATGTCTCAAAATGCTCCAAATACTCCTTATTAGGACACCCTAAAGATAAAATTCAACAATAATCCTCCTATTAGGGACATGAAACATTCAAGCTGCTCAACCAAGGTTTCTATTGAAGTCCCTCCCATTAATATAGTAGTTGAGGTGGTTGATGAGAGAGAAGAAGCATGTAAAGAAAATGCATAATCCTTTAAAGAAGATGACTACACGTAGATGATTCATATGATAAAATGGCTGAAGACTCCAATATTGAGTACCTAGAATACAAAGATGATGATTATGATGATATGTTGAACGATATGAAAAAGTAATATTTTTCTATTTTTTATTTGTTCATAAAATTAAAAGAAGGAAGTGGATAAGTCAAAAGAGAAGGTCAAATAAAAAATAGAACAAATGGCTCCTCAAAATATTGTAAAAAGAGGTACTCCTTTTCCCATACAACCTAAAGAGAAACCTCCTATCAAAAAAGTGATTCCTCCTTCCGCTTCTCCTTCTCATTTTCCTAAGACCAATACCACATATATACAAACAAGTAATGATGGGTCTTCATCTTCATTAAATACCTCCTAATCTGATTTCGACATCATTGATCATGAAAAGAACACCAAGATTCAAATGTTAGAGGTGGAATACCTTCAATATAATATTGAGAAATCTGAAATATTTACCCAATTTATAAAAATACAAGGTTGCTATTATTCCACCAACTTGTTCTAAAATAATTCTTCCCAATCCCATGACTCCCTTTTCCCAAAATAACTTGGTCATGACCTCCTTCTTAGAAAAATTAATCCATTCTACTTGTCGTTGTTTATAAATGGTTTCAAGATCAACAATTGTATCGTAGATTTGGGAGCTCTAATAATGTTATGCCCTCTAAGGTATCTCATCCCTTGGGACTCAATCTTACAAAACCCTTTGGATGTTAATACTCAATGGAAACCAAACAAGTTCCATTGATAGGATAGACTAAGGATGTTCAATTTGTATTTTGTTTATTTTCCCGAGAAGAGAGTTAAGGTGATGATCCTAGTTACAAATATTCTCATTGATTATGGGTATTATTGGGAAGAAGATTTTGTAGGGATGTTGGAGGAGAAATTCACATGGAATGGTCAATCCCGGTCCATGTAAATGGAGTAATGTGAGCACTTGAACATGAAGTTCAAGAAAATTATCTTGTGACTAAGTTAAATTAACCCAAAGTGTAAATATCATTCGAAGATTCTAGTTTAGGTACATATTTTATGACCTCGGATGAAGGATTTTCTTCCACTGTTGTCACGGAAGGTGATCCTATTGATGTATGGAATTTGGAGTTTGATGGTATCTACTCAACATCTAGATCTGGGGCTAGTGTGGTGCTTATATCCCCTAAACAAATATTTTTTCCTTTTTCTTTCAATGTGCAATTTGAAAATACAAATAACATGTAGAATATGAAACCTTCTTATTAGGAATAATAATGGAGAAAGAGAAAGAAATCAAGAATCTAAAATCACTAGGTGAAGTTGAACTACTTGTAAATCAGGTTAGGGGTTTATATTAGGTAAATAATGATTGTATGAAACACTACCAAAACAAGGTATTGGACTGCATTGAGGAATTTGAAGAATTCTCTATCAAAGCCATATTAAGGAAGCATAATGATAAAGTTGACTCCCTTGTTGTGTCTTCCTCATTACTTCTTCCTCATCCTTGAGTTTAAAGAGGATAAATATACCATTGAGGTAGTATTCCATCGTATTTTCTGATAATACAACCAAATGAAAAGTCTTCAATGATGATCAATAGATCATTGCATTTCTGAAAAATCTTGACAATTTTAGTGAACTCTACTTTGAGGGTAGTGAATCGTAATCCACAAATCTATATCGATACCCGAGAAGAATCCAACAATGGGGAGGTTCTATAACTAAAAGGAAATAATATCCCTAAAGGATTGGTTTCTCTCTAAGGATTATTTTATAAACATGATTGCTTTATCAAACAAAAGTAGCAAAGGCTAAACTAGATTCTTTCACTAAAGTAGAACATGTAAACTTGGGAATTGTTGAATCAAACTCAAATTGTGAATATTAGAAAGTGTTGTTCTCTTGAATAGAGAAGAATGTTTATGGTGTTGCTAAATAAATATATGGAGGTCTTATCTTGATCGTATGCACATTTAAAGTCATTTAAACCCAAGGATGTTCAACACAACATTCCTTTAAAATTTGATGCAAAAACATATAGGAAGAAACAACATCATAATAGTCCTAATATTTGGGTACAATCCTTGCAAAAATCTAAAAAATGTTAGATGCAAAGATAATTTTTCTATCCATTATTTAATGTGGATCGCCAATATTATGCCGGTGTGAAAGAAATAAATCCATATTTGTGTTGATTTTTCACAATTTTAATCAAGCGTCATTGAAGGATAACTACCCCTTTCCCATAATAGACCAAGTCTTGCAGATAATGATAGGTTTTGAAATGCTTTCCATGTTGGATGGATTTTTGGGTATAATCAAGTTGAAGTCATTGAAGAAGATCAACACAAGACAAATCTCACCACCCCTTGGGGTACCTTCTCATATCAAAGAATTCCCTTTAGATTGATCGAACTTTAGAAGCCATATTTTTAGAGAGCCATGGACATGGCATTATGAGACTTAATGGTAAAAATGATTGTAGTGTAATTAGATGATTTACCAACCTTTTTTGAGGAAAGAAAAGATCACTGTGAACATTTGGAGCAATATTGAAAATATGTTGTCAACATTATATTTCATTTGAATCTTAAGAAATCCATGTTTTGAGTAATGGAAGGTAAGTTATTAGGGAATATTGTGATAAAGAAAGGGATGAGGACTGATTTAGAGTGATTCAAATACATACAAATCCTCACCCTTCCTACAAGTAAAACTAGTGTGTACCCGTTCTTTGGTAAATTTAATTTCTTAAGAAGATTTACCCTTCTTTTTTACCGAGAAGACTAGCCACATAGCATAAAAATGATGAAAGGAAAGGTTCCATTTTAATGGAATGCTGAAGGAAAACCCTTTTTCAATGATATCAAATAACCCATCACCCATGCTCCTATTCTAGTATTCCTAGATTTTCACAAGGATTTCATTATGTACAAATATTCTTATGATCATACCTGTCTTTACCATCTTGGTCCAAAAGAATGTTGAAGGTTTGAGTATCCTATTTCTTTCATGAGTTGTCCATTGAAAGATAATGAATTAAAGATGTCATGATTGAAAAACATGATTACGCAGTCATTAGAGTAGTGAAGCATTTCAGATACTATATCTTGAAGTCCCACACTCTAGTTCTAGTTCCAGATATAGTCGTGAAGTCCATTTTGACCCAACAAGAGTTGGGTAGTAAGGGGAAATTGGATAGCCAAAGTTCAAAAGTATGATTTGGATATCAAACACACAAATTTTATACATGGAATAGATTTGCGTCAACTCGTAGGTAAGAAAAATTTTGAATAAGTGAAAATCAACGAGGATGAAGATGATGAAGATTAACCCATGGTGTTGTTCGTGAGCACAATCGAACAAAGGTATTCGAGCATCGAATATTTCCTCACCTATGGAGAATGCACCAAAAATTAAGCCCGAAGGAGAAAAGAACTCTAAAGTCGATATTATAAAAATATGTGCTTTGGGATAATGGTTTGTATAAAAGAGGTATTGAAGGAGTTTTTCTTCGTTGTGTAGATAAAGATCAACAAGGTAAAATTTTGGAACATTTTCATAATTTGGCTTATGGAAATCATTTCTTAGCATCCGTTACCACTCACAAAAGTTTGCAAGATCGGTATTTTAGGCCCACCTTATTTAGGATGCTTCCACATGGATAACAAAATGTGAAGCTTGCTAGAAATTTGTTGGTCAACCCAAGTTAACAACACTTCCAATCATGCCGCAGTTATGATAGAAGAACCTTTCTAATAAGTGGGAATTGAATTTATCGGTGCATTGAATCTTTTTATAATGCTAGACATAGATATGTTATGAAAAAAATTGTCCATTTCACCAAGTGGGTAGAAGCCATTCCTGTAAAGCATGTTACTTTGAATTTTTTTATAACTTCCTTAAGGAAAATATTATAGTAAGGTTTGGTGTTCCTCACAAGATTGTGGTTGAAAACACTTGAAATTTTTCATCCTATGAGCTCACCAATTTTTTTATAGATATGGAATCGTGTTGAC
Organism: Taxus wallichiana var. yunnanensis; assembly: GCA_018340775.1. Taxonomy (NCBI): domain Eukaryota; kingdom Viridiplantae; phylum Streptophyta; class Pinopsida; order Cupressales; family Taxaceae; genus Taxus; species Taxus wallichiana. The sequence continues at coordinate 213,802,014 of CM031240.1, forward strand.
ATGTGCTTCGATTATTACCCATAAGGAGATTGTAAATCCAAATAAAGTAACAAGCATTTGGTGACTATAATTAGGAAGCTTGTTGATGAGAAACATAGGACATAACACAAGGAATTATACATGATGCACAATGGGAATACTATATAGCCCCAAAAGAGCTATTGGTATGTCTCATTTTTAATTCATATATATTTTTGATGCTGAGATTCCCATCTCTTTAGAGTTTCCAACTTCCAAGGTGGCTAAGAAAATGGAAGATGAAAAATTTCAAAAATCTATTGAAAAGAGTGTTATGTATTTGAAAGAACTAGAGAAAAAGTGGACCAAAGTGATCAATATGATCACAAAACATTAGAGCAAGGTGAATAAAGTGTTTGATAAAAAGGGTCAACAATGAGATTTTCAAGTAGGAGATTTGGTTCTTCTTTGGGAAAAAGAAGAGATCTGAAAGGTATGCACCAAAAGTTTTACTTATGTGGGAAAAAGAAGATTCCTTTTAAGATTCACCTCTCATGTAAATAAAACAACTTTTATGTGTGCTACATGGGTGGAACACATCTCTCGTTGCCTCAAAGTAGGTAATATCTCAAATTATTCAAGTAATAGAGCAAGTTGTCCCTTTCTTTATCATAGTTTCCTTTTTGCTTTGGTATGGGTTTTATTTGTTTGTTTGCGGTTTTTCTTTTATATTTTTACTTTGTTTGTTTTTTGTTTAGTTTGTTTTGGTTTTCTCTTTGTTCCTTTCTAGTTTCAATTCATAGCCCAATGGAAAAAATCTTTTTGAATATGAGGTTCTCTCCTTTGCATTATTCCTAAACCAAAAGAAGTCCCTAATTGGAGCTAGTTGTTATCCCAATTTTGAGTGTATGATAAATTTGGATAACCCATTAAAATTTTCATCCTTGAGGGTCTTTGAGATTTCTCCATATTCTCAAAAATCTAAAATTTCAGCTTTAAGAGTCCCTTTTATGTGTTTTTGGGTTTTTGGGTTTACCATATATAATTACATGTCATATGTTAAGTGTTCCCCGAACCCGAAACACAAAAACCTAGAGTATTTTGGGTATTAGGATTAAAAAAATGGAAACAATAGTGGAAAATGCATGTTAATTGTTAATGCATCTTCCAAACCCGAACCCCGAAACACTAGAGTTTTTTGGGTTTTCGGATTTCCACACATCGGAGCATACGAAGGGTTCAAACATGTCACATGTTAGGTGTTTTCCAAACTTGAAACCTGATACATTACGTGTATCAATTTTCTAGGGTAGGACACATTGGAACATGACATCAAAAAATCATGTCTTATTTCAGACAAGTCCTAGTTCCTAAAAATCATACAAGTCCTTTGTGATGGGTTTTGGAACCCAATAACATGAAAACAAGTCGTGTTGAGTATGGTTAACTTCCCAACCCTAGGTCAACATATTAATTTCCAAATTATATTTGGTCCCACATGAGTCAACCGACATGAAATTAATGTAGGTTAGTTATAAATAATCAAGATTTTCCACGTCATTCTCACCTTGGTGTAAATTTGATTTTTTTACTACTTGGACTTGCTTACGGTATTCTATCATATGACATTGATTTTCTTGGAGATTTTGACACCTTTTATTGATTTTCATTCATACCCATTTTGTTTTTTGATGAGTTTAATCTTTCTCATTAGTTTTTGATATGGTTTTATATTATTTTCCTTCATTTTTTGTTTTTCATGGACTATTAAGGTTTTTATTTATTTCTTCTCCTTGTTTTTGTTTAAATTAAGGGTTTTTCCTCAATTAATTATCCTTATCATGAGGAGAAGTATTTTCCCTAAACCCATGATTTTTTGAATGAATATATTTTTTCATCATGATAGACATGTCCAATACCATGACATGAACTTGTCGGGATTTTTGAACTTGTCCATCATAATGAGAAACTCAACTCAATTTTAGGACTATTGGAATGTTTGACAAGTATTAACTCTCGACTTGTTCTTGTTGGAATTTTTAGGGTGCTAAACACATTCAGAGTTCTAATCAAAGGTGTGTCAAAACTATTAAGGTGTTAAAAAGGAGTAAAATCAACTAAGGATTCTCACACATTTTGGTGTGAAAATCTAAGTGGAAATTTTGGTTGTTGTTTCTAAGAATCAAGAGGAGTTTTTAATAAGATGTTAAGTCCTTCTTTCACATATCAATTTTGAATCATTGAAAAGAAAACCGAAGTAGAGAATTCAAAATAAGAAAAAGAGATGAAGTATAAGTATCAAGGGGTGGTCCCTTTTTCAAATATTGATTCAAATGCTGACATCAAAGATACATAATTGTGTCAAATTAACATGGATGAATTTTGGAAAAGATTCAAGATCCCTTCTAAGACACCATGGATACAATGCATCTATGATAGTAGATTGGATCTTATTATAACCTTCCTATCTCTGCATAGTGTCCAAAATTTATGCTCGTGGTAGCTAGTCAGAGTGATAGTGAATTTAGGATCGTAAGGAGTCAAGATGGAGAAATCATGTTTCCCCTAGACATTGAGTACTTTGAGGAATTATTTAATCTTCCATATCTCAATTAGTATGTAGATACAGACCTTGAAAAATATCAAAAGGCTTGGAATGGAAATGTAACAATTTACATTAAGCACATAAACAAGAGCTACCTTAAGAAACCAAAGCCCAGAGTAAATAGATTCACAAAGACCATTCCTAAGAGTGATTTCATCCCAAAAATTAATGACATCATAATGCTACTAAAAAAATTAGTTGGCCTTATTGAGGTGAAGGAATTTCAAGAATGGATGTACCAATTTATCACTATTATGACAAATTATTAACAATTCTTTAGATGGGGAGTTCATTAATGATGCTCTACATAAACAACCGAGGGAAATACACACAACTTGGAAATTTTATATGATGTCATATGTCACATATGTAGCAGTTGGAATGAGCGTATACCCCAAAATCAACACACATGGAACAAGGATTTTAGACCTTTTCTCTGAGTTCTATCCTCGAGTTATCTTTATAATAGAGTCTCAAACATTTACGAAGGGTGAATGATGTTTTTCTATAACATCATATGCAAAGTAGATAAGGACATTTGCAAGTATAGGTGAACTTATGTAGCTTAGAATGTTGTATCATATTAGGGATGTATCTTCCTTCAATTTCAAACTTTCACCTACATCCGAGTGGGAGGATTCTATGGTTCTTCATACTTATTGCCAAGATACCCAAGTGATAAATGGGTATTGATGGAATTGGTGAGTCAATTGTTTTATCTCCATAAGTTCCAATAGAGAAAACATAAGGAGGTAATTCATTTCCCAATATCAATTGGCTGATATACTTTCCCATTAGTAATCAATGAAAATAATATCGCCACCAACATGCAAGGAGTGACTCTCAAATGTTTTCATTTCAGGATTAGCTTGGATTATAGGGGAGTTATGAAAAGCCTTAGGACTTTGCAATTTTATGTACCCTAACTTGAGGATTCATAGATCAATTATAGAGATGAAGTAAAATTAAGAAGGAAAGACTACGACCGAATGACTCTAGAATAAGTGGTGAAGTACAATATTGTAGATGTTCCAAAGGGAATAGTGGATGACATGTAAATCTTAGAACCTATCTATGAGTAGATGAAAGTAGAAAATTTGGATTTTCCCCGATTGATTTGATGATAAAAAACATAACATCTATCAATGAGTGAGCTTCTCAAATCCTAATGTAAACCAACCACTAGCTTTACTCATTAAAGGTCCAACCTAAAAGTGGAGGATTTCCAAAGATAAAAAATAACTACTTCATTAGAAGTGGGTTCCTCCAATGAGTCTAAGAATAAAGGTGAGGTACCTACAAATAAAGTTAGGATAAAGCTTGTGATTAAAGGAGGAAAATATCCTCCTTCCATTCCTTCCACCACCATTATGAGTGTGGATTCTCAATCTCTCTAACAGGTGAAGGATCTCCAACCAACACCATGATTTCACAGTCTCTTCCCATTTCCTCCCTTCTCATGACCTACACAATTCCTCTTGTGACCTTATCTCCACATTTGTCACCTCCTCCCACCTCTCATGTTCATGTTTCTTCTCCTGTTTCTTAACCTATCCCATCCACCAATGTTCCGCATCATATTTTCCTATGTCCTCTTCTTCTATTTCCTCTATACCTCTATCAGAATAGGAATTCTCCTTCCTTTCCTTTATTTCTTCAAAAGTTAGTATGTCCCTAGGTTCCCTATCACAACTCTCTCTTTTTTGTTTCTCCCTCTCTTGTTGTGAGCCTTCCCTCCATTCCTACACTCTCCTCTTCTCTTCCCATGGTTATTTTCTCCACCCTCCTCCCCTTGGTTTCATAGTTTTCCACCACTTATAGTGCAAAACCTATGAAAATTTCCCCTTATCAAAATTTTTCTCTCTCCTTAGTTCCATCTTAGCTTGTGATCCAAACCCCTAAAAGAGGAAGACAACAATGCACTAACGATTTTTATTTGTATATTGAATCCAAGTCCCTCCCACATAGAAAATAAGCCTAAAATGCTTTCTTGCATCTCCATTGATTAATAGGGAAGAAGGTTTCAGAGATTGTCATCCTCACCTGCAAATAATAACATGAAAGATATCACTTCTTCGACTATTAGATAAATAAGGTGGTTTTAGGAAAAACTAATACAAAGGGGGTAAAAAATATCTTCACGTAGCCTTAGACGATCTATTCAAAAAATCAAAAAGACCAAGGCTACCAAATATGAACTCAAGGAAATTTTTGAGCTATTAACATCCTTACTTCTTAATATTAGTCAACCAAATCTAGTCTCTTCTCTCACTCGGACCAGTTTTGATGCTTCATCTATATCTTTGGCTAAGAAAATTAGACAATAAGGTCGAGCCATTAATTTTGGATTGATAGGCTTGTTGATCATGGCAAGAAATTCATTAAAGATGTTGTTGAGGTCCATAATGAAATTGAAAGAGAAAAATCAACAATTGAGAAAATGAATGATGAGGTTGATGAAGAATGTAATAATTGGGCACTCACGTTGGAGGCCTTGAATGACCTTAAAAAGGTGGATGTTGATACGATGGTACAAGGAGTAACTAGAGAGAGGGGAAAAAATTTTGAATTTTACAGGCCATTGAATTCGAGGTATAATTTTTCAAGAGGCCGAGAGAATCTATAAAAGGCTAGAGAAGAAGGAATTGATGCCACCAATAACATTGGTGACAAATTTTATAAGATACTTGCAAATTCTTAGATGAGGATCTGAACATGTTACTTTTAAGTTACATCTTTAATGAGTTCAAGGACTTGGTAGAGAAAGATTCTAAAAAGGAACAAGATTTTGATTTGTAATCAATTGATAAACCTGATTTTATATTAAAATGTTTTGAATACTTTGGAAAAATTCCTCAAGAAACTTTAGAATATCTCGAGAAAATTGATCAACTTACTTGACATGTGTGAGTATTGAATTTATATTTAGATGCACTAGATGAGAAATAAGTGCAAGAGATGATTCAGAAGTTCCACACATATCGTGACAAGGAACCTGATCAAAATTGAAGATAAAGAGAAATCCATTTGAAGTTGGTCATGTTTTTCCATTTTTGCATTGAACATGTAATTTTTAAATTTTTTTGACATCATTTGGATTAACATGTCGACTTGGTCATTTTTCTTAGGAAACAATCATAAGGATTTAATATGTATTTACTATTAATAGTATGTGGTGTAACCACTTCCCTTCTCCTTCTCTTCCTTTTACCTATAAATGTAAAATACTAAATGCATTTAAGGGGGATATATTTTTGGGTTGAACATGAGTAATTCTAGAGTAAAGAAGAAAATATTTGTATTTTCTCTTTTCTTTTTAAAAAGGAATAAAGAGACACATTTCAGATTTTGTGTTGAATGTTTTATTGATGTTAATGTTATTGCTCTTAAGTTCAATGCATTACATTTCTTTTTGATTCCAATTCATTTTTATTCAATACAAATTTGGTTTATTGTTATCCTTTTTCTTCTTGGGCAAGTAAATTCAAAATTATGTTTTCCAAGTAGAAAGAATAAGTATTCATCTTCATTTTCTTTTCCTATAATTCCTCATACTACTTTCCCCCACTTTCACATTTCATTCTAAAATAAATAAACAAATGTAGCGAGTTGAGACTTCCACCCCAAAATTTATATTACTTTGTGAATATTGTAAATATTCCTGTTATTCTTAGAATAAATATGAACATGGTTCCTCACCTTATTTGAGGAGGGATTTTGTCCCACATATTGTTTTCGAATATCATGTTTTATCTCTGAAAAAATATCTAACCAACATGTACAAAGCTAAAGAAGGCCAATATACTTGATACCAATAAAAAAAAGATGTTTATCTTTCATAAAAACCCCACTTCTTTGACAAATCCAATTTTTTCCTTCAAGATTCCTCACCATCAAGTTGACTAAAACTTTAGGTGGATTTGCTCTTTCTCTTCCCTGCACTTTATAATTTTTGTAGATATCCTTCATCATAGGAGTTATACTCTTAGATTTTTAATGAAGAATTTTTTTCAATTTATTAGGTAACCTCACCACCTTTACATGGTTATTTACATTAGTGAGGGTGATTATCTTACGTTCGAGCCAAATTTTCCTTGATAGCATTTGTGAAATGATCATTTGGGTAAACATTGAAAGGAACGATAACCAGATCATACCAAGCCAAGAACACATATGCTAATCAAACACCACGATCAATAAGATGAAAGCAATTTTCCAGAATAGCTTTACATAAAACCTTTGCAAAAAAATGAGCAACAATATCATATATTATTATGGAACTCAATGTAATACAATGAGAATGGGCCTTGCTTAAATAGGCAAGGAATAACAATCTAAGAACTAGTCAAGGTCATAGATCAAGCCATAAATCATGGAAAGAATTAGTCATCAAAGAACTAGTCAAGTCCATAAATTTATGAGAGAACTAGACATCAAGGATCTAGTCAATACCATAGATCTAGGAAAGAACTAGTCAATACCATAGATCAAGGAAAGAACTATACCTAACAATTAGATAATATCTCCTAATATCTAAATAAGATAAAAAAATATCCACACACATAAGTAGATGAGGATAAATACAATAAAGGTAAATAAAGTACCTAGGTGAACATGAGCTAAGATAAATACCTACTCTAAAACCCCCCTCAAGTGAAGCTAGGGGCCAAAATAGAAGTGGCATGTCCACAGTATGAGTCCCAACAACTAGGCTTGATGAGGTACTCATGTACAATAACTGGGAAAAAGGACACCGCAAGGTACCCAAAACTAGTAACAACAAAGTAAAGAGAGTAAAGACCCAATCCAAGGTATCCCAAGAAGATTGAATAAAAACCCACACAATGCTGAAGAATTTTGGTGTGCACTATGGTTTGAATCCAATGCTTGATCACAAAACTCAAAAACAACTGACACTGGGCTCCACTAGAATAGCTCCATACAAGGAGACTGTCAATGAGTGATGTCGAAAGTGCAAAAATACCAAACATAATTCGATCAAGTGCTACAAATAGGTGTGCCACAATCCAAGAATAATAACCAAAGTAACAAGACAAGGACACAAAATCTAGAGTGTCATGTTCCAAGAAAAGCCAAGGTAACAAGGCAAGGACACAAAACCTGAAAAAGTAGGATCATCACCACACCCTCCCATACTGCTGAATGGGTGGAGTGGTGATACAAATCTGTATGAGTTGTCAAAACAACTACTCGAACACTGACAAAATAACGCTAGGCTCCACCAGAATAGATCCCCCATAAGAGATACTGTCAACATGCCAAAAGTGTTGAAAATACAGATACAAAATCTCTCAACAAACAAGAGAGATACACTACACCTGCTAAAGAAAAATGCTCAAAAAAAGAAGCATCATAATGCAGAAGGTATAGAAAGTGGAGCAAGAGGCCGAATGGTGGAGGAGCCATGCCTGTAGAGTCCTCTCAATGAATTCCTATGTCACTTCCATGATTGATCGATATCCACCCCAAATCAACACGGATGGATGAAGAAGATGCCTGCATATGACTTGGTGCAAAATGCACAATGGGTGCATGTAAAAGAACATTAGAATGTGTGTCAGGTTGATCATGTCTGATAACTGAAATCTCAGGTTTCTCAAGCCTGAGTGAAGGTGTAGAAATCATGTGTTGCTCATGATCCTTAGAAAGAGTCGAGTGAAAAAAAAAAGGAGCTCTGTCAATGTGTGATCCCAATGAAGTATCTACTCGAAAACCAATGTCATGACAAGAATTCCACTTAACATGTGGAATAGAGGAAACAATACCTTGTGAATGTCTGCCAATGACTCCTCTAGTGAGACCCATAGAACGAAGCATGCGAGAACTGAATGCAGTGGTATGCTTCTTAAAAAAGCCATGCGGTGAGCAGAAGTAGGATACACAACATGTGGTACTGTAATAGGCACAGATGTGGAAGAGCATGTAGTAATAAGCCTCACAGGTTTAGAAGCATCAAAAGTAGGTTCAGGCTCAAAGACTAGCAGATCAATGTCAGTGGGTACAAGAGCAACAACTGCAAGTGGACTAGGAGCATGGATATGGTTGTCCACAATATGATGGTGATGTTGTAGGCTAGTAAGTTTGTTCTACAGGAAGTGTATTATTGTATCCTTATTGTGAATGAGTGATTGTAGAAGAGAATTTCACTTCTTGAGTGATCTATTTTCTTCCACAAATCTTACAATATCCTCTTGAAGTCCACATACTTCAGAGAAAAGCATATCATTCTCAAAATCCATGATAGGTATAAACTGCAACTCCAAAAATTTAGGACGTTGGGCTCAGCTGAAATTGCATCCACAATTGATTACAACACTCCTCAATATTTGGAAATTTATAATTATAGTGCCAAGTCTCAAAATAAATATTTCTAATGGAAATAGCATGAAAAAACAAGCACTTTTGCAAAAAACGGCACTCAAAATCGAGTTACCGATCAAAAGTTACAAGCCTTTTAATATTTTGGTCTATTATTTATTTTAGTTGTCTTTGAAACAAAATAAAATGTTGTTGCCTTCACCACACAAATAAAATTGGGGCTGAAGTTAAGCACCTACTAGTAGGAATCACAAGCTTTAATCCCTCATATGACCATACCATATGACCAAGGGCTAAAAATACGACCAAATCCCAAATATATGAATAGGAACTCAATGAAATACAATGAGAATGAGCCTTGCTTAAATAGGCAAGGAATAACAATCTAAGAACCAGTCAAGGTCGTAGATCGAACCATAAATCATGGAAATAACTAGTCATCAAAGAACTAGTCATGTCCATAGATTTATGAGAGAACTAGACATCAAGGATCTAGTCAATACCATAGATCTAGGAAAGAACTAGTCAATACCATAGATCAAGGAAAGAACTATACCTAACAACTAGATAATATCTCCTAATATCTAAATAAGATAAAAGAAATATCCACACACATAAGTGGATGAGGATAAATACAATAAAGGTAAATAAAGTACCTAGGTGAACATGAGCTAAGGTAAATACCTACTCTAACAAACATGTGAATTGTAATCAAATACCACACTCTCATTTGAGATTACTTCGGCATTTTGAGTCACTAACTAATAGCTATCTTTATGAAGAAATGAAAAATAATTTTTATGTGAGAAAATTTTAGCAATCTCATCTTTATCAGTTATATTAATTTTACTTTCATTGGAGAAAAATGATGGTTGGATTTCTCTTTCAAAGTTTTTATTATTGAAAAACACAATCTTCTTAATATTAAAAAGGTATATTACAAAAATAATGTTCTAAAAAGATGGGTGGTAAAAGTCACATCACATAATGCCAAACACATCTAGTGAAATAAGCCTCAAGAAGGAGGTCGAATCCCCTCAAAGTAACAACATTAAATATGGATATTCAAAATAAAAAAGTGCGTTTATTAATTTAAAAATGGGTGTAGAAAACCAAAGCACCATCATACAATAAACAAGAAAACTATGTAGCAGAAGAATGACTATGGCAGCCAACAAAGGCGAGATGATTATCCGGTTTGTCCCTACATCAACTAGTGTTGAAGGGGTGAGTCGTGGTATGCGGGATGATATCACATCTTACATTTTTTTGCTCTTATTACTCATTTCGGTGGGGAAAATTAATGGCTAATGCCAAATGTAAGAGTTTCCCTTGGGGAACATCCCAACCATTGCCAACACTAACTTCAAGGTAATAAAAAAACACCACTACAAGTGGGTGAAGGAGGTTGAGATCTAGTTGAAGAGAAATGATGGCAAGGAGAGATACTTCACTTGTTTGCTAGATTGGGGTCTATGAAACCCTTAGTCAAGACCCCGAGAGGAGAGCCACGAAGTAGAGAATTTGTAGGCACTTAACTAATGATACACGAGTATTCCCTTGATGTAAGCATAAAGATTACTGGATGCTCCAATCCCAAGTAGAATTTATCCCCTTATACTTAGATATAAAGCAATACATTGGAGATGAAAGTAACTTTATTAGTCACATATAATTCTCTATCTATATTAGTGTTGTTGAAAATTACAAAATTTCTCTTTCAAAGTATGAATAATAATATTAACACAACATATTTACAAATACTCATTATATTTTACAAGAAGCATGGTCGAGTCCCCCAAAAAAATTATTTTATAAGTAAAAATGAAATGGTGAAAGGTTGGAAAATGGTAAGGATCCATTTCCATGCAGTGAGCATGGGAAAAAACTAGAAAAGGTGTTTGAAAGAATTAGGTTGTTGGCAAGCCACATAGGTAGGGTTAAAAACTCCCATATGTTTAATTTTATTCTAAATAGGGAGGTGATGATACATGATACACCAAATAAAATGTGTTTTTAAGTCTCAATATGGGATTTCCATAGGTTATTAAACCTTTTGGTCCAAACAAGCACCTACGATCTAATGTTCTACTAGTGATTAAGAGATTTAACCTAAACATGTAGTGGGGCCGAGAGATGGTAACCAATACAAGGTTTGTATTTGTAGAAAGGGGTGGCCAAAGGCCAATTCTAGTCTCTCTAATAAGGCACACTAGAGGAAATACCAATTTTGTGTAGGCATTCATCAACTATGGAAGTTTGAATTTTAGAAATGGACTATGTATCTACGTTCTTTATCCGAAGTTTAGCTTTAAGAATATCACATGACAATCAAGTGTGAGAAGATTTATAAAATAAGTCACCAATAAATTTTATTCCCTTTATAAAAATCCGAAGGCCTTTAATCCAGGGTCCAAATTAAATGGGACATTCGGAAAATTGAGAATGGGAGACTAGCATAGAGAAATAGAGTTTAGAGAGGGGCCAGATCTAAAACAATTCCTAAATAAAATGAGGTTAGGTTTGAGAAGCTCTCATTCCTTCTAAATTATTTAGAAACAAAAATTCCTCTAATATTCACAAACACTAGGGAAAAAAGAATACTCTAAAACCCCAAATCATTTCATGCTTGTTGGCTCTTAGAAGTTCTTTGAGTGATGCATTGGCTGATTAACATCTTCCAAGATTCAATGCATTATAGACTTTGGATTATCCATTTGAAATTGAGAGCATTCCCTTGAAGTTTGATATCTAATAACCCTAGACCCCCTAATGCTTTATTCCGAAAAAATAATATCCCAAGTTACCCTATGAAAAACCTTGTGCCCTTCTAAATTAGTTGAAAACAATCTCTAAGAAGACTTCACAATTCAGCATATGCATACTTGGAAGAGGCCTAACACAACAAGCACTAAGCATGAGTGGTTACAAATACTTTAGAGCATATTTGAAATTTACCAGCAAAAGAAAAAGGTTTGGTGATATAATAGGCAATTTTCTTCTCAACCCTTTGGATCTCATTAGATCAAATCTCGGACGATGAGGCTCGAAAAGTAAAAGGTATGTTAAGAAATTTGAATTGCAAACATAGCTGAATTCATTTTTGTTGACATCCTTCCATTCAAGGAGGTTTGGGGGAGAGATATTATTTATAGGATTGAGTATTTTTCCATTTTAGAGAAGATATAGAAGTAATGCATAGTATATCCATGTATTTCATGGAATTGTTGATAAAACATTTCTCTTCCATAAGAATGAGATAAGAGTCATCTATAAAATGGCTAATAATGAGTTGTTGATCAAAGTGGGTGAGAGAGATTCCTTTCACTAAGCCCCGATAAGAATATATGTAACAAAAATAACTAAACCCTTATGTAAAAAGGACATAGAGGGAGGAGGAGAAACAAAATCCTTTCATGATGGATCTAAATAACCCATACCTGGTAGATCTAGCATCATTGATAGTGATATAGGATCTAGAATTTTAAAATAAAATTTTGATAGTGTGGACAAAGTGAGGTCCAAAACCAAGAGCTTGTAATATAAAAATTATAAAATACCATTCAATATTATCATAGGCTTATTAAAACTCAATATTCAAAAAGGTATTTTTGATAAGAGACCCTCTCCCATTCCATACCTTCCTAGATAACAAGTAAACTTTCTAGAATATATCCATGTTGGATGAAACTAGTTTTATCACTTCTAAAAATGAGGGGAAGAAGATGTATGAGTTTTCTCAAGGATTTGAAAATTAGTCTGGCTTGAGGATAAATTGTTTAAACGTTAGACATTGAGAAGAGTAATATGTCTCCAATTAGAAATTTTATTAGGATCTCTAGTTTTGAACGATATTAATGTTTCCTTGATTGATAAGGTTTCCCAAGGAGTTAGACATCACAACTTCTAAATAGTATATGTTCAGATAAGGTACCACCATATTCCACATGACTTCATATAATTCACAAGAAAATCCATCAATGGAGGGGACATTATCAAAATCTGTTTGCATGGATACCTCTTTAATATTATAATAATGAGGGCCTATCATAGACAACTCTTTGAGCTTGAGAGACCCTGCAAGTAATAATTTGAATGCACTTCATGAGGGCATCCTCTCTTCGGGGGAAGAAGGTTGAGCTATGAAAACACCATGGTAGTGGTGCAAAAAGGGTTGTAGGGTGTTAGGTAGTTTGGTGAGTTTTTCATTAGAATTTTAAAAATATTTTATCCTAATAGCAAAATGTGTGAAACAAAGGAGAGAAAAAAATTATTTGGAAACTCTTTCACGAGTATGTAACCAATGCAATCTGGCAATGAGTTGTACCTCTATAGCTTTATACAATTCCCCAATTTCAATTTTATGTTTCCATGAGAAAATTGATTCTATAGGGGAACATTAAGAGGAAAGTTTTCAATCTCCCACTAGATCCTTTGGAATTCTGAGTAGATACTCACATTTAGAAATGTACCCTTTAACATTGTTAGTTGTGACAATACTCCTTTTCTAAGAAAAATATAAACATTCTATCACACTCAATACATCTTCTTGTCTCTCTCTCATAAATTTATTATTTTTACACATTGATATGTCATCAAAATCTGATTATAAATGCATAAAATTAGTATTTCACCTCTTCTCAACATGGCACATCTTTCATATTGCAAGCATTGTCACCCTATCCAAAACCGTATAGTTGGTTAGGATGTGGAATCCTTTCATGGCCAACTTGTGCGATGAATACTGGACCAATACATACCCCATCTTTGTTTTCAATTGAAATATATTATTTGGATCATTTCATCATCCTTGTTTGAACTTTTCATAACAAATTACCTTCATAACCATGTATAAGCAAGTCAATATCATTGTATTTACTTATTTGACAATCTCATGAGATCTCATTGAAAATAGGTACTCAATTATCCCTAAATCTTGTCAAAGTTGATGCACATCCATTAGGGAATTCACTACTATAGTTTTGAAGCATCAACCAGGTCAAAAAGTCTAGCTTCTCTCATTTCCAAGCATCCAAATATCCCAATTCAATGTCTTAGAAAGAGGAAAATTATTTGAAACATTGTTAAAGTGGTTTAAGTTTCCACACAAGTTGTATATATATATATATATATATATATATATATATATATATATCACATAATAGGTGGATAACTATGCATATTTTGAGGCCTCTCTAAAATAGTGTCAATGTAGGTAGTGCATGGATTACACTTCAACCCAAACACTTACCTTTTTCATAGGGTATTCCATCGATTAGGGTTTGATTTTGATTCAAATTATTTATATGATTTTACAAATATGTGACAATTAGGGTTTGAAAATAAAAAACATTCCAAACAAAGTAAAGGGAATAAGAAGTTATAGATCCACACTCTAAGAATGTCCAAAAATGTATATAAGGTCCAAGACCGTACACATGTTCATGGTAGAACTGTATAATTCCATCTTGGCACATTTCCAGCCTACAATATCAATAAAAATCATCTTTAGGTTCATTATTCCCAAACTCTTATTTTGTACATCCATATCTATCCTGTTTCATTATTTATAGCTAAGTGCATATCTCCTTTTATGTTTTTTAGTTTATGACATATCCTTATCACTAGTTTCAAGTATTACCTTTGCATTGTATTGATATTACATGATTAATGTTAGAATTTTATTAATCATAATAACCTCTATAAAAATATTACATCCTCTTTTAGTGCATGCATAACAACATTAGTTCAATTAAGGTGTAACATTTAGTGAACCCAACTCTTGAATCAAACATATATATTGTTAAAATCATAGTTTCCTTAGGTTCCCTTCTTTATGATCATATTATTCACTCTTGGCATTATCTTTCTGTTTTATATCATCATGATCAATCATAAAATATTTTATCACCTTTTCCTTAAGCCTAGGGTTCTTTCTCTTACCCTAGTATGAGATAAAATACCTTTAGTCAGTCTTGTAATCATAATTTGTGTAAAAAAAGGGACCCCTATGCCCATTCCCATTCTATTGGTACACAATGCAACCGTATGGTCCCTAATACTATCTCCTATTCTATTACTAGCATCTTTGCTAATTCTATTTTCACTGTTATCATTGAGCATGTCCAAGGTGAAGAATCTAATAATGAATTTGATAATAATTTCCATGGCCTTCAAGAGGATGAGGAAAAACATATTACACATTTTTATAAGAGAATCATACTAATATTGACAGTCTTCTATATACTACCCAAGATAAAATTCATAATGCTTCACTATCTAATATAGACAAATTCATTATTCCTACATCCATGGTGCCTAAATTAATGGGGGAATCTAATATTCTAGCACATCTCCATATCCATTCCTAAAACTACAAATATTTCTATATGCAATCAAAATAGTTTACACGATTCTTCTTCTAGGACACGAGGTCTTGAAACCCTTTTTCACACTTTACAAACTCAAATATTACAATTACAACAAGGTGTATTTTATTCCTCTCATGATATGGATTCTAATCATTTGTTTAATAACCCATTTACATATGAAATTTCTTCTTATCCTTTTCTTCTCGGTTATGTTTCTCCTAAGATTCCTAATTATGATTGAAATGGTGACCCTACAAAACACCTTTTATTGTTCCACATTGATTTCATTGAATATACATATAACGATATCTTACTGATATTTTTCATATAAGTATCAAGGATTTTTATTTATAATGGTTTTATGATCTCTCTTCACATTTTGTGCGGTCTTTTACAAGTTTGGGAATATCAATTGCTAGTAATTTTTTTATCAATATCGGGAAAAAGTTTCGTATGCTTAAATTTCTAAACTTCAACAAGGGTCTAATGAGCACATCAATGATTATGTTTTACGCTACAAGATTATCCTTACCAAAATGAACAATATTATGGATGATAACCAACTTAAAGATCTCTTTATAAAAAAATTACTTTCTCCTTCTCAATAATAAGTTATATCCAATAAGTTTCCCTCATTTAATCATCTATATCATACATTGAAAGATCGTGAAGCCAAGTTAGTACATATGAATAAGAGTAAGTATGTTGCTATCACTCCTATTGCATCTAATTCCAAGTTTATGATCAAATCTATATTAAATGGAAAGAATAATGAAAATAAGGATATTACCAAAGACATTATTAATGTCATAGCTCAACCTACTAAGTTTCAGTTACAACCTATATAAAGGTAATTTATGCATTTACCTTGTGCTCCACATATTGTGCTTAAAAATTACTTGAGTGCAATCTTGTATCTCTCCCTCTCCACCGCTTGAGGTTGATACAAGTAAGCCTCATGGTAATACTTCTGATGTTAATGCTTATTGTGACTATCATAGATGCATCGATCACCTCATTGATCGATGCATTACGCTTCGTTGTGTTATAAAATATCTTATTGATACAAATGCAATTGAATGGGAAAAACCAACTAAACCCTCTAAACATACTAATGATAATAAGAAACTAAAAATATTCAATGATCCACTTCCTAATCACAACATTGATAAATATACTTTAGAAGTGCACAATGCTCATCATGTGGTACCACCTCCTCCTTCTTATGATCACCCACTAGATGTAATGATTGACACTATCATTCATATGCCACCTTCTCCAATTTTTTTACTTTTGACCACTATGAGATAAATGACACTTTGTTGTCTTGGATACTATATATATTCATACATTTATTAATCAAGTACATATAAAAATTGTTTTGGTTTATCCATATAACTATTAGTGTAGGATATTATTTTCCTTGTATTTGTTTATTTACTTGGTTATTCCTACACACATGGGTTTTCCTATACTCATGGATTAGCTTGCTTAGGCATCATTTGACTATAATGGATGTCATAGGAGTTAAATCTAACTTTTATAGATGCCATGTGTCATAGGAGTTACTCTTGAACAATTATTTTGGGTATGGGAAGTTACATTTCTATTCTTAGTCTTTGATCACTATTCTAGGGGAAATTACATATTAATCTTCTATTTGTACACATCCTTTGAGAGATAATTCAATTATTGATTCATTTCATGTGTTGAGTATTAAAATTCATTCATTTGCATCTTCCTCTTTATGATTTCTCGATTCTTACAACTATATAGTGCATTCATTGAGCCATAATCCTCACACACTCTAATAATAACAAGCACATTTTTTTTTACTTTCAAGCTACTTAGTTCTCTTGGATAAACTAAAAAATAAATTGCATACAATTATAATCCCAAATTTAGACATATTATTATGCCTATTATTCTCGGCTCTATCAAGACAAAGGTTCCATTTCTAGTGACCTCTACTCTTAGCTCAGTTGACATGCATTTATGTATTCCTTGGTTACATTCTATTAAGGTTGTTGCATCTATATTATACCAACAAGTCAAGTTTATTTACCAACAAGTTTTCATGATTCAAGGTATTCCTTTTGAGGATCATCTTCCTATGTTTCATAGTCACCATTGTATAATTTGTACTCTCACTCCTAGGTCTCTAGACAAGCCTTATACTTCACATGCCATCTCTATTGGCTCTCAACTTCTAGGTATCTAGATCAACCTTCCATGTCACATGCTATCTCTAGTGGCTCTCACTCTCATAGGATTCCTCATAGGTCTTCAAGACCATGCATTACCTTTATTGGATCTCACTCTTCTAGTCCTCCTCATAAGTGTTTTCTGTCACACACTTATTCTCATGGATCTAGTTTACTTAGTTCTCCTCACAGAATTCTATGACATATATTATTACTTCTACACCACTTGCACATGAACATCATTATTTGGCATAGTTGAGGCCCGATCCTCCCTTTTCCTCTAAATCTGATTTGTCACCACATGCAAATATCATTGTGTAGATCTTGTGTTACTCTTCTCTATAAATATTTAAATTCAATATAAAAATAGCAGGAATTCTATGACACGTATTATCAATTCTACACCACTTGCACATGAGCATCATTATTGGGCACAATTGAGGCCCGATCTTCCCCTTTCCTTTAAATCTGATTTTCCACCACATGCAGATATCACCTGGGTAGCTTTGTGTTACCCCTCTCTATAAATAGTTAAATTCAATATAAAAATATTCAAATATTTACAAAAATACAAAACCATGACCTATACACATAGCTTGAATTGTTAGCACTTTACATTACACATGTTGTTTGTCACTATGATTTGATAGATATCATATGTTTTATCTATAATATTTTTGGTTGTGGAGCTTGATCTTATTGGTTAACACGCTTATTCCAAAGCTAGCAAAGAGATGATTTGGTTACATGAGTTTCTTGATGAGTTGGAGAACAAGAAGAAGTTAGGTAAGATGCATAGTGATAGTCGAGTGCTATACACCTAGCAAAGACCTCCACATTCCAATCTAGGATGAAGCATATATAGACACGACACCATTTCATTTGGACAACTTTGGAGGAAGATAAATCGAAGTTGGAGAAGATTCATACCAATCATCAAAATCCCTGCATATATGATGGCCAAGGTGGTTGCAGAGGAGAAAATGAAGCTATTTGTAGCTTCAGTTGGTCTTCAAGAATGATTTTGAAGAAGAAAAACATGCCACATATAAATTGAAATTGTAGACACCTATAATTTGGTCTACATGATCTTATTATTAAGATCATACTAAATATCCTAGTCTCGTGTTAATTTACTACACTACGCAAGTAAAATACCCTTTCTAACCTCTTATAAACCCCCTAAACCATGATAATCCCTCTCTAACCAGATGCTATAATCTTATCTCCTTTAATAAACCTTGTTTAGGTTAATTAACCCTCCTATTGACTTTCTAAAGAGGATTTGATTGTATAAAAAAATATATTACCTTTCCAAATATCCACTTAGCTTCCTAAAATCCTATTCACACCTCCAAATATGTATTTAAAAATCAAAATTTTGACTCCTTTTTAGTCCCAAATGCATCCAAAACATCCTTTTCTCAAATCCAAAAACTATAAATAGAGGGACACCCTCCCACCTTTTCGAAAAACTCTCTCTTTCTCTCTCATTTATGATTTAGGTCATGTTTAGGTCTCTGTTAGAGTCATTTCATAGTTTATTTGAGCTATTTACTTGTTATTTGCTAATACTTTCAAAACTTTCGATAAATAAGAGAAGCCATTAATGGTGAGCTTCCATTATTAAGCTTTTGAAACATCAATAAACACAAACCTGATTGCTAGAGATTTAATAGATTCACTTATAGATAGCTTTCATGTAGTATAGAGCTAATATAGTCATGTTTAGAGGTTGATTGTTTGTTTCAAACTTTATAATATGCATGTAAATAGGTAGCTTTTTCTTATCTCTAATCTCATGGTCATTGACTTTTTGTGTAAAGCTTTTGGGGCCTCTTTTGAGTTCTTACCCCCATTTCATAAGCTTTTGCAAACTTTTCATTGCACACATTTGGCACACCCAGTGGGACATACCCCATAGTCCTTTTGAAATCATTTCTAAGCTTTGTATGTCCATTTTTAATCATTATAGAGCTTTCTAGGGTTAAAATGCTTATCTTTTGATAGTTTTCATGTTTTAAGCAAACTAAATATCCCTTTTGCTTAAACATTTAATGAGTACATGTTAGAAATAGATTTCCTTGATAAAAAACTAACCTGGTTGTTTCTTAAAAATTTCATTTCCGTGAATTTTTAAGTTTTTGTAGGGGTACACGCAGGTTTCTTGGATCGACGTGTCTTCGCCGAAACCCTAACACACATGTCAAATTGGTCATGCACCCATTTGGTTGTATTTTTCTCTGTGAGGCCATTTACAAAGGGTCACGTACTATCGAATCATCAACATTTACGTTGACTGTCATGCGTATCCATGTCTTTGGAAGCGTAGGTGTATTTTTGGCATATTGTGTTGATTCATCTTTTAGCTTATAGGCGTATCCATCGAAGGAAGGAGGCATCTCTATTGAAACCCTAGCGTACATATCTCTTAGACCACGTAGGTGTTATAGCTTACTATCATAAATTTTTTCCATGCATACACATCGATATGTGTGTGTATCCATTAGTTGGGGACGTGCATGTGTCATTATGTGGCACACAAGAGTTTGAGTTAAAAATTGGAATTTCTCTTCAATCTGTAAGATCATTTTTTTTGGGTTTTTAGATAGTTATTCACTGATTCTAACAAGTGATTGCAGGTTTCTTTCGATTATGTGTGACTAATGTAGTTTAAGTGTTTTATTTTCTTATTTAAAGGGATATTTTCGAAGTGTGTATGCTCTTCCCTCAAACCTTCTAAGCGATCTTGGGAATAAAAAAAACTTCTAAAAACCTTTTTATTGATTTTAGAACACTTACTTTATGCTTCCTAAATGGATCGATCTTTCAAAATTGGTTAAAATGAACTCAAAATTTTGTAAAAACACTTAAAGTATTTTCCATAAAACATTTTTTAGTTAAGTTTCTGCGTTATGTATGCTCTTCCTTCGCATCTTTTGGTAATATTAGGAATCAAAAGCAACACACAAAGTCTCTTTTGGTATCATGATATTTTGTGGAAAATTACTAACCATTTACATATAGAACCGAAAACATTTGTCAAAGAAAAGAATTGCCTTAAGCTATAATAATGGGGGTGGTTCTAGGAACCCTAAAGTAATCCACCACTACATAACCTTGTGAATGAAATAGGAAGTTCTCCAACTTACCCACTTGAATAGATTTTATATTGCAACTTAGAGTCAAAGTTATTTGCATCGTGACCCCAATGACGATACAACTGAATTCACTTGTTGCTAATTATATCAAAAGGGGGTAAAACAAAGCCGAGATACTCCCAAACTAGTTAGTGTGACTCTTTGGGTAAATTGAACTCACATTTAGAAAAACTGTTGACACCTAGTTGAGTGATCTTATTAGGAAATCCATTTTTTTGGAGCCCACTTTGCTAGTCCATTGTTGTGTCTTGTCAAGCCATCATGAAGTGACGACTTACTTGGAGTCTGAACCTTGTTTTTGAACAAGGAAAAGAGTCCACTTGAGTTAGATCTAAGTGTCTTTCATCATGAAATTAAACAATGTATCACTTAGCTTGGTTTCTTTCTCACCTTCGGATGAGGTGAAACTTTGCCCAAGTGGTGCTTAGTTTATTTTCATCTTTTGATATATACCCTTGCATTCTTGTTTCCCATTTGGGACGAGAAGGATGCACAACTTGCAAGTCTTATCAAGGATAGTATTCGCCACATTTTTGTTTGTTTATGCTCATCCATGTTTGCGGCTAGGTTGTTAAACGTCTAAAGTGTGTAAATACATTTTCATGTCTTTGATAGTCCTTCAATCTTGATTTCAAGATCATCTTCATTGCTATGATTTTGGTTCATCATTATTTCTCCTTAAGTTGTTATTTTTACTTGCATTCTAGCTATACAATTATGGTACTTACATCGTGTTTTCATTTTTTGTGAGAACTTGGTGTAAGTCCCTTTATGTACTATTACGTTGCTCGCACAACTAAATAACTTCTTGATATACTTATACCTAGTTTCAGTTCCAACGTCATCTAAGTATTTTAAGCATGTCAATATTGCCTTGTGTATACCGTGATAACATCATCTTGATAACAACACCTTGCTTGCTAGGTTAATGTGTCAAGATAGTGTTGTTATGCTATCCACATTCGTAACTTCCATTTTTTAAAAAACTTGGGTTTTGTTGGTATTTAAGATGGTCTTAGTATATCTCATGGAGAGATCGCATCAATATCACTTTGGCATTTAGGACTTGTTAGTATTCTAAATCGACCTATGTATTGATAAGGTATTACCACTAATCTACCTTGAGCCCTTAGTTTGAATCATAGTTTAGGGTATAGTCTTGCTAAATGACATTTTGAGTGATTGTCTGTTTTTGCTAGAGTGTTCATATGATTGTTCTTTGAATGATAACAGCTACATAGCATTACATATAGAACACACTAGGATATTTTTGCCATCAGACAAATTACACAACATATGCCTAGGTTTCATACAAATTTGAAAGCATTTAGACAAAACCTAGTATAACTTTTACTGGTAATGCCTAGAATCACGAAAATGACATCTAAACCAAATGAACATGACTTAGAAGAAAATCATTTTGCATCCTTCCCATGCAATTATGGAGGAAGCACATGGTGGGATTGTAGGAGGACACTATGCAGGAAATGCTACCGTGCAAAAGATTTTATTAGTAGGGATTTGGTGTGAAACCATCTACAAGGATTGTATTGAGTTTTACAAGGCTGTGACCACTGCCAATGCCTTGGAAAACCTAGAAAGAGAGATGAAATTCCTTTATGACCAATAGCCAATGCTTGAACCATTTGAAAAATGGGCAATTGACTTTGTAGGGCCAATTACACCAGCCACGTGAAGGACTGGTTCATAGTATATCATCACTTGCATTGATTACTTGACATGGTGGGTAGAGGTAGCACTACGAAGGATTGCACCATAGTGACAGTTGCTAGATTTTTATGGGAGAACATAATCAATAGGTATGGTTGCCCTTTAAGTTTAACAAGTGATAGGGGTACACACTTTCTCAATGAAACAATCAGGATTCTATTAGCACAATTTATGGTGACTCATCATAAAACTACCCATATCACCCTCAAGAAAATGGAACTGTTGATTTATTTAACAAGATACTAAGTCAAACATTGACTAAGATGCGTGACGTTGTAAGATAAGATTGAGATGAAAAAGTATCATTTGTTCTATGGGAATACAGACAACCTACAAGAGGCCGAATAAGGCCACACCATTTTAATTGGTGTTCGGCGTGGAGGCTATTTTACCGATTGAATTCATGTTACCATCGCTGCATATAACACGCGTAGGAGGGTTAGGTGATGAGTAGGAACTAGAAGATGGAGTTAGAAGATAGAAAAAGTAAGACAAAAGGCATGGCATGATCATCATATCAAGAATAAGAAGTTTGAGGTTGGACAGATGGTGTTGTCATATGATTCCAAGTATCTTCACGATCCTGGGAAGTTGAAAGTACATTGGTTGGGACTTTATATCATTTCATACATTCTTGATTTAGGTGCTTGGCGATTACAAGTGTTGGATGGGACAAGGTTACCAGGTCACTTCAATAGGAGTAGGATAAAGCCCTATTATAAATAAGTCTTCTTGGTGTTTATAATAAGGTTGTATTTCTAGTTAGCTTAGAATTTCCCATTATGATTTTTATTTTCTTGTGTTTCCCTTTCTCATTTCTTGTTCCTTTCTTTTTATTTCATTTTACACCTTGTGCGCCTGGTAACCACATTATTTTTTTCCCAAGGTTATGCATGCGCAGAGGACCACACATCTATTTTAGTGCGGGGTGGAGTGATGTGAAGTATAGGCCTATAATACAAGTTGAAAGGCCCAAGTATAAGGAAGCGTGTAAGGTGGAGAAAGTGCGTGAGGAAATGGTGGATATTGGTGTAGACACCAAATTTGGGTCTTACGACTCCCTGTACCCCGTATCTCGTCCTACAACATAACCCTACCTCACCACCTAAACCTTACACACTTAACTATTTATTAATTACCTTATAATTAATAAATCCACATCTCCAAACCTGCCACCTCACCTCGCCACCTCACTATGACCTAGCCCTAACCCTAAACTAACCTAATTAAGACCTATGACTTGGTCCATACCCACACCCATGACTCATCACCCCTCACCCGCACTAACACGAACCTAATAATGACTTGACCAAGCCCATAACCGACCCCTTCGGGAGAAAAGGAGGAAAAGTTGGCTATTTTACTAAAAATAGCCACTTTCACCTAACCGACAACGGTCCTTATTCGACCACTGTCGGTTACGTAACCGCCATCGGTTGCTGTAAATGCCCTCCCTCAACCAAAAGAAAGGAGGAGGAAATTCATTTGCAAGATCCGGAATCCATTTGCGGAGGAAATTCATTTGGAAGATCCAGAATTCATTTACAGAGGAGAGGATCGAGCCCAAGACTGTAACTGATCAACGAGATCACTGTCACACTCATCCAAGCATTGGGAGAGTCAGAGGATAGCTTCATCAGCTCACTTTCGAGGGTCGGATCATCCCACCTGAGCCTTTCCTTCGTCACCACATTCCTCGGACCTGTATCCTCATCAGAAAGAAGTAAGCAGTATCTTGTATGCTTCTAGGCTCCATTTCGTGAACTTTTGATTGATAGTAATTATAAGCTCACCCCTGGATCTAATACCCGGCAGCACCCAGCACCTACCCTTCATTCATCCATCCTCATATTGCCCAGAAGATAGCTCTCTCACTCTCTGAATCTTCTCTATCACCCTACTACTCCCCTCAACCATCTACCAACCTTCCAAACCTCATAACCACCTTACACCAACCTGCATTAAAAATCCCTAAATCGCTGCCCCTACCGATCTCGGTTATTCTCTACCGGTGTACGGTTACGGTAACCACGATCGGTTATCTTTCGACCACCATCAGTCACTGTGACTTATACAAAAACTAGCATTTTACCTATTCACTTCAAAACAACCTCAGATTCAGTCTGGTCTATCCCTCTAACTTGATCTGAACATGTCAATAACCAGTGACCAAACAAACAACATGACGTTTTATTATTGGTAGTTTAGTCTCTATTGCTTTGTAACGAGATACCTAAATTGTGAGTTTGCAATAGCTTCTTTATTATCGTTTGCATCAATTTGTATTGAAAGGAACCGACCACCTTTGAAAGGAAGTCTAATATTTCCTGGTCCTAAGGCAGTTCCCTCATTTATTGTCTAACTAAAATCTGGTGGTCTTGCATTCTTATTTACAGGTAGTCCTTCCCAGACAAAAAGGAGCTCTTCAAAATCAATCTAATCCCTCTATGGTACGCGCACACCTTCCTAACACTCAATAGGTATTCCTCCTAGCCCTAACCCTTATCTGTTTCTCAAGAGAATGAAAGGATAGAAGCAACTCTATTCCGGGATGAAATTCTGTGCAAAACAATTGGATTATGGTGTCAAAAAGGATTTGCAAAAACCACATACATAAAGGATGAAGAGCACATGAACAAAATGAGGTAGGCGAGGGAAACAATTTTGTAAAGGACAAAAGAAGTTCCTTCAAAGGTCTTGTGTGGACGAGCATGTAAGAATATTCGGTCGTGTTGGATTTTTGCATGCTAGAAGGTTATAAAGGGTTTTTCGCACACAGGATGTGGTGCGTGGGTAAAGGCACTTAAAGTCAACTTAGTGGAAAAATCCACATTTAATGTTAAAATACATTGGTAGGTGGTATAGAATTTAATGCTAGAAAGAAGCAAAAACTATAAATACAAGGTCGGGCAAGTCATTTGTTACCTTGCGATTACAAAGTGAAAGAAGCTCTTGCGAACTAGAGCATCCAGAGAGAAATTTGTGCAAAGAAAGGAGAAGAGAAATTTGAGTGTGCATCTAGAGTAGATTTGTGAACCAAAAGAAAGGAGTACATGGGCATGAGGAAGGTTGTGTGAAGAGCACCATCTTGTGGAAGGATTTCCTAGTTAGGGTTTTGGCAACTAGGGCACAAAGAAAGAAGGATTCATTTTAGGAGTTGAAGCTTTGGAGTGAGCTTTGGGATTGAGCGAGAGTAGTAGAGTAGAGCAAGAGGAAGGAGTATTTAACTTCATCCCAAATAGAAAATATGACACCCATGAAATTAACCGTTTCACTGAAGAAAACAAAGGGCAAGGGAAAGGGAAAGCAAATTGCTATTGTCGCGAGCACCAACAAAGAATGGTACGTGGAAATGTATTACCCAGATGGGGTATTGCTAGGAAAAGAGTGGGAGTCACACTTATGAAATATGGATGTAAGTGATTATAACCATCACACAAGCACAACCGAGAAGGAAATGATGCTAGAGTTGGTTTGACCAACTAACAAAAGGACGCTAGATAGAATTCCCATTTACAACGATGAGGTGAAGGTCAAATTAGAGAAGGCTAGATTATTACAACTATATGAGTTGCCTTACTTTGGCAAGCCTAAGTGCCTTTACCAATGGTTGATGTCACACGTGCATGAGGATCATTTTTATTTCACGGGGTGCAAGATGCACATCACACCACAACTGATATCCAATTTCATAGGCCTCATTTGTGAAGGAGATAGCATAAATGATGATCTGAGTGACAAGGAGGCTATCAAGGAGACTGTAGCCACATATGAATACAAGAAGGGGTCATGATACTTTGACATCACCAAGATTCCAGACCCAGTTATGAGGATGGCCGTGCACTTGGTGACCAAGCTCAATGATCAGGAATGATGGACACTAAGTAAACAAGGCATGGATAAATGTATACCATAAGATATATGAAGGAACCATCTACAACTTGTCTTCTTTCATCATGGATGAGATTATAAGCAGTGCGCAGGAGGGAGAGAAGATACTCTTTGGTAACATCCTCCTCACCATTTTATTTTTAGAGATTGGAGTGCTCGATGGGCTAAAAAAATTTGTTTGGGAGTATCCAGAAGAGGATCCCTCACTGCAAAAAGGTTTGTGAAATACACTTGTGAAACCATGACGATTTCGCTCACAAAGCATGCCACGGAGAAGTGGTATAAGTGAATGCGTGACACATTCGGGGATGAGTGAAGGATCACGAGTAGTTTTCCATGCTCATGAATGGAGAGGAAGAATTTGCAATGTACCAACACTTTTGCATTAGTAGATTTATATTGACAGATGGGAATATGAGTCCATGGTGCAAACTACCCTTCTACTTCATCGCGTAATACTTACAAACTAGAGTTAATCGGTTCAAGGAGGCCAAGAGACTAAGGTTTGAACTTAGTGAGGTAGATATAGACCTTTAGGAGTTGCACTGAAGCTCACCTACCCAAAGAAGTATGCATATGTGGAGAGATATGTCTCCCACGAGATACAGATGATGAAGCCTTTAACGCTACCGATTGTAGGAAGGACCACAACAAGGGTGTATCTATGCATAAGGCCAAAATTTGAAAAAGGTGCTTACTTGGAGAATGATGTCTCCATCCTTGAAGACCCTACAGGAAGGAAGAATGCCGCACCTAGAAAGAAAAAAAGAGAAGAGGTGCAGAAGGCACCAAGTGTTCAAACCACACAAATAGTGAGCATGCCAGAAGCAAGTACTAAGCCTAGTACTTACACACAGAGAAAGAAATATCCTATCAAAGAAAATACCCCAGAAGAAGAGGCACCAGAGCATGAAGAGCCCCTTACCCATGAGGAATTTCCAATGAAGACATCACCTATCAAAGAAAAAGAAAAAGAAGTATCTCCTATACTGGAATCCCAATAAGGGAGAAGCAGAAAGTGACTGAGGAGGAAAATTCAGAAGAGATAGAAGCTCTAGATGCCTACATCAGCAACAAGGATGATGATGATGAGCCAAAAGGAGGTGAAGACCATCCAATCTATGAGATACATGATTTTGAGGAAGAAGGAGATGAGGAATATAACAAAGGAGATGATGAGGAGGAGGAAGAAGAAACTGAGGCCCAAGGCAAGGGGGTAGGTGGGGAAGAAAATACAAAAGATCAAAGGACCCCAAGCCTAAAAAAGGAACAAGTAGATGAGGCCATAGAGAGAGAAGTGGAAAAAATCATCAAGGACCTAGTGGAACAAGAGGTAGAACACAACGCGGATGAGGTGATGAAGGAAGTTGAGGAGGAAAGCATAGGAAAATAATATGGCAGCATGGGAGGAGATCCCAGTTTGGCTGTAAGCTTTCCAAGGGTCACACGCATAGGGAGGAAGAGAAAAAAACCAGTGCAAGGTCAAAGAAAGGGCTACATCAATGATCCAAACAAGGTGTTGCACGCATGCTTCGAGCACCATTCGGTGGAACAACTCTTAGCCATAGGTTCATTTGATGAGGAAGTTGCATACCCTCGGACAAAGAAAATTTTATCATCAGAATTTGAGTCCCGTATTGATGAGCCCAAATTTGAAATAAGCCAAGGAGAATTGTTAAAGGTGCTAAAAACAAAAGGAATAAACCCCTTGGTGAACACCCAACAATTATCAGATGAGAAAATCTACAACACGCTCAACAAAGTCTCAGTTGAGGTTGAAGCCAGGCTCTTTGGAAGAAATGATAGGGTGAAGTTCCTAGAGGCAGAGCTGGAAAAAAGGAGGAAGAGATCCTTGAGAAAAGCAAGGACTTGAAGTAGGAGGAACTAATCAATGCTTAGTTAAGGCATGAGTTAAAGGATAAGAAGGAAAGAGTGTACAAGGCATACAAGAAGATAGAGATGATCACAGATTCCATTGTCTTGAAGCATCCAAACTTAACACTGCATGCATAAAAATATGGATCATCCTTATAATGCCTAGAGGACTTGACCCGTATACTCACTATGGAGAGGTGACCACTTGCCTTAGAATCTATAGAGGAGGCGTTGGCGTGCCAAGAAAAATAAAATAAGATGAAGGTTGTGGAAATTGTTTCTCAGTACAAAAAAATCCTCGTCGATGTAAAATTTTCCATGCAAGTTGTTGAGGCTGCCTATGATAATTGCGTGGATAGGGATAGAGTGGAAAGTATCTTGGTTGCCACCCATGAAGTAGAACTCAAGGAGTTCTAGGAAAAGAACAAGGGGAACAAGGTTGAGTGAGAAAAAATCCTAGCTAAAGTAGAAAAGAAATCAGAGGCCATTGAGACCTTGTGGGGATCAATCAAGGACCTGGATGAAGGAATTATACCCCCAAATCACTCGGAGGATGGACGTGCTCAAGAATTTGGGAAAAAAATTGAGGAGATCGTAGAGACAATGAGCGCTAAGAGAGAGGAGATGAGTTTTGAAGCAAGTAAGCGCCTTGGTGGGTGGCCTCTGTCGAAGCTCAGAATGAGGTCAACACATGGGGAAAGTTAGAAGAAGAATTAGGGAAGGATTTCCCTCTCCTCCGAAGTAAACAATTTCCCCATTTCTTCATTCCTTTATTATTCCCTTCTAAACATTTATAAGGATCCACCATTCTTTATTTCTTTATTGAAGAGTGTTTCTGTGGACGGAGAATAGGCGTAGTGTCGGGTGATGTTGGGCCCCAAAATATTAGCTAAAATACAAGAAGGCACCTAGGTGCACGAGACCAAGTTGAAAAAGGGTGTGTGGGTTGAAGGCGCATAAGGAAGGGTCCTAGCAGTAGGTTGTAAAATATACGGCGCAAGCGAAAGGAAAAACAATTTTTGTACTTAGCCGTATTCAACATCTTAGGAAGCACACAAGAAAAGCACGACTCTTGTGGACAAGGTGCCAACTTGGTGACTGTGGGATCAAAAAGGAATATTCTAGGCATGTGATGGAAGGTTCTAGAAGACATCATTACAAGGAGTGGAGATCTCGGATCTGTGAAGGCATGCTCCCATGGAGGACCACTTCAACACTTGGCAACCGATCTGTAATTTCGAAAGGCATGGTGGTGGGTGCTAAGGTTATAAATACAAGTGCTTGATAGAAGAAATATATAGATAGAGAGTGTGGAGAGTGCGGAGGAGAGAAAAGAGAGGCAAAGCCATGTAAAAACATAATGGAGGATGTTATGGGTTAGGGATTAGGAGAGCTATGTAAGTAATGACACATTTAGAGGGATGGGTCTACATTCTTTTTATTTTTGCAATATGGTGAGAATAATGTAGTTTTGATGCATGAATTGACTCTGCATTATTATATAAGGGTTTTTCATGACCTCAAGGGATTATAATGTGGTTATTGAATATGATAATATGAATACAATGCTTTGTTATAAATCATCTTTGTGTTCAGGAGTATACTACTTATGCATTTCCTTTCTGTATGAACGATTTCTATATGCTGCTTATTATTTCGCATTTTCTGGATGTAATGAGATAACAACTCATTCTAGGCTCTTAGAATGTGGCATGGTTCTTTTCTTCTCATTTCCATTTGAATATCTATTATAAGATGATGCATTCTCACAAGACTCACATAAAGGAGAGACTCGGTGCCTACGCGTGCCTCGGGTGAGTGCCCAATTCTGTTGGGTGATAGGATGACATGTATGGGATTAAAATATTGGTCTAAGGGTATAAAATATGACTACAAGGTCATGCCTTTAGACTCAAGAATGCTGGGGCCAACTATCAACGCGTAATGATGGTCATCTCCATGACATGATGAATGAAATCATGGAGGATTATGTTGATGATATCTTAGCAAAATCCAAAACCAAAGGAGAGAACCCGGAAGTGTTGAGACATATTTTCTAGCATCTTCAAGATTACAAAGTATGTTTGAATCCTAGGAAGTGTGTCTTTGGCATTTTTCAGGGAAACTCCTAGGTTTCATCATTTCACAGAGAGGAATAGAGGTGGATCCTGCAAAGGTTACAACTATCACAAAAATGCCTCCACCTAAAAATCTCAAACAACTAAGAAGTTTACAAGGAAATATTCAGGAAATTTGTCATTTCATTTCACATCTTGCAAATAAGTGCCATCCATTTACACATCTCCTCAAAAAGAATTTACATTCAACCGGGACTAGATCTAGCCAAAAGGCATTTGCACAACTTAAAGAGTTCCTTGTCAACTTGACCACACTCATGCCACATACTCCGGGTGAACCTCTCCTATTATACATTTCATCTACCTAATTTTCTATCAATACACTCGCTTATCCAATATGACCTAGACCACAGAGAAAGGGTGGTTTATTACCTTAGTTGCACCTTGATTGCCTATGAACTAAATTACCCACAGATTGAAAAGGATTTCCTGGTAGTTGTCTTTTCCTTTCAGAAATTGTGTCATTACCTCCTGAACAATAAGACCAAGCTAATATCCAAAGTTTAACCTCTCAAGTACATCTTATCCAAACCCTCCCTTATGAGATGAATGGTTAATTGGATCATTCTCCTAACTAAATTTGATATTGAATTTCTCAACTAAAAGTCATTGAAGGAAAAGTATTGGTTGATCAGTTAACAAAAGATCCTCTATTACGGATGGAACCTTTGTGTCTGGATTTTCTAGATACATCCATAATATATGTTAAAGATTCAGCAGAGTGGCAAGTCCATTTCGATGGATCATTCACCTTCCACAGATCAAGAGAAGGAGTTGTACTCATCACTACCACAGGGGAGATCATTCTAAGGGAATTTCATTTGGGATTCCCTTGCACTAATAACATTTCATAATATGAAGCACTCATTTATGGTCTTAAGTTGGTATCACTTTGAATATTAGACAACTACGAGTCATTGGTGACTCCCAACTTATTATTAAACAAGTTAATGATGAGTATAAGGTTAAAGATGAAAAGATTATTCCATATAAGAAATTGGTTGAGACCTTGAAGGAATATTTTATATAGATTATCTTTGAACAAAAACCAAGGTCACACAATAGATTAGTAGATGTCATTGCTACTATCGGATCACTATTGTGCATTCCACCTTAGGCAAGTAAAATGTCATTCTTTGTAGAGCATTTACCCACATATGATATGCTAGAGTCATGTTTGGCATGTGAAGTTGTTGGTCCCTTATCCCCTTGGTATGACCCTATATTTAGATACCTACAAGATGACACATTTCCCCCAAACATTACCCATTCTCGAGAAGAAGGATCTTATCTGCTGTATAGACCATTACACCCTCCTAAGAGGCACCCTTTATCATCATGGCTATGACAGAATCTAATTCACTATTTGGATGTTACTAAATCAGTTCACGCTATTAAAGAAGTGCAAAAGGTATTTGTGGAGCGCACACTAGCGAGTATGGTCTTGGCTAAGAAAATCTTGAGGGTGGGTTATTATTGGCCCACCATGGAAGTAGAATGTTGTAATTTTGTAAATAAATGTGAGCTATACCAAAAGTATGGAAACTTAATACATGCGCCAACATAGGATTTGTAGCCTATTGCAACACCTTGGATGTTTTATAGGTGGGGCCTATATCTCATAGGGAAGCTCCATCCCACCTCATCAGATGGTCATACCCACATTATCACCAACATTGAGTATTTTAATAAATGGGTAGAGGCTGTCCCTTTTACTCATGTCACTTTGGTGCACAAATTTCCAAGTTCACTATGAATCACCTTATTTGCTGCTATGACATTCCTTCCACCATTGTCACCGATAATGGTAAGTCCTTCAAGAATAAAATGGTCAAAGTGTTATACCAACTCTTTTAGATTCAATGCATTTGGTCCACCCCTATTACCCTCAAGGTAATGGGAAAGCTAAAGGTGCTGATAAAAATCTTGTATGGATCTTGGAGAACATGGTAAGTAAGGCGGCCGTAATTGGAATTCTGAGATACATACTTCCCTCTAGGCCTATTGAACCTCCATCCACACTCCTATTGGTACGACCCCATATTCACTAGTCTATGAAACTGAAGCCATCATACCCTTGGAAGTGGAGCTTCCTTCCCTGAGAATATCACTTTAAGACTATCTTGATAAGGATGAAGACTATAGAGTTTCTCGGCTAATAGAGCTAGAGATATTGGATGAAAATCATATGAGAGTGTTTAATCACCTAAAGGTTTACCAAAATAGAGTATCAAGAGGATATAACAAACAAATCATTCATCATGAATTCGATATAGGAGATCTTGTTCTAAAAGAAAATCAGAAGAACACTATCAAGAAAAAAGAAAAGAAAGGTAAATTTGAGGCTAACTGGTTAGGACCTTATGTGGTGGTTGCTAAATATGGATCATGAGCTTATAAAATGACATACTCAGATGGTGAAGAGATTCCAAAACCTATGAACACCATGCATCTCAAGTGGTTATACGCTTAAGTATGGCACAAATATCAGAAAATACCTAAAAAGTAGAAAAACATAGAAAAACAAGCAAAAAAATTAGAAAATCAAGAAAACAATAAAGAAAAAAATAGGTCATTCAAGTGTGAAAACCATGCAATTGTGGCACATTGGATTGGTCCTTGGGTGAAAACTAGTTTCCGGTGCTCAAAGAGGGTTCACTGTTCACAAGTTACTCTTATATTCAGATAAATGACTATTAGTGTCATATAAGTATGGTTCCCCTTGTCAGGTCTAGGAACCTTTCCCTGAGTCTACTTCACCAAGCCATGATCTGGATTGTTTGTTCTTATATCTGTGTGAAGGAGTTGCCTTTATATATTCCCATCTAACTTTGGGGTGCCTTCACATTTCACCTTCTTGAACATACATGCGTGGCATTATGCCTTTTGTATATTCCCACATCATGTTGGGGGAATCCACACTTCTTTGTCGTTAGGCCTCACTTTCAAACAAACCTTAGAAAACACAAAAAATTCAGAAAAGATATACAAAAATCTAAACATTCAAAATACCCCCTTCTAGGGACAATGCTACATCTGTTGGCATAACATTGTCTTTAGGAAACCCCGAAAACAATGTGAACAGTAGCCTTGAAAAGTTGTCTTTCATGATGACACCAAAAACAATGGAAAACATGTCAAAACTATCCCGAAAAATAGAGTTTTAGTTTGTTGGTTTTATTTGTTTTGGTTTTCTTGCTTTATTTGTCGTTTTTCAAGTGTTGATTGCATTTTGTACATTGGATTCATTTGTTTAGGGTTAAGTTCTACTTAGCTATTGCATTTAGTTTGGTTGATCTAATATTGATTTTATTCTGTTTTTGTTTTCCATTGCATTGTATGATATGTTTACAAGATTGAGTTCAAATGCTTACTTTAGTTGAGTGTTTACTTAATTCATTGCATTAGATTCACTTTGCATGCTTATGATTATTTGTAGTCTGTTATTTATATCAGGTTGTATTTGTAAATCAATTGTACAAAATTGTTTTCATCATCACGAATATCACATCTATCATCTATCATCACATCTAAACATCATCAAAATACATCATATATACAGAAAATGCTAAGTTTTACATCATGCATGTATACTAAGATAATCATTGCATATCGTATCATCAATGGGGATAAGAGAGGTTACGCATAATCACAAATCTATCCCCCCGTGCCAATATAATATAATATAATCCCAAATGCTAACATCTACAAGAGTATCTCGTGTCAAAAAAATATGATATCATCTAAAGATATATCATCAATATAAAAACATGTGGTACATCATCAATGTCTAGCATGAAATATACATAGGAAATGAGAATCATACATCACCATGATACACTCATCCTACATCTATAAACATGAATCATCATCATAAGAAACATGTAAAAATTGACAATATAAACGATCGAATGTCCATATATACCATATATAAATATCTGTTTGAAAAGTAGATCTACATCATCGATACAAAATCTGCCATCTAAAGGGCATGAATCAAAACCGAGCCTTCATCAAGAGACATAGTAAAAAAATGATACATTAGTACATACATCAATCAAAATAAGCCTTCATAAGAGGCATGCATACATACATATGTCAAGTACAAAAAGAGAGAGTCAACCATGACTCTCGCCCTCTCCAGGGATCCTGGTCTATGGCCTAGAGGATGAAATGATAGTTGGTGTGATGGGCTAGCTCCAGGTGTACCAATCTACCATCCGGTGGCTGATGTACTTATCTAACCGACCATCCCGAACTTCATGATCTAGAGCCTATCCTACTCACATCTAGCTGATCAAATGGTGTAACCCCTCCCTTGCTGAAATTGCATGATGGTAGGTGACCTTGTAATACGAGGCCTCACCACTGGCTCTCATAATGTCTTGAATCATCTCTGTATCCCAAAAATTCGTGGCTACCTCTGCAGTATAATATTACTCCCCTGTCAGTCTACCAATATCAGCATTGGGCTATCTCAAGGTGGAAACCTGCTGATCTCACATCACCTTTGTAATAGTCTGGACCGAGCTCGTACCTAATCTCTCTTGATAGTAACACCCTACACTTGTGCCTAGGTGCGGTCCCATTTGTATAGTGACACCCTATGCATGTGGCTACACGATATAAGAGGCTCAATATCCGAGCACCCTACGCCGCTAACCGCCTAATCTCGATTCTACCATGCTCCTCCATCTCCACCATGGGCGCTGGGCTCTCGCCTAGTCTCTCTTTGCTTTTGCTACCTATAACTATGCTATGTCTAGATCTCTCTTAGATGTTACTTATAACTAGATGGCTATCACCACTTGCAACAGTTGTTGAAATGCAACTAACTGTCCATCATCTTTACCACCTGGATCATGAGGTGGTGGACCCTGCTGTGGAAACACCTACTGTAATAGAACATATATCCTAGCTGGAATACCTACTGGAGGAAATTGTATATTAGGATCTTGGGGCACTTATCTCCACTTACCCCTAGGCCCCTGTCCACAGCTGGCTACTGTAGTGGAGGACCCTATCCCCCACCCCCATCATGACATTTGTCATCAAAAGGATCATCATCCTCATCATCATCCTCATCACCTCCACCATCACCTCCACCCTCATCGCCACTACTAGGAGGCCCCACTAGAGGTGCTCTAACTCCAACATCCCATGCTACTCTAGGAATCATCAATCGACAAGGTAAAACTGTGTGGTACCACAAAGCATACTATGGTGTATAACTCGGATCCCTGACCTATCTCAAAGGTACCCACTGAATTGACACCATCTATAAATAGCTAGCCAAGGATCTGTCCTTGGTGATTTGTGGCCTCATGTCAAAATACTCTCGAGAACATATGAGCATATCACATATTTGGCCCTGGTACATCTTGTGTAATGCCAAATTGTCTCTGATACCAATCAAATCTATAAAAATCTCACATATAGCTGTGGCTGCCCAACATAAAATGCTCCACGGTCACTATACTCAGCTCTAGGCCATCCTCAGGCCACTAGAAATGTCTATATGGCCTCCATACTACCGCGGCATGCTGTAAGTCATCCAACTCTTGGTGGTAATGGTAGGTGTCTCCCATATTCAGCCACACATCATCACCAATCAAAACCTAGACCATAGCAAAAGGATCCTTTAGAGCTCAAACCCTCAGTACATATGTGGGACGACCAATAGCAATATGGCCCCATGCTCAAATTTTTAGTAGTCCGGTGGGTCTTACCGTCTTCGGATAGTAGTATGTGATCAAGTGAAGGTCCCAGTATAAATGTGCCAGTATGCACTAGCCCCAACAATATGTATCGCCATTAAACAAACCATGTATCACTCCAATGAGGTCGAGTGGAAATGAGGCTCTAGTTTTGACAGGAGTAAAACTCCATTGATAAAAGCCATCAGGTATACTATGACTCGATCAAGCTTAGGATCCTCTATACACCGTGATAATCTTATTGTCATCCCATGACACAGTATATTTGGAATACCAAATAACTCTATAATAGTCGATACATATCGGGATAGTGACTCGTGTACTGAATGAACTCGCCCTGGATAAGGACTCGCATGATACACCATATGTCCTCCAAGGTAATGGTAATCTCGCTAGTGGGGAGTCAGAAGCACTAACTCTTGCTATGCCACCACTTGGGTATGACTGTTAGGAGGCCATGATCTAGTGTGATCTGTGGCATGTCAGCCACATAGGCTAGCCTCGTAACGTATAAGAGGATATCCAATATATTCGATCATACTCGTCTAACTATGCCTCTATCGCATCCAGGTGACCGTATCCCGCTTTGTTGTGGAGGAAGGGTAGTATCCGCTACACATAAGTAATCGATACACATATTAGGGTTACATTTCTATCTACTTCTATCTAATTTTCTATTAAATTCTTCTTTCATCCATCTTAGGTGCAAATTTCCACTTTCTTCTACAAACAATTTAGTCTATTTTCATCTACACTTAGCTTATTTTTGCAAAAAAATTAGTTATGTATTTGCACGACACATGTGCACCGACTTCGACACATGT
This sequence comes from Taxus wallichiana var. yunnanensis, assembly GCA_018340775.1. Taxonomy (NCBI): domain Eukaryota; kingdom Viridiplantae; phylum Streptophyta; class Pinopsida; order Cupressales; family Taxaceae; genus Taxus; species Taxus wallichiana. The sequence goes on from CM031240.1 coordinate 213,838,828, forward strand.
GTGTGTTTTGACATGTACGTTCTTGGCACATGTACACTTCCTTTTTAATGCCTACATGCCCATACTAGTGCATACGCTCCTGCTTCATACACCTAACCACCCCATTTGACGTAGGATGCATACCTTCCCAGTGTAATGCCTATGCCTACCGGTCAACGTGTGTGCATGCATGTCTCTATTTCCCCCCTGACGCATGCGCATCCCCTTCCTATAGATACATTCGTGCGTACCCATATTTCAACAGGTATGCCTATGCGTAAGCTGTGTATTTTTGATGCATGCGTGCACGTGTAAACATCAAATTCTCCCTAAACTAGCCTAAAACACACTAAAAAACGTAATTAAATGTAAAAAGGACAAAGCAAGGATAGAGCAATCACATAGGGTCCGTATGCTACATCTCGAAGATACTCCCGGATGTGGTCTTCTCGTCTCCTCCTTCTCAGAAGTCTCGCCATCTCACTCCAATGCTCTCACACTCGCTTACGGTAAAAATTTGCAAGAGCTCTGCTATAAATGAATTGGTCGTGATTGATTTACCCCCCCGGGTGGGTATATTAGGCTGCCGTGATGCCCCGGGGCATGTTTTCTCTGTCGTGATCACCCTAACACTTCTTCTCTTCACCAAACTGATTATTTTTATTAAATAATTATTTTCTAGTTAATTTTCCGCTACACTGGGGCACTATTTTCCACCTAACACTTTCTTCTTCGCCCTGGGGTATTTTTACAATATTTCCAGGCATTATTTTTCATTCTTTTTTTCTTCTATTTTATCTATCGCCATGGTTATTTTTAAATAATTATTTTGGCTCGTTCTTATTCTCGTCGAGGCATTTTACTGCTACCGACACCCATTTTTCTTCACTCTGGTGTGTTTTTTGTGTGTTTTTAAGGATCCCTTCAATTCCTTAAATTCTTCTGACCGATCAAAATTTTTAAAATTATTAAATCATTCAAAAATAAAAAAATCGTAAAAAACTTTGAAAATGGATTAAAATTGGTAACAAACTCATTTGTAGCTGAAATATGTCTCTCACACAATGTTCATCTCATACCTTGTTGGAATTTCCATGTGCATTGAGACAACAACTCATGGATCCTCTAAATCTCCAAATCATTTACAAAACCTACGTTACTTACTTCTTCGATACTTTGGGGCACGAGTTACCTGGTATTGTTTTGCTATGCACACTGATTTTCATCAGACCTAAGTGTCCTCCATCCTTTCCCTTGCATATACAAATTTCTTGGGGCATCATTTTCAACCCTTTTCATTTATCAAAACATTTGGGATTGTAACTTGATAACAAACTATTTGTGTAACTATCTTAAATGTTGTTGGTTTGAGTGTGTGTGATTGTACTTATTTCCTGTTAGGTGAGTTTGTTTGCTTCTCGTATTGCATTTCATTCATGTATGTTGCATGGAGTTAGATGTTTTTAAGCAATGAACAGTTCTTTGTATCTTGGATTTTCATGTCATTTTACTATTTTTCGTATGCTCATATCTTAATAATCAAGACCGATGATGAAGATTGCTAGCAATATGATGAATAAGAATTGTTTATATAGCAATGCCTTGCGGATAGCTCAAGATCCCTTTTCTTGTTATTTTATCTTCTATCTTCCATTTCTTTTCACTATTATTTATTCTATTCTCTTTCTATCATATTTTCGATCGTTGATCAAGTTCTTCCATCACCCAATCAACAATTGAGGGGGAATCCTTCTTCCTACTAATTTTTCTTTTACCCCTTAAAATTTTTAGCTATTTTTATTTGTCTACTTTCTTTGAAGTGATGTCGCATACATCACCTCAAAGAGGGGAAAATGTAGACACCTATAATTTGGTCTACATGATCTTATTATTAAGATCATACTAACTATCCTAGTCTCATGTTAATTTACTACACTACGCTAGTAAAATACCCTTTCTAACCTCTTCTAAACCCCCTATACCATGCTAATTCATCTCTAACCAGCTTCTATAAGCTTATTTCCCTTTAATTAACCTTGTTTAGGTTAATTAACCCTCCTTTTGAATTTCTAAAGAGGATTTAAATTTCTAAACAAATATCTTACCTTTCCAAACAGCCACATAACTTCCTAAAATCTGTTCACACCTCCAAATATATTATTCTAAAAATGAACTTTTGGACTCCTTTTTAGCCCCACATGCATCCAAAACATCCTTTTCTCAAATCCAAAAAACTATAAATAGAGGGATACCCCTCCCACCTTTTTTTGAAGAACTCTCTCTCTCTCTCATTTCTAATTTAGGTCATGCTTAGGTCTTTTATAGTCATTTCATAGTTTATTTGAGCTATTTACTTGTTATTTTCTAATCCTTTCAAAGCTTTAGGTAAATGGGAGAAGCCATTAATGGTGATATTCCATTCTTAATATTTTGAAACATCAATAAAAACAAAATTGATTGCTTTCATGGAGTAGAGAACGGATATAGCCATGTTTAGAGGTTGATTGTTTGTTTCAAACTTTATAATATGCATGAAAATAGGTAGCTCTTACTTATCTCTAATACGATGGTCATTGAGTTGTTTGTTTAAAGATTTTGGGGCCTTTTTTGAGTTCTTACCCCCATTTTATAAGATTTTGCAAACTTTTCATAGCACACATGAATCTCGTCTAGTGGGTGCAATAGTAGTGGAGTTGATGTGATCGGTATCTAAGCGGGATTTGTTTGGTTGTGGATCCTGATCTTATTGGTTAACACTTATAGCCTAGGGGGCACGCAAGGGGGTACCCTATTGTAAAACCACATTTTATATGTATTTATTCATTGTAAAATATGGGCCATTCATTATTAGGTCACAGATCTAACGGTATAGGTTAGGGTGGTTTTTATTTGTTTCCCTAAAAAGGGCTGTGAGGTGTGGCTCATTGGTATTCCTATTTTCATTGTAATTGTGAGGAGACGTGATAGAGAGAAGAGGAAGTTATAATGGATTTGTTGTAGGGTGTATCCCTTCTTGTATTTTGTTGGATGAAATAAAAGGACTGGCTAGTTTGGTGGATGTAGCCTGGATCTTGGTGAACCATGTTAAATATTGTCTCTGAGTTGTGTTCTTTTATTTTCTGCACCTTTAATTTCAGATCTATAATATATTCTGCATTTTAGTTTCTATTGCTAGGATGCAAGTGGGATTGTTCCACAAATTTTTATCACTTATCTCCCGATAATATTTACACACATGCATTCATGAGTTATATTAATATTTTTCAGAACACATGAAGAACATTACACAATGATAGGTGTCAAACTAGCCCTTCCTAGATAATAACATCATCCGGGGAATATCCTATATAATCTATACACGTGTTATTGTTTAATTCTTGTTCCTTTATAATTCCTCATTACACTTGATTACATGTATTGTGTACATACTATATTTTTAGCTAACGAGACTAACGTATGTGTCTTGTGCAATACTAACATATCTTGCTCCCTCTGTTTCTTTACTAGTTGCTATGATGCTTGTATCACTGTTTGTGATGCGGGGGCATCAAGTTGTAAATATACCTTAATTTTAGTGTGTTAAGGATTATGTAGGTTTAGGAGATGAATAATTTTTTTTTTGGGTCATTAAAACCCTTCCTAGCTTCTATATTCTTTGTTTTACATTTTTCACCAAAACTAGGATTTGAGAATTCAAAACAAAATTGTAAGGTTTTGGAGTTTTTTTTTTTGATCAATCCTTCATGTTAGAGCATGAAATTTTGAGAGAATAATGAGGGGGAATAATTATATATATGTGAATGTTTCCCATCTCCTAACTCTTTACTCATGTCAACTCGGTTTTGGTTCCTTTTTGGTTAATTTCTTAACTCTAGTTACTTGGAGTAACTAACTTGTGATGGAAGAAGGGTGGAAAAGGATTATTAATTTAAATGTGGAGACTTAATTGATGGAGGATAATCACATAAAAGGAAACAAAAATGAAAATGATCATTCTTCTATGATTGTGAAACAAGTTAAGTATGTCGGGATGTGTTGAAGTTATGAGAACAAGTTTGGGTGGTCAATCATTCAAAGATTTCAAAAATTGTATTATCCCTCTCTTTATACAAATTCAAAATTTTGAAAGGTTTTTAGGCTTATGAGTGGCAAAGGGGAGGTTTAGATGGTTTTCAATATTTTTAAGGTGACTAGGCCCATGGTCATAATCCCTAGGTTATAGTGAGTCAATAAAAGTTCACAAGATATTGTATTGAACTATTGTGCTATGAATTGACATTTTGAGCCTTGTAAAATTTAATTAGGGTTTTATAAAAAGGTTTAAAAGAGATTGAAACTTGAGTGGTTAGGATTTAGTGAAGAGGAAACCTTCGAGGAAGGTGAGATAATGAATTTTAGGACTCCACGAGGATTATGTGGAGAAGAGGAGAATTTTGTAAGCAAGTATATTTTGAAGAAGAAATATACTCTGTTTTAGTTAATCATGCTACCTTCTTATGAATACACTTTGATTTTTATCTATATGGTATAAGAACTAATTTTTTCCTTCCTAAACTATTTTGAAAAGTATCTTTGCATTAAGTAATCTTGTTGTAGAAGGTCCGATGTAGTGTATGTTTCTTCAAGATTTATTATGGAATTCCTTGTCCGACATATAAAGATTTATTTGGCTGTTATAATGGCATGGAATGATTGGGAATGCTGATAAATATTTTTGGATTGGATCCATAATATTATGACTTTTCATATGGTTAGTATAGATGGAGGATTAAAATTTGAAGAGTTGATACCATGTTTTGGATCTTGAAGAAACTTTAGAATGTGTGGTGATATGTTATAATTGTGAAAGATTTTACAATATAAATTAATGAATTAGTTGAATAATTTAAAGGATAATAATTTTATCTATATTTATTTTAATTACATGTAATAAATCCTTTCTCTGGTTACTTAAGATGTTGCATAGTAATCCTACAAAACCTAACACCTTGGTTTGGGTGAGTGAAAATCAAGTTGTTTTCAAGGTTTAACAAGTTAAACCCTTCCCAATGGTAATAAGATCATGTGAGTTATACTAAAAATCCTTGTATTAGAAGTTTGAAGTCATGAAACTAAAATTTAGTCATTTTACAAGATTTTAAGCTCTACCTAGGGTTTCTAGGAAACCCTATCTAAGGTTTAACCTTAGTCATCGATTTGAAGGTCTTAGACATTACACGAATCCCTATAAATTTATAGTAAACATAATCAATAAGAATATTATCAAATAAAGTGGAAATAAGAAGTTATGCTTGATAGAGTATTGTAGGGGAGACTATGACATGCACAGACCTAATTAGAGAGGTTAAATTATAAAGGAAAAGTGATTTATCATTTGAAGTAGACCCTGAAAATTTAGAGAACCATAAAAAAATAAAATTGGTGTTTGAATCTTCTTGTTTTGTGTCTTCAAAACTTCCACAGAAAAAGATATGCTTAGAAAACATTGATAGTAGGACTGGTAAGGGCTAGTAAACAAGAAAAGTGAAATTGAGGATTGAGGGATAATTTGAAGGAGATAGGTTATAAAAGTTACCCCACACCATATTAGGCCTAAAGGGTGTTTATAATTTCTTACAATTGCTTTTGGTTCTTCAACAATCAGTCCAACCATGAACTCACCTTGAATCTTGTTCTTAAGGGCTAGTTTGGAGAATTTTGTCAAACGTGGAGTTAATTGAAGTTTTCTTGACCATTGATCATTATGAATTTCATGATATCAATGGATTAAATTTAATGAAATAATACAATGAGTGTGGGTGTCAGTTGAGGTCAAAATGAAAATATTTGTCTGCTGTTGTCTAGTTAAGCTTGAAGAGTATTAAGGGTAGTTTTGAGAGAAAACAAATAAGTTGTAACATTAACTTATGAGTGATTAATTTGTAGATTAATATAGCATAAATGAAGGCTTTAGAATAGGGTACAATGAATGGAGAAGGCCTTAAAGTTTAAAAAAATCAAATTTTACAAGTTTGAGCCATTTTAGGCTACATGGGAAGATCCTCTTAGGAGAGCTTTAGATGTAGTTTGGTTTGTGATTTTTCCTAAGAAGTTGAGTGAATTTAAATGTGATATAGCTATGCATCACTAATAAATACCTAAGGGAGATATAAGAAATGTCAAGGAGATTACAAGAAAAAGGAAAAGGTTAGGATAAGCAAGAAGACTACAAGTTTGTGGAAAAATACAAAATCTCAAGCCTAAGTAATAAATACAGTCTAGTTAGATTAGAAATATAGGAGAATTTTGTTCAGTTTTTCATTGTACATGTAATTTAGGAAGTAATTTCATGAAAATCAAGGTAAATAAATGATATTCCATTCATAATATTTTTTTCTTCCCTTGATAAGTGAATAAATGATGTGAATTTGATTGCATAGTCCTATACTTGACTAGTTTTCTCAAGTTTCGATTCTTTTCATTGTTTTTGAGAATTTTTTGTATTCCCTAATTTTGAATTTTTTTGATGAATATCAGACCTAATAATATCCTAAATAGTCTTTTAAGGGATTTGAAATAAGTTTTAGAAAAATATTTTAAAAATGTATGCTCTTGGCTTGTGTATAGTAAGGAAACCTTGACTTAGTGTTTTATGAAGATGTTTCAGGATATTTTCAGGTCATCGAGAGAGTGTTAGAGTCTTGAATAAATGTAATGAGGAATGAATAAAATAGTTTAGACCTTGATATATGGTTAGAGTGTAGTGATTTGTAAAAACTCTCGTGTTTTACCTTGACTAGTCTTAAATTTTTGTATGTTTTGGGTGTTTGCAAAATGTCGAATTAACTTGAGTTAGAGATCTCAAAAATGATTCCACTTGTTTTATATTTATCTAAACTAATCTTATATAAATATTTAAAAGTTTTTTCAAGTTAAATATAGTGAAAGGCCTTCAACTTTGAAAGTAAATTTGGTGAATTTCTATCTTCTTGTGGAAGAATTATGTGTAAATGAATTGTTATTAAAAAAACCTATAGAAGGAATTTTATAGGATCTTAATTGGTTGGAAGGGGTATAAAAATAACCTATATCATTATTTTAGAAGGGTGAAATCCAAATATTAGTGGAAGACTAGTTATTGAAGTTGAGAAAATGATGTCGTGGTTCCAAAACAAAGTTTTGGAGAATGTAAGTTATTGAAACTAAATGGTCATAAAGGCCTATCCCCAACTGATTGAGAGAGACAATATTTAAGCATGAATCAATTATTAGAGGTAAATTTATTGAATACTCCTCCAACTTCACCTCAACATAGTGGTAATCTGATTTTATACTCTAAAACTATTTTTCTTATTCTGATCACCTTGATTTGCACAAAAAATTGAGTTGATCATTTTGGTCTCCATTATATTGGTATTAGAGAACAAAATTACTTGGGAGAGAGGGTAAAAAGGTTGAAGAGAAAAAGCATATAGAGATTTTGTGGAAGAAGAGATAAAGGAAGGCTATGAGAGAAAAAATCCCTAAAGAAAAAGAAGAAAGAAATAATTCAAGAAAGAGGGAGAGTGATAGAGATCCTTGAGAAAAGAGGGATAATGTATTATTAAATAATAGAAAGGAAAATAAGGACCTAGGAAAGCTCATATAAGCTTGGCTAGGAGTTATTTGAAGCACCAAGAAGAAGATCCGAGGTGAAAAAGACTTGGAAGTAGGTTTCAACAGACCAAATAGAGATTTTGGGTGAGGAATAAGAGGTGAAGTGAGGTGAAATAAACTTATTGAGAGTAAAGGAACATTGAGGCTTGAAAGAGAAAAGAAAAAAAAGAAGATCCCGAGAATATGATAGAGAAAAAAGAGATTGAGAAGAAAAGAAATAGAGAGTGAAGGGATTTGTGGAGAGAGAAAGTTGCATTAATAATAAAGAGGAAACAATAAATAAGGAATTGATTAGTCAAGAAGAAGTAGTTGAGTTAAAAGGATAGTAGTATAAATCAAGCCCATGATAGAGAGAAAGAGGGAGAAAAAGAGCCTACGGTTTGTTTTAGACCTCAAGAAGAGAGTTAAGTGGCCTATAAAGTTGCTCATGGAATAGAGAAGAAGAGTTACCCTAGAGGAAAAAAGAAGAGAGGAAAGTTATCATGTAAGCAAATAAAAATAATGTAGAGAACCTCTCATATAAAGATCTCAAGAAGGATGTACAAGTCAAAAAGGAAGAAAAAGGTGGTAAACATCTTGAGAGAACTTAAGTACTCATGGAGGGGGCATATCAACATATATTTTCTATCTAGAAGAGGGAATGGTGTTAAAGTAAGAAGAAAATAATAAAAGGAAGAATGTCTCATTAGAGGCATGAGAGAAGAAAAAGTACAAGAAAAAGAAGAGTTGTTGCTAGAAACACTGAAGAGGCAATATGGAATTAAAAATTTACTTATAATATTTTCTTTGATTGTAGAAATGTACGTTTACTAGATAATGAGACGAGGGCATTAAAGAATGTCTTAACCAAAGAATCAATTCAGCCACTATGCATGATCATTGAAAAAAATATATGCAGATAAAACACCTAATGAAGTGTTTGTGGGATAAAAAAGTGGAAGATACTATCAATAATAATGATTCAAGCATCCTAAATGTAGAGGACCAACAACTGAGATAAGAAGAAGTCATCTTGAACAAATACCTAGAAGATAAAGAGGAAATAAAAGAAGGAATAAATAAATTACAAAGGTTAACATTTAGAGAGAAGGAAATAAGAACAAACAATATAGTGTTTGAAAAAGGAAATAATATAGGGATATAAAAAGAAGAAGTTATTGAATTGGAAAATGATGAAGATAAAGTCAAAGAACAGGTCATGATTCATATCATGGTGTCTAATGAATACAAAGATATTATATTCCAATTAGATAGGTTCCTTAGAGAACTTGAAAGAGGTAAGAGATTTAGAAAAATTAAGATGGAGTTATAAAATGAATTCAACATCAGCCTAAACAAGTGGATGGGGAAGAGAGAAGAAATTAAATGGAATAACACAATGAGGAAGAGATGATATGTGAGTTAAGTATGCAAGAACAAAAGTCACTAGACATCTTAGAAGATGAGGAAGAAATCAAGAAGGTAGAAGTTGAGCTATTGAACCTCTTGAGTCAAGAGAATGATGCGAAAGAGATGAAATAGAGTGTGTAGAAGAGGTATATCTCTATTTATGCCTCTTAGAAATAAGGTAGAGCTATTCAATCTCCTAAATGGTAGATATAAGGAAGAACATGGTGAAGTATGGAAGAAGTACGATATCAAATAGGAGATAAAGATGGAAGAAAGAGGTGAAGGAAAAATAAATCGAGAGTAGATAAAACATGAAAAAGATAAAGAGGATAAGATCAAAGAAATAATTCCGGTAAAAATAAATTGGAAGAAGAAGAAAAGAGCTAAGAAGCTTCCTTTGAGTAGAGCTCAATTTTTCCCACCCGGGAGTTTGATGAAGGAGCATAAAGATGTAAATAGACCTAAATTTTGGTGTGGTAAGGATTATGTAGGTTTAAGAGATGAATTATGTTTGTTTTGGGTCATTAACACCCTTCCCTAGCTTCTATATCATTTTAATCCATTTTCCCACCAAATACTAGGATTAGAAACTTCAAAAATAAATCATAAGGTTTTGGAGGTTTTCTTGATCAATCCTTCATGTTAGAGCATGTGATTTTGAGAGAAGAATGAGGGGGCATAATTTCATATGTGTGAATGCTACCCATATCCTAACTCCTTCCTGTTATGTCAAAAATTAGCACCCTAAGGATTGCACATGAAAAATCCTTACTTTTTGCTAACATGGGACTTGCATCTCGAGACAGACCTCCGGAAAAGGCCGACTTCCTATACCTAAATATAATACTAAACTAATCCTAAAAAGGAAAATGTAGCTAACTAATATTAAAATAACCATGGTAAGGGACCGGGGAGGGAGAAAGAGGGTTAGGAAGATGCATAAAAGGTAAACCATAATCTAAAAGGTGGTGATAACAACAAAAAAGGGGGTGAGAGACACTCTAGTGAGGGAGAAAGAGAAATAAATGGAGAAGGGAGAGGCCAGACATAAGTGACACAGAGCCCAAAGATTCATTTACCATCTGGTCTCACATAAAACTCAACAAAAATGAAATTACAAAGAGAAATACATGCACAACACAATGCAATAAGTAAAAGAGAGGCAAGGTTGTAGCTAAAATGAGCTAGGACAGATAAATGTGTCACAAAACAAGATTTATTACAATAGAGGTATGCATAGTACATTACATTTGCAAAATAAGGCACAAGAATACATTGCCAAGCCCAAAGTGGAGGTTTGATGGCTCACAACTACTTTGGAAATTTTTTGATAGAGTTCCATTACAATTTTTGAATGTCTATCCCTTTCAAAATGAAAGGTTTTACAATATATAATAGAGAGAAAGAGAATGAAGAGATAAGAGAGAAGGGGCATGAATTTTTAGAATTCAACTACCAACATTCTCGCATTAACTCACATACAAATCACATGGGTACTCTACAACGCCTTTACTATGTCAATTCCATCCTTCAAAAGCAAAGGAAGCCATGCCTCATCAAGTTAGGTGGTTGAACTACTTGATTTGATTGATTACATGCTAAAACAACTTGTCTCTACCCTTAAAAGACATGTTTTCCATTAAGACCTATAAAAATATGCCAAAATCATATTTTAATGATGTCAAATTTAATATCTTGATGAGATATTTTTAATGATATAAATTTTGTCCAATTTGGAGCTCGGGATCAAAAGATATGGCCATTTGAAGTCTTACTAGTTGGGAGGCACAAAAATTTGACATGTGGTAGCCTTTGATTGGTTTAGGGATCCGGCTCTACTAACATGTTCTTACTTTTTCTTGCCAATCTGTGTTTCTCCCATTGGTTCGTAATATTGGGATCTACTTTGCTGCCCATCATTAGTCCTTGTCCTTTACCTTTTTGATTTTCCTTTTTGAAATGCGAGCCAATGAGAAGGCTCCACATTTCATCACCATTTTCAGTTTCTTGTGACACCTGGACTAATGAGAGGGATCCAAACTTCTTTGCACTTCAGTCAATTTTCAGTGCTCTAAGAAACATGAACTAATAAGGGGTAACCACGATTCACAATTTTCTGTTTGATCGACCAGATTGTGAAGTGTGAAGTAATAGAAAAAATCCACACACTTTATATGTCAACAATTTTAAAATGCATCTCTAACATCCGTGAAACATCAGCCAATAGAATCATTCCACGACCCTAGAATTTATCAGTCTTTTTCCTATCTCCTCTATCAAATGCGAAGTGTGAACTAATGATCCACACACTTTGTGTGTCGAAACTTCTTTGAAATGCCTTTGACATCTACAAAATATTGACCAATGAGATGGTTCCATGTACTCTTGGGCTATCACACTTGTCAATTTTTCCTTAAGTCTTTGCATTTATCAAACTGTGAAAGGTGAACCAATAGGGTGGTGCGACGTATCTCTTTGCATCACAATTTCTAAGTTCGGGGGGCTTAGAAATTTTTGGCTCAAAATAATTGCCACCACATGATCCCTTTAGCCATCAATATTCTCTGTCGCTTGTCATTGCCTTCACCGCAACACTTTGGTTTTTGATTGGTTGATGCTTTTCTTCGTTGTATGGATTTTAAATGTGCTACGAGTTTAAGTTAAACCCACGTAATTATTTGACCAAGCTCCTTTGTTTCGTGGGTTAGGAGAACCCATGGAACACTAAGTTCCATGAAAACCCGTGGTAAACTGAAATAGTCTTCTACTATTTTTTGAAAGCCAACGGCTAATGCTTTTGGGTAGTGCAATTTGACTATTGCTTGAACATCCGAGGCTTGCTAAAAATGGCTAAGTCCATTTTTTAATAAGTTATCCAAATTAACCTAGGGGGTAAATTTGGGATAATAGTTTGGCAACCTCCAGGGGTAATTTTCCTGCTAAATTTAACCAGTAGCCTTATACATCCATTGGGCATGGATTCAAGCCAATTTTTTTATAAATCTATCAAAACATTAAAATTCTTACCCCAATCCATTATGAACTTAGCATGAATTGGGACTATTTGAAAATGATCTGTGGGCTTTGGATGAAGCTTTGTATTTTCTGAACTATTTTATTTTTCCATTAGAATTGCTTGGGCTAATATGAAGCTTCCTTGGTATGCTTTTGAAGCTCCTCACTTGGGATTTTTGCTTTACTTTAAATTTTTCCCAAACACTACATTTTAACCAAGGAAGAGGCACTTGAAATCTAGCTTGAAAGTGATCTTCTGAGCTGAATGATTGAGCATTTAAAATTGTTCCATATCTAATCTATCCATGAACACCACTATGAATTGAAATAGACTATGTAAGAGAAACAAAGCATGCAAAAACTATGTATAAAACATGGAATATCATACATGCCCCAATTGGAAACATATAGAGTGTGCAAAATGCACTTCTTCTACTAAAAGAAAACCTACCCTACCCTAATCTAACCAAACAAAAAAGGGTTTAAAAACAATCAGTAATAGGTAGGGAGAAATAACTTCCCTTTCTTATAATTTTAGACCATGCATTTGATTTGGTACTAGACATGGTCTTAAGGAAGAGTGAAAAATTAACTTGAATATAGTTTTTTCAACCTTTTTATCAAGGTATCAGCTAAAATAGAACAAATATCTCTTTTATTTTCTCTGCATTTGGATTTGAGAGGTACTATAGCTGATCCAAACTAGCCAGATACCTGATTGGGCATATGGCCTTGGGAACCAATGGGATGATCCTTGTGATTTTCCCATTCTTTTGAATATCAATCCCATGAATGGGATCATCATGTAGATCTTCCTAAAAATGGTTGTTTAGAGGCTAGATTGGACTATGTTCTGCTATGTTTATGGAACCTAGTTTCATGTTAGAGTGTGGTACACCTTCTATGTGTTACATTCGGGTATTTTATGGTGGTCCCGCTCACCGGTGAGTGGGTTAGGGGGTTCGGGGTGAAGCCCCCCATTGATGGGGATCGGGCGAAGCCCCAAGCAAATTTTCATGGGTGGTTTATTAACCCATGGGTAATGGGTAACCGTTATGGGCTGTTTTTGGGCCCATGGTTTTTTGGTACCCATTTTTTGATACCCACAGTTTTTGCCCATGGTTTTGATACCCACCATTTTGTATCAAACTGCTTAAGAAATTGTCTATTTATATGGTCTTATGCATATGATAGATAGACAAGCAAATGTATTGCAGATGTGTTTTGAATTCGGGTGTGAATTTTGTAGAGTTTGTTGAGCATAGCTCTAAACGGATTTGGGTATTGTATTGAGAGAGTGGAGGCTTGTAATAAAGTCTGAGCAAGTGATTCTTGGTGGATGTAGCCCAAATTGGGTGAACCACATTAAATACTGTCTTTCTGTGTTGTGTTATTTATTCTGCACTTTTATTTGAGATCTGTAATATTTTCTACATATTAGTTTCTATTGTTGTGATTCTCGTAAGGGATTATTCCGCATATCTTATCTCTTATTCCCTAACATGTTCGCCTCTGCAAATAACTCTGTTTCTTGTGGATGCTTCTCCTCTGAGTCTAACTGACTTCCTTTTGAAGTGGCTACCCTCCTTTATTCACGTTGTGCAATCTCATCTTCCTAGTCAGATTCATACCATTCTTCAATGGTTCTACAATCATCATACATGGTGGGACTAGTTGGGGATGACACTTTGGTGAGGGGTTGCTGAATTATAACATAGTTAGACATAGGAGATGTTGTAGAATATGGAAGAAGGGGAGAAATGGGGATGGATTTATTTTTGCTACCTTGAATGAGACTTTTTTAAGTAATTATGGAAATGTTAAATTCCTGAGGAAGAGTGTAGCCTCCAAGAGCTTGGATCAATACAGCTAAATCAAAATCAAGGGCCTTCAAATAAAACAAGAATGCCATACCTTATGAGGGTCTATATTCTTGAGTAATTCTATGCCAGTCCTCTCAAATATAATATTGAAGTCTGAAATATTTCCATTGAATCTCGATATATTGTCTTTGAGATGTTCTATGAGAAGAATGAAATCTGCATTCTCCTTGAATCTGGTTGTAGAATTATTGTCCCAATTGATTCCAAGTAGAAATGGATTGAGGAGCAAAACTATTGAACCAATATTTTTCTTTTCCTCTGAATGATAGATAAATAAGTGTAAGGCAAACATTTTCTTCAATGGCATTGTGAATGGCACAATGGTTGGCTATGTCTTGGATATGATCAATAGGATATTGATCTCCATTTCCATGAAAGAGAGGCAGTTTATCAAGGATGTTTTGGGGAAATCATCCCATTATTGTAAATGGGTGGAGAAGAACTAAAATGAGAGAATGGGAGATCTCCTAAAGATCCATGGATGAAATGGAAACATGAAAACGAATGGAAGGATGAAAGGAAAGGGGGAAATGGATGAAAGGAATGAAGGGAAGGTATGTAAATGAGATGATGTGTTTGTTGGAAGAGCACATAAACTTGATGAAATGAAGTTTAAACCAAGATGGTGTAATGTAGAACCATGCAAAACCGACTCAAAGTGGTCCCATTGGGTGTGAAAAACTGTTGGGAAGTGAAGGAACCAAGGTGGCTAGGATACACACCGTGAAAGATATGACTTCAATGCTTGTCCCCTGGGCATGCCAAAACTATTATGTCAAAAAATTAGCACCCTAAGGATTACACATGACAGATCCCTACCTTTTTCTAACATAGGACTATCTCCAAGTGTGGTACTTGCATCTTGAGACAGACCTCTAGAGAATGCCAAATTCCTCAACCTAAGTCTAATGATTAACTACTTCTAGAAAGGAAAATGCAGCTAACTAATCCTAAAATAACCATGTCTAGTGACTAGGGAGAGAGAGAGGGTTAGGAAGATGCATAAAAGGTAAATCCTAATCTAAAATGTAGTGATAGAACCAGAAAAGGGGGTGAGAGACACTTTAGTGAGGGAGAAAGATAAAAATGGAAAAGGGAGAGGCCGGACATAAGTGAAACAAACCCAAATCTTTATTTACCATCCGTTATCACATGAAACACAAAAAAATGAACTTACAAAAGAAATACATGCACAACATAATGCAATAAGTAAAAGAGAGGTGAGGTTACAACTAAAATGAGCTAGGACAGAAAAATGTGTCACAAAACAAAATTTATTGCAATAGAGGCATACACAGTCCATTACAATTACAAAAGAAGGTATAAGAATAAAATTCCAAGCCCAAAGTGGAGGTTTGATGGCTCAAAACTACTTTGGAACAAATTTGATAGAGTTCCATTAAAGTTTTGAATGTCCATCACTTTCAAAATGAAAGGTTTTACAATATATAGCAAAGAGAAAGAGAAAGAAGAGAGAATAGAGAAGGGGCACAAATTTTTGGACTACAACCACCAACATTC
This sequence comes from Taxus wallichiana var. yunnanensis, assembly GCA_018340775.1. Lineage (NCBI taxonomy): Eukaryota > Viridiplantae > Streptophyta > Pinopsida > Cupressales > Taxaceae > Taxus > Taxus wallichiana. The sequence continues at coordinate 213,854,250 of CM031240.1, forward strand.
TGCATTAACTCACCCGTAAAGCACATGGGAACTCTGCAATGCTTTTACTATGTCAATTCCATCTTGTAGAAGCAAATGAAGCCATGCATCATCAAGTCTGGTGGTTGAACTACTTGATTTGATTGATTGCATGTTAAAACAACTTTTCCCTTAAAATACATGTTTTCCATTTTGACCATCGCAAAATCCACCAAAATCAGGTTTTGATTATGTCAAATTTAAGAGCTCGATGAAATATTTCCAATGATATAAATTTTTGTACAATTTGGAGCTCGGGTTCAAAATATATGGCCATTTAAAGTCTTATTAGTCGGAAGGCAAAAATTTTTGACACGTGACAACCTTTGATTGGTTCGGAGATTAGGATCTCGCCAACGTGTGCTTGCTTTTGTCTTGTTAATTTTGTTTCTCCCATTGGTTCACAATATCAGGCTCTATTTCCCTTCCGCCATTTGTCCTTGTCCTTTATCTTTTTCGGTCTACCTTTTTGAAATGTGAGTCATTGAGAAGGATCCATATTTCATCGCCATTTTCATTTTCCTATGACACGTGGACCACCGAGAGGGATCCACACTTCTTCATACTTTAGACCCTTGTCGGTGCTCTAAGAAACATGAGCTAATAAGGGACAGCCACACTTCCTTTGAAATTTTATGTTCGACTGACCATTGTTAAGTGTGAGCTAATAGAAAATATCCACGCACTTCACATTTCATCCCTTTTAAAATGCATCTTTGACATCTCGAAACATCGGCCAATAGAATCATTCCATGACCTTTTTTCAGTCTTTTTCCTAGCTCCTCTAACACATGCGAAGTGCAAATCAATGATAAATCTCCACACACTTCATGTGTAAGACTCTTTTTTGAACTACCACTGACATCTGTGAAAGATCAACTAATGAGCCATGGCTCCACGTACTCTCGGGCCATCGGACTTTTCATATTTTCGTTAAGTCTTTGCATTTTTCAGACCGTGAAAGGTGAACCAATACGGTGGCACCACGTAGCTCTTTGCATAACAATTTCTAAGTTGGGGGACTTAGAATTTTTTTTGGCTCAAAATAATTGCCACCACGTGGTCCCTCTAGCCATCAATCTTTTGCCGCTTGTCATTGCCTTCACCCGCCACGCATTGGTATTTGATTAGCTATAATTTTTCTTCATTTTGTGGCTTTTAAATGTCCAAAGTGGGTTTAAGTTAAATCTGCCCAAGTCTTTTACGAAGATCCTTTTTTCACAGATTTAGGAGAATCCATCGAACACTAAGTTCCATGCAAACCCATGGTAAATTGAAATAATCTTCTGTGGGTTTTGAAAGCTAATGACTAATGCTTTTGGACAATGTAATTTGAGAGCCATTTGAATGTTCCAGACTGCTAAAAATGGCTAAGTCCATTTTTAATAAGTTATCCAAACTATCCCGGGGTAAATTTGGGATAACGCTTCCCACACATGCTAACTCAGTTTGGTCCTTTTTGGTTACTTTCTTAACTCTATTTACTTAAAGTAACTCACTTGTGATGAGAAAAGGATAAAAAATGAGCATTCATTTGAAGGGGGAAACCTAAGACAAACCTAAGGGGACATAAGGAAGGTCTAAGGAGATTGTAAGAAAAAAATTTAAGTTTTAGAATAGGTAAGAAGACTACAAAATTTGTGGGAAAATACCAAATCTTAGCCCTAAGTAGTAAATAAAGTCTAGATAGAAGAGAAATATAGGAGAATTTTATTTGGTTATTAATTTTAAATTAAATTTAGGAAGTAATTACATGAAAATAAAGATAAATAAATGATATTCCATTCAAAATATTGTTTTCTTCCCTTGATAAGTGAATACATTATGTTAATATGACTATACATTCTTGTACATGACTGATTTTCTCATGTTTCTTATTCTTTGCATTTATTTTTGAGAATTTTTTTGTATTACCATATTTTGAAAGGGTTTCACGATGAATATAAGACTCGGGAAGGTCCTAAATAGGCTTTGAAATAAGTTTAAGGTGAATATTTCACAAAATGTATGCTCTCGACTTATGTGTAGTTAGGAAACCCTTAATTTGGGTTTTATGAAGATGCTTCTTAATATTTGGAGGTGATAAAAGAGTGGTATAGGATATAATTAATTTAAAGAGACATAAAGCAAATATTTGAGACCGCGATATATGGTTGAAGTGTAGTCATTTGTAAAAACTCTCAAGTTTTACCTTGAGTGTTCTAAATTTCTATATTTTCGGGGCACTTTTGGATTGTCAGACATAATTTAAGATAGATACCTATTAAAAGGATATCACTTATTTTAGAATGATATAAACAAATCCTAGATCAATAGTAGAAAGTTTTGTCAAGTGAAATGTAGCGGAAGGTCTTCAACTTCACAAGTAAAGTTGAAATTATGTCTTCATGTGGAAAAATTAGGTGTTAATTAATTTTCATAAACCCAACCCTATAAAAGGATTTGTAGAGGATCCCTATTTGGTTGGAATGAGTATAAAAACACCCTAGATCATTAGTTGAGAAGGGTGAATTCCAAAGATTAGTGGAAGACTAGTTATTGGGGTTGATAATAACAAAGGATCAAGAAGATAACTAAATAAAGTTAATTTAAATGTTAATTGCAACCATATAAACTAAATAAAGAAAAGTAAATAAATGACAAATTATTTAACTTGAAAAACATATTATGTGGTAAAAACCCACGAACAATATAAATTTCCATTTATGTAAGAAACCTCGTAATTAAAAGTCTACCAACTTTCATACATCTTCACCTCACTTCACCTCCCTTTTTTCCATTTTTCCTAGCGCCATGTGCCCTATTTAAATTAGGGTGATCGGGTGTATCTTTCTAAGATACACCCTTTCACCTTTATTTGACTTTTAAATCTATTAATGTAAACATTAGTTTACATTTAATACATAAAAACATATTCATATTTTTATTTATTAAATATACACTAACGTTTATAGTTAGATTTAATAATTTATTATTAAATATAATATTTTAGGAACATATTAATGGATTAAAACTAACTTAATATTATTGTTACAAAACTTAATATCAAGTGGGGCTATATGGCAACATTACCTATCTATACAACAGGATTTACAATCCTTAAACCACAATGAGGGTTTTAGGCTAGCATATCACTTTTGGAGGATTTATACACCTTTTCCATGTAAACTTATCTTTTTGTACAAAAAAGTTGGAATCCATAAATTAGAAGTGATGATTTAGGATAAACATGATTTGTGAGACTACATCTCACGATTTCTCATGAAAAATATATATAAGCACCTTAAGAGCCTTTTATAAAGTAAGGACCTCCTTTTCAAAATGATGCTTTGTTACTTAGACCACATAATAAAATTAAAGAAGTTTATTTATATTAGAAATTATCTTTACAATGATTTTATGGAGAATAAGTATAGAGGTGAAAAAAACATGGCCGACCATTAGGAGGTGGAATTTTCATGCAACCACCCCCTCAATGACAACTATGAAAGGCAAAAAATTGCACAAAATTTACAGAACTTCACAACACATAATGTATTCATGAATATATCTACAACTTGATCTTCAATAGGACAAAACTAGAGATTTATATCACCGTAGAGAACCTTCTCTTGGATGAAATGCATATGAATCTTTATATGATTTTTTCTTTGATGTTGAACTGGATTATTTGCGAGAGAAATACAACTCTGGCTATCACACAAGAGAGGAGTACTTCCTTTAAATTCCATGTGAATTTCTTCCAATAACTGCTTTAGCCACATGGATTATTTTGATGCTTACATTACATTTATATAGTCCACCTCAAGACAAGAGATGGAGACTGTTGGTTGCTTCTTGCTACTCTAAGTAATGAAACCTATACCAAACTTGAAAACATATCCAGTCATATATTTTCTATCTATTACATCACCAACATCACCAAAATCAAAATATACATATAAAGAAACATTATAAGAAGAAGTATAAAGTAGAAAAATTAATTGGTCCTTTAATATATCTTAATATTCTTTTCCCTAACTTCTAATGATCATGATATGGATCCTGTATGAATCGGAAGCAATACCTATTGCATATGCAATATCAGGCCTAGAGATAATTAAATATATTAAGTTACCTACAAGTTTCGTATACAAATTAGGGTTAGATTTCTTACATGTAGGTTTAAGATAAAATTTACAACCAACTTCAATAGGAATAGGAAATGGTTTACAATCCACCATATTAAATATTTTAAGTAAATTAACAACATATTGTAGATGAGATATGATAATAAAATATTTATCTTGAAAAATAGCCATGCTAAAAAATGACGTAATAATTCTAAATTAGTCATTTCAATTTAGATTTAATTTTAAAAATTAAAATGCTTGAATTATTATTAATAAGAATATCATCAAAATATAATACATGTTATCCAATTTGGCCCCTCGGGTGAAATTGGACAAAAAAGACCTCACATAGAGGAAATGGAGGGATCAACTCGGCCATGGGAGCTCACATTTCGAGGATTGGCGAAACGAGGTTGAAGAGGGTTGAGAAAATTATGGAGGAGTTCGGGAAATGAAGAAACTACGAAGTCCAAAATTCTCACTTTGGAGGTCATTCGGAGTTAGGCCAAAGAAATATTTGGGGATTCGATAGAAAGGAACACGAACAAAGGCAGTTAAAAGTCGAAACCCAAAGTCTAAAATTCAGAATTTAGGTTTTCAAGATTTCGAGAGGTTTTATGTGCCAAGAGGATAATATAGTCCCTGAAGCCCCAAAACCCAAAACCTTGAATCCCAAAGTCCCAAAAACCTGAAACTTGAAGTCCCAAAACCCTGAAACCCAAAGTCTCGAAACCCCGAAACCTCGAAACATGAAGTCTCGAAACCCCGAAACTTAAAGTCCCAAAACATGAACCCCTAAAATGAAAAAGGTCTGAAACCCAAATTCCAAATTCTAGACTTCAAGGTTTTAGGATTTCTGAACTTTTGACTTGAGCGATGAATAATGTCACACAATATGGTTTCGGATTCTGAAATCTAGAGTTTGAATTTTAGGCTTCAGATGTTTGGGATTTTGGAACGCTCGAGCCAAATTGAGTCATGAACAATAACCCGAACTACGAAATGAAAATTCTCAAAGTTTTGAATCCTAAAAATATGAAATTTCAGATTTCGGAGGATGCAATGCAATTCGGAGTCCAAAAAGGTAGAGATCACCACTGGCATTTATTGTAGTATGCCACTCTCATCTTCAAATGGCCATAAATTTTGACTGAAATCTCAGACTTGCATAGAATCAGACTTTTTGGAAATCCCTTAGTGTGCTCTACAAAAATACGGCTGGTTTTATTAATTTTGGTAAGGATAAATATTCCAAAATGGGGGAATACGATCTGCCATTTTAGAGGAATGTTTCAAATTTCTCACCTACCCAAATGATGAGGTATGGGCTTCCTTTCTTCCCAATAAGGAAAAGTACATGGAGGCATGGGTTTTTAGTGACACCCATCATTGTTGCAGGTGATTTTAATGCATTTTGGGTGGTTAAAGAAAGATTTTGAATTCCTCTCTCTCCCTTCTCTCATTATTCCTATATATTGTAAGGAGGGGCTCATTTCAAAAGGTTGGATAATCTTGCTTTGCACCCTCCCTTCTTCTCTTGTCTGTAAGTGAATTTGTGGAGTTCAAACCTCCCATTCAAGTTGTAATGCAAATTTGTGCCTCTTGGCCATTGTAATGCACTGTATCAAATCTATGGAGCAATAATATAAGTCTGTGGATGAACTTCAACCCTCTCTTGTGGTCATTGTATTCTCTTGATCTCTCATTGCAATTTTGGTTAACTGTGCATGTTAAATTATGTTGCATATTTAATGGTTTGTGTTTAATGGTGAATGAATTCATAACAATTGGTTGACTTGTGGTGTGTATTCATCCCCTTCAAAATTATTGGTTTTCATCTCCATGCAAAGTAGGTGTTCAACATTCCTCTTGGTGCATCACCTCCATCAGCTTAGGTTTAATTTCTTGCAATCTTTTTAACCCTATCTCCTTGGAAAGTTAGAGCATATTTTAGGATAGATCCTCTACAATTTGAATGTGTGTATCAGAATAGAGGAATAGGAACCGACCTTCATCCAGAGAGCTTTCCGATTGCAAAGTCCCACACTTTGGGAAAAGCTCCATGTTATGCAATCCATTGAAAGTTTTAATCCATTGAGTTACAAACAATTAGGGGTGGTATGATTTCACATCAACAATACAATAAGAATAATCGAGTATTTTGGTTTTAACAAAGAGATAATTCTTAAAATAACAATTAGTAAAACCAATATCTTTGAAAAAACTATATTTTTTACATACCAATCTCTAGGAGCTTATTTGAAGCCATATATATATATATTTTAGTTTACAAACAAGGATTTATTTTCCAGGTTCCTCGAAACCTTTAGGTTGAGTCATGTATATTTATTCTTTCAAATCACCATTTAGGAAAACATTCTTAACATCCATCTAGTTAATTTCTCAACCATATCGAGTATCTAAGCCAATGAGAATCCTCATAGTACTCATTTTTTCAATAGGGGAAAATGTTTCTACATAGACAATACCAGTTTTTTGAGTAAACCCATGAGATACTAAATTGGTTGTAAACTTATCAAAATTTCCATAAACCTTATACTTGATTTTATAAAGCCACAAAGATCCAAAAATACTATATTTTTCCGGAGGAGGGACAAGATCGCAAGTTTGGTTTTTAAATAAGGTGTTTTAATTGGATTTCATGTATTCTATCCATCTTTCATCATGGATTTCCTCTTCAAAATATTAGGATTCAAGTTCTTACATTGTCATTAAAGCATGATAGATATCTCGAATTCTAGTAATCTTGAAAATATGATTAGCATTAGTGTTTTGGAGAATCGATTGAGCCCACTTAGGTCATTTAATTATATAAGAAATTTAAATAGACCTAATTTCAATTTCAATATCCTTGTTGTAAGTATTTTGATCATTACATTCATCAAGATCATCATTTTATAACACATTAGATTTATTATAAATAGAATAAACAGAGGAAGAACTACAAAAAGGTTTTCAAGAATTTTAATATTTCTAATCTCAATAACTTCTCATTCACGGGATCGTAGCTCCTTAAACATTTTATTTTATCTATGTATCCTACAAAGATGTGAGTATAAGAGGTTAGATCTAACTTCTTTCTTTTAGCTTTAGCAATGAAGATGGAGGCTAGAGTACCAAAAATTCTTAGATGAGATACATTAGGTTTTTGTTAGTCCAATTTTATAAAGATTTTTTTAGATTAGGGATTTAGTAGGGAATCTTTTCAAAATGTGAACAACAATATTCATAACTTTAGCCACGAAATTTAGGGACATGAGCCAATTCAATCGTGGTTCTGTCCATTTCAATAATGGTGTGGTTTTTCCTTTCCATTATACCATTCTATTGAAGAGAATAGGGAGTGGTAACTTCCCTCTCAATTCCACATTTGACACAAAAGGATTCAAAGTTTTTACTAATGTATTGACCTCCATTGTCTGTTCTAAGATTTTTAATTTTATGAATAAAATTATTTTCAACTAAAGCTTTAAATTATTTAAATTTAGATAAAACATCAGTTTTATTTTTAATAAAAATAACCAAATCATGCAAGAATAATCATCAATAAAAGTAGCTACATACACTGAACCATTTAAAGAAGGTACTTCTAAAGGTTCTCTAACATCACTATGAACGAGTTTGAGAGGTTCAGAGGAGTTTGCATCATGATGGCTATGGAAGGGGTTTGTAGATTGTTTCTTGTGTAAGCACCCTTAACAAGTTTCATGAAATTGAGAGATGAGAGGGAGACAAACAATTAGGTTAAGATGAGACATATAAATACATGATCCTAAAGTTGACATGTCCTAATCTTTCATGCCATAGTTGTAAATCATTCTTATTTTGTAAATACATGCATGAAGCTAATGCAAAACATTTAAATATATAATCCATTCTTTTGGATTCATTCTACAATAATAATATCTAATTCATTTTTAATGTGCCATTTATCTTTAAGTAAACTAATGCTATAATTATTTTGAGTTAGTGAGAAAATGATAAAAATGCATCTTCAATTTAGGAACATAAAAACATCATTTATATAACCATTAAAAACTTTAGCTCTACCTTGAATTTAAGCATCAAGAATATAATAATCACCTAAATAAATTTGATCATTACATTCTTTGATATTAGAAATAATATCATATTATTCCTTGGTTTCTTATCTTTATTAGGAGGTTTAAAATTTTATTTGAAGTTTTGATTCTTGTCAAACTTAGAGAAGTCGGTTTTAGGTTTTTGATCGAGAAGTGCTTGAGTGGAATTATCCTTCGAATCAAAGTTCATCATTACTTTATCTTCCTAAATCAAAAGAGAAATTAGGGTAGATAAGTCAAGAATATCTTGTTCAATTTGATAATTAGAGTTTAAAATAGAAATAAAGTTTTTAAATCTTTCATGAGTGTTTATTTGAATGATAAAATATAAATATTTATTTTGAATCAAATCACAATTACATCTATCTAATTAAGAATTAATATTTTTAATTTTAACAAGAAAATTAAACATTTTTGTCCCGCTTCATAAGAATTTTTGTTAGTTCAAGAATCAATTTTATGATTTTAGAAAGTCGCGTACCTTCATGCATTGATTATAGTAGTTTCTATGCTTCACTAGGACTTTCTTGGTTTCGATGTGTAGCACAAAGTCATCTTGCATGTTTCACAATATAATCAACATTACTTCTTGAACTTTCTATTGAAATGCAAAAATGTTACCTCGCTATTGCTTGTCTACTTGTAGGTACCCTTTTTATGCCATTCACTATTGCCCATAGTTTGTGCACCATGAATTTTACTTTGAGCAAATCTTTGAGATGTTGTAGTTAATTTCATTTATCATCTCGACTTATCCATGTTGAAGTGATTAGAAATCATTTTGAAAACACTTTTAAGAGAAAGTTGTAGATAAAATATAGATTTTTATGATTTTGAATGAATATTTAGACCTTATTTTACACTTTTGACATAAAAATATGGTTTAAAAATAATTGATAACTCTTCTATTTCTCTAAAAAAATTAAAAAAAAATAAAAAAAATAAAATTCCTTGTCATTTTTATGTGGTAATCATAAGTTACGTTATGAAATTTAGAGTTTTTATTTTTTCGGCGTGATTAATCTACCACCTGCATTCTAAAAGAAAAAATAAAAATATTAATTATAATTTTTAATGTATTAAAAATGTCTTCTAAATTAGATGACCACGATTTTTAATTTCTATTCTAAAGGGTATTACGAGGAGATAAAATATTATTTTCTATTAAGTTTCAATACATATTTTATACGATATAAACTTCTAAAAACCTTTAGTAGAATTCTAGATATTCCTTCCAAAAAGATTCTAACATGTGTATAGCCCACCTTGTCATGCACTTCTAAATTGCTAGTTTAAGTTTACTCATAAATTTTTTTGTTGAGATATCTTGCACTTTGATATTTTCCTTAGCCACTAAAACCTCAAACTCCTTTAATTTTAGTTTTCAACAATTGTTTATGTTTTTACCGTGCATGCATGAAAATATTAAAACCTCATACTCTCATTTTAGTTTTCAACAATTGTTTATGTTTTTACCTTGCATGCATGATTATGGAACTTTTCTCATACACCACATACAAAACATTAATGTTTAGAAATATTTTCATTCTTTTCATCCCAAATATATTTTTCTCAACCAAGGAGGTTGTTTCAATATAACTAACTTTACCAAAATGTAATTCTATATGTTTACTATGTGCAAAGGTTAAAACATAATTTAATGATTGTTGGAAAGTTAGTTTAAAACAGTACAAGGTATCATTCAAAAATAATGAACATATTATTTAGGATCAATTTTTAGGTATTCCCCTCATTGCCAAAGTATAGATGAACATAAAATAATATTTCCATTAAAGATATAACTTGATATGAGAAAGATAGTTCAAGAAATAACTATAAAGAATAAACCAAATCCTCATATATCTACAAAAATTGCTATACAATCCTATGAAACCCAAATCTAATTGTTGGAGTATATACATTCAATCAAAAAAATTTCACACTTCATAACCTATCCTAAGAAAACTCTAGCAAGATGCTAGTGATATTTTTGATTATCAATGTGAAGGCCATAATGCAAACCAATTTTCACAATATCCCCTACAACAATATCTTTTCAATCCAAAATTTAGAGACAAAAATGAATTGACCCGAGATCTTTTCAAACACAAAATAATGGTAAAAATGTTAGTCAAACCTCTAGTCAACCTCTTTTCCTAGCGAAATCTATTCATGAATAAATTATTGATCAAAGCTAGACAAAAACTACTCCAAAATATCTTCTGGAAGTGATATTTACTAGCAATCACATGTGCAAAATGCAATGTGAACGTCGAACGGTATATGCTATTTGATTTAGAGGGATAGTTATTACTTTTGTAGTTGATGTTGATAAGGGGTGTGATTGATTTTGTAAGTGTAGGAATATAGATGAAGCATTACATTTAAAGGTTGTATCTCTATATTTCAAATTTGTTACAACCTGATCATAAATCAAACCCTGCCCAAGCCACTTGTGTAGGAGTAATGGAAATACCCAGAGACTTCCGAAAGAAACAAATTCAGTTGAGAAAAGTAATTAAGATGAAAAATATTTATATAAAATGATATATAGATCACATCATATTCAAACAGACTAAAAACCCATAGCTAGATGAAGGGTTACAACGATGGCGAGACGAGGGTTAAACATACATGAGCTCGAGTCACTAAAAACAGATAAGTATATGCCAATATATGTCAAAGGGTTGCTAGGAAATTATTTTGCTAATTGTTTTGACAAAAAGGATGTTTCGTGACGTTGAATGTGGGAAGCCTTTACAAACCAATTTGGTTTTATTTCTTATGGCTTTTAGATATCAGCAATTAAGCTGATGCAAGTAATAATATATATTTTAAAAATAGATCATGTTCCGGATACTTTCTTCTATCTATTATTAAAATATCAGCTAACTTGGATATGTATGATCTTTGTGTAACAAATTTGTGGACCAATGCAATGAACAACATCGATATCAAAACTAGAAATGGTTTGAATTTGTTTGGGTTCAATAATACTATTGTGAATAATTACCGAGACTAATCATCACAACATATCCAATGAGGATTGGATTTAAAGGCTATGAATACTCCACAAAGTTGAGAGTGAGGAACATTCTATTTTTATATTTCCTATCTAATATGAAATTTAGGGGACATATATTCTTTATTTCCCTGGCAAAAATATTTGGCCCTCCTCATTTAAGAAATGATTGCAATCGCATGCAAGGAGTGCAATGTGAATGCTAAAGGGATTGTTATCCCAAATTCACCCCTCGAGGTAAATTGGATAACTCACATGATTTCTTCAGGTTGAGCAAGTAGAAATGGCTTGAGGGAAAAATTCAGGTTTTGGAGCTCCCTTTGGCTCTTTTCTAACCCCCTCCATCCAAGGAAAAATTCAAGGAGTTAGACAAAATTGAAAAAATCCAAAAATTGGCTTCAGCTAGTGTATTGCTACTAAATTGGGTATTTTTCCTGGGCAGTCCGTGGGACGTCGGGACGTCTGGGACCGAAAAACTAAAATGGCTGATTTACTAAGTGGGTAAAGTGTAAGGTGGAAGAAGTGGGGCTTTTCATCCCGAGTCACACAAGGGACATTCGGGACACCAAGACCCGAAATAGCGATATGTCCGCATACAAAGGAAAATTCAATGTCTAACCCTCCCGAACTTCAAACGACCATAACTTTTGATCTCGAGCTCTGATTTTCACAAAATTTGACTTTATGGAATGAGCATGACATCTTGTACGCCACATATATATGAAAATAAAGGAAACATCTTCAGATCTAGTAAAGTAAATGCTCGGTCCCGTTAAATGACAGAAATGCTTGAAAGACCTGAATAGTTGCCGCTTTCGGAAGGCTATAACTTTTTGTTTTACGAATGAAAATGCACAAAATTGGTACCGTTGGAACCATGATTCTGAGACCGATGCAAGAAATTGAGAAATATATAATTTTATGAAGAATCAATGGTGATTTTGTAGAAAACGTGCCCAGGTTCATAACAGTGTTTTATTTGGTAGTTGGGATGCATTCAATGGAGCATGGGATGACATTTCTCACTGTTGCAAGTCATGGGATAGTATGGGGAGCCTTTTGAAAGAAACAAAACATCATTTCACTTCATTTACTACATCTTTCAAGTGGTTGAAGGATAGATTTTAGGATTTTCATTTTCCCTCTCTCTCTCTCTTCTCAAATTTCTATAAATTGGAGTGTTGGGCTCATTGTAAGGGAGATAGTTTTGAGTAGCAAAAATATGTCAATTTTTTTGTGAAGAAAACATACTACAAGACCTTGTAGTGGACTCCTTTCATGGTGATCCAGGCCCTTATTCTATAATAGATTGGATTGTGCATATCAATGAAGCAATAGATACAAGTTTGTGGATACTCCTTCCCCTGTGACATTTGTTTGCATTCTTATTTCCCTTTCAAACTTATTACAAATATATTGTGTCTACCTTATACTCTGTAGGGATTCATTCTCATTGTGCATGTATGGAATATTGTTGTGAATGAATTTGCTGGAATGTGGAGAACTGTTATCACCCCTTCTAGTATGCATTTTGCTTCTATTTTTCACACATTGGAAGAATATTTTCACACTCCTTTTTGGTGTATCACCGCTTTAGTGTAGGCTTTGTTGTCATGCAATATCTCTCCGTAGTCCCTTGGAAAGTTAAATTAGGATTAGACAGTTTTTCTTGGATTAGAGTAGAGTAGGCAGTTTTCTGGATCTTGAGCTTCGATTTTCACAAAATTTGACTTTATGGAATGAGCACAACGTCATGTATGCCACATATATATGAAAATAAAGGAAACATCTTCAGATCCAATAAAGTAAATGCTCGATTATATTAAATGACAGAAATGCTTGAAAGACCAGAATAGTTGCCCACACTCAGAAGGCCATAAATTTTTTGTTTCTTAATGAAAATGCACAAAATTGGTACCGTTGGAACCGTGATTCGAGCCCGATGCAAAAAATTGAGAAATATATAATTTTATGAAGAATCAATGGCACGTTTGTAGAAAATGTGCCCATGTTCATCTTGATGTTTTATTTGGTAGTTGGGATGCATTCAATGGAGCATGGGATGACATTTCTCACCTTCTTTGCAAGTCATGGGATAGTATGGGGAGCCTTTTGCAAGAAATAAAACATCATTTCATTTCATTTAATACATATTTCAAGTGGTTGAAGGACATATTTTAGGATTTTCATTTTCCCTCTCTCTCTCTCTTCTCAGATTTCTATAAATTGGAGTGTTGGGTTCATTGTAATGGAGATAGTATTTGAGTAGCAAAAATCTGTCAATTTTTTTGTGAAGCAAACATACTACAAGACCTTGTAGTGGACTCCTTTCATGGTGATCTAGGCCCTTATTCTATAATAGATTGGATTGTGCATATCAATGAAGTAATAGATACAAGTTTTTGGATACTCCTTCCCCGCGATGTTTGTTTACATTCTTCTTTCCCTTTCAAACTTATTACAAATATATTGTGTCTACCTTATACTCTACAGGGATTCATTCTCATTGTGCATGTATGGAATATTGTTGCGAATGAATTTCTGAAATGTGAGAACTCATTATCACCCCTTATAGTATGTATTTTGCTTCTACTTTTCACACGGTGGAAGACTATTCTCACACTTCTTTTTGGTGTATCACCGCTTTAGTGTAGGCTTTGTTGTCATGCAATCTCTCTCCGTAGTCCCTTGGAAAGTTAAATTATGATTAGATAGTTTTCTTGGATTAGAGTAGATTGTGGCAAGTAGTTTAGGAAAAAGAACTAGCTTTCTTTGGAGGTCTATCTCAATTAGCAAGTCCCACAAATTAGAGATAGTACCCATATTATCCAATCACAATGTGAGCTCAAGAAAACACACTTGTGTAAACTATAGTGGCCTCTGTGATTTGGTGATAACAGTTTTAGAATTCCCGGTGGGCCCAAGAGGTCTTCATTTTAATTACAACAAGATTGATGTGCACTTGTTGTAAGTCTCTAGCTTGTAAGAAGCTCTAAAATTGCACATCTGGTGACTCCTAAGAGGTAGAATCCATTGGTTTCAGCAGTCCAATCTTGGTAGATTCATGAGAATAATCTAAACAAGGTCAAGAACTAGAGAAGAGGGACTATTTATCTATCTACACTTGTCCCCAGATAGAGCAAGAAGAGGAAGAAGAGCTCAAAGGTCTCCATCTCCACCGAATAGAACCTTATCAACACCTCCACTGGAAGGCCTTTTGTTCAATCAACTAGAGTTCTCTAACCAATCAAGATGGCACAACCCAACCCCTACGTCAAAATTTTTGGTAGCATCCCGCTTGCTCTCAATGCACAAAATCTAGTTCCAGTTGCAGCATTGAAGAACATTCCATATTTTACTAGAGAAAACAAGACAACTCCGATTGATCACATTTAGGACATTGCAAATGTCTGTGTTATTCATGAAATTGCTGAAATGGACATCACTTTGTCAAGTTGTTGGCATCCTCCTTTAAGGGAAAAGCATTGTAATGCTTGAAGCCTAATAACAACGTCCATTCATAATTGAGACCATTTATGCACAACCCTTCACAATCTATTTGGTGAAAAGGGAGATAACTTTGTCTTTATTGGAACAAATGACAACAATCAAGTGGGCTCCTAATGAATAGTTGACTGACTTCAACTTCAGATTCTAGTGGACATGGGATAGGATTCCGTTGGCCGTGAGGCCAACAGCTGAAGGTGCTTTCCTATACTTCCTTAAAGCTTTAAATTCTAGTATTCTTTGTGATGATTCAATCTATGGGAGGTATAAATTTACTCGCAGCCTATAACATTTCTATTAGAGCTGAAAATTGCTTAATCCAAGCTAATAAACTTGCACCTAGGCCTCCCATGCCTCTATATTCAGAACTAGGAGCTCCAAGTACTAGTCAAGCACCTACATTAGCTTCTATTCCCACTCCAAAGAATCAAAATTTGACTAAAGATTCCACCTCATCTTCTAGTACCTCAAATGAGCTCCAAGAAGTCATGAAGCAATTGCAAAACTTAGGTAATGAGTTAGTGATAATTAAGAGGTAACAAGCTCAAAATTTCAGACCATATTAGCCTCAAAATCAACCCAATAGACCTCCATATCAGCCTAATAGGCCACCCATTCAAGCTGAAAATTAGAACCAAGTCAGGCCTCTTGCTAATAGGACATTTCAGCCTTACAATCCCAATGTTGCATCCACATCTAGAGCCTTGGTACTAGTACAAAATAACATGGCTCAAGAATATGACTAGTGTTTCCCATGCAATCAACCTCATAACTAGTCGATGTGTTTCAATGGTGCTTTGAATCAAGATCTTATGGTGACAACAACTAGTGTGGAACAAGAGACATGCCAAGAAGGAAATCAACAAGGAACATCTCAGCAAGAGGCACCTCCAAATGAGATCACACTTGTCAACTAGTAGGTTGAAGATTTATGTGGCATAAATCAAGCTCCTTCTCAAAGTGTAGCAGCCAATACGGTACAAGAAAAGGAATATTGGAGAGGGAAAATCATCAAATTCAAATGATCCGCAACCCTCTATCACTCAACAAGGTATGGGTAATCAAAGTGCAGCTCCCAATGTGTAGGGCCAGCCCAAGCCACCTTCTAGACCAGCTCAAGTACTGGTTGTAACGACCCATGTGCAAGAGAAGAATGTGCAGGGCAAGGGGTAGTAAAGAGATAACTCTTCTCCATTTAAGATCATTGAGCGAGATAAAGAAAAAAATGTAAAAATCTCAATGTGGGAATCATTGGCTATCCCAGGATAAAGAGAGATATTGCAAGATATTATGGCTAATTGGTCGGTCAGCATCAAATCAGTCATCCAAAGAACAAGAAAAAGTTCTTACCAATACAACTCAGCAAAGAGAAAATCAAGGAAGCCACCAAGGTAAAAATTTGAAGCCCCTACCATTCTATATCTCATTGATCATCGGAGATAAGTTAGTACATAATTGCATGATTGATTTGGGAGCAAGTAGCTCAATCATGCCAAAACAAATAGCTGATCAATTGGGCCTTCAATATGAAGTCATCTCCAAAGGTGTGGTGTAATTGGACGAACAAGTAAAAATAGTTGGAGTAATAAAAAATTTGAGCCTCACATTGCATGCATGCCCCAACGTGATTGTCTTGCAAGATATATCAGTCATAGACTTGCCACCACTCTTTACGTTGTGTTTTTCAAGAGACTTCACTGCTAAAATTGGAGGCTATTTATCTGTTGATTGGTCACACATGTTTTTAGAACAAGGTATGGAGCTAAGGCTACAATCAGATCTGATCCCATTGCAAACTTCCACATAGAGCCTCATACACCGAGTCCAATCAATGCAAATTGTTCATCCTTTGATTAGGAAGATCTCCCAAGCACTTATGAAGTAGATACTAAGGTTGGATGCATTCCAGAATTGACTCTTGATGAATGGGAAAACAAAATACATGCTTTTGACCCTTACAAATAAATGGAGGAATCTGAACTAGGATTCTATTGTTTGCATGAAGAGAATCAACCTCTCCCTAACATCACCAAGCCAGACCACAAGGATGATAATGAGGTATGACAATTATTCTTTGATGGTTCAAGGAGTAGACAAGGTGCAGGAGGAGGAGCTATGCTTGTTTCACCTCAAGGAACAAAATATTACTCAGCTTTTCATTTCTAGTTTGCTTGCTCAAACAACACAGCCGAGTATGAAGCCTTGATTCACATTGCATTGGGAAAGAAAGAGAGGCATTAAGAATTTGCAAGTATTTGGTGATAGTGAGCTGATTGTGAACCAAGTCAGAGGACAAAATGTTGTTAAGAATGATATGTCACAGAACTAAAAAAACTGGGTATGGGATCTAATTGAAGATTTTGAAGCTTTAGCATCAATTCCATCACAAGAAATAAGAATGAAGCAACAAACATATTGGTAGTAATTGGGGATGCATTTGATGTTGTAGAGAATATCAAAAGTGAACAATCTCAGCCTCACATCAAAGTGGTTGTAAGACCGGCTGTTCCAGATAACAACACGAGTTGGCAAGTATTCGAGAATGATAAGCAAATTGTCAATTTTTTACAAGAAGAAGTTGAGTTCTCTGTTAGAAACCAAGACAAGATGGAGCAGCAGTATGGTGACCAAGTGGTGCAGCTGAGAACTAACAAATTACCAAAAGGTCTTGTAGCTTTGGAGTCAATCTTCAACCCATATTACTACATGAATTTTGTGGTGTCTCTTTCTCTCTTAATTTTGTTTCAAACATGTGTTGTGATTTTGAAAACATTTTTATACAAATAGAATCGAAATCTTTTTCACAATGCTTCAACATTTTTACATATTTTTCGCCTTCTCGTAAAGGTCAAAAGACAATCTATCATCCTTGTGTAGAGAATATGGGTTTGAGTGCGTATTTTACAGCAAGAAATAATAAACCACATTCCATTTTCATGTTACCGCTAATAAAGGTTTCCATTTGAAAAAGATCCAATGTAATGGACCATATGCTCTACAACTTTTGAAAATTAATACACACCAAGAAAACCATTGAATATCTCACAATAGATGTGTATTTGTATACAACTCACCTAATCTTAATTGTGTGATCTACCAACTTTCAAGATCATGAGTGATAACCTCAGGCACAATGTAGTCCCGACATTATTTTTGATTGCGGTGCGGGTGGCGAGAATCCAAATGGAGTCTACCTACCTCACTTTGTAATGTCTATTTTTTAAAAACTATTTAAAAAACCCACCATTTTTAACTACGAATAAAAGGTCAACGAGTGCCGCAATGCAGACATTCACTACGGAAGCTTCACAACCAACCCCACCTCTTGAATGCATATATTAATACGCTTAATTAAATGTGTTCGTGTCAAGCTAGGGGATTTTAAATCAGAATCAGGGGTTAAATTTGACGGCCACCTATGCTTGTCAACTAGTTTTTAGGTGACATTTATTTTCAAATAGCGCCCTTCAAAAATATAAAAAATGCGTAATTTTAATATTGTTAACAAAATATATAAAAGAGTATTATATATATATTTAATTATTTTAAAATTATATTTGTATAGTTTACATATAAATCTATATAAAAATGATGGTCATACTTAAAATATGCAAGTCATGTGTGATGGTTATTTTAAATATTTGCAAGTATTTTATGGCTAAAATCATGAAAAATGTCTAAACGGCCGTCAAATTTAACCCTTGATTAGAATATATCCAGAAATCCAGCCAAATTCATGTGATCTTTTAATACATGGGATTGATATGTTGAAGAATCTGCAATGTATGTTCGTCATGATTGGTATAAATAATCATCCAATAAACAACTGTTAAAATCAATGAAGAGTGTGATAAAAATGTAACACCTCTAACTGGTGGTTTTCAGAGGGCATATCAGTGCTAAAATTGAATTTTCAAGAATCAAAATTGCATTCTCTGTCGAGTAGAGTGATACATTGAATATAAAGATCTGAACTTGAAAATTCTTCTGATATGTCCAATTTTGATAAATAAAACTTTACTCCGTCAAATACATACTTCTGTATTCTTTGCTTCAGACACCAGAGATGGTGGTATTATTGGAATGACCTTTCATCAAAAAAAAAAATAATGATCTTTTCAAACACAAAATAACTAAATCTATTCATACACAAATTATTGATCACAGCTACAGGAGACTACTCAAAAATCTCTTATGGAAGTGATATTTATAATCTCCATGCCAAAATGATCAAAATCATGTTGAAAGGCCTCAAACAGTACTCTCACCGATGTGATACATATAGAATCCACGTCGTGTTTAGAAAACATGTTCAAAATTCAAATGAAATCCATAACAAAGTTGTCACTATGGCGAGATCTCCTCATGCTTCTAATTACATCAAGGAATGTTTTCATGCTGACGCTAATCTAGATACACGTAAAAGACAACACATTTATCTTTTGGTTTTTTTTTTTTTTAGGAACTCCTCAAAATATTATACATTCAATTGAAATCTTGTTGTTGAATGGACGTGGTATGAAAATATGCACAAATTTGCATATATCAACTTTGTAGAAGCTCTCATCAGTAGCTTGCATAATGATTTGATGGCCCACATAAAACATTAAAATGCAATGGTTAAAATAATAATATATAAAATACAAAGAATAAACAATATCAATCCATCCATATATGAAATTTACGGTACAAAATCCATTCAACATCACATTTGGTCCATAACAATATTATTATTAATAAAAAATAACTTACCAACAATTTGAGACTTCTAGTGGGCCCGCTCAAGGTAAGAAAATATTTTGGAGAGAGCAAGATGTATGTGCAAGAATAATTGGAGGGTGTGGGGTCTACTTATATAACATGAGTGGGTTATAACCACCTCAAAAATGCTATTTAAAAAAAAAGCTTAATAAATTAAATCCTATCATATAAATCTAACTAATCCACTCGATACCATGACAAAGAATTAGACGATAATTAAAGAAAGTTAATTTTAACTATATAAATTAAATAAATCAAAGTAAATATATGACACATTATTTAACGTGGGAAAATTTTTTATGTGGTAAAAAATTTACGGAATAATGTAAATTTTCATTTATGTGAGAAGCCTCCATAATTACAAGTCCAATAACTTTCATGATTCTTCACGTCATTTCATATCTATTTTCCCATTTTTTTGAGCCCCATGTGCCCTATTTAAATTAGGAAGATGGTGTGTGACTTCCATGTTGGTGTGAGGTATTTTCCTTGTCATCTTGGGGCATTGTCCACATCACTTAGTGAGTCATCTCACTTAGGTGAGATCATAGGTCTTAGGTATCTTAGGAGCTATGAAAGATTCCATCATAGAATCTATCATACACATCAATGTGCATCAGTGTGTCATACATGAGTTACTTTCCATTTTTGGAATGTAACTCCTTTCTCCCTTGTGGAGGTATGATTGGTCTTGCATTAAGAGTTACACATCACTCTTATTTTTACTTCCTTTTTTGATCTATGATAATGAGTAGACCCTTTTCTTTTACATGCACATTTCATGGTGGTTGAATGTTTACTTACTACATGGAACTCTGTCACGCTTTCATTCGAGTGTAGCTTGATTGATGTACGTGCCATCTCGCTTGATTCTCATTACGATACTCTCATATAGTATCATAACACATTGTTGGGATTCATGTCACTCTTTGTCATCATTGCACAACTACTCTTAGTTTTTCTAGTTTATTGTGAAAGCTTGGTAATACATTTTTCATTTTGTGTTTTACACAATATGTAGGTTTCGTGGAGTTTTTCTTGTTTGTGTGTTGTTTTTGGTACATGTGTAGGTAGTTTTTGGAGTTTAGAGTTTGGTGTTTTCCCATTTGATTTGCTAGCCTAGTTTGGAGTGATATGTGAACATAGTTTTAGGAGTTTGGAGTAAAGTGTTGCAAAAGGGGGTTATCATTATTCTTGGGTGTTGTAATTGCATGCAAACACATTCTTTGATGAGTCTGACATCTTGCAACCTTGTGTGTATTATCACACCCTTATTTTCTTACATTCTAGATGCATTTTTCGGATTATTCCGACATCTATTTGAACGTGTTTTTCCTTGTGGCTCATCTATAATATTTTTTCTTTTCATGAATGCACCATGGAGGATGTTTTTTCTAGACTTGAGCTTCGCATGATTATTTTTCAGCCTCTACCTCTTCTTCTTGGTAGAGATAATTAAACATGACGGCATTGTTGCATGGAACATTACCTTACTCAAAAATGAATTTATCCCTTTATGTATGGGCAAGTTCTTACACCCACTGATCCTTATCATCTTGAAGATTGGCTCAACACTTATGATCAGGTTTATGGTTACTTTTGATATATGTTTCTATGCCTCTATACCATCATATGGCATACACGGAGTATCCTCACACTATTTTGAGCATTCTTTAGTCCTTATTTAGAGACCCTTCGAGAGATTTTCTTTTTTTGCTTCATATTTTTACAATTGTTTCCTCTCCTTGTTCATGTGATGATAGTTCTGACGACACATATTTTCCTGTTCCTATTCCTAAAGATGACATTTTCTCTTATAGTTATGACGATGAGAAACCGGTGAGGAACCCTATCCTCCTTCTCATGTCCACCTTTCAAATAATTTTGGAACTTCTCTTTTCCCATCGGACATCATACCATATTTCTCCTTACCTCATATTATCATTGCATCGCCTCCATTCTAATGCCAATGTGTGATGCTTTTTCCACTCCTCCTTCATGTGATGATGATTCATGCATGTCGAGACATTACTCTTTTATTTGTTGAGAAACCAGTTTAGAATGATTATCTACTAGAACTTCATTATCTCTTCTCAATATCTACTTATTTAATAGTACATGGGGTTTCTCTTCCTTCTACATGTGTTTGAAGGAGTCCTTTATCTCATTTATTAGGAGTGTCTCTACTTGGAATTTTGTCACTTTCACTATTTCAGATACTATCATTGATCCACCTCCTATTTTGGATCCTCTTTCTACTTGTTGTGGGGGTATTCCTTTGTATTCACTTTACATGGACATTGTTTTGGTGAATTTTCTCCTTCCACATTCGAAAGTTCTACTTTTGTGGTATTACCTTCATTTGTTTGCACTTACTTTCTAGGCCTATGTAACACTACGGTGGACCAACTTCATATTTCTTTGTAATGATACCTTTGTTTTCCTTCGCGAAATGGGTGGAATTCCAATACTCCATTTATGTTCTTTCTAAGGGAAGAAACATTGTTTGATGTAGATGGACCTTCTTCAGTCTATAGGAAAAATAACATGTCATCAACACTCTTCTTGGAGACTTCATCGGGTTACAAATTTTATATACGTTGTAGGATTCTTTCTTGAACATTTCATTAAGGCCAACTATCCTTACTTGTGCTCTCATTTTGAGTGAGGTCCATTGGGGATTTACATCTTATTTTGTCTCTCTAGTCTCCTTTCTCTCCTCTTCTTCTTCTAGAAAGATTGTAGTTTTTACATGGGTACCTTATCAAGCCTTTAGTTGTCAAGACCCATTTGACACATATTTTGTAGGTTGTTGTTATGAATAAATCCTACCTCTTCAACTTAATTGAATAAGCAAGAGAATAAAACTTACCTAACCTCAAAATGACGGGGTTTAGAGATACTGTGGATGTGGATAGATGATGTTGAAGTTGTGCTCCGTATACGAAAAGAGATATAAGTTCCTTTCCTATGAGAATACATGCTGATCACAACCACTAAACAAGATATTTATTAGTAAAATATGAGGTGAATTACTTGAAAAGGCCGGTCCTCGAAAGTCAAAGGACTTCCTTCTAAGGATGTCAATGTCTTGTTTACACAATCAAGTGATTTAAAAATAAGTTGTGATATACGATAGATAATAAATGGTAAATGTTGTGATAAGTTTCAAGTTTATTACAAACATATAATAGATAAATAATGATAGATATGAACTATAGTTCGAAATCAAAATTTGAATTCTCGGAGGAAGGAGAAATATCTTCTTAGTAAACTCAAGCTCTTTGTCTTGAGGGTAATCTAAATTCTCGTAGTCCTTTGTATTCCTCAAAGAAGTATGATATGTATTCCGAATCTTATTCTTCCATGTTGATATGATATTAAAAATCAGAAAGCGAGTGCTTATAATCAGTTTTATATTGATTCAGACTCAGGGATTGACTCTTCTAACTCAACTTGGTATAGATATTTGAACCAAGATAAATCAGCTCAGATGCACATGATCTCAAAGTAGGCTTCCAAGAATTCATCCGGATCTTCACACATTCACTTGAGTAGTTTCAAAAATGGTTTGTAAATGATCCAAAGGGGTGGAGTGGGTGACACACAACTCAAGGTAGTGTAGAGTGTCGTATTGCTCCTAATGTAACAGGTGACGAACAATAGGTAGAGAGTTGATACTAGTGATTTCATGACCTGGGCCACTTATTGCCATATAATAGAAGCCATGCTTGATAAAATGTTAGCAATAAGAGAGATGAATATAAATTATTGGAATTTTTTAAATTATAAATCTGCAAAAAAACAATCTATGCGGGAATTATAGGCAATTCTAGTAATCACTGGCGATTACTGGTGAATGATAACAAACTGATAAAATGAAGGATTTAACCATTTGATTTGTGATTATGGTCTTTCAAAGGATAATGTTAGTTAATAAATTATAAGAGAAAAACACTTGAATGTAGAAACAAAATTATAAGATGATATTTGACCTTGATTGAGAGTGATGGAAGAAAATGACGAAGTTTGTAGTTGGATGATGAATAGGTTTCAAAAAAAATCCCAAAATATTTTATGATCGTGAGTAAAAGTGTTGGATGAAAGTACATTCACGTTGGTGCAGGATAACATTGATGAACTCCAAAATAAAACCTGTGCTCGAAAATGTTAGTGAGATGATCCCAAAAAGATGTTGCAAAATAGGTGAAGTAATGTTTGGTGATTTACCAAATCACCAACGATTTCAGCCTATTTGGGCTTGTTTAGTAATTTGTTGGAACAATTTTCTAGTTCGAGGTTCTTGTTCATATTTTGAGGGATAGGTTTGTTGGGATTGTTTGTAGACATGTGATATTCATTGGGGAAAGGATAAAATAAGCTAGATAATACTAATTTAGGTATGTTTTAGGATAAATGTATAGATGATTTTGATGAGTGTGTAAATGATTTTAATGGGTGTATAGGTGGTTATGATAGATGTGTCGTGTTAAGGATAGATAAAATGGATTTTGGGGAATAAATATATTTAGGGGTAGTTAGGCAAATGATTAGGTTAGGTATTATTTAAGAAAATAATGATTTTTCATACGTGGACATATTAGTTTAACTAAATAGTGTATATATTATGAAATATTAAAAAGTGGGGGTGTAGTATGTGGTTTGGGACATGTTTTTAAATTAATTGATTAATTGAATAGAAATAAAGGGTGTTTTTGTGAGATGTCATATGATTAATTAAGAAGAGGGTGTATTTGTATTAAATATTGGTATGTTTAATTAATGATCTAGACCAAGATGATGGAGTGTAGATTTTCGGTGTCTGATTATTTAGGGAGTTTTCTATTTCTTGTAAGTAGATGTTTTTCCCATTGGGTTTTCCTCTATTACTTGATATCCTTGTTGTACATGGGTACCTCATCAGGCATAGCTTCTAGGACCCATTTCTCATTTCAAACTTTCCATGCCTCATCCTAAGTTATTATAAAGGGGGATGCGGTGTTAGGTATTCGACTTTTCATCTTAGGGAATTTTCCACATCACTTGGTGAGTCATCTCACTTAGGGTAGATCATAGGTCTTAGGTGTCTTAGGAGTGTTAAAGATTCTATCATATGAATCAATGTGTGTCAATACGTCATAAAGGAGTTACTTTCCATTTATGGATCATAAATCCTTTCTCCCTTATGGAGGTATGATTGGTCTTACATTGGGAGTTACACAACACTCCTATTTGTACTTGTTTTTTCTAATTTATGAGAATGAGTAAACCCTTTTTTTCATACACATTTGATGGTGGTGAATGCTTGTTTATTACATAGAACTCCATCACATTTCCGTATTAGTGTAACTCGGTTGATGTGTGCAATATCCCACTAGATTCTCATTATCACATTAGATTCTCATTATCACATTATCTCACATTCCCGAGATACACCCTTTTACATTTAATTGAATTTTAAATCAATTAATATAAACGTTAGTTTATATTTAATAAATAAAAAATTTATTCATGCTTTTATTTATTAACTATAAACTAAAATTTGATTAGATTTAATTTATTATCAAAATAGAATATTTTAGGAGAAAATTAATGGGGTAGAACCCACTTAATATTACCATTCCAACAGAGAAAGCGTGTAGGGTTACAAAACAAGATTTTAAAGAATGTAAGTTATTGAAACGTAATGGCCATCAAGAAGGCCTATCTCCAAATGATTGAGAGGGATGATGTTTAAACCTGAAATAGGCATTGAAGGTAAATTTCTTGAGGAATCCTATTCTTCCTCAAAATAGAGGTAATCTAATTTTAGACTCTAAAACCATTTTTCTTATTCTCATCACCTTGATTTGCACAAAAATTGAGTTTATCCTTTTGGTCTCCATCGGTTTGTTACTTATTTTCGGTACTACTTGTCTATTTTTCTTATATATGGCATAAGTGTCTTAATTGTCTTGACACTATGAGAGTCCCATGTTTTTGGCTCTATTCCTTTCTTGTGTACCATTGATTCACTTAAGTTAAAGTTCCTTGATTATCTTGTGACACCATGGGCATCCCTTGTTTATGGCTCTATGCCTTGATGTGATTATTTTATGTCTAATATTGTTTCTATTTTCTTACTTGACTACTACTATATCTCTATGCTTGTTTCTTGTTTCTTTGTGCACCATAGTATTCACCACACACATCCCCTTTGCAGGAATGAGATCCCATTGACAAAAACCACTACAAACTTCTACGTGTTCCTATGTTGATTATCATACTTATTAGATAGGGTTACAAATATTTTATTTTGGGATGCACACTTAAAATTATTTATCATACTTGCCTTAAATGAGGGTGAATTTATAAGGAAATGTTTACATATATAGTCATATTTCTAGTTTCGTATACAAGTTTTCATAGGGTACACATCCTCATAAACATCTCTAGATACATAAAATAGGAAAAAACTTACACATATTCAAAGACATACAAAATAGTTAGGACCGTATGGACATTATCGATCCTCCCACACATTTTCCCCTAGGGAGTGGTAAGAAAATGGGGTTATTTAAAAATGCCTTAATTTTTGTTTCCATGGATACTTCAATTATTTTTCAATTTATCATTTTTATGATTAAATTGACTTAGTTATGTTTGTAAATTATTAATGCAACAAAGTACATCAAAAATTTTACAACACAAAGGTTGGTAATGGAATTCATCCCAAAGTGGACTACGTCTCTGGGTTCATACAAAGATGGACTAATATATAAATAATGTAGAAAATTACCAAATTCTTATATTAGTTTACTACTCCGGTCTGTAACGTTGATAGA
Source organism: Taxus wallichiana var. yunnanensis (assembly GCA_018340775.1). Classification (NCBI taxonomy): domain Eukaryota; kingdom Viridiplantae; phylum Streptophyta; class Pinopsida; order Cupressales; family Taxaceae; genus Taxus; species Taxus wallichiana. The sequence continues at coordinate 213,880,597 of CM031240.1, forward strand.
CCTAGCTTTGGCTCGGGATAACTCTCTAGTGGTACGATTCAATGTCTTATGGCTTGACTATTAGTACCTCAACATCATCTCAGGAATTTTGGAGTTGTCATATAATTTAATGGGCCTAATAGAACTCATCACTATAATATCAAACTCCTCAATCATGCTATTAAGCTTAAAATTATTTTACAAAATCTGCACTCGAAGTGCTTTATCGACCTTTATCATAGGCTTTACAAAATAGATATAAGCTTAATAAAGATTTATAATTCTCAAAACTCCCAATGCTATTTTTCTCATGCCGTTTCCTTGGCTTGTATTCAAATTTTGAATGAGTTGAGGGATGATTGAGAGGCCCTTTTATAGTACTCCCAAGGCTCAAAACCTATGGGATAAATTATTATTCTTATGCTTAATGTAAGTCTTACTCACCTATCATAATGGTCAAGATTATATTTTTAACCTCATCCCATATTCCATTTTGGCTAGAGTAGCTCCATGTAACATTTAGAAGCTTTAGTCATTTTAATATTATTCCATCTAAACAATAATAAACACTTCCACATATTTCATATGTTATGGGATAAACATTATCCCCCACACTTTTCACTCCACGTGTGGGATCTTCCTTCGAATAGTCATAGGGTATTGTTCTAGTGCTTTGGGGGAGATATGAATTAACCCACATTTGGTGGGTGATGAGTTAGATAAGGCTTTAAAAACCTTATTGGTTAAGATAAGATCGTGGCATGACCATACATTGATATTTATTTTTGAATGACCAAAGGGATCGCCACATAACTCCATCTTGGGACTTATTAGAAATGAATTTGGTGTGGCTGCTCCATGCGTTCCACAAAAATTGAATTGGGCATGTTTATTGGTGAGTTGGATGGTGTTAGTCCTTGGGGACCACTTATGCTATAAAATTGTAACATTTGTGGCATTGGTTGTTTGTCCAATGTGTTCAACTTGGTGGATATATGAGCTCAATCTATAACTTGTGTGCTAGCTCGACCCCAAATCACCCATGTGCTTCCTCAACTTAGTTTCCTAGCTTGATGAGATACTTGAAAAAGGGCGAGTTAGAGCTATCTAGATCAGTTCCAACTTAATGATATTACTACAGAGTCATGCCCCCTATGAAACAAAAAGTGGACACCATATTGTTTTTCTTACCGTTGAAAATTAGATGAAAAGGAAAACAATTTTCCCTTCTATTTTTTTCCTCAAAACTTTTCAGTTTTGAAAATGGCCACTTGGCGATCCTACAACGTGCCCTTGCATTGATGTGAATGTCTCTTCTATTTTACCCACTGCTCTTGTTATTGTGCAAAAGGTATCTCCCACGTACGGTGTCCATTTTGACCCGTTCAAAATGTGCTAGAAAGATGATTATGAGATAATTCATAAGAAATGCATATTGAGAGATGTGTAGAACTTTTACTACACATATGATCCTCTTGATTGAGGAGATATACTATATTTTGCTAGAGTTTTAATTCTTACTTACATATAATTTTTTGACACAATTTTAAACTCGTTGTCATAATTCATATTAGTTTACAGAGGCATGTGTATTTCACTCTTCCAGTTCAACACGTAGTTTTAATGAGATATATGGAGGTATGGGGGCATGGGTCTCCTTCTCCATCATCATCTCAAAGCATAGTATATAATCCTTCTCAACCTGTGTGGCACACATGGAGGGCATTAGGGAACCCATTCTCTTATATAATTTTTGCTATGTATATAAACTTGGACCTATATTTGTATTCATTGGTGTGTTCTATGGGGTTATGGAAGGTATTGAAGAGGTTAAGTTTTATTTGTAGTCAACCCTTCTTACCCTCTTACATAAGGGTTACTAAAAAAATTGATATACTATGTTCTTCCTTCAAAGGGTACTTCAAGTACCTTTCTCTTCTTCTATTTAGTGTTGGGTCACATGCACCCAATAATCCTATTTCTCCTTCAAACCAGGTTGGATCGATCACCCCAAACCTTTGGTAAGTTATGAAATACAATCATAATATCTAAGTGCAAGAAAATAGTGAGAGCTCTTCCCTTCGCAGAAAAAAAAGTGTATTCCTTCCATGTTTGACATCTCTTTATTTCAATTTATGCAAGTTTAAATTCTACATATTCATTTGAGTTATAGTTTAATTTATACTATGGAAATTGAATACACTATGTGTTGTTAGATTCACCATGGAACAAGCCAACACCAACACATATGGACAAAAAATAAAATACAAGAAAAGAAAAAGTGTATCTACACAGTCAGGTGTATTTTCCTTTAAGAATGTAATTATTATTTCATATTTAAAGGGGGAAATATAGACACTAAAAATTTGAAATTTACCATTTCACACTTGTTAGTTGTGAAAATGCTCCTTTATTAAGACATATATCCACATTATATCCTCGTAGACATAAAATTATGCACTTTAGATATTATGTTAATCTAATTAGGAGGATAATATTCTTCATTAAGACATAAATTCACATTATTTTATTCACTTTATACATCGTTTTAGTCCTCATAATTAGATTAAAATTAATACCCTATACTCATTAGCCTAGGGTCTAATATATTTTTGTTAATCATTTTTGTGAACCCGACGTCTCTTTATAAGCACCTTCTATGGGTTATTTCCTCCCTTTCCCATGGCTCTTTATCCTAAGGAATTTACTGAATCCCACCTTAGGGTTATAAAAGATCATCTTTCTGAACACCCATAGGATTTAGATTTACTTGTGCACGTAGCTCGTGAAGAAGCTACCAAGTTGGCTGAACTTAATTCTTCTGTCACTCTACCCACTTCTATAGCCACTCAACCCCCTGCTTCTACACTTCCACCTATCTCTACTATTCTAGTTTCAGTCCCCACTCCTACCAATCACTTCATGCCTCCTTTGGTCTCACATCAATGGCAACCCTCCTCTGTTGGAAATCAATATTTAACCTCTTTGTATCATGATCTCTAGACCCAAATTCAAAAATTGCAATAGGCCACTACATCTCCATCTTTAGATTCTACCTTGTTGTTGCACACTCCATTTGCACCTATCCTCTCTACTTATCCTCTCCCTCCTAATTTTGTCACTCCTAAATTTCCCATTTTCAATGGACATGGTGACCCACAGGAGCATCTTCGGGCCTTTCATGTTGCTTGTCTTGATTTTTCGATGATCATCTTCTCTTAGCTAAAATATTTCCTTGTAGCCTCCATGACTACGCCATGTGCTGGTTTTATGATTTACCTGTTCATTCAATAGCTTCCTTCACCCATTTAGCTGATGCTTTTCTCACACACTTCTCCATCAACATTGATTCTAAGATATCTTATGCTTTGAACTAGCGTGACTTAAACAAGGACCCAATGAGCAGTTTTCTAATTATGTTTTAAGATATAAGAAAAATTTGGCCAAAATGACTAACATCCTTTCCGATGCTAAATTACAAGATCTATTTATAGAAAGTATTTTACCGCCTCTCCAGGAAAGTGTTCTCTTTAAGACCTTCTCTACTTTTGATCAACTTTTCCATACTCTTAAGCACTGTGAATCTAAGCTTTTATCTGTTGGCAAGTTGAAGTATCAAGAAAAACCTTCATCCTCTTCTCATTTTCACAACAAGACGCCATTCAAACCTTCTACATCTAAGCCAATTAACAATAAACTCACTATCAATGCCATTACACCTTCTAAGGAAGTTCAAGACCCGCCGCTTTTAGAAATACATTTACCAAACTTTCTATGGAACCACATCTTATATTGAAACAAATCCTTGATAACAACCTCATTACCCTTCCTCCACCACTCCAATTAGACCCATCATAGCCTAAAGGATGAAATTATAATGAAAACTTATATTGTGATTATCATCGCTATGTGGGACACTCTACCAATCGATGTCTAAAACTTCACACGATTATCCAAGACCTACTTGAAAACAAAAATTTGAATTTTTAGAATCTATTAGCCCCCTCCCTCTAAGGATAAGGGTAAAATCAAACTTTTTAATAATGATTCCCACCAATGAGACAAAAAGACCGTGGATTCTTTAGCTAATCATACATACCATGTCGTACCACCTCCAGATGTGGGCACACTCAATTTCTTAGTTACTAACACCGACATAACCTCGCCCATTATCTCCTTCTCCAAAAATGACCACCATGCTACATTCACATTCGATCACTTACACATTCAGGTATCTATTCGATGAAATTTTACTAACAACACTAAGTTTGATCCATATTCTCCTATTAATGCATGTTCCCTATCCTTCTTACAATCTATCGTACCCTCCATCACAAATCAACTATCCGTTCAAGCAACCATATGGTGTTGTTAAGTTACATATCACCGTTGGTCCTCTCACTCTTCTCATCCCTTGCCTTGTAAGTCAAACAATCAAAGGATGTGACTTACTTCTTGGCCTCAATAGGATTCATAAATCCCAAGCTATTATTTCTATGAACCATTTATGCCTCAAATTTGTTTACAAAAACCAAGTTATTTCCATTAACGACGCTCTTCCTTTACCTCCATTATCACCACCTTCTCGTTCCACTACTCATATGTATCCCACTCTTACTTACATTTCTCCTCTGCTATTGCATCTTGTGTACCCTATTTCCAATTTACTACCTTGATTGGCCCCTACGTGACCACTCCATTCCATTAGTCCTACACATCGGCATAGGCATATTCCTAGGAATACTACCACAACCTGTGCCAATCATCACCTTTTTTATTCCATATGGCTCATCTTCTCCCTTATGTATGGCACATCCTCGATCTCCATCACCCACATAATTTACTACACCACAAAATTAGTCTTATGTACAACCCTCGCATGCATATTGATTTCATTCCCCTGTGGAAAATTTGTCTGTTATCCCACCAATACTCGAGCATAGTCCTACACTTTCCTCATTCTAGGTACTAGTTGATGGAACTTTTTCCCTCAACCTTATTAGCTGATTCATCCTTCTTAATCGCTTGGGGGGAATAGCCATTACACAATTTCCCCCCTTCATCATATTAGTGTAATGCATCCCTACTCTTTGCATTCTCATTCATTCATTTCTTCACATACATGAATTTTTATTCCACATCATAGGACCACCATTACTCAATGACACACTCTTGTGCTTTGGTTCACACTGGACTGTTGAGGGATTACCATTACACTGAACCCCACACACTACACTATAGGTTCTACACATTTACATTCTATCACATACACCACACATCCTACATCATCCTTTCTATACTTAGTCTACATCCTACATTATCCTATACATACCTCATCTATTAGTCATTTATACATCATCTATCTCATACACACTACACTAGTCGTCATATCATTTACATCTAGTTTTACATCTCTTTCTTACATTTTATATTTACACTAGGTCACATTATATATGGGTCTAACTTTACCTATCATCACTACATATTCTACACCTATATCCGCATCTTGCATCATCTACACATCATACCTTTCTTACATTGTCTTATTCACATAACGCATATATCCATCCTATCCATTCTATACTACATTAGATTCCATTATATATGGGTCTAGTTCCATCTATCATCCTTACATATTCTATTCCTATCTACACCTATTAGTGCATTTCATACATTACACACACTATATATCCTACATTGCATTGCTCACACCACATGTTTACATCCCATATTCATCGCTTGGTTATTTATATTGCGTTGTCTTCTACGCGATGTACTCACTACCCTATGCTACAATTTAGTTTCTTGGTCCATACTTCACCGCCGATCAAATGGACCTTACATACATCATGTGCCATCTTCCTCACGCGTCATTTCTAGCGTTAGTGACATACACCTTAGGTTAAATTGTCACCTATTTTATCATATTGTAGTGGTATACGCTTTAGGCTAAATCACCACCCCCATTATCATCTTATAGTGGAATTAACCTTAGGGTGCATCACCACTTCCTTCTTACTCATCCATTAGTGACATACGCATTAGGATAAACTGTCACCCATCTTCATCCTTTCTTCTTATAGTGATAGATAATTAGAACTAAATCATCACTCCTCCATTCAATAAGTCATGATGTATGCTTCAACTATAGGGTTCACACACATCTCTCTACATGTCACATTTAATCACCATTACATATGCACACTCATCACAAAGCCCTAGAAATAAACAACACTACTCAACCATTTACGATGAAACACTCTTGTTTACATATCATTCTTGACTATTGAGGGGGAAAAAAATGAACCTCATTATATACAAATTCTAACTACTCAGTGGGGGCACATTTCTCCTATCATTCCATCCTACATTCCATTCCATCTATACACAAATACTACATTTTCTTGGGGAAATTTACTCTTGCTTACTAGTGTTTTGCATGTTCACTTTATTACACATGTTAAATTTCTTTCTTATATGTCATTATCATACACACATGCGCATTCATGCCTTTTGTTTAGTGTGATCATAGATACAAGACTCTATACGCGACATGGATGCTCACCTTCTACCCTTCCTATAATGTTCATTGGGGGCATCCAAATTCATCTTCTCTAGGTGCTATTATTTCATTTTTTACTTAACATCTTATACTACTTGTTCATACATGCTTTGACATATTGGTTATTGCTCTAACATGCTAACAAGTGTTCCATGTGTAGCACTTGTTTTGTAGGATTACATGTTTTCATGACTACTTGTTTGTTTCTACTTGTCTGATTTGTTTGCCATTGTATGTGGGATTTTCCTTTGCTTGTGTGCACACTTGTGTGCTATTTTCGACCATGATGGCCTTGAGTATCTAGCGACATCATGAGTGATGTCCCATGTTTGAAACCCACTTTATGCAGTTTTCTTATTTTCTTATGTGTTTACATTACTTTGTTTAGTAGTTACTACATTGTTTGCGTATTTTACATTTGTCTTATTGCATGCATGTGTTTTCAGACTAACACTTGTTTTGGCTAGCCATCCCCTTTTGTGCATGCCTTGGTATCTACCAAGCATTTCCCTTTCCCCTGTAAGGCAGATTTCTACAGGTTAGAGTGTGGTTGGTCCTCTTTTGGGGCCACATTATCCTTTCATCGATGTCACATGCACCCCCAAGAGGGTGGGAATCATTGAGGGTTTTATACCAACACAACATATTTACACGGTTTACACATAGTGAGTGAGTTTAGACCAGTCTATGAACTCCATACACAACGGCCTCTACAGGACATGGTGTCTTTCGACAATTCTACGGAATTGTTACATGCTGGGGGTTAGAGTGGTGTTCCTTTCTACACTACTCCATCCAAAGTGGTGTTAGATCACCCAAAAACTAGGATAGTATAAATATCTCTTCACACCTTTCAAGAGAAGTGGTTAACTATTGGAGGATACTATGCATTTCATTCCTATACTTCTTCAAACCTGGGGTGGCATGAGATTACCAAAAAACTCGCAATAGTACATGATATCCTTCGCACCCTTTTTGTGACATGGATCGGTGTTCACATTTCCATTTACACTTTTATTGTAGCGTATTTTACATTTATGTACTTTACACATTTCTATATACATACATATTTTACACAACATTTTTACATACATACATATTTTCACTACTTGATCATTTTCTCCTTACTGTGGCTGGCCATATGAGAAACAAGCAATCAAATTGGGGGAAACAACAATAATAGTGAAAAAACAATGAAAATGACATCACACGCGCTATAGGTACTTGCCTTTATTAACTATGCGGGTACACTACACACACGTTTCACCCTAGAATTGCTCTCATCACTTTTTATGTGCATTTTTCATCTTTAGAATCCGCACTCCTCCACATTTTTATTTTTTTCATTCCACGCTTGAGTCTATTCCATCGACACAACTTCTTCTATACTCTATATAGATACCAAGTATGCATTTCTATGTACTTTATGTTACTCGAGCATTCTTCTCACCAACAAAAGTGGGGGAAAATATAGACACAAAATTATCCACTTTAGATATTATTTAGCTCGGTCTTAGACTACTATTTAGAAGGTTCTCAAGTGAATAAAGTACTAATTAATCCCACCTTTTTGCCATATTTATTTTATATTTTATTTCGTCATTCCCACATATTTTCTTACACTTATCCATCCATTTCACAATTGCCCTATCATTCTAGCCCAAAATCAAGGTTCCTTATCCCGTAATAGGGCGCCCGGGTGTCTGCTCCCACCCCGGGTACCCCCGATGTATGCTTCTCTTTTCCCACTTCTTTTTGGGACCTTTCTAGCTATTTTTCATCCTTATCCTTTTCCTAGTCGGCCTTTTTAGGATTAATTATGAAATTAAGCTTGAGAGCCCTATAAATATAAAGTTATAAGACCATAATGAGGGTCATAATGTCACATACTACTATCACTCCATCTAGAGTTGCATCCATTGCATCACTTACATACATGTAGTGTGATGCATCAATGCTAAGATATCTTCATTATACACACAACATAGGGGATGGATTCTATTCTATTCCATGCACACATGCTATTTACATTTTATATAGCTATTATTACTTTCTACTTCACAAAGTGGCAACTTACACAAGAGCACCTAGGGCACGACATGCACACACTCACTAGAACTACATCCAAGTCTGAAATGTAGTCCAACACTCAGTGATAAGACCACTAGTTTGGTGGATGAGGTCAGTTTGACCCCTTCATTTTGCATTTTTCTTTTCCTAGGGTTTGATACTTCCTCTTATATTGTAGGTCATTATTCAACTCATCCGATGAATCCAGTGTAATGAGATAGGTAGAGTTTCAGATCAACTTGTGACCATACCAAAAAAATGATCTAGAGCTTTTACAGAGATCAAGGAACCTAATTTGTAGACGAGGGTTCCCCAGGGCACTGCATAGCACTTCTTATTAGACATCCTAGTGGTTCAGATCTTCTAGATCTAGAATTTTGCAGGGTTTCGAGTGATCATCTCGCACTTTGACATTATGTTTTCGGACTGTGACAACCTGTAATAGTCTCTTCAAATTAGCTAAGCCACTTCTCTCCCTTCTCTTACACATTTATGGTTTTATTTCACTTAGGTAATTAGTTACTATTTTTAATTTATTGATTTACTTCATTTTATACAATGTTTTAGTCCTCCTAATTAGATTAAAATCAATACCCTATGCTCATTAGTCTAGGCTCTAATATATTTTTGTTAATAAATCCCCACTTAGTACATCTCATTGTCTCTCTCCCAAATTTATTATTTATACGCATTGATATGTCATCAAATTATGAATATAAGTGCATAATATTGATATTTCACTTCTTCTCATCATGACACATCCTTCAAATTACAAGCAATATCACCCTATCCAAAATTGTATGGTTTGGTTAGAATGTAAATTTTTTCCTCGCGATTGTATGGTCTTGGAATGACACATCCCCTAACTTTTATTTAAATTTAATTATATATTTTTGATTATTGCATCTTCCTAGGTTGACCTTATCATTAAAAATTACATTAAGAACCTTATATAAACAAGTTAATATCACTTCATTTACTTACGACACTTTCATGAGATATCATTACAAATACTAAAAATTAAGGAACCTAAGGCTTCCTAAATATCACTAAAGATGATGCATATCTATTAGGGTAGTCATTACTAAATTTCTAAAGCACTATACCAATACATGTAAAATATATCAAAAAAGCTAAATGTATATCTTTAATATGAATAATGTAAATACCAACCCGCAAAATACCATGATAAATTGATTTTCAATTTATCGTGTATTCCAATTTATTATGTACCATTTGATGCATAAGGCCCACTTGCACATACATTTTATTATGGTCTGTAAGATTCCTTATAATTAGGTTGACTATAAGTTTAGGTGCGACTTCTTTTTCTTTGTCTTGCAATTTATACAAATCTCAAATATTCTCCATCATAGTCTGCGCTTCTTTGATTTTTATTGAATGAAAATTTTCCTTTTTAGTTAACCTCCTCACATTTACATGGTTATTTACATTAATGGGTATGGTTATATAAAATTTGAGACAAATTTACCATACCGCCATTGATGCAATTATCATTTGGGTAAACACATGCATTATAACCAAATAGAGAAATATCAAGTAATTTATTTCTAGGTTACGAAGTTTTTGAACATGTTTTTTCATTCTATTTGTCAATCCGTAAATTATTTTTAAGTATGTGTGAACCCCACTTCATGAGTAATGTAAAACATGTTATGGGTATTTTTTCGTAAGAGGAATAAGAAATGATTCGTAAAATACCTAAAAAGGAAATCAATTATTACCGGAAGTGAATCAAATGGGTGTTCTTTGAAAAGGACAAGGAAAATAGTTCTTTTTTTCGTTAGGGTTGTTAATCATTTATGTATTTTGTACCGTTAAAGGTCGGTTTCTATAGACATTTTGTCTTAAATTAAATTTTAGTAATGAATTAATGATAGTAATTTCCAGTAGATGAAATAGTAGCAAGAATAACACAAATAATTGTTTGCTTGTTTATAGTAATTTTTTTATTCCATAAGGAAATTGTTGGAAATGATTTAAAAAAAAACATATATGTGATCTGCAAAGTGAAATTACAAAGAGTTATGTTTGTGTAGGTTCCTCTTTGAAAAATAGTGAATTAGGAATTTATAAAACCTACTATTTAAGAAGTTAGGCTAAACAAGATTTTGAATAATGTTTGACTTAATTGATAGTTCATGAAAGACGTATACAACATTTAGAGATTAAAATTACATGCTCGGTTGTTTTAGTTAAATTAGCTAATGATATATCAACACTAAAAATTATAAGATGTCATGGCTTTTCTTTCTTAATGTGACAATAAGCATATGGAAATAGGGAGATGTGATATCATGAAAAATTATGAGGTTTAATAACAAGGGAGATTATACATAGGGTTCGGAGTCTGTATTTTCATACTAACACTACAAAGAGTGTGTTCATTATATTTATTAAAATTATACCATGGCCTTTGAGACTTCATTTACTAACTAATTATAGATCACCATCACTTTTGAGATTTCATTTATACTTAAAATGTGGAATTTTATCTTCCTTTCAATAAATTATAGTAAATAGTATGAGAACTAGTTAAGGCTTGATCCCTCATGAGGGTATCTAGTGCAACACTTGACTCAAAATAATTTGTGGAACAAACTAATGAGAGATAAGAAATGCGTGACCCTTGAAGAAAACATGTAATGCAACTCTTTTCTCAGTTCAATAATAGATGTCAAATGAACGATGTGTCCGGGGAACACTAAGTTCAAAATATTTTTTGATGCTGATCATAGTGACTGCTAAGTTTGTAAATATTTTTCTTTGTGGCTGACCTTAGAGACCGCTAGGAACAAAATTTCATATGTGTTGACTACTCATTGTGATATTTAATGACCTAGGAGATTATACAATTATAATTAATTAAAGAGACGTCCATTGAATGGTGTTTTGCTAACACTAAGTTCAAAATATTTTATCTAGGTGGATGTTATTGACCACTAAGATTTATATATTTTCTTGTTAATGTATTAGTAGTTTTCTTATTAATGATGCCTAGTGACCACTAAGCTATAGGTATATCATTGTGGCTGATCGTAGTAATAGAAAGGATAAGAAACATATATTCATTTATTAACAATTATAATACATTGTTAATATCAAATAAATATGTTGCGGCTGACCCTAACGATCGCTAGGATAAGAAATACTTATGTCTGTACCCCTCAATAGTGATCGATTAGTGTTATTTTGCTCATTGCAATAACTATTGTGCTTTGAAATAAGCCTAGATACGGAGAAGGTTTTAATAGTTCATTGTGGCTGAACTTAGTGACCACTAAGATCAACACTACGTATATCTTGACCCCCACTAGTTCAAATAATGTAGATTTTTTTCATTCTAATAATAGTTGTCTTGTGAATAAAATCCTAGATATAACCAATCTCTAAATATTTCATTGTAGATCAACTTAATGATCTGTAAGGATCTAAACTACATAAGACTTGAAGCCTCAAAAGTGCTTGTATTGACAATTTTTCTCATTGCATTAATATTTTTACTAGAGTGATGCCTAGCGAACGCCATGGTTAAAATACGTATATCTTGATCCTCGGTGGTGTGTCAGATAACAAGTGCTTTGGTCATTCCATTAATATTAAGTCTGTGAATGATGCCTAGCAAAAAGACGTATTCATGATCCTACAACAAACTAATCAAACTTAAGTAAATGTTGATTGCTTAAGAATACATGTATTACAATAGTTTTCTTAAGTCAATGATAGATATCAATTAAATAGTGTTTAGCTTACATTAAGTTCAAAATATTTTTCAAGGCTGATGTTATTGACCGTTAAGCTTTATATATTTTCTTGTTAATGTATTATTAGTTTTGTATTAATGATGCCTAGTGACTGTTAAGCTATAGGTATATCATTGTGGTTGATCGTAGTAACAACTATGATAAGAAGTACATATTTATTTGTTAATGATTCTTATAAACCATTAAGCTCTAAAAAATATGTTGTGGCTGACCCTAGCGATTGATAGGATAAAAATACTTATGTTTGTACCCCTCAGCAATGTAAGTATTTTCATTCTATTTCTCATCACAATAATAGTTGGGCTTTAAAATAATCCTAGATACGATGAATCTCTAAATAATTTATTGTGGCTGAACATAGTGACCGATAAGATCAAAACTACCTATATCTTGAAACACTACGAGTTCAAAGATTGGAGATTTTTTTCTCATTATAATAATAGTTGTCTAGTGGAGAATACATATATATGGCCAATATATAAATATTTCATTGTGGCTAAACGCGACCATCATCGCTAGGGTTTGAACTACATAAGTCCTGAAGCCTCAAAAGTGCTTGTATTGATAGACATATATCTGGCTTAGATCTACGCAATGTGGATGGTTGTCAGAAAACAAACAATCCTTCCAAAATATGTTGTGTGTGAATTTTCAAGAACAATTTTTTATAGTTTCTGAACTTAGTGATCTGCAGTTAAATAAATAGTGATTATAATGGAAAATGGTAATGATAGGAGCCCAACGACTGCTAAGATACACTAGTAATGGAGCTTAGTGATCGCTAAGAATTTTATTTGATACAAATATAAAGTCTTGATCCCTCTTGATGGAAAGTAGTGCAACAATTGGATCCACTAGGTAATGTGCAACTAATTTGATACAATTATAGTCATTGATAATTACAATCATTCTAAATCTGTACAAATAGTGATTGCTACGACAAGAGGTAATGAAAGTATTGTAGAGGCCACTAAGCAAGACCATGATTTGTTATTCAATATTTATTTTGAAATAAAAAAATGTAGCATTTGCTAGGATTTTTCTTCAATTCAAAAGTGTAGAGATAGTGGTTAAAACCACAAGAGGTAATGTTGGGAACCTTGAGGCCGATAGGCTAGACAATGATTTGCTAATTTATCTCTCTTTTTAAATTAAGAACTTGAAAACACTAGTGGTATTTATGTCATTCCTTTCAATAAGCAATGGAGCTTTGTGACCGTGAAGCATTTTCTTGGATATGAATGAATGTGAATTACGACATACTCAATACTCAATTTCAAATAAAACTTGTTAGGTCTTTGGGGGCCTAAGTTATTCTTTGTGAAATGGGTTATGGAACAACTAAACATTTTTTTGTTTAACAAATTATGCTTAGTGACCGCTAGACGTATTATTTTGTTTTTTTGTCACATACTCTACTAAATTTTCAAAAAATTAAATCTTAATGGCCTTTATGCTAGTCCATTGAATTGGTGTTTGTTAACCATTTAACCTACCCAGAAGAAGGCTATATGTTAGACTAATGTTTTTAAAGAAATCCTCGCATAATGAATTTTGCTAAGGCTGAGAATCGAAAATTTTCAATTTTCGGACTTTAGAGTTTTCCTCTTTCAAAGTTTTTAAGCTCAGTTTTGGAATTTCATTTGAAATTTTCCAAAGTCCGAAACTCCAAAAGTCTAAATTTTTGGGTTTCGGGACTTTTGGCTCATTTTGTTTAAATCCCTCTTAGACTTTTGAAGTCTGAATTTCCAAAAGTTTGAAAATTTGGACTTTTGGGTTTCAGGTTTTGGAGTTCTCCGAGTCATTTTTAGGATTTTCACTTGAAGTTTCCCAAGTCCGAATTTCTGAAAGTTTGAATTTTCAGACTTTCAGTTTTCGGGTTTTGGACTTTTAGTTGCCAATTCGTCTTTTTGCTTCCCATTTTTGAAGTCTGAAATCCTAAATTTTCATAATTTCAGCTTCTTAGTTTCAGAACTTTGGAGTTTCGTGCGTGATTAATTCTCACCTACCTCCATACGGATCAGATTTTTACCATTAATATCAGGATTTCTATATAAATGTGGATTTTTACTTTTCATTTTTACCTGACACATTCACTCTGACATTTCATTCTTGTACTTTGTGACATCTTTTTCAAGGTATGTCTTTTGTTTAATTTTCTTTTGGTTTTAGGTCCTTTTCTCCTTTTTTCTCCTTGTTGGGTTTTTTTTCTTTTGGTTTCCCTCTGCATTTTTGTGATGTCATTTTTGGTTCACCATGTTTATTTTGGAGTTTCTTCCAGGTTTTCAAGGTTGTTCAAGGGATCTTTTTAGGCCCCTTATACTTCCTTTTGTTTCTCTATTTCCAACTTAGCAATTTAACATTTATTTTGTAGTTTCCTCTAGAAATCATTCAGAAAGACTTATTCGGAAAATTCATTTCAGAGAATTCTTTCGGGAAATCACAAGGCAGGAAATTTTTTTAGAGAATTCATTTCGGTGAAAATATTCAAAGTTTTTCAGCTTCGGAACTTCCTTGTTTTCAGAATTTTAGAGAATTGTTGATTTCAGGTTTTCAGAGATTTCTTGTTTTTAGAATTTCAGAAAACTGTTGTTTTGGAGAACTACTTCTTTTGGGTTTTTGGGACCTCTCGGCTTTAGGATTTTTTCAGAAAATTTATTTTCGAAAAAATTCACTTGGAGATTTCTTTCGGACTTTTGATTTCAAAATTTTTAGTTCGGGAACTCTTTCGGGGATTTCAATTCGGTGATTTTGTTCGAGACTTTTTCGGATTCGGAATTTTAGAGTTTTTCTTATTTTTGGGTTTTGGAACTTCGTGACATTTGGCTACCGAAACATAGGTTTTTATGTCTACCTCCACTTCAAAGGGAAAGAGAAGATGAAGTACACATTTCTTGGAGTTTCTCCCTAATCCTTCTTGACCTCTGACTTAGGAAATATTAGGGACACTGATCTAGGAAAAATTGATCTTCCCGAGTTCTAGGAAAGATTAAAGGCCCCAAACAAGAAGCCATGGATGCAAGCCATCTACGACATAGTGGTCTTGCCCTTGCCACCGGTTTTCCCACATCTGTGCAATGCCCAAAGTTTTTCTTAGCTGCAGCAACCCACTATGACGAGGACTCCATGTCAATAAGGGATAGTGATGATAAGGTGGTGATCCGTTTGGACCTAGATTTCTTTGAGGATTTGTTTAAACTTCTAGATGTTTAAGATTACGCCACAATCTCACCTAGAAATAGTAGTGGAACACTGGGATAAAAAATAAGAGGTATGCTTAAAGGTTATGATGAAATCCTATCTGACTAAGAATTTCACCAAGTTGCCCAAAACTATACATTGATCAGATTTCATTCAGGAAGTCAATGATCTCATTGTGCTTTTAAGCAGAGTTTTAGGTCTTCCTTCTACAAAGGAATTCCAGGAATGGATGTTTTTGTATATAGCAACTATCAAGAAGAATGATGAGTTTATCGATGGGGGGAGCATATTAGTAGCAACATTCGCTATCAGTTGGGAAAAGTATCAGAAACAAAGACCTTCTACATGACATATTTTCTAGTATATGTGGCTGCTACTATGGGAGATTTTATGGGATTGAATACCAGGGGTGTTCATAACACCTCCCAAATATATGAGTTTTATCCCAAACTCACTGGACAAGGGGAGCAAGCATTTCTAATGATTCAACGATGCTTTCTTCCCTATTATCCTCTATCATTTCGAAAAGAGCTATATAAGAGGGTTTCCGATGAGGCTTTCCAAGAGGTGTGAGAATGGGGAGAAATCTACTTTCAATTTCCCACATTCACCTACATCTAGATTCTGGGTTTCATAGGTGCTCCCAAGTAAGTTACCGAGGTGCCCTACTAACAAATGGATTCTTTTGGAATTAGTTCGACAGTTGTTGGATTACCATCAAATCCAAAATAAGTGTCACAAGGTGGGAATGAATTTCCTTGTTTCGATTGGTAGGTATTCTTGCCCAAATATCCACAAGGAAAAGAACGTTGATGTAGAAATGGCAAAGGTAACCTTGCGGACCTTCCATCCACGAACTAATTTTGACTATTGGGGTAAGTTCAGGAGATAGGTAAGTCTAGTGCTCATGTACCCCAATTAGAAGATATATGGATTCATTTTCGGGATGAGTACATCGTGTGGCAAAGGGATTATGAAAGGTTAACCCTTGATGAAGTTTGGTAATTTGGATTGGTTGATGTGCCAAAGGACATGCAGGACAATGATGAGGTCCTAGATTCATCATACAAGAATGATAATGTTGCCAATCAACCACTGTCATGGGTTGATTGGTATGTGGAAGAATGTAGCAATACTAAGGAAAGGGTAGGACCCATTCTAAAAAGGACTTTCAGTTGGTTGGCCACCTTGGGAATCTCACCTAAAGGGGAAAATCAACCTACAAATATAGGGTCTACATCAGTAGTAAACCAACCAACACCCACAAAAGGCAAGAGGTTGACTCAAAGGGTTCCTACCATTCCAAAGAAGATCTCATTTGTGGTTGGTGGCTCATCTCTCTCTAGGTCTTGCTCCCAAGATTACAAAGCATCTACAGTGCCAGTTACAAAAGTAGTTAAAGTGAGTGACTCTCCTAGTGTCATTCAGGATCCATCCCATCTTCCCCTTCCTCCATTATCACTTCCAATATCAATTCCTTCCACTTCCACCATCATTTCTTCTTTCACATCCCCTTCTATGGCCTAGGTATTTTCGTCACTTCCAGTTCTATCACAATTGGGGAAAATATTGGGTCGCCCATTTCCTCTTCACTTCCTTTGACACTCCCATTTTCTTCAATTACAACCCCAAAAATTTCTTTGTCAATTCCTATGGCTATCTTCACACCCACACCTTCTATTATTACTACCTTTGCTCAAATATCAGCTGGCATTTCTAGTGATCTTGTTTTAAGCGATGCTTCATGTATCAAATATGTTACTCCATCTTCATCACTCTAGCCATACCATAGTGGCTGTTTAAATAGACTTATAAGCAAAAGAAAAAGGTTCCTTTGGGAGATGTTATAGATCTTAGTATATTGGAGTCCATGCCCAAAAGACAAGCTAAGAGACGAGAACCGTATCAAGTCTGATGGTTAATCCATCAGGAGAGCATGTGATAGAAGTAGCTACCCCTGTTGAGGGGAAAACTAAAGAAACCATCACAGTAGCAGATTACTAGATATCAAAGTTCTCATTGGGGAAGGCTACTCATGAAGGAGCCAAGCAAGATGTACACACTACTCTTGGGGCCCTTTTGGAGAAGTATGACAAAGACAAGGCCACCAAGGATGAGCTCAAGGCCAAGGTTGAGCAACTCATTGCACTGCTACATAGGGTAACCCAACCCACTCCATCCACTGACATCTCAACTACTATGGCTATGAAAATTTCATCTACAATCGATGATATTTCTTATCATGAGCTCGAGAAGCTAGGCCAGAAAGGGAGATCAGTGAGTGAATGGATGGAAAGAATTCTGCAAGAGGCTAATCCTTTGATCAAGGAAGTTGTTGAAATTTATAATGATTTGCAGATTACAAAGACCACCATTTCTAAGATGGATGAATCCTTCTCTGAGGATAATAATAATTTAAATTTAACCTTGACAACATGGAGTGACATTAGAGAGGAGGATTCTAATTTGCTCCTTCAGGAAGAGGTGATTGATGATGCCTTTAAATTGTTTGAATATCAAAAGGCTATGGAAATCCAGCGTTAGGTATTACAAGATCTGATTAAGAAATTGAAGGATAAATGGGTGGAGATTATGGATGCCCTGAATGATATCTCAGAGGAGTTTGACAATGCCCACTGCAAGTTCTTCAATGAAAATATCGATGCTCTTCCTGAGGACCAGATTAAGGAAAATTTCAAAGATTTGGTGAAGTAGGATGATGATGTCACAAATAATTTCAATAGTGACTCCATTGACCGACTAGTCTTATGTAATAATTTCATAGGGAGACTAAAGAAAGTCACAAATAAACTTTGAAGGTTCTTTGGCGGGATCACAAAAGAGATTGAAACAACAAACATAATGAATCATTATGCATGTGGGCTTGGAGATGAAGAAACTCGTGGTGTCATCAAGCGCTTGTTTGAGTCTGTACACCAAATGGCCATATGGGAGGAAGGACATCAGAAAATTACAGAGAAACGAGATGCAGATGAACCAAGCCAAAGCTGAGTAGCCATGAAAGGATAGGTTCAAGCTTTAGAATCAGTCAAAGTTGCGTAGGGTTGACTTGGTCAAATTTTTTGCAACAAATTTTCTATTTTCATGGGAGCCTATTCCCTTATATTAATGACATTACTATTTTTAGTTAAATGTTAGTTGAAGGCCTAGTTGTAATGGCTCATCCTAGGAACTTATAAATAGTGGAATGCTTCCATTATTTGATATACATATTTTTAGAGATTTTGGGGAAAGTTGCTCTTCAAGCTTGGAAGAGTGCTTTCAGAGATTTGTTGAAACCTTTTAATTATATTCAGAGTTATTCCTTGCACTTGAAAATATATTTTATTGTGTTGAATGATTAATCATTACATGCCTTGTGAATGTGATTCCTTAGCATTATTTGATTAATTTACCTTTATTTCAGATTATCTATTTCATATTGTGAAAAGAATAGTGTGATTACTTCTCATCAGTTGTGAGAAACTATTTTCCTCCTGTTGATTAAGAGTTGCATTATTATTATCACTTAAGTGGATACTTGGACATGTGCTTGTGATTATCCTTTTGATAAATTATCTGTATCAAATAAAATTTGATCTCTCTATTGTGTATGTTTAAAGTTTAGCGAAGGAATGTGTGCTTCTAGTCTGTGGTATTTTTACCCTTTCCAAGTTGTAATAGGTGAAGGTGGCCAATGATGCATGCATCCTACCCACATTAACCCTTCCGGAAGTTGAACATCCCTTAATTTGGTGCATCACCACTTCTAGTATAGGTTTTATTTCCTTGCATTCTCTCTCCCTAATCCCATGAAATGTTAGTATAGGTCTAGTTAGCCATATTTCTTACATCAGAAGTAATGTTGTGTTTAGTTTAAGAAGAGGAAGCCAGCCTTCTTCAGAGGTTCACCTCGACCCCAAGTCCCACAACTTGAGAAGTGATCCCATGTGTCCCAATCAGACCGAATGTCATGATTCATTTTAGGCCATTCGGGGTGCAGTGATTTGGAGACAACAATGTTAATTACAAACAAGTAATGTTAAAAATTGTCCATTCATATGTTGACATAAATCCTCTCTCTCGCTAAAATATATGTTTTAAAGCTTTCATTTCATGCTATCTAAGTAATGTAGATGGTTTTTAGAAAATAGATAATCCTTCCAAAATATGTTACATGTTAATTGTCATAAACACATTTTCATAGTTTCGAACTTAGTGATCACTAGGACCTAAACTATGTAAGTCTCAAGCCTCGAGAGTGCTTGTATTGTGATTTAGATCATTGCATTAATATTTTTTACTGAAGTGACTCTTAATGAATGCCATGGTTAAAACTACGTATACCTTGACCCCTCAGTGGTGCATGTACAACCTTGTGTTTTTCTCATTCCATTAATACTAAGTCGTGAATTATGCCTAAATGATCGCTAAGCTCTAAATATTTAGTAATTGCTAACCCTAGTGACTACTAGAATCAACACATCTATGTTTTATGTGGAAATTATTTTCTAAGCTTACCTAATATTCATAATAAGGGACATATGAATGCTTCTGTAAAATCAATTACATCATTTGTCTCAAAGAATTATTTCGTTGATGACATAAGTAGTGTTCGTGGCCCTTTAATTTTTCAACATGACAAGAGAGAGGGTAATGTTGATGGTAGATACTTATTCATATTCCAATGAGGACGACAGAGTAATAAGAGATACCGTGTTTGATCCAACTACCTTACATGATGAATTTCAACATTACTCAGCTCTATATTCCACAGTTCATAATGAAAGTGTTGATTTTGATGTCGTAGACATAAAGGGTATACCGAAAGACAAAGCACTATGGTTATGAGATGTAAGGGTGATAAAAAGAGCTGGTCTCTATTTAATTAATGATAAACTAGATATGCTTCATGTTGATGTGTAATCACAACACCCCTAATTGTTTTTAACTCGATAAATTGAAACTATCAGTGTGATTACATAACATGGAGCTTTTTGCAAAGTGTGGGACTTTACAATTGGGTTAACTCTCTAGATGAAGGTTGGTTCCTATCCCTCTATTCTAATACACACACTCAAATTGTACAGACTTTGTGTTTTATATTTCCCACTCCTTTTTCTCTCTTCTTTTTGTCGAGTCCTCGAATTTTTCTTTGGCCTACCTCCAAATGCCCTCACCTCCAAAGTACAAATTTTGGACTTTGGATCTTCTTGATTTCCCAAAATCCTTTGTAATGTTCTTGTCCTGCCAAATTTGTTCGGCCAATCTTGAAGTGTGATCTCACCTAGCCGAAGGGATCCTTCTATTTTCTCCGTGTGTGGCCTGTTTGTCAAATTTTACGAGGGGAAAAATTAGATAACAATTTGGTGACTCGCGGGATCGGCCTAGGTGAAAGATCAATTGCCTTGAAGTATCCATTGGGCATGGAGTTATAAATGATATCCTGATACTGATCTTGTACTTGAAAATTTCTCTTGACCGCTTAAAACTTGCTAATCCACGAACCTTCTCCGCTGCTCGCACTCTCAATTTTCATAAGGAAATATTGAAGATGAGATTTGTGAGAGTAGAAAATTGTCTTGACCTAGAACTTTCACTTGTTCCTGAAATGGACTATCCAAAACCTTATTTTAGTTTCTCTACATTTGTTTTCCTTTAAAATTAACAAATATTCCATACAAGTACAAATTTCTTCCTGTTAAAACATTCACTTGGGAGGCACACTGAACTGCACAATGATACAACCTGGGAGCAATAAAACCTTTCTAAAGGAACTTAGGGAAATTAAAACCTAAACTACAATAAGAAAATGTACATACGCACTTAGAGGAATTAAAATCCTAAGCTAATATTTACAAGGGTGAAACCTTTCCTTTTTAGTAGAAATGTTTAAAATAGATTCTATTTACTAGAATCAGAAGTTCTTCTCCATCCAAAGTAGACAATTGGAAGGCATTGCTACTTTTACATCCACTAACCATGTAGGGGCCACTCAAAATGGCATCAAACTTAGTCTATCTACCCAGCTTTTCCCGATCTGCATCCCACTTTAGAACTAAGTCCCCTTCTTGAAAGGTCCTTGCTCTTGCTTTCTTATCAAACCATATTTTGAATAAGGCCTGATCTTTCTCCATTATATGCACTACATGATCTTTGAGTTCTTACAATTCCATCGGCTTTTGCATACCCGGCCTCCATTGGTTCAAATTACGACAACTCCAACTACCTCATGAACTCCAATGCGGGTAGCTCCAATGATATAGGTAACACTGCTTCCTTTCCGTAGAACAACTTGCAGGAGAACTACTCGTTGAAATACTTGGTGTTATCCTATCAACACACAAGGTTGATTTGAGCTTTGTATGCCATGTTATTTTATTTTCATCTAGTGTCCTCTTGATGATCTTCAACAATTTCTTGTTCATGGACTCTACTAGTTGTTACCAAAGTGGTTAATAATTAGAAGAGGTGCTCATATATATTTTGTTCTTGATAGCCTATTATATGATCCTAGAGCCTAGGAATGCCAATGCATCATTTGATATTATAGTGGTTAAGACACCGAACCTTGTGACTATTCATTCATGAAGTATAGTATGCTAGACGCGTTAGCTTCCTTGAGTGCTACTGCCTCGATCCACTTAGTAAAATAGTTTGTTGTCGTAATTATCCACTTGTGGCCTTGGCTTGAATTATTATTAAGGACTCCAACGAATTCCAATCCCCACGCATGAAGGGATGATTAAATAAAATCAGATGCAATGGAAGTGCTACTAACCTTTCCTTTCCGTGAAGAACACACATTTTTACACTTTTTTATCCTAAGAAGCTTTGAAGAGCCTTCTTATGACTTGGCAATGACAATGCTCAAATTGCTTCAACTCTTTTTGGGTCAATCGTCAATCCTTCTTTTGACATAATATGGCCTAGAGCTTTCCTTCATGAGCCATGAATATGTATTTTTGGGATTCAATGATACCCCAAATCTCTTACACCTAGAAAAGACCGTCTTAGATGAAAGAAGGGATTTTCAGCTTTTTTAGAGAACACATTGATATCATCAAGATACACTAGCACTATTTTATTGATCAACCCCTTGAATGCCATATCCATTTCCCTTTGGAAAGTGGCTCCACATTTGATAGTCCAAATGGAATTTTTGATAAGCATAGGTCCTCCCACTTGGTGGTGAAGGTAACTTTGAATTGATCATCTTCTTTCACCATTATCCGATCATATCCTAAATACCCATATAGGAGAGAGAATCTTTCTGAGCCGGATACCACCTGTAATATTTACTCCATTGAAGGGAGTGGGTAGTGGTCATTGAGAGATGCCATGTTCAGGTCTCAAAAGTCTATGCACAATCTAATTTCCCCATTATTTTTCTCGATCGACACTAAGTTTGCAACCCAACTAGAGTGCTTGTTTGGAAATGTGATACTTTCTTCTATCATCTTGTTTAGCTCTTTCTTCATTAGAGGCTCAATGTGTGGGTTAGCTAGTCTTTAGTTTTTCGTGATGGGTTTAGCATCCGGATCCAGTTCTATTGTATGTTGTGCCAACTCGGGGTTGAGCCCTTGTAGATCTTCATAGCTCTAGGAGAAGACATCTAGAAAATCTTGGAAAATTTGTATAAAATCATATCTTTCTTTCTCAGTGGGCACTTTTCCAATTTTGAGTGTTTTGCCTTCACCAATAGAAATTAACTTTGAATCTTCTCCCTTGACCTATATGTTGGCTCATTTTTTATGAAATTTATCATTCAGTTTGAAGATGGAATCCAACGCAACCAAGCCTTTTGGGAGCTTATTTGTCAAGATAGGTGCACTACTTGATCCCCATATTGTTGCTCCAATTTATCTTGATTCCTAGCTAAGAATTCAACCTCTTTTTACAAGAAATTGATGATCTGTTGATCGTTCTCAAACACCTACCATCTTGTGTTGTTTTTTGGACTATTGGCCTCACAATTACATGGATATGGGGCTGAATTTTATTTCTTTTAATATTGTCCACCACATTGAATGCTGCTCCAACTTTTGTGAGCATGTCTACTGACTTCATTTTTCTTCCCGGGTATGGATTTGATGTTAAAAGCTTCAAAGTCTTCTATTAGGTCACATACCCTATTTTTGTAGCTCTTAAGTAGGTCATTCTTTGCAGCATGTTGTACCTAACTTGATTCATAATTAGTTCGCTATCCTCAAACACCTACAAGTTCTTTATGCTTCTTTTCTTGGCTCAATGAAGTCCATGAATCAAATCCTCGTATTAAGTTTGTGTTGTTTGAAAAAACAAACCTGAAACAAAAATTTGAATAATACTTGATGTTCTGTGGTGAAACCAATATTGCACCCTCTCCAACACCTCGTTGGCTTCTCGAACCATCAAAAATAGTTGCCATAGTTCATTTTCATTCTTATTTTCTGAATTAGTGATATTAGAAATGGGTGAATTTTCTTCATGTGCACAATATACACTCAATTCAAATTCTTCCATTTCCTTGTAAGGATCAAAGAAATGTATTTTATTTTCCCATTCATCAAGATTCAAATTGGGAATAACCTCAACCTTTATACCTATTTATAGATAATTAGAACATTCTTCTTGATCAAAGGTCGAGCAATTTGCATTGATTAGGTTAGGCACATGCGGCTCAATGCGGAAATTGGTAATAGGCTCCCACCTTATTGTGGCCTTAGCTCCATACCTTATCCTGAATAACATGTGTGACCAATATATAGATAGTTACCCACCAATTTTGGCTATGAAATCTCTTGACAACAATAGGGGAAAAGTGGTGACAAGTCAATCACGAAATATCCCGCAAGAAAATGACATTGGGACATGCATGCAAAGTGTTAGGCTTAACCATCGATGACCCCAATTGTTTTAACTAATATCCCATCTAGCTACACAAATCCTCTCAAGATTGGTTCATACTTGATTCGCGGTGATCAACTATCTCGCTTAGGCATGACTAAGCTACTTGCCCTCGAATCGATCATGTAGTTATGTACCAAGTGGTTCCTGAAAATCAATGACACATAGAATGGTGGATGCTTAAAATTACTACTTGGTTGACCTCCATCTTATTGTACTACATTTGTGAGAAATTTATTCCATCTTTGGTTTGATCCATTTGAGGTAGACCAATTGGCTATGTAGCTTGCAAAAATCTTGTTATACCGGGATTTCAGTGACTCCCACATGGAAATGTTCACATGTGTTTTGTTTATTTGATATATGATGTTAAAAGGAGATGGACTATATTTTTTTTTCCCTTACTAGGCACAACCTTTTATGGAGCATGAATAGACACATGTGCTACTACAATAGATGCCTTAGGTTGATTTGATACATTTGGGGTTGCACTTGTCTTATTAGCACCTTGTGGTGTGAGAATAGGTTGAGAAAATATAGAGTTAGAATCTTGTCCTTCCTCAATGTTCCTCTTATTAGCACCTTGTGGCATGAGAATGGGTTGAGAAACTACAAGGTTTTGTGACTTCAGGTTTCAGGGGTTAGATTATCCTCTTGTCACATGAAACCTCCGAAATCCTGAAAGCCCGAAGTTTGAATTTTAGACTTTGGGTTTCAAAATTTCTTCTCCTCATGTGGAACTATTCATGCGACCTCATGAAATGTGTGAAACTCTGAAACCCCAAAGTCTGAATTTCAGACTTCAAGTTTTGGACTTCTTGCTCCTTTTTGCGCTTCTTTTCAGTAAGTCCTCGAATTTATCTTCGGCCAACCTCCAAACGCCCTCACCTCCGAAGTTCAAATTTTGGACTTTAGAGCTTCTTCATTTCCTGAACTCGTCTACAATGTGCTCGGCCTACCTAACCTGTTAGGTCAATCCCAAACTGTGATCTCCCCTAGCCAAATCGATCCTTTTATTTTCTCTGTGTGAGGCCCGATTTTTCCAATTTTACCTAAGGGGAAAATTTGGATAACACTTCTATTTATAGAAGTGATTTCTTCCTATAAATTTCATGCCAAGTATGAGGATTTTTCATTATTTTCTAAATCAGGGAAAAAGAGAATAGTTTTGTTTGCTAGGAATGCACAAAAAAGTTATTATAAACTTCTAGAGCAGGAGTGTTTGTACAACTCAAATAAAGTCGAGTCCTAGATTACCAAAAGGAGAGTAAGAGATGTTTTACAGAGTAGGGCATTTAACATATTAGATAATATGGATGATTTTAATCCATATGATATCCTTATTCAAGGTTTTATACTAGAGTCTCAGTATTGGGATGACACTCATGAATAGGTTAAATGGAAATTTGTCAATCTCTATGGTGGATGTTTCCTTGATCTCAAGTTACTTTCTTTTATTATTGATAATGACAAGATTAATTCTTTAGTTCAGGTGTTTTGTGTTAATTTAGTGAGACAAAGAAATAATTTCATCAATAAAGGGAAATCATTTTACATGGCTTCCTATCTTCTCGATGTTGTCTTTGGTGTTCTCGAATGTCTGAAATTCTCACAAACGGTATCCTTTAAGCCCTTTGAAGGTAAATGGGAAATATTCAAACTTCTTTGCCCATTTTTTTGGATCACATATTCAAGATATATGCACTTATTTTCATCTTGATCCCTACCAATAATTACATGAAATTATGACACCTATAATATCTCGATGAATTCCTTACTTTCATAAGGAAAATTGACACTGCATTTTTCTATTCATAATGTACAATTATCATGATCGAGGGGCTCCTTACACCTCCTTTTCAGTTGCCATATTATGTGCTAGAAAAATTGGTAGAACAAGAGGTTGCATATCATATTTGCAATGGTATTGCTTTAAAGTGTAAGGAGAAGAATCTTAAAACACATCCTCTTTCCTAAATCTGTGTAGGATGTGGAAATTTTAATAGGTGGCCTGATTTGAAAGCTTCTTTGGCCCATAGAAATTCATTTCATCTCCCTAAACACCATTTAAGGAAATATGACAAAAGGAAAAGGGTTTCCCAACACCTTAATTTTGTTAAAAGAGAGTTAAATATATTGTATGCTTATGTGTAGTTATTAAAAAGGAGGTTACGAAGAGAAAGGAAGCTTTGTATTCAGAACATTCACAACAACCTTGTGCTACCTTATCTCCACCAAATGAATCTCGATATGAGTTTCGAGAAGTATTTTCCAAACCAAATAAAGCTCCAAATTTGGTCACATATGCCTTAACTTCATCAATTGAAGAAGAGGAGACTACAAAACTGAAATTCTAGCCAGTGAAGCCCTAGTGCAACCCTCTCAATCTTCTCCCTCCACTTCACAACAAGTGAGAAATGATTGGGTAGAGAAATTAGTAATTTCCTATAAGGAACAAATAGATTGTGTGGCACAAGAGGATCCCTTAGTGAATATTGAATTCAATAAAAGGAAGGGATCCATGAAAAGGGTAACTAAAAAGAATATGTCAACATAACAAATAATTGTTTGGCACAAAACTTCATAAGACCTCTTCACTCTCACAAAGAAAAGAAAACTAAAGGATCCCAAGTTGTGCAATATGAGGAAGATCTGAAATCCTTGATAAGGGATACAATAGAGAAACCATAGAAGTAATGAGGGGAGTATGTGCTAGAAATAAAGAGCTTGAAACTTAATTAAAGGCCATAGTTCCTCCCGACACAATTTCTAATGTAGAAGAGGCATTACATGGCTTGTACAATAATATAAAGAATTGCATCCATGCAAAGGAGAAGGCAAAACCATTCTTGGAAAAAAATGAAAAACTCATTACATGAATGACATCATTGCAGAAAAAATTAACACATATGGGGTAGGTCATTGAAAAAGGAATTTGTAAAGACCCTATAATTATGACCATGGATGATATTGGTATATGAAAAACATATGATAATTATACAAAGCAAAGACTAAGGGAATGTAGTGAACAGGTAAGAAAAATATCTTTGTAGTTTGATGATTAAAGGAAGCATGTATATGTTGAGGTTTAATATGAGCTCCATGAAATGGAGCTTGTTGCCTGTGAGATGTCCAGATTAGGCAGAGTTAGCTTTCGGAAGAAATATTTGGCCATCCAGGGCCAGTCCCGATTCTGCCATGGCTCCTTCTGATGGTACTGCTGCCAGTTCAGATCCATGTATTCATTAATTGTGTATACAATTACATACAGCCATGAATGGACAAGTTATCACCGGAAAGGTAAGGTGCTCTGTACTTTAATTTGATAGGCAGATCACAATTAGAATTTACATTATCTTGATAAAAATAAATACCCAGTTGAGAAATTAAGGGAGAAATATGATGAATGGTTGTTGTGTGTTGGGCACCTGGGGAACCTCTGGTAATCGAAGAGTCTGGAAGTTCAGATCAAAATCATATGCCACACTGAGGATAACACACAATACCCTCACATTTATGGACATGAATCAGTTGGGTATGTTTCTTGTAATGCCCCGTGGGCATCGGATTCCATTTCTGCCACCTTGGCCTCCTCCCAACCACCGACTGCGGCAGCCGTAAGGACCACCACATTTTTTTCGTCCTTGCGTGAGGGAGACGGAGTTGGTGGAGACTGATTGTCTTCACCTTGATCTCATTCAGATCCTATATTCAATGTGTATGGGTTTGACATGATGGTTAGATGAAGCTACAAGCTAGTGTAGTAGGCTGTCCAACTACGTTGTTATCTGTTCAGTATCAATACATCCTCAATTCGGGATTCTCCTTCATGATATGGTTATCAAAATCGACTGTGACAGTGAGAGAGTTACCAGGAGATCTGGAGAAGATTATTGCTGAGATTCTCTATTGTTTTCTTACTTGTTTTACGTTGTAACTCATGGAAGAGTATCTCATACAGGCGGATCTGTTTTTTATCAGAATATTCACGAAGCACAAATTGCTTTGCTGTGTCATTTTTTTTTCCACTCTACCCATAGATGAGTATCTGTCTCCTTCTTGTGTCCGATTCCGGTGACTTCGGTCACACTTTGGCTCATTTTTGTTGGCCTATCAAGCTTGGCCCGTAGCAAGTGCTCAACTCGGTGAAGCCAATATAATGGCGCATGCTTTCGTGTAGGTGATAGATCGCACCCACAGGCACAGGAGATCTATGCAATGTTGGAGAAAATGTCTTGGGAGATGAAGGTAGCAGGATATTTTTCATATCCAAAACATACACTGAGTTTGTATCTCCAAATCGACTGTGTGACAGTGAGATTGCTTCTAGCAGACTTGATGAAATTTATTTACAAAGATTCTCTACTGAGACCTTGCTTGTTCTACGATGTAACCCATGGGAGAGGATCTCATAGAGGCGGATCTGTTTCATATCAGAGTTGTGCAGTGAAAGGAATGGCGCCCAAAGCTCGGTTTGCAACATATAAGGTATGCTGGATGTCTGGTTGCTATGATTTTGGCATACTTCCTGCGTTTGATACTGCTGTTGAAGATGGTGTGCATGTGCTTTCTCTTTCTGTGGGTGGGGGTGTTGTGCCATATTATCTAGATAGTATTGCAATGGGTGCCTTTGGGGCTGGAGAGGGATGTGTTTGTGTCTACTCAGCAGGCCGAAGGTCCTGGGAGCTGTCTGTCACCAATCTGTCACCATGGGTGACAACAGTTGGGGCGAGGACTTTAGACAGGGATTTCCCTACAAACATTATTTTTGGGTAATGGAAAATCTTCAGGGGAGTGTCTTTGTACAGTAGAAAGGCGTTGGGGTCTGATTTTGTGCCCTTGATCTATGCTGGAGACATCTCTGTTGGAATTATCACACTTTCAAGCTACAGCTGAAATGTTTGCACCGAGAGTTTGATGCTGTCCTCAAATCTGATGAAGGAAAAGGTTTATATATCACTACGGTTGATGCCTTTCAGAGCCAGGAGCGTGATGTAATCATTATGTCTTGTGTCCGAGCTTCAAATCATGGGACTTTCCTTGTATTGGATGCCTGCGTTAAGTATGGTGTGAGGAGACTTATATATACAAGCACATATAATGTTGTGTATGCGGGAAAGGAGATTGTTAATGGCAATGAAGCATTGCGATATTTTCTCTGGAGGATCATGTTGACCCCTATGGGCATAGTAAAGCTTTGGCTGAATAGTCAGTCCTCAAAAGTAATGGTAGATCGTTGAAGTATGTCTACCAAAGCAAAGACATCAATGCAATTATTTGGTGATTTAGTTGTCTTTCATCGCGGTTGACAATAATATGAAAATAATTATTAGTAAAGTCAATAGCGAAATATTTTGAGACATATGCAGCCCACGTGACATTATGTACAACATATCTCCTCTATTGCAAGCTGAAGTATGTTCATCTATTCTACCAACCTAAGATTGGATGTCGGGGGTGCCAGATTATATTCCATCTTGTGAGTGCGTGCATGGCCAACAAGTTGTCACCATTGAGCTCCCTCATGGCTCTTCTTTATATGGCATGGATAAGGTAGTGGTTCCCTCGAGCGAATAGACAAGTGTGTCTTTACGTGGAACACTGATGCTTGGGGTTATGGTGATAGTACGACATCTCTATATCAGTCCCACCCATGGGTGTTGGCTGTTTTTCCAAATGGGGAAGCTTATGGGATTCTAGCTGACACTACGAGGTGGTGTGAGGTGGATTTGTGAAAGGACTCAACTGTTAAATTTTCTTCCCCATCTGTCTATCCAGTTATCACATTTTGCCCATTGACATCGCCAGTAGCAGTACTCACATCCTTGTCTCATGCTATTGTTTTTATGCTAGCTCGTGTGGAGTCAGATGACTGTGGAAGCTGGAGAAACATGCAAGATATTTCTACACTTTTCTATTATTATTTTATTTAAAAATATTCTGAAATCGAACCACTTTTCCTTGCATTGATTTGTCAGTTGGATGTCATGATGGAAGATTTCCCTTTCTGCTTGTGTCTTCTTGTTTTAGCTTTTATCGTTGATAGTATGTGGGTTGAAAGGATGCGTGTGCCCTCTCCTTTGAATGTTATGTTTCTCTTACTCAAATGATAGAACTTCGTCTGTTTGTTTATGTATTAATTCTTCTCTGCGATTGAGTTGCAAGTTATTATGTTGATCAAGCTAGTATTTTCGATATCATGGAAGTAAGTTTACAATAACTATGAAACCCCCTTCCTAGCACCCAAGTTGTCCTTGACATTTTTGTTAGCTCCTTTGCAATTCCCTTTGATAACCTTTTGGCATCGAGAAAGAAAGGTTGTAGGATTGTGTGAGCAATGCGTGGGCTAGCCAGCTTAGAGTTGTGATATTAAAACTGGTAGAATAAAAGGGTTTGTGTGCAACGTGTTTTTCCGTCTCACGTGTTTAGACTCTTATACTATCTTTCATCTTGTTTCTAGGCTTTTAAGGCCATCCTCAAGAAGTGCCTTGACCATCCCTATCAACTTGAACCATAACTAGCTTTTTGGATCAACTAAGCTGGAGGTTTCATTGTGCGAATCCTGTACCTCGTTGACACTAGAATAGTTGGTCTAATCCCCTTCGAATTATTACTGATGGCGCTCTTCTATTTTTCCTAACTTGCATTATTTTCTCCCTTGTAATGTTAACGCTATTAATTAATATTGGTCGGTTTTTATGCACGTAATTACCGTAATAGTTTGTGATGGAAATTTCCTTAAATGTGATTAACCTTCGGGAAAAACTCAGCTTTCATTTGATAGTCTTATGGATTCATAGCGGAAGGTTTTGTTTTGATAATGTCACTTAGAAGTTATGTTTGTATCTTTGTGCGACGGTTGACTGTGTTACCCAGGGTTGCCGTAAAATATGGTTGTTTTGGGATGTGGGCAATTTATTTTAAATTAACCAAACATTAGTACTGTAGTGGAGGTTTGCAAACCTTTAGTGTTATAAAAATTTGTTGATGACATTATTGTATACTCTTGTTGGACGGAACCCCCTTCTTCTCTCGCGTGTTTGCTACTAGCCTGTAAGACTTTGACCCTTCCTGGATGATTGGTAAATCTCCTTGTAGTTAATGGTCAAAACTAGTATACTTTGCCTTCGCTTTGAAACTTATGTTGTGTGTATACTCTAATTGATTTCTGGTTTGAAACTCATTTATGCATGGCTTTTGTGTTAATTTCTGAAACCCGTGTTTCCCCCTTCTTGGGCCGATCAACTCTTGTTCTTTTGGAAAAATATTATTTTAGCCTATGCATTTGGTACCTTTGATAAATTTCTAGATGACTGGTATATGTATCAAATCTCAATCTTGTAATTATTGTTTAATCACTTACTTGATGGGGATTCTGTTTTTGCTACATTGTTTGTTTTCTCCTTATAGGGCCAAGGGCCATTCTCATATGATTGTTACTTTCGTTGCATTTGCTCCTAATGAAGTACAAGGTCTTTCTTTCTTTGATCGACATGTTATAGAATTTATTATAACTTGATGTGCTCATAGTGTTTAGAGGTTTGACCCAAATTCTTGTAATAAGGTGCTTCTTTTCATGATATTGTTAGATAATAGCTATGGTGGTTTTGTGTAGCCTTATCTTGCTCAGTTCTCGTGAACTGACTCTTGTAGAAAATTTGTTACAGATGGATCTTGCGTGTAGATGAGGGATAGATTTGTAGACTTTTGTCATCAACCTCAGTTGAGAAGATCCTTTGCTCGAAACCTTTTTATGTTGATCAACTTTTGTTAACGTCCAGTGGAAAGTTTAGAAGAGGATTAATGTCTTAGTATAATGTATTGTGGACTTGTCATCTGAACTTTGGAAACCTTGTATTGTGTGCCATCATTGAAATTATAAGAAAATTTTGTTATTGTGGTTGAGTGACTTGTGGAGTATCAGTATTTTAAGAAATGATGTAATCTTGTTTTGTTCTCGTAAATGAGTGTTGCTTCAACTTTGCCTTGAGAATAAATTCTGAGTAAACCTTGCCATGACTTAGTAATAAAGTGTCATAAGTAAACTAACATGGGATTGTTTAATACTTCAGGAAGTTAAATTAAAAGTTGTATTCAAATAAAGTAACGTAGGGGTCACCAACTTGAGAGCAAGAAATTCTTTAAGTAATCAAGGGCAGGACTATCATTGCAAGTAACATTATATAACTTGATACCCCTAGCTACACTAATGAACACTATCCCTTTCATGGTGGAATTCTTAAACGAACTTAAAGGAAATATATGGTTAGTTCTGGAAGATAATAAGATTTAATAAACAGGAGAAAACAATTTTGAAATCACACAATCTTTCTCACCGCCATTTGGAAAGTAAATTTTCACTCCTTGTTAATACTTTAAGCGAAGCCTAAGTAAAGTTGTTGATAATTTTGGTTAAGAGCCCTAGCTTCAATTTAAATATCGGCAATAACTAATGAGGTCCTAAAGATGTTTCATCTCGACCTTGTTTCCTTAACTCTTTCCCGTGATACTTTGTAAGTTCATCTTGATTTTGTTGAACACGAATTCTTGTGTAGCAAGGTAATGAGCAATTTTTAGTAATGTAAGTATGGACAGATAGCATTGTGGAATTAAATTAGTCCCTTATTAAATAATGGAACTAATAATCTAATTGTCGTAAAGTGAAGACTTTTAGTGAACTTCTCTACAGTGTATAAGAAAATTAACTCAGTTGGTAAGATGAATTTGTGCGAATCATAAATTGAATCTTTCTGAAAACATAAGTCATGAGTTAAAGGGTGTTATATCAAAATAAGTAACCTTCAATCATTCTTACTGTGGCTTGCCCTATTTGTTAGAGTGTTCTATCGTTGGACTTCTATGTTGTCTTGTCAAAAAGAAAAGAAAAGGTGTATTATCCTTTTGGGTGTGAATGTTTCCGTGCTGACCTCGTGGTCCTCCCCGTAACAAGTGGTTCCTAGTGTTGGTTGTAACCTTGTGATGACATGTTGCGTCGTGTTATGTGTTAAAGAAAGTCCAAAAAAAAAAAAAAATAATATCCTGTCTTTTATTGTGTTGTTCGTGTGTGTGAGAATTTTCGGGTCGTTA
Source organism: Taxus wallichiana var. yunnanensis (assembly GCA_018340775.1). Lineage (NCBI taxonomy): Eukaryota > Viridiplantae > Streptophyta > Pinopsida > Cupressales > Taxaceae > Taxus > Taxus wallichiana. The sequence goes on from CM031240.1 coordinate 213,914,170, forward strand.
CACTTGGTATCAGAGCGTAGGTTCATGCTCTCGAACCTATGGGCCGGATTGGTGTTGTATGATGATGATACATGGTGGTGGTTGTGTTACATGATGTTACTATATGATGATGATGATGTTGCATGATGGTGGTAGATATTGGAAGAGTAATGTGCTTTAAGCGTGATGTGATCCATGTCGTAATTGTGATATTGTGAACGCACATGATGTGTATGCCACCTTGTGCATGTTTGTGATCATGTTGATATGTTGGGGATGGGAGTATTCTCTCTCCTTCTTGTGGATTCTTGAAGAGTTCACGTGTGAATTATTGTTTGTGCGTGTGAAAAGAATTATAATGTGGATGACGTAGTGTTGGAGCATTGTGACATATTGTGATATATAAGTGTATCAATGTGTTGTATGACTAGATTGTTGTTAAAAGAAATGAGTTGTATCATGATGTTTTTACCATGTTTTGAAGAAATGTGTGTACCACCTTGTTATGCAGCAATGGATGTAATGCTTCATGTTGTGATTTTGGGTCATACGGTGAGTGTATGAAGCCTATCGTATGGTGATTGCACTTTGGGTGCAAAAAGTGGTAAAGTGATGTGCTATACTCAGTGAATGTATGATCGTGATCTACCCTGTATATGTACCATATGTAAGACATTATGGTAGTTATGTGTATGCCACCGTTATGTTAGTGATGTTGTTGTATGTTATGTTGTGAACCTTACGCTAACCGACCCTGAGGGTAATCGGTAGAAGTGTATGTTGAGAGTGAGGAATGGTGTACCATGGGTCAATAACTTGAGCCGAAACTCGGTTTAGTAGATAACATGTGAATCTTTCCTCTCTCCCTATGTGGTTGTATGTATGCAACCTAAGTGCAACTATGACTATGTTTAGCCTTGTCGAAGTGGTGGCGGGATGATTCAGATGGAGGTGATGACAGTTGTATTATTGATACGTATTTTGCAAGCTGAGGCTCGATGTTCCAAGTGCTAGAAACTCGTTGAGTACCCCTTGGTGGCCAAATAAGGCCACACAGTTATCGTAATGTGACATTATTATAAGTTGATTTTATTCGTAAATTGAGTTTTTTTACTTTATTTTGTAAGGACCAGCAACTTTTCTTGATTGCCATGCTTTACAATTTTGGGCATTTCCTTGGTTTGTGGCACTAACATGGGGATTTTAATACTAACTATGGCTATTTGGCCATTTATTTTGCTTGATTTTGGGTCTTCTTTTAAATTTGGAAATTTTACCACCTTGCCCAAGGCTTGTACTTTGCCACTTGGCACTTTGATTGGATTGTTGTGTTGGTTCTATTGTCGTGATGTGTGGAATAGGGTCATAGGATGCACCATGGATTGGTTGGACCTATGGACCCACTTTGTTGTATGGGGTATGCCCTAAGGAGTTACTGAGATAACTAGCGGGTTGTTGAACCATGCGTTATTATGTCACTTGGGTTAGGAGTGTTCGAACTCTATGTGTCTTGGACCATAGGGTCAACCGGCCTCCTTGAGGGAGGCATAAGAGACTTGAGGGAGGCATAAGAGTTTGAGGGAGGCATAAGAGACTTGAGGGAGGCATAAGAGTTTGAGGGAGGCATAAGAGACTTGAGGGAGGCATAAGAGTTTGAGGGAGGCTTATGATATTTGTCTGTATGGTTGATGTTTCGGGATATATGTTGAGTTATTGTGATGTTTTGGTAGTGGTATTTTGATGTATGTGTTACTCATGTCAGATGGATATGTGTTGTGATGTTGTGGACATGTCATTGATCCCCTTGTGGACACTATGTACCTGTAGCATTTGTTTGGTGTTATGTGAATTCGTTTCATCGATGCAAATTGAGGAAATGTCTGGTGGATTGTAGTACTCTTTTGGTTGAGTATTTTGTATGTCAGTCATTGATGTGTGACAAGTACTATGTTATGTGGACTGTGCCTATTCTATTCCGTATTTGTGTAACCTTTTGTGGTGTAATACAGTCATGAAGAATATACTTGTGTGCTTGTGAATCTGTAGGGTCTTGTGAACCTGATAGGGTGTTGTGTTAGCAGTTCATGTTGGGCACCCACAATAAGGAATAAATCAAAACTCTTCAATGATGATTTTTTTTAAAAGAAACTAAAACTAGAAATAATGATAATGGAAAGAGACTAATGAAAATAATAAATAAGAAGGAACTGCCAATCTTCACAGAACATTGAAAGTTAAAATTTCTACCAAATATTCCCAAGGCCACCCCACGGCCGTGTTTTTGCGTCTGAAATCTTAAAATTAGTACTCTTGCCTTCGCCCTTATCAGTTCCTTGTTGCCTACCATTTCTTTTCCGCTGTGTTATGTTGCATCGAGGACGATGCTTTCTTAAGGGGAGGAGAATGTAATGCCCCGTGGGCATCGGATTCCATTTCTGCCACCTTGGCCTCCTCCCAACCACCCGACCTGCAGGCTGTAAGGACCACCGCATTTTTTTCTGTCCTTGCGTGAGGGAGACGGGAGTCGGTGGAGTCCCGATTGTCTTCACCTTGATCTCATTCGGATCCTCTATTCAATGCGTATGGGTCTGACATGATGGTTAGATGAAGCTACAAGCTAGTGTAGCAGGCTGTCCAACTACGTTGTTATCTGTTCAGTATCAATACATCCTCAATTCGGGATTCTCCTTCATGATATGGTTATCAAAATCGACTGTGACAGTGAGAGAGTTACCAGGAGATCTGGAGAAGATTATTGCTGAGATTCTCTATTGTTTTCTTACTTGTTTTATGTTGTAACTCATGGAAGAGTATCTCATACAAGCGGATCTGTTTTTATCAGAATATTCACGAAGCACAAATTGCTTTGCTGTGTCATTTTTTTCCACTCTGCCCGTAGATGCGATCTGTCTCCTTCTTGTGTCCGATTCCGGTGACTTCGGTCACACTTTGGCTCATTTTTGTTGGCCTATCAAGCTTGGCCCGTAGCAAGTGCTCAACTCGGTGAAGCCAATATAATGGCGCATGCTTTCGTGTAGGTGACAGATCGCACCCACAGGCACAGGAGATCTATGCAATGTTGGAGAAAATGTCTTGGGAGATGAAGGTAGCAGGATATTTTTCAGATCCAGAACATACACTGAGTTTGTATCTCCAAATCGACTGTGTGACAGTGAGAGTGCTTCCAGCAGACTTGATGAAATTTATTTACAAAGATTCTCTACTGAGACCTTGCTTGTTCTACGATGTAACCCATGGGAGAGGATCTCATAGAGGCGGATCTGTTTCATATCAAAGTTGCGCAGTGAAAGGAATGGCGCCCAAAGCTCGGTTTGCAACATATAAGGTATGCTGGATGTCTGGTTGCTATGATTTTGGCATACTTCCTGCGTTTGATACTGCTGTTGAAGATGGTGTGGATGTGCTTTCTCTTTCTGTGGCGGGGTGCTGTGCCATATTATCTAGATAGTATTGCAATGGGTGCCTTTGGGGCTGGAGAGGGGTGTGTTTGTGTCTACTTCTGCAGGCAGCGAAGGTCCGGGGGAGCTGTCTGTCACCAATCTGTCACCATGGGTGACAACAGTTGGGGCGAGGACTTTAGACAGGGATTTCCCTACAAACATTATTTTTGGGTAATGGAAAATCTTCAGGGGAGTGTCTTTGTACAGTAGAAAGGCGTTGGGGTTTGATTTTGTGCCCTTGATCTATGCTGGAGACATCTCTGTTGGAATTATCACACTTTCAAGCTACAAGCTGAAATGTTTGCACCGAGAGTTTGATGTCTGTCCTCAAATCTGATGAAGGAAAAGGTTTATATATCACTACGGTTGATGCCTTTCAGAGCCAGGAGCGTGATGTAATCATTATGTCTTGTGTCCGAGCTTCAAATCATGGGACTTGCCTTGTATTGGATGCCTGCGTTAAGTATGGTGTGAGGAGACTTATATATACAAGCACATATAATGTTGTGTATGCGGGAAAGGAGATTGTTAATGGCAATGAAGCATTGCGATATTTTCTCTGGAGGATCATGTTGACCCCTATGGGCATAGTAAAGCTTTGGCTGAATAGTTAGTCCTCAAAAGTAATGGTAGATCGTTGAAGTATGTCTACCAGCAACATCAATGCAATTGTTTGGTGATTCAGTTGTCTTTCTTTGCGGTTGACAATAATATGAAAATAATTATTAGTAAAGTCAATAGCGAAATATTTTGAGACATATGCAGCCCAAGTGACATTATGTACAACATATCTCCTCTATTACAAGCTGAAGTATGTTCATCTATTCTACCAACCTAAGATTGGATGTCGGGGGTGCCAGATTGTATTCCATCTTGTGAGTGCATGCATGGCCAAAAAGTTGTCACCATTGAGCTCCCTCATGGCTCTTCTTTATATGGCACTGGAGAAGGTAGTGGTTCCCTCGAGCGAATAGGAAAGCGTGTCTTTACGTGGAACACTAATGCTTGGGGTTATGGTGATAGTACGACATCTCTATATTAGTCCCACCCATGGGTGTTAGCTGTTTTTCCAAATGGGGAAGCTTATGGTATTCTAGTTGACACTACGAGGCGGTGTGAGGTGGATTTACGAAAGGACTCAACTGTTAAATTTTCTGCCCCATCTGTCTATCCAGTTATCACATTTGGCCCATTGACATCGCCGCTTGAGCAGCAAGACACATCCTTGTCTCATGCTATTGTTTTTATGCTGGCTCGTGTGGAGTCTCGTGACGACTGTGGAAGCTGGAGAAACAGGCAAGATATTTCTACACTTTTCTACTGTTATTTTATTTAAAAATATTGTGAAATCGAACCACTTTTCCTTGCATTGATTTGTCAGTTGGATGTCATGATGGAAGATTTCCCTTTCTGCTTGTGTCTTCTTGTTTTAGCTTTTATCGATTGATGTATGTGGGTCGAAAGGATGCGTGTGCCCTCTCCTTTGAATGTTATGTTTCTCTTACTCGAATGATAGAACTTCGTCTGTTTGTTTATGTATTAATTCTTCTCTGCGATTGAGTTGCAAGTTATTATGTTGATCAAGCTAGTATTTTCGATATCATGGAAGTAAGTTTACAATAACTATGAAACCCCCTTCCTAGCACCCAAGTTGTCCTTGACATTTTTTGTTAGCTCCTTCGCAAGTCCCTTTGATAACCTTTTGGCATCGAGAAAGAAAGGTTGTAGGATTGTGTGAGCAATGCGTGGGCTAGCCAGCTTAGAGTTGTGGTATTAAAACTGGTAGAATAAAAGGGTTCGTGTGCAACGTGTTTTTCCGTCTCACGTGTTTAGACTCTTATACTATCTTTCATCTTGTTTCTAGGCTTTTAAGGCCATCCTCAGGAAGTGCCTTGACCATCCCTATCAACTTGAACCATAACTAGCTTTTCGGATCAACTAAGCTGGAGGTTTCATTGTGCGAATCCTGTACCTCGTTGACACTAGAATAGTTGGTCTAATCCCCTCTCAGAATTATTGCTGATGGCGCTCTTCTATTTTTCCTAACTTGCATTATTTTCTCCCTTGTAATGTTAACGCTATTAATTAATATTGGTCGGTTTTTATGCACGTAATTACCGTAATAGTTTGTGATGGAAATTTCCTTAAATGTGATTAACCTTCGGGAAAAACTCAGCTTTCATTTGATAGTCTTATGGATTCATAGCGGAAGGTTTTGTTTTGATAATGTCACTTAGAAGTTATGTTTGTATCTTTGTGCGACGGTTGACTGTGTTACCCAGGGTTGCCGTAAAATATGGTTGTTTTGGGATGTGGGCAATTTATTTTAAATTAACCAAACATTAGTACTATAGTGGAGGTTTGCAAACCTTTAGTGTTATAAAAATTTGTTGATGACATTATTGTATACTCTTGTTGGAAGGAACCCCCTTCTTCTCTCACGTGTTTCTACTAGCTTTGTAAGACTTTGACCCTTCTGGATGATTGGTAAATCTCCTTGTAGTTAATGGTCAAAACTAGTATACTTTTCCTTCACTTCGAAACTTATGTTGTGTGTATACTCTAATTGATTTCCGGTTTGAAACTCATTTATGCATGGCTTTTGTGTTAATTTCTGAAACCCGTGTTTCCCCTTCTTGGCCGATCAACTCTTGTTCTTTTTTGGAGAAATATTATTTTAGCCTATGCGTTTGGTACCTTTGATAAATTTCTAGATGACTGGTATATGTATCAAATCTCAATCTTGTAATTATTGTTTAATCACTTACTTGATGGGGATTCTGTTTTTGCTAGATTGTTTGTTTTCTCCTTATAGGGCCAAGGGCCATTCTCATATGATTGTTACTTTCGTTGCATTTGCTCCTAACTGAAGTACAAGGTCTTCTCCTTCTTTGATCGACATGTTATAGACTTTATTATAACTTGATGTGCTCATAGTGTTTAGAGGTTTGACCCAAATTCTTGTAATAAGGTGCTTCTTTTCATGATATTGTTAGATAATAGTTATGGTGGTTTTGTGTAGCCTTATCTTGCTCAGTTCTCGTGAACTGACTCTTGTAGAAAATTTGTTGCAGATGGATCTTGCGTGTAGATGAGGGATAGATTTGTAGACTTTTGTCATCAACCTCAGTTGAGAAGATCCTTTGCTCGAAACCTTTTTATGTTGATCAACTTTTGTTAACGTCCAGTGGAAAGTTTAGAAGAGGATTAATGTCTTAGTATAATGTATTGTGGACTTTCATCCGAACTTTGGAAACCTTGTATTGTGTGCCATCATTGAAATTATAAGAAAATTTTATTATTGTGGTTGAGTGTGGAGTATCGTATTTTAAGAAATGATGTAATCTTGTTTTGTTCTCATAAATGAGTGTTGCTTCAACTTTGCCTTGAGAATAAATTCTGAGTAAACCTTGCCATGACTTAGTAATAAAGTGTCATAAGTAAACTAACATGGGATTGTTTAATACTTCAGAAGTTAAATTAAAAGTTGTATTCAAATAAAGTAACGTAGGGGTCACCAACTTGAGAGCAAGAAATTCTTTAAGTAATCAAGGGCAGGACTATCATTGCAAGTAACATTATATAACTTGATACCCCTAGCTACACTAATGAACACTATCCCTTTCATGGTGGAATTCTTAAACGAACTTAAAGGAAATCTATGGTTAGTTCTGGAAGATAATAAGATTTAATAAACAGAGAAAACAATTTTGAAATCACACAATCTTTCTCACCGCCATTTGGAAAGTAAATTTTCACTCCTTGTTAATACTTTAAGCGAAGCCTAAGTAAAGTTGTTGATAATTCTGGTTAAGAGCCCTAGCTTCAATTTAAATACTGGCAATAACTAATGAGGTCCTAAAGATGTTTCATCTCGACCTTATCTCCTTAACTCTTTCCCAGGATACTTTGTAAGTTCATCTTGATTTTGTTGAACACGAATTCTTGTTGTAGCAAGGTAATGAGCAATTTTTAGTAATGTAAGTATGGACAGATAGCCTTGTGGAATTAAATTAGTCCCTTATTAAATAATGGAACTAAACATCTAATTGTCGTAAAGTGAAGACTTTTAGTGAACTTCTCTACAGTGTATAAGAAATTAACTCAGTTGGTAAGATGAATTTGTGCGAATCATATATTGAATCTTTCTGAAAACATAAGTCATGAGTTAAAGGGTGTTATATCAAAATAAGTAACCTTCAATCATTCTTACTGTGGCTTGCCCTATTTGTTAGAGTGTTCTGTCGTTGGACTTCTATGTTGTCTTGTCAAAAAAAAAGAAAGGTGTATTATCCTTTTGGGTGTGAACGTTTCCGTGCTGACCTCGTGGTCCTCCCCGTAACAAGTGGTTCCTAGTGTTGGTTGTAACCTTGTGACGGCTTGTCACGGCGTCGTGTTATGTGTCAAAGCAAGTCCAAAAAAAAAAAAATTATCCTGTCTTTTCGTGTTCTTCGTGTGTGTGAGAATTTTCGGTCATTACATTTCTTCTCTTTTTTATTCCCCTGCTCTGTCAATTACATTGTTTTGTTGCTCATTTTTTATTGTATATGATGCAGAAGAGTGGAAAGTGTAAAGGGTGTTGAAGAGGGGGATTTTGTGATCCCTGTGTGCTACCGGTGTGCTGGGATGGGCTTCCCGCAAGAGGTGTGGCAACAGCCGGGGGCGTTTCCCATCGTGAGTAGGTCTAACGAGGAAGCGGGAGGAGGGCTTGGTGGCCAGGTTGACGCTCTCCATCGAGTGCCACATGCAGAGGGTGTCGTTCATGTTAGGGCTTGGGGTGCCATAGGTTGCATTGTCTTGGAGTTCCTTAACAGTCATGATAGCTTCGTTGAACTGTCGAAATCTAGGCGCTTTTATTGTCCCCTTCACCACTTTAGGGAGGACGCATGCACAAGATATTTGGGACAAGTTTAACCTGGACCAGTGAAGACAAATGTAAGAGGCACTGTGAGTATACTTTCTGCATTACAATAATTTAATATTATTTTTCAGATTAAATGATCTCTTTCTAGTCTGTTAAAATTTTTAGTTGCATCATCATGGATCGATTTTTCTTCTAGTATTCTATTGAATTTCCTTGCTTCCATCTCAGTAGATGCCTTCTTGTTTTAATGCGTGTTATCACGGCCAAAACTTCCTCATCCATAGTTTGATCTAGGTAAGGGCTTTTGATTCAGCTTCTTTTGAATTAAAAATATTGTAGTGCTTAGAATACTTTATTTTTGAAATTTGATATTAGTTTTTTATTTATCCCATCTTTTAGCATCATTTCAGAATTCCTGCATTTGCGAATTTGTAATTGTTCTTCTCAAACAAATCATAATGGCTTCCAATGTATAACTCTATGTTTACATGTAATTTAAAGAATGATTTTATTTAATTGTAATTCAAATCCTTTAAGATGTTCTAGAGAATGCCCCTTTCTGAATTTATTATTAACTGTTGGAATTCATGATTTCATCGTTGTATGCATGCTCTGTCTCTTAGAGTTTACTATTCTTTGAAATCAGGGCTTACCATTTATTATCCCAGCTACATGTATTATTACATTCCTTGTCAGAAATTCTGCCAATTACATTTGCTTGAAAGTTTCTAAGGCCTTTTCAACATGTCCATTTTGTGCATAGCCTGTGATCAATGTCAAACACATCTCTTCTCAGCATTCTGTCAAACAGTTCACTTGCGTTGTATATGCTTCAACATTTTGTATACATGTCTACCACGGAAGTTGCAATCACATCTAAAAAATTTCCTCTATCATTTATGCTTTTATGGATGTCCCTACCATCTTCCAAAGCCACCATTTTGGCACAAGCAGGAAGGATGCTGGCAACGGTTGTGGAATTTGGCTTGAAATCTGACTATTGCATTTGATTGAAAGTTTCTAAATCCTTTTCAGCATATCCATTTTGTGCATAGCCTATGATTAATGTCATTTTCATGTTTGCAGCAACTTATAACATGCATATACTTATCAAATCTCGAGTTATTGTAAAACGAAGGGAAAATAAATCATGGAAGTAAATAGTAGAATACTAGATGACATTTCTTTCAATATATAAATTTTTTCCTTATTAATATCAACCAACCATCTACATGCCATCAATAATGAATTGAAATCTTCGGAAAGAACACATTTTCCTTTCCACTTACAAGGAATGGGTCCCATTCCCACGTCATTGAAGCCTTCCAATTCAGGCCACACATCTACATGCAAAGCAAACCTTTAGAAAATAAGCATACTAAAAAGAGAAGGGGGGGCATATAATTTAGGTACCATTACCATATATACCTGTGTCAAGTAAGCCAATAACCACATCGCTTGTAGGAGCAAAGATGCAATCCAGGACTACAAAGGACTCCCTTCCTCAAAGACTGCCACCAAACCCAGAAAATTTGGCCACTGTATATACTTCATATCTTCTCAATTGTAACAGTATTGTATTCTTTTCCAAATAGCTTATTTTATTTTTTATACAGTTCACTTACTTGGAAGTTATAGGTATCCTCCCTTGGGGTTTTTTTCACGCATTAACTGTTGATGGAGAAGAGATTTGCAGTTATAAGCACCTAAAACTTGTAGGACTATGCCACAATGTATCAATTTAGTTAACCAAATTAATAAGCATTAGATAGCCTGGTTTAAGCAAATATAGTACATGGGTTACCAAACATGCACTTTACAGTTTCAAAAAATTTTGGCACAATCCTCACCATTATGATCGGTTTTTTTAATGAATAATGCAGCAATGTGACTGCATATTTTGTTTAGAAATTAGTTCTTGGTTACACCAAACAATCAAGAGGAAATGGATACGACCAAGGTTCGTATAACCATTGTACAGAAAAGCTGTTTGTGGCTAACACTGGTAGAATCTACGTGTGCAGGAAGATCACTGTTATTACAATGAACACAGTATCACGCGTTCCTCCAGGTTTCAGATTCCACCCCACCGACAAAGAAGTGGTAGATTATTATCTCAGAAAGAAAGTTGCTTCTAAAAGGATTGACTTGGATGTTATCAGGGATATTGATCTCTACAAAATCGAGCCTTGGGATCTCCAAGGTATTTTTACTATACTACTAAAATGGTAATGTCCTCCTTCTGCAAAGTGTTAGAGATATTATCAATATTTGATTTTGGTGTTTGTATGTGAAATGTTTAGAGAAATGCAAGATAGGATCTGAGGAACAAACAGAGTGGTATTTCTTCAGCCACAAGGATAAAAAATACCCAACATGCACTCGCACAAACAGGGCTACAGCAGCTAGTTTCTGGAAGGCCACAGGCAGGGACAAGGCTATATACGCTAAGCTTCATCTCATTGGAATGAGAAAGACTTAAGTTTTCTACAAAGGCCGTGCTCCTAACGGACAGAAATCCGACTGGATCATGCATGAATACCGACTTGAGACAAATGAAAATGGCACTCCTCAGGCAAGTAAATTAACATTTTTTTTGTTTCAACTTACAAAATATTTTAAGAAAATTCTCATTTAACCTACTTTGGTTATATAGCCATGTTCCAAATTAATATGAGTGCGTCCATGTCTGTATCATCCATTACCAAGAATGACTAGAGGAGGTTAATGGGACTAGATAAGTACAGGTAGCTTAGAAAAGACACTGGGAAAAATGTTGGAAAACAAAACATTTCGCATAACATGAGAAAAGTAATCTCCGTCGTCTCCATATAAGAACAATAATCCCCGTTCGAAACCTGCAATAAAAAAGGCTTTGACATTTAGATTGCTTATTGTAGTGAAGTAGAAGACGATACCACACTAACAACTTATTTTCCCCTTACTAACCTTTTGAAAGTATTCACAGGAAGAGGGATGGGTTTTTTGCCGTGTGTTCAAGAAGCGCATTACAACTCAGAGGAAAGGATATGAGCACCGGTAATGGGATTAGTGCAACTGGTGGTGTTGTCACCATTGTAGAAAAAGGATGAGATGGCTTTGTGATTGATCAAGGAGATTCTGGCCGCTATTTATTGGTGGAAAAGTGATAACTCTTGCATTTCATGAAAACTAGCTTCCCATGAATTAGCCGTTGTGATATTACTAGCATCAGACTGCTGCCCTGAACACACATCTTGTTGCTGCTGCAAAACATCCCTAATCATCTGACTGTGGTATTCTTGCTCCAATTCAAAGTTGAGCTACTATTGAAGGTCGCTTCCAATTCCAAGTTCGTATGAGAAATTGTTTTGTGTAACCACTCCCAAGGAAAAGTTTGGCAATCTCATAGAAGATCTCTGCAAATTCTCTTCCAGTCCCATCATCCCAGAACTGACATGATCTAGCTGGTAGCATGCATCCAGTATGAGGATCAACATAGTTGTCATCATACATGGTGCTAGTTTCCTTCCAATTTGCTGAATCTATAAAGGTCTGTTCCTGCATTTTCAATGGCCTATAATTCTCAAGATGTCACCTTTGAATCTAGTAATTTTTGTGGGATTTTATACATTTTCTATTATATCTTTCACTGTAATAATCACAATGTCAGGAAGATTTCTTTGTCAACTATTTTAAAAAATATGGAGCAATTCAGTAAATACTGAAACTTTATATCGATTGCATTTAGGCATAACATTAGCCCGACTCTCCTTCCTTTTAACATGTATCAGAGGCCAAATATGGTAACCCCACGCATGCATTCTTATGGTTAGTCTATGGATCATAGAAATATTTAGGATCAATTTGAGATAGAAAGCACCGTTAAAAACTCTCATTAGTTTATTTTTGTTAACTGGGTGTAGAAATTCATAGATTTATTTTGATGTGTTGTGTTATTTGAAAATTCAAATCTGCACATTTCATAAATTTCTATGTTGTGGATTTCATCCAACCCAAACTTATTTTTGGTACGTAAGACGAGAGGCATAACCTGAAATTTGATGTTCATTTTATCTTGTTTTTTTGGATGTAGTCATGTAGATGACTGTTGTGCGGAGCTCAAACATCTATTAATTTCTTGTGAACCATATCTCATATTATTTTTCAAATGAACAGGGTATATTGGCTCCAAGTCATTCAAGGTTCCCATCTGGCATCTAGGCTCTATTCAAGTATGTCCACAACAAGGGATGGAAAATGGGCATATATTCAAATGCAGGGTATGTATAACATTGTTCCTATTCTAAACATGATTTATTTTATGTATAGTGTATTATATTTTATAATGACAATTATTTTTGATCGGGTATTACACAAGTCAAAAATTCCACGATCTAGGCATGAGTAGCCATATTCAAAAACATTTTCGTATGAGTATTTGACTTTCTTTCTCTCGCTAAATACTGAAAATTAATTTATTTGATGTTGAGGATCATTAATCTGTTTCCTTCATATTTTATGTTATATAGCTATTGGCGATTTTAGATATACAAACTTTTCTGAGGCATATAGCATTTAACATTTAGGATTTATTATCTTAACAGACCACCTTGAAGAATTGAAACCGATTGAGGAAAATACCAATTAATTATGTACTCCATATGTACTATTTTAGACCTTTTGGGGTGATGACAAAAAAATCAGTAGAACGTGAACATTGATGCAAAACCGCTTTTAATGTCATCCATATTCGTCTTACAACAACATGTTCAAACAAGTATGCATAGGAATTTCTTGCACCGCTGCAACAATTGAACAAGAGTTTCCTTAAGGACATGTTAATAATGTATGTTATGGAATTGGCTTAAATTAAATGTCGGTCTTGAAGTAGCAGAGTCAATTTGAATGATCTATGGCAAAAGAACTAACTTCTCTCAATATTTCTCTCCTTACAATTTGAATGATTTTTTATTCTTATCATCACTTTGTCATCTTCTTTTTGGTCAACGATGGAGGAGGAAACTTGAATATTGCTGAAATTTTAAGGTCATTGTAAAGAGTGGATAAATTCTCTATGTTCATGTAGGATAACATGTTCTTGCTCATGCCATGCGAGAATCACTTTAATATGTGCCATCGGCTTCTTGTTTGATGGAATAAATACACCATTACTTGTTTTGCATATTGTAGGTTTAGTAAATGCTGGAAATTGTGTTGAGTTGGCAACACATCTTAATGTCGATGGATTTCTAGTCGAGGGTCTTCTCTCGAAGGTTGGCTGCAACTATTTTATCCTCTTTATACCTTTTCGCTGAAGTTATTCAAGCTCTTGATTGTTTACTTGAATACAAACTTTTCTCATCTTGGCCTACAAAAGCTCATGGTCAAGTTATGCTTGGAGGTGACTACACTCTTTGTTGTGTGAGTTTTTATCATCAAAATAACTTCAAGTATAAGAGGAATGTTATTATGTATTGTATTTTCAAGTTACTTGTCACATTATGCAAAGGCTCGGCATGTAACGACCCAAAAATCATCACATGAACAAACACGGTGAAATACAGATAACTTTTTTTTTTTGACTTGCTTGACACATAACATGACGCAACATGTCGTCACCAAGTATACAACTAACACTGTGAACAACTTGATACAAGGATGGCCATAAAGGCAGCATGGAAACGTTCACACATATCAAGGACAATTTACTTTTCTTTTTGACAAGACAACATAGAAGTCCATTATTTATTTTGATAAGACACCCTTTAACTCATGACTTAAGTTTTTCAGAAGGATTCAATATATGATTCACACAAATTCATCTTACCAACTGAGTTATGTTCTTATACACTGTAGAGTAGTTCGCTTAAAGTCTTCTCCTTTATAACCATTATTTGTTTTATATATTTATTTGATAAAGATGGTAATTTAATTCCATAAGGCCATCTATTCACACTTACATTACTAGAACTCGTTCATGCCCTTATGACAACATCGGTTCACGTTCAACAAACTTAAGAGAAAATTACAAAGTACCTTGGATAAAGTTAAAGGAAGAAGGTCAATTGATTTCATCCTTGAGACATCATTAGTTCTTTGAGGTTTAATTGGAGCTTGAGGTTTTATACGTAATTATTAACGCTCTTACTTAGGCTTCACCGAAAGAGCTTATCAAGAGGAAGCTACTTACTTTTAAATAGGCTGAGAGATAAATTGAGTGGTTTCTAAATTTTCTTCTCTTACTTGTTAAATCTTATTAGAAACTAACCATTGTTTTCCTTTAAGCTTGTCTTTAGCGTTCACCAAAAGAGTAGTGTTTACTAGTTCAGTTAGGGATAACACGTTATATAAAATCACTTTGCAAGGATAGTCTCACTCTTGATTACTTAAGGCATTGTTGTTTTCAAGGGGATCTAAACCACAACATATTTCTTTGAATAAAACTTTTAGGTAACTTCCGTAAGGAAAAGCCACCCCATTAAAACTTACATATAACACATCAATACAAGGTCTTAGAAAGATTTAAATTAACACTTAATTCTCAAGATCCAAGTTTTACAATGCTTATGCCAGTGAAAAGATTGAATAACATTTCCCACAAAGATAAGTTACCAGTTTACCTACAGAAGGACAAGATAACATCTTCACGCAATTTCTGAACAACCCAAGGCAAGAGGTCATATAAACTCTTTGCAAGCAATGTTACACAATTTACAACACATAGAACACTTTTACAAAGAACTTCATAAGTTGCACTGATGAAACCTTTACAACTCTTTCCTTTAATCTACTCGCATAATCCATCTGCACAAATACTAGCTAGAATCAGTTCGCGAGAACTGAGCATGTTAAGACTACACATTGCAACAGTAAGCTAACATTTAACAATATCAAGAAAGGAAAGTTCTAATTCAAAAATGGATTAAAACACAACCCACAACTCCAAAATTATTCACATGAGAGAGAAATCTAAACCATCCAACAAGGAGAAAGTCAAAATACCAGTAAGAACAAAATCACATAAATCAAGGCAAGACCTTATGGGTTAGGAACAAGAAGGTCAAGAGGGTTGATATTTCCTTCATGTGATCCTATGGTTTACGTGATTGGAATCCAATACTCAATCCATCCATCTAAAGGGGTCCAAGAGAAGACAAAACATACTAATTATGATCGTAGGCGAAAAAAATGACGTTATCCAATTCTCCCGGGGAAGGCTTCATAGTAATATGGGTTCGACGCCCTAAAAGGAAAACAACTATAGTTTCAGTTTTAACCAAGGAGTTTACCACTACTTCCTTATAGGATTTCTTAAACGTAGTACTAGTTAACAAAACAAATCCACTCTTCCCAAACGCATACAAATGAGACACAAAAGGGGCCATTATTCTACCAACAAATCTTATCCTAATCGTCAGCTTCTCTTCATAATGTAAGGGAAGGCTAAACCCAAAAGTCGTTAATAATTTTTATATATTTTCCGACAATGTCAAAAAGTATTAAAATAAAAAAAAATGATTTCCTTAACAAGGCCACAAAATGGGACCTTTTAGTAACCAAGTTTGAAGTATAAGATATTCGAGTTCGAAAACAAATGGATTCGCTACGCGGAGGGTAAAACACCAACGATGCCCCAGACTCAAAGGACCTACCACGAGTGCAAGCACAAAAATAAGAACCAACACACATATCCATCAGGAAGGTTACGCAGTGTAGTCAGGCCTAGAAGTTCTATGAGCTCCTTGCCAATGGTAAAGAAGATGGAAAATTTTACTCGATCCATGTGGGCTTATCAAGGGAAAGTCTAGCAAATATCAAACAGATAAATATAATAGCCACCTATGATATTATCACTTTGAAATCATTTGTTATCTAACGAGGAAAGCGAGTTCACGAGTCCAATACCATGGATTCACCTACAACTTTTGTTTCAGTCCAGCTATTAATAGCTTGCTTGCGACCCTTAATAAAAATTGTAGAGATTTCATTCAATAAAACTTACAATGTTTCCCCCTTACTTTAATCAAACAAGAGTTTGAACCAGGAAGTAGGTATAGTAATTCTCTCAACACGTAGAGGCCAAAATAGATGTCAGGTTATTCATCCTCTAGAACTGGGTACAACAGTCAACCATGTACAATTCTAAAACAAAACCCTAATGCCATTTTCTAATTAAACAAAAGTAAGGAATGCCCACAGGCTTAAACAAGTTTTAGAACACAACGTCACTATTAATGTACCTTTTTGCAAAAATAGGAGAGCCCTAAACAGGAAATACGTATTCATTCAAGTAAATAGAGATATGAAGGCTTAACCTTCCATATAGTAAGCCTTCAATTATAAATACCATCACAGAATTCTTTTAAAAGAGAGTCATATAAGCAAACGAAACTCTAATAATGTTTCCTTCCCTACGAACTAGATTGCATCACTCAAAATTGCAGTAACCCATTTAGAAGAATATGAAATAGAGTAAGCTATAAGAGGGAAAAGAACATTCCAAGCAAAACTAGCGAAATTGGATCGAGATTTAAAAGAACAACCAACACAATCAGGTAGCGATATAAACAACACATGAAAACATTTGTCTAGGCGCCATTCAAGAGGAAAGAAAATTCATTTCAAGATACTGAAAGAAGGTAGAAAACTATTACAAGGAGTAAAGTTAACATGCCTGATTATAATTCTTTCTTCCAAGCTCTTTGCTCTCTCTCCCATAAGGCAGCTTGAAGGCATCATGCTTTTCAACATCTAAAAAGAACTGTATGGCTGTGGGAAGCATTGTTTTCTCTATGGTCTGGAATCCCTGATGTAGTCTTCGGATGACTTGGAGAAGGATCAGAGATCTCGGGTTTTTGATCCATCATCTGTGAAGATGAACCCTACTCTAGCTTACCAAACTCTGTTGTAAGTCATATGCCCCTATTGAGGATGCATGCATTTTTTTTGCAAAAATTTGCTGCTGCTCGTGATATAGTTGTCTTAGCCTTGACACCTCCTTTTCAATGCTTTCACAGTGTGCATCCTTAAAAAAGCTTGTCTTGTGCAAGAGCAGACAATTCTTTGCTTCAAAGCACTGTTATCAACATTCAATAAAACTCTTTGATGATCCAGAAATGTCACTTGAGGAGACAGCGTCGACACTTCTGTCTGCAAGGCATTGACGCTTCTTTCAAGCTCTGAAAAGTATTGCAGCTTTCTTACTCTAGATCTTTGCTTGACAAAGATTGCCCATTCGCTAAAATTCATTTGATCCGTTTTGGATCCATGTTTGGGTCGTGTTCCATTGCTGATGATGAGGGCATTTCAGTCTTGGCGGGATGGAGTGGTTGGTCACTTTTGTTGACACTTTACTTCTGGCTCACTTTTGAATTGGCCCGATACAGTCATTACTTTCTCTTCCATTGAAGGCTCATTGATGCTTATTGTGATCGGATGGAGTGGAGGGTTCTCGGAAGTTGCTTATGCTGTCAAACATCTATTATCCAATGCAGATGTCTGATGAGTAGGAGGATTAGAAGATTGATTTGATTGACTCTTATTGAACGGCTCAACATCAGCAAACATTGACATGAGCTGCTCCTCATCCAATCGGTCAAAGTCCTGAGATCCTTTGGATGGTATAGATGTTGCACTCCTGCAATCATATTCATCTTCCAAGACATTTTCATTAAAAACATTGCATAGATCTCTAGAATGAGACATGAAATAGTCTCCTCCACATGTTCATCGAAGCCTTATAGCGAGGCAAAGTCTCACCAAATATATGGCTCTTGGACTACATATATAATAGACCAGTGCATCCAGATCAGGCGGATATCTTGAAGCAAGCTCACTTCCATCAAAGGTGGGCTTCTCCCAAAAACTCCATAAATCTTTTTCTCCTCAAGATGTTCCAACCTATGCCTTTGCAACCTGAGAAGGACAACAAAGAAATCTGAGCATTTCTAATCAAATAATGGTAGCCCAAAAGCAACATTTCCAAAATGAAAAGGCAAAGAAACTCAACTAAAACTTTATCTCGTTTTTCTAGCCACTACATTGCAAGATTTTCAACAACATCTGATCATGGTGTGGTCCACGTGCAAAGAACAACAAGGATCAACAAACGTTTATAATCAAATATTATCACCTGCAAATACAGCTGAAATCGTTAATTCTCTCTCAGAGGCCATGCGATTTTTGAGATAAGTTTACTTCTCTACCCAGCTGCTGCAGCATAAAGCCAAATACTTCCTCACGGCACTTTCCTAGAGAGAATTTCAGTTCTACGCTCCAGGAGATCGATATACAATCATGTGCAAAGATGATTTTGAGAACCCACACCCACCCTCGCAACATCGGGCGATAGTCCTTCATTTCACCATCAATGAATCCACTATCTAGAACACGCTTAGAAATTCATCTGGACATCAATCCCTTGTAAAAAAACCTCCCCTGCTCATGCAAAGAAAACTTGCTAGAACAGTCAAAGGGATGAGTAGCATGGGAACCATGAGATATTTGCAAATCACGGGAATTAAGGAAGGTGGGCGGATAATTAGAAGGTAAGGCCAAAAGTGGAAGATGACCACGTGACAAGTCTAGATGGTAGGCAGGCGGTGAGGGAAGCAAAGCCATGGCAGGCTAGGCACAAGCAAATGGATAAAATTTGATTTTGGAAAACAGTCCCCTAACTGCGCCACTGACCTAAGGCACCATTTGAATCTAGAGCAGTTCAAACCCCTCCATGCCAAGAAAGAGGTGAAAGCTGACTTATGACAACTACAAGTCTATGAGATTTCAGAAGGATCACTCATATACAACAAAGGTTATAGCCCAAATCATGGACTTATAATAAAATACGGGTTCACTTTATATTTTAGAGCATGCTTTTGCACATAAAAATAGATATACATTTCATAAGGAATCATTCGCAAATCAAACATGGGAAAAAGTTGGTCTTATTCATCTTTGGGGTATTACTTTTGTTTAATTCAATATCACATCTTATTAACACAAAAAGTATTCAAATTAATCTATATAATGAGGATTTGATTATAGACTCCACGTTTCCAACCAAAACAAAGAAAAGGAAAGAAAATGGAACTTTTTTTTCAAACTCTAAGAGGTCCAAGAAAGATCATGTTTAAAAATGTGAAAAGGATGAGAAGATCGATCCTCACGGACGCGAAAAAAGAACAACAGCTTTACATGCACAAGTCGGGTGGTTGCGAATCCAAGGACTACATCGGTTAGGGTACGACCAAAGGGGCATTACATTCTCCTCCCCTTAAGAAAGCATCGTCCTCGATGCGACATAACACAACGAAAAGAAATGGTTCATGCAACCAAGAACAGGTAAAGGAGAAAGTACACCCTATGGTTTAAAATTTTAGTTGATTAAAGCACGGTCACAAGTAGCCTTAGGAACATTTGGTAGAAATTTTAACTTTCAATGTTCTGTGAAGATTGGCAGTTCTTTCTTGTTCATCATTTCATTAGTCTCTTTCCATTATCATTATTTCTAGTTTTAGTTTCTTTTAAAAAAATATCATCATTGAAGAGTTTTGATTTATTCCTTATTGTGGGTGCCCAACATGAACTGCTAACACAACACCCTATCAGGTTCACAAGACACTACAGATTCACAAGCACACAAGTATATACTTCAAGATTGTATTACACCACAAAAAGGTTACTCAAATACGGAATAGAATAGCACATGATCCACATAACATAGTACTCGTCACACACATCATGGTGACATATATAAAATACTCAAACAAAAGAGTACTACAATCCACCAGACATTTCCTCAATTTGCATCAATGAAAACTCACATAACACCAAACCATGCTACAGGTACATAGTGTCCACAAGGAATCAATGACATAACCACAACATCACAACACATATCCATCTGACATGAGTAACACATACATCAAAAGACCACTACCAAACATCACAATAACTCAACATATATCCCTGAAACATCAACCATACAGACAAATATCATAAGCCTCCCTCAAACTCTTATGCCTCCCTCAAACTCTTATGCCTCCCTCAAACTCTTATGCCTCCCTCAAGTCTCTTATGCCTCCCTCAAGTCTCTTATGCCTCCCTCAGTCTCTTATGCCTCCCTCAAGTCTCTTATGCCTCCCTCAAACTCTTATGCCTCCCTCAAGTCTCTTATGCCTCCCTCAAGTCTCTTATGCCTCCCTCAAACTCTTATGCCTCCCTCAAGGAGGCCGGTTGTCCCTATGGTCCAAGACACATAGAGTTCGAACACTCCTAACCCAAGTGACATAATAACGCGTGGTTCAACAACCCGCTAGTTATATGTACTCCTTGGGGCGTACCCCTATACAACAAAGCGGGTCCATAGGTCCAACCATTCCATGGTGCATCCCATGACCCTATTCCACACATCACGACAATAGAACCAGCACAACAATCCAATCAAAGTGCCAAGTGGCAAAGTACAAGCCTTGGGCAAGGCGGTAAAATTCCAAATTTAAAAGAAGACCCCAAATCAAGCAAAATAAATGGCCAAATAGCCATAGTTAGTATCAAAATCCCCATGTTAGTGCCACAAACCAAGGAAATGCCCAAAATTGTAAAGCATGGCAATCAAGAAAAGCTGTTGGTCCTTACAAAATAAAGTAAAAAGCTCAATTTACGAATAAAATCAACTTATAATAATGTCACATTACGATAACTGTGTGGCCTTATCTAGCCACCAAAGGGGTACTCAACGAGTTGCTAGCACTCGGAACATCGAGCCTCAGCTCGTAAAATACATATCAATAATACAACTGTCATCACCTCCATCTGAATCATCCCGCCACCACTTCGACAAGGCTAAACATAGTCATAGTTACACTTAGGTTGCATACATACAACCACATAGGGAGAGAGGAAAGAATCACATGTTATCTACTAAACCGAGTTTTAGCTCGAGTTATTGACCCATGGTACACCATTCCTCACTCTCAACATACACTTCTACCGATTTCCCTCAGGATCGGTTAGCGTAAGGTTCACAACATAACATACAACAACATCACTAACATAATGGTGGCACACACATAACTACCATAACGTCTCACGTATGGTATGTATATGGGGGTAGATCACGATCATACATTCACGAGTGTAATACATCACTTTACCACATTACGCACCCAAAGTGCAATCACCATACGATAGGGTTCATACACTCACCGTATGACCCAAAATCACAACATGAAGCATTACATATTTCACACAATCATACATACGATGAACATAGTACATCACAACATAACATCCATTGCTACATAACAAGGTGGTACACACATTTCTTCAAAACATGGTAAAAACATCATGATACAACTCATTTCTTTTAACATCAATCTAGTCATACAACACATTGATACACCTACATATCACAATATGCCACAATGCTCCAACACTACGTCATCCACATTAGAATTCTTTTCACACATCACAAACAATAATTCACGTGAACTCTTCATAGAATCCACAAGAAGGAGAGAGAATACTCCCATCCCCAACATATCAACATGATCACAAACACGCACAAGGTGACATACACATCATGTGCGTTCACAATATCACAATTACGACAATAATCACATCACGTTTAAAGCACATTACTCTTCCAATATCTACCACCATCATGCAACATCATCATCATCATGCAGTATCATCATGTAACACCACCACCACCATGTAACATCACCATACAACACCAATCCGGCCCATAGGTTCGAGAGCATGAACCTATGCTCTGATACCAAGTGTAACGACCCCAAAAATCACACACACACGAACAACACAGTAAAATACAGGATAATTTTTTTTTGACTTGCTTGACACATAACATGACGCAACATGTCGTCACCAAGGATACAACTAACTCTGTGAACAACTTGATACAAGGATGGCCATAAAGCAGCACGGAAACGTTCACACCTATCAAGGACAATTTACTTTTTTTTTTTGACAGAACAACATAGAAGCCCAACCACATGACACTCTCACAGCTAGGGCAAGCCACAGTAAGAAATGATTGGAGGTTATTTATTTTGATAAGACACCCTTTAACTCATGACTTAAGTTTTCAGAAGGATTCAATATATGATTCACACAAATTCATCTTACCAACTGAGTTATGTTCTTATACACTGTAGAGTAGTTCACTTAAAGTCTTCTCCTTTATAACCATTATTTGTTTTATATATTTATTTGATAAAGATGGTAATTTAATTCCTTAAGGCCATCTATTCACACTTACGTTACTAGAACTCGTTCATGCCCTTATGACAACATCGGTTCACGTTCAACAACTTAAGAGAAAATTACAAGGTACCTTGGATAAAGTTAAAGGAAGAAGGTCAATTGAGTTCATCCTTGAGACATCATTAGTTCTTACTGAGGTTTAATTGGAGCTTGAGGTTTTATACGTAATTATTAACGCTCTTACTTAGGCTTCACCGAAAGAGCTTATCAAGAGGAAGCTACTTACTTTTAAATAGGCTGAGAGATAAATTGAGTGGTTTCTAAATTTTCTTCTCTTACTTGTTAAATCTTATTAGAAACTAACCATTGTTTTCCTTTAAGCTTGTCTTTAGCGTTCACCAAAAGAGTAGTGTTTACTAGTTCAGTTAGGGATAACACGTTATATAAAATCACTTTGCAAGGATAGTCTCACTCTTGATTACTTAAGGCATTGTTTGTTTTCAAGGGGATCTAAACCACAACATATTTCTTTGAATAAAACTTTTAGGTAACTTCTGTAAGGAAAAGCCACCCCATTAAAACTTACATATAACACATCAATACAAAGTCTTAGAAAGATTTAAATTAACACTTAATTCTCAAGATCAAAGTTTTACAATGCTTATGCCCGGTGAAAGATTGAATAACATTTCTCACAAAATAAGTTACCAGTTTACCTACAAAAAAAGAAGGACAACATAACATCTTCGCAAATTTTGAACAACCCAAGGCAAGAGGTCTTATAAACTCTTTGCAAGCAATGTTACAAAATTTACAACACATAGAACACTTTTACAAAGAACTTCATAAGTTGACTTGATGAAACCTTTACAACTCTTTCCTTTAATCTACTCGCATAATCCATCGCACAAATACTAGCTAGAATCGGTTCGCGAGGCCGAGCATGTTAAGACTACTACACATTGCAACGATAAGCTAACATTTAACAATATCAAGAAAGGAAAGTTCTAATTCAAAAATGGATTAAAACACAACCACAACTCAAAATTATTCACATGAGAGAGAAATCTAAACCATCCAACAAGGAGAAAGTCAAAATACCAGTAAGAACAAAATTACATAAATCAAGGCAAGACCTTATGGGTTAGGAACAAGAAGGTCAAGAGGGTTGATATTTCCTTCATGTGATCCTATGGTTTACGTGATTGGAATCCAATACTCAATCCATCCATCTAAAGGGGTCCAAGAGAAGACAAAACATACTAATTATGATCGTAGGCGAACAAAACGACGTTATCCAATTCTCCCAGGGGAAGGCTTCATAGTAATATGGGTTCGACGCCCTAAAAGGAAACAACTATAGTTTCAGTTTTAACCAAGGAGTTTACCACTACTTCCTTATAGGATTTCTTAAACGTAGTACTAGTTAACAAAACAAATCCACCCTTCCAAACGCATACAAATGAGACACAAAAGGGGCCATTATTCTACCAACAAACCTTATCCTAATCGTCAACTTCTCTTCATAATGTAAGGGAAGGCTAAACCCAAAAGTCGTTAATAATTTTTATATATTTCCGACAATGTCAATAAGTATTAAAATAAAAATTGATTTCCTTAACAAGGCCACAAAATGGGACCTTTTAGTAACCAAGTTTGAAGTATAAGATATTCGAGTTCGAAAACAAAGGGATTCGCTACGCAGAGGGTAAAACACCAACGATGCCCCAGACTCAAAGGACCCTACCACGAGTGCAAGCACAAAAAAATAAGAACCAACACACATATCCATCAGGAAGGTTACGCAGTGTAGTCAGGCCTAGAAGTTCTATGAGCTCCTTGCCAATGGTATAGAAGATGGAAAATTTTACCCGATCCATGTGGGCTTATCAAGGAAATGTCTAGCAAATATCAAACAGATGAATATAATAGCCACCTATTATATTATCACTGTAATCAGCTGTCATCTAACAGAAACGAGTTCACGAGTCCAATACCATGGATTCACCTACAACTTTTGTTTCAGTCCAGCTATTAATAGCTTGCTCGCGACCCTTAAAAAAAATTGAAGAGATTTCATTCAATAAAACTTACAATGTTTCCCCCTTACTTTAATCAAACAAGAGTTTGAATCCAGGAAGTAGGTATAGTAATCCTCTCAACACGTAGAGGCCAAAATAGATGTCGGGTTATTAATCCTCTAGAACTGGGTACAACAGTCGATCATGTACAGTTCTGAAACAAAACCCTAATGCCATTTTCTAATTAAACAAAAGTAAGGAATGCCCACAGGCTTAAACAAGTTTTAGAACACAACGTCACTATTAATGTACCTTTTTGCAAAAATAGGAGAGCCTAAATAGGAAATACGTATTCATTCAAGTAAATAGAGATATGAAGGCTTAACCTTCCATATAGTAAGCCTTCAATTACTAAATACCATCACAGAATTCTTTTAAAAGAGAGTCATATAAGCAAACAAAACTCAATAATGTTTCCTTCCCTACGAACTAGATTGCATCACTCAAAATTGCAGTAACCCATTTAGACAAATATGAAATAGAGTAAGCTATAAGGAGGAAAAGAACATTCCAAGCAAAACTAGTGAAATTGGAACGAGATTTTAAAAGAATGGCCAACACATTCAGGCAGCGATATAAACAACCATGAAAACATTTATTCTAGGCGCCATTCAAGAGGAAAGAAAATTCATTTCAAGATACTGAAAGAAGGTAGAAAACTATTACAAGGAGTAAAGTTAACATGCCTGATTATAATTCTTTCTTCCAAGCTCTTGTTGCTCTCTCCCATAAGGCAGCTTGAAGGCATCATGCTTTTCAACATCTGAGAACCAGGGGCTGTATGGCTGTGGGAAGCATTGTTTTCTCTATGGTCTGGAATCCCTGATGTAGTCTTCGGATGACTTGGAGAAGGATCAGAGATCTCGGGTTTTGATCCATCATCCGTGAAGATGAACCCTGCTCTAGCTTACCAAACTGCTGCTGTTGTAAGTCATATGCCCCTGTTGAGGATGCATGCATTTCTTTTTGCAAATGTTGCTGCTGCTCGTGATATAGTTGTCTTAGCCTTGACACCTCCTTTTTCAATGCTTCACAGTGTGCATCCTTAAAAAGCTTGTCTTGTGCAAGAGCAGCAATTCTTTGCTTCAAAGCACTGTTATCAACATTCATTATAACTCTTTGATGATCCAGAAATGTCACTTGAGGAGACAGCGTCGACACTTCTGTCTGCAAGGCATTGACGCTTCTTTCAAGCTCTGAAATGTATTGCAGCTTTCTTACTCTAGATCTTTGCGCAGATTGCCTATTCGCTAAAATTCATTTGATCCATTTTGGATCCATGCTTGGGTCGTGTTCCATTGCTGATGATGAGGGCATTTCAGTCTTGGCGGTCTGGAGTGGTTGGTCACTTTTGTTGACACTTTGTACTTCTGGCTCACTTTTGAATTGGCCCGATACAGTCATTACTTTCTCTTCCATTGAAGGCTCATTGATGCTATTGTGATCAGATGGAGTGGAGGGGTTCTCGGAAGTTGCTTGTCTATCTGAACATCTGTTATCCAATGCAGATGTCTGATGAGTAGGAGGATTAGAAGATTGATTTGATTGACTCTTATTGAACGGCTCAACATCAGCAAACATTGACATGAGCTGCTCCTCATCCAATCGGTCAAAGTCCTGAGATCCTTTGGATGGTATAGATGCTGCACTCCTGCAATCATATTCATCTTCCAAGACATTTTCTCCAACATTGCATAGATCTCATATGCCCTCCTCTTTCTTCCCTCCACATGTTCATCGCCACGCTTGAAAACAGGTGGAGGTGTCCTGCTTCTGCTCCTTTTTCTCCTCGGTGACCAACTGTGAGATCTGCTCCTCCTACACTTTCTCCTCCGTGGACTCAAAGGACTCCTCCTCCTTCGAGATGTTTTATGTGCTTTCCCACCATATAGAACACCACCTGGACGGAAGCGACTTTCCAAAATGAAAAGGCAAGACAGCTCAACTAAAACTTTATCTCGTTCTTCTACTACATTGCAAGATTTACCAACGTTTCCTTGGGATCGCCCTGTGGTAGCTGTCGCACTTAACTCTCTCTGGAGGCCATTGATTTTCTGAGATAAGTTTACTTCTCTACCCTGTAGTTCTTTGCATAAAGCCAAATACTTCCTCATGGCACTTTCCTAGGAGAATTTTAGTTCTACGCTCCACTGATACTGCCTTTGCAGCACGATTTTGAGAACCCACACCCACCCTCGTAACATCAGGGTGATAGACCTTCATTTCACCATCAATGAATCCACTATCCGAACATATTTGTAACCCTTTTGTATTTTATCTTATTTGATATTAATAAAATGTTTGTGCACCCATTTGTTGGGCACAAGATTCAAATCAAATTGTTTTTAATTTATAATATTCCTTACCAGTCTACTCGACATCATAGACGATATGTAGCCATCGATTGCACTATATGATATTTGGTTATTATTTATTCTTGAAATTCAGATTTTTCATTCTTTAAATTCGTATTGTCTCTAGAGAGACAATAAAAATTGAAATTAGTATTGTCTCTAGAGAGACAAAATTAGTATTTTGTATTGTCTCTAGCGAGACAATAATGATATTGTCTCTAGAGAGACAAAAACTATATTGTCTCTCAAGAGACAAAATATGTATCAACCTATATTGTCTCTAGAGAGACAATAATTAGAGACAATATTAGAGACACCCGCTTTGAGACAATAATAGAGACAATATACAACTTTTTTATTGTCTCTATTTGAGACAATTTGGTTAAGTATTGTCTCTATTATTGTCTCAAAACACCCCCTTGTAGTAGTTTCAATATCTCAAATGGTATCTAATTTCATGAAGAACATTTTCTCAAAACTTTAGGCAATTTGGGTTATTGGATCACCTGTAAAATGTTAATTTTGTTGAAGAGGAAATAATACTCAAAGAAAACATAGTACTACATATCTCCAAAAATACTACACCTCATCATGCAAGAAATAGCTCAAATGGAATATGATTTTATGAAGAACATATGCTCCAATTTTTAGGCAATTTGGCTCATCAAGTCCTCACGAAAATGTGAATACATTTTAAAATTTATTGGGAAAAAATTGAGTTCATGGATTGAAAATTATTTCTCAAGTAGATAATAAATCATACCATGAAATCCCCCAAGTTTTAGATTATGTGAAATGTTTTTTGAGAAATATTTGCAGTTAAAATTTCATGAAAAAAACAAGGGGTTTCAGAGATATAAACAACTTTCTTAGACACAGAGTTCCCTGACATATTTCGTACTAGCATAAAAGCATGAAAGATCTATTGAGATGGAAAAGTACAAATTTAAAATCCAATAAATGGATAAGTGTTTTAATAAGAAGCATTTCTACATCATTTTCATACTTAAACACGGTTTTAAATAATTTTAAATTTACCAGAGTCAGATGTAGGTTGAAGTGGAGCTACACCCTTTAACATAGGGGACAAAAGGGGAAAAAATTGCACTTTGCACCATATCCTAACATGTGTCTGCATGTGGTGTCATGAGGATGATATGAGAGGGGTTAAAAACAACCTTCTAAGAGATGCAAACAAGATCCTTCATGTAATGGCCTAAGGCGCTGATTCGAGAGAGGTGTAACACACTTTCTTGTCCCTTTTGTCTCTTTAGATATTGGGAAAAAGAAAAGGGATAGAATTATATAAAAATGCACCATGGGTGCATGCATCATCAGGAGGGGGTCTAATTTTGAGTTATGCTTGCCTAGCATCCCACGTTTGCATGTTCTCACACTCATAACACTTCATGTTGTGAATTTCAATAGATAAAACTTGTTGGATTGATATGGGGTGAAATTTCCTATCCCTCTCGTTCTTTTTCCCAAGGGATAGTGGCTAAGGTAAATATTATAGTGAAAAGTGCGCTCAAGCTTTTTTTCTATGCTGATGTTATCTTGCTAACTTGAAATTAGAACACTCAAAGTGTTTTTTCTACCTTGAGAGCATGACATAGAGTTTATGGGCCAAAAATTATATGATTTTGACTCCAAATCACATAATGAGACCACTCAACCATGTTCAAGTTAAAATTATTGCTAAAATTTTAATTTTAGGTCCAGCCACCATTTTGACACGAAGAAGTATTAGTAGTGACCCAAATTATCATAGAGAGTCGTGAGGCCAATGCTAAAACCTAATGCACATCCATCATGTAGTGGAATCCAAGAGATTTCGATAGAATTCTTGATGAATTCCTAAATCTTCCTATAACTCCCAAAATCTCAGAAAAATCTCACTTTCTGCGTTAAAGCCTTCATTACTGTGTCTACAATAACCAAGTTTTTCTTGAACTATTCCAGACATCACTTGCATCCATATATTTTACCTAAAATTCCACATGGATCACTTCATTTCTCTCTTTCACAACTTACAAATGGGTTGCTCCTTTCTATTTAGCTTTAGTAGGATGTCTTCTGTTGTAATATGACAATAAATAGCCAATTTAATGCTTGAAGAACATTATTCCTCCTCGAGCTTAATATCAATATGAAGTAAACTTTGATCCATTCCCCTACACACAAAAGAAATTTGAAATCTATGTTAGCACATTGTTCTTATCCGAATGAGGATGACACATGGGATGTGTGGGTTGTTATCTTTGGCCAAATGAAAGGGTTCTACAATGACCGGGAGAGGGATTTTCAAATTGTAGGCTTGGTTGTCATGACCAAAATTTTCAATTTATCATGTTAGACATATAGCATGAAATAAAATTATCATTGCACTTTTTATAATCCTCATATAAATATTTTAAATAATTATAACAATATTTGAAATTAAATTAGAATCGATTAAAAAGAATATTAATCGATAGAAATTTCCTAATTTCTAGTATACTCACAAATAAAATACTTACCCTTGATGTAGGGAGAAATCATTCAATACTCCTTTAGAAAGGATTAAATCCAAAAGATCTCATAATATTAGAATAAAATGACATCTCTAATATCCTTCTTAGAAATACAAGATTCACCACTTACTTGAGATCCTTACAAATGACATTTACGTCTATTATGTGGATGTTTGTTACTCTTAATAGGTGAGAAACACCTTATCAATTGTAGGGTAGTTCATTACCCATTATATACATAATTATTTAAAATCCTAATTTGACCCAATATATTAAAGCAATACAAATGACTAATTAAAACCGATGTCTTCCACTTGTAATCATCCCATTAATTGATATCCAATTTAATTTAATATCCCCATTAATTAATAAACATTGTAATTTAATAATCCCATTAAAGTTGAGATGATAAAACTATTGTTATTAGTCTTAAATTTTATACAAGACCATTATTATTTTATTTAAATTCTGTTAAAGTATAAGTAGTATTGATGTTGTGCATTGATTTGTTGGATGAAGACATAGTTGACTGAATTCGATAAGCTAATATTCATTGATTTTTTTACCACAACAATATTTTATTTTTATTATTGTCTAAAACAAAAATTGATACAATGACAATTCATGCCATTAATTTATGGTATTGATATGTTTAAGGATTTATATTACTAATATGGATTCATTACAGACTAGCAAAAAAATATAAATAGTATTATTGAGGTTAGAAAATGCATTAACACATAGGGAATCACCATGACTTCACATGATCTTTATTTTTATTTCAATGTATCATGAATATTTATAAACATATATTTCATCTCTTAATTTTAAATTAATACTAGCACAGATTCAATGATGGTCTTCATGATAAGATTCTTTGTCTTGATGGTAGAAATACTAAATCCATCTCCGTCTTTGTAGAGAAGTTTGAGAGATCTTGATAAATTATATACATTATCCTTGATAATTATTGGGACATTGTCAATTTTCAAATATTCCCAATTTAATTCTTTGAATCTTTCATCAATCAAAAATTAAGATACTTTAGTGAGTCTTCCTCGGTGGATCCAGGATAATCTCTCACATAACATGTTATACATGAGGCTACTTCTCCGCAATCTGTCTCAGCCTTCAAAACCAAAATTAAATTTTAATAAAAATTCAAATTCAATCACCCTTACATTTTATTGAATTTATATTTTAA
Organism: Taxus wallichiana var. yunnanensis; assembly: GCA_018340775.1. NCBI lineage: Eukaryota > Viridiplantae > Streptophyta > Pinopsida > Cupressales > Taxaceae > Taxus > Taxus wallichiana. The sequence goes on from CM031240.1 coordinate 213,944,834, forward strand.
AAAAATAAGGTTGTGAAAGCTAGATTAGACATTTGTATATCTTACCTTGAAATTTGTTGTATCATTTCTTAATCTAAGAATCAAACATAAAAGATTGTTGAATCTTGATGGATAATCAATTTTCTTGAGGATGTTATCAGAAAGAGGTACATCTAATGATAATATACAAATACTTTGTAAAGTTACCACACAAAAACCAGAACTCACTTTTCCATTTTCTAAATACTCTTCCAAAGATGGTGCATAACCTGTAGCAAGCCACTTTGCCTCTTGCATAAAAGAATCTATACAAACTTCCCACTGCATAAGCCACACCCAAGTTAATGTTGGTGTCGAAGAGTGCTTTAGCAAATAATATTGTAAGCAAATCCTAATCCAAACATAGGAAAAATTCAAAACTCCGTTTACAAGTTTTAATATGCAGCTTTAAGAAAAAATTCCATATGCAAAACCATCTAATCCAGACACAAAACAAATAAGTCAAACTTTAAAAATTCATATCCCTTAGCAGACAATAATACGTGGCCATTATGGAACACAAAGCATTATATCACTTCCCATTCTGCCTAGTCAAAATAAACTAGAATGTTGGAGAAAAAATACTAAAGCATGGATATAACATATTAATTCATTAAATAGTGATTGTATTTCAAAAATATTAGTAGATCAAGTTCGACTCGAATATTTGGAAATGAAAGCGGAAAATTTGTCACTACAAAATTTGTGTCTTTAGTATATCATGGTTTGGTTAAGTTTCATAATATTCAGGTTTTCTTTTAATATAGATATTACAGTATTAATTATATAAATTTATTTTAAAAACTGTAATAAAATAATATATATTTCAAAATAATTTTAAAAAAAAGAAAATTTGATATTATAATTATAATTTAATTGTTGATGTGGTATAATTCTATGTTATTTTATTTTTCACTTGAAATAAATAATTTTATATATTTCACATAAAATTAATATTTTTTAATATTAAATATAAAAGTAAAGACTACGAAAAAAATAAACTAACATGTTTTCCAACTACAAAATAATCTTATAGATTTGATTTGTCAAAGATTTAATATTAGCTAATGCGTATTCAAAAAAAAATAAATTGCTACTCAATTAAAGATTCTCCATAGTCTAGAGTAAAAACTATCAATAAAGAAACCAATTTCCTTTGTTCAAATAAATTCGACTTATGTAAAAGTGTGTGTCTATATACATGCATGCATGTATGTATATGCGCACGCATGCACACACACATGTGCGCGCGCACACACACATTGCTTCTCAATTAAAGATTATATATAATCTAGAGTAAAAACTATCAATAAAGAAACCAATTTCCTCTGTTCAAATAAATTCTAACTTATGTATGTGTGTGTGTGTGTGTGTGTGTGTGTATACACACACACAATATATATATGTGTGCGTGTTATGATGTTACATTGAGAGGTGAAGAATAACAGAATAAATATACATATCTTGCAACTAATGAACCATTGTGTTTGATTTATATGTATATTTATTTGTGAATGTTACTTTTTCAATAATATTATTTTTAATTTTATTTAGTAATCTCATACCGCTTTTCGAGTGTAATTAAGTGTATCTCTTCCTTGGGTAATTTACGCCTCTCGCGCCATTTCTTTCAATGCGTCATCAAATACCTTAAATGTCACTTTCATAAAATCGGGAAGGCCTTCTATTGTTGCTAGATCCCACCTACACAAACAAATCAATGTTATAAGTTATTCCTTCCCGATACATAAATGTAGATATATAAAATATTATATCAACATCTATTACCCTTTAATGGCTTTTGTGAAGAGTCAAAGTTCATCAAAAGTTCCATAAGTGTCATAAATATCATCTAAACTAGTTAGAAGTGTAGCCATCTTTGCAACGCCAATTCTGAAAGTAGAATACTTTGGATCAATACATCCTACGAGATGCGCGAAAAAAAAAAAAATTCAATATGGCGATGCAGACAAACTCTAGTTTATCAACCCTAACTCTGTCCACCATCTAATATGCATAGAAAAATATATCCATGATTCAAGTTCAATCATTTTAACTCAAAGGATTATGGTATAATGATACCACAACACTCAAAAAGTGCTAAAGAATTCATTAGATCACCACCATTTAAACTTGATAAGATATATTATAGAGAAAATTTATTACCTGGATAGGATTTGATTCTCTTTTTGTTGCACTGACTTTAGCATATTAAAATCTAATTTGGCTAGTTCTAAAAGTTTCCTATTACTCAGATGTGGCACATTGCAAATCAAACATAGATATGTTACATATTTTTAAAAATTTCTTAAGTTACCATATAAATATCGTGATGTTAAAAGGTATTAGGATTACTTATTGATGGTGTTTTCAACCCATGAAGTGTCTTCTCCATATATATCAATATAAGTCCTTGCTTCCAATTTAGGCACATTTGTGTGCCAACCATACTCGAGATTGAACTCTATCGATAAATGAAAAGTTTGTCATAATGGATATGAAACAATGTTTAAAACTCTTTGATAAGCAAATGAGTATGTATGGATACCTCTTGAGAAAGATTGGAATTCTCAATGTTTTGCAGAGCTTGTTTAAGATATGTAGTAGTAAAAGCTTTAGCTTCATCCATAACTCTCTCACCGGAAATAAAATGAGTAAAGCCGAAATAAATTTAGAATTATTTTCATCTCTTCTTTATTTTCTTCACTATTTGTATAGGGTATCCATTCATCTTTCTTCCGAAAGAGGCACAACACATCTACAACCATAACAAAAAATAAATTATTAATGAAACTTTATTAAAATCTATTAAAAAGAAATTAATATTTGAATAGTTCATTTAAAAATTGAACTACTCATCTCCCATATGATAAAGTTTGTTAGTCTTTATTTTTATCGCAAAATTAGATTGAGGACATCCATAATAGTGGAAATTATTACCTGGAGTAAGGTTTATTTTGTATTTATATCTTATATTATATTTCACTTTTAAGCATCAATAACCAAAGGAAAATGTTCAAGGAATCTTTAATAAGAGATAGAAAATCATCATTGCATTAAAGTGTGGAAAGAGAAAAAGTAATTTAATTAAAGTAGGTACCCACCTGAGGAGACGCCATATCTGTGCAGTCTAAGGATTCGAAGTGCCAAGGCTGTGGTGTTCAGATCAGTACAAGGACTCTCTCTACCAATTCCAATGCCTCTCTCATCGTCCCAATACCTGCCACTCAAATAATTTTTAGTTCTGAATGTTATATGAAGACATATTCTTGTAGGCTGTATAATCATACAAACCTGTAGACATAATCAAGAGCTGATTTGATTTCGTTTGGAAAATGTCGGTCGATACCAAGGCGCTCAACATCGTCAACCATTGAAAGGTGCTGAAGCAGATCGTCTGCAGATGAACGATGTGCAGGCATTGCATTGAACATGTCTTTGATCTCCTTATCATCTTTTCAGCACGTTCACCGTAACAGGGATCCTATATTCAACCACAATACATATTGAAATAATAATAAATGCGTCGAAAAAACATAACTTTCATTTTGTTTTCGATATGAAGCATTTAACAAAACAAAAACTCAGATAATTTTTCAGCAAACATTGTTATTTTTCTAGAAAATCAAATATTGGATGACAGAACAAATTGAATGGTACAAATGCAATAACTTACCTCATATGTTTTTGGTAGAGATTGTATGTAAGCATCGTCCCACAAGTTGGGGTGACGATTTCCAATGCGTCTCGTTACGCCTTCTTTAGTGGTAATCAATGCCATATTGATGGGGATTTGAGCAATTCTCTAGCGTGCAGGAAGTTGGGTATGCAGGAAAATGTAGGTTTGCCGAATAAGTGTGGCCTCTGAGTTTCATAAAATCATGTGTTAGATGCCGTTTCTTTATATTCCTCCAGTTGCACCACAGAACAATGTCTTTCTTTTGAATTGTGAAACTTAACAGCCTTCTGGTCCAATATATATAGAAATTTAATGAGGCGAAGAATGCCAATTTGGATACAACTTAATAACAAAATCATGAATTCTGAAAAAGAGTGACACGGCTTTTGATTATACAATTTTCTTAATAATTAATAAAAGCAAGTTTTGTAAGAACGTTGTATTTGTATTATATTTTAAAATGCCTGAAATTATTATTCCCATACTTATGATAGATAATTATTTTATTGTTAAAAATTATAAATTTTTAAAGAGGAATTTGAGTATAGCTTAATAACAAAATCACAAATTCAGACATTCTATTGATTGGTATTGAGGACTTTTATTGCATTTTAAGTCCTGCACATGCATTTTATTGCATTGAGGACCTTTATTCTCTTTAAAATGTAGATCATTATCGAAATAACATAATATGCATTTGAAATTGTGTGTTGGATGCCACAACCGGGGCATGAACACATGCTTGGCAACGGTTCTTACAGCATTTTAGAGAAGTGGTTCAATAGAAATCTCAATACGAAGACGAAAAAAAAAAACAAAGAGACGGATTCATTTTACTATTGTTTATATAAGGCAACAAAAGCATCAAGAGAAGCGGCAAATCATAGTTTAGAGGAAGTGTATTTCGTGAAGAATTTATTTTTCAAGGAGAAATAAATAATTTGTCACTCACGAGTATCGTGGAAAATTTGTTGTTTGCATTTTTGGCAAGTGTTGAAGTGCATGCAGAGTTTAAAGGGTAAGCAAGAAAAAAGAAATGCGGAAGACACAATGTTTTGTATTATAATGTGCGTCGCAGAATTTGTATTCCAAATGGGTTGAGTTCTCATACATTGGATTTGATCTGGTTTTCATTTTTGCAAATCTTACCAAAATAAAATACGACGTAACAATTCTTGTTTTCTGTTTCAATTCTTTTGCTCTTCTGTTGTCGACAACAAGACTGCATAAAATGGTATTTTTACTATTTAATCCCTATTCAGGCTTCACCTCTGGACTCTCAAGGACACTGCACTAGTGTATCAGAAATTGATTGGTATTGAGGACTTTTATTGCATTTGGGTCATTGCACTATTTCGTATATACTGATCGAATTTTTATTGGTGACGGAAGTACCCAAAGCTGGTAGTGTAAAATTTTGACACCTTTTCCTATGACATGCTTAAACAAGATTTTCCTGGTCTTTTCCTATACACCATGTGTGGGCAGATGTGGGAGGCCATGTTGTATAAATGTTTTTCTGGTATGAATTGTCATTATTTATATTGGCATTTTCCTTGAATGTTGTTTCAGCTCTGTGCCAGAGAAACCCATCAAAGAATTAGGGTTTGAAGAGTGGAGAACTTTACGGATTCATCTATCATAATCAGGTATTTCGCTTTTCGTTTCTATTTATTGTATGGAAACCCTGGATTAGAAAAAAATAAAGATAGCTTTATTTGAATCCCTGGCTTTGTATTTGTGAATATCATCCGTGGGCATAGTACCCTGTCTTGCTAGGTAAATTATTAGAACATATATTCCAACGTTAAAAAAATAGTGTTATTTACTTTTAATTTTAAGCTCTCAAGCACAATGAATTCACCATCTTTTAACGGGAATTAGATAGTTTGAATATAGCTTTGTCATTTTCTATAATTTAATGTATGTAAACTTTTGATTGAAAAAATAATGGAGATTTTGTTTGAATCCCCTTATTTTTATTGTGAATATTCTCATGTGGCATAGTACCCTATATGGCAAGGAAAAAACATAATAATGTGAAGAAGGTTAGCTTCTTCTATGAGACTTATGTGAGCATCTGCAAACCTTATGAGAGATTCTCCAAGTTCTAACGCTGCACTGCTCAACATGGCGGCAACGGCATCCCCTCCTCCTCCGCGAACCCTAAGCCTATACGAGCTCCTATTCGGCCCAATGGCATAGGTAATGATCGGGTGTTTAGTCGGGGAAGATCGGTGGTTCTCCCTCACAGTTTCGTAACACGGATGGGTGGAGATCCATTGGTAAGGGAACTCTAGTTGGCTCTATGCATATCCACGAGTATCTTCATCTTGAGATCTCAAAGCGACCATTGATGCTAGGGTTTCCTACAAAGATCCAAAGGTTGTTGTGGATGACGGCTTTGCCCCTGACAACAACAAGACTTCATCCCCTATTTTGTGTGGTACCTCGACCTAGATGTGTGTGCCGCCTTCTACCGCATGTGTAAAGTTGGGCTGCGCATCCTAAATCAATCCTCCGGGTCTCTCCTCTTAAGCGATTTGTATATGGATGGTTTTCCTTCGTACATGCCTCAATTATTTTTGGGGCCAAAATAATGGCTCGGCTTCATTCAAAGACATTCTGCAGAGTTCAAGTTCTATGGCCCGTGCAGATGAAAACCTTGATTCCGAGCGCTACTATCGGGAGCATGAATTGATGTGTAGATTCGGTGGCTTATGACTTATCCTATTAGATTTATGTAAATGGATATCCAAGCACTATATCCTGCTAGTCTCGGGAAGGTTAGATCTTCACCCTTGTGCTAAAGGAATATTTATCCTAGCGTTTTCTTCAACATCTGATAAATACATCATAGTAGGTAAACTTTGGGTTTGTAAATCATGATACCTTGTTTTAAACCCAAATCTCGCAAACCCATTTGGATTAGGTTGTTGCATATACCATTGCATTTTGTGAGCCAGGAATGTGTGATTTCCATCGGCAATGTTATGGGCTACACGCTTTTCATTGACTCTCAAACCACCGATTTTACCCATAAAACATATGCCAGGATCGTTGTTGAACTTGATACTTCTACAAATCTTATTGCAAACAATGAGATAAAAGTACAAAATAGAACATGGTCTCAGCCATTAGACTATTATGGTTTGCCTTTCAAGGGTAGAAGGTGTATCTCTTTAGGTCATACTTTTGATGCTTATCGGATGGAAAAGCACAAAAAGAAGAAAAATAATTGGTGGAAAAATGCCCTCCCCAAGCACTTGGTTTTTGATGCTAAGGAAGATTTGGATTCTAATGCTGATTAAGATAATGGGAACAACTTAGTATTGGAAACACCTCTTGTAGAAATTCCTCTAGGAGGAAAAACAAGGTATATAAAAGATGAATCACTTGTGTGTAAAGCAGATAAGGAAAACATCCCTCCTCTTTTTCCTATATAAAAAGTACATATCTCTGTTAGAAGCTATTGAGGTTATTCTACCTATCGAGGAGATTTCTAACGGTTGGAAAATGATGCACAACAAGAAAAAATCCACTCTCAAGAATATTGTTTCTCCAACCTAGTGAGTTCATTGTTGTGTAAGCTGTTTTGTGTTTGTAGAGCTGCAGTGTTGTTGTTTCTGGCTATATTAATTTTTTTATCCTTTTGCTTTAGGCTTTTGTTTCGGGGTGTGGTCCCCAAAAGTCTTAAAACCACAATCGTACTCTTGTTAAATTTGGTTGTTGAACCCTTTTATACCACGAGGTATGGTCCCTCTTGAAAACCATTAATCAATAATTAAAAAATGTGAAAAAGGTTAAAACAAAGTTGCAAAATTCACAACCTATAGTCTTATTTACTTTTAGTTTTAAGCCATCAAGGACAATGAATTCACTAGCCTTGTAGAATAGACTACGTGTGAAAGAATTATGCAAAGTGGTGCATGTAGTATTTTGGAAAAAATCCTCATTGACTGGAGATACGCCGAGATGAGATTGTGGAAAGAGGTTTGTGTAATAAAGTAAGTGTGCAGAAGGAAAAAAATATCAAAGGAAGGTTAGCACAATAACATGGATCATGAAGGAGGCACGTAGAAGAAAAAAAAAAAAGACAAGATGCAGACCAAATATTTGACTACACTATATGACAAAGACTAGTTCGTCATTAAGAAAAAAGAGGCTCAAAAGGAAAAGAGGCCATAGGGTGAGAGGATAGAGAGACAACCTAATATGAGGTTGTTGAATTTTCTTTATACATAAAAAGTATAGTCTACAATACCTTTCATAAAGAAAATGCCAACAAGTCTAAAATATTCCATGAGACCGAGTTTGTAAGCTCCAAAATAGTACTAGGTACATGTATATGTCATTAAGGCCTTATGAAATCAAAAGGAATATGAAAATATTATGTAGTCCGTTATGTAGATCTGTAGTAGTGGATTACCCTAAATGAAGTGGTATCATAGTAGGATAGTTTCTTATAACAAAATTTTGGAAGAATACCAAACATGAAGTAACTAGCATGGAGAAATAATGTTCTCCATTATGAAAAAATTGGTATAATATGCAAGTATAAAATGGGAATGCAATGGTCAGAGGAAATGATATGCCCCTCGAGAAGGTGAGTTATATCTAGTAATGATGAGGATGTAGAGGAGGTAATGAGGAGAAGATGTTTGTAAGGAATAGACTAGATGACGAAGACCACTTTCGAAGAGGTCTTAGATATCATAGTGATATTTAAGAAGGAGAGATGGCCTATAATAAATATGTGCAAAAAAATACATAGTGGGCTTAGAGAAGAGTTAGTGACATGAGAATGTGAGGCACATGGGGAAATCACATGTGATGTGTGACGGTAGAGAAGAATCAATGGATAGTGAATGAAGCATCAAGAAGAATTAAGTGGGGATTACATAGAAAAAAACATACGATAAGATATAAGGACGAAGGAAAAGTTTCTTCGAGAGAAGAGAACACCTAGTCGAATGTCCTAGAACATGGCGAGGAGATGGACAAAAATTTATAAGCAAGTTCATAATGAACAAATAGAAGGATAATGATTGGGAATGGCATTGTGAATAATATGCAAGATATGGCTAAGTGTTAAAGACAACCAAGGTGGAGTCATGGTATTAGAGGTGACAAATATTCCACACATGCTGAAATATCATGGAAATTTTTTGTCTCATGGTTTTCACTAGTGGGAGAAATGATAGTCTTTTTTAGAGGATATGGTGTAAAATTTTGGATTGGTGTGTAGGAGATATCGAAACCCTTACATAGCGATCTACTTGTGTAGTGCTACCTATTTTTACACCTTTGATGATGCGGGAGCATAACATGTGAAGGTCACAAATTTTAATCTAAGCTGTTGGATCGTCTTGAAATTTTCTAAGGTGGTAGATCTTGATTATTTCTATGTTGTGATTAAATTTTCAATGAAGGTTTCTACCAATTCGACATATTTTTGGGGCTAAATTCCTTTGTCTAGTGGTCTAAAATTGGCTCCGAATGTTTTTTTTTTTGTCTAGAACTTAGAGTTTTAATAAATTTTTCTATTGTTTATAGAATAAAGATAATTTTGGCACGAGAATTCATTTATGAAGGCATATTTGGCACACAAAATTTGGGGCCCATCCAAGGTGTTTTACTAGTAGGTGATTTTTGGCATTTTAGGGTTTTGAGCTAATGTGAATTAAAGGAAGATTGTAATGATGTAAAAGATTAGTGTGGATTCCAAAACAAGAAGAAATATACTTTGAAGTTTCGGTTTATTTGCAAATTGTTTATGTGTGTTTTGGAGTTATTTTAACCTATTTCGATTGGATCCACATCAATTGGCATCGAGCATGATTTTTATCTTATGGGAATAGTTAAGGTATTATATATTACATTTTTTATGTGTAATTTATGCATCTATTTTATATAATCATGGATAGACATGGGAGGGAGGTTATGCCCGAGATGAATAGGCCTTTGTAGGATCTATAGAGATAATTTTTGAGCTCACGGAAGAACTTACTTACCTTAGAAGTCGACATGCAAATGGGGATACAAACCGATATAGTGATACTGAAGAAGTACCTCCATCAATGAATGAAGGAGGAAATGAATAAAAAATCAAGGGAGATGAAGAAAAATTTAATGAGATAGCATTTGAGGAGAGATTGATCCAATATTTAGAGGGAAATAATGATGACATCAAGACTAATTTTCCGATTATGGTGGAGGGTTACAACCAGAGGACTTGATTGACTAGTTGAATCACATGGAAACATTATTTCGGTGGAAAACCATTTCAGAAGAGAAGAAGGTTAAGTTTTCATGCACTAAGTTGGTCGGACATGAATTGATATGGTGGGATCACCTACAAAATGAAATCAAAAGGAAAGGAAAGGGCAAGATCTGAATTTGGAATCTTGTAAACTATTCTCGATACTATTTAAAAGGTATCAAAACCTAATCCATAAGTATCTCAACATTGAAGAGTATACCAATGAATTTTACAAGCTATCAATTCGGGTGGAATAAGGAGAGTATGAAGAACAGAAGGCTACAAGGTATGTAAATGGGTTGAGTTATACCATACAAGATGAATTGAGTATGATCCGAATCCATAGCCTGGATGATGCTTATCAAATCACATTAAAAGTAGAAGAAAAAAAAAAAAGAGAAGAATAATTTTAGAAGAGGTTTGAAGAGAGGGCCATCATAATCTCAAATGAGAGGAAGAGGTAGGTTTGATTGTACAAAAGGTGAATTCTCTAATGCGAAGAGCAAGAAGAATCTGGTCAAATCCATGGTAACTAAAAAAATGTAGGTGTTTTCAGAGGGGAAGTGGTTATAATGGAGGACAGGGTTGGAATATCCCTAAAGGTAGTATACATATTAATGATGTGGTGAATAGAGATTTTGAGTTTCCATACTATTCTACAAAAGATATATGGGAAGGAGAAAACCATGAGTAAATTTGGTTGAAGTTGAAGAGGAAGAAGAAATGGAGGTTCTATAGAATTGGGTGAAACCCTCATGATAAGGAGGATGATGATTGTCCCAAGGAAGGAGAAAGAATAAGATGATGCTAGTGTTGATTCTTGGCTACGAACAAATATCTTTTGAACAAGATGCACCTCTAGAGAAAAGTTATGTAAAATTATTATTGATGGTGGTAGTTGTGAAAATATGGTCTCAACTATGATCACATATCATGGTTCAAGAAAGGGAATGAAGTAACCATATATAAAATATGCCTTATAAAGTTTTTGATTGTATATACCTACAAGGATGAGGTGTGGTGTGATGTTATCCCGATAGATGTATGCCTTATATTATAAGGAGGCCTTGGAAATATGATAGAAAGGTTACACATGATGGATAAAAATATATATACATTTTGGAAGGATTGTGTAAATGTGGTCTTATTACCCTTCAAGGAAGAGGAGAAGAGTGATTTCTTGTTGACTTAAAAAGAGTTTGTTATGAAATGGAAGAAGTTGGTGGTGTTATGCATCGACATCAAAGAAAGTGGAAATATAGGACTTTAATATACCCATTGTGGAAACAAAGGTACTAAGAGAATATAAGATTTCATACCAGATGAGCTACGGATGGGTTACCTTCAAGTAGGATATAAAACACCATATTGATTTGATCCTAGGATCTTCCATTCCAAATCGGGAAGCCTACTGCATTTGAGTTTGACATAGAGTGAGCAGTTGAACATAAAAGTGAAAAATATAATGCAGAAATGACTAGTGAGAGAAAACATGAGTCCATGTGCAACTCGGCTCTATTGACTCCCAAAAAGGATGGATACTAGAGAGTTTGTGTAGACAATAGAGCCATAAATAAAATCACAATTACGTATTTGTTCCCAATTCCAAGATTGAATGATATCATAGATGTGCTAGTGGGAGCCCAACATTTTAGTAAGATTGACTTTGTTAGCGCATTATTAACACATTGTTGTTAGTATTGTTAGTAAACAGTTATGTAACTGTTTTTCCTTCATGTCTCCTTCCCACTGCCTATATAAAGGTGTGCTCCTTGTATTAAGAAATAGAAACATATAAAACTTTATTGGAGCGCCATCATTGGTATCAGAGCCTCCCGTCCTCTGCCTGCGTGGAAGGAAAAGACTGTTGATTGCGTGCATGAAGAATCTGCAGGAGGAAGCATTTTTTCTTGGGTGTTTTGTTTGGCATTTTGTTTGAAACTCAGACATCTTCTACAATTCTCGTTGAGCCATCAGTTTGGAGAAACGTGGATAGAAAAGTGACACTCCGGGAACAACTTTGCATGTATTTATTTGCTGTGCACTTGAAGAGGCGACCAAGGAAGTGCGCGAACATTACTGTGTGTGGAGGAATAGATCTCGTGTGTGGAGGAATAGTGCATGGCTATGCTATAAGTGGAGTTTTCTTGATACACCCAATAAGTTGGAAGACCAAAAGAACGTGGCTTTTTTTTGTGCCAACATCTTGTACAAAAGGTGCAATGACCGGACCTTGTGGGTGCCCGGCTGCGAGACATCTCATTTGGCATTGGAGGACAAGTGTTGTTGCCGTGAAGATTGGTGTCAGTGTATGCTGTGCATGGAGAAGGAGAGAAAAGCATCATCTGTAGAACCACATGGAAGACCATCCAAACCCCTGTACGTGTAAGCAAAGTTGGCAAATTGCAAAACTGTGTGTGCGTGTATGTCTCAAATCTCGGATGCACAAAGCACCACGAGCAATGCACCAAATATTTGGGCATTGAGTGACAACGAAGACACCACTGGGCTGTTCTTTGCCTTGGTCAATGAGCTACACAACACTGGGAACATTCTCTTTGACGAGATTGTGTGCCAAGGACTGTTGGAATATTTTTGGTTCGACGTTCGATGTCAAGCGGGGTGGATTCGCAAGTGCGAGAACTTGAATGTAGTTATGATGCAGATGATGAATGCGTAATAGAACGCTCACAAGAGCGTCGGCATCTCATTGCATGATCCTATAGAGCCCATCTTTGGGATGATTCCTCAATAAACATTGTAGCCATTTTTGAAAATAAATAAATTAATAAGATACATTTTTGAGTTTTTGAAAATGTCTGCTCCAAAAATATTGCTATTCGATGCCCAACTCTTGAAAGGGCCAAATTTCGCCACATGGAAAACCAAGATGCGAATGATTCTTCAGTTCGAAGATCTTTGGGGGATCGTTTCTGGCAAAGACGCCCCTCCCATAGATGCTGATCTGTTGGAAAAATATGAAAAGGCTGATGCAAAAGCACTAAAGCTTATCACCTTGAGCCTTTCTGATGAGGTGCAGCCATACATTCAGGAAGCAACCGCTTCTTCTCAGGCATGGAGTGCATTGTGTACCATCTACGAAGCTAAGAATCTGATGACAAAGTTGCATCTTTAGACAAAGCTTCATACAATGAGTATGCATGATGGCGAATCAGTAGAAGCCTTCTTACGGCATGTGGCTGAGTTATGTGCAGAAATCTCTACTCTCGGTGAGCCAGTGGATGACATGTTGCTACTCCCACTCACCTTGCGAGCTCTTCCTTCCCGGTTTTAGACACTGATCACCACATTGACCATCACTCAACAGGAGGTGAGTTTTGCCACCCTAGTGAATTATCTCCAGCAGGAAGAAGCCATGCAAAATGTACAAGAAGCCTTCGAAGAAAAGGATCTCATCAAGAGGAAAAAACATAAGCCTCGGAAAGGCGATTCGGCCACCGCTAGAATCGAAGCAACATCCTCGGCAGCCATCTTTACAAAGTGACCACCACAAATGCCCCTGTAAGTAGGATAATCACAAGGTGGATTGGTGGTGCCACATTTTCTCCATGGATACGCACACGACTGCGAACTGTTATTACATCGGTCACAAGTATGGAAAATATGGCGTAGAGAGCACTTCTGGCCGAGGATATTCCAAGAAATCTCGATGGCATACTCGTAATCAGAGGCAGAAGGGCCACATTGCTGCTCAGCAGGATGCCACCTTCGATGAAGAGGTACCAGATACGACTCATTCTGACATTGTTCTAGTCTCACAGACTTTGCAGCCGTCAGAAGATGTTTGGTTGATTGATTCAGGTGCCAGCAAACACATGACTGACAATAAGAAGTTGTTTCATACTCTAAGTGACCGGCCCACTGGAGATCAGATCACCATTGCAGACAATCAAGAGTATATTGTGGCGGGGATTGGTGATGTCATCATTCCTCTTGGAACACGAAGATGTACACTCACGAAGGTGCTATATGTTCCAGGTTTGACCTCAAATCTTTTGTCTGTGAGTCAACTTCTTAACCATCAAATGCAGGTTGAATTCTTTGTTGAGAAAGGGGTCAAGTCCTGCATCATTTCCCAGGGAGAGTCAGTCATTGCTCAAGCATTTTTGAAGGGCCGTCTATTTGCACTGGATGCGGTCACTTCATCTAGCGTTGCTCTCTCTGCTTCAACGGTGGAGTCCACTGCACTATGGCACTTTTGATATGGTCATCTTTCTGCTGGGGCTCTGCATCAGCTCAGTGCCAAGGAAATGGTAAGAGGGCTTCCTCCACTCTCCCATTCCTTACCTGTTTTCTCGGGATGTCTTGCGGGTAAACAACATAGAGGTCCGTTCAAACAGAGCTCTTATCATTCTACAGAGCATCTTCAGGTCATTCACACCGATCTATGCGGACCCTTGCTAGCTAGCTTCCAAGGTTTTGAGTACTTCCAGCTCATCATTGATGATTACTCACGGAAAATGTGGGTATATTTCCTTCGGAAGAAGAGTGAGGCACTTGCAAATTTTCAAACCTTTACCAGTAAAGCCACCAGGCATTCTGGGAAGCCTCTTCTTCTCCTCCGCTCAGATTGAGGGGGGGAATTTGTGTCAAAGAAGTTCTTAGCATACCTGAAGCAGCATGGCATTCAACAACATTTGACTGCACCCTACACACCCCAATAGAATGGTATTTCGAGCGCTGCACAACAGATCATGGAGATGGATCATCATTGTATGCTCTCGACCGCCAAGTTGGAGGATTAGTTTTGGGCGCAGAAGTAGTCCAAGACAGCAAATGAGTGTATCTACTGATCTGGCACCACAAAGATCTTGCAGAACAAGACACTAGAAGAGGCGGACTATTCGTAAACCTTCTATTCATCATTTGGGAGTTTTTGGCTATACTTTGCATATATGTATGTTCCGAGATAAGAGAAGGAAGAAGATCGATCCAAAGACACTGCCATGTCTTTTCTTGGGGTATAGTACTACCTCAAAGGTGTATCATCTCATGGATCTTGAGACAAATAAGATCTACGAGAGTTGAGATGTGGTATGTGATGAGTCATCTTTGGACTCCCCGCCACACAATGGAGATCCAGTACCGACCTCATCACATAGATTGCTCACACATCCAAATGATGAGCAAGATGATTCTTCTCAGAGAGAAGAAGAGCTGAGTGGAGACTTGTTTGTTGATCTTGGCACATTGGAAAACACATCTTCACATCAGCAGCACCAACGTCTGAAATGGGTCTAGAGTACTATTAAGGATGCACACCTGAACTCACTTCCTGGTACTTCTACGGGAGTTAGAACACAAAGTCAAGCTAGACATGAGGTAAATTTTACACTCATGAGTTCAGTTGTTGAGAGCACCGAACCTGACACTGTTCGTGAGGCATTAGACCAACCACAGTGGAAATAGGCTATGGATGCTGAATATGATTCCCTAATTCAGAATCAGACGTGGGAACTTGTCGATCTACCTCCAGGTAAGAAATCCATTGGCTGCAAATGGATTTTCAAAACAAAATATAAGGTAGATGGTTCAATCGACAAACACAAAGCATGACTTTTTGTAAAGGGTTATGCTTAGGAAGAAGGAATTGAATATGACGAGACCTTTGCACCCACTGCGAAGATCAAAACCATCAGAGTTGTCTGTGCACTGGCAGCACAAAATGGATGGAAACTTCAGCAGATGGATGTCAAGAGTGCTTTTCTAAATGGTGATCTAAAAGAAGAAGTGTACATGGCCCAACCTGAAGGGTTTGTAGATGAGCATCAACCACACAAGGTATGTCATCTGATAAAGTCTCTTTATGGACTCAAACAAGCACCTAGGGCATGGTATATAAAAATTGATGATCACCTATTGCAGCATGGATTCACTCATAGCCCCTCAGATACAAATTTGTATATCAAGAAGGTAGGAACAAAGATTGTCATTCTAGTTTTGTACGTAGATGATCTTGTGATCACAGGAAGTTCTGAAAATCTTGTAGATGATGTAAAGAATGATCTGAAGAAATCCTTCGACATGACCGATTTGGGGCTACTTCACTACTGTCTTGGCTTAGAGATATGGCAGAAGAAGAATCATATCTTCGTCTCCCAAATGAAATATGCCAAGACACTCCTAGAAAAGTATGGAATGTCAGATTGTAAACCAATGTCCACACCTATGGAAAAAGGTTTGCAATTATCTAGATTCCAGGATTCACCGCAGGTAGATGGCACTCACTACTGCATACGGACTTGTGGGGAGTCTCATTTACTTGACTTATACCAGACCAGATCTTTGCTTTGCAGTGAGCTATCTCGCCAGATTTATGCAGGAGCCAAAGAAATGTCATTGGATAGCAGCAAAGCATGTGTTGAGATATGTCCGAGGTATAGTTGACTTTGGTCTGGAGTATCAGAAGAACACTCAATTCTTCTTATAGGATATATGAGACTTGGACTATACAGATTCGTTGATGATAGGAAATCCACTTCAGATATGTTTTTCATCTCGGATATGGACCTATCTCATGGATTAGCAAGAAGCAAACTTTTTTTTCTCTCTCATCCATTGAGGCTGAATACCACGCCGCATGAGGAGCTGTGTGCGAAGCAATTTGGTTACGTCACATTCTTATAGATATAGGGATTCCTGAAGAGAAACCTCCCATCATTCACTGCGACAATCAAGGTGTGTTGAAGCTTGTGAAGAATCCTATTTTCCATGAACGAACAAAGCATATTGAGGTCAAATGTCACTACATTTGTGAATAGGTCTTGAACCAAAGAACTTCAGCTCCAAGATCTTGCCCCACCGATTTTCGGAGTTACTGAGATATTCTCACCAAGCCTCTCGGCAAGGTGAAGTTTGATTTGTTTAGGGGGTACATTTGTAAGAGCAATGTATTAAGGGGGGGAATGTTAGCACATTATTAACACATTGTTGTTAGTAGTTGTTAGTAAACAGTTATGTAACTATTTTTCCTTCATGTCTCCTTCCCACAGCCTATATAAAGGCGTGCTCCCTGTATTAAGAAATAGTAATATATAAAACTTTATTGGAGCGCCATCGACTCATGGAGTGGGTACTACCACATCCGAATCCGTGAAGGGGATGAATGGAAAATAACTTTCAAAAGAAAATATGGAATATACGATTGGATGGTGATGCCATTTGGGTTATGTAATGTACCCAGTACATTCATAAGGTTGATGAACAAAGTACTATAAGAATACAATGGAAAGTTATTTACTATTTATTTCATTGATATTTTGATATTTAGTAAGATAGTTGAGAAACACTTGTTACATTTGAAATTTGTGTTGGAATTTTTACCTAAATTAATTATGTATGCAAACATAAAGAAGTGTATATTTCTTCAGAAATGGATAGTTTGTTGGGGGTTTAATCTCAGAGAATCGAGCGAGGATGGAAGAGGAAAAAGTGAAGGTGATTTTGGAATGTATTATTCCAAGGAATGTGACCGAGGTTTGTAGTTTTCATGGATTTGTAACTATTTATATAAAGTTCATCAAGAATTTTACTAGCATTGTTGCACCATAATAGAGCGTATTTAAGGGGAAGAAGTTTTTATAGAAACATGCAAAAAAAGATAGTTTTTAATTGTTGAAGAAGAAAGTGTCAGAGCCACTTGTTTTTGTATTTCCAAATTTTAGCGAGGTCTTTGAGGTTAATTGTGATGCCTCACATGTCAAGATTGGAGTTGTACTGAGTCAAGAAGGATGACCAAAGTGGCATTCTTTAATGAAAAGCTAAATGAAGTCATGAGGAAATATTCTTCTCATGATCTGGAATTTTATGCTATTGTTTGGGCATTAAGTTAATGGAGCCTTTTCTTGGTAGCTAAGGAATTTTCACTCTTTACTGACCATGAAGTATTGAGGTATGTAAATGCATGTAAGAAACTAAATAGTAGGCATGAAAAGTGGGTTTCAATTTTACAAGAATATACTTTAGTTTTAAAGCATAAGTTGAGTAAGTAGAATCAAGTTGCTCATGCCTTTAGTAGGAGTGTAGAAATTTTGATAAAAATGGAAAATGAGGTAGTAGGGTTTGAGTATTTTAAGGAATTATATGAAGGTGATCTTTATTTTGGTGATGTGAGAGAATGTAAGGACCCTACGGTGGGTATTAGTTCCTCGATTATTTGATGCTTTGGATGGTCATTTATTGAGGGGAAAATAATTGTGCATCCTGTTAGTTCAATGAGAGAAAATTTTATTAGAGAATTTGCATAGTGGGGGTTTGGATGGAAAGTTTGGTATAAGAAAGAAAACTGCTCTTATGGTAGAAAAGTATTATTGGTGAACGTAAAGAGTTACATCAATAGGATCATATAAAGATGTAGAGTGTGCCAAATGACTAAGGTTCATGCACATAATATTGGGTTTTATATTCCTTTACTTATTTCTATAGGGCCATGGGTTGATTTGAGTATGGATTTTGTGTTAGAACTTCCTAACACACAAAGAGGGAATGATTCTATCTTTTTTTCATTAATAGATTCTCTAATATGGAACATTTCATTGCTTGTAAAAAAACTAATGATGTTTCCATAGTTACATTTTTTTCACAAGTTTTCAGGTTACATGGAGTTCCAAGAACAATCACCTCGGATCGGGACATAAAGTTTTTTAGTCTTTTCTTGAAAACGATGTAGAGAGAGAATTTAGTATTGCATATCACCCCCATAGATTGATGGGATAGTAAAAATAGTGAATAGAATCTTGGGAAATCTCCTACGTTTCATAGTTGGAGAAAATACAAGTCAATGGGACTTGGCTTTACCACAAGCTATGTTTTCTTATAAAAACTCAAGAAAACGAGTTAATAAGGAGGTATCCTTTCCAAATTGTATATTGTAGAAATCCATAATGTAAAGCACCTTTGATTCTAGAAGGAGTGTATTTGAATAAGGAGATATGGTTATAGTTTTTCTTAGAAAGGAGAGGTTTTCAAATATTACATCTAATAAACTAAAGTATAAGAAGATTGGGCCATGTATGATTCTGAAGAAAATGAGTGATAATGCCTACAAGGTAGAGCTACCTGAAAACTTAACTATTTCACGATTTTTAATGTCTCTAACTTATATAGTTTTATAGGTCATGAGGAAAATGTTGTGGAGGAGGAAGAAATAAACTTGGAGCAGCATATGCTAAAGAATAAAAAGGAAAGGGCAATGCATTTCTTGGACCAAAAGACATTCACTACTAGACATGGGAGCTACAACAAATATTTGGTGCAAAGTGGGAAGGTTTTTAGTAGGAAGAAAATAATTGGATTCCTAAGTGGGAGCTGAGAAATATTTATAGTGGAAAATTGGATGAATTCCACCAACTCAATTCACAAGAGTAGAATTCTTTTCAACCAGGGGTGAATGATGTAGGAACATAACTTGTGAAGGCCATAACTTTTAATCCAAATGTTTGATCGTATTGAAATTTTCTAGAGTGGAATATATTGATTACTAACATGTTGTGATGAATTTTGAAATGAATTTTTCCGCCATTTTGGCATATTTTCAGGGCTATATTCCTTCATCTATTGGTCTAAAATTGGCTTTGAATGTTTTTTTGTTTTTGTCTAGAACTTAGAATTTTAATAAATTTTGCTATTCTTTATAGAGGTATATTTGATGTGAGCCTTCATTTATGAAGGTATATTTGGTGTGAGTCTTCATTTATGAACGTATATTTGACATGAAAAATTTGGAGTCCATTTGAGGTGTTTTACTAGTAGGAGGTTTTTGGCATTTTAGGGTTTTTCAGGCATTTTAGGGTTTATTTAGGCATTTTAGGGTTTTTAGAGATAATGTGAAATAAAAGGAAGATTGAAATGATGTAAAAGATTAGTGTGGATTCCATAATGAGAAGAAAACTATTTTTAAGTTTATTCTATTTGTAAACTATTTGTGTGTGTATTGGATGTATTTCAACCTTTTGCAGCTGGATCGACATCACTTGACTGATGTTTGACTCTATGAATATATTTAGGTATCAGATATTTAAATGGATATTATCATTATTATTCAATTAAATCATTAATATGGTATCATTATATCATCACTTGTGGTCGTCTTATGCTTAGTAGGATAGTAAATAAAACTCATGATGTTTGTTTAACAAAAACTCATTCTTCGCTTGGTGTGAATATGATGTTATGAACACTATTGATCTACTAACAATTTTTGTGTAGGTTAAGTGTGGATGATTGCAGTAGTAGAGGTTTTCAGAAAACATAGAATGGACATGGTTAGTTTGTAGTCTATTTTATTGTTAGCAAAGAAACATGATAGAATCATTGGAAATGTTCACATTTTCACATTAAACTTCCTGCCACAGATTATTCAGTCATATAGCTGCACTTTATATCATACAACCATATCTACATAACATATCAGAAGCACCTTTATACTATTAACCCATTTGAGCTGCAAAGTTACAATACCGACCCAAAGACATGGACTCTATTGTTACCATATTAGAAGGCATTTTCAACAAGATTTTGTTTTGTTTCATAACTTTACATGACAAGTTGTTATCATCGAATCACAGAACCCCGGAGATATACTTGAACTCACGGTGTGATTGGATAACATGGGTACTATCTCCAAGTTGTGGGACTTGCTACTTGAGATAGACCTCCAGAGAAAGCTGGTTCTTGCTCCTAAACTACCTGCCACAATCTACTCTAATGCAGGGGAAACTAGCTATTCTAATCTCGAATTCCAAGGGACCAGGGAAAGAGAATGCATAAAATGAAAACTTACACTAAAGCGGTGATACACCAGAAAAGGAGGATGTGAGAGTAGTCTCCAAATGTGTGAAATACAGAGGCAAAGTGCACACTAGAAGAGGTGATGAAAGTTCACCATAATCTAGCAAAATGCATTCACAATAATATTCCAAGCATACACAATGATAATGAATCCCTACAGGAACAAAATAATAGACACAATATTCTTATTGAAAGATCAAAGGGGCAAGAAGAATGCAAGAAAACACAGTAGGGGAAGATACATCCACAAACTGGTATTTTATTGCTTCATGATATGCACAGTTCGATCTATTACAAGATAAGGGCCTGGATCACCATGCAAGGAGTCCACTACAAGGGCCTGCAACACACTGGCTTCACAAAGCAATTTTGGCAAAGCTTTGCTACCCAAAAACTCTCTCCTTTACAATGAGCCCAACACTCCAATTTATAGAAAAAGAGAAGGAAAAGAGAAGGGAAAATGGAAATCCCAAAATCTGTCCTTCAACCACTTGTAAGAGGCATTAAATTGAGTGAAATGGTTATACATTACTTGCAAAAGGCTCCCCATACTTGTCCCATGTGCAGCAGAGAGAAAGAATGATGACCATGCCTCTTAATTGCACTCCAAACTACCAAATAAAAACATGTTTCGAACCCGGCCACGTTTTCTCAAAAATCTAAATCAATTTCTTATCAAATCTGGAATTTGTTGATTACTGTGCATCGGACTTGGAACCACGATTCCAACGGTACCAATTTTGTGTGATTTTGTTGAGAAATGCAAAAGTTATGGCCTTCTGAGTGCGGGCAGCTATTTTGTGTCTGGCAGGCGTTTTCTGTCATTTGATGGGAATGAGCATCAACTGGCATAGAGGACGTCGTGCTTTCGTTCGTAAAGTCCAATTTTGTGAAAATCGGTGCTCGGAGTCAAAAGTTATGGCCGTTTGAAGTTCCACGGGTCAAATGTTGACTTTTCTCCTCTCGCTTCTTGGTGCCTTGACTTTTCATGTCCCTTTGTCCCATTTGTCCCAGTGCTGAAGTTCCCTGTTTCGGCTGAACCGGCTGGTTCGCATACTCGCGGCCCAGATGTCCCATTTGCTTTCGGACCGTTTGGGACAAATTTTCCCGATTCGCCTGTTCGGCCGGTTCGCGTACTTTTGTCCCGCACGTCCCTGACTGAAAGTTCTCATTTCGGCTGATCCGCCGGTTCGCGTACTTCGCGTACCTTCGGCCCAACTGTTCTGGGCTGCCTTGACTCATTTCGGCTGATCCGGCCGGTTCGCGTACTTATTGCCCAGATGTCCCAGACTGCCTGTTTCAACAGTTAGTCAATTTTTCAACTTTTCGGCCAATTCGGATTTCCGTGTCCCGCGCGTCCCTTTGGCCCGGATGTCCCAAATCTTGCAGTACCGCCTAGCGGCCTTTCGGCAATATGTCCCAACTGTCCCAAGGACCGCCTGGACTAGGACTTAGCCATTTTTCGTGATTTTTCCTGGCCCGAGCTTGTTTTTTGCAATTTTTACATTTTCTCAGAACTTGCTCTCTTCTACTTGGACAGGGGAGTTAGAAAAAATCTGAGGGGACCCTAGAAACATAGCTTTTCGCCCTGAATCAATATAATTTCTTGGGACTAAAGAATTTGATGCATGTTATCAAAATTACCTTGAGGGGTGAATTTTGGATAACACAAGTGTTTGTCAAAATATCCTAAAAATTTAAAAGTCCAGAACCAAGGTTCTTCTAATCCATTTATGAAGATGGGATTTGGGAAAAATATACAAATTATTTTCGAGTGCCAAGGAAATAGTGGTAGGTCTAAAAATATATATTACGGTTCTTCTTGTAGGCTCTACGTTTTTGTATTCTATCCTTACAAAGTGATCTTACATTCACAGGTCCAATGTCTACAAGCAATATGAAGGCTGAACATTGATTCCTATATTTTCTTATTGTTAGATGTGAAGTGAGACTTACAATTTCTACATGGTTCAAAATTAATGAGTTAATGGGATCCATTAGTTCCAAATACACCACATACAAACCGCCAGAGAAATGAAGGGGATTTAGACTCTTACTGCAAATTCCCTGAATCTACATCTCTCTGATTGTTTAACCAAACCCTTCACTCCCCTATTTTGAATCCAGATATCCAAACATGTACCAGATGGTGTATGGGATAATGCTTGGAGAGAAGCTTGAATTCGAACCTAGTATGCTCATCTTGAAATTTTAATCTTAACAACAAATGAGATACATTTTCCTATTTTAGCGATGAGATATTTTTCCTATTTTAGCTTATTAGTGAAAAATTAAAATTGACACTGGATTGGTATGCAGAATTTGCCAACATATCTCACTTATTATCTTGTAGGGAGTTTTTTTAACAAGAAGATTTCTAATCATAAGAGACAGTGAAAATCATAATCTGTCTTCAATATTTCAACTCCTCATTACAATTTTTTCATCCAAACTCTCCTCCAAATGGAAAAATGAGGGATGACACTAGGTGAGAGTCCTAGAAAATTCTGGCAGAATAACTCAAATCAAATATATAAGATATAACCCAAAGGGGATCCATGTAATGCCAGGCGAGAGTCCAAGCAGAATAAATACACCTTCAAATCAAACATTTAACCCAAAAGGGAATCCATGCTATGCAATGGGGTTGTTAGGGGTGCAAGGTTATGACATATCAATTTATGTCAAATTTAGTTGCATCCCCAAATACTTTAATCTGTGTAACTATAAGACTATTTATACGTTTGTATCTAGTTTAACTAAATTCCAATAAAAAAGTTCTGTGACTGACTAATACGATGGAAACACTGTCGTAGGACTAAAATTACAATAGCCAAAATAAATATAAAAAATGTATCATCTAATACGTACCCTGGTCTCTTTGTCATTCTCTAGTTTTTCTATCGTCCGACCTTGCTACATATTTACTTTCAACCAAGTGCGATTCACCTGCACTTTCAACTGCAGCAATAAAAGTTCTTCCTTTTTATATTTTTTTATAGGTACGCTGGAACTTTGCACGATGTTTCTATGGCCATGCATTCATCTTCAAAACCTTCTACAACCGTTGTTTCAGAAGTTCGCTATAACAGAGAATCCTTCCGATTAGGTTGATTCATTCCTATATTTTACTATTATAACTCACAAAAGTCGTACTAATTTTTAAATATGTGTTTCATATTTTCATGCACTATTGTTTTTGGCATTGGAATGTAATGCCTAATTTGGCATTTCCATGTAGTCTTATATAGAGCGATCTTTTTCCATGTGGAGAGGAGTTGAACTGCAACTCCCCAGTCGTTCACGAATCAACGGTGGAAAAAGCAAAACTGTTAAAAATAATAGCAAAAAGTGAAAATGCCCTTCAAATTTAATGTCTTGCGAAAACATCCAGTGCCATAAAATTTTAAAAAGTCCCATGAATGTCAGCAAATCCCTTTCCCATAGGGGGAACATCTTTGGCATAAAAACATAACTTGGATTTCTAAACCTAGATGTAATTATTAGTTAGTATTTAAAAATTTTAGAGTTCTTTTATAAATATAGAGAAGTTAGCCTAATGTCTTGTACCCATATTTTCATGTATTTTTAATTGTATAATCCTATAATGTCTTGGTTATCATTAGGTATATTTGATTTAAGTATAGCTTGAACCCCTATATGAATTATGGAGAGTGGTACATACTTTACGATTGACCCGTATTTATATAGAGGGAAGTGATTGATAGATTCCCTATATCTATAACTTGAGATCATACCAAAACCATATAGAGAGAGGGAAACTATGATATGGGTTGTTAGAACCACGATCAATGAGATCATACTAATAATACTAAACTATAATACTAAATCAACTACCATCCCAACTAGATATAGATAAAGTTACTTTTGATTTATTTTGGATTGATAAAAAAATAAAAATATCATAAAGATGGTGTTTATTTTGGGTAGGGTCACTTGTTAATATTTGTGTAGTCCTTTGAACTTTCCAATCATAATAAGCTATGTAAATGCTTTAAAATATAGTAGAAAGTGACCTTGAGGTATGGTGTTTAGCAAATGTCTTGTTGAGGTGGAACTAAATCAAGTCGAGCTACATAGTAGTAGATGACATGAAAAGGAAACATGACTGGTGAGATTTGATTTGGTTTCCTGGGTTAGCGGAAACATCCGCAATGATGAGCCAAAGTAATAATAATATGTTTTATACATAGACTAGTTTTTTTGAATGATTTAGAATTATATGTTTAGTACAAGCTCACTACAACATAAACCTTCATAAAATGTGAGTTAGTAGAAGAAAAATCATAATAATGGAACAAACCCAAATGGTTTTGTAATTTCACAAAAACAGGACGAAAGCTTTGTATATTTTATTAATGTGAAATTGATTAACCATTACAATGGAGTGCTGCAATATTTATACATATTGGACAACAATGTGCAGACAAACAAATATGTTGCACAGGTAAAACCATACTCACAACCTTGCTTCAATAATAATACATCAGGAAGCATATAAATTGTTATAATAATTGTAACAATTATCCCTGTGAAACAAAAAGACAAATATGGTTTAAAACCATATAACAACTTACAATTATATTATGGTTTATAATATAACCATATAATATGATTATTTAATTAATAAAATAAAATAAATAATAAATCATATAATGCATAATTAATTTATCCTAACATTCCCCCCTTAATTGTGCATTGTCTCAAGGGATGAGGAGAGGAACTCTCTGAACAACTCAAACTTGTCATGTGCAAGTGATTTTGTGAAGATATCTACTCGTTGTTTTGCTGTTGGACAATATTGAAGCTGGATGTTGTGCTTCAACACATGTTCGCGTATGAAATGAACTTGTACCTCAATTTTCTTTGTTCTCTCGTGAAAAAATGGATTGCGAACAAGTTTGAAAACACCTTCATTGTCAACATACATGGTGGTCAGTTTGTCCTATGGTATTGTAAGTTCTTCTAGTATGCGACGTAGCCAAACCGATTCATAGACAGCTTCTCCTACAGAACGATACTTGGCTTCTATGGAAGAATGAGAAATGAAGTGTTGTTTCTTACTTCCCCATGATATTGGTCCAGATCCCATAAAGAACACAAATCCTAAAGTGGATTTTCTATCATCAATGTTTCTTGCATGATCTGAATCCGAATATCTAGACAAGAAGAAGTTGTCATTCTTCTTGTATTCTAGACCAAGATCCATTGATCCTTTGAGATATCTCAATATGCACCTTGCTGCTTTCCAATGACAAACTTTGGGTTCCTGCATGAACCTAGATAGATAGCTTACTACAAAGCTAATATCTGGTCTAGTGTAGGTCAGGTAAATGAGACTCCCAATCAA
Source organism: Taxus wallichiana var. yunnanensis (assembly GCA_018340775.1). Classification (NCBI taxonomy): domain Eukaryota; kingdom Viridiplantae; phylum Streptophyta; class Pinopsida; order Cupressales; family Taxaceae; genus Taxus; species Taxus wallichiana. Next base: position 213,970,973 of record CM031240.1, read on the forward strand.
CTACCGATAGAGAGTGGCACTTACCTCAGGAGATGGATCTGAACGAGATAACTACAATCTGTTCTCCATGGGTGTAGCAATTGGTGTGCAATCCATCATCCTAAACTTCTCGAGTGTAGTCTTGGTATATTTCATCTAAGAAACAAAAATATGATTCTCTTTCTGCCACACTTCCAATCCAAGACAATAGTACATCAGCACGAGATCGGTCATGTCAAACGATCGATTAAGATATTTCTTCGTTGCATCGATCATCCTCACTGAACTGCCAGTGATGACTAGATTGTCGACATAGACAAAAAAATCACCATCTCCCCCTTACTTTTTGAGGTAGAGATTGGGATCGTATGGATTTCTAACAAATCCATGTTGTACAAGATGCTCATCAATCTTGATGTACCATGCCGGGGTGCTTGTTTTAGACCATACAGAGATTTCCTAAGTTTGCATACCTTTGCTTCTTGACCAGGTACAACATATCCCTTAGGTTGAGTCATGTAGACTTCTTCTTGTAAATCTCCATTTAGGAAGGCACTTTTTACGTCCATTTGGTGAACTTTCCATCCAAACTGAGTAGCTAGAGAAAAGATCATCCTGATCATTTTGATCTTAGTTGTGGGAGCAAATGTCTCCTCATAGTCAATGCCTTCTTTTTGTGCGTACCCCTTTGCTACAAGTCTTGCTTTGTACTTGTCCACTGTCCCATCTACTTTGTACTTAGTTTTGAATATCCATCTGCATCTAATGGGTTTCTTCCCTGGTGGAAGATCGACAAGCTGCCAAGTGTTATTCTTCATCACTGATTGATATTCAGAATCCATGGCATCTTTCCAAGCTTTTGACTGTAGGGCTTCCTAGACTATAGAGGGCTCATCTGATTCAATAACTCTACTCATCAAAGCAAAGTTAACTTCTTCTCTTGCTTTACTGTGAGTCCGTGGTCTAGGGGTGGATGTATCCGGTGGAGCATCCAATCTTGCATCTCGTAATGTACTTGTACACCATTTAGGCATACGCTGAACTATTCCCATGGGTTGTGGTTCTATCTGATCATCATCATCTTGTTGGTTTGAAAATCTATCGAATGGACAGATCTATGGATAAATGAGCCAACAGTGTGCAGGGCATAGCCCCTCTTTGAGTCAGCAAAGCAAAACTGGTTTATTGCTATTCTACCACCAGAAATCTTGTGCAAGTCTCACAATATTCTGCCTTCAGGGGTTGGGATCTCATCCCAGTAGAGTAGTTCCGATGAAGAACAGAAAGGAATGAAGGAAGGAAGGGAAAGAAGATGGATCTGAAGGGAGAAAAGAAATGAATTCCAAAGTAGAAAGGTCGAGGATCTATGTTTTGGACTGGTAGTAACAGAGTGAACCTACTTGCATAGACAAACAAAGCAATGCGATGAAGCAGATGACAAAAAAATAGAGATAGATCCAATGAGAATAAATGCATAGATCTGACATAAGAAAGATCGATGCCCATAACACACATATTCAACACAAAGTCTTAATATTTGTATTAATGTCTTCTTCACAAAAAGTACAAAGCCTTTTCTTCTCACTTCTATTTTTCATCTAAAAAATGTCCCCTTTTGAATACAACCAAGTATTCAAGTATTTATAGAAGAAGAGAAGAAAGGAAGGCAAAAACAAACCAACCACTTAATTACAAAATATCTACAAAAAAATTACAAAGTCACTTGTTGAATTTTGACAACTTGGTGGATGACATCATCCCATGGTGCAATATGGATGATGTCATCATTTGTGTCAACACACTTTAGATAATTTACAAGGAGAAAGTCGAGAAGAAGGAAACTATTCATCATCGTCCCACAGCTGAAAGGGAGTGTCCTATTTTTGCTGCTGCTCAGGTGACGAGATGTGGAACTAGGCACAGTATTCCATGAACTTGTTAATCATGGGTTGAATTTGATCCTAGGAAGGATCCTTGTGTCGATCACTGATAGCTTCACAAGTCTCCCGCTCGTCTGTGAGCTTTCCTGGGAGTTTGGAATAATCATTTTCCACCTCTATCAGGTACCCAATGAAGTCACGACATGCCAATAGGTTGTTGATGGATTTGGCGTCAAATGTGACCTCTGGTCTTAGCCCCTGTGAAACGATCTCCTTGAAGATCTGAATAGTTTCCTCAACCTTTCTTAAGGCGAAAGAAGAAGTGAGAAAGCCTGGAGACATTCTTAAGACAATTTGTTCCATCTGATGCATTGCATCCACGGCTTCCTCCTTAATTTTGTCGATCTTCTCCAGGACAAACTCCACCTGATCAACCCGATAATCCGAGTAGAAAGGATTTTGTTGAGGGCTCTAGGGTGTCCAAAGACGCTGAACCTGACCAGATCTTCGACTAAACAGTCGAGCATATTCTGAAAGGTCTCATGTTGCATCCTGGCATGGTCCAGCTCTTCGGAGATGGGTCTGCTATTTCCTCGGAGTTCTTTGGTCACCCAACCGATATTCTGATATAATCCGGTGAACTTGGCGATCACTCCCTCACTTTCTTTGAGGATTTGGTTCCTCCAGGTGGAAACTACCATGCCCTGCTTGCCGATTTTGGCATATTCATTAATCTTATCCTGGCTCAAAGGCTCAGGAGTTTCAGCGGTAGTTGTAGGAGGTGCACTACCCATTTTCTACAAGGCATGGAGAAGATGTTTATTTTGCTCCTTTAATAGCCTCTTTTCTTCCTTTGCTTCCTGGAGCTTCTTACAAAGGGCGTCAACTGTAGATAGGGCCTCTCCTTGAAGGCTTTCTGAAGATGTCCCCATTGTGACTTGAGTCACTGTGTAATCTGTCGAAGACAGATCCTTTTTATCCTTTAAGGGATTGGGGTATGCTATCTCCATTACTCTCTCCCCTGACGCACTCTGAGAGAAGCGGGTTAAAGGCTTTTGCTTCTTGGTCCCCTTTGATGGGATGACGGAAAAGTCCATCGGTGTGATGGGAAATTTCCTCTTTTGTTGGCTCAGGTGCTGAGAGATCCATGCTGGACTTATGGGAGAGGGGCCAGAAATAGAAGAGGGAGCAGCTGCTTGAATAGACGAAGGAAAATACGTGGAGACACTTGGAGGTGACATTGAGAGGGAGGCCGAGGAAGTGCCCATGGGGGAAGGGAAACAGTAGGGGAGGAAGACATGGGAATGGAAGGCAGCTCAAAGATGAGGGAAGAAATGGTGGGGACAGCTCCGCGAGAGAAGAGAAGATGGACGATGATTAAAGGGGAACAATAGAAGATGGGGGAGAGGACACGACCAAAGGAATGGCTGCTTGGGTCACTCGAGGAGGAAGGAGGAGAGGGAGAAGAGATAGAAGGGATCTTTATAGTTGTAATAGTGGCAACATCCCGAGTGGATGTGCCTATCGAACATCTTCGGTTGCTTCTCTCTCTGGAGAAGCCAGAGTTATATCTTGCTTAGGTGCAGCGGAAGGGGGACTTTCAGGAGCTTCCTCTCGAGTAGAGCTCGACTCACCCTCCTTGCCTTTATCTTTTCTCTTTGGCACTGTTTTGTCCTAGAAGGTGCGTTGCCCAATGGAGAAGTGGTGAAATCAACTCGAGGTAGATGAGACCATTCATCCGACACCAGTGCTCTGTTCTCTGCAGAGTTTCTTTGACCCTTTCTTCTATTGTTTGAGGTGCTTTATTCCTGTCGATCACAAAGAAATGGCTAGTCATCCCCATCCGTGTCAAGATATACCTGATCAACCTCTTGATCAGTAGTTTGATAACCTTTTGGGACAATGGCTATGTCGTACTGGATGATTTCAGCCAAGGCCAAGCGGGAATGATCCTTCCTCCTGAGCTCGCCCTCATGATATAGGTCGATATAAATATCCTCGATCTGTGGAACGTGAATCGGATCGAGTTTGGCCCTGGGAAGGCAATTCCTTGGGTCGAAAGTGGGCCTTGCCGGGAAGTTGTGCTTTAGATTTAGCAGCTCCAGCTCTGCCAACATCTCCCGGGCTTTGTGGTGAGAAGAACAAGTGTACCTACCCACTGTGAGGGGGAAAGGAGTTCCACCCTTCTTTCTCTTTAGGCACTTCTCGTGGTAGGTTACGAGTTGTCTTGACAGCTCCAACAGAATCAGCTTGGGGCCAGCATATCTTGGCAATTTGGTTGGTTCCCCCAAAAAGTTGGCTGCCCTTAGATAAGTGAAGGTGGGGAATTGAGTGAACAAGGCCCCCCATTTCTCTGTTGCAGCAACGATGCTCTTGGTCGTACGACCGTGAGTCATGTTTGGCCTCATAGGCAGACGATGCCATAGAAGAAGGCATCATTAATTTTTGTGAACCGGGGATACTATTTTCTAGCTTCAGTTATGGATAATATTCATATATTTTAACTTGGGGCCAAACTCCACACATCATTAGAGCTGGATAATCCCTTTCTGAGGCCGCAACATAAACTACGTAGGAGTTCATATAGAACCTCCCCATTGTGGTAAGTTGTTGGAGCTGCTCAGATATGGTGCTGCTTATGATCTCTGCCCACTCAAAGCGTTGATCTAGCACATTTTTGTTCATCGTCTCCAAGTATCTCAGCATCCATTTGTGAAAGTAGTGGGCATAAAGAAGCCCAAATACTCTGCTTTCAGGAACGTGATTGTATCATTGAGTTCCTCTGAAAAATCACTTTGATGAATGACTTGTGGCCATCTAGTCACCACCTTCTTATTCTTCGGGTATACCTCATTCATCAACTTCATACACTTTGGTCTTCATTATCGTCCCAAGCCTTGATACAATCTTCTCGCTTACGGCTACAAAGTGCGGTGATGAGGAATGCCGAGCATTATTTAGAAGTGTTAGGTAGTGAGGTTGATCACAACCTCACCTTTCTCATTGTGGACACACTGGTGTCTTTTTTTGTAGCAAAGTGGGCTACTACCATCATGAACTCATTGTTCACAAAGACCGACCGGGATCCCTCCAAAGAAAATGCAGCCACGCTACTGCACGGTTTGTCCATCCACGGACTTCTTGTGACACTTCTTGTTCTAGCCTAGAAGTCTTCCATGTCGATATGACCAAGTTCTGAGTCTCTGATATCCAGGTCACACTCTGCCTGGGATTCGGGCATCCTGACCCTCTGATATTTGTACTTCATTTCTTCCTCTGTGAGCTTGGCTTTGCCCTTAGACTTGGTGGGTTTCTTGCTTGATGTTGACATATGTAGTTCTAAACTTAGTTGTTGATCTACAAGAAGAAGGAGCGAAACCCAACACAGGAGAGTCATGTTAGCTGTTTGATCTTCCATTGAAATGTTGACAGAAAGAAGAGTTAGCAATTTTAAGGCCTCAGGGCACAGGGCGCATGAATACTGCAGGCTGCAGGGCTAAATAGTGTGGCACACAGGAAAATGGTGTTACAGGGGACAAATCAGTGCCATAGGGTGCAGGCGCATGAACACTGCATATGACATTTTTTATTGTTGCAAGCGGGAGTGCGCCGGTGCCATTTATATGCATTTTACACTGGGTGCATGTAATTATCATGTTACATGGGGACAGGATGCGCCAAAGGGCATATAATTTTTGTGTTACATGGAACTTTGGTGCGCCAAAGGGCGCATATATGGCGTGTGTAACATATGCTTTGTGTGTGCTAAAGGGAACTTGGCGTGGCACATGGGAGGATTGCATGACATTGTGTTGCTGTAATAAGGGATGCGCCTGCACCTTTAACAACTTTATACTTGGCGCAAACATAGTTGATGTTGCATGGATGCAGGGTGCACCAAGGGTGCAATCTTTAACAATGCTACACATGAGTTTGGTGTGCCAAAAGGGCGCAGGGAAAGTGGGTGTTGCAAGTAGGGGAAGTGCGCCTTGAGGGCACAACTGTTTTTATGCAACAGGCATGGTGGATGCGCCATTGGCGTGACTGTATATCATGTTGTAGGGGTGGCGGATGTGCCAAAAGAGGGATAAATACAGTTACTTTTAAGCCTTGATACTTTTCCCTGAGAGGCTTGGATAGGTGTTAAGCCTCTTTTCGGTGGTTCCGTGGACAAAGAAGGGGAGGGCAACGAAAATATCCAAGTGTTTTGAGGTAAAGCTCTCTTTACCAGCAGATCTGGAAAGAGGGAGAAGTGCATGGGGGAGGATATGGTTTCTCAGATCTATTCAATCCAATCCCTCAAACAAATAGCCAATAACCAAAACACAAAACACAAGAGAAAAAAAGGACCACTTACCAGGAATATATGTAATGCAAGAGGTGAAACTGGGCCCACGACGTGATACGAGAATGACAGGCGTGCTGACAGGTGCAGAGGAAATAATCACGTGTTTCTGACTGGTGACAATGACAGGGCGAATGCACCTATATATAGGCAAAGGCGTAATAAATGCACCAACCACTTTTTAAAGTGGCGCATCAAAACACCTGTCGACAACGAGAAGCTTGCGCCCTTTGGCGCATCAAAACACCTGTTGACACGAAGTTATGTGCACCTTTGGCGCACCAAAGGCGTTGTCAACACAGAAATATGTGTGCCCTTGGTGCACCAAAACACGGTGCAACAAAAGTATTGTTGACATGAGGCGCATGCGCCTTGGCACATGCAGGAAAGGCGCAACATGGTGAGGCACACCAAAATGTGTGTCGACACTTCAAACCGTGTGCCAAAGGATTTAAAGGGGGCGCATGAACACTTTATGTTGCATAGACATTAGGTGCGCCCGACCAAAAAGACCAAAAATGGCTAAGTTCAGAAAACTAGATTTCCCAGAAAAGGGATTTTGCAACGTTCTGAACACGGAGGGGTCCCAGACGAGGGACCAAAACAAAATTTTGGAATGGTTACCCGTAAAATTACCCTTACCAATTTTACGGGATAACACATCTCCATCATCACTTTCATCTTCCGAGGGAACATCAGCTTCAATTTTACAATAGGTGAAAAATCTACATCTTGCGAGTCCGGAGGAGGAGTCTCTCGCTCTTCTTCTCGAAAAACTCAACATCTCTCTTGGTGTAGACTTTTCGGTCTTAGGATCCATCAATCTATACCCAAGAGTCTCTTCACCGTACCTAATGAAGATGAGTTTTGTGATTGCATGTCCAATTTATTTATATTCTGTTTGGGTATGTGCATGCTTGCTTTGCACCCGAATACTTTGAGGTGTGCAATGGATGGTTTCCTTTTTGACCATGCTTCTTGTGGTGTAATTCCATCAAGAGCAGTTGTGGGCACTCTGTTCAACAAATACACTGTTGTCTTTGTTGCTTCTGCCCAAAATGTCTTTGCAAGTTTAGAATCATCGATCATGCATCGCACCATTTCCATGATAGTACGATTTCTTCTCTCAACAACACCATTTTTCTGCGGTGTGTGTGGAGGAGGCATTTGTCGACGAATCCCATGAGTTTGTAGGTAGTCTCTGAACTCATCACTGGTGAATTCCCCCCCTCGATCTGAGTGGAGAGTTCTGATGTGACGACCAGTTTCTTTCTCAACTACTACTTTGAACTTTTTGAAGGTTTCAAATGCTTCACTTTTCTTACGAAGACAAAAAATCCACATTTTCCGTGAATAGTCATCAACACAAAGCATGAAGTACTGGAACCTAGTATGACTTGGCTACAGTGGACTCGCAAAGATTGGTATGAACCAGGTCAAGTTTACCATGAGCTCGAAATGTACTCTCTCGGAATAAAACTCGTGTTGTTTACTGCTAGGTAGTGAGGACACTTGTCTGTATCCTTCTGAAGAGATGGTAGCCCATGTACCATATTACACCAGCGAAGTGTTTCAAGATATTTGAAACTTACATGACCAAATCTTCAATGCCATAATTGTGCTGAGGTGGTGTTTTTAGCTATAAGTGCTTGATCATCTTTGTGAACAAAATCAAGTTGGAACATGCATCCCACATTGGAGGCTTTTGCAATTATTTTTAAGCCTCTGGATTTATCTCGAATCAAACACGTTTTCTTACCAGATTGACTATCAAAGTCAATTTTCATGTTGTGATCTAGGAGTTGACTAACTGAAAGAATATTCTTTGTCAACCCAAGGACATATGGGACATCTGATAGTCTGGATTTGGGTGAACCAAGGGGTAGAGAAATGTTCCCAATCCCCTGAACTATATATGAAGAATCATCTCCCAACAAAACATGATTTTTGATGACATGTCCCTCATTGAAATAAACCAGTCTCTATGGCTGGTCATGTGTTGAGTGGCTCCCGAATCAACATACCAGACATCACTAGATGACGTGGATGGTTCACTTAATCGAGCAGTGAACAAGAAGTCTTCATTGTCTGATTGTTCTTGTTGCTCAACAATATTACCTTGCTGGCGGGGTCTTCTTTTCCAGTTCCCCTTTTTCTACCCATGATAGTTGTTAGAATGTCCCTCATAAGATTGTTGTTGTTGTGGTCCAGAGTTTCTTGATGAACCTTTCTTATAAGTGTTATACCAACAATCTTTTAAGTCATGTCCTCTTTTGCAAATTGGACATTGCTTCTTCTGTTGATTGTCCCGTGATACTGATTATGATGTTGGGACTTCTGATAGGAATTAGGTTTTCCTTTAACTTTTCCTTTCCATTTTTGATGTGAAGATAGTGCCTACTCCTCTTCATCATCCTTATTGTGCATTGCTTCCTCTTGTTGCAAAGTAGGTTTACCAGTTTTTCAAAACCAACTGTCGTATCTATCATGTTTAGTGTTGTGACAAAAATGCGGTAAGAAGAGGGGAGTGCTCTCAGAACAATGGGAACAAGAGCATCATCTATGACTGGTTCTCCCAGGGCTAGAAGTGAAGCCCTTAATTCTGTAACTCTTCTTAAGAAAGCTTCAATTTTCTCATTCTACTTGAATTTCAGTGTATGTAATTGACTCTGCAAATTCAGTATGACATTCTTGTTCTTGGCCTCATATACTGTACTCAATTTATCCCACACTTCTTTTTCTATTTTGGCATCTCAAATGTGGGGTTGCACATCATCAGACACTCCAAACAAGATGATGAGTTTGGCCTTCTGATATGCTTTATCAAACTGCCATTGTTGTGTTGTATTAGTGGCTGATCTGGTCAGAGTACCATTCATAATAGACTAGATCTCTTCAAACTCAAGTTGTGTCTTTATTTTTTTCTTCTATGCAACATAGTTGCTTCCTCTGAGCAATTTTGAATCTGGAAGAAAAATTTGGGGGCATTGGTGCCCATTTTGTAGAGATCACTGACAAGGTTTGGCTCTTATCACTCCAGGTATTAGGTCTCCCAATCTATATACCATCAGTTCGATATACCGAACCTTTCTATATACACACCCTTCCGATATACCCATCGATACGTGGAAGAAGCTTTCCCTTTCTATATACCTAGCGGTACGTGAAAGAGGCATTTACGTACGTGAAAGAATTCAATACGTGGTACCAAGACATTACTGATGGGGTTTGTGCAATTATTGACACCAGCTCAAAGAAATATCATCATACATGCGTGTAAATTTTCTATATACTCAGATAATTTCTCAGTTTGGATTTATGTCGTGCAATCGTTCACAGACAGATGGGATGGCTCATAGTGTGTACACTGTGACCTTATTACTCCCCGTCGATTTAAAGGGTCGATGCCTGATAATGTTGTTGCAGCTATATTAGGTGTTAAGTGTAGTAGTAGTTGCAACGAATTTACCCGTAAGCACTTCTCAGAGGCACCATTTATACCGAACGTTGCGAATGAGATCTAGGATCTTGTGAGTGTTACAAAACAAAATTTATACTATTTTTTATTACAAATTTTCCAGTTTCTAAGCAGTTACAAAGTTTGCAGTTGATTTTGGAAACCTACAAATTAGTACAATATGTTGAAGCATGCAATTACATTCAAAAATCTGGAAAAATTGAATGGCAGGCAAAAAATTTGTTTTTCAGGGGCCCCTGGTGGCTCTGTTAGCATAGAATCACAAAGCACCCCGGATGTTGATCGATTTCTAGTTTGATCATACTAGCATCCAGTGTGATTGCACAACATGGAATCCTTTCTCCAAGTGTGGGACTTGCAAAAATGAGAAAGGAATCTCTAGAGAGAAAGGTGGTTCCTCTTCCTAAACTACACCGCCCAACAAAATTTGTTCCAGTGCAGGCAAGCTAATCTAATCCTAATCTAACCTCCAAGGAGATAGGGAGAGAGAGAAAAGAGAAAAAAGAAACAAAAGCCTACACTAAAACGGTGATACACCAGAGAAGGAAAATGTTGAACATCTATCAAAACTGCCATGGAACAAGGAGAGGTGAGCAATGGGAAGGATGGACAAATGCATCATAGGCCCAAGGATAGATTTCACACAGAAAATGTCCCAAAACTCCATGAACACAGCTCCAAACCTGTAATGAGTATTAAAACATGCAAAAATACTTTCAATGAAGAGAGGCAAGAAGAAAGACAAGCAAAGAATGAGCAAGGATGGACAGATGCATCACGAAACACGTTTTTGTTGCTTCAGAAGTTTGCACAGAACATCATTTTAATGGTAAAAGGAAAAATGCCATTACAGAAGGGAGGAGGTTCGAACTCCATTTTCAACCCTGGAGAAGAAAAGAAGGGAGGGCAGAGCTGAAAAGATGAACAACCCTTGAAAAATGAGCCAAATCTGGCTTTTTACAATGCATGGGTCGAGCCCAGGAGAGAGAAAATGTAAAAAACATGGGAGCCATTCCTCATTGAATGCAGATGCATTAAAATAGCATGGGCGTCCTTACAGACCCATGCCTTGACATTTTTGGCCGTGCTGGAGAAGAATGCGACCCATTTCGCATTAAAACTGGTTGTTGAAACATCAGTTCTGGCCATTACCACGTGCCAGAGATGTTTCTTGATTTTCTCTCTCCAAACTGAACCAAAATGCAAGATTGACCTTGGAATCGTGTAGATAATTTCACCAGCTTTCCATTGATATAAAGAACATGAAAATATGAGCTTTGGATCGAAAGTTATGGCGATTTGAAGATTTAGGGCAAAAACAGGCCAAAATGGATTGGCGGGAAAATATTTGAATTTTTCCCGCTCTCGCCACTGGATGACACGTGTCGAGCTCGATTCATCATGAGACTCATCCTTTGAAAATTTCTTTTGGGGCCTTCCTTAATTTCTTGCCACTTGGACATGTGGCACTATTTTATTGGCTCGGGCCTGAGGGGTGCACTTTGTCCTTCGAAAATTTGGTATTTTTCACTTTGGGAACATTTTCCCATTTCCCACCACCCTCCAAAGACTCAAGTGCCACATGGCCTGATTTCATTGGATGCGGGCCCTTCCCGACCATTTCCCTTTTGTTTTTTTCCTTTGGAAAAATTTTCAAAATTTTTCACGGCCGATGAGGTGAAGACACGTGGCGAGATTTGATTTGTTGGCGGCTCTTTCGGCTTTTCACGTCCCACGCATCCCTCGCGTACCTTTGGCCGGCTGTCCCCAAACCTATGCTGGGACAAATATCTCGAACCGCCCGGTCGGGCTTCCTTGTTCTGTTTGAGGTGAAGACACGTGGCGAGATTCCATTCGTTAGCGACTCTTTCAGCTTTTTGCGTCCCTCGCATACTTTTGGCCTGTGGATGTCCCAAACTTTCTTGGATGAAAGTCTCTGTTTGGCTGATCGGCCGGTTCGCATCCTCCACGTATTTTTGTCCCAACTTTCCCAGGACTACTGGGGACAAATATCTCTCGAATCGCACTGAAATGGTGACTTGCGCCAAACCGCCGATCTGCGCCCCACGTGTACTTTTGTCCTGGATGTCCCAAACCATGCGAAATGAAGACTTAGACATTTTTTTCCTGCTTTGCCACCATTTCAGCTTTTCACGTCTCGCGTGTCCCGACGTCCCAATTTGTCCCGCAGACCGACTGGACTAGGACTTAGCCAATTTTCTTCATTTTTTCGGCCCCAAGCTTGGTACGATGAATCTCAGTTCAACCCGAACTGATATGACCCGAGCCCTTCAGACCTAAAATGCCTCAAAACATTCTTGCAACCTTATTTTTGCATTTTTCCATTTTTTCTAACTCGTTGGGATTTCTTCTTGGATGGGAGAGATAGAAAAAAGTGAGGGGACCCCAAAACATGATTTTGGGCCTCGAATCAATCTAGTTGCTCGGGACTAAATAATCGATGCATGTTATCAAAATTGAAATCCCCAGGGGGTGAATTTTGGATAACATGGCGTTGAGCCCAATATGGCTTCTTTGAGTAAACAACTATAAAAACTAGCTCAAAATGAAGTTTTTAGATAGCCCTCTTTGGCATAAAGTGCTCCGAATGTAAAAATATGCAGAGTGGAGAATTTTTTTTTAACCCTAAAATAGGGTTTTTCTTGCTAAATTTAGTTAGTTATAACTAAATTTGAATTTTTCGCTAAAACTAGCAGTTTCACTAAATTTTCTGCCAAATTTGGTAGTGGGTGAGGAGGAGGATTTGACCCCTTGACCTCTCTTGATGGGAAGTGTCTTACAAAAGTTATGCAAGCCACTTGGGCAGCTAAGATAAACAAGTATATGTAAAGAGAAAATTATAATTAAACACTTCAAACTGTAAGACCATACCTCTTCATAAAACCATGGTTTTGGAAAGGTGGTTTTTAGCTTAGAAATTCAGCAAAGAGAAAAAATGTCAGGTGGTTTTGGTGAGAATGAAGGCATTTTTGATTGTATGGTGCCTTAGATCATTTTTCTTCCTTCCTTTGAGCTTGTAATCTCTTCCTTGGTGAATTTTATCCTCCTCAACCTTAATTGCAATGAATAAAGGTGGTTTTGAGGAATTTGATGGCGGTATTGCAAGGGATGGGGCTGGGAAGTTGCAGAGGCAACTCTGGCTCTCTTTTGCTTACACAAGCTTCTCCAATGCTCCTCAAACTCTGCTGCAATCCTCCAATATCCTTCAACCTGCTCTGAAACCAAATGTAATTTCACAAATAGGGACAAAAGCCTGTATATTTTATTAATGTGAAATTGATTAACCATTACAATGGAGTGCTGCAATATTTATACATATTGGACAACAATGTGCAGACAAACAAATATGTTGCACAGGTAAAACCATACTCACAACTGCTTCCAATAATACATCCAGAAGCATATAAATTGTTATAATAATTGTAACAATTATCCCTGTGAAACAAAAAGACAAATATGGTTTAAAACCATATAACAACTTACAATTATATTATGGTTTATAATATAACCATATAATATGATTATTTAATTAATAAAATAAATTAAATAATAAATCATATAATGCATAATTAATTTATCCTAACAAGGTTTTTATTCTCTCTTTCTTTTGGATGATTTTTTCATTTGAGTGTTGAAACATTGTAGTGCTTGAGCAATAAGACAAAAAAATAGAAAACAAAATTTTAAAAAAATAAATAAAAGGAGATGGGATGCATGTGGTGGGGGTTGGTGTGTGTCGGGGTGAAGGCATGGGCCTTCCTAAGAGGCACATGGGCATCTAAAAATACTAAACACCTATCATTTCCCTTGCATAATAATATAAGCGCTTTGTTTTAGATCCAAATTCATTAACCTCCGAAACCCAATGTTAACATTGTAAATTTAGCATTACATTAATAGTTTCAATGAATGCAATATGTTGTAGGAAGCTGTCTTTGAATAGGAGCTCTACTTGATAGCCAATATCCATCTTAAAATTTGTACCATTGTGGGTTAAATTATCCCTACATGTGGAGAAAATATGTTCTTAGAAATGTCTCCTCATTTTACTATATAAATTTTTTTGGATTTGTATATACGAAACATGTTTAATGTTCTCACGGGAGAAAAGGATATTCTTCCTTCCACCATTTTTTTGTTGTATGAGAAGAGAAGAAGAATATTAGGATTGGGGGGGCGGGGGAGAACTCCGATTGGGTGTAACATCTAGTGGATTGATTTTCCTTCTTTTGCACCTATTTAATAGGGATACATGCACCGTAACGTTGATGCACCATTCCATTTTCCCACACCTTATATTTGATTTTGAGTAGTTAGTGTATTGATTGAGACAATAAACATGCCATTTTCCCTGTTGTCCCATGTATGTCTCTGCAAGATTTTTGCTCTTTCACTCTTCCTCTGCGTGGAGCCTTTTATTTTTCCATATTTAGCTCAATGCTTACTAAGATTTTGATACATGTTGCTATTGGTGTGGGGTTAATGTTTACACCTTTGGTTCAATGGTTGATTGTGTTGTTAAGGTAACACTGGTCATTCCAATGGTTTGATAATGGAAACAACAACAAAAATGGGTACTCTGAATATTTGATTGAAGAGGAAGATGGAGGTAATGACCACAATGTTGTTACCAAGTGTGCTAAGATCCAGAATGTTATTTCTGAAGCCGCAACCTCATTTTTATTCACCGAGTATCAATACATGGGAGTTTTCATGATCTTCTTTATTGTGTCATATTTTTATTCCTTGGTTCGGTGGAGAAATTCAGCACAAAAGTCAACCATGCACCTACAACAAAGAATTGATGTGCAAGCCAGCTCTTGCCAATGCCATATTTGGTATTGTATCTTTCTTGCTTGGTTTATTAACATGTGTTTTCTCCGGTATCTTGGAATGAAGATTACTGACATATAAAAATGCAAGAACAAAATTAGAAGATAGGAAGGGTGTCGGAAAATATTTCATCACTGACTTTAGGTCTAGGGCTGTAATGAGATTTTTGCTTATTACAAATGGGTTTGTCAAAAAAACAAAAGCTTAATAAACTTTCAATCATATGAGAATTTGGGTGCTTTGAAAAGGTTGTAGAAGGGAATGTTTTAAAAGGGGATTATTTCTTCTAACTGGTCCCATGGGATGTGATCATTATGGAGAATTTTGAAATCATTTTGTGGAGCAGGTATTGAAGCACTCAAGAAAATACACAATGGTGGAATTCTGGATGTGTGAAAGCAGATTGATGAAATGTCTATTAGTGATGCCAAAACAAATCCCACAATTTTGACCGAGTTTATTCCTCTAGGTATGATCTCCTTACCTTCGTCTTTTATAATTTTCGTATTTTTGTTCTTCATTTGCAATAGAACAAAAATAGAAAACCAATGGATAATTATATATTCGGATATTTAACCAAACTAATTAGTTTAAAATAACAAAACTTCACCTTTTGATTTTTGTAACCAAGTTGAAAATTGATCATCAATCGGGATTTCTCCCATAACCTCATGCATTGTTAACCGAGAAATTCATAATTGGGCGCTTTGCGTCGTCGATATTGGTGAGAGTTAGTGGATGTCATCGATAAAACAACACCTCATAATTTATGCTACCAACTTACAATTTGACCCTCAACCATGTCACGACCACAACCTTATGCAATGCTAAAACTAGGGTGTCAAAAATTGGTGCTTATGTCCATTGGTATTGGTGAGAGCTAGATGAGTTAACTAAAACAACCTTTTCTGCACCTATCAAAGTTAGAAAAATGTAATTTCAGAGACTTGCAAAACAACACTTTGATCCCCATAAAAGAGATGTCAAATGTTGTATGTGTTCCTTGTTATGTAGAGAGTCACATCAAGCATTAGCTTGATCTCGATTGACCATTTGATCTCTCTTCACCGCTCCTCTAGGATCCCTGTTACTCCGTTTTGCACTTTTACTAAACTGCTAAAACTAAATAGCTAGGTTTCATTTGGGCTTATCATTCGGACCTAGAGCAATGAAATGCTTGTTCACCTTTGCAAACTTCTAGTATTTTTACAAAAATTTCCTATAATCTTTAGTTTGGGAAAAACACATTTCTAGATAGTTTGGTAACGGGGTTTTATAGGCTTCCATTCGTAGTTTGACTAGGTCAAATTGGACCAATTACAACCGGTGGCTCTAGAAAACTTGCATTTGTCATTCTGACCCATTTTCCAATTCCCAGTTCCCAATTCCGTTGACTCAAGGAATTCCCCATATATAGAAGGGAACATAGAAATCTTTCCATAGAGAGCCTATCCATCGAAATTCATTTTTTGGATGAGGTTTCTTATCCCTCGAGATAAAATTAGGTGTTGTTGTAAGTAGCCCAATTATGACCGATGGCCCCGGAAAACTCACAATCATTTGTAAACCATTTTCTAGTTTGGAATTTCATCAATTCTTGTGAATTCTTGATATATATAGATATGATTATTCGTAGGAATTTACCTGTTTTGCATTTTCCCGTCGGAGGACATTTTTTTAGCATGGTTCTTTAACCTTTGAGACAAAATTTGATGTTTTCGCAACTAGTAGAAGAATGTGAAATAATGCCGTAGGACCCTAACCAAGAAAATAAACTGATAAGAAATTTATTGATACGTATGAACAAATGTATAAAACTTTCTTTTATGGATTGGTGAGTGAAATGTGACTTTTGAAAAATAGTGTTTCTCTCTCTTTCCTATCTCTTTCTCTCTCCTTAGTTAAGAAATGAAGTGAAATGAATATACGTCTCTAACCCTCTCTTTTCGAGTGTAAATTATTATTACTATGTAAATGGAAGACTAAAAATGTTAATTATGCTAGACTAAGGTGGATGCCATACCAATGATTTATCGTTGATTTCATGCACATGGTTTGGGTGTTGTTGTAAGTATCCCAATTACAACCGATGGCCCCGAGAAAACTCACGATCATTTGTAAACCGTTTTCTAGTTTGGAATTTTTTCAATTCTTGTGAATTCTTGGTATACATGATTATTCGTAGGAATTTACCTGTTTTGCATTTTCCCGTCGGAGGACAATTTTTTAGCATGGTTCTTTAACCTCTGAGACAAAATTTGATGTTTTCGCAACTAGTAGAAGAATGTGAAATAATGCCGCAGGACCCCAACCAAGAAAATAAATTGATCAGAAATTTATTGATACGTATGAAACTTTCTTTTATGGATTGGTGTGTGGAATGTGACTTTTTGAAAAATAGTTTTTCTCTCTTTCCTATCTCTTTCTCTCTCCTTAGTTAAGAAATGAAGTGAAATGTATATACGTCTCTAACCCTCTCTTTTCGAGTGTAAATTATTATTACTATGTAAATGGAAGACTAAAAATGTTAATTATGCTAGACTAAGGTGAATGCCATACCAACGATTTATCGCTGATTTCATGCACATGGTTTTGTAGGATGTGAGTAAAATGGAGAAGCGATGTGGTTGTAATTCATTGTGCATTATTGTAATTTATGTATGTTAATGGAAAAAAGTATGTGTATTTCTATTTTACAAGTAAAGTTTATTGTTGGGATTTTGTAATGTGTACGAGATGTTAGTTTTTGTTGGCATATTTAATACATTGTTTATTGGTTAGTTTGGATACAGGCGGTTACACCTCCTAACCGCATTCACTATGTATTTATTCACCCCTCGTGCATTCAATATATCATTCAGACATTATTTTACATTGCTCTTGTGCTAACATTGGTATCAGAGCGGCATGGAAGCAGGAGCGTGGGAGCGTGCAGATAAAGGATGGAGACCTGCTTGGAACCACCACTCCCCTCCTGCGCGGAAATCTGCAGACCCAACAACCAGTGAAAATCTTCCTGCGTGGAGTTTGGTGGAAGAACATTTCCCTGTTGGTGAGCCGTGAGGAAGCATTCAGTTTTGAAACCATTTTTTTAACTTCCTGCGTAGAAAGATTCAACGCATGTGTCCTGCATTTCAGCCAAAGAGAACAATGTTTTATTCAATGCCTCCTTGAACTATCATGATGGTTTTGCTGTAGATCCTCCTCTGTTATGCGACCAGCACAGAAAACATCTCGATCAGCAAAGTATTGAGTTGCCAAATCACCAATTGCCAATGATGGAAACTAGCGCTGGAAGATCTGATTGATTCTCCTTTGGACGAGTTGGACGTGGCAGCGATGATACTTCCAGCGGCAACAGTTAGAAGCATCTGCACGGAGAGGATGGCATACACTTTCTGATAAACGCCCACCGTAATGCATTTTCCTGATCTGAAATGCCAGGGTACAGAGGCATTGAGACTGACGCTTCCAAATCTGTCGACAACATGGAGAATTCTGGTGTTGTATTTCATGTCTGGCAATGTGGCATTGACCATTAAACCAATCCAAGTTCACTGCGAGTTATCCCATCAACGACCATTTCTCGGCGTGTGAGGAAAAAACAATGACCAGAAGAGTAAATAGTTAGGTGTGTGAGCGTACTTAGAGTAGGAAACCCATGGTACAAGGCGTAGTTCAAGAAATTCATCACCGAGAGAGGAGAAGAGAGCATGTGGCAATGACCACTGACCAACTTATAAGCACTGTGTGGAGTCTAACATGAGTGACATTGACCACCGAAAGCCTAGGTGTGCGTTGGTAGACTCCTTCCCCAAACATCTTCTCAACTGTTGTTCACAGACCATGCAATACATTAGCAAGCACATCATACAAAAGATCAGGAGACATGTGGAATTTGTTTGAATCAAATCGGAACAAAACAAGATTAAGCCCCTTCATTCATTCATCAAATTTCCTATCAAAGATGGAAGCGAACAACTAGCCTATGATCCCATGCAACAGTCTGAGAGCATGAAAGTCGTGTACGAGATGTTAGCAACATTACAAGCAACCATAGAGACATACCGCATTTGAGAGAGCCGAAGTCAAGCCCACAAGAGCATCGGCATCTACTCTTCGCCAGTCTCCAAAACTTGCAATTCGAGGACATAATGGACTGAGTCTTGTTCGACATATAGACAGAGAAGAGTTGTGTTGATCCAGATAACAAACATGAGATTAAATGCCCTCAGGCACATCTGTGGCGCACCACACGAGCTTTCAAGCTCACTTCTTCATCTATTTTTTTACAAATGAGAGCACATCTGTCGCAGAGATTCAAGAAAATCTAGACAAAGTCCTTGTTGCAAGAAGCAGATAGGACATGTCGCGACGTAACAAGATGATGAATCTGGGGTAGATTTGTAAAAACAATATATTAAGGGGGGGAATGTTGGCATATTTAATACATTGTTTATTGGTTAGTTTGGATACAGGTGGTTACACCTCCTAACCGCATTCACTATGTATTTATTCACCCCTCGTGCATTCAATATATCATTCAAACATTATTTTACATTGCTCTTGTGCTAACAGGTTTTAGGGGTGCTTTGGGAAATGTGCATGTAATTATAGGTGCCCTTTGATTCATATTTACGTATGGTAAAAAGGTTGGATATATACATGTTAAATGAAGTTGAATTTAATATCTTATTGTGTAATTCCAGAGTGCAATTGATGATTAAATAATTGATGTGTTATCTTCCTTAACTTGAACATGTAATAAAGAAATATAAACAAAATAGTCAACCCTAGTATTAAATTCGTGTATAACTACTGTTCATGTGTGATTCTTTTTAGCGTCAAAAACTAAAACCTTATGATGAAAATAAATCCTTACACTCGATGGAACCTTCTAGCTTAAGTAAATAAGATCCAAATTTTTGTCATAGCTTGTATGCTTAACAACACCGTCATGAACCCAAAAGATAGGAACAACATGGTCAAACATTTTCTAAAGCATATGGTTCCCTTTTAGGATCGGTAATCGTGTGTGTAGTAAGGAGAACATGTTCTCTTAAGGTAGTACTCCTTGGGAACCAACATTAAACATAGTGTAAAACCCGTTTGGACCAACACATGTGTTAATAGAAAGTTGTGGGGTGGCAAGGACCGCCAAATAACCTTGGAAGTCACCTTTAAGAGTTTGGATCATAAATTAACTCGATACCCAATCTCAATTATCGTTTGGGTTTTATGGTGTAATTCTAAGATTTAATTGTGAAACTTAGCAACATTTTAATTTATGATTAGTTTGTGAAAATGTAACCATAAGATGATGTGCTTGGAGAAAGGTGAAATTTAGATCATTCTCATATCATGTTTAAACCATCTTGTGGTGAGAAATGAGACCCACGTTGTGTAAACTCTAATGTAAACCTTAACCCCTTTAAGACGATGAAATACTCCATCTTGCTCTACCACTAGTCCTATTAGGTAATGGATGTCTGATGTGAAACTAGGTGATCATGTTCGTAGAGGAAAATATCCTAAGATAGGGTCTAGTGGTCTCATGAGGATACAAATGCCTCTATTAACAAATAGACTACATAATTCATTACAAAAAGCATATGAACCTAGTTAGGGAAAACCCTCTTAAGTTGGACATAAACGATACTCAGGAAACCTAATCTAGAAACAAAGTAAGGAAGTATGTTGCCATGTTAAGTGCTTTTGAATCCTTAACTAATTGTCAAAACATAACTATAATAAAACAATAATTGATGCTTTTCCTTGGGAAGTGTGATCGTGAGATGTTATTCCACAGGTAAAGTGAAACATGATCTTCCTTGTAATGTGATTAAACCCTCTCACTATGGATAAAGAACCTATTTCCTATAATACTTATTGTGTACTAACTCAATTATCAATTTATAAATGAATGAAAGAAACTTGACCCTAAATCCTTGAGAAAAATATGTGAACCTTCCCTCCTTTGGACTCACACTTGTTCCATTTTGTAATAGAGGTATGATATAAGATCAAGATGCATGCCCTTAGGATTGAATCCTAGGGATAATACCTAGTAGCCTTGTGTGTAGGTAAGTAGTCTTGTGTGTAAATAAATACCCTATTAATGAACAAGCGAATTAAACAAGTAATTGAAATAATGTAGAATATTCTTATTTAATGAGACACACTGTAAGTTAATTGTTAAATAACATAAAGGAAATCTAGCAAAAAGGAAAAGTATTTTATGATTCACATCGTATGAGCCTTTTCTAGGACTTATGTTAAAGACCGAAACATAATTGTAATTATAGTGTAATTCTAAAAATATCTTATCGTAGAAAGGCCTTACCTATAATTTTATATTGTAGTTGAATCGTTATGTTGTGCCTTGTCCTTTTAAAAAAGAAGTGGCCTTGATGTGCATCACATGTTTTCATGTTGTCTATGTGGGTTAATGTTTGTGCAAACATATCATGTGTTGTCCGTTTTCAAAAGTGATCTCTGTTGTGTCATGTGTACTGCTATGATGTAAGTAAAACAATAATTATTCTAGTATTTTTAGTGTTTTTGTGTGTGTGTGTGTAAAATGTGGGCATTACAAATACCATGTCTAAGTGGAATCATCTCTTGAACACAGAAACAAATAAAAATTATTCTATTCAACACACCCTCAAGAATATTACACCGGTTATTATATAGCCATTACAATAGGAATCCATCTTCCTAATTAATAGGAAGTACTAACAACAAATGACTTGTAAATAAATGTTACAGGTATAAAAAATAATAATAAGCATTATTGTTATAAAATAACAATGTAACAAATTAATAACTAATTTACATTTACTAACTTGTTATTTACACATCGATAAAAACCTATGTAAATACTGAATTCCTAACATTCCCCCTTAGTGTTTACATGCTAAAACATATATCATTCTTTGATTGTAGCATGCCACCTCTGTGTGCTCATGATCGCTTCACAATTGTATAACATCCGTCTTGCACAAAACTCGCACATGTGCCAACGCAAATTTTTCTTCCTTCATTGATGGTTTTCTCCGGTTTCTACCAACAACCATACCCAATTGGTTTTATAGGTGTACTAATAACCTTTCACAATTGGTTTTGAGTTCACAAAAACCTTACACAATTGGTTTTACAGGTTCACCAAAAACCTTACACAATTGGTTTTCCTAGTTTACCAATAACCTTCACATCATGATTGCTACTGATAAATTTTGATCAATATTCTACAATGTTTCTACAAAAGGGGTTACATGAGGAATACTCATAAGTGAACAGGAATTTTCATCATCTATTCTTATTTTTCACACCATACTAAAAATATAAAAATGGAATCCACACCACACAACTAAAATGCTGAAATCAAACACATTGCACACATATGCTACCAAATCAATTAAGCAGCCCCATCGTTGGTCGAGGAGAAGTTGGTTATACTCCGGTCTCAGGTGCCTCCATCCTCTAATAGTCTATTGCTAGCTCAGGTGAATATTGCTTTAAGGCTCATTTTAGAATGCCCCCAAACATGGACGTTAGATTCCACCGAAACGCGCGTCTCACTAAAAGTGGGACAATTTTTTTGTTTTTACTATTTTTATTTGTGACTTATGATGACAACTTACAAAATGACTATTAAAAAAACCTAAAATCACCTATATGACTTTGACTCTTTTACTATAAATAATATATTTAGACAATGGCAAAACTAATAACATAAGTCGCTTTTATAAATTTCCAACAAAGATTAACTAAAATAACATTGACAACATGAAAAGACATTTAATGACTATTAATGTCATTGATGAAGGACAATGCCAAACTAATCTCAGCTTTGAGTTTTTAAAAACGTGTAGAAAAGAATTTATTGACAATTTCTATGAATTAGAAAAGACCGAACCAAACAATAACAATGTTTTAAATAACATAAAAGACATTTACAAACTAGACACAACCCTATTGGCACACGTTAACAATAATTTAATTCAAACTAAGAGTTGAAAACTAAACTCTAATACTGACCGACTCACTTCATACCATATAAGATAAATATTTGGAGCAGATGTCATACGTTATAGAGAATACGCTCCAAATGCAAGCACGTGTATTTTCCAATGCGCAAAATTTCGAAAATGGCGAGAAACCTGTGCATGTCATGGATGGCGTGGCGAGGAAGGAAATGAAATGGAGCTGATAAAAGCATGCTCACAGAAACGTTGAGTCTACGTAATAGTGGTAGCTTGTGTGAGCTGTTGCAAAGAGCAAACCGAGCATCCATGTGACATTCACAGCCCAGGAGACTTTGCAGAGACGAATAAAGTCATGTGTAAGAAATTAATGGACTTATGAATTCAGGTGCTTTGAACAGGAGAACCGCCGATATAATGGACTTATGAATTCATGGCGGGGCTGATAGATGCTACACATCAATGAAAGCTACAACTCCTGTATACATCCGAGATGAAGATGATATGCATTTCAACTTGGAGTCTTCAATGAGCTACGTACATGCCTAAGCACCATGAGAGAGATGCACGACAGCGTACACACTGCCAGTTGATATAACTGAATGTATATTGTCAAAGACAGAAAATAATCCATTGACAGAGAACGGTGACATGGAAATCACTTAACCCACTATGCACACAAACAAATCTTCTCTGAAACTTCTCGCCTTGCGCAAAGAAATAACAATATACTAACAAACTGAAAGACGATGATTAAAATCTATAAACTACCTATACAAGGTCTTACAAACTAATAGATTCCATCCGCATGGTGAAGCACAACACAACCAACCCTCATAATATATCATTCTTCCATTACAGAGATAACTCTTCTCTACTACCAAATCTTGAACATAAGAAACAAAATAAAAATTATTTTATTCAGCACACCCTCATGAATATTACACCGGCTATTATATAGCCATTACAATAGGAATCCAACTTCTTAATTAATAGGAAGTACCAACGACAAATGACCCATAAATAAATGTTACGAGTGTAACAAAATAATAATAAAATTGTTGTCATAAAATAATAACGTAACAACGTAACAACTAGTTTATATTTATTAATTTATTACTTACACATTGGTAAAAATCCATGTAAATATTGAATTCCTTAATTTTAACATCATCTTTAGTGAAGAAGGTGATTTTAGATATGCATCAATGATATTTTGTACAAGAAAATACTTTTACTTCATCTCATGACAAATGTTTTTATATTTTCTTTGGATCAAGTAGTGCTGTGATTTATCATCTACATATAAATACTTATACAAAAATAAAATAGAATATTTTGAAAGATAAAAACAATTTCTAAACAATTAGCATTTATCTCTCACACTATATAGGAAAGAAAAATTAACTATATACATTTTGTGGGATCTTTAGTAAACTAGGTAAATGGTAATATAAAAATATAACAAATTTATCTAATGTGATTTCAAGTCGCCAAATTTTGATCAATACAATTTTAATCTATTTCTTTAAATCGATATAAAAAGGAACATTAAAACAATGTAGGAGAATCAATTATATAGAATTTAAAACCATATTTAATCTAGTGGGAATATCCATTATAAGTATGTTCTTCCCAAATTTCTATAAAAATATTGAAACATATGTTCATGCATTAATGTCATCTACTTTCATACTTTGAGTTTATTTATTTAACATTCTTAGATAAGAATCGTAATACATCTTCTAAGCTCTTGTAAATGACACTAATAATGACACAATTTCTTCACAATGGTTATACCATAAAATTAAATTATATTGCCACTCAGTAAACTCAAGGTAATAATTCATTTGGGTAAGCTCTATGTAGTAGCCACTTCCCTTTGACATCTTTTGATACGATCATGACACTACATTGATTATATCAAGGACATTATTATAGTTATGATTTGGTATGATGTTAAAGGTTTGATCATGGATTATTGTTGACTTTGATTCTTATATGATGCATGATGATTATTATAGAAACTTTTATATATTGATATTGATATATTGTTTGACATGGTTATATTATAGATGTTGTTCAGAATCATGATAATTGGATATTTTGATTAAACCTAGAAAATGAAAATTGGATTAAAATTGATGATGATATGGTTGTTAATGAAATTGTAAGTAATATTGTCGATTGTCTTGATGATTGTTGTGATTCACATATATATTTATATTCATTTGGATGTTCTGATATGGCCATGAGGCCAAAGGAGGTATTTGCATTTTGTAGGTTTAAAATATCACAACAAACATTGGGGGATTGGAGACCAACCACTTCTGAATTCTAGATGAATTCAACAAGGTCACCATGACATCTGTATTTTTTGTGTGTGTTTGTTTTGTGTTAGGGATCCCCATGGGGGGAATCACCTTTAAATGTGACCAAGGGGTTTTATGTATTTTATTTTATTTGGTCCCTTTGTTAATGTTTGCATGTGTTTATTTTGTGGTGCTTTGACCCCTTTTCTTATTTATTAAATGGTGTGTTAATTTTGTGAATAATCAGGTTGTTAAGTTAATTAATTAAAATATGTCATATGAAAGTATTTAATATGGTTGTTGGTTATGATTTAATGTGTTGTAAGAATGAGTAAGTAATGTGTAAGTAATATGTAAGTGATGTGTAAGTTAACTTTTGAGTGTGAAACACTCCACCTTCTTAGAAATTCGAATTTGTCCTTGGAGGCTGATTTTGGAGGCTTGTGGGACAAGTTAAACTTGTCCCATGCCTCTTAAAATTACATACCAACCTTGCCAATGGTTGGATGGTTAAATTAAGACCTTTTAATGCATTTTTACAAGTCAAGTTGAATGTTGTAATTGCACTTTTCTTACATAATTTAATTTCAGTCCTTATGGGGTGTGGGCTTGTTTGAGTGTGTAAGTAAATATGTCATATTATTTACCCACCTATTGATTATACATTGAAGAATGAAGTTGAATTTTTTGTTGGGGTTAAGGATGTGTGATGTGGCATCCTACATGGATCCACCTCATCCTCTCCTCTTTCCTCTTCTATTTATTGGAATTCTTTAGCTTATTTTTGGGTTGCTTCACTTTTATCACTTAATTTTGGGAGACTTCCTTTTGGTTTTTGGGAGCTCTTTCTTTTGGAGAAGTTTGGAAGATTGTTGAATACTTGTGTTGGGTTGATATTTAGATTTCTTGCATTGGAAGGAACTTGCTATTTTGGACATGGAACAAACTCCATCATGGAGAGGTAAGAGCTTGGCTTTTGGAAATGCTCTTCTTTTTCCTTTTATGAATATGTAAATGCTTGTATGTTTTGTTATTGTTTGTGGGCTGTTGGGTAGATGGCCTAGGAATGGTTTAGGAGAAGACTATGAGGTTTCTTTTGTGGGAGGCACAAGGGTATTTTTAGGGAGGTATAAGTGTGGAGGGAGTTGGGATTTGGGTTCCACCTTGCAAAGAAACATCTTGAATTTCTTTACTCATTATGGGGTGCCATAAGAGGTTGGGGAGGCATAAGGAAATATGAGGAATAAGGGGTACTTAGGGGAGGCATAAGGAATGTCGGGTTTTGATATACTATATTTTGGCGGTTTGAAATTAGGCGGTGATACCCATTTCCCCTTTTGGGAGACATAAGAAGAATCCCCCATATATTCTTACTCCTTTGGCTTGCTTGATGAAGCCTCAGTATTGTTTGTCATGTTTTAATGTAGATGTAAACTACATTCTATTTTGGATTATGTTTTATTGTGAAAATGCAAGTTGTGTGTTTGTGGAAACTTGTTGTTGCCATGCGTTGGATCACGTATTCTATTACATTATGGTTGGGTCTTGGGGGCCAATGAAGAAGGATGACTTCTCCTTTCATTGTATGTCTTGGTTGGGTGCGAACGTTGCCTTTCCCTGCTCTTGTTGTGATCAAATTGAAAGAATGAGAAATCTACATGTTGCTATTCGGAGTTGAGAAAAGATAGTTTGTGAGTCCCTTGTGAAATGAAATATTATTTTAGATTTTTTCCACTTAAAGTGGATGACTTGTAATATTATTTGTATTGGTTATGAAAGTTGTAATTCAAAATGTGAAAGTGATGCACTATGTTCTCTGTTTTTGAATGAAAGAAAAGAAAGATTATATCTTTGTAAGTTGTATTTGATCATTGTAAATGAAGAAGTTGTAAAAGAAATCATTCCAACTGAATATATGTTGTTCTACTTTACAAAAGAAGTTACTATTGTTTAAAATATTCTTTGAAATGTATTTGAAATCTCTGTTTGAAAGGAAGAAATGCGTGTGAGGAAAATACATAACTCTGTCTTTTGGAATGTGTAAAATTAGAAATCAGAATTGTATTTTGGTTTTGAATATTTGATTTGAATAAAATAAATGTATTAGATTAGAATTGGAATGAATTATAATACTTGGAAGATGAAAATGGCAAATAGATCCTTTAAAATTTGATCTCTTTGGTATTTTCAAATGGCAAATACTTTATCCAAAATGCCTGAGTTTAAATCTATAACAAAAAAATAAAAAATGAAACATTAAATTGGACATATTAAGACTTAAATGAATTCATCTGGACATTAATACTTAAGAAATTTCTTAGAAAACTTAGCAAAATTGGGCTTAAACTATTTTATTGTCGTTTTGTGGTCAACGTTGTAAATTTTCAAATTAGAGCTCAATCAAAAAAATTAATCATTGGAATCCTTCCTAAATGCCTCTAAGAGAAATCATCCATGCCTATTTGACATGTTGAGAGAGGAAGAAGATCAAATTGAGTAAAATTTTATAAGTTAAAATTTAACATCTTGCATTTTAAAAGCCTGCAGATCATTTTCATGAAATTGACCCTTAAAAATTTATCCAAATGAAAAGTTAATGATTTAAGTGCAAAGAGGACGTCGACATATTTCTGAAAATTCCTTGTTTTCCAAAAACAAAGTTTCTTAACAAAAGTTATGGTCTTCTGAAGTTCATAGAAAGGGAAAAGCTTCATGCGCGCGTGCCTTGCTCACCCATCTTGTGCGTCTATCTTGCGCACCCTCCGGGAAGAATGAGTTTCCTTCCACGCCTCTCTTCCACACCTGGGGAAATTTCTTCCACGCGCCCCACAATAAGATAATCTAGGCTGCTTTAGGGATGACTTTCTTTTTCTCTTAGTGTTTTTAGGATAATTCAATAAGCGTTGTTTTGGACTTTGGAATTTTGTTGGGAACACTTTAAAAATAAAAAATAAAAAATTCCTTAAATTCTCCTAACTAAACCTAGGTTTTTCTTGGTCTCGAGTGGAGAGAATTTAGTTGGCGTTACACTCTACATTGATGTGAATGAGATTGCCAAGTCATTGAACTTTTATATATATAATTTTGCTCTACTTCTTTCTATCTCATATGATAAGGAACATTCAAATAATGTAGGAGAACAATTAATGATTAATAAAACAAAAAACCAATTATAGAGATTTTAACACCTAAAGTATCTAGGCGTTGCTCAAATTATTATGGTAGCATATTCAAGTATGCCCACGAATAAGTCTATATGATTTCATTGATGCAATACGTATCATCACAGGTTATGAATGAGACATTTGGGGCCTCCATAGCAGTAACATTTGGAATTTTCCAGGTAACTCATATTTCACATGATCAATTTATATATTTCACATTTTGGATGCGATGTATGATGTATTTTACTGTATATAACATCTTGCAGTCACTCCCTCCTCCTTACCAATAAATTTTCAGAAGGACCAAAATTATCAACCACCCCAAGTCCCTCAGACGCAAACTGGAAATATAAATTGGGCACTAGGTTTTAAATATTTATATAAGCCCCCTAAGTTCACAGACATTCTCCATAATGCATTTGTTATGGAAATACATGCATTTGTAACCATTAGCTATGTTACTTAAGTTTAGCTTGAACATTTTATTACAATGACCCTCTTACTTCTTTAATTCTCATTTGTCCATTTCTATATTAATAATGTAGAACTACTATCCACACCATCATTAGCTTAAATTGATAAAATGAGATTATTGTGATTTAGATTTTTTCTCAATTGAGGAGATGGTTGTAAAAGCAAGTAGTGTAAAACATGTCTAATTAGTGAGATAAAGTATACCAAAAAAAAGTAGGAATATAAGAACTTGACCAAAATCTTAACACTTTTGAAATTTGACGGGGTGCTATCTCCACTTTTGAAATAGAAAATAGATCCATGTGAACGCATTGTCTCCTTGCTTTCTATAGACCATACTGCCAATAAATTTGGCACCGATGTATGGCCATTTGTGACTTTATCGGATGGTTTCGTTGAAATACTCTGTAAGAGGAGTCATTGATGATTGCATTTCAGATTTAATCTCCAATTTGTTTATTTGTAAGTTTTCCTTTCCAAAATGTAAGCATTGTGAAGGTCAGGTGGATGGATGGTGGTGCATCAATGATTTGTTTCAGTCTTTGGAATTTTCATCACGTTGGATGTTGTGCAACACCAAGGTGTTTTACTTGTTCTAGCCAAAGATATTATCCTTTGTCCCTTGGAAAGAAAGGGCATAAATTTGGGGAGAATGCAGATAAAATGGTAGGTGCAGAATAATTTTTTTTGTTTCAGTCACAAAAGAGAAAACAACTTCTGAATCTCTAATGTTTCCTGTGAGGGTTTCTATAACAAGAGCGTTTGAATGTTGTAGCCAATTGAAATGTATAAACCTCTTGTAACTTTCTCACCCATAATTTATGTTTGGGCTTCTCTAAAGTTTTAACACTTTTCTCAGTATGCCTGTGAAGGTCATCATGTTGCTGGACACCATGTACATTGACATTCCATGTGATATATAACCAGAACCCATCATGAATTAGATCCTAAATAAGGTGCTTTTCTTCCTTCTAAATCGGAAGCACAACTCGCTACTCACATTTGGTATCCAAACCAGAGTCGAGTTTGGCACTGTAGTACCAACTATGGCTACATGGGAATGGAGACCAGTCTCTAATTGTTTTAGGGATGCAACCTTCCACCAGAGTTAAATTTTCATATCTATTCCTAATATGAAATTGAGGGTTAGACCAGAATTATGTTGTATCGTTACTAGTGGATGGATTACATTTATCCCCATATAGATTTGTGTCAATTAATTCCATGTAATGATCAGAATCCATCTCTAATTTTTTCGATGGAATGAGGAAATATATCTCTTACCATGGGAGCATCTGTTTGCAAAAAAACCCGACACTACACTCACAATAAAAGTTGATCAAACAATTTTCATAAGTAAAAACAACGCATTTTGAATCACATATAGTACATTTTTGTTGACTTTGCATTAGATTGAGAAGAACCCATCAAGACTTTGTTCCTCTAGAGACCGTTTGTCTGACTTGTGGAACAGAAGCACAACTCATGACTTACATTTACTAAGCAAACCAGAGTCAATTTTTGAACTATAGTACCAACTATGGTTACATGGTAATGGAGACAAGTACCTGATGGTTTCAAGTGTGCACCGTTACAACAGAGTTAAATTTTCATATCCATCCCTAATATGAAATTGAGGGTTGGACCACAATGGATTGCATTTATTCCCATCTAGATTCTTGTCGATTAATGTCATATTATTGTTGGAAATGAAATTTAATTTGTTTGTTGGCATAAAGTATTCAAGTGGGTACCGTATGTATTATTGATGGCCAATGATATAAATCACATGCTTATGTTCTTCATAATAAGAGTCGAGATAAAATGTAGGGTCACCGCAACCTTTGTTCCTTCCTCTACAATGATATCCAAACACATACCTCCCACATTTAAACAATTGACAAGCTCCACATGAAGAAGCGAGCCATAATATTAACTATGTGAAGATTAGATTGAAATGATGAAAATGGAATGGATGAAGTGGTAGTGCTTCCATTTCCAGAATAGTACCAACTGAAGAGAAAATAACATAGAAATCTAGTTCCTTTATTTGAATGGAAATATGAAGAGCAAATTAATATCACAAGAGATCCCGACCATGACGAAAAACTACAACAAAAATAATAGAGTGAATTCTCCAAGTTTGGTGTGTGGGCTTACATTTACAAGTTAATTGGAGGTTTAATGGATTATTGGTCATTAAATTCTAATTCAACATCATGAATTATCACATACTTTTGATCTCTGTGTAGATTAAAGTTATATTTAGATAAGAGGAGGTTCAATGCATTAACAAACTATTTATTTTGGAGATGTTGGTAATTTTTATACTTGAAATAATATCAATGTCATTACGTAGGGTGTCTGATTTTGACACCACTCAGAATGTGGACGATAAAGATTACAGTTTGAGGGGATGCATTAAAATTTGATGGTGGTACTATCTCCGCTTCCAAAATAGTAAACTACTCCACATGAACACATTGTCTCGTTGCTTCCTATACACCATACCGCCAATACATTTGGCAACCATGTATGGCCATTTGTGACTTTAGTGGGCAATTTAGTTGAAATACTTTGTAAGAGGAGTCGTCGATGGTTGCAGTTCAGATTTAATCTCTAAGTTGTTTCTTTGTATGTTTTCCTTTTCAGAATACAATCATTGCAAAGGTCAGGTGGATGGACGGTGGTACATCAATTTTTTTATTAGTATTTGGAATTTTCGACATGTTGGATGTCGTGCAACACCAAGTAAATTTTTTTATTCTAACCGAAGAGAATATCCTCCATCCCAAAAATATTTTAGTCATTCTCAGTTGGGTTACACCCATACAGTCTATTGGATCTTCCCCATTTTTTATTTTGACCCCCATTTAACTAGAAATTGCACTCATGTGAATAACATAAGTGATATTGAGATGATGAGTTGGAACAAAGATAAAGGATCTTATTTGAGTCTTACAATTTCAGCTCAATGCTAAATAAATTTTATATGTCCCCGATATGACTAAACATTACAAGAGCTCTATCTTCAACGAATGTTCATGCATCACCTTTTTTCTCACAATTAATCCTACATTTAATCAAGGTTAAAACTATAAAATTATGGTACTCAGTACTACAAAAATATTGAAACTGGGTTACGGCCCTGTAACCTATTCAATTTTGTCCATTTCTTATTTTGACCACTTCATCCTCAAATTATAATCACATAAATAATCGATCCTTAATCTAAAAAAATGTTAAACATTTATAATTTTCCTCAAATTTTTAGTTCATCCCCTTGAACAAATATTGCACTTAAATAAATACTACGACCAAGATAAAGAAGACTCAGTAGAATACAATGCACTTCTCCTCCCTCATACCCCATCTTCTTTTCCCCAACCCGCCCTCTTATTCACCTCCTTAATTTTTAATTCTTCGCTCTATCCCCTTCAATGTTCCCATCGTACATTTAACCTACAATTGCTATTTTATATAGGATTCATATGTAAAGAATGGGAACATGCCTTCTTTATTCTCACAAATGAGTGCATTGATAACACTAAATTTTGAAAATGACATAAATCCTTCACAATGATTGAACCATAAATTATGTTATATGCATTTTAGATTGGGCTCCACACCCCAACGTAAAGCAACATGGCTCACAAGTTTGGTTTGTATGAATCGCAGGACCATTGGTGTGGCTCGCAGAAACAACGCCCAATGGCATGGCCCTACTTCCCTCTTTCCAATGGCATGGCCATTCTTCCCTCTTCCAATGGTTTTTTTGATGATGTTTTGGCATTGAAGTCTTACAAAATGGGGGGTTGCATTTGAGGGCCTTGTTTCAATAAATGGCCCACTCAAAGGCAGATCTCATTGGGAAAACACAATTTTTTTGGAAGTTTCTAGATCCTATGTGGGGAAACCTTCTAAGCCCATGGATTTGGCAAAGACATCACCTTCTATTAGTTTCGGTGCGAGAGGTTCTCAAATCAAGCCTACTTTCAAGAAATGGGCTTATTTGCAAATTTAACAATTTTTTCCGGGTCTTCTAAGACTTTGCATGATTGGAATTCAACTCATTTTAGGCCCCTCATGGAAGGAAAAATATATATTTAACCTACATCTAGAGGTTTTTAAATTTTTGTTTTTCCTAAAACGTTTGATCAAGATCTAATGTTTTGAAAAGTTTGGGATATTTAGTCCCATTTTCTTCTTATGAAGCCATGATTTCCTCTATTTAATCATGTTGCAATACTTTCAATATAAAAATTGTCTCAGGCTCAATTACCTTATTTGACCCTCCAATTTTTGAGTGAGAAGTTCTTACTTTCAATTTGGAATACCTTCTATTAAGCTCAAAGTGGAGGGAAGAATATGAATATTTCTCTTGATTTTCCAGATTCTATTAAGCTCAAAGTGGTCGAAATAATCTGGACTCAAGATTTATACTATGACGGGTTCTCCTTCAAATGCAAGACTTTTTTTTCTCTTGGTCATTTAGCCTCGCCAAATAGGGAAAAAACTTGTTAAAAGTAAGAGTTTTATGTGGAAGAATTAAAATCCTAGTCACTTAATTGTTAAAGGTCACTTAGATAGTGATTTAGAAGAAGATTCAAAGAGTGAGGATGATTTAGTTTCTAAGAATGAGGAGGTCACTCCTCCTTCTAGGGAAAATGTTTGACTCTAAGTTTGATTTCAATGAGGGAACCAATTCCTATCCTCTTGTTTTAACTAAGTTTCAAACTCATGTGGATAAGGAGAATATTGAAATCATCATATTGGTTCACAATAATTTGAAAATTAAAATATGAACATAGGTGATGGTTGGACTACTATTTGTAAAAATAAGAAAGGGAAAATTGTTAATGATTCCCTTTAAATGCATTTAAGATCCTATAAAAGGAGTCCCAGAGAAAAGTTGATTGTTTATGTACTTTCATGTTTTGTTGTGTTGCTTAGTTTGATTATATATTTGTTATCCCTCCGTGCCACCTTTGGAGGAGGATGGTCCTTTTGTTACTTATCGATATATCATTGTGTCCATATGATTATGTTGTATTAGGGTAGAGTCCCCTTAACCCACTTTTACCGATAATAAAAAATTAAATTAAATTATACACCCACTCCGATAAAATTCAAGGTAAAATTTCATTTTTGTTAGAAGATCAAAATATAATATTAGTAAAACATATTAATCAAATTTATTAGTTCCTCATTTTACATTGTCGTAGTTAATTTGTGGTATACTAGAGAAAACATTTTCATTTTCTACGGACATACATATAATGATTGAACTTATGTAAAACAAAAAGATCAATAATAATTTAATTCATGTTAAAGAGATCATACATGCAATCGAATGTGTAGACCTTAAGTGAGACAATATTATAAAACTAATTATAAGATCTTATTTTCTAAAACATACTAGTAATGTGGTGTTAGGAAGAATGAGTATTTTTAGAGTTGTAGAAATAATAATAAGATATATTGAATATGTATATTAAATTTAGGGTAGTAAAGCACATATTCGAGATACATTTGTAAAAGATTTTATTTAATTGGATAATATATAAAAAGAGAAGGAAAGGACAAGAAAAAATCATACTCATTCTATAAGAAATTAATCATTATCTTAGTAGAAGGCCTTCTTCCATTAAGACAACATACCCATTTACATAAGTATCACGGTCTATTGGGTTTGAGTGAATGATATCTTGTAGAGTCGTAGAACCATATAAGATGAACTAAGAAGGTATAACCCACTTTTGGTTGTAAGGCATATATTTATAAGCATTTGGTTTATACTTTTATTAGGATTATAAATCCATACACAAGGGAAGATAATATTTAAAAATATACTCACTCACAAAAAAATAAGCCATTATGTTAGTAGGAGGGCCACTTCCATTGGCATGAAATTAAAACCATGGCTTAAGGATCATGGTATATTGGATATATATTGTAATGAACCAACTCTACATAGCAATGTATTATTAATATTTAAAATGAATGGGTATTTTAATATAGTTGCAGAAGTAATAATAATATTCCCTAAAGAGGCATATCTAAATGTGGGTAATAAGGTATGTATTTAAAGGAATTTGAATAGCAGAGAATATTTTTTTACGATTATGAAAACATATTAGAGGATAAATGAACATTATGAAAAAAAAACATACAATTTATCATCTAACCAATCAATTACTATCTTTATAGGAGAACAAATTCCATTACAAAATTTTTCCATGGCACAACTAACTATTATGGTCTACAAGATTTATATTTTGTAGTGCATGATAATGTGGTATCTCACTTGACCGTGTTTCTAAATTTAATGTTATTAAATTGTAAATCTTATTGTTAATAAAGCATCATTTGCTTTGGAACAAGTACTTTGACCTTCATTAGAATATTTTTTCATTTCTCTCGTAACTTGCTTGTCTTTTTCTCTCTTTTAATCTTTGAACTTCAAAATTTTCATTTATTTTCTCTTTAATTGGTCTTCAATGGTGACTAATAGATCATATGGTTGATATTTATGATTTATAATTAAATGAAGATCAATATTGTAAAAAAATGATCAATTTTTATGTTTGAGGAAAGATAAAATGGAGAATTCATATAATAAGCTTATGTGTAGAGCTAGTTCAAAACTCGTAAAGTGAAAAATTTTATATGAAAATG
Source organism: Taxus wallichiana var. yunnanensis (assembly GCA_018340775.1). Taxonomy (NCBI): domain Eukaryota; kingdom Viridiplantae; phylum Streptophyta; class Pinopsida; order Cupressales; family Taxaceae; genus Taxus; species Taxus wallichiana. The sequence continues at coordinate 214,006,122 of CM031240.1, forward strand.
ATAAATAAACTTTAGATGATATGATATTCTTATAATTATATAAACAATGTATACCCTTTTCAAAAGCATGCCAACCCTTTATAGATGCGAGTTGTAAATGTTATAGGTGAATGGAAAAAATAGTTATAATTACAATGTACATCTAGGCATGCTTTCTTTGTTAAGGGCATACATCATTTGTGTTTTTAATTTTTTTAATGTTCCTCTCTCCTAAATAACATTGCATTTTAGCTATGGGATACAAACCTCAGATGTAGATATGCATTTGATAAGTCAATAAGTATTTTGGATTATTTAAACATTTATCGTCATTTGTAGGTACAAAATATTCATCAACTTTATGTATTTATAAAAACATTATACGGGGTTTTAGAGAGGGGAATCTAATTATTTATTTTTTAAAGATTCAATTATTATTTTCAATTACTACTTAATTTATATGCAATTTAACTCAATTTTTATTGATTCATTAGTGTTATTATCAACGAATGTATTCAAACATAAAAATGTACTCGTTGGATACCATTTTTTTCAACTATATGAAGTAAAGCTCAATATTTTTGCATGCTTAGACTTTGAAATTGAGAGAGCTCTTTAGATGAAGGCCGGTTCCTATTCCTCTATTCAGGTGCACACAAATAAATTGCAGAGGATCTACTCTAAAACCTACTCTATCTTACCAAGGAGACATGGTTGAGAAGATACGAGAAAATAAACCTAAGATAACAAGGTGATGCACCAAAGGAATGTTAAACACTCATTTTGCAATTTAACACAAACCATAGAAATGCAATACAACCACCATGCATAGATAACCAAACTACAATGAGAGATCAGAAGACAACAATGAACACATGAGAGGGTTGAGAATCATCCACAGACATATATTATTGCTCCAGAGTTGATACAGTACATTACAGTAGCCAAGAGGAAAAAAATTTGTATTACAACTTGAATGGGAGGTTTGGAAAACTCCACAAATTCACTTGCAGACAAGGGAAGAAGGGAGGGTGCAAAAAAAAATGTCCAACCCTTTAGAATGAGCCAAGTTCCTTCTTTTATAGATGTAGTGAAGGAGAAGAAGAAAAGAGGTGGGAAACTTTATTTTGGAGCCCAGCTACCAGCCATCAATGCCCCTATAAATCCACCCACAATCTATCGATTCCGCCGCTCTATGTCTACTTGGCATGTCGAAGAAGGAAGAACGGTAAATCAAATCAAATCTGATTTGGTTGTTGAAGCAATTGGATCACATATTAATGGCATGAAGACATTTTCCTAATTTTCACCCACCTAACCTCATCAAAATTAAATTTTAGGTTTCCATGGCATAGACAAGGTCGAGACCTTTCTAATGGTGCCAAATTTGTTGAATTTCAAGCATTGGATCAAAAGATATGTCCATTTGAATGTTTGAGTTAGATTTGTACAAAAATGGTGAAAAATAGTTTAGCAGAATGGGTCCATGGACCCAAAATTCACTTTGCGCCTTTTGCAAAAATAAAAAATGCAAAAATGCCCCGCATCCCCGCAATTCACTTTTTTCCAAAAAACATCTTCGGGTCCATTGGCCCACATTTTCCATTTGGGTGAAAAGTCCTCCCAGTGCCCTGCTTGGCTCACATATGGCAAAAAAAAAACTTCCATGGCCCACCTCCCGCATGTATTTAGGCTAACACGTGGCTCCTCTAGGCATCGACGGAGGTGCGGCTTATTTTTACACTTTACACCTTCTTAGGCCAAAATGTTTAAACTACCTCCGGTGACCCGCCTTCCTACCTTGACTTGAAGCATGGCCACGTGTAGAGATGGTGCTCGTTTTGGGGACAACTTTTGGATTTTTCTTTTGAAGTTGCACGAAGAGACACGTGGCTCCTTCCACGAGCTTTGCTCTATTTCTTTGTGTTTTGGCTAAGTCTTTTTTTGTGGGGCCATATGTCTGACTCGGGACATGTGGATGGCTGGCACACATTTGGGACCTACTTCCCAATTCTACCTTTTGAATTTGTGTGGAGATGACATGTGGAGGCCTCCGTCATCCCTTCCATACTTAGTTGATTTAAGAGGCCAGACTTTGTCCCCTTTTTGACTTTTGGACATGTGGAAGCTTCAGTGCTAGTTTGAAACTGGCCCTTGGTTTCCCCCTTTTGAATTTGTGCCATTGAGACACGTGGCACCCTCCACTGACTTTTCCCCATCTTGACTTTTCAACTATCAACTCTATCCCTTTAGACGTGGGACATGTGGAAGGCTAGTGCTAGTTTAGGAGACCCACTTTTAGATTTAATTTGAAGATGTTTGAAGTTGGACACATGGCACCTTCCACCAGTAGTTTTTATACTTAACCTAGACATTTTGCTCATTTGCCACCTTTTTGCACTTTTGAATTTACCGTTTGGACCCTAACCATGTGATTTGGGTCGGTGCCATTTACTTTGAGACTCTGCCTAGTTTGAGGCTCTTACTTTTGAAATTGTGTCGAGATGACATGTGGTTCTTTCCACGTGTTTGGAATTTTCAATGGCCGGCTCTGTCCCTTTTTGGGCATGGGACATGTGGAAGCTTTCGCGCTTGTTTGGGGAACCACCCTTGGCTTCGACCCTTGAAGGTGTGATGTTGAGACACGTGGAATATTCCACTGTCTCTTCCATACTTATCCAATTTGGGCCGCTTTGAATCATTTGTGAAGCCTCGAAGACTTTGAAGCCTTTCCTGCATTTCTCTCCTGAGAGCCTCTAGCCTCCTTGATGTTGTTTTCCTCCTTTGAGCCTCTGGTTTCTCCATTTCTGAGTTCTCCTACAACTTGATTGTTGGATTTGAAATGTGGGCTCATATGATGATGGAACCGAACCTTAGATTTCTTCCTATGCAGGGTCATGTTTGATCAATTTTTTGGGGGAAAAATTGAGATAATAATTTGGTGACTCACGGGGACATCTGCCTGCTAGATGAAGAGATCAAGCTACCTTGTTGTATCCATTGGGCATGGAGTCATGGGTGGTGGCCTGATGTTGGTCCTGTTCTTTGAAGCTTGAATTTGATGTTTGCACTTGGTGACCTGGAACCTGCCCACTATTCTAGAAATGGACCCTCAAGACTTGATTTTAGTTGCTTTATTTGTTCTATTTTAAAATTAGCAACTATCATGGTGACCATGGGTCTCCCTATTGTAAATGTTGAAGGGCCTAGCGCATTCACTGGAGGCACATCAAACTGTATAATGACGCAAACCTGGAGCAACAAAACCTATGCAGAAACACTTAGGGAAATAAAACCTATGCTACAACAAGACAATGTGCATACGCACTTGGGAAATTGAAAACCTAGGCTAATATTTACAAGGGTGAGAAATTTTCCTTTTAGTAGAAATGTTTGAGATGGATCCCATTGACTGGAATCTATAATTCTTCACCATCTAATTTAGCTAGCTGGAAGGCATTGCTACTTTTACATCTTGTGATCATGTAGGGCCACTCCAAATGGCATCAAACTTGGAATGCTTCCTGGTTTTTCCCGATCTGCATCCCACTTTAGAACTAAGTCCCCCTCTTGAAAGGTCCTTGTTCTTTCTTTCTTATCAAATCTCTTCTTGATCAATGCTTGATCTTTCTCCATGATCTACATTGCATGTTCTCTTTCCTCTCCTACTTCCATTAGCTCTGCATACCTGATTTCCATAGGTTCAAACTCGGCTAGTTCCAACTATTTCATGAGCTCCAAAGTGGGAAACTCAATGATATGGGCAATACTTACCTCTTTTCCATATACAAGCTTGTATGGGGAGCTTCCTATAGACCTTTTAGATGTGATCCTATCAGCCCATAGAGCTGATTTGAGCTTTGTGTGCCAAGTTTCTTGATTTTCATCAAGAGTCCTTTTGATAATCCTTAGTAGGTTCTTGTTTGTGGACTCTTCTTGGCCATTACCTTGAGGGTAATAGTTTGATGAAGTGTTGAGGTATACACCATTCTTGACAACCCATTCAGTGATCCTTGTACCAAGGAATGCCAATGCATTATCTGATATAATAGTGGCGGGACCCAAACCTAGTGACTATCCTTCATAGAAATCCAAGATGTTGGATTCATTTTCCTCCTTAAGTGCCACTGCTTTAGTCCACTTGGTGAAATAGTATTTTTATAAGTATCCACTTGTGGCCTTGGCTTGAATTTGGGTTAATCACTCCAATGAAGTCTAATCCCCATTGCATGAATGGCTGATCCACTGAAATTGGATGAAGGGGTAGGGCTGCTAACTTTTCCTTCCCTGTGAAGAATGCACACTTCTTGCACTTCTTGATCCATGAGTAGCAATCCCTAAACATTGTAGGCCAATAATAACCAGCTTTCATGATTTTGAGAGTTGTTACTGAGGAGAAAAGTGGCCTCCTGCTTCTCCATCATGGAACTCATGCAACACCCTCTCAATTTGGCCTATCCCAATGCACCTCAATAGGACACTATTGATATCCTTCTTGAACAAGACACCACCGATAAGCACATATGGGATGGCTTGTAGCCTAAAGTATCTCCTCTTTGCTTTGTTCCATTCTGGAGGGCACAAACCTGTTTGGAGATAATGCACCAAGGCTTGAGTCCAACATGGAATAGGTGCATCATTAGCTAGTTGCTCTTGATCATTTTGTAGTAATAGGACAACCTCTTCTTCATCCACTAACTCAACTTGTTGCTTGGAAGTGAGCTTCTCACACAGACCCTTGCCATGAACCAAGTTTGGTCACTTTGATTTCAATATCATACTCCATTACATGAGTGATCCAACCTGCTCTCTTCTCATTCAAGTCCTTGTTTAGGAGAAAATCCTTGACACTAACATGAGACACTAGCTAGTTGAATCTTATTGTTCGAGACCAAGTGTCTGAACTTCTTCAAACTCCTAATGACAACAAGGACATGCTTTTCAATGAAAGAATACTTTACCTCGTAATCCTCCAAGCTCTGACTGAAGAAGGCTATGGGCTGTTCTTTGAACCTTCCTTGTTAGGCTGAACCAAGATAGTTGAGATTGTGTTTGACCCTCCAAAAGCATACAACATGAAGTCCTTTGAAAATTTTGGGTTAATAAGAGTTGGGGCCTATGATATTGTGAGCTTGATGGCCTCAAAAAATCTTTTTCCTTTTATTTTCCATTTAAATGCAAGACTCTTCTTTAACATCATTGTTAAAGGCTTCACAAGAGTGGAAAAATTAGGCACAAACTCTATGAACAAATTTTATTCTCCCCAAGAAGCTTTGGAGAGATTTTTGTGTTGTGGAAATGGAAGTGTTTGGATGGCTTCAACCCTTTTAGGATCAATTGTTAACCCTTCTCTTGAGACAATGTGGCCCAAAAATTTCCCCTCATGTGCCAAGAATACACACTTCTTTGGATTAATGACACTCTGAACCTTCTACACCTCTGAAATACCTATCTAAGGTGGAAGAGATGGTCTGCAACATTCTTTGAGAAGATGGTGATATCATCTAGATACACTAGAACTATATTGTTGATTAAGCCTTTGAATTCCATGTCCATAGCTCATTTGAAATGTTGCTCGGCATTTGACAGTCCAAATGGCATCTTCTTATAAGCATATGTACCCCATTTGGTGGTGAAGGCTATCTTGAATTGATCTTCTTCTTTCACCATTATCTAATTATAGCTGAGTATCCATCTAGCAATGAAAACCTCTCGAGATCTAGCTACAACCTGTAAGATTATTCCATTGATGGAAGTGGATAGTGATCTTTGAGTGATGCTCTATTAGATCATGAAAGTCCACACACAATCTTGATTTCTCCATTTATTTTCCTCACAGGCACCAAGTTTACAACCCAACTTGAATGCTTGATAGGGAAGATGATGTTGGCCTCAATTAGCTTGTTCAACTCTTTTCTCATGAGAGGTTCAATGTGAGGGTTTATTGGCCTTTGCTTTATGTCGAAAGGCTTAGATCCGGATCCAACTCGATAGTGTGTTGTGCCAACTTGGGTTGAAACCTCTTAAATCCTTGTAAGTCCAAGAAAAGACATCGGGAATTCTTGAAAAAGTTGAATGAATTCATATTTTTCTTGTTGAGTACTTACCTTGCCAATTCACAACGTTTTCCTTCATCTATGGAAATGGGCTCTGAATCTTCACCCTTTACTTGAATATTTTCTTTCTCCTTCTAGAATTGATCATTTGGGTTGAAGATTGACTCCAAAGTTACAAGACCCTTTGGTAATTTTTTGGTTCTCAGTTACACCACTTGGTCACCATACTGTTGTTCCAACTTGTCTTGGTTTCTAGAGAGAGAACTCAACTTCTTCTTGTAGAAAATTGACAATTTGTTGATCATTCTTGAAGACTTTCCAACTTGTGTTGTTATCTGGGATAGCTGGTCTTACAACCACTTTGATATGGGGCTGAGACTTATCACTCTTGATACTCTCTACTACATCAAATGCCACCCAATTGTTGTCAATCATGTCTGTTGCTTCATTCTTCTTCTTGGGATGGAATTGATGTTGAATGCTTCAAAATATTTGATGAGATCCCATACCTAGATTCTTGTAGTTTTTTAATAGATCATTCTTGGTAGCATTTTGTCCTCGGACTTGATTCACAACCAGCTCACTATCACCAAACACTTGTAAGTTTTTAATCCCTCTTTTTCTTGCCAATGTAGTCCATGGATCAAGGCTTCATACTCTATTGTGTTGTTTGAGAAAGCAAATTGGAAATGGAAGGCTGAGTAATATTTCATACCTTGAGGTGAAACAAGCATAGCTCCTCCTCCTGGCTCCTTGTCTACTTCTTGAGCCATCAAAGAATAACTACCATACCTCATTATCATCCTTGTGGTCTAGCTTAGTGATGTTAGGAAGAGGATGATTCTCCTCATGAAAATAGTAGAATCCTAGCTCAGATTCCTCCATTTCCTTGTAAGGGTCAAAAGCATGCCTCTTGTTCACCCATTCATCGAGGGTCAAGTCTGGAATACACCCAACCTTGGTATCTACCTCATAAGTGCTTGGGAGGTCTTCTTGATCAAAGGTGATGAACAATTCACATTGATTGGGTTGGGTACATGAGGCTCAATATGGAAATCCATAATGGGCTCAGATATGATCATAGCCTTAGCTCCATACCTTGTTCTAAAAAGCATGTGTGACCAATCAGCAGACAAATAGCCTCCAATTTTAGTGGTGAAGTCTCTTGACAAACACAATGCAAAATGTGGTGGAAAGTCTATGACTGATACATTTTGTAATATGGTCACATTGGGGCATGCGTGTAATGTGAGGTCAAATCCTTGATGACTCCAACCATTGTTACCGTTGTCCCATCCAATTGCACTATGCCCTTGGAGATGACTTTGTATTGAAGACCCAGTGATCGGCTATTTGCTTTGGCATGACTAGAGCTACTTGCTCTTGAATCAATCATGCAATTATGTACCAATTTTTCCCCAATGATCAATGAAACATAGAATGGAGGGGGCTTTAGATTCTTACCTTGTTGTCCTCCATGGTTTCCTTTGGGCTGAGCCGCATTGGTAAGCACTTTCTCTTGTTGGTTGGGGGTTGATTTGAGGTTGACCAATTGCCATAGCACTGCAATAAGTCTCTCTGTCTGGGATAGCCAATGACTCCCACATTGAGATGTTTATATTTGTTTTCTTCATTTTTCAATGATGTTAAATGGGGATGAGCTATCTTTTTTTCCCCTTTCCTGGTACATTCTTCTCTTGCACATGGGTCATTACAACCGGTGCTTGAGTGGGTCTAGGAAGGTGGCTTGGGCTGGCTCTGCACATTGGGAATTGCACTTTGATTGCCAATACCTTATGGAGTAATAGAGGGTTGTGGATTACTTGATTTTGATGATTTCCCTCTCAATATTCCTTTTCTTGGACCATGTATTAGTAGGCTACACTTTGAGAAGGGCTTGATTCATACCACATAAATCTTCATCTTGCCAATTGACAAGCATGGTCTCACTTGGAGGTGCCTCTTTTTGAGGTTTCTTGCTGCTGATTTTCCTCTTGACTAGGCTCTTGGGACACACCAATGGTTTGTACCATCAAGGCCTGGTTTAGTGCACCATTGAAACACATTGATTGGTTATGGGGTTGATTACATGGGAAACACCAATCATATTCTTGAGCCATGTTGTTTTGTGTTGGAACCAAGGCCCTTGATGTTGAAGTTGTGTTTGGATCATATGGTTAGAAAGGCCTAGTAGCTTGAGGTTGTCCTTGGTTTTGATTTTGATTTGTAGCCTGAGTTGGTGGTCTATTTTTTGATATGGGGTCTAGCTTGATATTGAGTTTGAGGTGATATGGCCTAGAACTTTGAGCTTGTTACCTTTTGATAGTCACTAGCTCATTCCTAGGTTTTATAGTTATTTCATAACCTCTTGTAGCTCTTTTGAAGTGCTAGAAGATGAGGTGGAAGCTTCAGCTGAACTCGATTCCTTGGAGTAGGTATGGGAGCTAATGTGGGTGTTTGACTAGTGCTTGGAGCTCCTAGTTCTGGATATAGAGGCATAGGTGGCCTAGGTGCAAGTTTACTAGCCTGAATTAAACAATTTTCAGCTCTAATGGAAATGTTATAGGCTGTAGGTAAGGTTACACCTCCCATGGATTGAATCATTAAGGCAATATCAAAATTTAAAGCTCTAAGAAAGTATAGAAAAGCACCTTCATCTGTGGGTCTCATGGCCAATGGAATCCTATCCCATGTCCTTTGAAATATGAAGTTGAAATCTATCAACTACTCATTAGGAGCCCTCTTGATGGTTGTCAAATGTTCCAACAAGGATAGATTATCTCCCTTCTCTCCAAATTGGTTGTGAAGAGCTCTACACAGATGGTCCCAATTCTGAATAGAGCCTGTTGTTAGACTCTGAACCATTGTGAAGCTTTCCCCTTGAATGAAGAGGCTAACAATTTGACTTGTAATGTCCATCTCAGTGATTTCATGAATTACATGAGACATTTGTAATGTCTTGAATGTGGTCACTAGGAGTAGTCTAGTTCTCTCCAGTGAAATATGGAATGCTCTTTAATGTTGCAATTGGGACTAGATTTTGTGCATTGAGAGCGAGTGGGCTGCTTGCCAGTGAAGTTGACATAGGGGTTGGGTGGTGGATGTGCCATTATGATTGGCCTAAGAACCCTTGTTGATTGGATGAAAGGCCTACTAGGGGAGGTGTTGACAAGGTTCTATTTGGTGGAGATGGAGACCTTTGAGCTCTTCTCCCCCTTCTCCCTCTATGTCTGGGGACAAGTGTAGATAGACAAACAATCCTTCTTCTCTAGTTCTTGATCTAGTCTGAATCCTTCTCATGAATCTACCGAGCCTGGCTGCTTTGAAACCAAGTGGACTCTACCTCTTTTGGAGTCACCAGATGTGTAATTTTAGAGCTTCTTAAAAGCTAAAAACTTACAACAAGTGCACATCAATCTTGTTGTAATAAAATGAAGACCTCTTGGTCCCACTGGGCATGCCAAAACTATTAGTGAAAAATCACAACACCCCTAAATGTCTGCAACTCTAGATGGGTTGAGACTCTTAGTGTGATATACATAACATGGAGCATCTCTCAAAGTGTGGGACTTTGAAATGAGAGAGCTCTCTAGATGAAGGTTGGTTCCTATTCCTCTGTTTAGGTGCACACAAATAAATTACAGAGGATCTACTCTAAAACCTACTCTATCTTACCAAGGAGACAGGTTGAGAAGATGTGAGAAAATAAACCTAAGCTAACAAGGTGATGCACCAAAGGAATGTTAAACACCCATTTTTCAATTTAACACAAGACCATAGAAATGTAATACAACCACCATGCACAGATAACCAAACTACAATGAGAGATCAGAAGACAACAATGAACACATGAGAGGGTTGAGAATCATCCACAGACATATATTATTGCTCCAGAGTTGATACAGTACATTACAGTAGCCAAGAGGAAAAACTTTGTATTACAACTTGAATGGGAGGTTTGGAAAACTCCACAAATTCACTTGCAAACAAGGGAAGAAGGGAGGGTGCAAAAAAAAATGTCCAACCCTTTACAATGAGCCAAGCTCTTACCTTTATATGCAGTGAAGAGAGAGAAAAAAGAGGTGGGAAACTTGATTTGGAGCTAGATACAGCCATCAATGCCCTACAAATTGACCCACAATCTTCAAGTTCACTATTCTATGCCTATTTGGAGTGTCTAAGAAGAAAGAACGAAGGATCAAATCAAATATGATTTGGTTGTTCAAGCAATATGATCGTATATTAATGGCATGAAGACATTTTCCCAATTTTCACCCACCTAACCTTGTCAAAATTAAATTTTTAGGTTTCCATGGCATAGACGAGGTTGAGACCTTTCTAATGGTGCCAAATTTGTTGAATTTCGGGCATTGGATCAAAAGATATGTCCATTTGAATGTTTGATTCAAATCCATACAAAAATGGTGAAAACTAGTTTAGCGAGAATAGGTCAGTGGACCAGAAATTCACTTTACACGCCTTTTGCAAAAATACAAAAATTCAAAAAATGCCTCGGAGCCCTGCAATTCACTTTTGCCAAAAAACCATCTTTGGGCCGCCGGTCTTGCATTTTCCATTTGGGTAAAAAGTCCTCCCAGGCCCATCGGCCCTGCACTGGAAAAAAAAGAACCAAGGCCCCACCTCCGCATGTAATTTAGGCTTGACAAGTGGCTCCTCTGGGTGTCGGTGGAGGTGTGGCTTATTTTAAACTTTACTGATTCTTGGGCCAAAAGTTTCAAAGCTGCCCAAGTGACCCGCCTTCCCACCTTGACTTAAAGCATGGCCATATGTAGAGTTGGCACACATTTGGGGACCTGCTTTTGGATTTTTTTTTGAAGTTGTGCTGAAGAGACATGTGGCTCCTTAGTGAGCTTTTTCTCTATTTCTTTGTGTTTTGGCTAAGTCCTTTTTTTTGGTGGGGCATATACATCGACCCGGGACATGTGGAGGGCTAGATCTCATTTGGAACATGCTTCTCAATTCTACCTTTTGAATTTTCATGGAGATGACACGTGGAGGCCTTTCTTTGTTCCTTCCATACTTCGTTGATTTAAGTAGACGACTCTGTCCCATTTTTTGACTCTTGGACATGTGGAAGCTCAATGCTAGTTTGAAACTAGTGCTTGGGCTTCACCTTTTGTAGTTATGCCAAAGAGAAACGTGGGACCCTCTACCGACTCTGCCCCATCTTGATGTTTCAATTTGTTGACTCTTCCCTTTTGAACCCTGGGACACGTGGAAGGCCATCACTAGTTTAGGAGACCCTATTTTAGATTTACCTTTGAAGATGCACTGAGCTTGGAGACACATGCCACCTTCTTTCGGTTCTTTATACTTAACCGATTTGGGCCCACTACCATTTGAATTTTGTTGGACCCTGACCATGGAGAGGGTTGGCGCTAGTTTGAGTCTCCACCTTGGGCTCTTACTTTTGAAATTACGAGATGACACATGGTTCTTTCCACTCATTTGGAATTTTCAATGGCCAGCTCTGTCCCTTTTGGGCCTGTGACATGTGGAAGTTTCACGCTTATTTGGGAACCACCCTTTGATTTGACCCTTGAAGGTGCGTCGTTGAGACACGTGGCAGCTTCCACCGTCTCTTCCATACTTAGCCAATTTAGGCCCACTCTGAATCGTTTGTGAAGCCCGAAGACTTTGAGCCTTTCCCCATTTCTGGCCTCCTTAACGTTGTTTTCCTCCTTTGAGCCTCTGGTTTCTCCATTTTCAAGTCTTCCTACAACATGATTGTTTGATTCGAAATGTGGTCTTGTAGCAGAACCGACCCTTAGATTTCTTCTATGCGGGGTCATGTTTGATCAATTTTTTTGGGGGGTGGGGAAAGCGAGATAACGAGGCACATCTAAAAGTTGCTCCAATTTCATATATTATTCCTTTAGAAGAAAAAGGTGGTTACTTATCACTCCTTTTAACCCCCATTATCATGCTTTTACTCATGTAAGAATCACCTTGGTAAGGTAGTAAATAACTCATGTAATAATAGATGGGGAAAGTTTTTATTTAAATTATTTGCACATGTACTTACATATAATGATAGATAGTACTGTAAAAAGGGGGCCTAATAATGAGAGTTTGTAGTGGTAAATCCTTAAAATAAGGGGTAATATTTACGTTCCTATTATTGTAATGGATTATATAATTTCATACCAAATAATCACTCTTTTATACTATATGAAATGTCAAAATAATAATAGAATTAACATTCTTCCCATTTTTATTAGGTTACTTTAAATGTCTAATCTAACTACAAATTGGAATCATATTGTTTTCATAATTGCATATAGTGATTATCACAACAAAAAGTTGATAATATTCAATATGAATATAGTTATATATGATACTAAGTGTAATTTAGATAATTTATGGAAAACATTGGGTAAAACCCTTAGGGGAATTTAAATAAAATATTAATATTACTTTCCTGTACATAATTTTTATAGAATTATTGCATTGTTTCAAACAACATGATTGAATGGAAATAAATTCAAGTTAATATATACTAGGTAATATTTTATCTCGGTCAAGTGTTAATTCTATTGTGGCTCAATAAACCTAAACACAATTTACAAAGTATTGAACACATTGTGGGATCAATTTAATGGGGATCATAATGGTAATAACATAGTACTAGTCAATGATTTTATTATAAATATTTTCAATGATAGTGATGAAGAAATTAAAATGTGACAACATGAGGATCTATGGAACAACACGAACATCAAGTGACTTGCACTTCTATAGCATGTTTAGGTTCTATGAGGGAGAGGGCATCAACCATGAAAATGTGTATGCAAATATTAGATGGGGAAAATATACTTCTCCTCTTTCTAGATCTAAAAATGAAAGGGGTATAAATAGGGGGTGTTATACAACCCACGGTAGAAGTAATCATACCATGTGATGCACTAACACACAATGATGTGTAATGACATGTAAAGAATTTTTATAACCCCTATGAGGCCTAGACTTATGACCTCACCTAAGTCGGATGACTCACCACATGATGTGGAAAGTGAATCACACCAATACCCCCTTAAACGTAACTTAGGATGAGGTGGAAAGTTAGAAATGAGAAATCGGTATCGGAAACAAAGCTTGATGAGGTGGTCATGATCTTTAAGGATCTCAAGTAGTGGAGGAAAACCTATTGGGAAAAACATCCACCAAAAAAGATGAAAACACTCTCTAACAATATAAGAAAAATTCCAAAAATCAGTCCCGACTCGAGGATCACGATAAGGTACCCATGTACAAAAGCTAAATCTCTCTAGAATAAGAAGAAATGAAAATATGGAGACAAAAGGAATGTAGAAGAAGCCATACATAGATCTCATCTCTACACACACTAGCAACTCTCTAAGAAGAGTGTCAATGACGCGGTCCTTAGAGAATGGATTGAAGAAGAACCAACCACATTGAATTATGTGTCTTCCATTAGGAAGGACATAATTTAAGTACTAGAAGTCCTCAAACTCTAGGTAGGAATCTAAAGGAAGCAATATGAAGAACTTTTAATCTGGTCTAAAGAAACCTAACATAGGTCTTGCAAATGAGTGCTAAGGAATCAAAGGTGATTTCACAAGCATAGAAGCTGTCGAGTGTAAGATATTAACATCCTTTAAAAGGATACCCAAGTGCAGTGAAGGAAATGAAAAAAACCCCACAATAGAAAGAGGATCCACAAGAAAGGGTGGATCAATGATGATCTTGAAAGATTGGAAGTGATAAGAGTCCCAAAAGGGGTACTCCCAAGAAAGGAGATGAAGGACTACTTTGAACCAACTATATAAGGATGAGGAACACCTTGTACTACATCATAAGTATAAACTATGAAGAGACGGCAAAGGTCTGATATATATATATTTCCCTAGAAGGACACTTAATACAAAGAAGAGTAATTTTGGACATGTTTGAATCATCAACTAAAGGAGGAGTGAAAAGGGCCTCACACATTGAAAGTCAAAAATTGGAAGTTGAAATGACTATATGAGGTGAGAATTGGGTGGTCAATGTCTAATGGGAAGGGAGGAATGTCAACATACTCTGGAAGAGTGAGAGAAGGAGGAGAGGATTCCTCTGTAGCACTCTTGTCATCATAACTAGAAGCACAATCCTCATCATAAGATATGGAAACAAGTGATTATGTGTTAATGGAATTATCATCACATGAAGATAAAGAGGAGACAATTATATCAACAGTAGAAAAAAAGGTAGTTTATGAAGAGTCTCAAACAAGGGTGAAAGATGCTCCAGATGGTGTGCGGAGGATCTGATTCTACCACATGAAGGTGGAGAGGTCTAGAGACATGTAACATTAAATGACCAACAAAATGGTCACATGAATTGAGATAGTTCTTAAGACGACAGAAATAAGTGGGTGCGAGAACTGGCCCATGTAGAAATAGAGTAAGGCCCTCATGAGTGAAGTAACATTCCATAAATGAACATCATGATGTATAGTTCTCTCCCTAGAGAAGTAGTGACAGAGGCTGTAAGGAGATCTTGCAATTATCATGTATGGAAAGAGCATCCTCCATGATGCAAACATAAGAATTAAAAGGTACACGAGAAGAGGGTATATTGATAAACGAAAGGTTGCAAGATGTCAGACTTAACTACGAATGGATCTGTGTGCAATACAACATTCAAGAACAATGATAGCCTCTTGTTTATGGAGCTTTATTAGTGGTATGTTGATCACAATAAGGTGTGTTCATGCGATGTAAGAAATTTGACCACTCACCTTGTAGTAGGTGATGAATCACACAAGAGTGGAGGCCATAATAAGTCTTATTCGGAAAAGAGAGGAATGACGCATAATAAAGCAAAAAGGGATTAAGAACAAAAATGATACAACACTTCTCAATGTGAGAGAAGGCATCTCACATCATAAAAAGGGGCTCTTTTATTGTAAGGTTATGATGGACGTGTTCACTAACTATAGGTGAAGAAGAGAAGTACAACACATGAGACAAAAAAGGGCCCTAGAAAATCCCAATAGCCTTATACATGGAGCCCGGAAAAAATACACCCACTCCATAATGATGAATTTTATTATTTTTACCCTTTAATTAAGATTAACTAATCAGAAAAATTGGAAGAAATGAAAAAAAAACAAGAAAGGGGAGCGAGAAGGTTTTGTTGAGAGGGTGAGGTGAAGTGGTAGCTCGATGAGCTCACGGGGAGCTCGATGGGTGAGCTTGTTGGGTTGACTCACCGAAGGGAAACTCGAGAAAGTTACACTTTGGTGAAAGGGGTGCGAGTGAGTTGGATCGGGAAGTCGTATTTGGAGAACAGAGTCAAGTTGATGACCGGGGTCGGCGAGGTGACCGTTGATGTGTCGCTAAGTATCTTTGAACTAACAGGAGACACATGCATGTAGCTGGAAGAGTAGTTTGTGAGCATTGGGCATCAATATTGATTAGGTGGTTTCTAATGGATTCTACGGTGCAAAAAAAATTGGAAGGAAATCTGACCGAGGCAACCACATGCTTGGGGAAAAAGGGGCAATCGGTATCGAAAAATGTAGAGAGGAATGTCGAGGTTTTGAAAAGCACGGTGAGAGCCAAATGCATAGAGCCCCCAATCAATACAAAGGAAAAGTTAGAAATGAAGCTGATGAAAATTTGTGGATTACACTAGCAAGGAGTGATGACATCATGAAGATACATGTAGGTAAAACATTATGAAAATAGATTAGAATAACATCGAGGTAACATGGAATGACATCGAGGAGATGGAGCAGACCAATGGGAAGGTGTGGGCATCCAGGCACAAATCAAATCTGAATAGGAGGTTGGGGAAGTGGGTCCCGTAATGTCGCGAGCTCATGGAACACATAGGAGTCTCGATTCAACAAGTAATGTGGATCAATTGATGGAAATGATGAGTTAATGTAACCAAAAACAAGTTGAAGACAAACTAGGGGCAAGGCAAGTCAACACTTCCAAATCCAAACCAATAAGCCAAACAAGGCACGAAGTCATAGAGTCAAGATAAGATGGATCCAAAAAAGAATGGCAAGCTGGAGTCAATGAGTAAGGCAATGAGCTGGAGCAGATTGGTTCCCATCTTGATGAGCTAAGGTTGAGTTGGGCCCAAAACCAACTTCACAAAACTTTGAAAACGCATAAAACCAACAACAAAAAATGATATGACTTGCAACTTGAAATTGCAAAATACCTTCAAAAGTACATGGAAGGATGGAGAACCCAGAAAACTATAAAAATGAACCAGAAACACACATAAGATTTAAAAACCTGAATTGATGCCTTTGATGCACAAATGGAGAAGACATTACAATGTTTACACATGAAACTGAAAAATGAAAAAAATTGGGAACAATAGGGAAATAGTAGACGATGAGTAACGAAGATCCCAATAATGTATGCACTTATACCATGATGAATAAAGTGAAAATGTGACAACACAAGGATCTACGATATAACGTGAACATCAATCGAAAGTTACACTCGCGCGCGAGACACGTTTCTACGAGGGAGTGGACAACATGACCATGGGAATGTGTATGTAAATATTGAAAGGAAAAATATCATAGTCCTCTTTATAGCTCTTAAAAGGGAAGAGGTAAAAATACGGTGTGTTATGTAATCCCTAGTGCAAGTAATCATACCCCCTCAAGTGGAGAAGGGGAGTTACATGAACCAAAAATGGAAGTAACTCCCATATGATGCACCGACACACAATGGACCATAATGAGGCATAAGGAGTCTTTCATAACCCCTATGACACCTAGACCTATGAACTCACCTAAGTGAGATGACTTGCCACATGATGTGGAAAATTACTCGAGACCAATAAATAGTGTCGATTATATAATTACAAATAAATTCGATACACACCAAAGGTGAAGACATTTAATTACGTTGACATTTCAAATAATTTTAAATATAGATCATTCTATGTCAATGAAATGAAATATAAATAAAATGGTTTTCAAATACCATTTTTAAAGAATTATAATGTGTCAACAACACAATAACGATTCAATAATTACAACTTGTACATGAAAAATTGTGTCATATTTCATATTATAATCAATTGTATCATTGAAGAAGTAGTTGATTTAATGAAATAGATTTCAAATATTATTATGTAAACATTCTAGAAATAGTAAAAAATCAATAACTATGATTTATCTCAATAGTGTAAGACATAGTGATGTAGTATAAAAATCTAGACCGATGACATTTGACAATTTATAATTAGAACTCATCTTAGCCCATTAATAATTGTGCACTTAAATGACTAACTTGTCTACATATATCACTTATTTATCACACCTTAGCTACTAATTCACACTTGTTACTCATCATTAAATAATAAAAAGTACACATTTTTTGCTATAAACCCTATTGTCAAACATTTGTTCACATTTTACATTTGGTGTAATTCAACTCGAACACTAGAAGGTAAAATTAATTGATGACTGACAAATCCATTTGTATTTATTTTTGTAAGATGCAAAATTCATCTCCACTATCCTAATGGAGACATTTTTAAATAATAAGTTAGCCCAACCATCCTAGTTCCAATTAATTAGAACAACCTCTTTGGTCACATTTTAAAGTATTAAGTTAGCACAACCATCCTAGTGCTAATTAAGTAGAACAATCTCTTAAAATAAAAAAATATAAAATAAACTTACGTTAACCATTCAAATAGCCTCATATCTCACAACTTTGGGATGGCATAAGAGATCACAATAAAAATTCCAATGAATATATAACTCTCTCAATAAAATTATTGAACACCAAGGTCATTTTGCAAAGTTTTATTCTTAGTTAAATATCATTTACAAGACTCTCTAAGCTAGGGTGTCTCTTCCCTTTAGTTCTTTCCTTTAAATATATCCTCTTGTCACTTGACCAATCCTCAACCTTCTCAACCACAAGGTTAATCAATTTTGCACCCAGGATTGATTCTTCACCGTCAAAAATTCCTCTTCCTAGTCATTTTTTGTATTTTCTCCTGCTAGCATGCCCTGTTCCTAAAATCCATTGGTTAAGATAGGAGACCATCTAAAAAAACAATATGAAGGATTTATCCTAAGAATTGATTCCTTTTGTATCCCACAAAAATCCACCACAAAAAAACCCAATGTATCATTCCTAGTTAGTGAAGGCGATGAAATAGTGTTTTCAAAACCAACTTAGGTCAGTTGAGGAGAAACCACCGGGACACGATGTGGATCTAGTTGTAAGAGGTTGAAATACCTTCAAAACATACATAAAAATTTTTGGAAATAAAATATATAAGTTTCAAAATAACTTTCTTATCATTCTGGAATCCAAACTAAATTTTTACATCATTACAATCTTCCTTTTATTTCACGTCTACTCTAAAAACCCTAAAATGCCAAAAAGTACCTACTATAAAAACAACTCATATGGACCCCAAACTTTATGTGACAAATATTCCTTCATAAATTAAGGCTTAAACAAAATTTTGACTCATTCTAACAAGAAAAAAAAAGTTATTAAACTTCTAAAACCTAGTCAAAGAAGAAAAAAAATGTTCGGAGGCAATTTTACGCCACTAGATGAAGGATTCCGACCCCAAAAATGTGCCAAAATGGCCACAACCTTGCAAACAATGTTGACCTCAACATATTACTAATGCATATCTACCACCCTATAAAATTTAAACATGGTCCAATGATCGGATCAAAAGTTATGGTCTCCACGAGTTATCTTTATATCATCATTCTCCCCTAGTTGAAAAGAACTTAGCTCTTGCGAATTCAGTTGATGGAATTCATATAATTTTATACTGTCAATAATTTTAACTCCCAAACAAGAATCCAAGTATTTTATTCTTGCTACAAACCTTCCCATTGTAACAAATATCTATTGTAACTCCCATTTCTAGTAGTGACTATAATTTGGTCCAAGACATGCATTACCATTTCCATTTTCTTCTTCGACATATGTTGCTCCAAGTTTATTTCTTCCTCCTTTAAAAAATTTTCATCATGACCTGGAAACTTATATAAGTTAGAAACATTAAAAACTGGTGAGATAACAAAGTTGTCATGTTACTCCACCTTGTAGGAATTATCACTCATTTTCTTCAGAATCCTACATGGCCCAATCTTGTTATATTTGGTTTATTATATGTCCCTTTTGGAAACATCTCTTTTCTTAGATGAACCATCACCATATCTCCTCATTAGAATAAATTTACTCTCCTATTGACATTTGCAAGTGCTTTATATTATGCATTAATCACTTTCAACTTTTCCCTCACTTCATCATGTAAGCTGTAAAATTTATTATGCAAATGTTTTTGCATCATCACTAGTTTTATCTTCACCGTGTAGCACAAAATAATCTAATACTCCATTGGGTTCATAAAATATAAAATCTAGAAAGGAGACCTCCATGTTGACCTTTTTACCAAGATATTATAGGAAAACACAGCTTGTGGTAAATCTAAGTCCCATTGTTTTGGTTTTCGTCCAACTATGCAATGTAGGATATTTCCCAAACTTGTGTTCACTACTTATGTCTTCCCATCAATATGGGGGTGATATGCACTACTCAACATTGTTGTGTCCCCATTTTCCTCCACATGATTCTTCACAAAGTAACTCAAAACTTCGTTTCTAGATCTGAAGTGATCATTCTTGGAACTCTATGCAATCTAGCCACATCTAAAAAAACAAGTTTGTAACTTTAGAAACATCATTATTTGTTTTAAAAGAAATTAAATCTTCAATCTTAGAGAATCTATAAACCATAACAAAGATAGATCATTCCCTCACTAAGTGTTAGGAAGTCCTAATACAAAATACATACTCAAATGAACCCATGGCCCTTTAGGGATAGGTAATGGCATATCAACCCAGTATTTTGTGCATGGCCATTAGCTTGATTGACAAACTTTACATCTTGCTATAATCCTATTTATGTCCCTCTTTACCTTTGGATAATAATACTTTCTACAACAAGAGCAACTTTCTTACTTATACCAAAGTGTTTAGCCAACCCCCACTATGCAATTCTCTTATAATATTTTCTCTCATTGAACTAGCGAGGATGCACAATTGTTTCCACTTGAATAAATAACCATCCTACATCAAATAATCAGAAGAACTTGTTGACAATTCTTACACTTGTGAAAAATAGACAACTTGAAATTTCGTTTCAGATGGAAGGCATTGATGGATGAGCCTAAATAAGGGGGTACATACAATTTTTCTTTTTTTTTAGTTGCAGAAATTGATTAACAACATGCAATCTACAGCTATGTGTGCTATTCTAGAATGCAACACCTCACATAGGATTCCATTCCATGTTCATCTTCAATAAGGAAACACATAAGCCTCAAAGGACCAATTCATATCCTTGATGAAGTCGGGAATCACAAAAGTACACGTATGATGTTAAAATCTAAAACAACAAAAGAAGTTACAATTTACATGTAAAAGATTTCATTATTAAATTACTGAGGCATATAAGATTTCATTATTTTTATGTTTAAATGTTATTAATAATGTGATTGAGTTGTTTATTTCATTATACAATTAATTCATATCACAAAAGATGAATACATAAAAAGTATACAATTCGATTACAAAATTCAATGTCATTTACTCATGAAGAAATTTTAATGTTCCCCACATAAGCCATGGGATGTAACTTATAACTATTGAAATAAGAGATACATGTGTATAAATCTAAAAGAAAGGGAATGTAGAAGGAACCCATCATTTCCTTGGGGTTTCCTCTTGGTATTCATTGTTCTAGATTCAGGTCCATATCTTCATATTCTCTACATCATTCCATTGCATCAATGTACCTGAAAGAAAAACAAAAAATTGTCAAATTTTGAGCTCAGGGTTAAATCTGCATGCCTGTGCTACTAGCTTCAAGAAAATTAATCTCCTAAAATCAAAAGGCATAAGGTACATCAAAAGAGCTATAGATTTAAAAAAGTACTATCTTACGAAGCACATATGATTCTCAAAATCATTATAGAAAAAGAGAGGAAAGAAGGAAAATAAATACTATGGAATACAAGTGAGGCTAAAGCCTATTTATTTTCTAGCTCATTTGTATAAATGTGTAAGTACATGTAGAAAGAAAAGAAAATACTGATTATTTTAATTTCATGACAGAAATGAACAATCAAATCAAAGAATAAATGATCAAATACTGTCATAGTTTCGATTCAGATTGAAGGTGTAAGTACAACCTTGGAGCCAACTTATGATCATACAAGAGAGAATATAAGCTCATGATTCTTTCATATTCCATGAATTATCAGAATCAAATTATGGATTTCAAAAGAAGCATCACTTTATAGATTCAAGAAGTGCATCCATAAAGCAGTCATGTTGAAGACCCCTTAAAAGAGCTTCAAGGGCACAAATGTGCTAAAATGTTACAAAATCAATGCAAGTTCACTGTAATATTCAAGGTGTAGTTTGTAATCAATTGTATAAGAAAGTAAGCAGGACTACATTGAAAACTCAATCCCAAATCGGGCATTGAACACAACAAAGAAAATACTTATCAACATGTGGATGTTCTAAAATATAGGATATATCAACTACAATATTTCAGCCTCCGGATGTTTCTTGAATTACATTTTAAAAATATTCTAGATGATGTCGTTTTGTAGATCTTACATGGAGATGTTCAGGACCTTAAGAATCAAAATACAAGATTCAAATTTCTTTATTCAGGGACTGATACATCTTTAAAAATCAATCATTACGAGGGTTCTTGAGTATACTTTAAAAGAAAAGAATTGTTAGAATGAAGAGGACAAGTTTCAAACAATTCAAAAACTCTCAAAGCAAAGCAAAATTTAAAACAACAACTGATTGATAGGTAGTACCATGGACTCCAACTCAATACATAGCACATTTGCAGCTCATAGAGCTTTAAGAGAATATCAAATTGAATCATCTTTGGAACAAATTTGAGAAAAGGAATAGGATACATTACAAAATCAAAGCTACAAATTCAAAAGAGTTATAGATTTAAATGAATGTAAGTTACTTCATTATGAAGAAAAACTTTAGTTGTATATTGATAAAGTTAAAAGTCACTAAGAGATAGAGTACGAGATGAAGAAAAACTTAGGTTTGACTCGGTTAATGGATCAAGTGGCTAAGATATAACTTCTAGCTTAGTGTAGTAATCAACTACATATGTAGAGGCAATTCATGATGAAGATATAAAGTACACAATGAAACCATCTTGGTAAATGAACAACCAAATTATTCTTCTAAGTTGCAAGTTATAACTATATAGTACATAGTGTAACTTAAGGATAGAGAATCTTTCAAGAAAACACACCACAATTACTCACAAAGAAATGAAATCAAATGGATATAATACGAGACGGTTAAAAATATTTCAAGTTAAATTTTTGTAATATAAGATGGGTGAAGTGATATATAAACTTAGAAATAAGAGCATACTTAAAGAAAAGATGCAACCATCAATATTACATATCAAAAATACAAATGAAGTGATGTTTTTAGGTATAGCTTGCCATCATTTTCACAAGTAAAGAAACTAATATGAATGTGCCAAGATCATAGAATTCAAGTGCAATATTAGTACCAATTGATCTAGAAGTTACATCCAAAGTTGTATGTTTCATGAATGCAAATAAATGAGGCAAATTGTCAAGTTGGAAAACATTAAAGTATAGCATAAAATTACATCATACTAACAAAAGCAGTGACCACATCTTTGGACATGGATTCATTAAGGCCTAATAATGGATCCTTATACGCTTTGACACTCTCAATATAACTTATTAGTGTATAATGTCAATAGGAGAGATCCATTAGTCAATAAGGGCACTAACACTTTGAAAGAAAATCTCACTCATGAGATAAAAAATATTGTGATAATCTTAAGAGTGCAATCCACGAGACAAAATTTTGCACGTGATTTGAGAAGCTCAAAAATTCTATCCGAAGCAATAATTTTTATTGAAACATATGTTTAACTCATTTAATTCAAAATATTATTCACAAAAGGACACCATTACCATTTCAACATAAATTTTAAGGCATATATAAGGGTTACTGATCCCATACGAGAGATGTTTTCCACAAGATATTCTCATTAATAAGTCAAGTGGAGAATTTACCCTAGAAATAAAAATATGAGAAAAAAGATATATCAACATGCAACTTATAGCTTAGTAGAGAGTTATTTCCAACTTGTCAATGCAATTTTAAAAGGAAAGATAAAGAATGCAAGTTGTTTCAATATGAACAAGAGAAAGTTTCATAGATGCAAATAAATAGTACCAACTCGAACAAAGATGCAAGTCAAGCATTAGTCATCAAATCAAAAAAACAACGATCAAATATACTTCAAACATCTCTTGAAGAGAATAATAATGCATTATGTTCAGGACTTGCTATAGGTCTCACGATGAAAATACCAAGAGTGTAAAATAAGAGGGTCGATAGAAGAGCTCAAGCACTGAAAATGGCAAGCAATGAATGATATAGAGCATAATAAAAACAGCTACAACTTAATTCTCTTCACATTTTTAATAAGAGAGAAACAAAAATATGCCCATTTTCACCAATACAATACAACAAATGGAAAGAATGCTAGAACTCAAAGTGAGTTATGCAAGATAATTAATCTGATCAATAGTCATTCAGTTTCTATCAAAATCGATAAGGACTCAAGAAAAGAACAAGAAATCATTGTTTGTAATCAATATTTTGAAAACCCTCAAAAATCTTGAGATGCGGTGGAAGTAAAGAATGCCCAAAACAATTTTTCAAACTCAAGATAGCAAGGAAAGACAATGAAAAAAATAAAATTAAAAGTTTAATTCTTTATGAAGCCATAATGAAAAAATGAAGCGAGTTATAGTACTCGAAGAATGAGGATTTACCTTTTCTTGAAATGACGACTAGAAGATTAGGGAAGATTGAATATACATGTAAAATACCAAAAACAATGAGTTAAAAAGATCAAAGAAATGATGGTTGTTTCTTTAAAAAATCCATAGTTGAAGCTACAAATAACACAAAAGAGTTCATAAAACTCCAAATGAAGTCTTCAAAATCCATAGATAATTCATATTTTCAAGCACGGGAGCTGAAGAAGACTAATAATGATAACCATATAACTTCACAAAGAGGTCGAAAAGAAGTTAAGCGATAGAGAAATGAAATTTTCACACTCGCAGAGCCTTTGCGAAGCTAAAAATGCCAAAGAATCAAGCTCCATGTGTTAGATTAATGGAATCGAGTAAAAAATTGGCTAGGGTTTTCCCAGGGGATCAAATATGATTTAATGAAATAAGTCATGTTTGAGTTTTCTTTAACTTGCCCAACTAACTTCTGGTTACCCTAACTCACCAAGAGTTAAAATCTCTAGAAAATATCAAATCAATACAAGATCAAACGGTTTAAAAGCTAACTCCTAGCTAACCACCATGATCACCACATGTTAGAAAATCAATGTTCCATTTTTGTAAGGTATAAAGATCGATGGTCACGATCAAATTCACCAAAATTCAATACAAACCCAACTACCCTATAAATCGAGGTCAAAGGATCGATGGTGAGGATCGATTAGGTACATAGATCAATGGTTGTAATAAATTCCCAATTTACGTGACAACCATCATAGTTGTGACGCATACAAATAAATGAATGATGGGGTGATTCATGGGAGGGGGAAAACCCCAATAATTAAAATTTCACTCCATTGACCTTGCTAAGGTCTAAGTATTATGATGCCTCATAATATGCAAAAGGTCGACACCATTAGAAGGTGTGTTGATAAACCAAAAGCATGTCAACATAATTGAAAAGGGCTAACCACTTTGATGATTGATTATAATTAATCAATAATTTAAAGATTCATAATATTGTGACCTTAGACTATAGCCCATGCCAATATACCACAAGGAGGTAAATAATTACCTTAACTTTGCAAAAATGCCTTTTGGCAAGTATGTACATGTCATAGTGAGAAAAGGTAAAGAAGAATGCATACACATAGGGTCAACATCGAGCATGGATGATCAAATAATGGAAGCCTAATTACCTTATTTCCCACAAAATAAGAGTATTATTTTTTTTACAAGTGGTCCCCACAAGAATAAAAAATTTCATGCCTTCACAAGAGTACAAAATAGAGAAGAAGATAAATTTTCCTTTGTAATGTGGGTGACTATGCAAGTGTCACATCAAAGAATTAAATATTATTATTTAATCATCACCTACAGGAAAAAAAAAAAAATAGTTTCATGCACATTGCGGAAGGCTTGCACACCAAGAAAAGGCTAAAATTAGTGGAGTATTCACCCAAATTATTTATTATAGAATAGTCAACTACACATTGAGTAAAGTGTATTTTTGGAACTAAGGATATCATTTCCTCAATGTAAACTACATATTAATTTTATTACTTAATTTAATCATGAGAAAGGATAAAAGTAACATGCATGGGCGAGTTCAGATAGTAACCTATTTTTAGCAGGGGTGCCTGAATTATTTCTACGATATATTGTGTGCATTGGAAAGGCACAACGATGATTTTTTGGATGTAGGAGTGCTGAAACATATTTTTTTTCAATTTTTCCCTTGAATGAGAACCAATTATTGCCTTTCCAATTATTTACAGTAGTGTGTATCTTTTTATTAGCTCTTGTGAATGTTAATTCCCTGAATTAATTATCTTACCTTGCTGCAAATTTCGTGTTTTATGCGTAGTCTTAGTGTGCATGTTAGCTTGTTGTGTTGTTGTGATTTATCCCTCAACACATAAGTGTTTTCCTTAGGATCAAGCTGAAACCCATTGGTTCGTGCTCATGTAATTTTTTCTCAATATATTGTGCATGTACTCATTCAAATACCTCAATAATTTTGGTATATCACCCCATTTTAATTTCATTTACAACCATATTTTTACCCTTAAAACTCCAAAAATAGTTTAGGATACATCGATAAGAAACTAACCTTGTAATCCCGAGAGACTTGTCTCAAAGCATAGGGATACCCACAACCTTGAGGTGTTTCCGTTGTATCTACGAGAATTGAGGAAGAGAAAGCTTAGAACCCCTTTTTTATCCCTCTACTAGGGTACACTTCGAGAGATAATTTTTGTGTCACACTCGGTGGGACCCAAATCAGATTCAAATCAACAATTTATAGTAGATTTAAAGAAAAGAAAACAACACTTTTGGAAGGACAAAGCTATAGACATCCATTGAAAATCAAAATAAAATTATTTGGTGACTCCGTAAGGCTGATTTTAGACTAGTTTTACAACATGTTCCATGCCTAAGGTGACCACAAGATCAATGGTAAGAGGTATTCCTCATAGTTTTGTTTCTTTTCCTTTAAATTCAGCAAGAAGAAGAAGAGTTGGCAATACCTTACCCTATAACAGGCTTGGTTTTGGAAACCCTCCTCCCCTTGCTTCACCATGTATTAATCTTGTTGTTTAAATCCCATTGATTCCAATGGCTCAACAATCACCACAACCACCCATAAATTTTGTACCTTTTAATAATGACAACCCTTTAGTGATTCTTGTTTATCATGATATACTGTTGCTGCCTTAAAAGGTTTACCCTCATTTACTAGTGAAAATCATGTTACTCTTGCTAAGCATATTAAAGACATTGCAGCCCTTTGTTCAGTTCATAATATCACTCATGAAGATGTAGCTTTAAGACTTTTAGCTACATCATTTAAAGGAAAATCCTTGTAATGGTATAAAACATTACCAGTATGGACTATAACAACTTTGGATGAATTGGTAAATAAGTTATATAAAAAAATTCAAGATAATTCAAATCATTTGTCTCTCATAGAAAAATTATGCACAATTAATAGATCTCCTCATGAATTTATGGCTAATTTTAATATCAGATTTGTAAGAACGTGGGAAATAATTCCACCCATTGTTAATCCTCAAGCAGATCATGTATTTTTATATTATCTCAAAGCCTTAAATAGTGATATTGCATCCATGATTCAGTCTAAGGGATGAACTACACTTATAGCATCTTATGATATTGTTATATAGATATGAAAACAACCTTATTCAAGTTGGTAAATTATCCCTAGGGCCCTTTATGTCCATTATGGAAGATTTGGCACCTATTCCACCACCTATTTACATAATAGATCCTAATGTTATAACACCTCAAGATGAAATATTTAAGGCTTTGCATACCATGGGAAATTAGTTAACATCAATTAAGAATAAATTGGCTTAGCTTACTAGACCTTATCAAGCACCTTATTAGCAAAATAGGTAGCCATACTAGTAAAATCAGAATTATAGCCTTGACCTTATTAGTAAAAGAATTTTGATCCTAAAGCTTATTTTTCATATAGTACCCTTCAACTAGTCAACATGGCTTTAAAAGAGTGGTGTTCACCTCACTATCAACCTCATCCAGCTGCTAATTTTCCAAATGCATTCTTGAATTTGAGCCTTGTTGCACAACTTCAATCTGAAACATTATTCATGCCTCAAATGAAGGGTAGGAAAAAAGAACCTCAAATTCAAAAGCCACTGAATAGAATATGGTTAGATTTGGAGAGGAAGATTTTATTGTAATTACAACTATGTCTCGGTAAAATGCCTAAGATGAAGAAAAACAACGAAAAGGACCAGTTTTACCTATAGTTAATGATAAATCAGCAAGTGTAGGTCCAAAAACACCAAACAATGCTATTTCATCTTAAAAAACAAAAGGAAATTAAATTCCTAAAGAGCAGCAAAAATAATTATAGTCTGATCCTAGACGATTCTTCATAACTTAGATTTCTAAAGTTGCAGAAGTAGAGTCAATTTTTGTTAAAGCTTATTCTAAAACTGTTGCAACTTCATTTAGTGTTGTTGAAGCTATATGAAAAATCATAATATTAGTATTTCATTATGTGATGCTTTAAGTATTCTAGGACAACAAGAGTTGTTTTCCCATGAGCTTGCCAAGTTGTAGATTTCTTCAAAACTAGCAGAGAAAGAAGCTCATAAAGCTGATATGGTCATTTGTACAATTGAGAAAGATAATATGAAAGAGGTTAAGTGGATGGTACAGAAAGTACTAAATGCACATGATGTTAAGAAACCACCACATTTCTATCTTTCTCTTATTATTGGTGACCATTTAGTTCAAAACTGCAAGGTTGAGAGTGGTACAAGCAGCACTGTCATGCCTAAAGAAATTGCAAAAAAATTAGGCCTACAATATGAACCAACAGAGAAGGGTGTATTACAGCTTGACGAAACAACACTCAACATAGTTGATGTCATTAAAAATTTGGAGGTAACATTACATGCTTGCCCTAATGTTTAAATTTTACAAGATCTAAGCTCTTTGTGGATCTACCTCCCTACTATGTTATTTTCTTGTCAAGATATTTTAAAGACAAGATACAAGGTTATATTTCTTCGGATTGGAATTTTTTTTCTTCACTACGAGGTATGGAACAAAGGTTTTAGTTAATTCAGAGCCTTTGGCTAGATTTCATATTGAGCCTCATGCTTCAAATTATGTAGCTATAAATCAAACTATTTTTGATGTTATAACACAATTTTTGCATTAGATGGTGTCTCTAACTTGTTTATGAAATAGAAAATTCAAGAATAACATGCTTATGATCCTTACAAAGAAGTAGAAGAAGGATTATTCGGTGTTTATTGTTTACATGAAGAAAATGCACCTATTAGTTACTTTCCTAAAAAAATACGGTAAAAGGCTTATCGATGATTTATTTCAATGGACCAAAGAGTAAAAATGGACAAGGTTTAGGTTTGATGCTTACTTCCCCTTGAAATGAAAGGTATTTTCATCTCTAAGTCTACAATTTTCATGTACTTATAACGGGGCTGAGTATGATGCATTAATTCATGGCCTACTGAGGGGCTAGAAAAGAGGAACCAACATGTTATAAGTGTTTGGTAATTCTAAATTAGTTATAAACCAAGTTAAGAACTATAATGTCTGTAAGAATTTATTGCTGAAATCTTACAAACATAGAGTTTTAGATTTAATAGATGATTTTGAAGCTATTAACATACAATCAGTCCCAAGAGATAAAACCAAACATGCAGGTAGACTTGCAGTAGTTGGTGCTAGCTTTGAAGTGCTAGAACAAGTCAAAAATGAAAAAACACAACCACACATATAACGTTGATAATCACACCTTTAGTGCTTGATAATGAAGAAAATTGGCAAGTTTTGAAGATAATAATCAAATATATAGATTTCTACAGTAAGAAGCTAAATTTTCTATAGTTAATCAAGAAAAATTGTAGCACCAATATGGTGATCAAATTGTACAATTGAAGAAAAATAAATTACCTCAAGGACTTGTCACTTTAGAGGATATTTTCAATTCAAATGATCAACTTAGAAAATACAAAGGAAAGATCTCAACTCATGCAAATAATTATAAAGAGATCTTAGTTGATGATGAAAATAAATTATTCATTGGAAAGGTATGTTACTTAGCTGAAAAATAGTCTTTTATTAGTTTATGCAAAGAATTCAAAGATGATTTTTCTTGGAAATACCAATATTTGAGAGGATTTGATCTTAGTTTGGTACAACATACTATAGAATTACAGCCAAATTCAAAACTTGTAAGGCGAAGAAAAGGCACTGTAAATCTAAAAATTGAACAA
This sequence comes from Taxus wallichiana var. yunnanensis, assembly GCA_018340775.1. NCBI lineage: Eukaryota > Viridiplantae > Streptophyta > Pinopsida > Cupressales > Taxaceae > Taxus > Taxus wallichiana. The sequence continues at coordinate 214,035,850 of CM031240.1, forward strand.
TTAATGAAGAAAGATTTGTCTAAGTTGATTGAATCGGGTATCTTTTTCCAATTAATAATTCAATTTGGGTAGGAAATATTGTGCATGTTCGAAAAGAAAATGGTGAAATCCGGCTATGCGTAGATTTTAGAGATCTTAACAAAGATTCATTAAAAATCATTATCCACTACCCAATTTGGATCAGATTTTAAGAACAATTTCATGTTTAGACAGGCTATCCCTATTAGATAGTTATAGTGGATATAATCAGATTCTTGTGTGTGAAGAAGATAGATACAAGACAACCTTCACCACAAAGTGGGGTACTTACGGTTACAAAATAATGCCTTTTGGAATTTATAATGTCGGTCTGATGTTTCATTGTACCTTTGGAAAAGGCTTTTCATAGCCTTTTGAATAAATGCATATTTGTTTATTTAGATGATGTTACTATATTTTTAAAGAAATCTCATTACCATCTTATGTATTTAAGGTAGAATTTTCAGCTTTGCAGGTAGTTTGGAATCTCTTTGAATCCCAAAAATTCCATTTTTTCAGTGCACGAAGGTAAATTACTTGGAAATATTGTTTCTAGAAAAGGCTTAGCTATTGATATTTTTAGAATTGAAGAAATTTTGCAGTTGTTCATGCCTCATCATAAGAAGGCATTACAAAATTTTCTCAGAAAAATAAACTTTGTTAGAACATTTGTTCTAGATTTTGTAGAATTAGTCAAGCCATTAAAAAATGTGTTGAGGAAAGGAAAAGATTTCTCTTGGACCAGTGAAGGAAGAAAATGATTTGAAACTATTAAATCATATATTTCACAAGTTCCTACTCTGGAAAATCCTAATTTTGATAAATATTTCACGATGTATGCACTTCCAGGAGTTGAAACTATTTCAACCATTTTAACTCGGGCTAAAGATGAGAACACATAAAAACACATTGCTTTCTTTCGGAAAATCTTACATGACTATGAAACAAGGTACACTTTTATTGAAAAATAGGTACTTGTATTAGTTAGAGGACTATAAAACTTCAAGTACATGCTTTCGAATAACAAGATTCATGTTCTAGTTTTTCACCTAAGTGTTAAAGAATATTTGTTGAACAAAGAGTTGAATGAAAAGAGAGCATGTTGGATTATAAAGGTTATGGAGTATGATGTTGATATCTATGTTGCAAAAATAATTTTTGGAAAAGGATTATGTGAACATTTGATTGCTGATATGGAAAAATAGCATGTTGCAGACTCATTACAACCATTACAGTATGTTGTAGTTTCATATAGACAATCTTAAATTTTATTATAGCTTAAAAATCAGTAACTAGAACTCAACCCAGAGGTTCTAGGGTCAGATTGGATGAATGATCTAATCAATTACTTACAACATGGTACTTATCTAGAAGGTATGGACAAGATAAAATTAAGATATTTCAGATTACAAGTTGTACCTTATGTTTTCATTGAGGGTGTGATGTTAAAAAAAGATGTTAATGTAGTTTTGTTGCATTGTGTTGATTATTATAGAGTGCAACAATTACTCTTTGAATTTCATGAAGGACTGCAAGAGGTCACTTCTTAGTACATACCACAACTTTGAAAAATTATGAAATATGGTTATAGTTGGCCCAACATATTCAAGGACTGTTTTGAATGGATTGAAAACTATAAGAAGTGTGCTTTTGTTGGAAAAGAAAGATTAGCTTCACTTCCCTTGCAGCCTATTTCAGTGGATTAGTCATTCATGCATTGGGGTCTTGGCTTCATTGACATGATAAATCCTACTTCATCGAGAAGGACACAAGTTGATCTTGATAGACATAGATTATTTCACACGATGGACTGAAGTAGTGGTATTGAAAGAACCCAATGAAACTTCAACATTATAAATTTATGAAGGTATAGTTTACAAGTTTGGTGTTCCATCTACTATTATTTTAGATAATGTCTTCACATTTCTTAGTGAAAAGGTAACAAATTGGGATATGAAACAAGATATTTATCTTAGCACTTCATCTAATTATTACGTAAGATAACATATTAGCTGAAAATAATAATAAAAATATGCTCAATATTATTAGAAGAACACTCAAGGACAACCAAAGAGCTTGGTATCTAATGTTAAATTCAACACTTTGGGATAATAGAGTGACTCCTACAAGATCAGTTGGTAACTCACCATACAAGATCATTTATAGACGTGAGTCGAGGATTCCTATTTTAGTTGAGTTGCCTACATTGGATTGTTTACATCAAATGGAATTACTTGAGAATGAACCAATGCAAGTTCATTATGTAGAACTTATGGAACTGCAAGAGTTAAGAGATCAAGCTCACTTGAATATGGAAAAGAATCAGAAATAGATCAAGATCTTGTTTGATGAAAAGGCTAATTTTATAATTTTTAATGAAGGAGACATTGTGCTGAAATGGGATGTTGATCGTGCAAAGCCAAGAAACCACACAAAGTTTGATATAATCTAGAGTGGTCCTTACATTATTTCAGCTTGCAAAGAGCACAATGCATTTTATCTTTCAAGGTTGAATGGAGAGGAACTTTCCATTCCTATGAATGGTATATTTCTCAATCACTTTGATTGAATATATTACAAGTGTTGATTAGAGTAGGATTTTCCTTTCAATTTCAATAAGTGCATTTATGCATGTGATTTGGTTTACTAGATCCTTTCCCAACTTTAGTTTTGTTTTCAAAAAACTCAATTTAATAGGAAAAGGAAAGATTTTGGTTTTATGCTTTTGATTTCATGCCCAATGGACAACAACAAGAAACCTGGTCTTCAAGATAGTAGGTGGCAGATTTCTCCGCAGGATCACCAGAAATGTTGACAATTTTTGCACTTGTTCAAAAATAGACAACTTGAAACTTTGTTTCAAATGGAAGGAATTGATGGATGAACCTAACTAAGGGGGGTACATTTTTTTTTTGTTAGTGTTTTCAATTGCAACAATTGATTAACAACATAAAATTTGCAGCTATGTGCGATGTTGCGGAATGCAACACCTCACTTATGTTATTATTCCATGTTCATCTTTAGCAAGGAAACACAGAATCCTTGAAGGACCAATGCATAACCTTAATAAAGGTAGGAATCATAGTACATGTTGGATTTTAAACTCGAAAAAACAAAAAAGTTGCAACTTACATGCGGAAGAATTCATTATTAAGTTATAAGTAAATCGATTTCATTCTCCTTATGTTTAAACATTATTAATAATGCAATTGAGTTATTTATTTAATTATACAATAAATTCATAACATAAAATATAATTGTAGAAAGAAGAATACAACTCAGTTATAAAATTTAATGTCATTTATTCATGAAGAAATTTCAATGTTTCCCACACAAGTCGTGGGATGTAACTTATAACTACTAAAATAAGATATACATGTGCATAAAGCTAAAAGCAAGGGAATGTAGAAGAAACCCATAATTTCCTTAGGGTTTCATATTGGTCTTCATTGTCTCAAACTTTAGATCCTTATCATCATATTCTCTACATCATTCCATTACATCAGTATACCTGAAAGAAAAACAGAAGATTGTCAAATTTTGAGCTCAAGGTTAAATCTGCATACTGTGCTACTAACTTCAGGTAAATGAATCTCCTAAAATCAAGAGGCATAAGGTACATAAAAATAGATATATATTTAAGAAAGTACTATCTTACAGAAGCACATATGATTCTCAAAATCATGAAAGTCAAGAGAGAAAAAAAGGAATAGAAAGACCATGGAATAAAAGAGAGGCTAAAACATAATTATTTTCTAACTAGTTTGTTTAAATGTGTAGGTACAGGTAGAAATAAAATAAAATACTACTTTTGTCATTTCATGACACATAATGAACACGATCAAATCAGAAAGTGTTGCATTCCATGATGAATCAAAGAATAAATGATCAAGTAAATTCATAATTTCGAGTTCAAATTGAAGGTGTAAGTACATCCTTGGAGCCAACTTTTGATCAAACATGAGAATATAAGCTCATGATGCTTTCATATTTTAGGAATAATTAGAATCAAATTGAATATTTCCAGACAAGCATCACTTTATAGATTCAAGAAGTGCATCAAGAAAATAGTCATGCGAAGACCCCTTAAAAGAGCCTTAAAGGTACAAATGTGCTAAAAGATTACAAAATCAATGCAAGTTCACTATAATATTCAAGGTGCAGTTTGTAGTCAATTGTAAAAGAAAGTAAACCGGACTATAGTGAAAAATCAAGCAAAAATTAGGTATTGAACATAACAATGAAAAGATTTATCAACATCTTAGAGTGCATGTTATAAAATACAAGATCTATCAGCTACAATATTTTAGCCTCCAGATGTTTCTTGAATTACATTTTTAAAATATTACGGATGATATTGTTTTGTAGATCTTACATGAAGATGTTCGGACTTGAAGAATCAAAATATAAGATTCATATTTCTTTATTCAATTACCCGATACATATTTCCAAAAGTAATCATTCCCAGGGTTTTAAGTATGCTTTAAATGGAAAGTATTTTTAGAATGAAGAGGAAAAGCTTCCAAACAAGCCAAAGAATCTCAAAGAAAAGTGAAATTTAAAATAGCAAGTGATTGATAGGTAGCTCCATGGACTCTAAATCAGTACAAAGTACATTTTCCGCTTAAAGAGCTCCAGGAAAATATCAAATGAATCATATCTTTGGAACAACTTCAAGAAAAGTAAAATGATACATTGCATAATCAAATCTACTGATTCAAATGAATTGAGGTAACTTCATTATGAAGAATGATTTCAGTTACATACTTTTAAAGTTAAAATTCACTAAGAGATAGAGTATAGATGAAGAAAAACTTAGGTTTGAATCGAGTTATCAGATTAAGTGACTAAGATATAAATTCTAGCTTAGTGCGGTAATCAAGGATGTAGAAAGTAATTGTTATTGAAACATATCTTGATTTCATTTGATTCAAAATATTATTAAAAAATGGATACCAGTACTAACTCAGCATAAATTTGAAGGCATATATCAGGGGTCAGATCCCATAAAGAGATGTTTTTCACAAGATATACTCATTAACAAATTAAGTGGAGAATTTTCCCTAGACATCAAAATACGAGAAAAATGATATATCAACCTGTAATCTATAGATCGTTACATATTTGTTTACAACTTTCTTGTGTAATTTTAAAAGGGCAAGATAAAGAATGCAAGTTGTTTTAGTATGAACAAAATAAAGTTTGTGAGATGTAACTAAGAAGTGCAAAATCATATAAGAAGGTGCAAGCCAAGCAATAGTCATCATGCCAAATAAATAGTGATCAAACAAATTTCAAACATATCTCAAAGAGCATAAGAATGCATTGCATTCGGGAATTCTTACTGAGTCTTAATATGCAAATACCTAGATTGTAAAATTAGAGGTTGAACGAGAAGAGCTCAAGCACACTGAAAAAGGAAAGAAATGAATGAGATAGAGTATAATAAAAAAATACAACTTATTTCTCTTGACATTTTTTAGAACAAAGAAATAGAACATTCACATTTTTCGCCAATACAATATAGGGAATGGAAAGAATGTGGGGCGAGAGTAAGTTATATGAGATAATTGATACAGTCAACAACCATTCCAGTTTCTATCAAAAATTGATAAGGACTAACGAAAAGATTAAGAACTCACCGTTTGTAATCAATCTTTCGAAAACCCTCGAAAGATATTCGAGATGCGGTGGAAAATAACAATTCCCATAACAAGTTTTGAACTCGAGATAATAAGGAAACACAATGAAAACATAAAATATTTTAAATCTTAAATGCTACAAAGCCATAATGAAAAAATGAAGAAGTTATAGTACTCAAAGAATGAGGATTTACCTTCTCTCGAAATGGTGGCTAAAAGAATAGGAAATATTTAATATACATGCACATAAGCGAAAACAATGAGCTTGAAAAGATCAAAGAAATGGTCAGCGTTTCTTTGAAAAATCCATAGTCAAAGCTCGAATAACACCACATGCTAAAGAAAATATCTCAAAATACCAAATGAGAGAGAACATGGTTTCTGCAGGTTTGGGTGCGAGAATGTCTACGCACTAGGCTTAAAATTGCTTTGAGGAGAGGCTGATCTGTGGCGAGAATCGAGATGGTTGTAAGCATGGGTAAGAGTGAAGGAGAAAAATCTTGGAGTCTTGTTAGTGTAGTTTCTGCGATTACGCGCAGAGTGTTTGTGCGCTAAATCTAAGAATCTTTGAGGAGGCGAGATCTCTAGCCAAAATCAGACGGTTATAAATGAAAATGTGGAAATGCTAGGATCCACACCTATAGCTTGGAATAAGATATTGCAAAGCCCTAACATTAAGGTGGGTCTGAAAATTATTGGTCAATTCACGTGGGGAAAGGACAACGAGGGTGCCACTGCTGAGGGTCCCAGATGGATGTGTTGATAGAGCCTTAAGCAAAGCGAATCTCTCCCTCGTTGGTAAGTTTCTTGGCTCTAGACCTAATATTGATTTCATTAGAAAATGGGCTTTGAGAAAGTGGAAACCTAAGGGATCCCTGAGCATTACCATCATGCCAAAAGGCTTTTTTACGGAAAAATTTAATCAACACGAGGATTTGGAATCGGTGCTTACAGGAGGACCTTGGTGGTGGGTAATATGGGCCTTTTTTTAAAAAAAATGGTATCTGGATTTGACCCTAATCTGAAAATATAAACACCATCCCAATCGGTGTAGGCTACTTGGACTACCATTGCATTTTGGGATGATGAAAGTGCTAAATATTGCAAAATCCTTAGGTGCCCCTATTGGGCTGGATGGGCCCACGAGAAACAGATCCAGACTTGCTTTTGCTCATTTCTGCATTTTCTCTACAATGGAACAGGAGTTTCCGGAGCACATAATCTTGAAATCTAGATATGGGATTTGGACTCAAAAAATTGAATTTGAAACTTTGAGATGTAAACATTGTCATAGCATAGGACACTCTGACAAAAGTTGTTCCAAGAAGAAGACCCCTCTGATGGATGATGAACAGACTGTGGAGGGCTCGATTTACGAAGTAAGGATAGTAGGGTTCCTAGCACGGATAGTCGGAATGAAGACAAAGCCCCTAGTCAGGAGGAGTTGGAGTTAAATAGAAAGGGGAAAAAAAGGGGTTTTAGAACTCAAATAAGGAAACATCTGGTCTGGCATCCCAAAGTCTTAGCAATGTGACTTTGCATGCAACACCTAATAAAGAGGACTTGGAAAATCCTGTGAAGGTATCCATGGTGGTGAATGAGAAAGAAGGCTCTGTGAAGATTAATATAGTCCCTATTGAGAAATTTCAGAGTAGTAAGGAAGTCGAGATAGATAATCAGTTGTGCATCACTAAGGAAACTTCGAACAAGGATTTGTATGGTTAAAATCACTCCTAGGGAGATGGTAAATCATTTGCAGATATAACTCCTTACTCCAACAACATATCAGTAGTTTCACCTACTTGCTTTAGCACCAGAACAGCTGATACACACACACTGAGCGAGATTGAAAAATAACATGAAGAGGAGAAGTTCGCCTATCGAGGATGAGGAGGATCAGTTACGGATTCACAAAGGTCATTTCAAAAAAAAAAAAAAGAATGAAAGGATTTGAAATGATCCCAGAATCACTCTACGATGATGATAAGAAAAGAAAAATATAAGCTGGGACACCTCAACATCCGAACAACTAGATCTTACGCTAGGCGATTAGTTGACTTTGGAGGAAGCACAAAAAGAGGAAGACCCTCTAAAAAGGCTCTTAGATCTAAGAGAACGGAGAGGGACATTACAGATGGCGTTCAACATCAGTTGAACCATCAGGAAATTCCAACCACCAATCATTCCAAATGAAGATTATTTCTTGGAACATCTGAGGCCTAAATGGAAACTCCAAGCAGAGAATCATCAAGGAATTACGGGATTCTAGTAATCCTAGTATTTTGATTCTGCAAGAAACTAAGATGAAAGCTAAGACCCTAGAAACTAATAAAAAGAGTTTCTGCTAGGATAACTCTGAAATGGCGGATGTTGACTCCCAGGGAGCTTCTGGAGGGCTAGCTACTCTTTGGGATAAAAGGCATTGTAATGGTACGGTTCTCAATGCTAGTATTAATCATCTTGCAATCAAATTTGTTGCTATTGAGAATAATGGTGAATGGATCCTTTCTAACATTTATGCCCCTAATACGGTTAGTGGTAGAAGGAAGCTTTGGGATGACCTTAAAACATTTAGAAACCAGCATTGTTCTGCTAACTGGCTTATTATGGGGGATTTCGATTCCCCATTAAACCCAGGTGAAAAGTATGGTGGTATCTCCAGCTTTTCTACTGGTATGGAGGATTTTGCTGATTTTATTGCTGAACATAACCTCTTAGATGTGGATCTTCATGGGAATAAATACACTTGGAATAATAGAAGGTTGGGAAAGGAGTTTATCCAGGTGAGATTGGATAGGGCACTAATTTCAGCAAGCTGGATTCTCAGTCAAGACTTCCACCTCTCTTCCTTGCCCAGAGTTGGATCGGATCACAATCCGATTGCTTTAAATTTTCTCAATTGGACTAAACCCACCAGAAGCTCATTCAAATTTGAAAAGATGTGGATGGAGCATGACAATATCTATGACAAGATAAAAGAATGGTGGGGATGGAATGGTGAAGGCACTGCTCAATTTAGATTGGTTCAAAAGCTCAAAAATGTCAAAAAGCAAGTCAAAATCTGGAATAAAAGTGTTTTTGGCAATGTGTTTGATAATAAAAAAGTTAAAACAAAAACTTCAGGATCTGGAAATAAAAATGGATACTATGGGGAGATCGGCTGAAGACGAAGTTAATGAAAAGAATATTCTTTCAGAGTTGCATATGATTTGCAGCAGAGAGGAATCTTTATGGAGACTTAAATCTAGAGCTATTTGGCTTAAAGAGGGAGACAGGAATACGAAGTTCTTTCATATGACCACTTTGAAGCACAGAGCCTGTAATAGGATCTTAGAAGTTTCTAAAAACAACGGAAATATCATAAAAGATCCCAATAGCATCAAGAAAGAAGTGCTTGATTTTTATAAAAAACTTCTTGAGGAGAGGAATATCATCAATTCTGAAGCTATTTCTTTTATGTTGGAGGCCATTCCCCAAGATAAAATTGAGGAACATAAATTTAGAAGTATCACCAAAGTGGTCATGCTTGAAGAGCTGCAAAAGGTTGTATTTGCTTTAGAGGGTGACAAGGCTCCTAGTCCGGATGGGTTCTCCATAAATTTTTCCAGAAATTTTGGGAAATCTGTTCGGAGGATCTTCTCAGAGCGGTGAATGAATTCTATAGAACGGGAAATCTTTTGAAAGAGCTTAATAACACTCACATTGTGTTGGCCCCAAAAAAATGGATGCTAAAGATTTCAAAGACTTCAGACCTATCAGCCTTGTGAATGCCATCTATAAATTTTTACCAAAATTATTACTACTAGGCTTGACTCATTATGAATGAACTTATCTCAAAAGGGTAGAGTGGCTTCATCAAAGGTAGGATTATACAAGACGGAGTGATTATGGTTCACGAGACCATACATTCTATGGAAAATAATAAAAAGGAAAATATGGTCCTCAAGCTTGATATGAATAAAGCTTTTGACAAGGTCTCTTGGGTTTTCCTTGACAAAGTCTTAACAAAATTTGGGTTTCAGGAAAAATTTAGAAGAATTATTAAGGCTTGTATCTCTACGGCCAGATTCTCAGTGGTAGTTAATGGTGAGCCTGTGGGTTTTTTCACTAGCAGCAGAGGACTTAGGCAAGGGGACCCTATCTCCCCCTTGCTCTTCATTCTTTTGGCTGACAGCCTTAGTAGAACAATTGGCAAAGTAGTTAATGATGGGCTTTTAAATGGCTCTAAGCCCACTTCCATCAGTCAAGTTGTCTCCCATCAGCAATTTGCGGACGACACTATCCTTCTTCTTCTGGCATCAGTCATTGAAGCCAAGGCTACCAAGGCTTTACTGCGGCTCTACGAATTTGCTTCTGGGCAAGAGATCAATTATGATAAAAGCTCCATCTTCTTTTTCAACACTCTGAAGAAAGGCAACTTAAAATTGCTAAAATTCTGGGTTGTAAAATAAGTGCGCTTCCAGCCACTTACTTGGGCCTTCCTCTCGGCACTAGGAAAGTCTCTTGCAAGGTGTGGGATGATTTATTGGAGAGATTCCAAAAAAAAATGGCTGGTTGGAAAGGAGCCATTTTATCTAGTGCTGGTAAGTGCCTGCTCATTAAAAGTACTCTTCAAAATCTGCCCATTTATGTCATGTCGCTCTACAAGATCCCCTCTTCCTTCAGAGATAAGATTGAAAGGATTCAGAAAAAAATTTTATGGCAAGGCATGGAAGAGAAGTTCAAATTTCACTTAGTGGCTTGGGATAAGGTTTGCACCCCAAAGTTTATGGGAGGTTTGGGTATAAAAGATATTGAGAAAATGAATGAGGCCCTCATTGCTAAAATGGGCTGGAGAATGTTGTCAGAAAAACAACCTGGATTGATTTAATCAAAGAAAAATACCTAAATCATCAAAGCTGTGTAACTCTTTCCTACAAGATGAGCACCTCCCCTATGGTTCCATTTTTTGGAATAATCTGGTTAAAAGCAGAAATTTCATAAAGCAGGGCGGTAAATGGAAAGTGGGGGATGGTAGGGACATAAACTTCTGGGAGGATAATTGGTTTAATGGAAATCTCATGGATAGATTTGGGATTGTTAAGGACAGTCTTATAAGCAAGTATGGCATTAAAATCAAGGACTATATTGAGGAAATGGTACGGCAAGAATTGGAAAAAACTTCTTTGTGGAGAGAAATGATCGATGATGCAAATTACTTCCTCCCTTCAAGATCAATTAGATCTTATTCCATTAAGTCAATTTGGATTCAAGGATGAGCTGGTATGGAATAATTCCAATGATGGGAATTACTCTGTCAAAAGCTGGATATAATAATTTCTTCCACGGTAGTCAAACGAGTTCAATTGGAATAAGATTTGGATGAGTGAATTAACTCCTAAAATAATTTTTCCTTTTTTGGCTATCAGAGGCAGGATTCTTACCACTGACAACCTGATGAGAAGAGGATTTATAATCCCTAATAGGTGTCATCTTTGTAAGAAAGATTATGAGGATATCAGCCACCTGTTCATACATTGTGAGTATGCTACCAGAATATGGAGTTTTGCCCTCTCTAAATTTGAAGCTCTCTGGGTGGTGCCGAAGGATCTTAATCAGCTATGGACTCAATGGAACCCACCCTTTAGGCATTGTGTTGTCAAAAGGATCTGGAAGCTGGTTATCCCTCATTTAATCTGGAGGATATGGAAGGATAGAAATGATATTATCTTTAGAAATAAGAAGCAAAACTATAAACTTAGTATTGGTAAAATTTCTAATGGTATCAAAGAGAACATTGCTAGATTTAAACCCCCCAAGAACAAGAGATATCCAGAGAATGAAGAATACATCTTATCCAATTGGCAGATTGGAAATGTCAATAGTCAGAGCAACCCCGGGAATAGCATTGATAGATCTTTGATTAAATGGCATCCTCCTGATTTTAATTGGTATAAGTTGAACTTTGATGGGGCCTCAGGGGAACCACAGGATTGTGGCGAGGGGAGGAGCGATACGGGATCATAAAGGTAATCGATTGCTTTGCGTATCTTTGGGAAAATGGGAATTCAAACTAATCATTTTGCGAAGCATTATCTGCTCTATGGGGCCTGAGAATTGCCCAGACTCAAAATATCCAGAACCTCATTATTGAAGGGGACTCCCTGAATATCATTAATCTCCTTAAACAGTGCTCATCTCCAAGTTGGAGCATCAAGGATTTTATCTCAGAGTCCATAAGTATTTGTCAAACATTCAATAACATCAGGATCATGCATACTTACCGGGAGGGTAATAAATTGGCAGATGCGCTGGCTAATTATGGCATTAATGTTAACCACACTGTTTGGGATAATAATAGCATCCCTAAGTAGCTTCAAAACAACATTCATGCGGATTTCTATACGCACAGCAATATCTTGAGCTGAGTTATGATTATTGGGTGTGGATCAGCATCAATAAAACTCCCACACGTGTTGACTTAAAAAATATGATTATGCAAATCATGTCAAATAATCAAGATAGTGTGAAGTATATGGGGAATTCCAAGTGGAGTTACATTGATTTGAAAATCGTGCATGCGGGCTGCACTGCGTCTGCTAAAAGTTGGATACAAGGCTCCACGGAAACCGAAGACAGTAGTAATGTGATTGATGACAGGGAGTGGGCTTTCAAAAAGACCATTATTCCCACATGTGATTTTCCATGAGGCTCGAGATCAGTGAGCACACGTGACCGTTGTGGGAAAAGCAACGGCTCTCATTTCCAACATTGTGCGGATTACAATGTAAAAAGTAGACTGGCTTTAGTGCTCACAAGGATTTGGGAATTTGTTGCAAACAGTTAAGCACAGTGAAGATGGGGGGTCCCCCTTGCCAAATTGAGCCTAGTGCGGACCCGGACTGGAAGGATAATATTGAGCTATGGAGCATTCTCAGCAAGGGTGGCATCACCAACTTCATGGAGAAGATTCAGGGGCATGATCAAAGCATCTCAGTGTGTTTTGCAAAGGATTGGAAGGAGCGGACTATGGAATATGGGGGACAGAAGATCTTGGTCAACGAGGAACTTATTGCTGAAGCGACCGGCCTTGGCTTGGAGGGCTACCATTTTTTTAACAAAAGGGTCGACAGAGATGTTGAAGAGAGGAGATTTGTGGAGGGATCTGAGAAGCTGATCTACGTTACAGTGGGCCTGCTTGTTAGCTCGATCCCTCGCCTTATGATGAGGTTACTCGCATGATGATACGGTTCATTTCCTTGGAAGGAAGGTTTGTCACTGTACCTGCTAAGCACCTTATCTTTCTTAACCACTTTCGTAGGAATCGCATGGTTTGTTTCCCCCATTACTTGCTGAACTCTCTTGAGTGCTCCATTTTGGAGTTTCAAAAGCATACCTAGGTGGTTCCTTTACACCAGGGGCTTATTTTGCTGCTGCATAAATGTTGTCTTCTTAAGTATCCTGGTCTCCCATCCTCTCCTAGCTCAGTTCCCCCTCTACCGGGTTCTGCTGCTGCTAGCCCCGTTTCTCCATTCTCTGCCCCATGCGCATTCTTTGTCACCCCCCTGCCGGCCATCAGGATTCTTCTTCCATTCCCCTCTGTTGCTCCCCCCCCCTTTGCCTCCACCTCGGCTAGACCGGTCACGGGGCTTCTAGAAAGCTTAACCTTGAGACTCTTGCTAGCATGTGGGAAGGGTCCTCATGAAAGTGAAATTGCACATGACCTCACGAATATTAGCGGTGCCGAGTCCCGGGATGTGTATATGGAAAGCTCTCAAAAAGGCTGGAAGCCTTAGAGGCTGATATGAAACTATTGAAGGATGAGGTTAAGAACTTGGAAAAATAGAAAGGTAAGAGGAAGAAGGAGGAGGAGGTGGATATTGATAACTGACAGATTGATGATATCTATAAGAAGCTGAACTCCTTAGACTCCCGTCTAGGAAGGAAGGCCAAAACTCGTCATGATTACAATATGGCCATCTTTAGAGTGATTGAGGAGTTCATTGAGCAACATGTCAAAAGTGTCTCCAATCTCGGCGAGAGTTAGCAACACTTTGGGGTAATGATAAGGAAAGTAAAAGGACCATTGATCGGTGGATAAGGCCATGCGCCCACATGACAACTTTGGGTATGTTCAAATCCTAGAAGAATATCAAGACCAACATCGAAAAAGCTGCCAAGAAGTAGTTGTAGATGCTTTAGTTGTTCTTGTTTGTTCTTTTTTGTTTGTTTTTTGCGGTCTCTCTCTTGCTTTTTTGCAGTGTTTTTGTTGTTTTATCTTGTTTGGGTAGCTATTTTTTTACTTTGGCTACTTTGGGGCGATACTTTTTAATTTCATTCCATCGGCTCCTGGCCATCTTTTGTACTCAAGGGTATAGTCCCTTTCGAAAAACTATTTGCCAATAATAATAATAATAATAATAAAACACCACGAGTTCCCAAAATTCCAAATGAAGTCTTTAAAATCCATAGATAATATTATCAAGGTGAGGAGCTCAAGAAGACTAATAATGGCGACCATATAACTTTGAAAATGCTAAAGAATCGAGCTCTAGGTGACAAATTAATGGCGTTGAGAAAAACATTGGCTAGAGCTTTGTCAAGGACCGAAGATGAAAAAATGAAATGAGTTAGGTTTGAGTTTTCTTTAGCTCACCCGGATAACCTCCCGATTAGCCTAACTCGCTAGGAGTTAAAATCTACATAAAATATCGATTCAAGACAAGATAAAATTGTTCAAAGGCTAACTCCCAGCTAACCACCATGATCAAAATAGGTCAGAAAATCAACGTTCTAGTTTTTCATGGTACAAACATTGATGGTCATGATAAAATTCACCACCATTCAATGCAAACCCATATAAAATGTAAATATAGTTTAAATTATTGGCGGTGAGGATCAATCGTGTACAAAGATCGATGGTTGAGATAAATTTCCAATTTGTGTGTAAACCATTATAGTTGTAATGCCACTAATAAATGAATCTTTGAGGCGAGTCATCATGGGAGGGGACCAGTCCTAATAATTTAAATATCATTGCATTGACCTTACTAAGGTCTAAGTATTATGATACCTCAAAATATGCAAAATACCAACACCATTATAAGGCATGTTGATAAATAAAAATCATTCCAACATAATTGAAAATGGGGCTGACCACTCTAATGATTGATTACTATTAATCAATAATTTGAAGATTCATATGATGACCTGAAACTATATCCCATGTTAATATACAACATGGAGGTGAATAATTACCTTAACTTTGCAAAAATGCCTTTTGCCAAGTATGTACATGTCATAGTGAGATAAGACAAAGAAGAATGCATGCATAGAGGGTCAACATCGAGCATACATGATTAAATAATGGAAGCCTAATTACCTTATTTCACATAAAATAAGAGTATTTTTTCACTCATGTGCTCACTGTGTGGTCCCCACAAGAGTAAAATGTTTCATGTCTTCACAAGAGTACAAAACATAGATGAAGACAAAATTTCCTTTTTGCAATGTGGGTGAACATGCAAGTGTCACATCAATGAATTAAATATGATTATTTTATCATCACCTAGAAGAAAAAGTAAATAGTTGCATGCACATTAGAGAAGGATTGCAAACCAAGCAAAGTCTTAAATTAGCTAATGTATTCACCTAAATTATTTATTATAGAACAATCAAATGCACTTTGACTAAAGTGTATTTTTGGATCTAGGGCTATTATTGCCTCATTAAAAGCTGTATATTTATTTTATTCCTTTATTTATTCATGATAAAGGCTAAAACTAGCATGCTTGGGTGATTTTAGGGTGAAGCCTATTTTTAGGAGGGGTGGGTGAATTATTTTTCCTATAGATTGTGTGTATTGGCAAGGCACAAAGAGGAATTTTTGGATGTAGGAGCGTTGAAGCATTTTTTTGCTAGTTTTTCTTGTTGGTACCCAAATTGATTCTCCTTTAGAAGTGAGTAACATCATAGGTTTAGCAATAAGATTAGATACATATAGATCATGATGAATTGTTTTGTAGTCGGGGATGGGATCTAGCGGCACTTAATCACTCGGATGTGGAGAAATGGATAGCACCCTCAAGAGGATTTGATCTATCCTCACTATTTTAGGTTGTGCCTTTCAACAAAGGTAAGAGAACCGTTTTGTAGCCTCGTTGTTTATGGAGGAGATGGATATATCCTTCCTAATGAAGTTCATTAAGGAGACCTTGAAGAAAACATGATCAATGAAACAAAATCTAACTCTCGCGAGTTGTCACTTTAGATAGTGGAGATATTCTCTAAGAAAGGTTTAGGCTAATAAAGACATTTGGAATCCTGATTGTTTCTGCATGTGTTGGTAGTAAAATTTGTGCATTTGTATACACACATGAAAAACAGGGGTAGTATGGGTAGGATTAGTTGTTTTGAGTGAATTTGGTGGGAGGTGAAGCAAGATAAAGTTGATTATACCTAATCTTTGAGAAATTTTGTAAAATGGAAAACTAAACCAACGAGAATGCCACAAAGTAGCTAAAATGTTTCTTTAACCACAATATGTGCTTTAATGGAGGCCCATATTAGCACTTTTTCATACAACCTATGAGATTCTAACATGAAGGCTTGAGTTGGAAGACCCAAAAACCATCAAGATCTGAGCCAAATCATGCCTGAGGTACACCCAGAGGCTTACAGACAATCTCTGTCAACAAATGAGAGAAAAGTGATTTTAAATTATTTATTTCACTCCCAGATGAAAGCTCTTCTGAGAAATGAAATTTCAGATGCCACTAAACTATCACAAGGATTGATACTTGTGTGAGTGAGACAAATTTTGACATAAGATTGCAACAAGAACAAGAACAACTATTTGTAGTCATTAAGAAGTAAAGCCACACATTTTGTATAAGATCCACACATAATAACTCGAGCTTGATTAAATTTATCAGCAGGGGAAGTTTATAGAACAATCTTAGATCTTGTCAATGGTTGTACACTCGCAACCACCTTGACATGATAAAATTCAATACAAAAAAAGATATCCGGGATTCTCAATTAGCTTCTTAAAAGGATGGGCTTTATCAAGCCTTTTTTCTATTAGGAAAATCAGTCCTGACGCTTGACACTCCAACCATTTGCATGATAAATTTGTGCCATTTGTAAAATTTACGATAGAGCTTTTTGCCCCTAAAAATCTAGACATTGAGTGCCACCAGTGCTTGTCATGATTAGGATCGTGATTCCCGAGAATCGGATTTGTAAAAGTTATCAGTGCTCGGGGGTAGATCTCTTCAAAAATATCCTGCATTTAACTCCTTCCTCTAACAAATCACTCTTCCTTCTATTCGCCAACCAATTTTGACCCTAATCTGTCAAATTTGGTTCCATGCGTGCTCGGGAGAAGAAAAATGGAATATCAAATCGAGGCTTCAAAATGATTTGGTGGGGCACGCTTCCATTTTATAATTTTACTCCATTTTTCCAAAATGGAAAAAAATTCAACTTACCTCCGAAGGCCCGCACCTCCACCATTAGTTTTGCCACGTGTCCTCCTGCAAGGGGGTCAAATTAAGACTTTTTCCTTGTCACTTAAAATTTGCTTTAATCAAAGCACTGGAGGGCGCGGGGTAGGTTCAATTTTTTTGCCAAAGTAGCCAAAAGAATAAGTTGAAAAAAACCTCTGCGCCCATTCAATTAGAAGAAGCCATGTAAGCATCAAAAGAACTAATCGAAATTAAAAAGCGAAGCTACGGGACCAAATTTGCCTTTTTACCAAAAAAGTAAAAAGAGATAAGTTAAAGCATTTTCTTGTCATCCCTTGACCAACCAAAAGAATTAGTGTGACCGTTGAATGCTTTGAGGAATAATTTTGACATGAAAAATACACCCATCGACTATCAAAAACACAGGAAAATCACCATTCATGCCTAAAACCCAATTTTTTTGCTAAGGACGAGAATTTTTCAAAATAGAACCAATTGAATCATGGTTCCAAGCATATTTTACCATGGGTTTGGATTTTCAAAGGCATACAAATTTAAATTGAACATTCTCGAGCTTCCATGGTTGGGGAAAGATAGGGAAAATAGAAAAGCCCGTGGATTTTGAAGAAATTAGGGAAAAACAGGGCAAAATCGGAGACTCTTTTAAGGAGGGACATGACAATGGATTCTGCAAATAATTCAAAGAATTTCAAATGAAGGTAGAAGCTTTCAGAACACCCACATCGAGAGATAAAATATTTTAGAACACGTAGATCAGAGGAAAATAATGGCAAATGGGGCAAAACAAATCTGAGCATCAACATCGGCTCCGACTCGGGGATGGGCACTCCCTACGAGTGCCATAAGAAAAAAGTTAGACCAAGTGCCAAAATATCCATTGGGCAAAGGATTCATCTGCAGAGCACAAAACCAGGGCTGTCTCCCAAAAATGAAAAGAGAAACCAGCAAAAATAGGCCACTGGGAGCCAGAACGAACAAGGACATGAAAGATAGAAAACAAACCAACAAACTATACACTGTACAGATGATGTTCACCTTGGTTATGGGGAATCAATCCAAGAAATGCTTCAAATGCCTGCCATTAACAAGAAATTTGAGAAATTCTCCATCCAAATCCTTCAAGAAGAAGGTATGCTCACCAATTTGAATATCTATGGAGTAAGGGCCCATCCATAGTGCATCAAATTTACCATGCTTTCCCTTATCTTCATGCCTGCTATCCCATAGCAGCACGAGATCTCCAACATTGAAATCTCTTGGGGTGACCTTCTTGTCAAACAACTTCTTTAGCTTCTCTCTAAACTTTACATGCCTTTGGTGGGATGCCCTCCTTTCTTCATCAAGCTCAACAATCTGGTTAATGCGGGTATCATATGGACTTACCTCTTGATCTTCCAATTTTTACATGAACAAATATGAGGATAATTGCATATACAGGGGCAGCAGGGCTTGGGTTCCATACAACAGCTCAAATGAGCTCTTTCCAGTGGCTCTTTTAACATTAATGTGGTTTTCCTAGATAGAAAACTTCAACTGCTCACCCCATTTTCTCTTGTTCAGCTCCAAGGTTATTCTGATAATCTTCAACAATTTTTTATTACTGGACTCAGCTTATCCATTTCCTTGGGTATTGTAATTAGATGCATATGTCAAATTGATCCCATATTCTTTATACATGTCCACCAAAGCTTTAGCTTGAAATATCATGGCATTGTCAGCAACAATCTTGACTAACACCCCAAACTTACAAATGATATGGTTCAACAGAAAATCCATGACAATTTGGTGTGTTGATATTTTGGTGGGGATTGCCTCCACCCACTTGGTGAAGTAATATGGCTACTAGAATTCACTTATGGCCAGCACTTGACGGATCTGAAATGTCACCAATGAAATCCATTCATGATTGCTTTAACGGAGCTTCAATTGATACAGCTCTGAGGAAGGGAGCTTGAGAATTTTAGTCTTCCATAGAAGCACTTGACAACTCTCACGTCTTCTAACCAAAATAGTTGTATCCTTGAAGAGGGTTGGCCACCAATAACTAGCCCTCAAGATCTTGTGTCCTGTGACTCTTCCAAAAAAATTCCCCCACAAACTCCTCTATGGAGATCAGCAATTATCTTGGGGCTTCATCTTCGGTAATGCACCATAAAAGGACTCCATGAGGGTTCTTCCAAGTTAACCCATAATCAGTAATGACATATTTCTAGGAAGCCAAATTAAGGGTCCTTTTCTGGTTCTTACTTAAATACTTATGGTAGTATAAATGTTTGAGATAAAAAATCACATCCTTATACCACTCAAAACTCATCAATTTTTCAAAAACATCTACCCTACCTTCTTCTACCTCATTTACCTCAATAGTTTGCAAGTTTCTCTCAGCCATAAGCTTAGCCAAGCCCAAACCTCTCATTAGCTTCGTGGTTTGGATATCCATGTCATATTCTTGCAAATTGTTCACCCATTTGCATCTTTTTCTTGAGACTTCCATCTCTGATAAGATTCCTTTCACCATGGTGTGGGGAACATAAGCAACAATCTTAGAACTCAAAATGTAGGGCATGAAAACATTTGTTGCTTTTACCAAGGAAAATTCTTGTTTCTCCATAATAGTGTATTCTCAGCTCACCCCCTGTAATGCCTTACTGAAAAAGGCAATTGGCCTCTCAGCCCCTTCATCATCCTTCTGCAGTAGGACATAAGCAATAGTGTTCTTTGAAGCAAAAGAGAACAATTGAAAGGGCTTCTTATAGTTTGGAGATGCTAGAAAAGTTGCATGCTTTAGTGCATCTTTAATCCCATTGAAAGCTTGGATGGAAGCCTCCTCCCATTTTATGGACTGGTCCCTTTTTAGCATGGAAGTGATTGGAATGGTCAACTCAGTAAAGTTTTATATGAATCTCCTGATGAAGTTTATCTACCCAAAGAAAGACTGAATCCCTTTCTTGGTCCTTGGAATTGGGACCTTGCTGATGGCCTCTACCCTTTCTGGATCAATCATCACCCCTTCTTATGACATGATGTGGCCAAGAAGTTTTACCTTCTGCACTCCATCTTTAGATTGAGTGAGATGCCATATTCTCTACATCTTATCAACATCTTCTCCAAGTGTAGCAGGTGATCACTTCTCTTCCTAGAAAATACAATTACATCATCTTGATACATTGTAATAAACTCATTGATGTAACTAGAAAAAGAAACATCCACTACTCTTTGAAAGGTGGTTCCAACATTCCTCAAGTGAAGGGCATATGGTGCTTCTTTAGATTGAGTGAGATGCCATATTCTCTACATCTTATCAACATCTTCTCCAAGTGCAGCAAGTGATCACTTATCTTCCTAGAAAATACAATTACATCATCTTGATACATTGTAATAAACTCATTGATGTAACCAGAAAAAGAAACATCCATTACTCTTTGAAAGGTGGCTCCAACATTCATCAAACCGAAGGGCATCCTAACATACACATACGTCCCCCAAGGAGTAGTAAAGGATATCTTGATCCTTTCTGATTCCTTCACCACAACTTGGTTATAACCAGAGAAACCATCTAGGGTGGAGATGAATTGAGAACAGTCACTAGATACAAAATGTTTTCCATGTTTGGTAAAGGACAATTATCCTTCATTGATCCTTTGTTTATATTTATGAAATCCACACACGGCTGATGTCACCATTATTCTTTCTAAGCTGATCTTGGGTTCACAACCCAAGAAGAATACCTTGTGGGCTGAATAATCCCTCCATCCCTCAATTTCTTGAGTTCTTCTTACATCTTAATAGATAGGAGTGGATTGATTGGCCTCTTCTTCTACCTGAAAGGATTTTCATTAGACTCCAAGGGAATCTCATGTTGAAAAAGATCCTGTGTATGCCTTTAGCTCGAGAATAAGTCTAGGCCATGCAATCCGATACTTTTTCAACAATTGGTCGTATGACTACTTCTTCTCCTTACTTGAGATTCTTTGCATAACCAAATCTTCCTTGGCTTCTCCTTTGTACCAATATCATGCTCCTCAATATCTTTCGAGGCTTCCATATGTCTATTAATAATGTAATCAACATTATCAAAATTTTATTCAAGCGCAACCATCCCTTGAGGAATGATATTGATCTTTAGTTGGATGATGCCCTTGCCAAACAAGGTTTCCTTCCCCTCTATGGCACATACCATTGGCTCCAAATCAATGCATTGATCAACAAAATCTCCCTTGTTCTGCATAAATCTTCTTATCTTGAGCATCATTATCAAATACGTGCCAGTGTTTAATGTTGTCTAGGGACAGAGGGTCTTGTAAATATTTTCACATCATATTCACAATATAGGGACACTACACAATTTTCAAAATGAGACCCCAACACTACAATTTTTTCTTCCAAGTCATTGAATTTCCTATCATGATGCAAAATGTTGAATGAATCAAACATATAAATGACATCCCAAACTACATGCTTGTATTGTTTCATTCACTGATTCTTTGTGGCATACGGTTTTTGACTTGTTTTACAATTAATTACGAGTCTCCTTGACAATGAGCGTCTTTGACACCATAATTTGAAAAAATTCTTAAACCCAACAATAGTGCCTCATACTTAGCAATGTTGTTAGTGCACTCAAAGTTGAGTTTGAAGGAAAAAGAAAATTTTTCCTAACCTGGAGAAAGCAGAACAACACCAACACCATTCCTAAACTTGGAGCAAGATCGATCAAAAAATAGAGTCCAAGGAAATCTTGTTTGTTCAATGCATTTACATTCTTCAATCTTGTGTTCATTTTCATCAAAGCAAATCCTACAAAGTTATCTACTTCAACACTTGTGTATAGAAATTCATAAGATGCATTGTTGGGATCCTCAATAAGGTGCAACATCTTCTTTTCCCCATACAAATTGACAAGGCTGCCCTCAATTGGGATGGTGGCATAGGACATATCCATTTGAACACTCCCACCAACATTTGCAGCCCATTTTCTAGATAACAACATACCCGACTTGGTGGGTAATCAACAATAACTATATCAAGCTTCAAGTCCCTACATGGATAAGTAGCAAGTTGCACCGTGCTTAGAACCTTCAAACATCCTACCATTGGCACCTCTTTGGAATCCATGGTAGTGCACTTCCCATATGTTATTGTTACTTTGATATTCAGCTCGTTCATGACTTATAGAGGCATGACATTACATGAAACTCCTGAGTCAAACATGCAATTGTGGAGTAATCTTTCTTTAATGATCGAGTAGTGAATAATGGATCGATATTCAAGCGAGAATATACCAAGGATGTTCCCAAACAAACCTCAGGTGCTTCATCTAGCTCTTATAATGTTGGCGGTGCTTCTAGTTCTTCAATGATAGGAGGAGTCAACATAATGTTTATGTTTCTACCTAGGGAAGTCTTCTCCTCTTTCAGCCCCAAATACTCAAGAGCCCGTTTTTGTGCTCGGGAATCCTAAGAAACTTAACAATTGGGCTGAGATCTTGATTTGACTCAAGCCTTGGGCAATATGATAAGGGACATACTTTGGTAAGGTGATATTAGAAGGGAGGTTGACATACTCATTAGATGGCATAGGATTTTTGACACTTGGTCGTGAGGAGGGTATGATTTTTGTTTGGGATAACGGGGCCCTTAGCAGATGGATCTCTCTTAGGAGCCTCTTTAGGAATATTGGAGAGTAATGGAGCTTTTGGATTTTCTTGAGGCCATGTACCTTTAACAATCCTACTTCTTGTGTTATACTTCTCTTGAGCCATAACAACATTCATCAACAACGGCATGTCCTCCTCAGATGGGATTCCTCCATCATACTTCTTTATCATTAAAGATCTCAAATATTCAAATTCATTATTGGGAAATTCAAAAGCTTGTACAATATCTATTTCTAAAATATGAGAGGGAGGAAGAATGGGTACCCGATGGATGCAATCCCAAAAATCAGCAGCAGTTCTAGCACTTATTACTTAGTGGAAGTTTCCCTTGTTGTGAGCTTGTGGAGCAACCCATCATGCAAACATCATCATCATTATCATCACAAGATTCTTCTTCTTCCTGCTAATCTCCTTCACAAGGAGCATGGGGCATGAAACATCTATCACACCAATCAATGACATCTGTCTCGTCCATAGAAAAACTCTGGAAGCCAAAGCATCGAGGCACCATTTTGTTTTCCCTACCTTGGGGATGCCAATTTCCAAATCGAATATATCCCTTGCCTCTATCATTAGATCTTTGAAGATTTGTGAACTTGTCGTGTCCTTGTTGCTTGTGTTAACCTTGTGAGCTCTACCCAATTCCTTTCTCAGCTCGGGCTACTTTGTAGGAAATTTCTTTGACAGCCCCTACCAAAGTCTTCATGATTTCTTCCAAATTAGTAGCCTTGCTTATGCGAGGTTTTTTGGGTTAATTATTTTTACCCCTCCCTTTCGGAGGCTTCCCAATTTCCTTGATGTTATTCTCAATTTGTAGGGCCATGGTGAATGCCTACCTCAAATTAGTAGGGTTTTTGTCCCTCAAGTAGTAAGTAAC
This sequence comes from Taxus wallichiana var. yunnanensis, assembly GCA_018340775.1. NCBI lineage: Eukaryota > Viridiplantae > Streptophyta > Pinopsida > Cupressales > Taxaceae > Taxus > Taxus wallichiana. The sequence continues at coordinate 214,059,511 of CM031240.1, forward strand.
TTTTTTATCAAATGCATCTGAATATTTGATCAAACATGATTCATCACATGGAATTATCCTAACAGAAAATCTCCTCAAGGTCTTATTAAACATTGTGTTGAAATCATGTACTGACTCATTAGGATTCTTTTTGATATTTTCAAATTCTGTCAAAAGAAACCTAGGGTCAGTTCTATCACCATACTACAATCTAAATGCATTGCTCATCTCTATCCAAGAATCAATGGAATTATCTGGAAAATCTTTATACCAGTCCCTTGCATCCTCTTCCAAAGTATGGATAAATAGTTTGATATATACATCTTCATGTTCAATCTCAAATTCTTCCATCATATTGATAAAAATCTTTAGATGTTGATCACCAGTTATAACGTTGTTTCCTTGGAGCTTAGACAAACTTTCCTTACTTCTTAGGGAACTAAATTTGGATAACCACCATCCCTACAAAATTATAGGTCCAAAGGTATTTACAACAAATGGAGGTTTGGGTGGAGGTAGGGCCATGTTGTTTTAAGGAGGTGACCCCGGAGGGGTGAAAAATTGATAATGGGTAGAGGGTCTTTGAAACATAATGATATAAATTTTAGAATGGATACCCATGAAAGGCCTTGCTTCTTAGAAATCGCTATCAACTTCTTCCAAGATAGGGGAAAAATGAGAAGAAAACATTTCAAAATCAAATGTAGGCCCCTCTTCAGTTGGAGAATTCAATTCCATAAAGAGGATACCGATTGAGAATCATTTGAGTTTGAGTCTTGATGATAGGCGGATCACTTTCATCAATGGAGATCCCTTTTCTTGTATACTAATCTCCAACAACTCTCCAGGATTTTATTCCTTCTAATTTTGTTTTTCCTAGCTTTGAAAATAATGTCCTACTAGGATCCCTAACAAAGAAAGATATTCTTCCTTCCCGACTTCACAAAGGTTAGCAACAAGTTTCACTTGACATAGGTCAAGACACTGGTACTTATCAAGAATCAGATCAATAGGGAGTCTCCACTAAGGACTTCCACCTTAGTTATGAAAATACACTAAATATGATTTTTCAAATGTCTCATTAGCACTAGAAACTAGAAATGGAAAGATCTCACTTTTCTTCACTCAGATTTATCAATGAAAACTGGTGCATTAGGTGTATGAACTGAAAGAACTGTGCATAGCACATAGAGCATATAAGAAGTGTTTACCAGGGTCTGAATATGAACTGCACTCACAATCTCCCCAGCAGTGGTGCTAGTAAGGTGTTGTTGATGGGATAAATGGATATGAACATGCAATAAATCAACAAATCGGTCCCAAAGAAAGGAAATCTTTCCCCAAAAATAGTGCCAATAAGGTGTTGTTGACGGGCCAAATGGATACAAACATGCAATAAATCAACAAATTGGTCCCGGAAATGGCGCCAATAAGGTGTTGGTACCTAAATTGATTCTCCTTCAAAACCTGAGCAACATCATAGGTTTAGAAGGAAGCTTAGAGACAGATAGATTATAATGATTTGTTTTGTGGCTAGGGATGGGATCTAAGCGGCCCTTAATCACTCGGATGTGGAGAAATGGATAGCAACCATAAGAGTATTTGATCTATCCTCACTATTTTAGGTTGTGCCTTTCAACCAAGGTAAGAGAACCCTTTTGTAGCCTATTATTTATCGAGGATATGGATATATCCTTCCTAATGAAGTTATTAAGGATACCTTGAATTAAATATGATCAATGCAACAAAATCTAACTCTCACAAGTTGTCACTCTAGATAGTGGAGATATTCTCTAGGAAAGGTTCGGGATATTAAAGACATTTGGAATCCTAATTGTTTCGCATGTTTTGATAATAAAATTTGTGCATTTGTATATGCACATGAAAAACAGGGTTATTATGGGTAGGATTAGTTGTTTTGAGTGAATTTGATGGGAGGTGAAGTAGGATAAAGTTGATTATACCTAATCTTTGAGAAATTTAATATGATCATACCTAAAGTTGATTAGAGCTTGATTATACCTAAAGTTAATATGATCAAATTCAATATAAAAGAGATATCTAGGCTTCTCAATCAAATTCTCAAAAAGGATGGGCTTTGTCAAGCCTTTTTCTATTAGGAAAATAAGTCACGATACATGACACACCAACCGTTTACATGATAAATTTGTGCTAGTTATAACATTTACAACAAAGCCTTTTCCCCACAAAAATATAGACATTGAGTGCCACCATTGCTAGTCATGATCATGATCATGATTCCCAGAATCAGATCTACAAAAATTCATCGGGTGCTCAGGGGGGTTGATCTCTTTGAAAACATCCCACATTCAACTCCTTCCTCTAACAAATCACTCTTCCTTCTATTCACCAACCACTTGACCCTAATCGTGAAATCTGGTCCTTATGTGCTCGAGAGAAGAAAATGGAAATTCAGATCGAGTCGATAATTAGACCATTTTAATGGTGAAAGACATCTCTAGTTCTTCGTCACCAAAATTAAATATCAAAATTTACTCCCCTCCCTATTTGGCGTGTAAGAAATACTAAGAAATCATGAAGAATCACACTTCTAAGAGTGTTTCATTAAAAATGGGGGAAATAAGATTGAGACTCTAAGCGCCATTGATTTGTACTTTGAATTTGGGCCATCCACATGGAAGATTGAATTTTAAAAAAGGTTCGAGGGTTCCTTTAAATTTTTACAACCTTTTGAAAAAATGGGAAAATTTCTATTTTTCTCCACACCTCGGACCTTGAGAAATGAGCCTGACACATGTTCTGAGGTGGGTCCTAAAGGAATCGTGGCCAAATTATGATATTTCACCTCCCTTTTGGAAAAGGGAAAAATTTCCAAGTTTCCCCCATATCTCTGCCCTTCCACTTTTAGTCTCTGATGTGGGTCCCAATGGAAATATGCTTCCTTCTTTGCTTTTAACTCCTTTCTCCACAAAAAGGAAAATTTTCCAAATTCCACAGGATTCTCGCACCTCTTCCTTTGACAGGGGAAAAACATTGACTATCCTCTATCGGTTCTACAAACCATCTTGATGTTTTAATCCTTACGGTAGTAAGAAGCAAAAAATCCAAGGTGCCACTGATGGTCCGCTTCCCTGGCCTTTGAATTTTCAAAGCCAACTTTGGGCTCCTTTTTGTTGGGCTTGTGAGCCATTTTGATATTTTAATCCTTTTGATGTCAAGAGGCAAAAATCCAATTTACCTCCGATGGTTTGCTTCCCGCCCCTTTTACTTTTCAAACTACCATATGTCACAATGGCACATCTTGAGATGATCCCAAAAATTTGAGACCTTGAATGAGCGCGGGCTCGCCACGTGTCGTTATGGTGCAACTTAAAAAAACCTTAAGGCTTCAAAATGATTTGGCGGGGGTGCGCTTCCATTTTAGAATTTTACTCCATTTTAGAATTTTACTCTATTTTACCAAAAGGGAAAAAAATTCAACTTACCTCTGAAGGCCCACATCTCCACCATTAGCTTTGCCACGTGTCCTCCTGCAGGTCAAAGTAAGACTTTTTCCCTGCCACTTAAAATTTTCTTTAATCCAAAGCCTAGCGGGGCTGCAGGTCAGTTTCACACTCTTTACCAAAGTAGCCAAAATAACAAGTTGAAAAAACAAACTCTCTGTACCCCATCCAATTAGAAGAAGCCACGTAAGCATCAAAAGAACCAATCAGAATTGAGCGGAGCTACGGGACCAAATTTACCTTTTTGCCAAAAAAGTAAAAAGTGATAAGTTAAAGCATTTTCTCATCATAACCTAACCAACCAAAAGAAACCGCATGACCACTGAACACCGAGGGATAATTTTGATAGGAAAAATACACCCGTCAAATCGTCAAAAACATAGAAAAATCACCATTCATGCCCAGAACCCAATTTTTTCGCTAAGGATGAGAATTTTTCAAAATAAAACCAATTGAATCATGGTTCCAAGCATCTTCAACCATGGGTTTGGATTTTAAAGGCATACAAATGTAAATTGATCATTCTCAAGCTTCCATGGTCAGGGGAAAGATAGGGAAAATGGAAAAGCCCGTGGATTTTGAAGAAATTAGGGCAAAAATAGGAAAACTCGAGAGAATCCTTCGAGAGACATGAAAATGGATTCTGTAAACAATTCGAAGCATTTCTAATGAAGGTATAAGCTTTCATAACACCCACATCGAGAGACAAAACATTTTAGAACACACATATCAGAGGAAAATAATGACAAATGGGGCGAAACAAATTTGAGCACAAACATTTCCCTTGAATGAGAACTAGTTATTGCCTTTCCAATTATTTACAGTGGTGTGTATATTTCTATTAGCTCTTTTGAATGTTAATTCCCCAAATTAATTATCTTACGTTGATGTAAATTTGGTGTTTTATGCATAGTCTTAGTGTGCATGTTAGCTTGTTGTGTTGTTGTAATTTATCCCTCAAAACATAAGTGTTTACCTTAGGATCAAGATAAAACCCATTGGTTTGTGCTCCTGTAATTTATTCTCAATAAATTATGCATGTAATCAGTCAAATATCTCAATAATTTTGGTGTATCACCCCATTTTAATTTCAGTTACAACCATCTTTTAACCCTTAAAACTCAAAAAAATAGTTTAGGATACATCAATAAGGAACCGACCTTGTAATCCCAGAGACTCACCTCAACATAGGGATACCCACATCCTTGAGGTGTTTCCATTGTATCTGTAGAAGTGAGGGAAGAGAAATATTAGAACCCCTACTATTATCCCTCAACTAGGGTGCACTTCTGAGAGATAACGGAACCACTACCTATGGTAGGGTCCTTATGTTGTCTCACAACATCATCAAAATCTGTATCACCTTCATATAATTCCTTAACTACCTCAAACCCTACTACTTCATTTTCCATTTTTGTCATTAGTGTTACACACCTACTCCAGACATTAACAACTTGATTCTACTTACCTGACTTATGATTTAAGACAAAAGCATATTCTTGAAAAAAATAAACCCATTTTGTATGCCTATTATTTAGTTTCTTCTGTGTGTTTACATAATTCAAGGCTTAATGGTTAGTGAAGTAAAAATTCCTTAGCTACCAAGTAATGTCTCTAGTTCTTTAATGTCTGCACAATAGCTTAAAATTCCACACAATAAGTAGAATATTTCCTCCTAAATTTATTGAGCTTTTAACTAAAGAATGCCACAATTCTTTCTTCTTAACTCAGACAACTCGATCCCGACATGTGAGGCATCATAGTCAACCTCGAAGACCTTGCTAAAATATAGAAATACCAAAACATGTGCTTTTGACACTTTCTTCTTCAACAATTCAAAACTATTTGTTGCTTCCTTGGTCCATACAAACTCCCTCCCCTTCTACACACCTTTGTTATGGATGCAAAAATGGTGTTGAAATTCCTTATGAACTTCCTATAAAATTTTTCAAATATATGAAAAATATGAATATATGTCACATTCCTTGGAATAGGCCATTCCAAAATTTCCTTTACATTTTTCCTCATCCATCCTCTGATATGAAAAACCCCAAAAATAAGACTCTTTTGAAGAAATCTACACTTCTTTAAGTTTACATATAGACTCTCTTTACATAACAAGTCTAACACCAATTTGATATGTAACAAGTGTTTTCCACCGTATTATTGAATATCAGAATATCATCAGAAAATACAATGAAAAAAATACCATTTTATTCTTGGAGTACTCTATTCACCAGCCTCATGAATGTACTGGGTGCATTAGATAGCCCAAATGACATCACCATCCGGTCGACAATCCATATTCTATTTTGAAAGTTGTTTTCAATTCATCCGCTTCATGGATTCGTATCTTGTATTAACCTCTCCACAGTCAATCTTGGTAAGTTATTGGGCTCATGCTAGCACATCCATAATATAATCCAATCTTGGAATTGGGAACCAAAGCTTAATTGTGAAATTAATTATGGCCTGCTATCTTCACACATTTGCAGTCTTCATCTTTTTAGGAGTCAATAACACTTGAGTTGCACATGGATTCATGCTTTCTCTCACTTACCATTTATGGATTAGATTTGTTAGTTTTCTATTCAAATCTTCACTCTATGTCAGAATCATTTGATAGGCTTCATAGTTTAGAAGTTTCAATCCTAGGATAAAGTAAATATGGTGTTTTATATCCCTCTTCGGAGATAACCCATTTAGTAGCTCATCTAGTATGACATCTTTGTATTATTTTAGTACCTTTACCACAAAAATGGGTATATTAAAGTCCTCTATTTCTACCTCCTTTGGCATCACTGCATAACACCATCCAACTTCTTCCATTTCGTAATAAACTCTTTTCTAGCTAATAAGCCCTCACTCTTCTCTTCTTCCTTGAAGGGTAACAAGACCACCTTTACACCATCCTTCCCAAAAGTGTATTTATTTTTTCATCCATCATGTGTAACCTTTCTATCATATTTCTAAGGCCTCCTTAGTAATATAGAGCATGCATCCATAGGGAGAACATCACACCACACCTCATCCTTGTAGGTATTCCAAATCAAAAAATTATAAGGCATCTTTTATTTATGGTTACCTCATTCCCTTTTTTGAACCATGATATATGATAGGGATATGGGTGCTTCTCAAATTTTAGATTGAGTTGATCAACCATCACATTTGAAACCATATTTCCAAAACTACCACGATCAATAATGATTTTACATACCTTTCCTCTAGAGGTGCATATTGTTCGAAATATATTTTTCGCAGCCATGAATCTGCATGAAAAACATCCTATTCTTTACCCTTCCTTGTGGAAATCATCATCCTCCTTATCATAATGGTTTCATTAAAGTCTGCAACAACCTCCATTTCTTCTTCCTCTTTAGCTTTAACTATATTTACTCATGGTTATTCTCCTTTCCATCTACCCCTGTGTAGGATAGTACGAAACTCAAAATATCTATGCCTCTCTTCACCACAATTGTAACGTGTATATTTTCTTTGGGGGATATTCCATCCCCTTCCTCCATTATAACATATTCCCCTTTGAAACCCCATACCTATTTGGTAGCTACCACAAATTTGACGAGAATCTTCACCCCCTTCAAAGACTAGGGGATTCATCTTTTGTAGATTCAAATCTACCTTTTCCTCTCATTGGAGATAATGATGTCCCTTTCTTCATACCTCTTCTAAAAGTATTCCTCTTTTTCTTTTGTTATGCCTTTAATTCTAGTTGATAATCATCATCTAGACTATGGATCTAGAGGATACTCAGCTCATCTTGTATGGTATAACTTAACCCATTTATATACCTTTTAGCCTTTTGTTCTTCATACTCTCCCTATTCCACCTTGATTGAAAACTTGTAAAATTCATTGGTATACTCATCAATGCTGAGATCCTTTTGTCTTATGTTTTGGAACCTTCGAAAGAGTGTTTGAGCATAATCTATAGGAAGAAACTTTTCTTTCAGCGTCTTTACCATTTTATTCCATTTTTAGATCTTTCCCTTTCCATTCCTTTATTTTTTTCATTTTATAAGTGATCCCAAAAATCATTGCATGTCCATCAAACTTAGTGAATGAAAACTTAACCTTCTTCTCCTCTAAAAGAGTTTTCCACTCAAAGAAAATTTCCATGAGATTTAACCAGTCAATCAACACTTTTGGTCATAACCCTCCACCAAAATCGGGAACAATAATCTTGATGTCATCATTCTTTCTGTGTAAATTATAAGTTAATATCTCCTCAAATGGTCTCTCATTCAAGGTGTATTCATCTCTCTTATTTTCTTCAACATCTCCTCCTTCGAGTCACTAATGGAGGTACTTCTTCCGTATCATTATCTAGGTCCTGTATACCCATTTGTATGTCTCCACCTAAGGCGGTTAACTTCTCCTATTAGATCAACAACTTGTCTCTGTTGCTCCTACCTATGCCTATTTATCTTGGCATAACCTCCCCTTCCACTTCTAGCCATCCTTATATAAAATAGAGGAAAAAATTCACAAAAAATGTAATATATTACATTAACTATTCCCAAAAGATCAAAATTGAAATCGATACCAATTGATTTGAATCCAAAGAAGAAGAAGTCAAAATAAATTCAAAACACACATAAAAAAATTGCAAATAAAAACCAAAAGTTTCAAAATAGGTTTCTTATCATTCGGAATCCTCCTTTTATTTCACATCTACTCCAAAACCCCTAAAATTCCAAATATTACCTACTAGAAAAACGACTCAAATGGCCCCCAAAATTTGCGTGCCAAATATCCCTTCATAAATTAAAGCTCGTATAAAATTTTAACTTATTCTAACAGCACATTTTTTTTATTAAACTTATAAGACCTCATGAAAAGTTAAAAAAATGTTCGAGATCCAATTTTAGGGCACTAAATGATGGAATATGGCCCAAAAATTGTGCCATAATGGCCACAACCTTGTAAAAATATTTTCCTAGGATATTACTAATGTATATCTACCACACTGTAAAATTTCAAGACAATCCAATAGTCGGATCAAAAGTTATGGTCTCCACAAGTTATGCTATCACATCATTCTCCCCTGGTTGAAAAGAATTCAGCTCTGTGAATTCAATTGATGAAATTTATCTAATTTTGCATTGTCAATTTTCTACGACTCCCACTCAGGAATCTAAGTATTTTATTCTTTCTATAAACCTTCCCACTGTACCAAATATCTGTTGTAACTCCCATGTCTAGTAGTGACTATCTTTTGGTCCAAGACATGCATTACCCTTTCCTTTTTCTTCTTCGACATCTGCTACTCCTAGTTTATTTCTTCCTCCTCCACAACATTTTCATCATGACCTAGAAAATTATATAAGTCAGAAACATTAAAAAACTGGTGAGATAAAACAAATTTCAGGTAGCTCCACCTTGTAGGAATTATCACTCATTTTCTTTAGAAACCTACATGACCAATCTTCTTATAATATAGTTTATTATATGTCCCTTTGGAAACCTCTCCTTTCTAAGATGAAAAATCACCATTTATCTGTTTTTGAATACACTTACTCTCATCTTGGCATTTGTAGCTACTTTACATTATGCATTACCTACTTTAAGTTTTTCCCTCACTTCATCCTACAACTATAGAATGTGTTCTGCAAATGCTTCTACATCATCACTAGTTTTATCTTCACTGGGTAGCACAATCAGATCTAAGAACCCCTTTTGATTCCTACCATATACAATCTAGAAATGAGACCTCCCTGTTGACATGTTTACCGAGATATTATAGGAAAACTTAGCTTGTGGTAAATCTAAGTCCCATTGCTTTGTTTTTTCTCCAACTATGCAATGTACGAGATTTCCCAAGCTTCTACTCACTAATTTTCCTACCCATCAATCTTGGGGTGATATGCACTTTTGAACTATAGTTGTGCCCAAATTTCCTCTACAAATTATTTCAAAAGTGACTCAAAAAAATCGTGTCTCGATCTGCAGTGATCATTCTTGGATCTCCATGAAATCTAACCACTTCTAAAAAAAACAAATCTAAAACCATGGAAGCATCATTATTTGTTTTACAACCAATAAAATGTGTCATCTTAGAGAATATAACAACCACAAAAAAGGTATCATATTTCCCTGGTTGTGTGTTACGAAGTCCTAACATGAAATCCATACTCAAATCAACCCATGGCCATGTAGGGATAGGTAATGGCATATACAACTCAATATTATGTGCATGGACCTTAGGCATTTGACACACTCTACATCTTTCTAAAATTCTAATTATGTCCCTCTTTACCTTTGGCCAATAATAATTTTCTACAACAATAAAATTTTTCTTACTTATACAAAAATGTCCAGCCAACCCCCCACTATGCAATTCTCTTGTAATATTTTCTCTCATTGAACCAGCAAGGATGCACAATTGTTTCCCTTGAGTAAATAAACATCCTGCATTAAATAGTCGGAAGAACCACTACCTATGGTAGTGTTCTTAAGTTGTCTCAGAACATCACCAAAATTTGGATCACCTTCATACAATTCCTTAACTACCTTAAACCCTACTACTTCATTTTCCATTTTTGTTAAAACTGATACATGCCTACTCAAGCATAATCAACTTGATTCATCTTACCCTACTTATGCTATAAGAAAAAATTATATTACCATAAAAAAGAAACCCATTTTGTATGCTTAATATTTAGTTTCTTATGTGTGTTTACATATTGTTGATGCAAAATCACATCACCCCCGAATGTCCTAGTTTTGTGTGGAGCATTTGGTGTGACTATACAACATGGGACCATCTCTCAAGTTGTGGGACGTGCCGACTTGAGATGGCCTTCGAAGAAAGATGGATTTTTCTTCCTAAACTACCCGCCATAAGCTACTCTAGTGGAGGAAAAACCTATCTAAGCCTAATCTAACCTTCCAAGGAGATAGGGAGAGAGAGAAATTGAAAGAGAGCCTACACTAAGCGATGATACACCAGAAAAGGAAGTGGCTGATCACAAATCCAGCTGCCTGAAGTAGAGAGAGGTGAGAAATGGAGAGGATGGATAGATGCATCACAGACCAAAGATATATGTCACATAGAACACCACTTCAACCCATTAGACACAACTTCTCAAAACTGTAATAGACATCGAGTATGCACAGAGTATACCTGCAATGATGAGAGGCAAGAAGAGATAATAAAATAAGCAAAGGATGGACAAAATGCATCACAAAATAGATTTTATTGCTCCATAAGTTCACACAGTACATCATCAGTGGGCAAGAGGCAAGAAAATTCCATTACAGAGCCAAGAGAGGAGGCTTAGACTCCACATTATACCCTAAGGAAGAAAGAGAGAGGGGGCAGGAGAGAAATAATGACCAACCCTTGAAAAATACCCCTCCTTTATAATATATAGAAGAAAGAGAGAAGGAGAGAGGGAAGAATTCAAATCCTACTTCAACCACCCCAAGATATGCATTGAATTCACCTACTCCAACCACCCCAGAAGCATTGAAATTCACCTCGTAACAATGATGGGTTCCCTAATAGAGTCCATGAATTCACATGTTATTCCTTGTTAGGAAATAAGGAGGCCCATTCTTCATCATGGCGATAGGTGGGAGACTTGACATCCTCAAAAATAGTGGGCTTAAATATTAATGGTGGCGGTGAGAAGAAGGTGCCAAGAGCTTTCCAAAATGTCCCTTCTCACTTGAATCCGAGCTCCCAGTTAAAAGATATGGCTGTCAAGATCAAGGTCATGAGCTCACAATATTTAAAAGAGTCCATCCATGTAATACCCATGTGGCAGCCTCGCACATGTTGAAGATTTAGCCCCTTCATAAAATTGCGCCGAAGAAACACACTGGAAGCTTTCACAGTCTCTGCTCGGTTCCTTTGTGTTTACTCGAGTCCCTTTTGTTTTGCGGGGCCATATACGACCCGAGACACATGGAGGCTCACCACGTGTTTGGGACATGCCGCTGAATTTTACTTTTAAAGTTCTTGGATAAGGCATGTGGCGAGATGGCACATGTTTGGGGACTAATTTTAGATTTTCCTCTTGAAAGAGTGTCAAAGAAACACTTGGCTCCTTCTCTTGCCTTGCTCTATTTCTTTAGTGTTTTTTGCTAAGTCCCATTTGTTTGGCAGTCCATATGGTGACCCATGACACATGGAGGCTCGGGCGCACATTTGGGACCTACCTCTAAATTTTACTTTTGAAGTTGCATCATGCTGACACGTGGCTCCTTCCACTAGCCTACCTTTGTTTAGACTTTTAAATGGCCAATTATGCTTTTTGGGCTCTAGACACATGGAGGGCCAGTGCTTGTTTGAGTCTTTGCTTTGGGTTTCACCTTTAAATATGCACCAATGAGACATGTGGAGACATCCTTTGGTTCTTTATACTTAGTCGATTAAACAGCCGGCTCTATCCCTTTTTCAAACTTTGGACAAGTGGAAGCTCCACACACATTTGGGAAATCACTCCATTTTACCTTTGAAGTTGCGCCAAGTTGATGCGTGGCTCCTTTCACCGGTCCTAGACTCTTCAACATATAACTTTGCACCATTGAGGCACATGGCACCTTACGTGGCTTCATAATTTTGCACTTGGTGAAAAACCCTCCATAGGCTTGTAGGCCGTACCCATAAAGCATGTGCCATTTTGTGAGAAGTACAAAATGTTCCAAAATGTCTTTCATGACCCGCTGCCCAAATTTACACTTGGGAAAAATTTCCTCCATGGCCACACGGAGACCCGCTCAAAGCAAAAGAAATCATCCCCGGGCTTGCATACCCATAAATATCACTTGTGCCTTTTGTAAAAAGTGCAAAAAAGCCAAAATATCTCCTGCCGCCCCACCGGTGTGCAATCTTCCCATTTGATGAAAATTCTTCCAGTGCCCACCGACCCTCATTTGGCAAAATATCCTTCCCAAGCCCACCGGCCCACCATTTGCAAAATATGAGAAGTTAGATGGTCTTCTTTATATTTCTAGAAAGGGGAAGAAATTTCCTATGTGATGGAAATTCTTTCAGGGTAGCCTAAGTGCTTAAAATATACAAAAATTTAGATTGAAGCACCAAAAGGGGGAAAATGGTGTTAGTTGACTAAAAATAAGTGTGAGCCTATTTTGGTAAAAAATTTGGTGACTCATGGGGATCACCTACCTGCTAAGAGAAATGATCGGTTGGCTTGAATCATCCAATGGGCATGGATTTAGCACGGTAAACAAAAATCTGATCGAACTTTGAAAATCTGATCCTTGAGCCACTTTGCTACAATATTCACCTTAGAGGTACACCAAACTGCATAGCGATACAACCACTGGAGCGACAAATCACCACAACATGTTATGTACAAAAGTGTAAATCACACACATCCCAAGTGGGATATGCAAAGTGTGCACAAGAACTTCTTCGCTGAAAGTAAACCTACCTATTCTATGCTAACCGCGAGAAAAGGGAACTCAAACAAATCCTACAACCTGTGGTAGGGAGAAGTAACTCCCCTTTCTCAAAAAATGTGGCAATGTATATGATTTGGCACTAAACATGGTAGTTATAATGAGTGAGAAACTGACAAGAGGCTGATATTCCACCAAAATCATCAAGGTATCAACATAAATCAAAAATTCCTCCTCAAGGTGATTGGTATTGGACTCTAAAGGTGTTGATGGTGACCCTTGGTGCTTTAATGCTCATCCTCATGCCCTAAAGTGGGCATGACTAGTTTTGGCTTCTCTCTTGGCTCCATTGAAGCCAAGTACCTAATTTGGCACACTTTGATCCTATAGATGTGCCCATGATGTTGAATTTTAACTCCACCGATGGAGTATTCTGTGGACCTTCTTAGGTGGACGGTGTGGAAGAGATGTGATCCTTGTGCTCTTTTTCCTCCTCTTGAGAAGAACATGGAAGATTAAGATCCTCCAACCTTGGTTCTAGAGGGCCATTGTGAGATGCGGGATGTTGTCCTTGGATGCTATTCTCCATGGCGGTGGACTCATGTGCTTGGAAGGAGGATGATGGAGGAGCTAGTGATGTGATCTCCTCGGAGCTTCTCTCCATCAAAGTAATCTTCTAAGTCCCGATGACAGTATGCCTCCTTGTTGTCTGTTGCATGTGCTTGACCTCCTCCATGGTGTCCTCCTGATCTATAACTTGCTCACCATGGCTTCCTTCGTCCTCAAACATGAAGTTTGAAAGATAAAAATATTCTTCAACATCAGAGCTCGAAGGGGATGACGTGGGAGGAAGAATTGAAGGATCTTCTATGGCCTGCTCTGTAACCAAAGCTTCTAGAACCATATGGTCCTCCTCCATCATGGGTTCATCAATAAAATCAAGCCCTTCAAATGAAAAAAAAAATATTCAATAATGATTTCTTCATTAAGTGGCCTCAACTCTAATTTGATCTCCTCCAGTTGCTCCTCTTTAGTAGGACTTGGAGCTAGTTGTTCTTCTTCCTTCTTGACTAATTGTGCAACTTGGATTAGATCAACATCCTCTTTAGACAAAGTGCCATTATGGACACTGCATTCAGAGAAAATAGATTGTTGATCTTCTCCTTCTTGTTCTTGTTCTTCTTTTGTTGCAAACTCAGCCTTAGCCACCACTAGCTCTTCAACCTTGACCTCCTCTATTGGCTTAACCATCAAGGGGATCTTTGTAATCCAAAATTTGGTAGCCCAACTCTTCATATTTTCTATCATTTCTTCTCTGTTGGGTTCCTCTTTTCTTTGTTGTTCTCCTTGACTGGATTCTTGAGTCTCTTCCCAACATGGACTTGGGAAAGCAAGAGGAGTGGATGGGGTTTCAACCATCTTTGCAATTGTTTGTGGTGGTGAGGGAAGTGGAATTTCTTGTTTGTTTGGAGGGGATGACTACTTGGAAGGGAAAAGGGCAGAATAATTAAGATGAGATGGAAGATTAGGAGATGGAGAAGGGAAATCAACATTTGGGGCAGCAAGTGAGGGGCTTGACTCTTGACCATGCTGAAATGATAAAGTTTGGGATGGAGAAAAGGGAGCATAAGGAGCTGGTGATTGACTTACCCATTGACAAGGTTGTCTCACACTTTTCTCATATGCCTCAATATCCTCAATCCACTATGCAAGTTGAGGTAGCATTTCAACCATGAAGTCAATCTTCTCTTGAGGGTTGTAATGTCTTGGCATAGGGCCGGCCCATGGACAAGGTTCCCTATAGCCAATTCTAAATGCTTTCATCTGAGATGTGGCCCTTGATTATACCATGTGTGCCTCCATCCCTTGAATCTTCTCTAGTAGATCAAAATTTTCCATGTAGCTATTATCATTATATGCATACCCTTGTTCTTGATAAGCTCCATAGCCAAACTAGTTTTGGCACTGCTCATATGGGTAAGCATGATTATTCTGGATCTGATCATAATGCTGATCTGGAGGAGTTGAGAAATACATTAGAGGTGGATGCATGCTGCCTTTGTAAGTGTGAATTCCAAGATGGAAATGAAGTCACGATTAGGTAAGTGTACCAAGTTGGTGGGCCATAAGGGGTCTTAAGTGGGTGCATTTTTCTACAAAAATCTTCAGTTTGTATGATTTTTTCAAAATAGTTACACTCAAAATTGGAGGATGTTGTAGAAATATGAATCTTAGAATTTTGAGTCTAGTTTCTAAGCTACTAAATTTTATTGAAAATGGATAAGTTTAAGTGGGTCAAATGACTAAAATACCAATAGATGCTCCTATTTTTTTTTTTAAAAACACAATAGAGTGAATTTTGTGCCCCCCACCATTTTTTGAGCACCATTTAGTATTTTTGAAAACCATTTGGTAGAAAGATAGCTAGGAGCATCAAGTTCGGGATCCATTTTTTAAAAGATTTTTTTAGCGAATATTTTTTTATTTATGATTTTTCTAGTACAAAAATTTTATGTTTTGAAAAATAACGGAGATCTGACCATGCCCCCTAACTACTTAAAAAATATCGAAAATTAGATTTTTTTTTGAATATGTATATAATTATGCCTAGTTTGGGCTAGTATAATGTTTTTTAAATTTTGATTACCCAAAAAAAAGATACACCATGAAAGATAGACATATTTACACTTCAAAAAATAGCTATAAAAAGGCATAGTTAGAAAATAAATAATATAGAAACCTTATATTAGTAAGAAAATTTGAAAAATTATATTTTTAAAAAGAAGAGACTCTTCTCTACATCGTGCTATATTTTTTAAGAAATGGATCTATTGTTTTATTTTCATTTATCATAGAGGAAGTGGCATTTTTACATTTTCTTGTAAAAACATGTTGTTTGCTATGTTTGTGCAGGTCCATGCCTCAGGCTTGGGGATCCAAACCGGATCCCAAGCCTTGAGGCATGGCTTGGGAAAAGAGAAAATGCAAAACACGTATGCGTTTTGTGTAGTATAAACATTATGTATGCTTTTGACATGCTTCTATTTACATAAATAAATGTTCAAGTATAAGTTTTTCATTTATTATTATTTATATTTTATTATTTCTTATACTTTAAATTTATTTATGTAAATATAAGAAATTAGGGTCACTCTGCACCTTATGGAATTAGTCTCACAACTCCATGAGTCATGGTTTAGGAGATACTTTTTTAAAGTATAATCTAGTCAGTATATACGTAATTTTTTAGGATTTCAGCATTCAGCCTAAATATTTTAGTGTTTAACTTCTACAATCGAAACCCTAAACCATAGCCCATAAACCTAACAAATAAAATGTAAACCTTGAGTCCTAAAAGATAAACCCTAAACCTTTAACCATGATCCCTAGACCCTAAAACCTAAACCCTAAACCCTAAACCTTAAACATTCATCCCTTACCCGTGAGCCCTAAACCCTGAGCCTTAAGCCCTAAACCCTAAGCCATAAGCCCTAAACCCTAAACCCTAAACCATGAACCATGAGCCCTAAATGATAAACCCTAAACCCTAAACCCTAACCCCTAAACCCTAAACCTTAAACACCAAATCCTAAACCCTAAACCCTAAGCCTTGAACCCTACACCCTTATCCCTGAGCCCTAAAATCTAAACCCTAAACCCTAGAACATATACCCTAAGCCCTAACCCCTAAGCCTGAAAACCTCAACCCCAAAAACCGTAAACCCCGAGTCCTAAACCATAAACCCTAAACCTTAATCCCTAAACATTAAATCCTAAACCTTGAACCCTTAACCAAAAACCCTAAAACACGAACCGTAAACCATAAACCCTTATCCCTAAAAATTAACCGTAATCTAGAGCCCCAAGCTCTAATCCCCAAACCTTAAACCATTAACTCGAACCACCGAACCTTAAGCCATAAATCATGAACCATGCATCCTAAATCCTAATACCTAAACCATAAACCCTAAACCTTAAGCCTTGAACCTTACACTCTAATCCTTGTTCCCTAAACCCTAAACCTAAAACCCTAAGCCCTAAACCCTAAATCTAGAGCCCCGATCTCTAACCCCTAAACCTTAAACCCATAACTCGGATCCACCGAACCCTAAGTTGTAAACGTCAAACCATGTACCCTAATCCCTAATCCCTAAACCCAAGCCCTAAACCATAAACCCTAAACCTTAAGGCCTAAATGTTAAATCCTAAAGGTCCCTAAACCTTAAACCCTAAAATCTAAATCATAAACCCTAAACCTTAAACTCTAAACAACAAGCACTAAATCCTAAACCCAAAACCCTAACCGTTAACCCCTAAACCCTAAACCCTAACCCCTAACCCCTAACCCCTAAAAACTAAACCCTAAACCATGAACTTGTCGACCTAAACCCTTAACCCTCAACCCTTAACCCTGAGACCTAAACCCTAAATTATAAACCATAAACCCTAAAACAAAAATAATAAACCTTAAACTCTGAACACTAAAACCGAACCCTAAACCCTAAACCCTAAACCTTAAACCCTAAGCCTTGAGCCCTAAGCCATAAACCCTAAACACTAAATCTAGAACCCTAAGCTCTAACCCCTAAACCTCATATATTTCAGTAGGTCTCATGAGTGAGTTCATTTTTTGAATATCTTAGGACCATATTTCATAGTCTTGTGCCTAGAACCATCATTAAGTCTCGCTTTTACTACTACCTTGTTTATGAACTCGGTGGGAATTTCCCTCCTTTAAAATATCAACATATGAAAGACATAAAATTTTGATGAATATATTTGAGTTTTGTTCTACAAAGTCAATGAGCGCTTTTTAAGTTGAATACTCTCTGTTAATAGTAATAAGAATGGGTAAGACACAAAACATTACGGTGAGTGAAATAGTTCACATGCAATGGAAATTTCCCTCCTTTAAAATATCGTAGATGAAATGCATGAAATTGTGATGACTCCTCAATGTTCTGCCTACGAAGTAGCTTAACCTTTTTCATTGAATACTCTTTGTCTTGATACTTATAAGAATGGGTAAGACATAGAACATTACTATGATTGAATGGGTGAGTCTAATCTATGAGCATTAAATCCTAAACCCTAAACTCTAACCCCTAACCCCTAAACCCTAAACCTCGAGCCTTAAACCCTAAACCTTGAAACCCGACCTTTAAACCTTAAACATTAACTCCTAAAGCGTAAATTGTAAACCCTAAATCCTTAATCCTAAACCTTAAAACATGGGCCCTAAACCCTAAACCCTATAAAATAAACCCTAAGCCCTAAACCCTAAACTCTAAGCCATAAATCCTAAATCCTAAACCTTAAAACCTAAAACCTAAACCCTGACCCCTAAACACTTAACCTTAAGCCCTAAACCCTAAGCCACGAATCATAGGCCCTAAGCCATAAGCCCTAAGCCAAAACCTTAAAAATTGAACCCTTAAACATAAACCCTCAACCCTAAACCATAAAAAATAAACCCTATGTCGTAAACTATGAACCCTTAACTCTCAAACCTTAACCCTAAACCTCAACCCCGATCCCTAAACCCTAAACCATAAACCCTCAAACCGATCCCTAAACCCTAAACCCTCAACCCTTTTCCCTAAACCATGAACCCTAACCTTTAAACCTTAAACCCTAACTCCTAAACCCTGACTCCCGGGTAGAACACTAAACCCTAAATCCTCAACCTTAAAACTTAAACCTTGAGCCATAAACCCTAAACCCTATATGATAAACCCTAAGCCCTAAACCCTAAACTCTAAGCCCTAAATCCTAAACCCTAAACCCTGACCCCTAAACCCTAAACCTTGAGCCCTAAACCCTAAACCCTAAGCCCTGAACCCTAGGCCCTAAGCCATAAGCCCTAAGCTAAAACCCTAAACCTTGAACCCTCAAACATAAACCCTAAACCCTAAAAACTAAACCTTGAACCCTTAACTCTCAACCCTAAACCCTAAACCCTCAACCCTGATCCCTAAACCCTAAACCCTAAACCTTGAGCCATAAACCCTAAACCCTAAACCTTGAACCTTGAACCCTAAACCCTAAACTCTAAACCCTAAACCATAAACCCTAAACCATGAACCCTAAGCCCTGAGTCCTAAACCTTAAACACTGAAATCGAACTATGATCCCTAAACACTAACCTTAAACCCTAAACTCTAAACCTTGAGTCCTAAAACCTTAGCCCTAAACCCTAAACCCTAAGCTTTAAACCCCAAACCCTAAATCATAAACCCTCACCCAAAGGAAATTCCTAAAAATATCATTCAACATGTTTAGTGTGTAGGAAATAGTGTTTAAGGTGATCGATTGACTCATTTAGTTTTGATGAGAGACTACTTCCTTTGAAGGCCTAAAAAGGCATTTTTGGTGATTATGTAGTTAATTGAACACCCTTCAGAAAAAGCTAAAATGAGCTAGTCATGTCACCGAGTTAGCAAGGACCATTATTTGTGAAGTATTAAGGCATCTTTTATCTCCATAACAGACACATGAGAAAAATCATGTATGATAATCATGAATTTGATTCCATGAAAGGATGCTTTTAGAGATATGAAAGTTGAGGGGATGATATTTATATGGAGCACCATGTTCCTAGAATGAGCAATCATCTGAGTTCATTTGATGCAATTCACTTAGTACTATTCGTAAGAACTTTTTCAACTCCTAGTAGTTATCACACCTTAAGGAGGAGGCACATTATAATCACCTCATTTTGGCCATAGGACAAGAATCCCATTTAGGGAACAATCCTCTATCTATAAAGTGAGGATCTCTTTTTAGTAAGAAGTAGACAAACATCATAGAGTTAATTTATGGTCAATAAAGTGAATTATGGACCAAATTTAAAAATTAGTACCAATTCAAGAAGTGATAGGGCCAAAATCCATTTAAGAAGGTCAAAAAACCTAAAAATGACTATATGCTTTGCCAAACAAAGACCGACTACAATATATATGCCCCGTGCAAGTTTTAGGTCGTTTGTTGAAATCCGAAAATGAGTAAGTACTTGACAGATTAGATTTTGAAAAAATATCTTCTAGATTATAAGCTACTTGTAGCTACGAGACCACTTCCATAAGGTGCAGAGTGACCCTAATTTCTTATATTTACTAAAATAAATTTAAAGTATAAGAAATAATAAAAGTATAAGAAATAATAAAAGAAATCTTATACTTTAACATTTATTTTTGTAAGTATAAAACACCAAAACACATATACATGGTCCATACTACTCAAAATGCATACACGTTATAACGTGTACGCATTTCGACTTATTTGAAATGTGTACACGTTATAGGTTCGGTGATTACCGAGCCAAAAAAATTAAAATGCAAGCACATTTTAGAAAAACACGACGCGTTTCATCTGTTTTCAAGTTTTTGTCCACTTTTTGGCCCCCCAACTTTGTGCACTTACCCGATTACACAACTTCATCGAATGAAAGGAAATGAAAGATGTGGAAAGAAGAATGGGTGGAAATGGATGGAAGGAAAGTCTCGTAACTCATAGAATGGGTTTTTGACCAAATGGAGTCACCATATGTGTTTTGCATGTGCCTCAAAAGGATGAATCTCACCAAGAACACATCAACTTGATGAAATGAAGTGGTAAGGTGCTTCAGACCTATCCCCTTTGGGTGTGCCAAAAATGCTAATGCAAAATCATAGCACCTGAATGGTCTAGTTTTGTGCGGGAATTCGGTGTGATTTTACAACATGGAACCATCTATCAATTTGTGGGACTTGCGAACTTAAGATGGCCCTCGGAGAAAGCCATCTTCTTCTTCCTAAACTACGAAACAAACTAATCTAGTGTAGGAAAAACCTATCTAATCCTAATATAACCTTCAAAGGAGATAGGAGAGAGAGAAAGTGAAAGAGATCCTACACTAAGCGGTGATACACCAGAAAAGGAAGTGGCTGATCACAAATCTAATTGCACTCAAGTAGAGAGAGGTGAGAAATGGAGAGGATGGACACATGCATCACGAGAATAAAGATAAATTTCACAGAACACCACTTCAATCCATTAAACACAACTTCTTAAAACCTACAATAGACATTAGATTATGCACGGTATACCCTGCAATGATGAGAGGCAAGAAGAGACAATAAAATAAGCAAAGGATGGACAAACTACATCACAAAACAAATTTTATTGCTCCATAAGTTCACACAATACATCATCAGTGGGCAAGAGGTAAGGAAATGCCATTACAGATCCAAGAGAGGAGGCTTAGACTCCACATTCTACCCTAAGGAAGAAAGAGAGAGGGAGGCAGGAGAGGAATAATGATCAACCCTTGAAAAATGCCCCTTCTTTATAATATATAGAAGAAAGAGAGAAGGAGAGAGGGAAGAATTTGAATCCTGCTTTAACCACCCCAAGATATGCATTGAATTCAACTACTCCAACGACCCCAGAAGCATTAGAATCACCTACAAAAATGATGGGTTCCTTGATTGAGTCTATTCCTTCATGTGTTGTTCCTTGTTGGGAAAGAAGGTGGCCCATTTTTCATCATGGCGGTAGGTGGGAGACTTGGCTACCTTAAAAATGGTGGGCCAAAACATTAATGGTGGAAGGTGAGAAGCAGTCTTGAGAGCTTTCCAAAAAGTCCCTTCTCACTCGAATCGAGCTCCCAGTTGAAAGATATGGCTGTCTAAAGATTAGGGTCGTGGGATCACAATATTTAAAAGTGTCTATCCATGCAAGACCCACGTGGCAGCCCCACGTGTGTTGAAGATTTAACCCCTTCCTTTAATGTTGAAATTGTGCCAAAGAGACACGTGGTGGCTTTCATGGGCCTAATCGGTTCCTTTGTGTTCTACTTGAGTCCCTTTTATTTCATGGGGCCATATGCGACCCATGACACGTGGAGGCTCAAGCAGATGTTTGGGACCTGCCTCCAAATTTTACTTTTAAAGTTGTGCAAATGAGGCACATGATGACCTAGCACATGTTTGGGGATTGATTTTTGATTCGCCACTTGAAATAGTCTTTGAAGAGACATGTGGTTCCTTTTCTTTGCCTCTCTCTATTTCTTTAGTGTTTTTCTAAGTCCCTTTTGTTTGGTGGGGCCATATGCTGACCTAGAACATGTGGAGGCTCAAAGCACATGTTTGGGACCAGCCTCGAATTTTACTTTTGAAGTTACATGGATGAGGCACATGGTGGTGGCGCATATTTGGGGACCACTTTTGGATCTGCCTCTTGAAAGAGTGTCAAAGAGACATGTGGCTCATATCTCGCGCTGCCTCGCTCTATTTCTTTTGTGTTTTGGCTAAGTCCCTCTTTTTTTTTTGCGGGGCCATATGCAGACCCGGGAGATGTGGAGGCTCAGTGCATGTTTGGGACTTGCCTCCAAATTTTACTTTTGAAGTTGTGCCTTGCTGAAACATGGCTCCTTTTGTTGGCCTACCTCTGTTTAGAATTTTCAATGGCTGATTCTGCCTTTTTAGGCTCTGGACATGTGGAGGACCAGTGCTTGTTTGAGTCTCTGCTTTGGGTCACACCTTTGAATTTTCACTGATGAGACATGTGGAGACTTCCACCGGTTATTTATACTTAGTTGATTAAACGGCAGATCTATCCCTTTTTAGACACGGGACAAGTGGAAGTTCCACGCACATTTGGGAACCCGCTCTGGATTTTTCCTTTGAAGTTACACCGAGTTGACACATGGCTCCTTCTACCAGTCTTGTAATATTCAACATCGACTTTATCTTGTTTTTACTCGACCATGTGGCAAGCCTACACTTGTTTGGAGATTGCCACTTGGGCTTGACCTTTGTAGTTGTGTCGTTGAGGCATGTGGCACCTTCCACGGCTTCGCGACTTTGTAATTGGTGAAAATAACTCCATAGGATCATGGGCCCACACTTGAAAAATGTGCCATTTTGTGAGAAGTGCATAAAGTTCCAAAATTCCCTGCATACCCACCGACCCGAATTTACACTTGGGTAAAATTTCCTCTGTGGCCCCGTAGTCCCGCTCAACAAAAGAAATCATCTTCGGGCTTACAGACCCGTAATTATCACTTGTTCCTTTTGTGAAATGTGTAAAAATGCAAACATATCTCCCACCACACCGCTGGTCCACAATCTTCCCATTTGGAAAAAAGTCTTCCATAGGCCCGTCGGCCCGCATTTGGCAAAATATCCTTCTCAAGCCCACCATTTCCAAAATATGAGGAGTTAGAAGGACTTCTTTATATATTTGGAAAGGGGAAGAAATTTCCTATCTGATGGAAATGCTTTCAGGGGACCCTAAGTGCTTAAAATATACAAAAATTCAGATTGAAGCACCAAAATGGGGAAAATTGTGTTAGTTGACTAAAAATAAGTGTGAGCTTATTTTGGTCAACACATACCTCAAGGCTTCATGGTCGGTGAAGAGTAAAAATTCCTTAGCTACCAAGTAATTTCTCATGTTTCTTAATGCCCAAACAATAGCATAAAATTACACATCACAAGTATAATATTTTCTCCTGAATTCATTGATATTTTCACTGAAGAATGCCACATGTCATCCTTCTTGACTTATTACAGCTCCAATCCCGACATGTGAGGCATCACAGTCAACCTCAAAGACCTTGCTGAAATATGGAAATACCAAAACAAGTTCTTCTAACACTTTCTTCTTCAACAATTCAAAACTATTTGTTGTTGCCTTAGTCCATACAAACTCCCTCCCCTTTGTACACTATGTTATGGGTGCAACAATGCTACTGAAATTCCTGATGAACTTCCTATAAAAAGTTTCCAATCCATGAAAAATATGAACCTCTATCACATTCCTTGGAATAGGCCATTCCAAAATTTCCTTTACATTTTCCTCATCCATCCTCTGATATGAAAAACCCCCAAAAATACTCTTACGAAGAAATATACACTTCTTTATGTTTTCATATAGACACTATTTACATAACAAGTCTAACAAAATTTTTGTATGTAACAAGTGTTCTTCCAAAGTCTTACTAAATATCATAATATCATCAAAATAGACAACAAACTTACCATTATATTCTTGGAGTACTGTTCATCACCTCATGAATTTATTGAGTGCATTAGTTAGGCCAAATGGCATCACCATCCAATCATACAATCCATCTTTTGTTTTAAAAGTTATTTTCCATTCATCCCCTTCACGGATTTGAATCTCGTAGTACCCGCTCCATAGGTCAATCTTGATAAAATATCTGGCTCCCACTAGCATATATATCATATCATCCAATCCTAGAATTGGGAACCGATACTTAATTAATATATTTTTATGGCCCCGAGTGTCTATCCCCCTGCCAAATATGGATAACATGTTACAATTGGTCACGAGGTTCGAGAGTTGTTATCTACTCTGGAAAAAAAAGTGGTGGTGAAGCAATCGGAGAGGATCAAAACCATTTTCACCACTCCATAGGGAACCTATGTGTATGTCAGAATGTCATTTGGCCGGATGAATGCTAAAGCCATGTTTCAAAGAGCAATGTATGTGGCATTCTATAGATATATAAATGAATTCATTGTTGTATATCAGGATGATGTGATAGTCTTTTCAAGAAAAATAAGTGATCACCTACAATGTTTAGAAAAGATGTTGATAAGATGAAGAGAGTATGATATATCTTTGAATACCAAGAAGTGTAACTTTAGGGTTCAAACGGAAAAGACTCTTGGACATATAGTATCAAAAGAAGTGGTCAATATATAGAAATTAAGTGAATATCTAGGAACCACTACTTATTGAATACAAAATGAATAGAGGGAAAATTGAACATTGAGACCATGTTCCAGTTCCCCCCCTCAATGTGAACATTTCACTTATTCAAATAGGAACTCTAAAATCATATTGCACACAACTGAAATAAACTACAAATCTGAAATAAAACACACATACACACACACTTTGCCACCATAACTTCATGCGGCCCTGTCATTGGTGACTGATGAGAGGTCGTTGATTGACCTCTAGCCTCCATTGCCTCCATCCTCCAATAAATGCACTCTTTACTTAATACAAGAAGTCTTCATCACTTTGCTGAGCATTTGTTTCCTCATTATCAGAGTGGGGAGAATTCATATCCCAATCACTTTCTTCATCTTTGTTTTCATAAATGAAGGCTTTATCCTTCAAATTACCAGCAATCAAATCTTGTGGTATTTTCTTACAATACATAATACCATGTCCATGAACATTACAATAGTGACAAATAAATTTTTACGGAGGTTGGGTGGCTGATTTTTGTTTATTTAAGAAGGCTTGAATTTTCCTTTAGCATATGATTTGTTTCTACCATACATTGCAGTTTCTTCTAGATCAATCTTCTTGGTTCTATTTTCTTCTTCTATCAAAGAAGAAATTAAATCCTCTAGACTCAAATTTATTTTTCTCAAAGTGAATACCATATTAGAATAGCTAGGAGGCATGCTATTAAGTAATACCACTTTTGCATCATCATCAAGAACATCAAATTTGATTCCATCTAATTGATTTTAAATAGAACAAAACTTACTGATATGTTCCACCATACTTTCTCCTTCCTCCATTTTGAGTCGAACAACTTTTGCTTGAGTGCCCTTTGTTGTGTGCTCTGCTTGTGACCCAAAAGTTTTCTTAATGTTTTCCAGATCAAATGTGATGTATTTGTTAGATTTATGTGATGTAGGTAGGCATCAAATAAACCTAGGCCAATAATCATTGTTTCTTTTCAATCCTTGCTTTCCCATTTTATTGCTTCATCTACGTCATGTGGTTTATTGATTTTTCCTTCTACAATCTCCCATAGATCTTTGTTAATCGAAACAATTGAGTTTTAACTTGCCATGTATAGAAATATTTGCCTTCAATTTTTTCAATTCATATCAACTTATCCATAGTAAAACAATGGATTTTTTTCCACCGAAAAATGCAACCATGAGTCAAAAATGTATTTATTTTTATTTTACAATTTTTGATATTATCAATGCAAAGAGCTAAAAAAACACACATTTTTAAAAAAAATATCATCTCAATCTGAGTTACCAGCTGAAAGTTATGGTAACTACAAATTTTAAATCCAACATCTTTCCGGACCCCTTTCCAAAAATGGAAAAAAAAATTCTTGTATTTTTTTACTACGTCCAAAAATGGAAAAAAATAGAACAGAAGATTTCTAACTCACGGTTTCACGATTTCTGCGACTGCATGGAAAAAAAAATGAACAAAACAGTGACACCGAAGGATAAAAATAATTATAACTCACAATTTTCACAATTGGGTGAAAATACAGTGATGTCGAAGGAGCAGATCACGATGGATGGCGAGTGTGCACCAAACACAGTAGAAAACATCATGTAGTAGAATGATCACTGCAGAATCCACAGACCAAAATCAATTGTCCACCATTTCCTTGTGATAGATTTGCATGCGGGCTTCAATGGCGGATGCTTGAAATGATTTGACTACATGGAATATGGATCAGAAGCTGCTCTGATACCACTGATAAAAACTACACAATAATATGAGAAATAAACACTAAATAATAATATATAGAAATTAAGAATTCATTCGGGATATCAATTACAATGATAGAGGTTACATTTTATAATGTTTGATCTCCTACAAAGGTGGAGTCAAACTTCATCTTCAATCCCTCATATCACTCTCCATGAATCTCTCAAACCTATCTCCTAATATCTCTCAAACCAAAATAGCTACGTGAGTTGTTTATTCAACAACTTCACTCACACACAACTATTAACTATATTATTAATATGAGTTGTATTAACTCATTATTAATAATATTACAATTTATTAATAATGTTACACAATATATTTCTAATATGATTGATCTTGAGAGAGTGGAATCGATTAGCAAAGTTTATATTCCAAGAACCAAAAAGGGGATTCGGTCCTTTTTGGGAAAATAAATTTTATTAGGATATTTATCTCTAACTTTGTTGAATTTAATATCCCAATAACTAGTATGTTGAAGAAAGATCAAATTATCGATGGGAGGAAGCAACTATTCAATCCTTTTCGGGATCAAAGAAGCATTGAAGAATGCCCCTATTCTAAAGCAGCTGACTCCCGATTATAAAAAGTTTTTCCAATTGTTTTCCTTCACTTCAGAAAATACTATTGCATCAGTCCTATTATAAAAGGATGATAAAGGAGCTGAAAGGCCAATTGCTTTCTTTAGTAAAGCATTAAAAGGGGAAGAGTTAAAGTATACTATCATGGAAAAACATGCCTTTTATTTGGTCAAAGTCACAAATATGTTTAGGCCATATATTCCGAGCTCTAAAGTCATAGATTATGTTCCCATACCATGGTTATGGATATCCTATCGAGATGGAAGTTTCGAGTAAAAGATGTCTATGGGTAAATAAATTACAAGAATATGATATGGACATCCAAAATACAAAATTGGTCGAGGATTGGGCCTAACAAAACTATTGGCATAAAGTAACCTAAAAACAATTGAGATAAATGAGGTTGAAGAAGAAAAATTGAATATTCTTGAAAAAGTGACAAATTTTTAATGATACAAGGATATTACTTTTTATCTCAAACATCTGCTGAGTTCCACTGAGTATCTAAGCAAGAATCAAAAGAGAGCACTTAAGTTAGCCTCTAAGAAGTACATCATCATTGATTATGGGTTAGCTTAGAATAACCCTAAGGAGTTCTTCCGAGATGTATCATGAAGATGAAACCCTAAAAATAATTAATGATTTCCATGGAGGATTTTGTGGAGGGAATTTTGCTAGAAGAGTCACAACCCATAAGATATTAAGGATTGGTTACTGGTGGCCAACTCTTTTTAAAGATACAACTCTGCTGGTAAGAAAGTGTGATAGTTGTCAACATTTTTAGGAAGATTGAAAGCTTCAGGACTCCCTCCCTTTACATCCTGTATCAATTGAAGCCCCATTTAAGCAATGGGGAATGGACTTCATTGGTGAGATTTCAGATTCTTTTTTGTAGGCCATAGGTGGATATTAGTGGCCACTTGTTACTTCACTAAGTGGGTGGAGGCAATCTCTACCAAAAAGATACCCACCAAATAGTTATGGACTTCATTCGAATCATATAATCTATAGATTTGGAGTGCTTGCTAGGATAGTTGTTGACAATGCTACAATTTTTCGAGGAGAACCTTTGGTAACCATGCATCATTTATATGGGATCAATTTAACATATGCTTCAAAGTATAATCCCGAGGTGATGGACAAGTAGAATCAAGAAACAATAATTTGTTGAAGATAATAAGAAAGACCTTGGAATTAAACAAATGGAAGTGGGATGAGTAGTTGAAGTTTTTGTTTGTGTTGATAGAATCACTATTAAAAGAGCTCTTTGGAAGAAGCCCATTTGAAATAGTATATGGAACTCAAGTTGTACTTACCTTCGCATATGCAATTATCTTCTTACAAATTTATCCCACAATTAGAGGACCAGAAGGTCAATCCCTATGATGCTCATATAAATCAAATTATTGAATTGGATGAGAAGAGAAGAGAGTCCCACCAAAGACATGTGAAGTTGAGGGAGAAATTGAAGAAGCTATTTGATAAAAAGGTGAATCCAAGAGCTTTCAGTGTGGGAGATCTGGTGCTTCTATGGGATAACATACATGAGGATAAGGGAAAACATGGAAAGTTCAACACATTATGGATGGGCCCTTATTCTATTGACATTCAGATTGGAGAGCACACTTTTTCCTAAAACACTTAGATGGGGAATTGCTTGAGTTTCCTATTAATGGTAGGCACTTGAAACATTTCGTTGACTAATTTCTCTAAATAAAGGCATGTATCATTGTATAGTGTAAAATATTTTATTTTTGCTCTATTTTTTATGTTTTTCTGTTTTGGTTTTTCGTGGTCCTTAGTGACCAGTTTTTGATGGTTTCTCGATTCGTCTTAGGGGATTTTGTTATTTTCTTTCTACTCTGCAAGCTTGTTTCTTACTCCATTTCCCAAGGGGTTTTTGCAAAAGGTCTATTGTTCTCGCGACACTCCCTAGGAATGCCCATCCTTGAGTCGAGCTGATATTGGTGCTCAATCTAATCTCACCTTGTTTATTCAAAATATTTCTCACTTCTCATGGTTTGAAGTATTCTCTGTCTCACTGTATTGATGCGTGAAATATTTCTCCTTCATTTGGTTGTCATGGTCAGTCCTTTCCTTTGGTCAAGGATCACATTGACTCCAGATATTGTTTACCGTTTCTATGTCCATGAAAATGAATTTGTAATTTGGGCATGACTTGGGTTTCACCTTCCTTCTATTTTTCCACGTCATGTTTTCCTATCAAATCTTGTCCCATAATCCATGGAAACATGGTCCTTTCTCGATTGGATGTGGCCTGACGGGTCTTTTTGTGAAACTTGTCACTTTTTTCACATTTGTAAAAAATACCAAATTGACCCTACGGCCATGATTTTATCTAATTAGTTATTCAAAAAATATGAAGCAAGAGGGAAAATTCTTACTTTGACATCAAGAAGGACATGCGGGATTTTTCAAGTTACCAGCGGGAGATGGGTCGCCAGAGCATTTTACAATTTTTTTGCCTTTTTCTTGTACGAAGGAGTGAAGTTATGAAATGATCCATAACTCCATCAGGGCCCACTTCAATAGTTAAAAGCAATGAGGTAGGTCACTGGGCATTTTGAGACTCTCGGGCTTGCTTCAATTCAATTTTTATCCACGTGGAGGGCTCGCAATCATTAGAGGATCCACCCTCGGGTCCTACCTTTGTAGTTGTGCCAAGGAGACACATGGAGGTTCTGCTATCTCTTCTCTATACTTATCAAGAAACTTTCTAAGGCCTAGGACACATGAAGGGCTAGCGCCTTTTTGGGGACCCGCTCTCGAACTTTAATTTTGAAAGAGCACCAAAGGGACACATGGAGGTTTGCTTTGGATCTTCCCATACATAAAATTTTCAATGACCAAGGAAACTTTCTTAGACCCTAAACATGTGGCACCTTCCACTTTGGTCCTTAAATTATTTCAAACTATTCTCTGGGATGAGCCACTAGGTGAGCCCGCGCTTGTTTGGGATCTCCGCTTTTGGGCACCATATCAAAAGTGTGCTGAAGAGACATGTGGAGGATTTCGCTGAATCCTCTTTATACTAAGACTCTTTTAAAGGCCAAGGTAACCTTCTTAGGCCCGGGGCACATGGAGATCCTATGTTCATTTGAAGTCTTGCCTCTAAACTACATCTTTGAAATTGTGTTGAATAGACACATGGAAGCTTCCACTAGGTCTTCCCAGACTCTGACTTTTTAGCAACCAAAGGCAAATCTCTAGTGTTCTGAACATGTGGAAGGCCCGCACTCATTTGGGAACCTAGTTTTGTATTTCACCTTTGCATTTTCGCTAGGGAAACACGTTGAGGCTTCCTCTCGGCTCCTCTTTACACTTGTCGACTTGAACTCACAACACAAAATGTAGGTACCCATGCAAGGGAAATCATTTCTCAAGGTGTATTCTTAGAGGTAAAAAGGATTGCTTGTCAGATCAAGCCATATGGAGCCACCTGAAAATGATTAAAAAGGGGATTTCTTGCATGACGAAATAATAATTTAGAAGGACTATCAAAGAATTATGATACGACATCCCAGTCATAGTTGAGGGTCTGAGAAATGTGATCAGTTCATGATTTATCCACCTGGTAGCTTTGGGTGTAAATTTGTTAAACATCACTTTCTAGGACAAACTTGTAACAAGTAAAGGATTCCTCAAATATTCTTCTTTTGGGGGAAAATTTGGGATGAGTGAGTGAGTGAATTGTATAAATGCAATGAGAATACTCTTTCATATGGTCGAAGGTTAACTTTTTTAATAAAGTATGAGAGAAACCATTTTCCCAAGAATTCGTTTGAGAGACAAGTTCATCTCCTTGTGTTATTTAGATTCAATCATGTCAAGGGGGTTGCAAGTGTACAACCATTGATAGGCTCTGAGATTGTTTAAGAAAATTTCCCGCCGATGAATCGATGAACCTTGAATGACTTTATGTTGATCATGTGTATTATTGTGTCTTCTTTTCTTTCATAATGTTTTCAAATAGTTTTTTTTTCCTATTGCAATCTTAGGTTAAAATCTCTCTAAGTCACATAAGATCTCATCCGTGCTTTAGTATTATGGAATTTGTAATTTCATTATGAGAAGATCCTTCATCTGGTAATGAAATAAATAATTTAAAATCACTTTACTCTCACTATGTTGATAAATATTGTTTGTAATCCTATGAGTGTATCTTAGGCGTGATAAACCAAGGATTTCTAGCATTTAATTGAGTCTTTAGCATGAGCCTTTGTGTTGAATTCTCGAAGAGTGTGTGAAACCGTGCATCTCTGGGCTTCCATTGATGCACACCTTCTAGTTGAAGGAATATATTGGCTATTCTGAAGCATTTTTTATGTGATTTTTCAAATTTCTGTAAAGGCCCTTAAAGATCTGGTATAATCCATTCTATCTTACTTAACTTCCCACCAATAAATTTCTCAAACAACAAGTCCTACATGAACTACCCCTATTTGTACTGTGTATCCACAAATGAATAAATTCCATTGCCAAAGTATGCAGGGACAATTAGGATTCATTTATTGTCTTTAGTAACCCGAACCTTTGTCTACGAAACATCTCCACTCTCTAGTGTGACAACTCATGAGAGTTATATTGTGTTGTATTGATCATATTTCCTCAAAGTTCTCATTAAGATTGTGTAAACAAGGAGCTCTTGATGTCCTTCATTGATGCGGGTTACAGAACAGGTCCTCTCACCCTCACAAAGCACACCCTAAAGTAGTGGGTGAAAATCAAACCCTCAATGTGGTGTTATCCATTTCTTCAACGCCGAGTGACAAAGATCCAAACGAATCCAATCCTCGCTCTACAAAATGACTCATATCGCGAACGTATGTCGCTAAGCATCTTGTCGGTTCATGATGTTCTTTGGCCTCCTGCAAGAGAATCAATTTTAATACCAACAGGTGCTTCCACTAAGTGAGGTAGATATCAAGTAGCTAAATCAAAAGATCCTAACATAAATCTTCAAAACAAAAAAAATAATTCAAATAGTGTTGTCTAGTTGCCTCCACAGTCTCTTGAAGAAGAGTGGTTTTTTTATAAACAAGATGATTTTTTTCTTTAATTTTATATGTTTCATTTCTCAAAATTGTTGGGGATGCCTAGACACCCCTCGAGGCACTTACTATTCTCTCGCAAATTTAAAAATTATTTTATAGAGAAACATGGAGAAAAAGCACTGCTATCTAGGCAAAGATACAAGCAATTAGAAGAACGCCTTGAAGAGATGAAGACAAGGACAAGGAAGCTGCTTAAGCTGAGGCACCTTACTTTTGACAATGGTTTGTGTAGGGATAAATGTCTATCTGCATGTATGGGGTTGTGAAATGCCAACAAAAATGTTGTTCTAGGAACACATTAAATCTTAAACACTTATCGATAAGGTTGCAGGTAGTTTTTTTATTTTTATTTTTGTCTTAAGTCAAAAGGTTACAAGGGTGTCAACCCAAAGGTGTACTATAAAAAAATTTCATCAATAATTAATACATTACAAATGTTGGACCAGGTCTAAGTTAAAAGATTAAATATTATTAATTTATCTCTAAGTTTGATTAATTAAAATCAACTAGGAAAGTTCCATAATTAATCTACTTGGTTAAATGTTTTCTCTTCCTTAATTTATATTCAAACCCAAAATGATTAACCTTATACTTGAGTTATTTTAGTTTCATTATCCTAATAGCTTTAATGTCCATTTCATTAATTTTATAAAACATACTAGGAACTAAATAATGATTTTGCACACCAAGGTATTTAAATGGCGCCATTCACCCATCTACACCTACCTTTAAAATTATTTTAAAACACCCATGAAAATTCATTCCTACCAAATAATGTAGGTTGATCCTCAACCCTCGATCAATTCAATTGAGGCCACTAAATTCTAGGGTTCCAAACTAACCCTAAATATCCTTATGGATTTTTTGTTAAATCCTTTTCTTTACCCTAGCCTCCTCATTTGGTCACTTTGTTTTTGTTTAATTTACAGGTTGGAGAAATGGAAGCCATGGGAGCAAGGAAGGAAGAAATATGGAGGAATTTATAAAATCAAGCTTGGTTTAGTCTAGGTTGTAGATTTATCATTGTAATTTCTTTCAATCAAAGATTGAAGGGGTTTCCACTCCAAATTTGGAGTTATTACAAAATTATTTTTATTTTGAGTTCTCTATTTGGGCCAAACCCTACCCCCATAAATATGTATGAGATTGAGAACTTTTAATTATCCATTTGAATATTTACTTGCTTGAACAATGAAATTTTACCATCATTTTCTTACTAGAGGTTTCCTATTTAATTTTTGCAAGCTTAAAATTTAGTTAGACCAAGTTAAAATTTCTCAGTGCGGATTTACATTTTCCACCGTTAGTGACAAAACCAGCACCCAAAGCAAGTCGGTGGTCCACGGAACCTTTGCCCTACCAGGTGATGATTCAAGAACCGTGGCCTTTCCCCTTGAGCGGTGGTTCATAGACTATCGCTCCGCATAGGGTGGTGATCCCATTCTTTAAAAAAGAACCTTCAATTATGAGATTTTTCAAAAACTAAACCCACTAGAATGTTTTAAAATTAATTATGAACTTAAATTTAAGTGCATAAAGTTTCCATTGAAATATTTAATCCATCTATTCATTCCATAGTAAAATGACTCATTTTTAAGAATTTCCTATTTGAATAAGAATAATAAAAACTATAATATTATTTTCATTTCTCTCAAAAAAAATTATTTCAATACCAAAAGTAGAAAAGAAGCTAAATATACTTCTAATGTTGTTGTTTTTCCTTACTACAAAATGCAACATTTCGACATAATAATATAATTAAAATTTGTTGCATCTTTCCATTTCCACCACAACTTATTTGTTTAAATAACTACTAACAAATTTTTCCCACATTCAATGTTTCAAGCATACACTATTAGTATTTTACAAATTCTATATTCTTTCTTTCCTTTTCACAATACTATAACTTCAAAAATGATAATGAAATTTCTTTTCCTTGAGCATAGCTCATTTCTTTTAATACAAAGAACTTACTTTCTCACAATACAAATTATAACTAAACTTTTAAACATGATTTTCTTTTGGTTCATTTCTTTACATACTACAATTTGAGGAGAAAGGAAATTATACAATTCCTCAATGAGATTCCTTACAAATAATAATAAAACTTGGTAAATGAAACTTACAATGCAACATTTCTTTTTTAAAAATACAATACTACAAGTCTTCCACCTTAAGTGGGAATAACAAGAAGTTTTTATCACAAGGAAGAATTTCTTTTGGACACTAAAAATGCTCTAAGTTTCACATCACCATAGAGGGCTCCACCATGTCTTCACTTATTCATAAAAATAAATGGGGGAGAGGCAACACAATCCACCCAGCCAATAATCCAATGAGGAGAAGAATCTATCCTCCTCATTGCCCCCGAGGCCCAACCACAATGCAAGAAAATATGGATCCATCTCATGGAAATAATACAAAGCTTCAACATAAAAGTAAAATGATTTCACAACCATACCAAGACACAATCAACAAAAACTACAATCACAAGAAGGAACCAACAAAATATACAAGGCTTCAAAAATGTAAAGCCAAAAGGAGCAAGGATCTATGGGGAGGTCACTTATGCATCCCAATGAGAAATAGGTGCCCAACTTAAAACCCTCCAGTATACATCTCAAATACCTACACAACTCTTATGCCTCCCTCAAGATCCTTTTATGCCTCCCTAGTGTCTCCTATGTCTCCCTCATAAAAAATAAGTAAGAAATGCAAGAATTTTCTTGTCCAAGGTGGGGAACGCAAACCAACTCCCTCCAAAACATAAAATAAACTCTTATGCCTCACTACATATAATATACCCATATCCCTCTCCTACACCACACTTTGGCAATCTACCAAAGAACCCAAGAAGCATATCAAAACACTCAATAACATACACATATACACAAATAAAAGAAAACATTTAAAAAATTGTTTATCTCCTACCTTTCCATGGTAGATCTTTACCCAAGATTTGCACACCAAGCTCCTTCAAGACCACTCTAACACAAACAAGATCCAAACAAAATCCACAAGCACTAAAAAATATCCAACTCTAAAATACAAGTGCACGAAAAATGAAAAGAAATAACTCCCAAACAAACAAAAGAACTTGTATAAATAGAAAAGGGAGAGAGGAGGGTGAGGTGGCTCCATGTAGGATGCCACACCACTTATCCTCAAATCCACCTCAGAATTCAAACCTCAACCCTAATGAACAATAAATTGGTGGTTGAGAGGAATGACAAACCTCTTACGCACAAAATCCAAACCCACACCTCCTAATGACAAACTTTAAAACCCATGTAAGAAAAGTGCAATACATGTCATTTTTGTCTTACGAAATACATAATGGGGTCTATTTTTGACCCACCAATCCATAGGTAGGGTTTATATAAGAAGTTAAGAGGCGTGGGACAAGCTTAACTTGTCCCACAAGCCTCCAAAATTGGCCCTTAAGGCCATATCTAAATTTTGTGATGAGGTAGAGTGTACAACACTCAAGATCACAAGCACTCAACTTACAACAAATAACCCAAAGAGCCATCTAATCTAATAAATGAATTATTTTTTTACATCCATAATTGGTTTAGTAAATGATTGATGGTGAATCATCAGACACTTCAGAATGTCTCAACTCGATGGGTTGAGACTCTCAATGAGATTACATAATATGGAGATTTTCTAAAGTGTGGGACCCCGTGAATAAAGATCTCCGGATGAAGGCTGGTTCCTATTGCTCTGTAATCGGATGCACACGTAAAAATGCAGAGGTTTGCTCAAAACCTAATCTAACTCGCTAAGGAGACGGGGTAAGAAATGCATCAAAAATAAATGGAAACTAACAAAGTTGATGCACCGAGGAATGAAGAACACCTGTCTTGCCAATAAACACAAACCATTAAAATGCAATGCAAGATCATGCACAGATAACCAAATTTACATTAAAGATCGGGAGGATGCAAATGAACACGAGAGAGGGTTGAGAGTCATCCACAAACATGCATTATTTTCTCCAAAGATTGATACAATACACTACAAAATGCCAAGACGCAAAGTTGCATTACAGTTTTACATGGGAGGTTTGAATTCCACAAATTCACTTTCCATAGAGAATAAGGGAGGGGAAAAACAAGAATGTCCAACCTTTTTAAAGAAGCCCCTCCTTAAAATTTATAGGAAGAATGAGAGAGGGAAGAGAGAGGAATTCCAAATCTACCCCAATAACCTCTAGGTTGTACTTATATCATCTCATTATGGCAAGAGGTGAGAAACCTAGCAAACCCAAAAAAAGGAAAATTGTATTTTTTGTTTTTGATAGAGGACCTTGTAATCTTTCTAAAAAGTCCAACCTTGCGTGAATCTGAGCTCCCTGTGAAAAGTTATGGCCATTTGAATATCTAGGTCAAGGGTTGCTTCTTATCAAGGTGTCAACGTACACAATGTTGCACCTCCTAAAGATGCTCCTTCAAAGAAACACATCCTTCCTCATGTCAACATACTCTTATGTGCACCATAGGTGCTAAAAATTCCATGTTGACATCTTCTACTCTGTGCCTCCAACCTACACCAGGGCATGACTTTTTCCATGTCGATATCTTCTGCTCTACGCCTCCAACCTACGCCAGGGCGCGACTTTTCCATGTCGACATTTTCTACTTTGTGCCTTCAACCTACACCTTGGCCGAGACTTTTTCTATGTCAACACCTTCTGATTTGTGTCTTCAACCTACACCTTGGCACGACTTTTCCCGTGTTAACACCTTCTCATTTATACCTTCAACCTACGCCTTAGCGCGACTTTTTTTCTGTGTCAACATCTTCGATTTACGCCTTCAACCTATGCCTTGGCATAGTTTTTCCCATGTCAACACCTTTTGATTTGCACCTTCAACTTTGTGCCTTGGTGCGACTTTTTCCATATCAACACCTTCGATTTGCGCCTTGGCGATTGGTGATGCGATAAATGTCGATTTTTAGTTTCTTTGATTTCCATATTCTGTTTGTCTATATTTACCCGAGGAGGGAGATATATACAACAATAACATGATTAATTTACTAATCTAGACATAATTTAAATAATTAATAAAAGGGAAATACATCACTATAAAATCACATACTAAAATTAAATAAAATAAAAGAAGGAACTACACATAAACCCTTGGTCACAATTGGAGGTAATGTCCCCCCCATGGGAACCCCTAACAATAATTCAAACACACACAACATAACACATGTTGCCATGGTGACCATTGTTGAATCCATCTAGCATTCTCGATGTGGTTGGTCTCTAATCCCCGTTGATTGTTGTGATATGTTTACTTGCAAAACACACAATACCTCCTTCGGCATCGTGGCCGCATCAAAACATCCAAGATAAAATATAAAATCAAAATCATCTATATATGAATTAAATCATCATCTAGGAAAGTAACATTATTATTTTCAAAATTTCTAACAACATCTCAATTCTCCATTTCATCAATATCAATAGAATCACAAGGTGAGTTCAATTCTTTAGGTCTACTCAATATGATGAAAATATTGCATGTAAGAAATATATAACTATTTCAAAATCATATCATCATCAATATAAAATGTCTCTAATAATCCACACACATCATACTATGAATCAAATCTAACAATAGTCCAAGTATCTCTATCATCTAACATCATGCTAAGTCAAAATGATATAATAATATCCATAAGTATAGTCAATAGTATCGAAATCAACAATAATAAGTGTCGAAGGGAAGTGGGCACTACATCCCCCTCCCTTAGACTCGACTTCCTCCTGGAAGTCACTGGAATAGGTGTGGAAACTAGACTCATAGAAATGTAGCATCCTCCCATGTAGTAGCAGTCTCATCATACCTATCCCACTAGACCCAAACCTAATCAATCTCTCTACCTCAAAGGCCCAGGGTCCTATGCTCTAGAATATGGATGGGCTCCACCATCACCTACCCCTGATCTTACACCTACAATGAGGTCCAATCTAGCACATGAGAAGGATCTGTAATATACCTCCTAAGTATAGAAACATGAAATACATCGTGGATGTGAGACAAGCTGGGTGGCAATGCTAGACGATAGGCCAAAGGACCGATACACTCCAAGATCTCAAAGGGACCCGCAAATCTAGGAACAAGCTTAGAGACTTTTCCATAACAAAAAGGGATCTTATGTGCTCTAACATGAAGGAACACCTTTGTGCCCACCTTAAAACTAAGATCATTCCTATGCTGGTCCACATACTTCTTCTGCCTATCCTGTGCCTCTTGTAATCTCTTCCTAATCATAACAACTTGTTGCTCCATATACCGCAATAATGCTAGTCCAATAGAAACCATGTCCTCTAACCTATCCCAAGTAAGAGGTGTCCTACACTCTCTACCATATATTTCCTCAAAAGGAGCCATGACAATTGAACTCTAGAATCTATTATTGTAGAAAAAATCCACCAAGTACAAATAATCCTCCCATCTTGATGATGATGCATGACGTACATCCTAAGCATGTCCTCTAAGACCTGATTCACCCGTTTAGTTTTTCCATCTGTCTAAGCGTGATATGTTGTACTGAAATTGATCTTCATCCCAAAGCATCTTCGCATGGTAGTCCAAAAGCGGGACTTGTACAAAGGATTGCAATCATAAATGATCTTTCGTGGAATCCTATGCTAATCTGAAAATTTCATCAAGATATACGTGTCACTACACTAGATGTGTAGGTGGTCTTCACTAGAAAAAATGAACCACTTTCGTCAATTTATCTACCGTGACCATGATGGCTTCATGGTGGTATTGACATCGGTAATCTAACTATATATTTCATGGAAATGGTGTCATGTTTCAACTCTAGTATGGCGTGAGGGAAGAGAAGGCACGCTGGATGTTGATGCTCATCCTTCACCTTCTGAAACTCTAAACAATGTGACATGAATTGAGCCACGTCTCTCCAAAGTATCCTCTAATGGGACAACTTTCTCAAGGTGGTGCGCATCTTCTTCACTCTAGGATGGGCTGAATAAGGTCCATGATGAGCCTTTGTCAAAATGTCCTGTGTCAAGCCTCCATCTCCAGGAACATATATCCCACCTCTATGTATTAGAAGACCATCCATCTCCAATGAAATTCCATCAAAATTTCCTCAAGGGGTCTCTAAGACTGAATATATGCTCTGGATGGAAGGTAGAAGCTGTCATGAGGGAGCTACTGCAAAATCTTGCTCCGTAAATCTGTACCCACCAAGGTAGCCATTGACACATGTCTTTGTCTTCTTAGGGCATATACAACCACGTTCTTCTTCCCCTTCACATGATCTATCTCCATGTCAAACTCATAAAGCACCTCTATCTAACATCATTGATGAGCATTGAGATTGGGATGTGGCTAAGACTCAAGTGATCATCCCCGAGTGTATATCTCGGCAAAGAAGGAAGTGTCTCCACTACACCAAGGTGTGCACAAATACTACAAGCTAAATATCATGAGTTAGATAATTGAGCTCATAATATTTGAGTTTACGAGAGTCAAACATAACTACGCTTCCCTCCTACATCAACACACCTCCAAGTCCCGCCAAAAAGTATCTGTCAAATAAAGAACTCATTTGTGAGGGTCTAGTACTTAAATAATAGGCACTATCATGAAGCATCCATTCAAAGGTGTCCTTAAGCCCTGCTCACATCTATCCGACCATAAAAATTTCTTCCCTGTTTGTTAAAGGTAAGTGATGTGGTGCGTAACCTGAGAAAAGTCATGTAAAAATATTTTGTAGTATCTTGCCAAACCCATGAAGTTGCGCACCTCAGTCACACTAGTGGGTGCCAGAAATCCATAATAGCTTGAATCTTGGAAGGATTGATCTGCGATACCTTGCCCTAAAATGTTGTGGCCCAAATACTGCACCTCTATCTGAAAGAACACACACTTCTCCAAGTTCCCATAAAGTTTTTATTGACAAAGACGCTAAAGAACATGGCGAAGGTGACCCTCGTGCTCCTCACATGTACATGAGTATATTAGAATGTCATCAAGGAAGATGAGCACAAAGAGATCAAATAATGTCCCGAATACCCCATTCATCAAGATCATGAACATTATAGGGGCATTCGCCGATCAAAAGGCACCACTATGAACTCATAGTGGCCATATCTCGTATAGAAGGTGGTCTTATGAATGTTTTCCCCATGATCTTCAGATAATGATACCATGAGTTAATATCTATCTTAGAGAATATTATGGCCCCATTCATTTGATCAAATAAAGCATCAATGCGTGAAATGGGGTAACAATTCTTGATCGTTACCTTGTTTAATAGGTGTAATTAATACACAAATGCAGGATCTATCCTTTTTTCTAGAAAAATCACTGGTGCACCCCATGGGGATACACTAGAATGGATTAGGAATTTCTCAAGAAGTCCTTCAAGCTACAACTTGATCTCATAAAGCTCTGTGGGTAGTCATCCAATAAGGATCTCGTGAGATAGGATCTCGCGCCGTAACCATATCTATGTGAAAATCAATCTCACGTGGGGAGGTAACCCCGTGTAGCTCCCCTTAAAAAAACATCAACAAACTCTCTCAAGATGTGATGGTCATCAAGAGATGGCCCACTAGAATCATCCTCGATATGTCTCTAACCGTAATTGCACACATCTATCAACTTCATCACATACACTACTTAAGATGCATAGCGGAGATGGTGTGGATGGAAACGAGCCTCTTAGCTCCTCGCTATCATTGAATCGACTCCTAGATCATCTACACATGAAATATTCTTATGGTAATAGTCCACTTTGGCTCTATATGTAAAACACTAGACTATGCCCAAGATGACTCCATAAGAACCCAATGGAAGGATACAAATATCCGAGGTAGTTGTGAAGGGTCCCAAATCAACTACAAACTCCTTAACTAAGGAGTCTATAAAAATTTTGGCTCCAGAATTCACCTCAAAATTCCAACTAAGAGCATGTCTAACTATCACCAACCTTCAATGCTCTACTTAAGATGGCACAATAAAAGAATCAAATGAACCGGAATCAAACAGATTAGAGGTAGGAATACCAAAAATGCTACCTTTCGTCTCTATCATGGTTCTATGGTGCTCACTGGTGGTTCTCGACTAATGCGTAGATCCAATGGTTATGTCCCATGTCACCAATAGTAGGTTAAAACTGCATCTTACCCTTGTTACTAAGGTTATGTGGCACTCTCTTAAATGATGTCTAACAACGCCATAACCATAACAAATACCTGCTCCCTCCAGTGAGATGCAGCTCCACTGGGTACTCTAGAGGTATGTGTTGTGGATCCCGACAATCTGCTATAGGCATCAAGTCTCGCTATGAACTCCTACCGCATGAGCTCTGGTACACCCTATGTCCTAACGGGACCCCTAGGAAGAGGGCCCATACTCCACCCCCTTTATGTGTCGAGTCTCTAAGGAGGTTTGTAAGGTGGGTGGGTCTACCTGCTATGGTGGCTTGAATGAAGACTGTAATGAACCCTGTCCACAACGAGGAGGAGGAGCTAGCCCTCTCAACCTATTATCTTGCATATGTTGGATGTGGCTCGAACTCTTTCCCTTTCCTACGGTGTCTTTCTTTTTGTCTCCTCTTCAATATAGGCCTTTTTCATGACCTCTGCTAAGGTCGTAGGCGGTGAAAGTGCACCGCACCACCAAAATCAAAATTCGTGCCCCCGATGAACTTGTGAATTCATACCTTCTCATCCTTCATATAGTTGACATACCCGAGTAGGTCCATAAATTGACTCTTATGCTCAGCTATAGTCATAGATGCTTGATGGAGGTCATGAAACTCATCTATCCTCTACTCAATAAAACTCTTGGGTAAATACCGCTCCTAAAATGCTCCTAGGTAACTATCCCTAAGTCAACATGGAGCTTCTACTCCTCGGTCCTACACCACACACATGCTCCATCCTCAAAAGATGGATCCCAAAACAAAATTTTGTGTTGCTAGTACAAGGGAAAGTTTTAAGCATCTTCTCAAGCTCACCAACCTTGTGCCTCTTCCGAAAAACTACCCGTATCTCTAGAATAGTGAGATGGTCAGTAGCTTCGGGATCTCCCGATATGGTTTATAGCTAACGAATGACAACCCTTAGGTATCTTTTTATGCTCCTCCTCTCGCCTAGGGCTCCAAGATATATTCATATATCCTAAAATCCTTTCTTCATGTCCCCTCCGTGATGACTCTACCCTAGCCGAATCCATGTGGGAGTTCTTTACCCTATGCTCCTGGCGTGTCGAGGACATGCTCGAGCCTCAACCGATGGCTCCTTATCATGTCTAGAAATTTTTCCTCCTAAGGACCCTCCGTGTATAGCGGCATTGACATCCCAAGCATCTCGTAAAATATGAGGTAGAATGGTCACTACATCCTAATAAAGTAGTGGAAAATCTAGATCTACGTGTAAAAACCCCTCATCTGGTCCGTACCTCTTGCATGGACCAAGGCAAGAGTAGTTCATTAGTTTAGGTTCTTGTTTCAGTTTTCTAGGTTTTCTATACTATACGCTTATCGAGATAGTGTGGTTTTCTATGTTTAAAATAAAACAAATTTGTGTTAGGTTAAGTGTTCATGTCTCATGTTTTCAAGTGTGCCCAAGGGTCTAAACTTTGAACCCATGACTCGATACAAAATTTAACGCCCACAAAAATGATGTTCTAGGAACACATTAAATCTTAAACACTTATCCGTAAGGTCATGGATTTTTTCTATTCTTTATTTAAAGTTAAAAGGTTACAAGGATGTAACCCTAGGTGTACGTTAAATAAAGTTTTCATCAATAATCACTACATTACAAAGGATCGACGAGGTCTAAGTTAAAAGATTAACTATTCTTAATTTATCTCTTAGGTCAATTACTTAAAATCAAATAAGAAAGTGCCATAAATAATCTACTTGGTTAAATGTTTTCTCCTCCTTAATTTATATTCAAACCCAAAATGATTAACCTTATACTTAGCTGTTTTCATTTCATTATCCTAATACCTTTAATGTCCATTTCATTAATTTTCTAGAACATACTAGGAACTATATAATGACTTTTCACACCAAGGTATTTAAATGGCCCCATTCACCCATCTACACCTACCTTTAAAATTATTTTAAAACAGCCATGAAAATTCATTCCTACCAAATAATTGTATGGTTGATCCTCAACCCTTGGATCAATTCATTTGAGGCCACTAGATTCTAGGGTTCCAAACTAACCCTAAATATCCCCATGAATTTTTTGTTAAATCCTTTTCTTTACCCTAGCCTCCCCATTTGGTCACTTTTTTTGTTTAATTTGTAGGTTG
This sequence comes from Taxus wallichiana var. yunnanensis, assembly GCA_018340775.1. Lineage (NCBI taxonomy): Eukaryota > Viridiplantae > Streptophyta > Pinopsida > Cupressales > Taxaceae > Taxus > Taxus wallichiana. Next base: position 214,102,844 of record CM031240.1, read on the forward strand.
GGGAAATGGAACCCATGGGAGCAAGGAAGGAATAACTATGGAATAATTTACAAACTCAAGCTTGGTTTAGTCTGGGTTGTAGATTTATCATTGTAATTTATTTCAATCAAATATTGAAGGGGTTTCCACTCCAAATATGGTGTTATTATAAAATTAATTTTATTTTGAGTTCTCTATTTGGGTGAAACCCTACCCCGTAATATATATATGAGATTGAGTACTTATCCATTTCAAGATTTATTTTCTTGAACAATGAAGTTTTACCTTTATTTTCTTTGCTAGAGGTTTCCTATTTATTTCAAGCTTAAAATTTAGTTAGACCAAGTTAAAATTTACATGGCACGGATTTGTGTTTTCCACCGTTAGTGACAGAACCACCGCTCAAAGTAGGTTGGCGAGTCTCAGAGCACTACCCTACTCGGGTTATGATTCATGAACCACCACCTTGCCTAAGAAGCGGTTCGAAACCGATGCTCTGCATAGGGCGGCGGTCCTGTTCTTTAAAAATAGAATCTTCAATTCCAATATTTTTCAAAAAACAAAACTCACTAAAGTGTTTCAAAAGTCATTATGAACTTAAATTTTAGTGCCTAAAGTTTCGAGTTGAAAGATTTAATTGATCTTTTCATTTCATAGTAAAATTATTCAATTTTAAGCATTTCCTATTTCAATAGTAACAACAACAACTACAAGATCATTTTCATTTCTCTCAAAAAAATTTCTTTCAAGACCAAAAGTATAAATGAAGCTAAATCTACTTCTAATGTTGTTGTTTTTCCTTACTACAAAATGCAACATTTCGACATAACAATATACTTCAAATTTGTTGCTTCTTTCCATTTCCACTACAACTTATTTGTTCAAATAACTACTAACAACTTTGTCCCACATTCAAGGTTTCCAAGCATACACTATTAATATTTTACAAATTATATATTCTTTCTTTCCTTTTCCCAATACTATAACTTCAACAATGTTAATGAACTTTCCTTTCCTTGAGCATAGCTCATTTCTTTTAATACAAATAACTTACTTTCTCACAATACAAATTATAACTAAAATTTTAAACATGATTTCCATTTTGGTTCATTTCTTTACATACTAAAATTTGAGGAGAAAGGAAATTATACAATTCCTCAATGAGATTCCTTCAAAATAATAATACAACTTGGTAAATGAAACTTACAATGCAACATTTATTTTTTAAAAATAAAATACTACAAGTCTTCCACCTTAAGTGGGAATAACAAGAAGGTTTTCTCACAAGGAAGGATTTCTTTTAGACACCAACAAATGCTCCAAGTTTCACATCACCAAAGAGAGCTCCACCATGTCTTCACTTATTTGCAATAAAAAAAATGGAGGAGAGGAAACACTCTCCACCCAACCAATAATCCAATGAGGAGAAGAATCTATCCTCCTCATTGGCCCCCAAACCCCAACCACAATGCAAGAAAAGATGGATCCATCTCATGGAACCAATACAAAGCTTCCATATAACAGTAAAAAGATTTCACAACCATACCAAAACACAATCAACAAAAGCTACAATCACAAGAAAGAACCAACAAAATAAACAAGGCTTTAAAAATGTAAAGCCAAAGGAGAAAGGATCTATGGGGAGGTCACTTATGCATCCCAATGGGAAATAGGTGCACACCTTAAAACCCTCCAATATACATCTCAAACCCCTACACAACTCTTATGGCTCCCTTAAGATCCTCTTAATCCTCCCACAATCTCTTATGCCTCCCTACTATCTCTTATGTCTCCCTCATAAAAACCAAGTAATGAAGGTATTTTCTTGTCCAAGGTGGGGCACCTAACCCAAATCCCTCCAAAACATGAAATAAACTCTTATGCCTCCCTACATATAAGATATCAGATAATGTGAAATTGATAGCTTATCTATTATAAATAAGCAACAATTACATTATATAATTGCATAAATCAATAAGAGACAATGTTGCAGAATGAAGATAATAACATAAGCACAAAATAAGAACAAAAATATAATAAACACACTATATTATTGATTGAATAATATGGAGCAATTACATGATGAGAGAGCTTACAATATATAGCCTTTCCATTTCCTATAAACAAGGAGATGAGGCTTACCAATATTATCCCACTAATCTCTCCTAGAGAATCTCTCCTATGATCACTCACCACTATTCTCTCATATATCCCACCAATATCTCCACACACAATAATCTACATGAGTTGTTTATTCAACAAACTCACAACTAATACAATATCCTATATTATTAATAATGAGTTGTTTTATGACTCATATTAATAATATTACAATCTTTTATTTTTCTCACACTAATATATAATATATATTTGCACACACACAAATATATAAATATCTAATGTTCACAATATCTAATATTCCTAACATTCACTCCCCTATTGTTAACATTCGATATTTCCACACATACACTCCCCTAATGTGAACAATGTAGAGAAAAACATTCACACGTCTTCTACAGCTTGCCTGCCTCTGCATGCTCATGATCTTGGTACACTGAACCTCTGTTCAGCAAATACGAACCCCTGTTCGACAATAACGGACCTCTGTCCTAGGTACGAGCCCCTGCTCATGAACCTCTGTTCATCCTCTTCAAGAAAAACATGATGCTGCTTTTTCTTGTGCTTTTATCTTTCTACTATCACATATTTACATCAGGAGTTTATAAAAGGAAATACAACTCTGAACAGGAATGTGACATTTGTTCTTATTACAAACAATAATCAAACACACAACTGAAATACTTGGCCACCAAATCAATACTGCGGCCTCGTCGATGGTGCCTGACGAGAGGTCGCCGATTGCCCTCCTGCCTCCGTTGCCTCCAGCCTCCATCGCGATGATGTTAACTCAACTGAATTTATCTTTGAGGCTCATTTTACAATTCTATTAGGTGTCGGTTTCAACCGATAATGCACCCTTCCAATAATAATCAGCTTTATATTTATCCAAAATAATAAAGCATATCAGATTTTAATTGCTAGAAATTAGTCACTATTTTTTTTTTTTTTTTTTTTTGCAGAATAATTAGAAACCGTCTGAATTGTTTCCACGATTTTTCGTAAAATACGAAATGGGTTTCTGTAATTTTTTGACAGAAGTTTTAAATAATACAAAGTAACAACCCCAAAAAATTTCAGAAAATTTTGAATCTGGGTTTTTGAGAAAAACGTGAATTACCAGTCGTTTTTTTTTCAGATCAGAATTCCGAAAATGGCAATGAAAGCTTCAAAACTCTCATATCTGCATCTTAGAGGCTGCGGTTTTGTCCTGCAATGAATCTCATAAATTTCCCTAGCCTGCTCTGATACCAGATGATGTGAAATTGATAGCTTATCTATTATAAATAAGCAACAATTACATTATATAATTGCACAAATCAATAAGAGACAATGTTGCAGAATGAAGATAATAACATAAGCACAAAATAAGAGCAAAAATATAATAAACACACTATATTATTGATTGAATAATATGGAGCAATTACATGATGAGAGAGCTTACAATATATAGCCTTTCCATTTCCTATAAACAAGGAGATGAGGCTTACCAATATTATCCCACTAATCTCTCCTAGAGAATCTCTCCTATGATCACTCACCACTATTCTCTCATATATCCCACCAATATCTCCACACACAATAATCTACATGAGTTGTTTATTCAACAAACTCACAACTAATACAATATCCTATATTATTAATAATGAGTTGTTTTATGACTCATATTAATAATATTACAATCTTTTATTTTTCTCACACTAATATATAATATATACTTGCACACACACAAATATATAAATATCTAATGTTCACAATATCTAATATTCCTAACATTCACTCCCTATTGTTAACATTCGATATTTCCACACATACACTCCCCTAATGTGAACAATGTAGAGAACAACTTTCACACGTCTTCTACTACAAGCCTTTTGCTCGCCTCGCATGCTCATGATCTTGGTACACTCGAACCTCTGTTTCAAGCAAATACGAACCCTGTTTCGACAATAACGGACCTCTGTCCTAGGTACGAGCCCCTGCTCATGAACCTCTGTTCATCCTCTTCAAGAAAAACATGATGCTGCTTTTTCTTGTGCTTTTATCTTTCTACTATCACATATTTACATCAGGAGTTTATAAAAGGAAATACAATTCTGAACAGGAATGTGACATCTGTTCTTATTACAAACAATGAAACACAATAATGGAATCAAACACACAACTGAAATACTTGGCCACCAAATCAATACCGCGGCCTCGTCGATGGTGCCTGACGAGAGGTCGCCGATTGCCCTCCTGCCTCCGTTGCCTCCAGCCTCCATCGCGATGATGTTAACTCAACTGAATTTATCTTTGAGGCTCATTTTACAATTCTATTAGGTGTCGGTTTCAACCGATAATGCACCCTTCCAATAATAATCAGCTTTATATTTATCCAAAATAATAAAGCATATCAGATTTTAATTGCTAGAAATTAGTCACTATTTATTTTTTTTTTTTTTTGCAGAATAATTAGAAACCGTCTGAATTGTTTCCACGATTTTTCGTAAAATACGAAATGGGTTTCTGTAATTTTTTGACAGAAGTTTTTCATAATACAAAGTAACAACCTCAAAAAATTTCAAAAATTTTGAATCTGGGTTTTTGAGAAAAACATGAATTACCAGTCATTTTTTTTAAGATCAGAATTTCGAAAATAGCAACGAAAGCTTCAAAACTCTCAGATCTTGCATCTTAGAGGCTGCGGTTTTGTCCTGCAATGAATCTCATAAATTTCCCTAGCCTGCTCGATACCAGATGATGTGAAATTGATAGCTTATCTAATATAAATAAGCAACAATTACATTATATAATTGTACAAATCAATAAGAGACAATGTTGCAGAATGAAGATAATAACATAAACACAAAATAAGAGCAAAAATATAATAAACACACTATATTATTGATTGAATAATTTGGAGCAATTACATGATGAGAGAGCTTACAATATATAGCCTTTCCATTTCCTATAAACAAGGAGATGAGGCTTACCAATATTATCCCACTAATCTCTCCTAGAGAATCTCTCCTATGATCACTCACCACTATTCTCTCATATATCCCACCAATATCTCCACACACATAATCTACATGAGTTTTTTATTCAACAAACTCATAACTAATACAATATCCTATATTATTAATAATGAGTTGTTTTATGACTCATATTAATAATATTACAATCTTTTATTTTTCTCACACTAATATATAATATATATTTGCACACACACAAATATATAAATATATAATGTTCACAATATCTAATATTCCTAACATTCACTCCCCTATTGTTAACATTCGATATTTCCACACATACACTCCCCTAATGTGAACAATGTAGAGAAAAACATTCACACGTCTTCTACTACACTTGCCTCTCCGCATGCTCATGATCTTGGTACACCGAACCTCTGTTTCAAAGCAAATACGAACCCTGTTCGACAATAACGGACCCTCTGCCCTAGGTACGAGCCCCTGCTCATGAACCTCTGTTCATCCTCTTCAAGAAAAACATGATGCTACTTTTTCTTGTGCTTTTATCTTTCTACTATCACATATTTACATCAGGAGTTTATAAAAGGAAATACAACTCTAAACAGGAATGTGACATTTGTTCTTATTACAAACAATGAAACACAATAATGAAATCAAACACACAACTAAAATACTTGGTCACCAAATCAATCTGCGGCCTCACGATGGTGCTCGACGAGAGGTCGCCGATTGTCCTCCTGCCTCCGTTGCCTCCACCTCCATCATGATGATGCTAACTCAACTGAATTTGTCTTTGAGGCTCATTTTACAATTCTATTAGGTGTCGGTTTCAACCGATAATGCACCCTTACAATAATAATCAGCTTTATATTTATCCAAAATAATAAAGCATATCAGATTTTAATTGCTAGAAATTAGTCACTATTTTTTTACAGAATAATTAGAAACGTCAGAATTGTTTCCACGATTTCTCTTAAAATACGAAATGGGTTTCTGTAATTTTTTGACAAAAGTTTTACATAATACAAATTAACAAACCCAAAAAAATTCAGAAAATTTTGAATCTGGGTTTTTGAGAAAACGTGAATTACCAGTCTTTTTTTTCAGATCAGAATTCTGAAAATGGCAATGAAAGCTTCAAAACTCTCATATCTGCATCTTAGAGGCTGCGGTTTTGTCCTGCAATGAATCTCATAAATTTTCCTAGCCTGCTCTGATACCAGATGATGTGAAATTGATAGCTTATCTAATATAAATAAGCAACAATTACATTATATAATTGTACAAATCAATAAGAGACAATGTTGCTAGAATGAAGATAATAACATAAGCACAAAATAAGAGCAAAAATATAATAAACACACTATATTATTGATTGAATAATATGGAGCAATTACATGATGAGAGAGCTTACAATATATAGCCTTTCCATTTCCTATAAACAAGGAGATGAGGCTTACCAATATCATCCCATCAATCTCTCCTAGAGAATCTCTCCTATGATCACTCACCACTATTCTCTCATATATCCCACCAATATCTCCACACACAATAATCTACATGAGTTGTTTATTCAACAAACTTACAACTAATACAATATCCTATATTATTAATAATGAGTTGTTTTATGACTCATATTAATAATATTACAATCTTTTATTTTTCTCACACTAATATATAATATATATTTACACACACACAAATATATAAATATCTAATGTTCACAATATCTAATATTCCTAACACATATACCTCTTCTACACCACTCAATAACCCAAAAGCATACCAAAACACCGAATAACATACACATATACACAAATAAAATAAAACATTTAAAAAGTGTGTAGCTCCTACCTTTTCATGGTAGAGCTTGATCCAAGAGTAACACACCATGTTCCTTTAAGCCCACTCAACCACAAACATGATCCAAACAAAATGCATAAGCACTCCAAAATTCTCCAAATGCAAACTACAAGTGCACCAAAAGTGAAAAGAAATAACCCACAAACAAACAAAAGAACTAGGATAAATAGAGAAAGGAGGGGGGTGGGTGAGACACTCCATGTAGGATACCACATCACTTATCCTAGACTCCACCTCATAAGTCAAACCTCATCCTCAATGCACAATAAATTGGTGGTTGAGAGGAATGACAAACCCGTTACACACATAATCCAAACCCACACCCCTAAGGACAAAATTTAAAACTCATGTAAGAAAAGTGCAATAAATGTCACTTTTTATCTTACAATTACATAATGGGGTCTATTTTAGACCCCCAATCTATAGGTAGGGTTGATATAATAAGTTAAGAGGTGTGGGACAAGTTTAACTTATCCCACAAGCCTCTAAAATTTACCCTTAAGGCCAAATCTAGATTTCTATGATGAGGTAGACTGTATAACACTCAAGATCACAAGCACTCAACTTACAACACATAACCTAAAGAGACATCTAATATAATAAATAAATTATTTTGTCACATCTATAATTAGTTTAGTAACATGATTAATTTACTAATCTAGACATAATTTAAATAATTAATAAAAAGAGGAATATACATCATTAAAAATCACATACTAAAATTAAATAAAAGGAAAGAATGGACTACACATAAACCCTTGGTCACAATTGGAGATAGTGTCCCACCCCCCATGGGGGGCCCCTCACAACAATTCAAACACACACATCATAACACATGTTGTTATGGTGACCATTGTTGAATCCATCTAGCATTCCGAAGTGGTTTGTCTCCAATCCCCCATTGATTGTTGTGATATGTTTACCTGCAAAACACATAATATCTCCTTAATCCTCATGGTCGTATCAAAACATCCAAGATAAAATTTACAATCATAATCATCTACATATGCATTAAATCATCTTATATGCAAGTAACATTATTATTTTAAATTTCTAATAACATCTCAATTCTAAATTTCATCAATATCAATAGGATAAAAAGAATAGTTCAATTGTTAATGTCTACTCAATATGACAAAAATATCACTTTGCAGAAATATATAACTATGCCAACAACATATCATCATCAATATAAAATTTCTCTAATAATCTACACACATCATACTATGAATTGAAATCTAACAATAGTAAAATCATGCTAAGTAAAAATGATACAATAATATCCATAATTAAAAATCTCTATCATCTAACATCATCCTAATTCAAAATGACATAATAATATCCATAAGTATAGTCAACAGTATCGAAATCAACAAAGTAATAAGTGTTGAAGGAGAGTGGGCACTACAAAGTTGTCAAAAAGTGCATAGGATCTCACTCGATATACTGAAGGGATTTCAATTTGTTTATCACATGAGAATCAACTCCCACAGTCTGGCTCCAAACGTCCATTGTGTCTAAAATGGGATTTTAGCATTTCTGACCTTTAACAAATTGAGTTTAGGGAGCAAGAATTGCATATATTTTAAGGAAATTGCTTTCAAATTCTTGAATTCTTTGCTTATTTCTGCTTGCCATGAGAAAATGCACAAGGGTGTAGCCTGGGATGTCTAGTATGTGTAGGTATGTTGGAAGCATGTGATATTGCTTGTTTATAAACATGTATTCTAATTTGTAACTTGATAAGATGAAATGCAGGTGACTGGTCTGCGGCTCTGATCCACTTTCCAATTCAAATGTAAAATTCCTATGTTGTAACTTAAATTCTTTGCATGTGAAACATGTAACAAGTAAGAAGAGAGAAGTTATATCTTCCTCTTCATAAAATTGTTTCTCTAACCAAATTTTAACTATTTGAGACCATAAAAATCAGTGGTCATGTGATCTGTAATACTAATTTCTCAAGTAAAATCAGAAAAGCAAAATTATTAGAAAAGCAAAAAGTAAAATTATTAAAAATAGCAAAAGTAAAATTGCTAAAAATATGCAAAAGCTATAAAATAAAATTTAAAAATAGTAAATTCAAAGCAAATGCAAAATCATAAAAGTAAATTTGTTAGAAAAGCAAAAAGCAAAATTGATAAAAATAGTAAAAGCAAAATTGATAAAAATAGTAAAACCGTTGTTCACCTCTCTGCAAACTATCCAATCTAGAATCGACAGAGCGCCCAAGAAGTAGTCTCCATCGGGGTGGCGGGCATCATTTTAGTCGCTCCTCTTTTTTTGGTCTTTTGATGTTTCTATGATGCTCTTATGCCGTATTGTTGCAATATATGTTCTGCTTTTGTTTCTTTTTCGAACTATCTTTTGGTTACTATTGGACATAGTGTTTTATCCGGATTTTGATCCTCTTTGTTGTTACTTTATACCTATATTTGGTCGTTGAGCTCTTTTTTTTTGTAATGTGGTATAGTCCCTTTAAAACTATTTACCAATAATTAAAAAAGAAATAGTAAAACAATCATTTAGGCTGTCAAATTTAACATAGTCCCATGAATGTCCACAAAGCCCTTTCCCACAAGGATAACGCTTTTGACGTAAGCATCTATGTAATATATATATTTCCTATATAGAAATTTGATTAAAAGAAGTATGAGTATATTACTAAATGTATAGACTGAGTGAGAATATATAATAGAACAGGATTATGTCACATGATATAAAACATTGTATATTAATATGGGTGCGAGAGTACTTACCTGAACCTTACATCCATTGATCCGGGGACATATGACCTAAATATTTTTAACACACAAACCTTTGAACAATTTGGAATCCAAATGATGCAGTTATCATGTGGAAATTCGCATTCCTTAAAATAGAATAAATGTGATATCAAAATGATAAGGTGAAAGTTCCACGCCTTTAAATTGATAGGCTGTAGGCCATTTTTTGTGATTTTAACTGTATATTACAGATGATTTTTTTTTGAAATGGTAAATATTTTTAAATGGTTTATTTTGGTATAGATATGAACGGATTATAGACAAATTACAAAAATTCCTTAAATTTACACTTGCCTGAAAGAGCTAAACTGTGCAAATTTTGATTTGAAAGTCGCACATTATTTGAAATTCCAGGCCTAGAAACACGTATTTAACATAAAAGTAAAAGTTGAGTGAGAAAAAAGTCCCTCGTATTTTTTTTTGTTTCAGTTCCTTACGTTTTTTGTAGAAATATGAAAGCATTTATGTTTTCCGATTGGAAGAAATGAAGGATTTCACGACCTACATCATGGGATGAGCTCCTCTTGAGTGATACATATTAGCTTAGAAAAAATATCTATTCAAGAAGACATTACTGGCAAGCCTTGTAGATCCTGTGAACTGATTGTATAGGCACTCTGAGACTTGATGAGCTCAAACTATGTATTTCTATGAACTTGGCGTGTGACTGATTGGTGTAACTCAACACACCGTTTAACTCCTGAGATTTTCCAGTCACAGGTATTTCAAATCTGATCTTTTTTTTGCATTTTTGGGCTTCAATTTTTATGCTCAAGCTCGTCTATCTCTGTTAGCTCAACCCTAATGTAACTTGCACGGCCCTTGCATTGCTCATCATTCATTGAGACTTGTCTCTTTGTCCAGGGCTTCGATAGAGTCTCAGTTCACTACTATCCTCGAATATCTGTTGGGCTTCCATTGATCTGAGATCCTCGACATGACTCCACGAACTATATGGAAGGTTTTCTCTCTTAGAGGATCGAATCTTCCTCATTTTGTAGCAGGTCATGAAGCTTATTTTTGTATTTAGATCTTCCTGTTTGTAATCTAGGTTCCCTCTACCTTTGCCACGGTCTATATTTAATAGTATCACGGATTTTAATTTCAAGAAAATATTTTACAAAAATGATAATATTATCCACTACATTTATCTAGTCTTAAAAATCCACAATGTATTAGCCTCGTCAATACTTGGTTCGATTCAGTGTCTAGCTTCACCATATAAGATATTCGTATAAATACAAATTTTAAATCCCTTGTGCAGTCACTCAAATAAACTAGGAATGGTAATTAAATCCCACATGGCTGTGGAGTCTTGACAATGATAAGGTCAGACACAATCTCACAGATTGGTACCCACGTGCTTGAATGCAATAATAATGGGCGACATGGTAAATCTTGTATTGACCTGTGCTCTTTTTTATAACTCAACAGACATAATGATGGTTCCATTAGTAATAACTAAAGTCACGCCCGAACGTAAAGTGAAGCGCCAAAAATAGAAAATTTTGAATTTTACTAGGGGAAGCGTGTGTGAAAAATCTATTGCAGTCACTGATTTTTAATCTCCTATATTAAAAGATTATTTAACTGCCAAAAACTAATTCACAGCGCATATCCAAAAATAATACAACTGAAACTTCACTAATAAGAATACGGAAAGAAATGCGTAACACAAAATTTTCCGACAAATTGTCCCTAGAAAAACCCCTAAGGAAAAACCAGTTCTATAGATGAGAAAGTATATTAACTTCAACAAATTAAGAGATACAAATATTCCTTGCCTTATACTGGCAAAACTTCAACAATCTCCAAACTTCTCCAGCTGATATTCCCGCATTGCTATCCCCAACGCTATCATTGCGCCCTTGCTAACACTGCAAGATTGTTTGCTATCACTGCAAACTTACAAACTCATTTGCTAGCACTGCAAATGCTTTTCCAAACTTGTACTCTCCAAATTCCCAATGACCTCCTTTTATACTACTCTCATTGGAACACCAATGACCGAGATCAATTCTCAATGATGGCTGAGATACATAACAAATTAACAACCATAACAAATTTGGTTGCAAGGTGTCACTAAAGGAAATCAATAATTAGAAAATAATTAATACATTCTCAACAATAAGATAACTATTATCTAATCTTAGCAAATGGACAAACAATTGTCCAAGCTAACAAACTAACACTCCCTCTTAGCGAGGAAGTTGTTCTGCATGACACCCATCTTATCTCTGAAGAAGATAAATTTTTCCTTCCCCAATGCCTTAGTTAGAATGTCTGCTACCTGCTCCTTTGTAGGTATGTATCAGAGTCAAGAATACCTTGCTATACACAATCCCCGATGAAGTGATACCTGATATCTATATGTTTAGAGCTATCATGAAACACTGGATTCTCAGACAACTTGACGCAACTCTAATTATCACAATGTATCACAATAGTCTCAACCTTATGACCAAACAAGGCCACTAGCAACTTCCAAAGCCATATAGCTTCACATGACACCATGCTAGCTGCAATGTATTTAGCTTCAAGAAATCAAAGCCACAACCTTCTTCTTCTTGCTAAACCAAGAAACAACTCTTGATCCTAAACTGAAACAACAACCTAAAATGTTCCTTTTGTCTATTGTACTTCTTTCCCAATCAACACAAGATAGCCTATCAACTTGATTCCTTCACCTCGAACATATCTGATCCCATAGTCAACTAAACCACACAACTAACGCAACACATTTTTAAACCTTGTCCAATGCACTCTCTTTGGCTCACCATGAACTTACTAAGAGAGTTTACCGCAAATGCTATATCTAGCCCGGTGTTAGCCAAATACATGAGCAAACAAATTAACGACTCGTATAAGGTGGGATCTACATCTTTTCCTTAGATATATCTACCTTCCTCCAATTAGAGATCATAGGTGTGGACATGGCTTTGCAATCCTCCATCTCGAATCTCTTCAAGATTTCAATGCAATATTTAACTTGACCAAGGAAAATCTCTTCATTTCTTTTCCACACCTCCATGCCTAGAAAATAGTGCATGAGTCCCAATTCCTTCATCTCAAACTCTTCTGCAAGGTCTCTCTTGCAATCCTCTATGAGCTCTAGTGCATCTGTAAGAAACTAGTCATGTACACATAGAACAAGAATTAGAGCCTCGCTCGCAACCAACAAGTAGTAGAGGGTAGCACCTACCTCACTCTTCACAAATCCCATTTCCTACAAGTATGTATCAATGTGCTCATACCGCACTCTAGGAGCCTGCTTCATTCCGTACAAGGCTTTCTTCAATCTACACATGTGGGTCTCTTTCCTATGTGCTACAAAGCCTTCTGGTTGTTCTATGTATATGTCCTCCTTCAATTCACCATTAAGGAATGTTGTCTTGACATCCATTTGATGAATCTACCATCCCATATGTGTTTCAAATGAGATTATGGCTCGTATAGAAGTATACATGAACACTAGAGAAAATGTCTCCTCATAGTCTATTCCCTCCTTTCGAGAGAACCCCTTTACCATAAACCTTGCCTTGTATTTCTCGATGCTACCATCTACATCCTTATTTATCTTGAAGATCCAGCGTGATCCAACTACTACCCGATCCATTGGTCAGGCACTACCTCCCACACATCACTCGCATTATTGAATTATATTCCTCAACCATAAGATCTTGCCATACCTAATGTTGTGCAACCTCTTGATAGCTAGAAGGTTCACTATCTACAAATTGGTTGACTAATGCCACATAGTCATTGAACTTGGCCTGGTTCTCTCCTCTTTCTTGTACTCTTCCTAAGATCTCCCACAAACTCCCGAGTATCCCTTTATGTGTCTTGAACGACACGGTTCCTACCGCAACCTGTAGAGGACGAAATATAAACCTCTATATCTTCTAGATGTATATCATGTCGCACCAGTTACTCCATACTCTGTGAATCTTCACTACCTTAGTCTATGTGTGTACTAGTAATTGTACTTGAGTTTTACTTCCCTTGACTTGGACTTAGAGATTTTGTTGGCTTCTCACTTTGATCATCTCATGAGAAAATCTTTGGACCTTCTAAACACTTTGTCCTCCATGAACTTGACATGACGTCTCGACAATAATTCTTCCGGTCCCTAAAATAAAAATCCTATATGCCTTTGATGTTTCACTGCACTCCAATAAGGTACCCCTTTCTCGTAGTTTGATCTAACTTGGTATGTGTATCTTCCGGAATATGACAATATGCCAAACTCCCAAATATCCTAAAAAGACCTACATCTAGCTTCTTCCCTGTGAAAGCTTACTCTAGTGTCATCTTCCCTATTAGGTCTTGTGTGGAACCTGTTCGAATGTAAACTGCTATACTACATGCCTATGCCCATAGGTAGAGGGACATGTCCTAGTCATGTAGCATAGCCCTTGCTTCCTCCGATATAGTAACGGTTCTTCCTCTCAAGAAATCCATTCTATTTTGGATTGAAGCAACCGTCCTCTATCTCATGATTCTTTCTCCGGTATAGAAATCCTAGAAGTCATTTCCTTTGTACTTGCCTCCACTATCTCGACCTAAGAACCTTTATCTTCCTCCCTGTAGATTTCTCCACAAGAGCCTTGAACTCTTGGAAGCAATCAAAACCTCATCCTTAGTCTTCAATAAGTATATCCAGTGTCTTCATGGAGAAATCATCAATAAAGGTAACATAGTATCGATATCATCTAAGAGACTTTATTGACATTGGTCCACATACATCCGAATGTAATAGATCAAGAACACCCTTAGATATATTGTCACTCCTTGGAAAATATGCTTTCACAAACATCCCCAACACACAATCAAGCATACATCGTCATGCTCTGTGCTCACCGGAACACATATCACCGTCTCTCACGAAGCCATTTAATTGCTCCATGATGAATATGGCCCATCCTCCTATGCCATATCTCTCCAAGATTTATAGGATTACTGATGCTCATAAGTACTTTAGGAGTATCAAATTGTAACCTATAAAGGTGACCACTCCTAACTCCAATAGCTATGGGTGATTTCCAATCCTTGTGCTTAATAAACACATGTGTCCCTCTAAAACTTACATTATACCCTTTATCCTGAAGAATAGAGATAGAAATCAGATTCATACCTAATTCGGCACATGGAAGACATCATGAAGTTGAACTATTTTTCTATTCTCCTCCGAAACCGAACAATCCCTTTCCCAACTGGGTTGAGCTTGGAAAAGTTCTCCATAGAAATATGGATATTGGTGTCCTCCTCCTTGTAACTAGAGAAGTACTCTCTAACTCATGTCATATGAAATGATGCCCCACTATCTATATACCAAACACACTATGAGGTTGTGCTGACCATACAAGTTAAGAGTGTAAAGTCATCTTCCATACTACTCGGAGAGTTCTTCTGTACTTTCATCAAGCCGTCACCTACTTCTTACCTTTCTTCCTATCCGGGAAATCACTCGACATAGTGGCCAAACTCATGACAACCAAAGCACTTGACCTTAGACAAGTCCTTATTCTTCATCCGAATTTGATAATTTGATCCTTTGCTAAATCCCTTCTTTGCTTTCCTTTTCCCACTAGGAAATATTTTCTTGTTCTCCATCACTTTTTTACTCTTGTTGGCCCCATTGACAAGACTTAGTCTAAACTCCTCTTAAGTGAAATCATTCCATACTCGATCCCATCTCGATAAGGTGTCTCATCCACTAACAACTTGAACAAAACATCCCATTGTTTAGTAAACCCATTTAGGGCTATCCATACCACTCATCATCGCTAGGACTATTTCCAACAACTACTAACTCATCCGTGACAAGTCTAAGTCTCGGTGAGGTAACTTGTAACATCTTCTCCTTGTTTATACGGGTATTCTTCAAATTTTCTCTGAGAATCATCTTCCTATTAGTGGTAGTGTTTTGGTACAGATTCATAATGACATCCCACATCTTATTTGCCATATCTAACTTGGAGATGTGTGGAACAATATGATCCTTGACACCATTAACGACAATCCTCCTTGCCTTGGCATCCTCTTTCTTATATATTGCAAGTTGTGTTGTATCTATAGGTATAGCTAAAACAATGGTAACATAATCCTTTATACCATTCTCTTCCAACAATATAAAGAAAGTGTGGCCTTCTAGACACAAAAATTTGAGGCACCATCTAATCTGTCTTGATCTCTCAAACCACCGAAGCCATCTCAAAGGATAAAAGTAATAAAAATTTAAAGAGATCAAAATAGGCTATAGAAACCCTCAATTTCTTTCCTAGGGAAAGCCTTTTTGTACCCTTAACACCGCTCTGATACCATGTGAAAAATCTATTGCACTCACTGATTATTAATCTCCTATCTTAAAAGATTATTTAACTACCAAAAACTAATTCACACTAATAATGAAAATAACACAATCAGAATTTCACTAATAAGAATACGTAAAGAAATGCATAACACAATATTTTTGGACAAATTGTCCCCTGGAAAAACCCCTTAGGAAAACTAGTTCTATAGATGGGAAATTATATTAACTTCCAAAATTAAGAGATACAAATATTCGTTTCCTCTTATTGCGTAAATTGATAATCTCGCAACTTCTCCCATTAATATTCCCCACCGCTATCCCCAACACTATCATTGCGCTTTGCTAACACTACAAAATTTTTTTGCTATCACTACAAATTCTTCTCCAAACTTGTACCGTCAAAATTCCCAATGACCTCCTTTTATACTACTCTCTTTGGAACACCAACGGCGAAGATCGATTCTCAATCGATGACCGAGATACATAACAACTTAACAACCATAGAAAATTAGGTCATAAGGTGTCACTAACGGAAATCAATAATTAGAATATAATTAATACATTCGCAACAATAAAATAACTATTATCTAATCATGGAAAATGGACAAACAATTGTCCAAGCTAACAAACTAACAAAGCTTGGGAGTGGGAGCCTGGAGATCATTCGTGGTGAGAACTGATTTTTGTTTTGGAGGAAATGTTTTATCAAATTGTGTATTTGAATACAATGATAAACATCCATCTATAAATTGACAAAACTTTATCATCACCAAATAAAAAGCCTTCAAATAAGGATTCATGATCTCCGAAATTAAAGAGGCTTCCACTATTTTTTGTTAGATTTTACCGAGTAAATCAAAACTAACCATTATTGACATATTCCCATGACTCAAAAGTTCCAAGATACACATGTTGTTTCAACATAAATATAAATGAATTGGATAATTTCTTGTGATGACATAATTTTCTTCAATATAAAATTTAATAAAATTTATTCTATAAAGCTACTTTGTAATACTTAGATTTTTTCTTTTTTCCTGCGGTATTTGTTATTCATTTATATTTTGTATTTTATTAAATTGTATAAAGTCACGGAAAATATGTTGAATGGATTGATGTTATTTAGAATTACAAAATTATAGTGATGTCATTATTATAAAATAGATATTTTGTATTTTGAAAATGTAAAAAAGTGTTATTTCACTACTATTTAGAAATAATTTTTTTAATAAATAAGATTTAATTTTTAAATTTTAGGTATTATTTTAACTATTTTAATTATAATACATTTTAACAATAACAATACTAGAAATACGTATTAACAAATTACAAATTATATATATATATATATATATATATATATATATATATATAAAATTAAATATTCTAGATAGTAGTATATTAAATCAAAATATATTTTAGACATATTTATTTAAAAATATGCCAAAAATTATTTTAATATATAATATATAATATGCAGAATTCATAGAAAAATAATAAAAATATATTTTGAACAATGCAATGTCTATATATAGAGTTGGAACTCATTAATATATGATAGTATTCAATAAAGTACTTTTATATATGATATTAATATGTGACAAGAAATCTTGTGTTGTCAGGAGGGCTATGTATGTTTTTTCCATGGTTCAATTGAGTTCTGGTGATGTGATATATTCGTAAAGGTACATATCATGTTGCCTTGTAAACCATTAGTGTTGTCTCTGGTGGATATTAGAAGAGTAATGTGATATATGTTGTAATGTGAACAACGTTGTAATTATGATATTATGAACACACATGTTGTGCATGTCACTTATTGTTTATTTGTTATCATGTTGATATGCTTTTGATCGCAGTATTCACTCTCCTTTTTATGGATTCAATGAGGAGTTCATGTGTGATGTGCCGCCTTGGTGTGTGTTACAATAATGTTGTTGTGGATTGCATAGTGTTAGAGTTTATTACTATTTTGATGTATGTAGGTGTGTTGATGTGTTGCATGACATAATTGGTGTATAGCAAATGGATGGTATTGTGATGTTGCCCCCATGTTGTGATGAATTGTTTGTGTCACCATGTTATATAGCAATTAATTTTATGTTGTAATTTTACTTGTTGTGTTCATCATATGTATTATTTGTGTAATATGTGATGGTCCATGTCATGAATTAGGGACATATGGTTAACATATGATCCCTATTACATAGTGCTTGCACTTTGGGTACATTATATGGTGTTGTCGTGTGTCTATGTGATTTGATGAATTATGTAAGTGTCTTATGCGTTGTTGAGTTTCTCTACTGGAACCTTATAGTATTGTGTAGTGAGTAATGTAAAACAAAAAATAAAAAAATATCCTAGTATTATTACTATTGTATTTGTGTGTGTAATTTGTTGGCATTACAACATCACTCAAACATGTAGTCATATAACACATGAAGGATTTTGAAAAATAATAAACTTACATTTTGTGTAAGAATAGAACTTGATAAATGAAACTTACAATGCACCATTTATTTTAAAGGAACGATACAATAATAATCAACTTGAAGTGGGAATTTTTACAAGAAGGAAACTATAATGAAATACATTTTGTCTTCTATTATTGCTCCAAGAATCAAATCTCCAACCAAGCTCCATCTTCTCTTCACTTGATCACAACAACCAAAAATTGGGGAGAGGCAACACTCTCCACCCAACCAAAACTCCAATGAGAAGAAGAATAAATTCTTATCATTGGCCCCAAGCCCCAACCACAAGGCAATAAGGGATGGATCCAACACATGGAAACTCTATAATGCTTCTACATTTACTTTCAAGAAACAAACACACAAGAAGATAACCGCACCTCATTTTAAACACAACTTCTTCCCAACAATGGCTCTAAAATAAGCCAAGTAGAGATAGGAACATGGGGTGCCCTTGTGCCTCCCAAGGGTTTGGATGCCCACCTCTAAAATCATCCACAACACTATCAATCCAAAAATCTCTTATGCCTCCCCACAACAACATATATATGTCTATTATGCCTCCCTCTCTCTTATAGCTACCACAAAACACAAAATGAAAAAGTAGAATAAGGCATGGCATCAAAAACCCACTTCCTCTAAACACACAAAGAAGCCCTTATGCCTACAAACATATTTTCATCGCTGTTTGAAAATCTCAACACAACCTAAGGTCAATTTACTACCCAAAATTTCAAGCAAGAACAAAATCCTTACAACACATAGCATACAACAAAACAAGAAGAAAAATCGAGTACAAGATCCTACCTTGCCATGGTAAAGGTCCACTTTCCAAGAAAGTCCCAAAATCTTCAAACACAAGCAATTTTCCAAGCACCATTAAATTCTCACAAGCAAAAATCTAAAAAGAGATCTGAGAAACAAGTGAATAACCCCAAATACTTCACAGAAATTTCAATAAATAGAAAGGAGGAGGAGGAAAATTATGTGGCTCCATGTAGGATGCCACATCATTTCTTCTCCACTCCAAGGTAAAATAAATGGGTGGTTGAGAGGTATGAAAAACCTCTTCCACACACCACTCCAACCCATACCCTTTAGGATAAGAAATAAATAAAAGTAAGAAAGTGTAATTAAAACTCACATTTTGCCTTCCAGAACACATCATGGGGTCTATTTTTGACCCCCAACCAATAGGTAGGATTGGTATAGTAAATTAAGAAGTGTGGGACAAGTTTAACTTGTTACACAAGCCTCTAAAATTGGCCCTTATGGCCAAATCCGAATTTCCAAAAAGGGGTAGAGATACACTCCACTTACAACACATAAACCGAAGAAACATCTAATATAATAAATGAAGTCTTTTTTTGTACCATCCATAATTAGTTTAGTACCATGCTTAATTTACTAAAATAGACATGTAATTAAATAAAGATAAAAAGGGAATTACATCACCCTTTAAATCAGATATACCAAAAATTAAATAAAAGAAAAAAAGGAACTAACATAAACCCTTGGTCATAATCGGAGGTAATTGCCCCCACCTAGCGCACCCCGCCCCCTTCCCCAGCCCCCTAACAACAAATCAAAGACATAAAACATAACACATGTTGCCATGTTTACCATTGTCGAATCCATCTAGCATTCCGATGTGGTTGGTCTCAATATCCCTTTGATTGTTGTGATATAAACACCTACAAAACACACAATACCTCCTTCGACCTCATGGCCAAATCAAAAATCCAAGATAAAATATCCAAATATAAATCGACAATCATCCACATATAAATTAAATCATCATCTAGACAAGTAATGTTATTATTTTTAATTTCTAACAACATCTCAATTCTACATTTCATTAATACCAATAAGATCACTAGATTAGTTAAACTGTTAAAGCCTACTCAATATGAAAATAATGCCAAATATCAGAATATATAAATATTTCAAGAACACATCATAATCAATATTAAATTTCTTTAAGAATCCACACACATCATACTATGAATCGAAATCCAAAAATAGTCCAATTATCTCTATCATCTAACATCATGCTATGTCAAATGATACAATAATATCGATATATATAGTCAACAACATCGAAATCAAATATAATAACTATCAAAGGGAAGTAGGCACTACATCCTCTTCCCATTAGACTCGACTTCCTCCTGGAAGTAAGCTGGAATAGGTGTGGAATTGGACTTGCAGTAATGTAGCATCATCCCATGTGTCAGGAGTTTCATCATATGTGTCCCACTAGGCCGAACCCCGATCAATCTCTCTACCTCGAAGGCCCAAGGTTCTATGCTCTAAAATACAGACAGGCTCCACCATCACCTGCTCCTAAAAGCGCACCTACAATGAGGTCTAATCTAATACATGAGAAGGATCAGCAATGTATCTCCTAAGTAAAGAAACATGAAACACATCATGAACATGAGACAAGCTAGGTGCAAATGCTAGATGATAGGCCAAAGGAATGATACGCTCCAAGATCTCAAAGGGACCCACAAATATAGGAGCAAGCTTAGAGCCTTTTCTGTAATAGATAGGGCTCTTATGTGGCCTGACACGAAGAAACACCTTCGTGCCCACCTCAAAACTATGATCTATCCTATGCTGATCCACATACTTATTCTACATGTCCTGCGCCTCCTACAATCTCTTCCTGATCATAACAACCTGCTGCTCCATATCCTATAGTAAAGTTGGCCCAAGAGAAACCCTATCCTCCAACCTGTCCCAACTTAAGAGGTGTCCTGCACTCTCTACCATATAGTTCCTGAAAAGGAGCCATGCCTATCAAACTCTAAAAACTATTATTGTAGGAAAACTCCACCAAATAAAAATACTCCTCCCATCTTGATTGATGATCCATGATGTACATCCTAATCATGTCCTCCAAGATCTGATTTACCAACTCAATCTTTCCATCTATCTTAGGGTGATAGGATGTGCTGAAATAGATCATTATTCTGAGAGCATACTGCATCATAGTCTAGAAGTGAGAAGTGTATAAGGGATTACAGTTGCAAATGATATTCCATGGAATCTTGTGTAATCTGACAATATCATCAAGGTATACCCATGCCACTACACTAGCTATGTAGGTGGTATTCATAGGAGAAAAATGAGCCACTTTCATCAATTTATCCACCGTGACCATGATGGCATCATGGTGGTATCTCGACGTCGGTAACCCAACTATGAAATCCATGGAAATGGTGTCCCATTTCCACTCCAGGTATAGCATGAGGGAAGAGAATGCTAGTGGTATGTTGGTGCTCATCCTTCATCTTCTAACATTTTAAGTGGTGTGACACTAAATGAGCCATGTCTCTCCATAGTCCCCTCTAATGGTACAATTGTCTCAAGGTGACATGCATCTTCTTCACCCTAAGATGGGCTGAATAAGGTGCATGATGAGCTTTATAAAAATTTCTTGTCCGAGGCCTCCATCTCTAGGAACTTATATCTGACCTTTGTGCCTAAGAAGGCCATCTGTCTCTAATGAAAATCCATCAAATCTCCCCTCAAGGGGTATTTGTGACTCGATCTCTGCTCTGGCTGTAAGGTAGAAGTTGTTGTGAGAAAGTTGTTTTAAAATTTTACTCAACAAATATTTACCCACCGAAGAAGCCATAGCCACATGTGTCTGTCTACTTAGGATGTCCGCAACGATGTTCTCCTTCCCCTTCACATGCTCTATCTCCATGTCATACTCAAAAATCAACTCCATCTAATGCGCCTGATGAGCACTAAGATTAGGCTTTGTGAAAATGTGGTAAAGACTCAAGTGATCATTCCCGAGTGTAAATCTCTAGCACCAAGGTGTGCACAACTACTACAAGCTCAAGGTCACGAGTTAGATAATTGAGCCCATAATCCTTGAGTTTGTGAGACTCAAATGAAAATACTATGCCCTCATGTATAAACACACCTTCAAGTCCTACCAAAGAAGCATACGTGTAAATGAAGAACTCACCCCGAGGGTGTGGCACAACAATAATAGGTGTTGTCATGAGGCATTCCTTTAGTTTCCTTAAGGCTTTCTCACATCTATCTGACCATACAAACTTCTTCCCTTTCCACTTTGAAGGGACGTGTTGGGGGTGTGCAACTTGAGAAATTTTCTATATAAATCTGTTGTAGTATCTTGCTAAACCTATGAAGTTGCGCACCTCGGTCACACTAGTGGGTGATGGCCAATCCATAATAGCTTGAATCTTGGAAGTATCGATTGGGATACCTTCCCAAGAAATGATATTGCCCAAATACAACACCTCTGTCTCAAAAACACACACTTCTCTAGGTTCCCATAAAGTTGCTTGTCATGAAGACACTTAAGAACCTAATAAAGGTTCCCCTCAATCTCCTCATGCATACGTGAGTATCAAAATATTTTCAAGGAAAATAAGCATGAAGTGATCCAAAAATTTCCTCAATACACCATTCATCAAGATCATGTACAGTTGGGGAATTTGTCAAACCAAAATACACCACTGTGAACTCATAGTGGCCATATCTCGTAAGGAAGGTTGTATTATGAATGCCTATCTCCATGATCGTCAGCCTAATGGTACCCTAACTTAAGGTCTATCTTGGAGAATATTATAGCAGACCCATCATCGATCAAATAAATCATCAATGCGCAAGGGGGTAATAATTCTCGATCATTACTTTATTCAGGTGATGATAATCAATATAGAAATACAGAGATCCGTCCTTCTTATTCACAAAATCACCGTGTACCCAAATGAGATACATTAGGATGGATCAGCCCTTCTTTATAAGGCCCTCAAGTTACAACTTGAGCTCATAGAGCTCAAGGGTAGTCATCCGATAAGGTGCTCATGAGATAGGATCTGCTCCTGGAACCAAATCTATGTGAAAATATATCTCACATGGGGTGGTAACCTGTAGCTCCCCGGAAAAACATTAGAAAAATTTCTCAAGATGTGATGGTCATGAAGGGATGGTTCACTAGAATCATCCTCATATATTTCACTAGCCATAACAAAGATACATCTTGTAACCTCATCACACACACCGCTTAAGCCGCATAGCAGAGATGGTGCGCAGAAGGAAATGGGCATCCTAACTCTTGATATAAACGACTCAAATCCTAGATCATATGTACATGAAATAGTCTTATGGTGACAATCCAACTGGCTCTGTGTGCGTAGAAAACAAGTCCATACGTAAAGATACAACAAGTCATCATTTAGACCATCACAATAGCCACCTCTCAACAAAGAACATGCTCGTGCACCATTCAAAACTACTAAGAGATATGACTCCATTCGAGGTAGTGGTGAAGGGTCCCAAATCCACTACACAATCCTTAACTAAGGAGTCTAAATATATTTTGGTTCCGAAGCCATCTCAACATCCGACCCAAGACCCTTTCTAACTTCCACCAAAGCATGCAACATTCTACTAAGGATGGTGTAATAAATGAATCAAACGAACCATAATTAAATAATATAGAGGCATGAATAACACCAATTCTACCCGTAGTCTTTATCATGGCACTGGTGTTGAATGTGGTGGTTCTTGACCACTTCATAGAGCTAATGGATACGTCTCATGCCACCAATCATACACTGAAATATGTTCCTTACCCTTATTACTAGCATTCTATGGGAAATCTCTCCATTGATGTCCAACAAATCCACAACCATAACAGTTGCCTAGTCCTCACTAGTGAGATGCATCTCTAGCTAGTACTCTAGAGGTTTTTGCCATGGATCCTAATGATATGACTATAGACTACTGAGGTATCTTATGACAAGCTCCTACCGACTAATCTCTCGATGCACCATGTTTCCTAATGGGACCCCTAGGAGGAGGCCCCATGCTCCATCCTCTCTGAGCGTCGAATCTCTAAGTAGGTCCGAATGGTAGTCCAATTTTTGTTGCCGAGGTGGATGTTGTGATGGCCTGAATGATGATTATGTAGAACCATGTCTGCCATGAGGAGGAGGAGATGACCCTCTTGATCTACTATCCTACATCTGTTGGATGTGGCTCCGCACTTTGTCCCTACCCTGCTATGTCTTTCCTCGAGTGTCCTATGTGATGTAGGCCTTCTCATTGGACTCTGCTAAGGTCTCCATACAATGAATGCAAACCTCACCTCCCAAATATAAATTCAGGTGGTGATGAACTTGTGAATCCAGACACTGCTCGCTCGTCCTACATATAGTTGATAAACTGGAGTAGGTTCAAAATTGACTCTCATACTCAGCTACAGTCATAGACGCCTAACAAAGGTCATGAAACTCGTCTATCCTCTATTGAATTAACCTCCTAGATAAATAATTACTCTTGAACCACTCCTTAAAAATATCCTGTAACCGTATCTCGAGTCAATGTGGAGCTTCTACCGCTCTTCATGCACTGGATACCTTCTCCATCCCTAAGAAAATGGATTACAACACGAGGTTTCATGTTGCTAGTAAATGGGTAGACCTTGAAGCATCCTCTAAAGCTCACCAACCAGGACTCTTCCTGAAAAACACTTATATCTCTAGAATAATAAGATGGGCATAGCTTTATGATCTCCATGATATTGTCTGCATGAATGATGATTCGACAACACCTAGGTCTCTCTACATGCTCCTCCCTCTGCATAGGGCTCTAAGATTTGTCCCCGTGTCCTCAAATCCTATCGCCATGTCTCCCCTGGTGACTCTCTCCTAGACAACTCCACATGGGATTTCTTTGCCCTATGCTCCTCACTGTGTCAAGGAGATGCACGAGCATTAAATGATGGATGCCTATCCTTCCCGACTATTCTACCTCCCAAGGATCCTCTACGTATAATGATATCGACATCCCAAGCGTCTGTAAAATCTAAGATAGAATTGCTACTACATCCTGATCTGGAGGTGGAAAGTCTAAATCTACATACAATAACCCCTCATCTAGTCCAAACCTCTTGCATAGAACAAGGTGAGAGTTAGTTCATCATTCTAGGTTCTATTCCAATTTTCTATGTAAACTAAAATGTATAATTTTCAGACAAAGTTATTTTCTTTTTTCTTTTCTTTTTTTAAAATACGCTAGGTTAAATGTTCATGTCTCATGTTTTCTAGTGTGCCCAAGGGTCCAAGCTTTGAACCCATGTATTTTATACCAAGTGTAACGCCCACTAAAATATACCCGCACGAAACCCAAGAATAACCTAGGGCAAGATAGAAAAATTATGGAATAATTTTTTTGGAAAATGTGCTCGTAAAAAGTTTCAAATTACCAGTTGTCACATTTATGTTTCTAAGTTACTTTAAATTAATAATATAAATTTCCTTATTTAATCCCCATTATAATAAAATAATAATTCCTTGATACCTATGAATAAACTAGGTTAGTCTAGGGCTTGGTTTAGTTTCCCCTAAATTTCATTTTGATAAATATTTGATTTCCACTATAGTCGACTAGAACAAATTAATCCCATGGATAAAAGGGGTCTATTTAAATAAAATACTAAATTCATAATAATCCCACAAGGTGACTAGGTTAAAAATAAATGACAAGGTTCCTAATTAGCACAAGGGTTAGAAGAATAAACCCACCCCTTACACAATTAAAGTGGCCCCTTAAAAATTCAACCCATGTATTTTAAATTTAAATTCCTCTCACCCACTCCCCACCTACTTTTTGTAGGGATGAATCTCATTGCTTGGATGGATTCATTTAGGGCCCTAGGATTTGGAAAACCCTCTAACCCTAAGTTTTCTTATGAAAAGCTTCTTTCTCATTGTTTTACCTATTTTTTCTTTTTTGTTTTGCAGATTGGTGGAGGAGGTGGAGAAGGAAGCCATTAGAGGCCATCTCAAGCTTTTCGATAGAAATACATTCCTCATTTATATTATTATTTTATTTACACCCTTATTTAGGGTTTCAATGTATTCATCTATTTTATTTAACTCATATTTTAAAGATTTTCCATAACTTATGGGTTTCGCCCCATTTGATGGATGGTTAAATGGTATGAGTTTTCATTTTGAAGGATAATATACATACATACATACATACATAGATATATATATATATATATATATATATATATATATATATATATGTATATGTATATATGTATCTATTTTGATAATTTATTTAATGAAATAAACTCAAATAAAAATATAATATAGTGGTTGAAGCCTATATATATATATATATATATATATATATATATATATATATATATATATATATATATATAATGTGGATTTTATAATGGTATTGCCGAGTTTTGAAAATAGCATAGTCCACATAAAAACGTGGTCGCAGAGATCTAATAATACACAGGGGGTTTTGTTGGTCTATAAGCAATGTTTGGCGATTAGGGGATGGTCGTCGACCCCACTCCCCATCCCATTTTTAAATGGGGTTGGGGGTGGGGTTGGCGACCTCCGCTAACCCTAATCCCTTACAATTAAAAAGAACAAAGCCACATCCCTCTCTACCGACGGTTAGCCAAACATTGTTTTTTAAAATATAAGGTTTTTATATATATATATATATATATATATAATATGACCACTTTTTTGTAATAAAATATTAATAAAAATATAATGTTAATAATAACTTAATATTATTAATATTTTAATATTAATAATATTCTAATTTTAACTCTATTAGCTTGAGTAGTAGTAATATATATTGTTATTAGAGTCCACAAATTTTAATTCCATATTTAAAATTTCTAGTGTAGTTTGATAGTAATATTTAGGATTCAAAACTAAATCTTATTTCCCCTTTTAATTATTACTTGATTTTAAAGGACACTTGCATATACTTATTGAAATTTGACACTAATTTTTTTCACAAATAATGGAACTAAGACTAGTAATTGCCATGTATTTTGATTTACTACTTTAACTTTACAAGGAAAATAGATTACATTTGTTTGACATATACTTAATCAAGAAAATTTTGTAATCCTTTCCCTACTTCCATATGAATTTTTAAACCTTTCTATACAAGGAATAAGCAATGAAATTTACTAGCTATCAAATGCAAACATATCAATGAAAATGGATCTTTTCTTTTCATTAACAAGTTTACAATATTTTCACAATAGGAATTCAACAATATTTCCATTAATTTCAAAGCAATATTGACACACCCATGTGAGGTAATAAAAAAATTCAATATGGACAAGTTGTCTTCCTTTCATCCATATTCCCACTATAACAAAACTAGCTTTACTAAAATGTCTTTCTTTCCTTTACAACATACAATACAATTATAGGAGAAGGGGAAAATACACATTCCTTAATGCATTCCCTTTCAAGTAATAATAAAACTTGGTAAATGAAACTTAGAATGCAACATTTCTTTTAAAGGAACAATACAATAATCTTCCAGTTGAAGTGGGAATTTTTACAACGAGGAAACTATAATGAAATGCATTTGGTCTTCTATTACTGCTCCTAGAATAAAATCTCCAACCAAGCTCCATATTTCCTTCACTTGATCACAACAACCAAAAATGGGGGAGAGGAAACACTCTCCACCCAACCAAAACTCCAATGAGAAGAAGAAGCAATTCTTCTCATTGGCCCCCGAGCCCCAACCACAAGGCAATAAGGGATGGATCCAACACATGGAAACTATACAATGCTTCCACATTTACTTGCAAGCAACAACACACAAGAATATAACCACACAAAATACTCATATTTTACACAACTTCCCAACAATGGCTCCAAAATAAGCCAAGTATAGATAGCATGTCCACCTCTAAAATCCTCCACAACACAATCAATCCCAAAATATCTTATGCCTCCCCACAACAACATATCTATGTCTCTTATGCCTCCTCTCTCTTATGGCTCCCACAAAACATAAAATGACAAAATAGAATAAGGTGGGGCATCTAAAACCCACTCCCTCCTAAACACACAAAGAAGCTCTTATGCCTCCCAACATATTTTCATCCCCATTTCCAAATCTCAACACAACCTAAGGTCAATTTACTACCCAAAATTTCAAGCAAGAACACAAATCCATACAACACATAACATACAAGAAAACAAAAAGAAAATAAGAGTGCAAGATCCTACCTTGCCATGGTAAAGCTCCACTTTCCAAGAAAGTCCCAAAATCTTCAAACAAAAGCAATTTTCCAAGCACCCTTCAACTCCCACAAGCAAGCATCCAAAAAGAGAGAGCTCAAAAACAAGTGAGTAACCCCAAATACTTCCCAAAAATTTCAATAAATGTAAAGGAGGAGGAGGAAGATGATGTGGCTCCATGTAGGAAGCCATATCATTTCTTCTTCACTCTACATCACCCAAGTCAAACTCATACTCTAAGGAAAAATAAATGGGTGGTTGAGAGGTATGACAAACCTCTTCCACACACCACTCCAACCCATACCCTTTAGGACAAGAAATAAATAAAAGTAAGAAAGTGCAATTAAAACTTACTTTTTCTTTTCTAAACACATCATGTGGTCTATTTTTACCCCCAACCCATAGGTAGGGTTGATATAATAAATTAAGAGGTGTGGTACAAGTTTAACTTTTTCCACAAGCCTCCAAAATTATCCCTTAAGGCCAAATCCAAATTTTGAAGAAGAAGTAGAGTGTACAACACTCAAAACCACATACACTCCACTTACAACACATAAACCAAATAACCATCTTATATAATAAATAAATTCTTTTTTTTGTCCCATCTATAATTAGTTTAGTAACATGCTTAATTTACTAATCTAAACACAGAATTAAACAAAGATAAAAATGGAATTACATCACCATTTAAATCACATATACCAAAAATTAAATAAAAGAAAATAAGGAACTAAACAAAAACCCTTGGTTACAATTGAGGTAATTCCCCCATGGAGACCCCTCACAATAAATGAAACACACACAACATAATACATGTTTCCATGGTGACCATTGTTGAATCCATCTAGCATTCTTATTTCGCTGGTCTCCAATTCCCCTTTGATTGTTGTGATATAAACACCGCAAACAACACAATACCTCCTTCGTCCCATGACGCATCCAACATCCAAGATGAAATATACAAATATAAATTGACAATGATCCACATATAAATTAAATCATCATCTAGACAAGTAACATTATTTCAATTTCTAACAACATCTCAATTCTACATTTCATCAATACCAATAAGATCACAGATTAGTTCAACTGTTAAAGCCTACTCAATATGACAAGAATGTCAAATGTTAGAATATATAAATATGTCAACAACACATCATCATCAATATAAAATGTCTCTAAGAATCCACACACATCATACTATGAATCGAAATCCAACAATAGTCCAAGTATCTCTATCATCTAACATCATGCTATGTCAAAATGATACAATAATATCCATACATATAGTCAATAATATCGAAATCAAATATAATAAGTGTCGAAGGGAAGTGGGAATTACAAGTATATGCTTATTTTCTTGTGTCATTACTAGATTTTAACATTTTAACTTTATTTATTTCAATAGTTACTCTAAAATATATATTTAATCCAAACTATATTAAATCAAATTTAAAATTTTATTTGAATGACCCTAATCTAACAACCCTTGGGAAGGTTACCTTTGATCATTTTTTTACTTGTGTGCCATTTAACTTAAAAATCATAAGTGAAGTTTTGATCTCTAATTGTTTTGGAAGGGGATTGTCTTACAAATAGGTGTATTTATCTCGACAAATCAGTAACAACCACATTTTACACCCATAAATACAACGTTGAAAATACTAGAATAATTTTTTTACCTAACATTGCTCAAGTACACAACACCACAAGGGCTCCAAAAAGAGAAACACAACAACGCACAAGACACATAATTGATAGACTCACATAGACACACGACAACACTATATACATGTTAATTCCATAGTTTCCCGGATGAACAAATGCCAACAATGACCCAACCACAAGAAAAGGACTCAAGGGTTGGAAAAACCACAACACATCATTACCATTATTACATCTTAGTTATGATTAACATTCCAAGAAAATTATTATGCAAGGATAATTTTATCCTTTTTCCACCTACATATTCTTTAATTCATTTAACATTCAACTTACAGATTCAACCTTTTAAGTTGGCTCTTTATCTCTTACGAAAATCTCCATAACTTACATAATTATTTGGCATATTTCAAATTGCATACAAAGTTCTTAATTCACTCATTCATAGGTTAAGCTTATGTTTCTCAAACATTCATTCAATGTTTAAATTTTACCCTTACTACAACATTGAATCTGACGTGATGTCAAGATAGAAATCTTAGGATTTGAGGTAGATTTAGATTCAAGATACATTATTCCTTTATTTCCCTACCATAGTTAATATAGTTTCAATAAATTGTTGAATCCATTCAACATTTCCAAGTCAAGAAATTTTATTTAGATTTATAAATATCTTTTGTTTTCTCGAAGTTGATCTCACCAAGGAAATTCATATTCTTTTTAACACAAGGAAATATATGATTGAATTATAAAGACTCAAAGAGTGACATTATTCCTAACCTCAAATCTCATTTCACTCTTGTATGCTTTACACTTACATCACATTATGGTCTCATTATTAGCATTGTATTGTAACAAAAGGAGTTACAGAAGTATTTGTCTAATATTTTGTAAAATTTCCTGATTGGAAGCATTATAAACTACATATGACCCACAAGTAATTTGTGTTCAAGGTAAGATCCCATGTTTCTGCATTGCACGATTCCGCATGTGAATTTTCTTTTATTATTAATGTCATATAAGAGCATAAAAAGGGATTATGGGACCAAATTTCTTGTTCCTTGGGTTCTCTAAAGTCAACATAATTCTAATAAATTTTGTTTGTAACGACTAACTTACCATTTTATACCCACATGTTAACCCTTTAATTAGGCAAGGATTGGTTTAATTCCAATTGCACCTAAGGATCTACACCCTAACTATATATAAGTTTAAGGTGAGAGTATATATTTATGATAAAAACCTTCATGAAAGGCCAAGGTAATACATTTATCTGTGAGGAACTAAAAAGATCATTAACTAGAGTTTAAGTCATAGCACAACTATTTCCCTAGTTCCATTTGTGTCGTCTAGATCCCACAGAGAATTCATTCGATGATGAAGTTAATTTCTAAATATAACTTCGTAAGACTTGGTAGTCCACTAGGATACTAAGGAAGTCTTAGTTCTGCTTACACCAGAAATAATTTGACCATGTCGTTCCTAACCATCGGGTTTACGTTGATGTTGCTAAACATACCGACTATGATGATAACTCAAACTAGGGATCTTATTTACTTAGTCCAGAAGGTGTAATCGAGTGTAGAGATTGAATTTTATCCTAAGGTTTTAGTTTCCTACACTAAAATAATTCATGTAGGAAGGGTGGTTATACACGAGTCTTATACTAGGGTTGAGTTTTTCGTTTAGATATCTTTATTACATTTACAAGGTAAGACTAAAACACACTAATTAATTAATCATCTATTGAACACTGGAAATGCACTACAAGATTTTAAATTCAAATTCATTTAGCATACATATCTAACTTTTACAATACAAAATTTGAGGATCAAGATAACACCCATGTGTAGAGGAACATTTCCCTTAAACCCTAGCATCTAACATATTACAGAACTTCAATTATAAACCTTTTCATACTTCACAAATGTGGAAATATTCTCCATAGTTTCATTTAACACACACACAACCACACACACACAAAAAAAAAAGGAAAATAAATAAATAAATATATATATATATATATATATATATATATATATATATATCTAACCCTCTTTTTCCCATATGTAAATATGAATCAAAAGAACACCTTTAGTTACATGCACATTTCCCAAAGCACCCCTACAACTAGCATCTCTTTCATATTGCTAAATTTCAATAAATAACTTTATTGTAACATGAAAATACATAAAAAAATATTTCTATTAACATACATAAATTCTAACAATATACAATGCATCACACCCATGTTGTTTCACCATCTTACTTGCATCCTACAAAAACATGTGAGCATGAAATCAACAATAATCATTGGCATGGCATCCACCCAAATCTAGCAAAATTAACATTATTAGTTTCCCATTTACATAATAACATTAATATTTTACATTCAAAAGGGAGAAGGTTAGAGACACATATTTATTTCATTTCAGTTCACTTCATTTCTTAACCGAGGAGAGAGAAACACTATTTTGCCAAAAGTTCAAATGCACATAATAGTCACATAGTAGAGTTTAAAGAAGTTAATTACAAGTGTCAAAATTTTCAACAATGTTTTGGAAACCCAACAGGGGTCCTACAACTTTCTCTTTACGTTTTCCTACTAGTCGCAAAAACATTCAATTTAGACTTGGAGGTGAAGAAACCACTTTCAAACATTTTCTCCTCGATGAGAAAACACACCATGAGTAAAATTCTACATGTCCTCCTATACACAAAGAATTCATAGGAACTGACGGGATTTAGAAGCGGCCAATGGTTTACGATTGGGGGCTAGTTTTATGCGGCCATCAGTTGTAATTTACCTAGTTGTAAATGATAAAAAGTTAGCTCGAGGGCTCAAGAAACCACGTCCAAAAATTAATTTTTATGGATGAATGTGTAATGATAATCTTCCTACGAGTTCCACTATATATGGAGGATTCAACAGAGTCAATGGGACTGAGAACTAGAAAACAGTTTTCAAACGGAGACAGGTTTTCTTGAGCCACCAGTCATAATTGGTCAACTTTTGATCTAGAGAAACTATGACCAGAGGCCTATAAAATACCTTTTCCAATCTATAAAGAAGAGTGTTTTTGCCCAACCTAAAGATTTCAAGAAATCTTCCAATAAAAATACTAAATATTTGCAAAGGCATATTTACATTTTGTTTTCCAAGATTCAAATGGTGAGTGATGTGAAATCCATCTTTTCAAATTTGCCTTCCTACAGCCTGCAATCCGGTGTAGCAGCAGGCTACTAGACAGGCATCAAAA
Source organism: Taxus wallichiana var. yunnanensis (assembly GCA_018340775.1). Classification (NCBI taxonomy): domain Eukaryota; kingdom Viridiplantae; phylum Streptophyta; class Pinopsida; order Cupressales; family Taxaceae; genus Taxus; species Taxus wallichiana. The sequence continues at coordinate 214,136,362 of CM031240.1, forward strand.
AGATCACATATGATCATTCGAGGTTGAAAAAGGATTAAAGTGACTCCTCACATGACAAGGTACACGTAGGAAACTTAACATCTCCTTTTTGGAGTTACGAAGGTTATTTTGCAAGTCTCTAAAATCGTGATTTATTTGTTTTAACAAGGGAGTGGTCAACATAATTGCAAGGGCTCAACTTCAACTTGTCAATAAAAATGGGTACTGTAGTAATCTGGTTTCATCAGGAAGTTGCTAAATCACCTCAAAATGAGGGTTTAAGTTCATGGTTGACTACAAATGGGTTATTTTGATTGCGTGAGTTACGATATGACATTTTATTATTTTGCAAACAAATTAATATAAAACAATTAAATGTATGATAATCCTAAGGTTTTAAAATTATATTTTGTTGCAAATGAAAAACTAAAGTATGAGAGTTATGAAAGATAAGGAGAGATGAACCATGCATGGAGGAATGAATAGGACAAAGTTGTGGAGCCCAAATTTACATCTCCAAAAGCCATTTCCTCGAACGTTTTTGAGCAGCTAGAACACTCCCCAATTAACTTTGATTAAAATTCTCTAGATCCACTTTAATAAAAGCATATGTGCATAATCAATTCAATACATAGTTTAGATGATCATGTTGCGCATTTGAGTAACAAATAAAAGTACTAACATTCCTAGGAAGAAGATACCGATTGCTAGCATTAATTGTTCCCTCAATCTCCTCTACATAAAATGTATTCTAGGAATTCCAATTGTTGTTAAATACCACTTCGTAATCCAGATTAGGTAATGTTAAATGTTTTTGACACCATTCATTGATTTCCTCCCTCAACACCCACATACACCCAATAATTTTGTTTATCAGAATTTTTTTCCCTTAGATCAAGTCAACACCCAAGATTCACAAGGAAAAATAAGTTCTTCTCATGCATCAAATCTTAAATATGATCATCTCTCCTAGGACTCCAAGATGTGTTCCCCTTTTCTTTTTAAATAAAAGGTATAAATTCTGAACAAATTGAATTTTATTATCTCACCCATGGCAAGCCGCCCAACCAGAGAGAGTTTCCCTTGGAGTAAATACCCATGTCGAATGGTATACAAGAACCAATTGACAAAACCATTTCAAGTATAGTCCAAGTGTTAGAATCAGAATCATAAATGTCAATATCCATGTCTAAGTCAAGATCTTCCTCCTATCACCAAACCATTTCCCTTTAATTAAATAGTGAGAAAAATTCCTTGTCAAAGATTCGAAATAAATCCCACTAAAATTCCATTACCTCATCCTCTCGATGGTAAGGAATGTATTTCGAATGAATATGCAGATGGTGTTATCTCTCGAAATTACACACCTGTTGAAAGATGACTGCAGTCTTCTAAGCTTGATATGGATCTCTCACTTTCACGAGATATAATGGAAACACCTCACATCTGTGGGTATATGTATTTTTGAGGTTAGTTTTTGGTATTAAATTTGGTTCCTTTTTTATGTATCCCAAACTAATTTTTAGGGGTTCGAGGGTAAGAAAGATGACTCTGCAATCGAATTGAAAATGGGTTGATACAAAGACAAACTTGTAGAGGGTTTTGGTGAGTGCATGGACAATTAATTTGAGAATGAATTTTGGATGCACAGATGAATAGTTTTTAGTAGAATATTAAGGCAAAACACTTGGTGTATTGAGGGAATGAGTCACAATAATACAATAAGATAAACATGCACACTAATATTATGCATAAATTACTAAATTTGCAGCAAGGTAAGATGATTAATCAGGGAATTTGACATTCACAAGAATTAATGAGATATACACACCGATTATAATAATTGGAAAGGAACAAATTGGTTCTCATTCAAGGGGGAAAACTGGCAAAATTTGTTTCAACACTCCTATGTCAAAAATTTCTCCTCTATGCCTTACAATTGCACACAATATATAGCAATATTATTCACCCATACCATCCTAAAAATAGGCTAAAATTTTTACTCACCCATGCATGCTAATTTTACCCCTTTATCATGAATAAATAAAGGAATAAAAATAGCCATGCTAATTGTAATGAGGCATTCATAGCCCTAGTTACAAAATTACATTTTAGTCCAAGTGCGGTTGACTGATCTATTTTAAAATAAAGTTAGATGAATAATTTGGCTAATAATAGCCCTTTCTTGTTGTCTAAGTCTTCTCCAATGTGCATGTAGTCTTTATCTTCTTCTGCTTGATGTTACACTTGTGTTCCTCATCCACTTGCAAGGCTATTTATGTCTTCTTCTCAGCTTTTTTCCTCTTGTGATAACATGCAAAATTTCCACATATGTAAGCAAAACTAATACTTTTGGTCCCACTACTTAGTAAATATTTTTCGCTTAACCTATGGGAACCACCTCGTATGCAAAATTAATATTCTCCTTTTGATGTGACACCCATGTGAGGACCACATGTATATTGACCCCTTTACATGTATTGCTTTCTCTTATCTTACTCAGGCATTTATATTCTTGATTTGAAGGATGATGGGTCTAAATTGGATGATGACCACTTTTTGTTCAATGGCATGTGTTAATCTTTGACCCCCCCCTTTTGGATTATTGGCAAGGGACATAGTTAAATGGTTCAAAAATTAAAACATTGATCAATAATGACAAATTTCTATGTGCTCAATTGCCCCTTTTGGATTGATCATTGCATATGATATTTGTATTGTTTCAATCAAACATAATCATGTAACATGGAATTATGTCCCCTCTTGCACAAGAACGTAACCCTTTGACATTGTTGGTGATCTAACAAATTCGTGAAATAGGGTTTCCATAGAAGTTGGTGATCATGAAAATTTGATCATTGATCTGTGTACATTTTCACTTGAGCATTTGATCTAGAACCCGATTTTTATGGTTGTTGAGTCTTGGTTGGTAAAACACAAAACCCTAATCATTTTTCTACTCTTCGAGCTCTGATTTAGCTAGTGAAACTCTACTAAATGTTTTATGGATTCCATTGAATTTGTGTTTAGCTCGTTTCTTAGACTATGGAAATTCTTTGCATTTATACCATGAAGGAAACTGGACCGTTTCTACAATTTCTACTTTATTCTACTATGTTTCAAGGTGATCACCGTTGTTGACCCATTCAAGCTTTGAGTTCATTATGGCCATATATATCTTGTCTAATATATCTCTAAATGTGTTTGTGTCTTTAGGACGATGGTGTAAAAGCTTGGAGCATTGTGTTTCGTTGCTAAGGCTACCATGGGTGTGTACAGAATTTTCTATGGAATTGTGATTAAATACTCTTAATGGTAAGATATTTTCAAATTTTTGGCAGATCTGGATGTGCATTTATTCCCGGAATATGTATTTGGGTTTTTTGTTTTATTCTTACATAGATCTAGGCTTCGATTCCTTGAAACACCATCTTATGATATTGTCATTTCATTTCTTTGTTATGTTGTTCTATCATTTATGCAACCTTTACACCATTGATGGGTTCTCAAGCTTCTTGGTTTTCACTTTGGTCACTCTCTTTTTCATTTCAAGGTCTTTTTATTCCTTCTAAGGGTGATCCTTGATTTAAAAATATGGTAAGTTATTGCTCTATTCAAGATATATGTTTTTATATTTGGAGTCTCATGCTTCCCGTGAAAAATTGTGTTTGAAGCAATTCCTTCTCTTCGATTGCTTGTTAAGTCGTGCTTTACCATAATATGGGTTAATTTCTTGTTATTTACTCAAAATCGAGACATTTTAGACTATGGCTACAAGTTTTATGGACAATGGTCGCCATAATGATCTTGATAAACCATTCCCTTTTATTTAGAGACTAGGTATTTGATTTATTTATCTTTCATCCATATTTGTAATTTATCAAACATGAGTGCCACTAATAGAGATTGTGGACCGTGATTTTATGGATCCTTGACTCTAATTCGAGGGTTTGGATTACGATTTTCACCTCTAATTTTTTCATTGTACCTCAACTCGAGAATTTATATTCATATTTTCTAAGACATGGGTTAAAACTACCTTCTATAAGAACTTGGGTTTAATAAATTTTTCTTGATTCACCGTCATTTGGTAAGTTTTTTTATCTAAAATATACCTCCATATTTGTTACAAAATGTAAGAGCCATTTATTGCTTTACTTTGGTCATTATGTGACCCTCTATTTTGTTATCGATGGAAATTTCTTAGGTGACATTGTCCAACCTTAAACAATGAATTTTTCTAATTTAGAAGATGAAAAAGGTTTCATTCTAAAAACACTTTTCATCATTCAACGAACATATCTTCACAACTTTGTTTTCATTATGGATTTTAAGTTACATGGTTGGGTTCTAAAGTGTAATCTGACGATGTGCTTGATCTTACACTAGTTACATTTCCATCTGTACATCTACTCATGATTTTCTCTTTGTTACTGGAATTATCCTGTAATTGTCTTATTTCCTTTGCATTTATGATTACCTTCTTCATACTTGTAAGAAATATAATTACTTGCTTCCTTTATTCCTTACAATCTATTAAATGCTTTTGTATTGGTTCACATCACGATAACTTTCTGATGATGTTGCATAGTGGATTTTCTATTTACCGCCACAATTTTAACTTGATATGATGTTCAGACCGTAACGCTTATCTCATTTTTATACATCAAACTTTGGTACATGTTGATCAATTTGATATTATAGATATTTATGATGTAACAACATTTAAGCATGTAGTTTTTATCGGGAGTTCGGGATATTTGAAATCTTATTTGAAAAACAAAATATTGTTTGTGTCAAGTTGCATGCTATCTTTGGATGGATGCATAAGGTCTTAATTATAAATATCCTTTCATTTTTCCTTCTTCTAATATTTAGCATGGTATTCTTCTTAGCTTGTTCCATTTGCTACTTGATTTATAGTATTTGAAATCACAACCATTAGTTTGTGTTCCTCTTGCCTTTTGTATCATCTTATGCACAAAAATTAAAATTTCCTACAATTTTAGAACTACTCCTTAGATTCATCCCTTGCAAATACAACTCTTGTGTTCTGGGTATTTTACACACTCTGAGCTATCATGACTTGATGGCTCACTCTAGTATTGAAATTGTACTTTCTTCTTTCAAAATTTTGATATCTACCTTGAATCTTTGCAAGATGATTTCTTCGTGTCATGTTTTTCTAGATGATATTATGCTCTTCAATTTATTTTGTACTTAGACAAAACTATTTTGATTGGTTCATTGGATGTTTCTATTACAAGCTTGATATTTTGATTATTGTCATGACATTAGGGACTCAAATATGTATCTATAATTGTGCTGATTTGAAATTTGTATTGTATTTTCTTTCTCAGAACCGTATTATTTTAGGATCGTGTGCTTTTCTTACTCTCTTTATAATCATAACTTAAATACATGTAAAATGTACCTTTCTTCATGTACCTTCACACTTCATAAAATAGTCGGAAAAATAATAGGCATGCAACCTCTCTTGTATATATTGTCTTGATTTTTCTTCTTGTTGTCTGCATAGGTTCGAAAACATACATATACTTCTACAAGATAGTATTTCCTTGATTTTGTATCTAGCTCTTCTAATGTATTTTATCTCTTCTTAGTTAATGTAGTGCCAACTTCCCTTCAACACCCTTTTGTTATTGATTTCGATACTGTAAACTATACTTATGGATATTATTGAAGCTTTTGATTTAGCATGGTGTTAGATGTTAGAGATAATGGATTGTTGTTGATTTCGATTCATATATTATGCGTGTGGACTTCTAGAGACAATTCAATATTTAGTATGATATGCTATTAACATGTTATATATATATATATATATATATATATATATAATGTTTTTGAAATGTGATATTTTTGTCACAATGAGTAGGCTTTGATAATTGAACTAATGTTGTGATCATTTTGACATGGATGAAATGTAGAATAGAAATGTTACTAGAAATTGTAAATGATATCATATTTGCCTAGATGATATTTGATTCATATATAGATGATTGTGGATTTATATTGTATATTTTATCCTAGATGTTTTGATGTAGCCACGAGGTCGAAGGAGGTGTTATGTGTTTTATAGGTAAACATGTCACAACAAACATCGAGGGGATTGGAGACCAACCACAATAGAATTCTAGATGAATTCAACAAGGGTCACCATGGCAACATGTGTTCGTGTGTGTGTTTGAATTATTATTGCTAGGGGGAAATTATGACCAAGGGTTATGTGTTGTATTTTATTTAGTTCCTTTATTTAATGTAGTATGTGTTTTTTAGTGATGTAATTTCCTTGTTTTAATTATTTAGAAAATGATGTATTCTTCCCCTTTATCTTAATGGGTTTTTGTGTCCTATTGAAGTTAATTAATCTTGTTATTAACTAATTATGGAAGTGAATAAAATTTTTCATTTATTAGACTAGATGGCTCTTGTATTTTGGGTTGTAAGATTGAGTGCTTGCGATCTTGATGGTTACACACTCCACCTCCACTTTGAAATTCGGATTTGTCCTTAAGGGAAAATTTTTGAGGCTTGTGGGACAAGTTAAACTTGTTCCACACCTCTTAAATTGCTATACCAACCCTACCTATGGGTTGGGGTAAACATTAGGTCCCATTATGTGTTTTGGGAAGACAAATTGTAAGTTTTTATTGCACCTTCTTTCATGTAATTGCTTTTAGTCCTTAAGGGGTGTGGGCTTGGATTGTGTGTGTAAGTAAAATGTCATTTCTTTACCCACTTATTAATTGTGCTTTAGAGTTTGAAGTGGAGTTGAGGATGAGTGATGTGGAGTTGAGGATGAGTGATGTGGCATCCTACATGGAGCCACCTCACCCTCCTCTCTCCATTTTCTATTTATTCAAGTTCTTTTTAGCTTGTTTGGGGTTACTTAATTTCTTTATGCTCTTACATTTTTGGGAGTTAGAGGATTTTGGAATGCTTGTGGATTTTTTGGAGCTTTTGGTGATTGTTTGGGCTTGAAGAAGCTTGGTGTGGAACTCTTGGATCAAGCTCTACCATGGAAAGGTAGGAGCTATACTCTTGTAAAATAATTTTATTTATTTATTATTATGTATATGTGCATGTTTTTGAGTGTTTTGGTATGCTTGTTGGTTTCTTGGGTAGATTGCTTAAGTGTGGTGTAGGAGGGGACTATGGGGATCTTACATGTGGGGAGGCATAAGAGTTCATTTCCATGTTTTGGAGGGAGTTGGGTTGGGTGCCCCACCTTGGACAAGAAATTGCTTGCATTTCTTACTTGGTCTATTTTTATGAGGGATCCATAAGAGATTGTAGGGAGGCATAAGAGAATGTGGGAGGTATAAGAGGTACTTGAGGGAGGCATAAGAGTGTGTAGGGATTTGAGATTTTGTTGGAGGGTTTGTAGGTGGGAACCCATTTCCCATTGGGAGGCATAAGTGACTTCCCCATAGATCTTACTCCTTTGGATTTTGTATGTTGAAGCCTTGTGTATTTTTTTTCTTTCCTTATTATGATTGTAGTTTTATTGTTTGGATTTTGGTATGGTTGTAGAATCTTGTATTTTGATGTGGAAGCTTATTTTGTTGCCATGAGTTGAATCCATTTTTCATTGCAATGTGGTTGGGGCTCGAGGGCCAATGAGGAGGATGGCTTCTCCTCCTCATTGGAATTCTTGGTTGGGTGGAGAGTGTTGCCTCTCCCCCTTTTTTTTGTGATCAAATGAAGCATGGTGGATCTCTCTTGTGGTTGTTTAAAAGATGGAGATTGGTTGGAGACTTAACCTTGGAGCTTTCATAAAGACCAATTTTGAAGTTCATTTTAGTTTGCTTATTGCAGAAATTTCCCACTTTAAATGAAAGACATTGTATTAGTATTTGTCAAGAAAAAAAATTGTTCTTTGATTATTGGGTTTTTGTATATTAAAAAGGAAAGTTGAGTTGTAAAGCTAGATGTTAAGATAGAAAAGAATTTTTTAAAGAGGAAATATTTCATTTCATTGAAGTAGGTTTAATCCCACAAAAATATGTTGTTATTGTTCTAAATATATTATTGGAAATGTTGTTGTAAACTCTCTTGTGGAGTTGTTAGAAATTTGTATGAAGAAATATTAAAATTCTTGGTGATACTTGAGAGGCATGCAAAAAAGAAAAGTTAGACTATCTTGTTCCATTTTATGCATTGTGAAAGAAGTCAAAACCTTATTTTAAATGGATGGAATGTATTTAAATTTTAAATTGTTACTTGATTGATCTACAAAAATATAGAAATTCTTAATACTAGTAAGGGAAAGAGGTGTCTCATTGCAACTTAGGCCTTATTCTCCTTCGAATGTGCCAAATAATTGCTTAACTATTGTGGAATTTCCTTTAAACTCATTGCACCGTGTTATAATAATTGGTGAAAATTTATTTGAGTTATTTTAAAACATCTTACCTTTATATTATCAAATTTTCACTAAGATTACCTTAAGTAGGAAACAAAATTTAGCTACCCCAAATAATAGTATGAATTTTATTTCCTTGATAGTAGTATATAAAAAATAAAAATTTAAAATATTGTTAATATTAAAATATAAATAATACTAAGTTATTATTGTTTTATAATATTTTGTAATATTTAAAAACAAAAAAATGTCTTATATATATTTATACATATTAAATCTTTCATAAAGAAAATAAATTGTAATGAATAAAGTTTTCTAACCATTAAAAAAAAGGGGAATGTAATTGAAAAAGGGCCATGGCCACTATGTTGATTAGCATTTAGGTTGGGGGGGGGGAGGGTTGGCACCTCAACCCCCACCCCATTTTAATACGACCCCCCCACCCCTCGAAAATTTAAAACCCAACACATACAATGTAAACCCCTACAGTAAATAACATTTGTGCATTTTTTAGTGCGGCTCGCATAAATAATCAAAGTCGCAACTGTGCAATCACACATTTCTCACGTATATATATATATATCTTGTGTGTGTATTGTGTGTGTGTGTGTGTGTGTGATAACAAAAAAATATAAATAAATATATGCATAAGTTTAGAAACATATATATATACATATATATGTATATGTATTTCCTCAAAATGAAACTAGTTATCAAATGTAGCTATTTAAAAAAAATGGGGCAAAAACCAAAACCCATTTGGGACAAACCACACAAAATAAGCTAAATAAAATATATAAATACTTTTAAAACCCTAGGAGAGGGTGTGAACAAAATAAGAAAATAATAAAACTTGTAAGCCTCTCCAAGAGCTTGAAATGGCCTCCAATGGCTTCCCTTCCTCCTCCAATAACCTGCAAAACAAAAGAGAAAATAATGAACCAAATGGAAAGAGAAAGAATCCTTCATAAGCATGATTTAGGGTTATTTTCCTTTTTCCTCATCAAGGGTCCTAATTGAATCCATCCAAGGGATGAGATTCATCCCTACAAAAAGTAGGTGGAGAGTGGGTGAGTGGAAATTACCTTTTTAATTTAAATGTTTTAATTTCAAAAACATGAGTTGACTTTTTTAAAGGGGTCACTTTATGGGGTAAGGGAATGTTTATTCTAACCCCATGTAAAATGGGGACCTTGTTAATTGTTTAAACCTTGTGGAATTAAATACCTTGGGTATTTATTTATTTTGGCCCCTTTAACCCTCTAAATTTAATTATGGAATATTTAACTATAGTAAAAATTTAATTGTTTATTAAATTAATACTTAGAGAATTTTAACCATGATGGACTATTATACTCATTCGTTTTAAAGTGAGTTTAATATTTTTTATAATGGGAAAAATTTATTTATTAAATATAATTTTTTAGAAACGTTATTGAATCAATCATGGTTTTTGAAACTTTTGTAGGCATGCTTTTCAAAAAAAATATCCCATAATTTTTCTAACTAACCCTAGGTTGTTCTTGGGTCTCGTGCGGGTGTTTTTAGTGGCGTTACACTTGGTATCAGATCCGTGGGTTCAACGCTTGGACCCTGGGCCAACATTGAAACCCAAAAACTAGTTAACAAAATTTGAACCTTCGTTATTAAAATAATAATAAAATAATAAAGTTCTTTGAATTGTTGTACTCACCTAGTGGTGTTTTGTCAAACCTGGGTAACTGAAAAATGTCAAATTAAATTTATATTTTTTGAACTTCTAGTGTAGTAGGACTTGTTTCTACTTTAAAAAGATGTTGTTTGATGAGTCCTAACCCTTATTTTTAGTTGTATGATGTGATAAACCCTTTGAGACTCTTCCTTGTTGGAATAATGAATTATATGATGTGACTCTTGTGCCTATTTAGTGTTAGTGGTTGTGTTTAAGAGTCTAAAAGAGTAAATTAGAAGTTGTTTAGTCATCTAAAGCTCATTTTTTTCCTTCAGTGGTTAGATAAGTTAGTTTTGGTTGCCACTTTGGTGACTTAATCCTGTGTGAGTAAGTGGATATTAGGTCTTGGTGTCACTTTTGATCCATCTTTATGTATGTGTTCTTAGAACTGAGCTCGAGGTATAGTACCCCTATTAGCGGCCATGAAGGGCTGTGAAGTGACTATGATGTGGAATTTCTATATTTTTATATTCATAAACTTGTGTTATTTGATCAAGGACCAACATCTTATTTTATGATTGGATTGGAAGCTCTGAGGCTCTTTTAGTTATTTATATTTTTTTTGAGAATTTTCAAACTTTGCAATGTGGCTACTTAGCCACTTTCCTTGATTGCCAATATTTCTTGGATTTTACTTTGACTGGTGACTCAGAGCTCTATCTTGTTGGCTACTTAGCTAAATGTTACGTGATTCTCACTTGCATGTTGTTGAGTTGGTTCTACGTTGTTTGTCTTGTGACATTTTGTTGTATGGGGGTACACCCTAGGTGCCTGGAATGTCTTCTTAGGTTCTTTAAGTTATTCCTTGGTTTTGGAAAGAAGGAACCTTAAGTGTGCCTAGGATCTTAGAGTGACTTTTTCATTACTCACCTTGCTAGAAAGAGAGTTTGTTGTGTAGTGCGGTCTAGTTGGTAGTCTAATAGCGGTGGTGGTGATTCTCTTACAATCTAGTAAGAGCTTTTATCCTCGTCGAGTAGATGTGTTTAATTATGGGCTTTATGGATTGTGTTAGGATCGGATTGAATTTTGGTTGACTATAGATGTTAGTGGAAAATTGGTTTGTTTGGTATTGATTTTCATCGATGGCATGCTAAGTTTTATCATGATTTCCTTGTTTCATTATAAAAAGTATTGACTTGTGGATTGTATGCATCTTGGTAATTATGATTAGATTTAAGCCCATTCGGGAAATGTGTTTAATTAAGTGTGTTTTTTTTCTCGTTGACCTATAAATAAGTTACCCTTGCCTTAACGTTTTAAATTGCTATGAATAACACTCTATGACCTATTAATCTTTGGGTTACGTGGAGACACTTATGGATGCTTTTGGGCCTTTTGGACCTTGCTATTAGAAATGTAGTTTGGTAGATCTTGATATTTTAATCTCGGTGGTGTTTATATTATGCTTCTTCTTTTAAAACTATAACTCTTGGTCATAAAGTCCATGTTGAATAGATTAGTTGATTGTCCCGCTTGCATTTGATGCTTTCTAGTGGGAATGTGGTGTCCTTGGAGTAAAATTTGCATTGTCATCTTGTTTGCTTGGTTGGTGGTATCTTGTGGAAATATGGGTGTAGATTTGAATACTTTCCTTGTCTTATCATGTGAGTAAAATGTTTTAGCCTAAACAACAAACAATTGTTAACCTTAGTAGATTCATAAAAGTAATTATGCCTCTTTAATGGGCCTTCCTTGTAACTTATTTTGAGACTTGTAGAGACCCACTAGGAATGTTTAATGATGCTTGTAATTATTTGGTAAACCCTTGAAATATTGGTGTGATCCATGTTGGTTGATAGATTCCTAGTTCTTACAAAATTAATGATGTGTTTGCTATGTTGAATGTCTCTTATTCCTTTAGAATTTAAAACATGATATGTTGATTCCCATAAAAGTAATAATGTGATATGTTTGACTCTTCCTTCTCATTAAAATTTAATTGATAAGATGATTCACCCAAACACCATAAAACTATAATTGAGGGGATTTGACTTTGAAACTTAACAAATAAACTGGAACATAGAAAAAGGGAAATGGTCCTTGCTATAACCTTGGTAGATTAATAGAAGAAAAAAAAACCATGTAGAAGAATAGAAAGGAAATTTTTCCATCTACCTTCCCTAGGAGTAAAATAAATATTTTTTTCCACCTATACAGAATGGCGAGATATCATGCCCACCTTAGTGGTGCTCCTTATAACACAAACTTGTGATGTCATAATAGAAGGAAATTTTTAACTAAGAAAACTTGTAAGGAATGTTCTTAGCAAGCGAAGCTATAACTTTTGACTTAATAAGTTGAATTATAAAATGAGTAAGATTTATGTTTTGAGGGTAATGTATAGTTGAACCTTTAGTTCTACCACCTACATAGAATTTTGAAACACCTTGTTGATAGTGATGTGTTCTAATTGCGTGTAGTGCTCCCTTGTTCATAGGCGTATGTGATTTTCCCTTGTAGGAGTTTGGGTTGTCGTACCCTTGTTGCCTCATAGCTTGAGGAGTGTGAGTGAGTTCTGGCCTTTTGGGATTGGGTTCTATCTCTTGTTTAGGAAAAGAAGCCTCCATGTGTGCTGATTTAGTCCTTGGTGACCTAGGCTATTGTAATTTTAAGGCAACATATGTTAAGGATATGACAATTTTGGGAAGTCCTCTTTTTCTCCTTAAATTTCTTATGACACCTTGTTGATGTTTTCCCCTTTTTACATTGGGAAAGGAAAGTACAAGATGTTTTCATTAGTTGTTGCTCACTTTTGATGCGATGCACCTTTGGATTGTAATTGGACCCCCTTGTTACTTGTTCTTCTCCCTAGCTACCTTGAGTGCTCTTTGGTGTTATGATTTATGCATGTGGTCTCTTTATGGTTATTTTGAGCTTGAGCAGGAAGTAAGATAAATGAATCACATTGTGTTATAGTGAATGGTGCTCCTTGTATTTATATGTTAGTTTCTAGTGGAGATATTTTTGCTAAACATTTGACGTATCTAAATTTGGTTAGTGTGATGTGTCCTATTTTAAAAAAAAGTGTAAAATCAGATTATAGGAAACCTTTTGGTCATGACTTTGCTTAGTATTACAATGAAAAGTCAATTGTACCCTCTCGAGTTATATAAGTGCTTACCATGAATAGTTGTCTTGATTGTAAATGTTTTTCTAATTTAGGTGCCTTTCCTTGTTGATTAACCTCTACTTGTGTGATCTCAAAATTGTGAGACCTTTGAGTAGAAATGTTTCTTGTACAAAATATTTAGTCATTGTTGATTCTACTAGCCTCATCTAAAAAACCAAATATGAAAGCATAACTTAACCTTAGTGGAAACCTTAAATTTTTTTATTTTATTGCAAAGTATGTTGTATTCCATGGGAAACTATGTGGTCATTCTCAAACTCATGGAATTCTTCCTATTATTCCTCTACTTGGTGGTTATTATTAAGACTCCTTTGACCTCTTCATGTTATAATGTTATGTGTTGTATCTTTCTTGAACATAAAGTTACCCTTTAGAATTAAATGTTCACAACCTTGCATGAACAAAGTTTAGATCTCATCCCTTAAAATATCCCTTCTTCTTATTGAATTGAATTAAACAAAAATTTGGGTTCTATAGACCCACACTTGTTTGAAGAAAAACATTTCCATAGAGGGTGTGATCCTTATTCTTTTGTATTTTTCCTACCTCTCTCTCTGTGACTTCTGGGAGGAAGTCTAGTCTAAGGGGAGGGGGATTTAGTGCCCACTTCCCCTCGGACACCCTTTTTTTATTGATTTCTATACTGTCAACTATACTAATGGATATTATTGTAGCTTTTGATTTAGCGTGGTGTTATATGTTAGAGATATTGGATTGTTGTTGATTTCAATTCATATATTATGCGTGTGGACTTCTAGAGACATTTGGATATTGAGGATGATATGCTATTGACATGGTTATATATATATATATATATATATATATATATATATATATGACATGTGATATTTTCATCACACTGAGTAGGATTTGATAATTGAACTAATGTTGTGATCATTTTGACATGGATGAAATGTAGAATAGAAATGTTGCTAGAAATTGTAAATGATATCGTATTTGCCTAGATGATATTTGATTCATATATAGATGATTGTGGATTTATATTATATATTTTCTCCTTGATGTTTTGATGCGGCCACGAGGCCGAAGGAGGTGTTATGTGTTTTGTAGGTAAACATGTCACAACAAACATCAAGGGGATTGGAGACCAACCACATTGGAATTCTAGATGAATTCAACAAGGGTCACCATGGTAACATGTGTTTGTATGTGTGTTTGAATTATTGTTGCTAGGGAGAAATTGTGACCAAGGGTTATGTGTTGTATTTTATTTAGTTCCCTTTATTTAATGTAGTATGTGATTTTTAGTGATGTAATTTCCTTGTTTTAATTATTTAGAAAATGATGTATTCTTCCCCTTTATCTTAATGGGTTTTTGTGTCCTATTTAAGTTAATTAATCTTGTTATTAACTAATTATGGAAGTGACCAATTTTTTTCATTTATTAGACTAGATGGCTCTTGGGTTTTGTCTTCTAAGATTGAGTGCTTGTCCGTAAAAAGGGAAAATTTTGGAGGCTTGTGGGACAAGTTAAATTCTTGCCACACCTCTTAAATTGCTATACCAACCCTACCTATCAGTTGTGGGGTAAAAATTAGGTCCCATTATGTGTTTTGGGAAGATAAATTGTAAGTTTTTATTGCACCTTATTTCATGTAATAAATGTTAGTCCTTAAGGGTTGTGGGCTTGGATTTGTGTGTGCAATTAAAATGTCATTTCTTCACCTACATATTGATTGTGCTTTGGATTTTTAAGTTTTTGTTAGTACAAAATCATAGCACCCCTTAATGTCTACAACTCGATGGGTTGAGACTCTCAGTGTGATTGCATAACATGGAGCATCTCTCAAAGTGTGGGAATTTGAAATCAAGAGAGATCTTCGGATGAAGGTCAGTTCTTATTCCTCTGTTTAGGTGCACACATAAAATTTGCAGAGGATCTATTCTAAAATATATTCTAACTTTCCAAGGAGATAGGGTTAAGAAGATGCAAGAAATTAAACCTAAACTAATAGAGGTGATGTTACAAAGGAATGTTTAACATAGACCATTAAAATGTAATGCAACCACCATGCAAAGACAACCAATATTGTAATGAAAGATTAGATAAAGGAAATGAACACAAGAGAGGGTTGAAATCATCTAAAGACATGTATTATTGCTTCACAAATTTATACAGAACATTACAATGTCCAAGAGGGAAAAAAACTTTCATCGTAGTCTTTATAGAAGGTTCGAACACCAAAAATTCATCTACAAACTAGAGAAGAGGGGAGGAGCAAAACCAAAAAGTCCAATGCTTTATAATGAGAAAAACTCTTACCTTTATAAGTGAAGCAAAAAGAGGAAAATAAAAAGAGGTGGGAAATATGATTTGGAAGCTCAGCTACCAAACATCAACGCCCCTAAAAATCTTCCTATAATCTGTCAAGTCTACCTCTCAATGTCTGTTTATATAGTTGAAGAAGGAAGAATGACAGATCAAATCAAATATGATCTCATTGTTGAAGCAATCGGATCATACATTAATGCTCTAAAAGAATTTTTCCTATTTTTCACCAACCTAACCTTATCATAATTAAATATTCAAGCTTCCATAGCATATAGGAGGTTGATACCTTTCCAATGGTACCAAATTTGTTGAATTTGGAGCATTGGATCGAAAGTTATGTCCATTTGAATATTTTTATCGAATCTGTACAAAAATGATAGAAAAAACAAGTTTTGCAAAATGGATCCATGGGCCTAAAATTCACTTTTTCCCAAAAGCCCCCACAAGCCTGCAAACTTCTCATTTTCCATTTGTCATCCCCAAGCCCATCTAGGTCCTCTTTGACCTAAAACATGGCCATGTGTAGAGCTGGTGCACATTTAGGATAGGCCTTAGGATTCTCCCCTAAAAGAGCACTAAAGAGACACGTGGCTCCTTTCATGACCTTGCTCTATTATTTTGTGTTTTAGCTAAGTTTCTTTTGTTTGGTGGGGCCATATGTCTAACCCTTGACATATGGAGGCTCAACGCATGTTTCGTGGTACTTCCCTCGAGTTGATATTTGAAGTTACATCGAGTTGACATGTGGACCTTCCATTGGCTTTGCCTTGTTTAAAATTTTCAATAGCCGGTTCTATCTTTTCGGGCTCTAGACATGTGGAGGGCATGTGCTTATTTGGGAATTGCCTTTGGGTCTTACACTTGAATATGCACCAATCAAACACGTGGAGGCCTCGACTATATTTTTTTTCCTTAGTTGTCTTTGTCCCTTTTTTAGACCTTGGACACTTAGATGGCTGGTGATAGTTTAGGGTATTTCCTTGGGTTGCACCTTTGAAATTGCACTAATGAGGCACGTGGCACCTTCCGCAGGACCATTTATACTTGGTCGATTTGGGTCTACTCCACTTTCTCTTTCTCTGACTACATGGTAGGATGGGGCTTATTTGGGGACCGCCTTCGGATTTCCCCCTTGAAGGAGTGCACAAGAGACATGTGGAGCTCTCTGCCAGTCCTTAAACTTTTCCATGGCTGACTCTAAATTTTTGGTCTAGGACACATAGAGGGAAAGCACTTGTTTGGGGTCTACCTCCAGATTTTACCTTTGGACTTGCGTCATTGGGACATGTAGAGGCTTCCACTCATTCCTCTTTCCTTATCTCGAATCTACGGTTCGCTCCGCCCGAGTCCTTCTGCAATGGCAGAGACATTGTATCTTACCCGAGATACGTGGAGGATTCACGTATGTTTAGTACATGGCTTTTGGATTCAACATTTAGAGATGTGTTGAGATGACACGTGGCACCTTCCGTAGGCTCCCCATACTTAACCGATTTGGGTCCTTTAGTGAACATTGTGTGAAGTCCCAAAACTTTGAGTCTTTCCCCTTTTTCTTCCTTTTGAGATATGACCTCCTTTCAACGTCATTGGCCTCTTTTGATGTCATTTGTCTCCTTTACCGACCCTTGCTCCTCTATTGTTGAGTCCGCATACCCCGATCGTTGAATGTGATCCCGTGAGACAGAGCCAACCCTTCCGATTTTCTTATGCAAGGTCATGTTTAATTGATTTTACTAGGGGGAAAAATTGGGATAACAATAATTTGACTTGTGAAGTGGAGTAGAGAATGAGTGATGTGGCATCCTACATGGAGAAACCTCACCCTCATCTATCCCTTTTATATTTATTCAATTTCTTTTTATTTTTAGGGGTTACTTCATTTCTTTGTGCTCTTGCATTTTTGGGAGTTAGAGAATTTTGGAAGGCTTGTGGACTTGTTAGATCTTTCATGATTTATTGGGCTTGAAGAAGCTTGATGTGGAACTCTTTGATCAAGATCTACCATGGAAAGGTAGGATCTATCCTCTAGTAAAATAATTTTCTTTCTTTTTATTGTGTATATGTGTATGTTTGAGTGTTTTGGTATGCTTTTTGGTTGTTTGGGTAGATTTATTAAGTGTGGTGGAGGAGGGAACTATGGGGATCTTACATATGGGGAGGCATAAGAGTTCATTACATTTTTAGAGGGATTTGGGTTGGGTGCCCCACCTTGGACAAGAAATTACTTGCATTTCTTACTTGGTCTATTTTTATGAAGGAGCCATAAGAGATTGTAGGGAGGTATAAGAGAATGTTGGAGGTATAAGAGGTACTTGAGTGAGGCGTAAGAGCGTGAAGGGGTTTTGAGATGTTTATTGGAGGGTTTGTAGGTGGGCACACATTTCCCATTGGGAGGCATAAGTGACTTCCCCATAGATCTTACTCCTTTGGCTTTTTCATGTTGAAGCCTTGTGTATTTTGTTGCTTTCCTTCTTTTGATTGTAGTTGTATTGTTTGGATTTTGGTATGGTTGTAGAATCTTATATTGTGATGTGGAAGCTTGTTTTGTTGCCATGATTTGAATCCTTTTTCATTACAATGTAGTTGGGGCTCGAGGGCCAATGAGGGGGATGACTTCTCCTCCTCATTGGAATTCTTGGTTGGATGGAGAGTGTTTCCTCTCCCCCTTTTTGTTGTGATCAAATGAATCATGGTGGATATCTCTTGTTGTTGTTGAAAAGATGGAGCTTGGTTGGAAAGTTGACCTTGGAGCTATGCATGAAGACCAATTTTGAAGTTCATTTTAGTTTCTTTATTGCAAAAATATACCACTTTAAGTGGAAGACATTGTATTAGTATTTGTGAAGGAAAAAAAGTTGTTTGATTATTGGGTTTCAAAGTTGTGTTGTAAAGCTAGATGTTGAGATAGAAAAGAAGTTTTTAAAGAGGAAATATTTCATTTCATTGAAGTTGATTTATTCCAACAAAAATATGTTTTTCTTGTTCTAAATATATTATTGGAAATGTTGTTATAAACTCTCTTGTGGAGTGTTAGAAATTTGTGTGATGAAATATTAAAATTCTTGGTGATACTTAAGAGGCGTGTGAAGAAGAAGTTAGACTATCTTCTTCCATTTCTTTGCATTGTAGAAAGAGAGTTAAAACATTATTTTAAATTGTTACTTGATTGATATATAGAAATAAGGAAATATTTAATGCTAGTAAGGTAACGAAGTCTATAAATGCAACTTAGGCCTTAGTCTCCTTTGAATGTGCCAAATAATTACTAAACCATTGTGGAATTTCCTTTGAACTCATTGCACCTTGATATACTAATTTGTGAAAATTGATTTGGCTTATTTTAAAACCTCTTACCTTTATATTATTAAATTTTCACAAAGAATACCTTAAGTAGGAAACCACATTTAGCTACTCCAAATAATAGTATGAATCTTATTACCTTGATAGTAGTATATATAAAAAGGAGAAATTTAAAATATTGTTAATATTAAGATATTAATAATATTAAGTTATTATTGTTTTATAAAATTTTGTAATATTTAAAAACAAAAAAATGGTCTTATATATATTTATACATATTAAATATTTCACAAAGAAAAGAAAGCGTAATGAATAAAGTTTGCTAACCATTAAAAAAGGGGGAATGTAATTGAAAAAGGGTCATGGCCACTATGTTGATTAGAGTTTAGGTTTGGAGTGGGAAGGGTCGGCGACCCCAACCAATTTTAATCGACCCTCCCCACCCTCGAAAAATTTAAAACCCAACGCATACAATGTAAACCCCGCAAAGTAAATAACATTTGTGCAATTTTTAATGTGGCTGCATAAATAATCAAAGTCATGGCCTACTGTAATCACATTTTCTCAAGTATATATATATTTAAATGATTAAAAAAATGATAAATAAATATATTCATAAGTTTAGAAATGTATATATACATATATATGTATATATATTTCCTCAAAATGAAACTAGTTATCAAATGTAGCTATTTAAATAAAATGGGGCAAATACCCACAAACCCGTTTGGGAAAACCCCACAAGAATGAGCTAAATAAAATTTACAAATACTTTTAAAACCCGGAGAGGGTGTGAAAAAATTAGAAAAATAATAAAACTTGCGAAGCCTCTCCAAGAGCTAGAAATTGCCTCCAATGGCTTCCTACCTCCTCCAATAACCTGCTGAAACAAAAGAGAGAATAATGAACCAAATGGAAAGAGAAATAATACCTCATAAGCATGATTTAGGTTATTTTACCTTTTTCCTCATCAAGAGTCACATTTGAATCCATCCAAGGGATGAGATTCATCCCTACAAAAAGTAGGTGGAGAGTGGGTGATTGGATATTACCTTTTTAATTTAAATGTTTTAATTTCAAAAACATGAGTTGACTTTTTTAATGGGTCAATTTATGGGGTAAGGGAATGTTTATTCTAACCCCGTGTAAAATGGGGACCTTGTTAATTGTTTAAACCTTGTGGATTTAAATACCTTGGGTATTTATTTATTTTGGCCCCTTTAACCCTCTAAATTTAATTATGGAATATTTAACTATAGTAAAAATTTAATTGTTTATTAAATTAACACTTAGAGAGATTTTAACCATATTTGACTATTCTACTCATTAGTTTTAAAGCGGGTTTAATATTTTGTTATAACGGGAACTTTTTTTATTAAATATAATTGTTTTAGAAACATTAATGAATCGGCTGTGGTTTTTGAAACTTTTGTAGGCATGCTTTTGAAATAAAAAATATCCCATAATTTTTCTAACTAAACCTAGGTTGTTCTTGGGTCTCGTGCGGGTGTTTTTAGTGGTGTTAAAATTTAAGAGATTCATCTACCTAAATTAATTGATAGCACAATATTCAAGGTTTAAATCTTGTAGCTCTAATAGATTTTTTTCTTATCACAGTACATGTGCTCTTTTGAAAGTGAAGGCAAAGTGAAGATGGATTTGCTTTGAAGAAGGAGATATACAACAAGAAAAATACAACAAGAACTCAAGGAAATGATGGGTTCTACCTTTAATCCTTTGATTTTGTTTTTTTGTATATGTCCCTTTTAACTTGAGTGGGTTTTCTTGTAAAGATAAGTTACATCCCATGACTTGTGTGGGTTTACTATACTTTTATTCCTCATGAATAAATGAACTATTTTCATGTAATGAGATGTATGTCCTTTATTTTTGTACTTTATTCATTTGTATGGATAATAAATGAACTTATACAACTCAAAACACTTAAATAATTCACTTAATCATGGAAATAAATTAAAATCAAATGTACCTTTTCGACGCTCATTGGAGATGCAAACTACTTATAAAACTACCTTTTCCATGCTTCAAAATTACAACTGAGACTTCTACTTTAGAATGTAAAACCCTACATATGCCATCTTTCTTGCCTTCACCAAGGCCTTGCAGAAGTCTTCCTAGGCTATTGTACTATCTTGTTGAAGATGATACATCAAAGAGGTGGTATATGCAAAGTGTTGCCTTCTGGGGAAACACTTTCAGCTGCTAATTTGATGCATGGCATTCTAATTTTGTCCAAAACCAAGAAATTATAAAAATTGTACCCCTTCCAGGATGTATGATCAAAACATATCCAAAAGTTGTAACCTAACCAATCCGAGAAAATTAAAAGTTTCGAGTTGACCTTTTCCCACAGGGTGCGAAAAATGTCAACATTTATAAAGATCCCGTGGGAAAATCTTCCTACTAGCTTGTAAACTATTTCTTTTCTCTTGTCCATTGGGCATGGATTCAAAATAATATAACCAAAATATTCCTTGTTCATAAAATATGACCCTTCCGAAAAAAGGCTAAAGCTAGGAAAGGATTTGGTGAACCAGATCACATACACGAGTGCACTTTATTGAATTAAAAAAAATTGCAATGTTCATGTTATGCACTTTATTGAAGGGTAAATCCAAATCTACCTTACTCTAACTATTAGAAAGTTGAATCTAAACGATGCTTGAAACACGCAATGAAAAATATCTCCCTTTTCTCTAAAACCGAGGCCATGAATTCATTTCTGCAAACTAGAAAAAGTAAAGCTAAAAAAGATATGTACCTTTATTTCGTTTATCGATCAATCCAAAAATAGGGAAACACCTCTATTTGATTTGTAATTTGTTTTGGCATGGTTTGAGGCTTGATGTCGAGAGTAGGAAACACACTTTTGTTCTCTAAGACAAGCATGAAATCTTGCAATGTGTAACGGTGAGAATCAACAAGATATCAAATAGGAAAAGGCCTCCTAGTAGTGAATAAACTGATTATTTTGATATGATTTGAGTCATGAACATTATTTTCAACCTTGAGCTCTTTATGAAGTTATAAAAATTGTTTTGTGTCTTTAAACTATCGTAACTCATCATAAAAATGCTTTGAGGGTTGTTTTTGCTCTACATGTTGTTTTTCTATGACTGCTTGTGAATGATTTTCCACTAGTACTATCAAATTCTTCGCATTTCTAATATCCTCCATGCAGTAAAAAAACTCAAGATCATCTTATTCTTCTTCATAGGAACTATCCAGATACATGATGCAATATGAAAAATCAAGATCATCTTCTTCTTCTTCAAAGGAACTATCTAGATACATGAGAAATTGTTGTTCTTTATCATCTTTTAGGACATTCTGAAGTTGATTTGAACATATTTCAGCTCTTTCAAACTGTTGTACCAAAATTGATCTTTCCTCTTGATTATTTTGATTTGACACAAAATCAGTAAGATCAAATTTGTCTCATTTTTCTGCACAAGATCTGATCTAGGCACCATGTTGTTCGACATATTCTCCTCCAAAAATGGTTCTTCCAGGAGGGGATAGTAAAGATCTACATCCAATAGCACTTCTTTCTCTTTTTCAAGTACAAGAGGAACCTTAGCAACCAAAGGCTCTTGGAATGATGAAACTACAAAATCAGTGAGTTCTATAGGTTATTCTTCACCTATGCAGTTTTCCAAATCTAACAAGAAATCAGCCTCTTCAAGCTATAAATCTGCATAACACTTTCCTTGGATTTCAACCTCCTTTCTATTTTAAATTGATCCATCCTCTTTTGATAAGGCGTAAGTTGCATGAGTATGGTGCCATTGTGTACACTACACTCAAAATATGAAGATTGTGTTGATCATCTTCCAACTACTCTTGATCTGTTTGAAAAATAGATTATACCTTTTGCATGGTTTCTTTCTCCAACTCTAGAATGAAATCAAATTGAAACTTTGATAGCCATCTATGAAAATAATGCAAAAAATCTAGCCTATTATTGTCTTTGATTGGCTGCCCCTCCTGAATGATCTTTTGATTCTCTCTTTCCTGGTCTAGATATACGAGTAAAGGAGGAGGAATGGGCTTAATTTCAGCCTTAATAGAAATTTTTTGAACAAGATGCTAGGGTACAAGGTATGTAGTTAGAATAACATCTAAACGCCAACTTAGGCACTTAATTTTGATTTTAGTATCTAGTTGTGGGGTAGGAAAAGTATGAATTACAGCAACCTAATAATTTGCAAAGTGAGGATTAAGGCTGTTGGCTAACAGAGAGGATCTATGGGTAGTGGTTTTGATAGGGAAGGTAAGTGGGAGTAACCCATTGATAGGGTTCCTTAACCTAATGCCTATCATTCTCTAATGCCTTTGATTTCTCAATTTGTTCCTTGATAGCTAAATATTGTTGCTTCAAACTATTAAACTCGATTCTAAGATCTTCTTGTTGTGCATAATCAACATAACCCTATGTATAACCTTGATCTTGAACAACATAACCCTCATATTGATAATCATATTGATTGGCAGGGTTTGGGTTATAAGGATATTCATTTTGATAGGGGTTATAGAACTGATTTGAAGGGGAAGGTGGATAAAAATATTGCTAGTTTGGATGACAATCTGCCGCTAAAAATGAGAGTTCATGGCTGTAGGACCTCATAAAATATTGAAACTATGAAAAAGAGGTTGCTCAAAAAAATAGATGATAAAAACAAAATAACAGATATGATTTTCTTGAAAATTACAAAAGCTGCAGCTTTGAAAATTTGTGAAGTTGAAAAGTGTTGTACTGATCTGAAATTAGATTTACAGAGTGGCTTGATGAATTCTTGGCTAGGTATTCAATATTCGAGAATACATCGATATTATTTCTCATCCTTGTCCCACCAAGCGTGCCAAAAATTGTTATCTCTCGAAAGTGCACCCTATTGAGAGATGACTACAGGTGTTCTAAGCTTTCTCTAGATCTCTCACTTTTATAGATACAATGGAAACACCTTAGGTCTGTGGGTATACCTATTATTGAGGTAAGTCTTTGGTATCAAGTCAGTTCCTTTTTGATGTATCCTAAACTAATTTTTAGGGGTTTTGAGGGTAAAAATGATGACTATAACTAAATTAAAAATGGGGTGATACACCAAACTTGTTGAGGGATTTGAAGAGTACATGCACAATCAATTTGAGAATGAATTTTTGATGCACAAACAAATAGTTTTTAGTAGAATATTAAGGCAAAACACTTGGTGTATTGAGGGAATGAGTCACAACAATACAAAGTAAGATAAACATGTACAATAATATTATGTAGAAATTACTAAATTTGTAGCAAGGTAAGATGATTAATGATGGAGTATTACATTCATAAGAATTAATGAGATATACATACCACTAAAAATAATTTGAAAGGCATAAATCGGTTCTCATTCAAGGGGCAAAATTGAAAAAAATCTTCAACACTCCTATGTCCAAAAATTCCTCCTCTCGTGCCTTGCGTAATTACAAACAATATATAACAAGATTATTCACCTATCCTATCCTAAAAATAAGTAAAATTTTTACACACCCATGCATGCTAATTTTACCCATTTATCATGAATAAATAAAGGAATAAAAATAGTCATGTTGATTACTGATGAGGCATTCATAGGATTAGTTAAAAAAATACATTTCAGTCCAAGTGCACTTGACTAATCTACTTTTAAATAAAATTAGATGAATAATTTGGCTAATAATAGCCCTTTCTTGTTGTGTAAGTCTTCTCTAATGTGCATGCAATATTTGTCTTCTTCTGCATGATGTGACACTTGTGTTCCTCATCTACTTGCAAGGCTATTTCTGTCTTCTTCTTAGTTTTGTCCTCTTGTGATAAAATGCAAAATTTCCACATCGTAAGAAAAATAATACTTTTGGTCCCAATACTTAGCAAATTATTTTAGCTCAACCTGTGGGAACCACCTATATGTAAAAATAATATTCTCCTTTTGATGTGACAACAATGTGGGGACCACATGTATATTAAACCCTCTACATGTATTACTTTGTCTTATCTTTGAGACATGTATAAACCTGATTTGAAAGATGATGTGTCTAAATAGGATGATGACCAATTTTTGGTCAATGACATGTATTAATCTTTAAATGTGGGGACCACATGTATATTAAACCCTCTACATGTATTACTTTGTCTTATCTTACCGAGACATGTATAAACCTGATTTGAAAGATGATGTGTCTAAATAGGATGATGACCAATTTTTGGTCAATGACATGTATTAATCTTTAACCCCCTCCTTCGGATTATTGGCATGGTACATAATTAAATGGTTTGGAAATTAAAACATTGATTAATAATCTTAAACCTCTATGTGGTCAACCACCCCTTTTGGATTGATCATTGCATATGATATTTGTATGGTTTTGGTCGAACATAATCATTTAAGTGGAAATTTTATCCACTCCTCCACGAGACCTTGACCCTTTGAAATTTTTGGTGATCTAACTCATTGTTGAAATATGTTTTGTATAGAAGTTGGTGACTCTAAATTTTAGGAATTAGAGAAAAATATGGGGAAATAATTCCTCAAACCACAAAATTAGGAAACTATATAGCAAAATTATACATGCAAAAATATAACAACATAAGCACAAAAGAAGACAAGACAAGATTTAATGTGGTTCACCCAATGTGGGCTACATCCACCAAGAACTTGCTCATATTTTATCATCAACAAGAGTAAAACAACTCTCACAGTCTTCTCTCGATTATGAACTCACAAAGAATTCCAAAGATGTTAAATCACATCTAAACCACAATCGACACCCAATTTCTTAACCTTGATCACTAAGACTCAAAACCTCTTGAACACACAATATATATTCAAGACACCCTAACACCTCTATTTATAAGATTACAATCCTTTAAGAAGTCCAAAAGGAGACCCTAAAAGTTTGAAAGTCATGACCTTTCATCTTCCCACTACTTGAAAATAAACTGTCATGACCTTTTATCTTCCCATGATTTGGAAAAGAAATGGTCATGACCTTTCATCTTCCAAATTTGAACTCCACACTTCAGTATTGATTTGAGAAGACAAAAAATAGGCTCCACACCCCAACAATATCCCACTTGGAGATTGTTCCTACTGAGAAAATTTCTCAACCCTCCATTATCAACCATGAAGGCCAATTAAAGTTGATAAAAACTTCAACTTCTCCCTTGTGATTGCCTGGTCATCATATCCATAGGATTCTGACTAGTATGAATCTTTTCCAGCTTCAACTTATCTTCTTCCAAATCTGCCCTGATGAAATGATATCTTAGCTTAATGTGCTTCATCCTAGAGTCAAAAATGGAGTTCTTCGCTAAATGAATAACTCTTTGACTATCACTGTGTAGTCTCCTAACTTCCTACTTATGACCCAAATCATCAAGAAAATGTTGTATCCAAATCATCTCCATGTTCTCCTCTATGACAACAACATACTCAGCCTCTATGGTTGACAAATCCAAAACCTTTTGTAACCATTAAATCTAACTCACCATTGTATCACCAATGTAAATACATAACCTTTCGTGCTCCTCTTGATGTACAAATCTCCTACCATGTCGAATCTACATATCCATGCAATGTAGTGTCTCGATCCACCAAAACACAATACTTCTCCAATGGTCCCTCTCAAATACCAAAGGATCCACTTCATTACCGCCAAAGGTGCTCTCTACCTAGATCACACATAAACCTACTCACTACTCCAACCGCATGGGAAATGTTAGGCCTAGTGCATACCATAGCATAAATCAAGCTACCAACCGATGAGGAGTACGGTACCATAAACATCTAGATTTTACCCTCCTCAATCTTGCGAATTTTCTCCTTTGATAATTTAAAGTGACCTTCCAAAGGGGTACTAACCGGTTTAGCATCTTGCATACTAAACCTCTCCAAGACCTTCTTTATGTACTCTTGTTGAAATAACACCAGCTTCCTCTCTTTCATGTTCCTAGTTATTCTCATACAAAGGATTTGTTTTTTTGCCGCCAAATCTTTCATATCAAAGGAGTCACCTTGCTACTTCTCGAGTACCTTTATTTCCTACATGTTCTTCCTGCAACAAGCATATCATCCACATACAGGCACATGATAATATAACTACCATCAAGATATTTCTTGATGTACAAGCAATGGTCTAAGTGACACATGGGGTAACCCTACTCTTGCATAAAATTTTCAAACTTCTTGTACCATTGTCATGGAGCTTGTTTCAGGCCATACAAGCTCTTCTTCAATTTGCACACTAACCTATCCTTCCCTTTGACCTCATAACCATGTGGCTACTGCATATACAATTCCTCCTTCAAATCACCATGAAGGAATGCAGTCTTCACATCCAACTGCTCTAATTGTGGGTATTTTACTGCTACTAAACCAAGAACAGTTCTAATAGAAGTCATTTTAACAACAGGAGAAAAATTTTCATCAAAGTCTATACCTTTATTTTTTGTAAATCCCTTGAAACCAACCGTGCCTTGTATATTTTCCGCCTCCGTCTTCCTTTTTGATTCTATACACCCACTTTTTCTGTAATGTTCTCTTGCCCTCGGGTAGCTCCACCAGATCCCAAGTCTGGTTTTCCTTAAGAGATCTATGCTCTTCATCCATGGCCTACTCCCACTTCTTCCTAGCATCCACCTACACTGCTTCCTCAAAGCACTCTGTCTCTCCACTATCAATGAGAAATAAATAATTCAAAGGTGGAGTAAATCGTTCAAGTTCCCTTCTTACCCTAGAATACCTTCTCACCTCAGGAGTTTGGGGTTCTTGGTGAGTAGGTTCCTAAACTGGCTATGCTGGAACATGCTACACCTGAACCGGCCCCTTGGACACCTTGTTTTCCGTAATGTCATCTAACACTTTGTGTATTAATTATTTGATTCCTCTTTTTCTTCCTCAGAATCGATATTTATATATGACTTTTTCATTAAATAAAATATCCCTAGACTGAAATATTTTCTTGTCCTTAAAATCCAAACATGGAAACCAAAGTCATCATCACCATATCCAACAAAGGTGATTTTCTCATACTGAGCCTCTAACTTGGTCCTATCATCTTTATAAATGTGAACAAATACCTCACATCCAAATACTCTAAGAAATGAGTAATCAATTTTCTTACTGACAAGCCTCCTCAGGTGTACCTCCATCCAAAGCCATAGAGGGTCCTTTGTTAATCAAATAAATAGTTTTTCTCACCACTTCCACCAAAAACATGAGTGGCAGCCCGGTATGTAACCTCATGCACCTAGCACACTCCATGATTGTCTGTTAATTCTCTCTCGACACTCTATTTTCTTGTGGAGTATTTGGAACCGTTTTTACTGTGGATTCCATTTACCAAATAGTAATCAAGAAATTCATTACTGCAATAATCCCCCTTTATCCAACCAGAGACATTTCATCTTGAGACCTATTTCATTCTCAACCAAGGATTTCCATTTTTGAAGGTTTCAAATACATCGGATTTATTTATAATTCAATATACACAAACGTTTCTAGTTGTATCATTAATGAAAGTGACATAATAACATGAACCACAAATAAATTTTACCTAATATGTCCCCCATACATCTCGTATGCACTAAATCCAACTTACCCTCCTTCCCTGGTAGGTCCAACCTTGAGGAATCTCACCCACTTCGTTTTCCATTAACACAGTCCTCACAAAAGTCTAAATATAACTCCTTTATTCGGGTAACCTGGCCTTCTTAATTTGCATGCCATTTTGACTCATATGACCGAGTCTTTGGTGCCACAAAGTTTTATCCCCATCTGCAACTAAATGAAAATAATCAACACCACCTTTGGTTAAATACAAAGTACTAGTTTTCTTACCTCTTGAAACCATAAGAGCTCCTTTGTAACCTTCTAAGAATCTGCTGTAAAATTGACCATATAGCCATCACTACCCAGCTGACCCACTGATATCAAGTTCCACCTCAACTTAGGCACATGCCTGACATCCTTAAGTAGCCATGTGTTCCCATTTTACATTTTCACCAGAACACAACCTTTCCTTACTATTCTACATGGTTCATCATCACCAAGATATACATGTCCAAAATCTCATTGAACAAAATTAGTAAATTAATGTCTATGTGCGTGGGCATGGAAAGAAGCCCTGAATCTAACACCCAAGACTCAACAATATCATCTAAAGAAATAATTAAGGCATCCTGACAAACATCACCTTCTACCACATTTACCTCTTCATTTTCCTCCTTGTTCTTGTTATCCCGAAGAGCCCAAGTAATCTTTCTTAGCATGACCAACCTTCCCATAGTGCCAACATTCTAACTTACTCTTGGACTTTGAACTTCCGCAATCATTCAACTTCCCACGGTTACCTTTCCCTCTGTTCTTTAATCTCCTCTCGCTCTCCACCATCGAACATTTCAAGAAGTAGAAGAATCTCCATTGCTCTTCCTTCACATTTCCTCACTTAGGATCACACCTATTACATCCTCAAACTTAAGATTCAAATTATTAGAGACTCAATTACTTACAACCATAACCAATCTATCCTAGCTATATCGGTAAGGAACGAAAAATCAACAACGCCTTGAATGCATCATCAAATTCAATTTTTACCGCGTTTAACAAACTCACAACCGTATTAAATTCATTCACATGAACAAAAATAGAACCATTCTTAGACATCTTCATATTAAATAAAATTTTCATCAAAAATATTTTATCGAGGTAAATGGTTTTTCATATAAATTCTCCAACACACTCATGAGACCTTCCATCGTCTTCTCCCGTGATATGTTGAAAGCAACCGAAGATGCAAGGCATAACCGAATTTCCCCAAGTGCCTTTCTATCCAGCAACTCCCAATCCTCATCCGACATGGCTGTAGGTTTCTTTGCTTTTCCAGCCAAAGGAACATGGAGGTCCTTTTTATATAAGTAATCCTCCACTTGCGTCTTACGCAAACAAAAGTTCTTCCCATTGAACTTCTCAACCCTTGATCTACCCTCATCTACCATAGCTCCCACTCAAGCTAAAATTTCCCTATGATTTACCACTTGAGAAAAAAACCTTTGAAGCTTTGATACTAGATGTTAGAAATTAGAGACGAAATATGTGGAAACAATTCCTCAAACCACAACAAGAGGAAACTAAATAGCATAATTATACATGAAAAAATATAACAACATAAATAAATAATGCACAAAATAAGACAAGAGAAGATTTAACTTGGTTCACCTAATGTGGGCTATGTCCACTAATAACTTGCTCAGATTTTATTATCAACAAGAATAAAACAACTCCCACAGTCTTCTCTTAGTTATGAAATCACAACAGAATTCCAAAGATGCTAAACCACATCTAAACTACAATTGACACACAATTGCTTAACCTTGATCACTTTTGATCACCTCTTGATAACTAAGACTCGAGACCTCTTGAACACACAAGATATCTTCAAGATACCCTAACACTTGTATTTATAAGATTACAATCCTTTAACAAGTCCAAAAGCCAACCCTAGAAGTTTGAAAGTCATGACCTTTCATCTTCCCATGGCTAGAAAAGAAACTGTCATGACCTTTCATCTTCCCATGGATGGAAATGAAATGGTCGTGGCCTTTCATCTTCCCAATTAAAAATCCACACTTCAATATTGATTTGAGAAGACCAAAACAGTCTCCACACCCCAACACTAAACTTTCGACCATTGATCTGTGTATATTTTTATCTTAGGCATTTGATCTCGAACCACGAGTTTGATGGTTCTTGATCATGGTCGGTAAAACACCAAATCCTAATCACTTTGCTATTGTTCAAGATCTTATTTAGCTAGTGAAAATGTGCTAAAAATTTTCTTGCTGCAATTGAATTTATCTTGACCTCATTTCTTGGACTTTGGAAATTCATTGCATTCATACCATGAAGAAAAGTTAACCATTTCAGCCATTTCTACTTTATTCTACTATGTTTCAAGGTGGTCACTGTTGTTGACCCACTCAAGATTTGATCTCATTGTGGCCATATATATTCTCTACTTCATCTCTAAATGTTTTTTCATCTCCATGACGATGGTCTTCAAACTTGGAGCATTGTGTTTCTCTTTCTTTGGCCACAATGGATGTGTATCGAGAATGTTATGGCATTGTGATTTAACGCTCTTAATCGTAAGATATTTTTACATTCTCACTTGTATCGGCTATGCATTTCTTCCCGATATATGTATTTGGGTTTGTTGTTTTATTCTTAGACAGATCGACATTATGATTCCTTAAAACACCATCTTTCGATGTTGTCATTTCATTTCCTTTTTGTGTTGTTCTATCATTTATGCAACCTTTCCGCCATTGATGGGTTATCAAGTTTCTTGGTTTTCACTTTGGTCGCTCTCATTTTCATTTCAAGCTCCTTTGTATTCCTTCCGAGGGTTATCCTTAATTAAAAAATATGGTAAGTTATTGCTCTATTGAAGATTTGTGTTTTTCCACATTTGGATTCTCATGCTTCCTATCCAAAATTGTGTTTGAAGAAATGCATTTCCTCTTTGATTGCTTAATAACTCGTGATTTACCATAATATGGGTTTATTTCTAATTATTTACTCAAAATCGAGTCTTTTTAGACTATGGCTACCTATTTTATGGACAATGGTCACCATAACTCTCTGGTAAACCATTCCCTTTTATTTAGAGCCTGGGTATTTGATTTATTGATCTTACATCCATGTTTGTAATTTATCAAACATGAGTTTTGTTTGTATCAAATGGATTCTCTGCGAGGGTTGAGAAACATCATGGGAACCGACAGGATGCTTAGAGACAGATGAATCATAAAATGAGTCATTTATAGCCGAGGAGGGGATTCAACTCGACTCTTTGTCACTCAGGTGTTAGAGAAATAGATAGCACCTTATTAAGGGTTTGATCTACCCTCATTACTTTAGGTTGTGCCTTTAACCAGGCTAAGAGGACCCATTCTATAACTCGTATTGGTGAAGGATTTTTAGGAGATCCTTCTTTGCACAATCTTTATGAGAACCTTTAGAAAATATGATCAATACAACAAAATATAACTCTCACAACTTGTCACACTAGAGAGTTGAGATGTTTTCTAGACATAGTTCGGGTTACTAAAGGCAATATTTGAAACTTGATTTTCCCTAAATATTTTGGTAGTGGAATTTGTTAAACCTTTGTGGATAGATAGTACAAAACAGGGGTAGTTCATGTAGGATTTATCATTTGATAATTTTTTGGTGGGGAGTTAAGAAAGATAAAGTTGACTATACCAAATATTTGAGAAACTTTACAAATATTGGAAAACTCGTAGACATAATGCTTCAAAATAGCCAAAATATTCCTTAAACTAGAAGCTATGTATCAATGGAGGCCCAGAGATGCACAGTTTCATACACTCTTTAAGAATTCACTACAAAGGCTCATGTTAAAGACTCAATGAAACACTGAAATTCCCTGATTTGTCATGCCTAAGATACACTCATAGACTTACAAATAATCTTTGTCGACATAGTGAAAGTAAAGTGATTTTAAATTGTTTATTTTATTACAATATGAAAGCTCTTCTCACAATGAAATTGCAAATGCCGAGAATACTATTACAGGATCAAATCTTGTGTGATTCAGAGGGATTTCAACATAAGATTGCAATAGGAAAAAGAAAAACTATTTAAAAACATTCCAAAATAAAAGCAAACACAATTATACTCATGATCAACACAAATTCATTCCAGTTCATTAGATTCATCAATAGGGAGAGTTTCTTTAATAATCTCAAAGCTTGTCAATGGCTATACACTTACAACCAAATTGACATGATTAAATCTAAACACAGGAAAATGAACACATTTCTTGGATAGTCTCTTGGGAAAATGGTTTCTCTCAAAATTTTTTAGAAAACTTAACCCCCTTTCCACCTCCTTTACAAGAGTATTCTCATTGCATTTATACAATTTCACTCGCTCACTCATCCCAAATTTTCCCCCCAAAATTCTAAATATTTAAGAGAATATTCCTCTTTATAACATACCTTTTAATCATGTTTATTCCCTTGAAAATATCTTACTTTCTGTTTCGGTGGATAAATCATGAACCCGATCACGTTTCTCGGTTCTTTAACTATGACCAGGATGCCATGTCAAAAATTTTGGAAGTCTTTTTAATCATTATTTTATCTTTTCATGCAAGAAATTCACCTTTTAATAATTCTCAGGTGGCTCCATATGGCTTGATCTTAAAATAAATCCTTTTCACTTTTAGAATACACCTTGAGGAACAGATACTTGCATTTTGCTTCTTAAAAATGAGTATCCCCGCATGGATTATATCACACAAATCAAATACCTTCATCTCATTCCTTCTCAAGTTCGTAAAATTAGTGCCACAATAATTCCAATTGGACTTCACTCAGCAATATTGTCTCCCGTCCTCCAACTATGGAATTTTTGGGCTCCCACTTTATTTATCTATGTTGTAAGTCCGAGTTAGCCAAGTATGAAGAGAAACGAGCGGAAGCCTTAACATGTCTTCTTAGTGCAGCTGCAAAGGTGAAGTCTATAGGTAGGTCCCGAATGAGTGTGAGCCCTCCATTTGTTTAGAACCCGAGAGAGTTGCACCAATCACTAAAAATTTTGAGCATGGGAACATCTAGTGGAAGCTTCCATGTGTATGTTCAACGCGACTTCAAAGATTGAGTCTAGAAGTGGGACCTCAAATGAGCATGGGCTCTTCGTGTACACTTTTGATATGGTGCCCAAAGTGGAGAACCCAAACAAGCACGGGATCTGCACGTGTCTTGGGCTTGAAAAAGTTGTACCGGCCATTGAAAATGTTTAAGAACCAGCGGAAGGTGCCACGTGCCTAGGGTCCGAGAAAGTTGCATCAACTGCTTGAAAAGTCTAAGCATGGGAATATCCATTGAAAACATACACGTTTCTCTTTGGTGTTATTTCAAAAGTAGAAGTTAGGGGCAGGTCCCCAAATAGGCATATGACTTCCACATGTCATGGGCCCAAGAAAGTCACTTCGGGCGTTGAAAAGTCTAACTATGGGTAGAGTGATATGAAACCTCCACTTGTCCCTTCGTTGTGACTCCAAGGGTAAAATCCAAAGGTAGATCCTCAAATAAGCACAGCCCCGCATGTGTCCAAAACTGACAGAGTTGCATCTACCATTGAAAACGTCTATGTATGGGTAGAGCCAACGAAACCTCCACGTGTCACTTTGGCACTCTTTCAAAAGTAAAATTCAGGGGCAGGTCCCCAAATAGGTGCAGGCCCTCCATATGTTTGGAGCCTAAGAAAGTTACCTCGGCTGTTGAGAAGTCTTAGTATAAAGAGGAGCCAGTGGAAGCCTCCATGTGTATCCTTGACACAACTCCAAATGTAAGACCTAGAGGTGGAACCTCAAACGAGCAAAGGCTCTCCATGTGTCCTCTTGCAGGTATTAGGCATTTACCTTATAATTTTTATGCCCTTCACCATACTACATCAAAATATCAAATAGACCCACCACTCCGCATCCAATTAGAAAATACCATGTTTCCATGGATGTTGGGACAGGATTTATAGAGGAGACACAATCGTGGAAGATGCCCAACAACAAAAATTTTCCCCTCACAAATAAGATAGTAAATGATACGAAGACTCAATGTGATCCATGACCCAAGGAAAGGACTGACAATGACATCCAAATTAGGGAGAATTTTTTCATGCATCCATTCAGGGAGACAAAAAATACTTCTAACCATGTAGACTAAGAAATTTTGAACAAATAAGGAAAGATTAAATCCAAACAGGGCGAGATTAAATTGAGCACTGACATCAGCTCCGAATCAGGGAATGACACTCCCTGCAAGTGCCGCAAGAACAACATAATAGACCATGTGCCAAAAATCCATTGGGCAACAGAGTCAAGAACCAACTTGCACAACAGAAAAATAATTTCTAACCTCCCAAAAACAAATTTGAGAAACCAACAAAAACCAGCCGCCAAGGACCGGCACTGACCAAAATAGAAAAATGTAGAAATGAAAAAGAACTAAAAGACTGTATATTATAAAAGGAAATCAATCAAGGAAATGTTTCAAGTGCCTACCATTCTAAGTACAACCAAGCCAAGAAGTCTTGATACTTTTTAACAACTGGACATATGCTTATTTTTCTTCTCTATCCAAGTTGCTACCTAGCCATATTTTTTGAGGTTTATCTTTTGTGCCTTTACCAAATCTAGAAAAAACCCCATCAAACATCAGATTCAGGGAGAACCAATCTACTCAGGATACTTACACTCATCAATTTTATGCTCCTTAAAATCAGCATAACCCACAAAGTTGTCGACATCGACGTCTGCATACAATACTTCATAAGAAGCATTGTTAGGGTCCTCAATGAGATGTAACATTTTCTTCTCACCGTACAACTTCACAAGGTTCCCCTCAATTGGTATGGTTGCGTATGACATGTCCATTTGTACGCTTCCACCCACACTAGCTTCCCATTTTCTGGATAATAACATCCCCCATTTGGCGGGGCCGAGTCCCACAATAACCACATTCATGGTTAAGTACTTTCTGGAAAATATACCAACCGCACTACTAATCCTTGACATACCCAACTCGGCACTTCTCTTGAATCCATAGCAGTAAATTTCACGAAAGTTGTTGTTACCTTGATATTTAACTCATTCATTATCTCAAGAGTCATTACATTACATGAGGCTCTGAATCAACCATGCGGTTATGTACCATCCTATCTTTAATAATCAAAGTAGTAAAAAATGGATCTACATCCAGGTGAGATTCAACCAAAGAAGTTCCCAAATACACCTTAGATTATTCACTTAGTTCCTCCAATTCCTATGGTATTTCTAATTCTGGAATAATGCAAGGAACCTCTATATTATTAACACTTTTACCTTGAGTAATATTTTCTTCCTTAAATCCCAAATATTCGAATGCCCTTTTCCTATGCTTAGGGATCCTAAGTAACTAAACAATGGGAACAATAACTTTGATCTGAATTAGGATTTGGGCTATTTCACAAGGAAAATATTTGGGCACGATGGTATTAGGAGGAAGATTCACAATTTCATCTAATAGTATAGGAGTTTTCAGAGTCTCGGCATGGGCAAGAGTACAAGTTTTATTTGGGGTAACTAGGAATTTTCCAAATGTATCTTTCTTAGGGGTTTCCTTCAATATATTGGTAAGAACTAGAACATTAGGCTTAGTTTGTGGCCCTCCCCCTTTGACAACCTTACTTCTGGTGTTATATTCTTTCTCTTGATAAACTAATGCATTCATCAAGTTCGTTGCTTATCCTCTTGAAAGGGATCCCTCCATCATACCTTTTAATCATGAAGGCCCTTAAGTATTCAAAATCATGATTAGGCAGATCAAATGCTCGTGCCATATAAATTTCCAAAGAATTAATGGGAGGAAGAGGAAATACTTGATGGACACAATCCCATAAGTTTTCAATTGTTTTGGCACTTATCAATTCATCTCGAGGTTTCCCCCTACCATGAGTTTGTAGGGTACTCCATCATACACACATCATCATACGTCTCATCATCATCTACTTCCTCAAGTTCCTGATTTACATTTCATGGGGAGTGTGGTAAGAAGCATCTATCACACCACTCAATAACATCGGCCTCCTCCATAGTAGCATGACCTTTGACGGTCAAAGGATCGGGAACCACTCTATTTTCCCTAGGTTTAGGTTGTTTATTTCTTGATCCCATTGGCCCCTTTCCTCTATCATCGATCTATGATCACCTTTGGGATGATTCCAAATCTCTCATGACCATGTGGCTTGTGTTGATCTTTAGAACTATGTCCTATCCCTTTTTCTACTCTAGCTAGTTTATAAGATGTCTCTTTAACCGCAATGACCAAAGTCTCACAACCACTTTCAAATCCATAACTTTGTTTGATGGAGGCCTCTCATGATTGATTAACTTAGCGCCCTCTCTCTTGGGAGGATTTTTGCAACTACTTTGATATTGTTTTATATCTCGTAAGGCCATGGTGAAAGCTTTGCCTCAATGTTTCGGGTTCTTATCTCTCAAGTAGTAAGTAGCCTTTTTATCAAAAACATCGAGTATTTTATCAAACGAGGCTCATCACTTGACCTTAGGATTATAGGTATCCTATTTTTGGTCTTATTGAACCGTGTATTGAAATCATGGATAGATTTGTTTGGATTTTTCTTTATATTTTCAAATTCGAGATAAAAGGACCACAGGATCTATCTTATTCACATATTGCAATCTAAAGGCATTTTCATCTCGAGTCCACGAGTCTATTGAATTATCTAGTAATTGTACTATTCATGTGCATCTTCCTCAAGAGTATGAATAAACAACTTCACATACATGTCTTCAAAATCAATTTCAAAATTTTCCATCATGTTGACAAAGAGTTTTAAATGTTGGTCACCGGTGGACGGCATTATTCCCTTGAAATTTTTGCAACCTTTTTTCGACATCTTGCGGCACCATATTAGGATA
The DNA here is from genome assembly GCA_018340775.1 of Taxus wallichiana var. yunnanensis. NCBI lineage: Eukaryota > Viridiplantae > Streptophyta > Pinopsida > Cupressales > Taxaceae > Taxus > Taxus wallichiana. Next base: position 214,173,710 of record CM031240.1, read on the forward strand.
TCCATCCATACCTCGAAATCTATAAATCCAAAAGTGTTGACAAGAAAAGGAGGTCTAGGTTGAGGTTGGGCCATATTGCCTTGAGGTCGTGAATTTACAGGAGAATCAAAATGATAGGGAATGAGGAATCATTGGAGCACAAGAGTATAGCTTTCAAAATAGATATTCTTTAATGAATCGGCTTCTTGGAAAACCGTATCAACCTTGGAAGAAATAGGGGAAAACCGAGAGGCATGCTTTTGAGACACAAATGATGGCCCCTTTCCGGTTAGAGAACACAGACTTATATAAAGATTATTTGGTTGAGAATCACTTGAAGATGTATGCTAATCTTCAACCACAGATTGATTTCCTTTAAGCTGATATTTCCTTTTTGATTCTTGATTTCCAATAACTTTCCAGGACTTAGTTTCCTTCTAAATTTTCTTTTCCTAGTTCTAGAAATAATTTTTTATTAGGATCCCTGGTGAAGAAAGACCTACTTCCCTCCATCTTTACAAATATTGATGAAAAATTTCACTTAACATAGGTTAAGACACTGATAATCATTAAAATTTCAATTCAACATGGATTCACCACTAAGGATTTTCACTTTCGTTGTGTAGATGCACTATAAGTAACTTGCCAAATTTCTATTAGTGCTTAATTTTTGCAAAGCTTAACAAATTTGACCTTCCTTTACCCACATTTATCACTATTGATGTAAATTTAGTGCAATAACCACTAGAAACTGGAAATACTACATAGTGAACTTGTAATCTTTCACAAATTTTACAAATCTTAACAAAGGATGACATTTAAACAATGTATTTGTACTTAAATCATGTAAGAAACATTACCAGGGTCGGTATGTGTATGCATTTGTAAAAATATTCCCTAGCAACAGTCCCACTTCGGTGTTATTGTCATACAAATAGGTCTCGGTGTTCAAATAATCCCCAGTAATGGTGCCACTTCGGTGTTGTCGTTGCCACGAATAGGTCCCGGTGGTCAAATAATCCTTGGAAACGGAACCACTTGGTGTTGTTACCACAAAAATAGGTCCGATGTTCAAATAATCCTCCTACAATTCAAATAATCCCGCAATGGTGCCGATTTGGTGTTGTTACCACAAAATAGGTCCCAGTGTTCAAATAATCCCTGACAATGGCACCACTTCAGTGTTGCTATCCAAATTGATTCTCCTTTTAGGGCTAAGAAACATCATGAAAATTACAGGATTCTTAGAGACAGATGAATCATGATATTAGTTGTTTTGTAGAGGGGTAGGGGATTCAGCAGACTCTTTGTCACTCAGGCGTTGGATAAATGGATAGCACCTTATTAAGGGTTTGATCTTATTAGTGGAGGTTATTATTTATCCTTTTATTTATTTATTAGGATAATTCTTACACTTTTGTTAGGCCTACACTTGTTGGGTTAGCTTGCTTAGGTGTACTAGTTGTGTGGAGTTAGCTTACCAGGTTGTGTTGAGTTATCTTCTCGATTATGTTAATTTAGCTTACTAGTCTTTTGGAGTTAACTTAACTACGGTATCGATTAGTGGGAGTTCTTCACCACTTGATTTAGGTAGTAGTTGCACTTTCCTCCTCCTATATGTACATCTTTTTATTGAATAATTCAAGACATTCTATTGTAATGTATTGAGCATTATGGATTATGATGGATTTCCATATATGGTATTTTAGCTCTTTTATTTTACAAATCTAATGTGGTGTACTATTATCATCCGAGATCATGGCTTGGAACAATATTTTTGTCATTAATTTTATGGTATCGAGCTATAGATGATGTAGACATCCATTTGTAAGTTTTTCTTTGCAAGCAAGGGTTTATTTTTTCATGTATTAGAATTTGTTAGCAATTTTCTCAAAGATGCATTTTTATGCAAAGAGAGAATGGCATTAGATTTGGACAGTTCCAAAGCCTAGGATCGACTATAAACTTGACCATGTTTTGAGACAGTCAAATCTAGATGTAGATATACTCTAGGTGCATTCTTTTATCCATTGGATATAAGCGTGTACCTTCCAGGATGCATTCTTTTACCCTCTAGATATTTTGGTTTTGGATGTAGTATTTTATCCATTGGACATAGATCTATACCCTCTAGGTGCATTCTTTTATCCATTGGATATAAGTGTGTACCTTCCGGATGCATTCTTTTATCCTCTGGATATTTCAGTTTTGGATGCAGTCTTTTATCCACTGGACGTAGATTTGTACCCTCTGGGTGCATTCTTTTATCCATTGGATATAAGCGTGTACCTTTCGGATGCATTCTTTTACCCTCTAGATATTTCAGTTTTTGATGTAGTCTTTTATCCAATGGATGCAGATTTGTACCCTTGGGGTGCATTCTTTTATCCATTGGATATAAGTGTGTACCTTCTGAATGCATTCTTTTACACTCTAGACATTTTAGGTTTTGGGTGTAGTATTTTATCCTTTGGTCACAAGCATGTATCGTATTGATGCACTCTTTTACCATTTGGATATCACGGGTGTCACGTGTACCTTTAAAAAAGATCAACATTAAAATATTATTTTAATAACAAAACCTTCTAGAGCTCATAACTTTTGATCCCTAACTCGAATTAAAGTGAGCTTTTTTTGAAATTGTGTATTTTTTTCGAGATCTACGCATTGGTTAAATTTTTATACACATATTTCAAATGTAAAATTTACTATTAATCATTGTAATATTTACATGAACTCAATTATAAAGTGTCATATTTGGAAGGGTGTTGTGATCACTTGTGAACGCAATTTCGGTTGAGCTCGGCGTCCCAAACTTTTGGGTGTTGCATTCTTGTATCTATGAGTGTATACATTTATATCTCTCTTATTTGTTGAGATATTTTGGATCTGTATATTTGACACTTTTTTAGCATGTTGATCTCTCTTGCGGGGAGTTATTCTTGTGGATCCCAGTGTTAGTTTGTCAATGTTTGAGTAGTTGAGTTTAGCAACTCGTATAGATTTGTGGTATCACTCTACTCATTCAGCAGTATGGGAGGGTGTGGTATTGATACATCTTGATTCTTTGGATTTCTTGTCCTTGCCTTGTTACATGTTGATACTACTTCTTCAGGTTTTTTGTCCTTGCCTTGTTACCTTTGATTTTCTTGGATCATGGCACCCCTCTTTATTTGGATCTCGTGTCCTTGCCTTGTTGCCTTGGTTGTTATTGCATCATGGCAAATCTATTGGTAGCATTTGATCAAATTGTGTTTCGTTTTTTTCTACACTTTCAACATCACTCCATTGACAGTCTCCTTGCATGGAGCTATTCTGGTGAAATCCAGTGTTAGTTGTTTTTTGAGTTCTATGATCAAGCAGTGGATTCATACCATAATGCGCACCACACTTCTTCAGCATCGTATGATTTTTTAAAGCTGAGCTTCTAAGGATATCTTGTATTAGGATTTTTCTCTCTCTACTTTATTATTACTAGTTTTGGGTACCTTATGGTGTCTATTTTTCCTAGTTGTTATGCGTGGGTACCTCATCGGAGCCGTTTTCCGCAACCCACCTTCTTTTCTACCCACGTAAGTTATTCTTACGGGAGGGTGTTAGTGTAGGTTATTATTTATCCTTTTATTTATTTATTAGGATAATTCTTATGCTTGTGTTAGACCTACACTTGTTGGGTTAGCTTGCTTAGGTGTACTAGTTGTGTGGAGTTAGCTTACTAGTTGTGTTGTGTTATCTTCTCGGTTATGTGAATTTAGCTTACTAGTCTTTTGGAGTTAACTTAACTACTAAAGTATCGAGTTAGTGGGAGTTCTTCACCACCTGATTTAGGTATTAGTTGAACTTCCTTCCTCCTATATATACATCTTTCTTATTGAATAATTCAATTCTTTCTATTGTAATGTATTGAGTATTATGGATTATGATGGATTTCCATATATGGTATTTTAGCTCTTTGTTTTGAAAATCTAATGTGGTGAACTATTATCATCTAAGATTATGGCTTGGAAGAATCTTCTTATCGTTCCTTTCAGATCTATCCTCACTACTTTAGGTTGTGCCTTCAACCAGGGTGAGAGGACTAGTTTTGTAACCCGTATTGGTGAAGGAATTTAAGGAGATCCTTTCTTTGGAATCTTCATGAGAACCTTGAGAAAATATGATCAGTACAACACAATCTAACTCTCACAAGATGTCACATTAAATAATGGAGATGTTTTCTAGACAAGGTTCGGGTTCAAGACAATAATTGAAACCTGATTGTCCCTACATATTTTTCCAGTGGAATTTGTTAAACGTTTGTGGATACACAATGCAAATAGGGATAGTTCATGTAGGATTTATCATTTGAGAAGTTTTTGGGTGGGATTTATACCAAATATTTGAGAACCTTTACAAATAGTGGAAAAATCACAGACATAATGCTTCAAAATAGCCAAAATATTCCTTCAACCAGAAGGTGTGTATCAATGGAGGCCTAGAGATGCAAAGTTTCATACACTCTTCAAGAATTCAACACAAAGGCTCACACAAAAGACTGAATTAAACATTGAAAGTCCCTAATTCATCATGCCTAAGATACACTCATAGACTTACAAACAATCTTTTTCGAATGAGTGAAAGTAAAGAGATTTTAAATTTTTTATTTCATTACGGATGAAATCTCTTCACACAATGAAATTACAAATGCTAGAATACTATCACAGGGAGAAGATCTTGTGTGATTCAGAGGTATTTCAACATAATATTCCAACGAGAAAAAGAAAAACTATTTGAAAACATTCGAAATAAAAGCACACACAATTATGCTCATGATCAACACAAATTCATTCAAGGTTCATTATTTTCATCACTGGGGTGAATTACTTTAAAATCTCAGTTCTTGTCAATGGATTTACACTTGTAATCAACATGACATGATTAAATATAAAACACGGGAAAATGAACGGGTTTCTCATATGGTCTCTTGGGAAAATGGTCTATCTCAAACTTTTTCAAAAATTTAACATCCTTTCCACCTCCTTTGCAAGAGTATTCTCATTGAATTTATACAATTTCACTTGCTCACTCATCCCAAATTTTTCCCGTAAAGGCATAAATCTTCAAGAGAATATTTCTCTTTACAACATACCATTTAATCATTTATTCCCTTGAAAATATCTTACTTTCTCTTCCTAGGTGGATAAATCATGAACTGATCACATTCATTAGTTCTTCAACTATGACCAGGATGCCATGTCATAACTTTTGGAAGTCTTTTTAATCATTATTTTATCCTGTAGTGCAAGAAATCCCCATTTTAATAATTCTCTGGTGGCTCCATATGGCTTGATTTGATAGTCAATGCTTTTCACCTTTGAGAATACACCTTGAGGAATAGATACCTACATTCGTGCCTCTTAGAAATGAGTGTCCCCACATGGATTATATCACACAAATCAAATACCTTCATCTTGTTCCTTCTTAGGTTCACAAAATTAGCACCACAATAATTCCAATTGCACTTCACTTAGTAATATGGTGTCCCCTGTCACGTACCCAAAATTGTAAGATGCAGAGCGCTGAAACAGATGTAACAAGTGCCCCAATGATGATGCAAGTCTCCTCGCAAGGTGTTCGGGATCCAGAAAAGCTCTCAGAGTATGCGTTAACATCCTGCGTGCCCCACTTAGCCCCCGCGTCCTTTGTTTTTCCTTTTTTTCCCTCTTTTCTTGGCCTTTTGCTCTTCAGTGATGAAACCGCCACCCTACATGGGCGGTGGTCTTGTGACCACCGCCTTGATCAGCACGGCGGTCGTGTACCCGCCGCCCTGCTCAGAGCGGTGGTCCTTTATGCGCTTTCCAGAAAGTGTTTTGACGCGACTCACGTAAAGATCAACGTTTCACCAGCTTTTCCTTGTTGACTTGGGCTTGCATTTATGTTTTTGGTCCCTTGGAATAGTGTTTCGCCATTGTTTATTGTTTAAGAGTTCAGTTTGGTTTTGATCTTTGGGTGAATGCAAATGCTATAAATAGATGGCTTGTGCTCAAGCAAAGGGTCGATCTTTGGATCTCATCTCCTCATTTTCATAGTTCGATCTGTTATCTTATTTAGAAGCCATAGTTTGAGTTCATTTGCAGGCTTAGTTAGTATTGTTCATTTGTTGGTAAGCCACATATCCATCTTGTGCAAGTGTGGTGCCGGGTTTGCCCCTCATTCACTTTCATGCTTTCATTTTCATAGTTCGGTCTTTTAGTACGTTTAGTAGCCATAGTTTCAATTCTTTGCATGCTTGGTTAGCATTATTCAGTTATTGGTAAGCCACATATCCCTTGTGCAAGCAAAGATGTTGTTGTTTTATCCAATCCATTGGAGTAGAATAGCTTAGGAAGCCATTAAAGTTACAGGTTTTACTCCTCAAGAAGGATATTTTAGGGTTACGGGAGCTTTATGTTGCATGAATCATAGTAAATCCCACTAGGAATTGCATAAGCCAAGCTCGTACTCTTCCGCTATTCCTCTCCTACTCACGTTTTATTTCGGTCTCGTATTCTAAGCTGCCTTTGTCCCAAAATCTACCTCTGTTGATGCTAGCATTACACGCTTTTCGGATCCACGTGAACACGAAAGAGCGAGGATAACACACCGAGGGGACAAGATCACACACACCATCGGATTCGCCACTGCTCGCGGAATCCAGGTTTTAACTTTCAAAGTTCTAGTTATAATCATATCAAATAGAGTAGTTAATTGTTTCATTTCAGTAAATTCTATTCTCGATATTGCCAGGGAAGCTGTGAGGATTGATAGTTTCTGAGAAACTATGATTCACTCCTCACTTCTGAGGTAGGATCGAGAATCCCACAAATAGATTAAGCAAGTCATTTCATTGTTTAGAATAGATCTACAAATCACACAGGCAAATAACTCGCACTCGGTTATTTTGTTTGTTTTAAATTGTTATTTAGTTGTTATTTCTAGATACGTTTAAATAGCTGCTTTTCTTAAATTCTTAAAAAGTTTCTTAGAAAAATAGAAGTTATATATGTTTTAGATTTATTCCACGTAGTTAGAATTTGCTTTGTTATAGTTAGATTTACATTTTGTTTTGTATGACAATCACGGGACCCCGAGAGCCCAGGGAATACATATTTGAGCCAATCGTGCCTCAACCAAACCTCGTCATAGCAATAGTTGACATAGATCAAAATCTCAGAATACAAGTATTCCAAACAACAACAGATTTACAACTGATCAGTTCTCAGTTGAGAGGGTTAAATATAGAAGACGACCAAGCACACACATTTTGGTCAAATCAACCGAACTACAGATTACCCTAGGCAAACATTCGCATGACTGTAGAAGGGTTCGAAAGAGAACAAACCTTTGGTTGTGATCCTTTGGTCCCACAGCCAGATGCAGGAGACACTCTCACAGACATAGATACTAGTTTAAGGATCCAGGTTGCACGAACGCCTGTGAGATATTCTGAGAAGATCATGTAGTTATTGGTCCTAAACATAGAAGCTAAGAAAGTGTACGATTACTGGATACTAGGGATTAGGACTTGATTTCGTACATGACCATAGCAGGACCGCAACAACCAAGAGTCTACGGTTGTGATCCACAGATCCCACAGCCCAACGAATCCACAAGTCAATCAGATATAGACACTGGCCTACGCACGTTAGTATTCAGATCTACTCCACTTCCACCCATCATCATCGAACAATTGTCATTACTAGATATAGCGGCTAACAAATCTAGGGAATTGGACTAGCCAGAGAACCGTCCAGTAGAACCGATTGTATTCATTACCCATCATATGACCTTATCTCGGAGACATACACGAAACTATCGGTGATTTTCCACGTATTCTACAACCCATAGATTGAATCACGCCAGAGCTCGATATTGATTGGAGCCTTCGAGAAGTCATCCTTGCCGATCGATCTATCACACCAGTCCAAGTTAGAAGGGCCTTCTTTGCCTTAGATTCACAAATTCCATTAGTGCATATCGAAGACATTAGATTTCCTAACTAGTTTGTCTGCATCCCATGCATATTCCATCCCTACCGGCTGTCTCGACACGACCTCGGGAGATCGGGTACGTGGAAGAGTTACCTGTAGATTCCCACGCTCGCTTGTCACTTTTACAGGCGCACAGTCCCCTCCTCCAGCCTATGGCATATTTTGGGCTCCCCCTTTGTTTATCTATGCTGTAAGTCCTGAGTTAGCCAAGCATGAAAAGAAACCAATGAAGCCTCCACGGGTCTTCTTGGAGAAACTACAAAGGTGAAGTCTAAAGGCAGCTCCCTAAATGAGTGCAGGCCCTCCACGTGTTCACAACTTGAGACAGTTGCACCGGTCAATGAAAATTTAAAACATAGGAAGGTCTAGTGGAAGCTTCCACGTGTCTTTTTAGTGCAAATTCAAATATTGAGTCTAGAGGTGGGACCTCAAACAAGTGCACGCTCTCCATGTGCCTTGGGCCCAAGAAAGTTTCCTCGGCCATTGAAAAAGTATTAGTATAAAGAGAAGCTGGTGGAAGCCTCCACGTGTTTATTCATTGCACTTTTGATTTGGTGCCCAAAGTGGTGGTCCCAAACAAGCGCGGGCTCTCCACATGTCTTGGACCCAGAAAAGTTGTATCGGCCATTGAAAATTTTTAAGAACCATCGGAAGGTGCCACATGCCTAGGGTCCGAGAAAGTTGCATCGACCGCTCACAAATTCTAAGCATGGGAAGATCCATCGGAAACCTCCACGTGTTTGTTCGACACTCTTTCAAAGGTAAAATTTAGGGGCAGATCCCCAAATAGACGCAAGCCTTCCACGTGTCTTAGCCCCAAGAAAGTCACTCTCACTATTGAAAAGTCTAAGTATGGGATGAGTGAGTGGAAACCTTCACGTGTCGCTTCAACGCAACTCCAAGGGTCAAATCCAGAGGAGGATCCTCAAATAAGCACAGCCCTCCACGTGTAAAGAGATCCCCGACAGAGTTGCATCTACCACAGAAAATTTCTTTGTATGTGTAGAGCCAACAAAACCTCCACATGTCTCGATGATGCTCTTTCAAAAGTAAAATTCAAGGGTAGGTCCCTAAACAAGCGCGGGCCCTCCATGTGTCCCACGCCGAAGAAAGTTTTCTCAAGCTGTTGAGATGTTTCAATATAAAGAGGAGCCAACAAAAGTGTCCATGTGTCTCCTTAATGCAAATCCAAAAGTAATATCCAGAGGCGTAACATCAAATGAGCAGAGGCTCTCCACGTCTCCTCTTCCAGGTCTTAGGCATTTACCTTATACTTTTACGCCCTTCGCCATACTGCATCAAAATATCAAATAGAACTCCCATGCATCATCCAGTTAGAAAAGACCACGTTTCCAAAGATGTTGGGATAGGATTTACAGAGGAGACACAATCGTGGAAGATGCCTAACAACAAAAATTTTCCCTAAGGAAAGAAGACGTAAATAATACCAAGACTCGATGTGATCCACGACCCAAGGAAAGGACTGACAATGACATCCAAATGAGGGAGAAATTTTTCACGCATCCATACAAGGAGATATAAAATACTTCTAACCATGCGGATTGAGAAATTTTGAACAACGAGGAAAGATTAAATCCAAACAGGTTGAGATTAAATTGAGCACCAAGAAGTGCCACCGATAGAGATTCTGGAGCTTGATTTTATGGATCCTTGAATCTGATTGGAGGGTTTGGATTATGTTTTTCACCTCTAATTTTTTCATTGTACCTTGATTATGAGAATGTATATTCATATTTTCTAAGACATGGGTTAAAAATTACTTCTATAAGAAATGGGGTTTAATAACTTTGTCTTGATTCACATTCGTTTGGTAAGTTTTGTGATCTAAAATATAGCTCCATATTTGTTACAAAATGTAAGAGTCATTTATTTCTTTACCTTGATCATTCTATGACCCTCTGTTTTTTTATCCGATGGGAATTTTTGAAGTGACATTGTCCAACCTTGAAGAATGAATTTTTGTAGTTTAAAAGATGGAAAATATTTCATTCTAAAAACACTTTTAGTCATTCAATGAACATATCTTCACAAACTTTGTTTTCATGATGGCTTTGAAATTACATGGTTGGGTTCTCATGTGTAATCTTAATGATGTGCTTAAACTTGCACTAGTTACATTACCATCTATACATCTACTCATGATTTTCTCTTTGTTACATATAATTATCTTATAAGTGTCTTATTTACTTTGCATTTATGCTACCTTTTATTATTACCTATAAGAAAGACAATGACTTGCTTCCTTTATTCCTTACAATTTGTTAATTGATTTTGTATTTGTTTGCATTATGATAACTTGCTGATGAGGCTGCATAGTGGAATTTATATATTCACCGCTACAACTTTAACATGATATGATGTTCTCACTGTAAGGCTATCTTGTGTTTAGACTTCAAATTTTGGTACATGTTGACTAATTTGATGTTATAGACATTTATGATGTAACAACCTTTAAGCATGCAAAGTTTGTACCAGGATTTCATGATATTTGAAATTTTATTTGAGAAACCCAAAACTATTTGTGTCATGTTGCATGCTATCTTTGGCTGGATTCATAAGGTCTTAAATATAAAGCTCCTTTCAGTTTGTCTTGTTCTAATATTTATCTTGGTATTCTTCTCTGCTTGTGCCATTTTCTACCTGATTTCTTGTATTTGAAAGCATAGCCATTGGTTTGTGTTCTGTTTCCTTTTGTATCATCTTATGCACAAAAATTGAAATTTCCTACAATTCTAGAACTGCTCCTCGGATTCATCCCCTGCAAATACAACTCTTGTGTTCTAGGTATTTTAAACATTATGAGCTATCATGACTTGATGGCTCACTCTAGTATTGAAACTATACTTTCTTATTTTGCAAATTTGATCTATACCTTGAATCTTTGCAAGCTAATTTCTTTGTGTCATGTTTTTCTAGATGATATTATGCTCTTCGATTTCTTTTGTACTTATCCAAATCTATTTTTATTGGTTCATTGCATGTTTCTACTACAATCTCGATCTTTTGATTGTTGTCATGACATCAAGGACTCAAATATGTCTTTGTACTTATGTTGATTTGAAATCGTATTGTATTTTCTTTACGTAGAGTGTATTATCCGAGGATCAAGTGCTTTTCATACACTCTTTGTAATCATGAATGAAATGAAAGTAAAATGTACCTTTCTTCCTGTACTACAGACTTGAGAAAATTGTTAGAAAAATAATGGGCATGGAACTTCTCTTATATACTATAGCGATTTTTCTTCTTCTTATCTCTGTATAGATTCCGAGAACATACATATGCTTCGCAAGATAGTATTTCCTTGATTTTTATCTATCTCTTCTGATGTATCTAATCTCTGCTAAGTTTAAGAGATTTATCTACCTAAATTTTATAGCACAATATTCAAGGTTTAAAACCGGGAGCTCTAACACATTTTGTTTTCTAATCATCGGTACATGTGCTACTGAAAGCTTAAGGCAAAGCTGAAGATGGAGCTGCAAAGACAATGAGAACTCAAGGAAATGATGGGTTCTACCTTTAATCCTTTGCTTTCAGTTTTATGTATATGTACCTCTTAACTTGAGTAAAGATAAGTTACATCCCACGACTTGTGTGGGTTTACTGTACTTTTATTCCTCATGAATAAATAAACTATTTTCGTGTAATGAGATGTATACCCTTTCTTTTTGTACTTTCTTCATTTGTATGGATGATAAATGAACTTATACAACTAAAAACACATAAATAATTCACTTAATCATGAAAAAATTGAAATCGAATGTACCTTTTCGACGCTCATTGGAGATGTAAAATGCTTGTAAAACTACCTTTTCCATGCTTCAAACCTACAATAGAGACTACTACTTGTAACGTAGAAACCCACATATGCCATCTTTCCTCCACCAAGGCCTTGCAGTAGTCTTCCTAGGCTACTCGCATTGTCTTCTTTGAAGATGATACTACGGGAGGCGGTATAGGCAAAGTGTGTCCTTCTAGGGCAATACTTTAAGCTGCTAATTTGATGCATGGCATTCTTATCTTGTCCAAAACCAAGTAATTAAAATTGTATCCCTTTCCAGACGGATGATCAAAAATATCCAAAACCTATAACCCGACCAATCTGAGAAACTTAAAATTTTCGAGTTGACCTTTTCGCACAGGGTGTAGAAAATGTCAACACATGAAAAGCATAAAGATGTTACAGAGAGCACAATCAACAATTCTAATCGACATTTTCTTGTGATATTTGGTGAGGTGATTTCAAAAACATTGTTTGACTGGAAAAGTGGATGGGAAACACATGCAAAGGGTGAGGAGGCTAGTTTTACACCTGCCAATAGAATTTGCTTGAAATTTTCTAGGCCTTTTCAACAAACCCATTTTTGTATACCTTACGCAATATTTAAAGTCCACTAAACCACATTTTCTAGGAACATAGTCAAACAGTTCACATGCCAAGCGCATTATTTCACATTTTGCATGCCTATCTACCAAAGCGCTTCCAACTACAACATTTGAAAAAATTCTTGTATGTTTTGATGGATGTCCATGCCCTATTACGGAACTCACATTGGTACAAAATGGGAGTATCCAAAAATGTGAATTGATCAGATTGGAGACTTGTTTGTTGCAGGAGAAACTAATGAGCGTGTCGTTCTTTCATTGGTCAAAATTTTTCACAACACCGAGGCCAATGCCATCAACCGCCAAACACCGTCTCACCATTCCATTGCATTGGCCTATCCATTACTACTAAATTTCAATGTTAACTTGGGTTTTAGGTGGTTAACATCTTTGGTTCCCAAATAAAGTGCATGTATTATTGTGCAAGGGAAAAGACAGGTCTGCGAGGTTATTTAAGACACCCATGTGCATTGACAGGTTGCCCAAGCCTTCACGCAACCTCCACCACTCACCATAAATCTCAATTCAACCACTGCATTAAATTTAAATTATTTATTTATTTATTTTAATGTGGGCACTACAAAAACTACCTCCATTCTTAGAGATATGTCATGAAATCAACCTCCTCATGTGGTCCTAGAGGATTCGAAGTACTATTTAAGCTTTTTTGTAAAAAGAGTTTCTTGTGCATGTTGATGTGTGTAGGTATAATAGCTATGGGTATAATGTCACTTTTTGACATGATTGGTGTAATGTCTTATCAATGCTTTTAAATATGTATCTTTTATATTAAGGCTCGATTGAAGGGATAAACAAGGTACATGTTCAAGATGATAAGGAAAATATCAAATCTATTTATTATTCCCTCTAATCTAATCAAAAATCTTTCTTAAACCACAAAGTGAGGTGGTTCCCTCATTTTCGAACTCAAAAGAATCCCATCTCATGTTGAAATGTAGGTTTATTAATCCTATTAAATGAGTGTTTTACTGAGTATAGGATGACTCAAATATGAGATCTTTTGTTGATAGACCTCTTAGAAGGTTTGGTTGCTCATGAGATTTACATTTATAACAAATTTTCAATGTTTTATTCTCAATTGCAACATTAAGAATCAATTTTGGGGAAGAGGTTGTTAATAGTTTTTAGAATTTTATATTCTTTTCTCAGTTTTAGTTTTGAAAGAGAGTAAAACTTGGAGGATTTATGAGATAAATGTGCTTAAACAATTTAAAATTTACCTTTAGTTGGATGTAGATTCCTTGAGTGCTAATAGAATCAAATGAAAACTTAGGACCTTTGTAAATGGTATACGTGTTCAAAACCTATATAGTAATCTTTTTGTATCCAAATGATTTTTCCTAAGATGATGAACTTTTAAGTAAAATACAATACGAAATCAATTTCCCTAAAACCAATGTGACCTCATTTTGTGTGGAAAATAATGGGATGAATTGTTGTAGGAAATTTTAAGCTTTGTAAGATGAATTTCATGATACGCAAATGTTAAATTAACTCTAACCAATCATGGAATCATATCAACTACAAACAAAAAAATCTAACCACCCTTACACTTGACTCTAAACCCCTTCTTATTATTTTGAGTTTCCTACGTACTAAATGAAAGTGACATAAAAATGTCAATTAAATATTTTTTTGGTGAAACAAAAACATTAGTATGAGACCATGAGCTAGAAAAATCTAACATGTTCGTTAAAATGTTTCAATATAATATTGAGTTGTGGGAATGATAGTACTAGGAAAATAACCCAATTAAGCATACTTGTTATAAGTTAAATGTAAATTGAAATAAATAATATGTAGCATCGTAAATGAGAACATAACGTTACATGAGAAATGATCTCGTGACCTATAAGGTTAAACAAGGAAATTAAATAATAGTTAAGATGGAAGCATTTTAAATTAAGTGTTAAACGAAATAAAGAAAATGTAGTTTTAAAATATGGAGAATCTGTCTTTACATGATAAATTCCCTTATAAGGCTAAAAACGAGAATGTAATTGTAATAAAGTGCAGACCTTGAAAACTGATGGGTTTGTGGACTATGCCTATCCCTAAGTTTCTTACTATAGTTGGGTCGCTGTTTTGGTCTACATTGTTTGGGAAAGTAAGATATTGATGTGCATTTGTTGTTATCTAATTATATAAGTGGGTTCACATTTGTACATGTGTCTTGTATAATGATGTGTTTTGTGAGTAAGCCCATGTATTGCTTTCAAACAAGTAATGGAACTAAAAAAACAAAACTTGATTTATTTGGTCATGAATTTATTGGGTTTGTAAATAGTAGGCACTGGGTATCTTGTATCATTTTACTTGTTAATATAATATAAAATATTATTAATAAAAAAAAAACTAGTCTAATCTCTCATAACACACACACAATATTACATCCATAAATATAGAAAAAATGATTAATTTGAACAGGAATATCTTTTACCAAGTCCTTCAAAGATTGGCAATCGCATTGTCAAAGGAGCATTTCATTGTACAACGAACTGATAGCTTGCCAAACCGGAGAATCCGCCTACAAAGATTCCGGAAAACTAAACAAACCTTTTATAAATCTCTTCTTGGTAAGCATGGAGTTCACAGAGTCCTGATTGTGTGCGTGAGTTTCAGAAGACATGAATAAATTGAAATGGGTCCTTTTGTTGGTACTGTCCGCGGTCATTTTATTACCAGGTATGATACATCAACGTTTTATACGTTTGTATGTTTAATAAGCTTCAATTTTTGTGACTAAAGCGTTTTGTTTACAAACAAAATGTTTTCGTTATTTTAGTGTTAGTAATTGAGAGCCATTTATTGGACTGTTGTGAGGAAATATAAGGAGAATAACCAACGTTTTGTTGCTCCTGCTTTTCAGGGTTTTTGGTTCTTCTGATCCTTATGTTCTTTTGTGGTTAGATGGTTTTGTTTTTAACATATAGTGTTATTCTGTTGCTTTTCTAGGCTTGACTAGTATATTTGTGACTAGTATTTTAGTGTTCATTTTAGAAAAATACTTTTAAAATATATAGTTTACAACCCACTTGATATTCAACTTTTTATAGAATTACTTTACAACCCACTTGATATTCAACCAAATTGCTGTAACAAATCCTAATCATTGAATTGATTTTTTTCCGAAATTTTCATAGTTCTTAAAAAGTTTGTTGAATCTATTTAAATACAAGTGCTTAAAATTTTCGTCGTTCGTAAAAAGTTTCATGAATTTTACAGGAATGGAGATCTGTTCCGCAGCTAGAACGGTGAAGGACGAAGAGCTTCATCTATTCCCAGCATATCAAAACAAATTTAGACCAATGAATGGATTTCCGCCATCCTGTTTGGGTTGTAAGTGTTGCAGAGCAGGGAATAAGAACTGCGTTTACACGGACTGTTGTACTGTCACTGAGTGTACAAAAAAGGAGGGCAGTTATTACGGTGAATGCGTTTTTAAGGCAATTTCTTGTGGTTGTAATGGTTGTCGTTAATCATGGTTTCTAACTTTTTAGAGTAACGAGTGGGACGTTTCACGGTGATTATTGAGAAGATATTAAATAAAGCTCTGGATCACTTTTTTCGTGAGGCAATAAATGTGGACCCATGGCGGCTGCCTATCAGACCTGTGATAAATAAAATAAATTACTGAATGTGGGTTTCTTTATCACTATCATTATATTTTTGTGGTGTGTCTTTATCACTATCATTATAGTTATTGTTCTTTTTGTTTTACAATCTCTAAATTTTATCATAGTTTCCCAACTTTTCTACATACTATTATAATTTTTAAGAAACGTCCCTCGTGGGAATTTTAGTGGGTTCTATGATTATGGTTTACTGAAATTAAACTACACAAATAGGTTATGCATTTTTGAGAAGTAAATAATATTTTTTAAATTGATAAATGAACGCATTTCATTTAGATAAACATTCACATATTGAAAAATAATATTTATTATTTCTATTGATTAAAACATTAATATATAATATTTATTATTTCTATTGATTAAAACATTAGGAAGATTAGGGTTGAACAAGTTTATTATGTCAACATTTCATGTGACAATATACCACTTCGCAAAATTCTTCTTTTCAGTTTTCTAATTTCTTTGGTTAGTTTCCACCTTTGAAGAACCCTCCGTTAGAAAGTGTCAAATTCAGCGCAGTTCCAACTCTTCTCGGATTAACATTTTTGTTTGAATGATTGTTCCATGATTTTACGTGTCCTCTTATGAGCAATGGACCGGACATACATTATTAAATATTATCTTGACCATGCATACATTATTAAATGCCACCTTGGTGACGGACAAAATATGTAAACAAAATACTATCGCACAAAGATACTTGATATACGTAGAAAGTAACATGGGTTAAGTAATTGCAATATCCATCCCGATTTCCATTTTTCTTTATTTAACCAAATCACTACGATCTCTTTGAACAAGAAAACAACATTGTTTGTATTGTTTATTAATGATTGAGTCGGACACTAAAACCACATTCTCCCCATTTATTCGTGAAAGATGTAACAAATCCATCCACCCTCCCAACCCATTACAATACAAAGTACAATCTGTCAACTATAATGCATAAGCGACACCCACCGCAAAAATACACTACACTATACATGACTATTATGTGCATCATTTCATAGGAGACATATATCCGACGTTCTAATTAAGTAAGCTTAAATGATGTCCTCGGGCATTCATTTCCACTCACCGATTGTGGAATTGTTCATGTCATAATTGTTAGTAGTTGAAAAAATATCATTTTCGTAGTAGCTTCTCTATTGTAGTTATTATCCTCCTCTCACACGAGATGCTTAAAATATATCTCTTCCTATAAATACACCACTACATTTTGAAGTTTAAATCCTACAACACCTCCACCCAATTGGTTTTTTCAGCACTTGCAACCACAACTTAGAAATATAAGAGGATGTATAGTTATTGTTATATGTTTTTTCAAATTACATTATTGTCACTATGCCATGAAGGACTTTTTATTCTACAAATTTTGTACGATATGAATTTTTAAAAATATATACAGATGTCCTTAATAAATTACAGTACCAAGTCCTAAAATTTGGTATAAAAAATTACAATTCCCTAATTTGAACCACAATCCAATACAATATTTGCAGTCATTTCCACTTGCTTCACTTGAAATAGTGTACCTTGTGTTCATATAAAGTATTAGATATATTTTATCAAGGTTGGCATGAGCATATACATAAATTTTTATCCATAAAGACGAATTGATGTTAACAATTGCTTTGCATTAGTGCCACTTTTTTCCCCCATATTTAATTGTCATTCCCTATTTTCTTACGTTTATGAGAATTTCATAAAATGATTTTCACCCGATACCATATTAGTATTTCCCCTACATGACATACAATTTTCCATTGTTATGAAAGTGATTTGTTTTTCCACTTGCTCACTGTTGCTTGTGTAAATTATAGGAAATGATGACATCAATCATCAAATATGGAGTGAATCCTCTACAATTAGGGCATGACTAAGTTGAGATATAGAGAGGAACAATCTTGCCTACCAGCTCGGACAAACACACCTGTTCAAAGGGTTTATATATGATACACTCATGAATCATTGAATAACATAGCAAACCTGAATATCGTATTCATGAAACAAAGCTATTGAATATATATATGTGTGTGTGTGTGTGTTGACTATATCTTGAGATGGTTGAAGACCAAAAATAGGAAGCAGAGAAAATTAGGAGGAATAGAATTGGAGAAATTGGAAGACGTATTTTAATCAAATTTAAAAATCAGTGGGTATTTATTTGTGTTGCTCTACCCCTAGTCATTTTAATTATTAGCAGTTATTCATGAAGATGTCAATGCAGAAAGTCCAAGGAATATAACATGTTTACTATTTATGATACGGAAGTTTTGTTAGGAATCATAGAATATAACAAATTTATGGCATTGTATGTGTACATTTGTGAACAAATTTCCAAATTTGTCCTATATATTTTCTAAGCGGCAAGTGAAAGGTTGGGAAAAAGTGGTAAATTTTGTACATGAAAACTTTGGGATCATATTTTGTTATCGATAATTTTTTTAACATAATAGAATATACCTTATATTAACATAAACCCTCTATGAACATATGTGGCGTTTGTGAATTACGGATCTTAATAAGAATAATGTATCTATTTTTAACTTGTAAAGATAAAGGATAAAACTTGAGACTGTAATGCCCACGTAAACACACACAAATAGGACATCAAAAATTTGGATTTTTTTTTTTGACTTGGATTTTACACGATGACACGATGACCAAAAAGGGCTACTTATGTCAACTCTAAAAAAGCTAAACATAACATAGGTCATATAGGCAACAACGAATCATACAACACCCAACACGAACAATTCACTTTACTCTTGAAAAGGACGACATAATAAACCAACCACAATACACAATTATAGTTAAGGACATCCCACGGTATAAAATCTTTTAAGGTTATGCATTTACTAGACGACTTTACGATCAAGGAGATTGATTTTTTGATTCAAGCAATTCATCTTACAAAGGTGAGCTTCTTTCTTTTATACTTTTGAATGATTAGTTTAAGATAAAGTCTTTTGAATGAGAATAATTATATAATATGTCAATAACATGCTTAATTCATTGATTTAAGAACATTTTCCATTTCTTGCAAGGTTATTTATTTATACACAAGCTATTGAATCTTGTTTCCTACCTCCATTGCACAAGGTGACAAGCACAAGCTCCAATTGAGGGAAAGTACCATTTTAGGTTCGGAACAATAATCTTCTTTGTGCAAGGATCAAAATTTTAACATTACTTAAGAAATATTACAATGAACCAAGGCAAGGGTTAAGGGAAACATGTCAAAAAGAATTCAGCTTCAGGGTCTCATTGGTTATTAACCAGTCTTTTATTGAGGCTAAGAATTTATCAAGAATGGTTAAAGGTTTTCACTTGACGAGATTGACATGAGCATACAAATTATGTATTACAAAAGGGGAGATAGATTGAATGGTTGTTAATAAGTCTCCTTCTACTTATTATGACCTTACTTATCTTCCAAAATTTAAACATTTATTTCACTTTAAGATCATCTAATTATACACCATAAAAGGATAGATTCCATTTGTCTAGCTTAGGGAAAAACAAGGTATATATATATATTTATTACCAAATATAGTTTCCTCTTTGATTGCTTAGGGGCTCAAATGTTATCAAGTAGATCACATCTACATTAATTTATTCATATATATATATTTTAGTTTAACTTTTATAAGGATTATCCAACCCATTTTATTATGCTTATAATTGCATTGATACTATGTCCTAGAAGGGTTTACAACACAACATTTTATCTCAAGAGAAAAGTTTACCATTACTCGTTTGTGAAAACTATACATGGTTACATCAATTCTTTCCAACACGACGCACAACCCAAAGGGACAAAAAACTCTATGGAACCATGACTAGGGAACAAGAGAGTAATAACATTGGTCACACCACGCTATACTATTCTTAGAATTTCTATAATACATTAGAATCACCCATAACCATGTGGTAATAAAATTTAATATTTTCCATGATAGAAAAACAAGCCAAAGTTTTACAACATCAAAATAAAATATTCATACAAAGGAACTTCATAACAAATATTGATGCAATATTCTACAAGTATTTCCTTCATCTACTCGTGTAAGCCATCTGCAACAATTAATAACCTGATTTAGTTTGAGAGAAATTAGAAAGATAAGACTACACAAAGCAACGATAAGCTCTGTTAATAAACTAACAATATCAAGAAAAGACACATTTTATTCCAAGAATTGGATTGAATCTCTAAATACTAATAACCCCTTAAGTTAAATAAAATTTCCAACATGTCAATCAAGAAGAAAGTCTTATACTTCAGTTATGAACATTCTCTCAAAAGCAATGAAAATTTAACAATTTGAGGAGGGACCATTAACACGATAAGTTAGAAACAATGAGTCTCTTTGTAATGGGGTTTCCATCGAGTAAATAACTAGGTTATAAGATTTAGAACTAATATTCAAACCAAAAATCTACAATCATCAAAAGGTACCAAAAGCACAAGCTACGATACTAAATTTCTGAAATGACAAAATTGAACAATTAATCTAGGAGGAAACACAGGATTCAAAGGTTAACACAAAAGGTCGAGTGTATTAAAATTTTAATCATGTAATCATATAGATTATATGATGGAAATATTAATACACGACCACCACTCAACATTGTTTAAAAGGGAAGGAAAATAATACTAGTTTTGGCCATTGACTCCAAGGAATTTCACAATCATTCAAGAAGAGGCCACTTTGCCCTTATAGGCTAGTAACGACAAGCGAGAGTAAAAAGGGTTTTGTTAAACAAGTTAGCATTCAAAATGTCCATCCAAATTTTAGGAAACTAAATATTTGGAGACCTCCTCAAAATTCCAAAGTTCATCTTAAATGAAAAGGTAGTATCACTTCTCAAAACAAAATCATTTAAAGCAACCCTCAATAACATAAACAAAATCATTCTAACATAGGCAGTAAAATATGTTACTAAATTCCGTTATAAAATCAACATCTTCCATCTTAAATCATACGATATCGATGCATATTTATTTTCTCCAAAATTCATTAACCTTTATATCATTTTCCATAGTAACCCATTAAGGTATTTATATGCATATAATATGACAAATTTTGAATAACATCATTAACATTATACTAGAGAAAACAAAGAGATAAGAAAAAAGAATATGCCACAAAAAGTCTTCTCAAAAGGAAATAAACCAAAGCAATTCTAGTAATTACGAGGTACTCGAATTGTACAAATGTAAAACCAAACTTAGGTGATCCAAAACTAGTTATCGTTCAAGCTTGATGAGGGTGGTTAAGGTATCTAATAAGGAAGTCTTTAAAATTCTAGGAACAAGTCTGATGATCAATAAGGATTATAAACAAACAAGATCCGAATATGTTGCACTCAAACTTCAACATTCTAAGAGTTGTTTTTAAACCAAAACTCCAACCCGGCTTGGCCCAAGTATTGATCACTCCACTACAAAAACCACTGGGATCAAGTGTTTATCGAAGGGAATTTTTGAGAGTGAGTCATCAAAGTACAATAAAAAAGAGGATAAGATCGTGTTAAAATCAAGAGATTCATAGTTACCATAGGCTTGCTTGTCCAAAAAAAAATTACTAGTTATAAACAACATAATAAACTTGATATCTAAACAAAGAAAATGTAGATAAAAATGGTGAAGGTTGATCACTTGAGAAAGGAAACGTAATAGCTAGAGGAGAGGAAAAATACATCTTAGTTGTCCACTTAACACTAGAAACTATTATTACAAAAACACAAAGATTTCAAGAGGAAAGGAGGGATTTCCCCACAAGGCATCCAACCCACAACAAAAGTAGAAATGACAAACCATTTCTAGGGAAAGCAAGGTTCTATTTCATGTTATTTTTAAATCTTAGCAACTATGGTAAAGGGTAAATTCATCTTGCTTGTTTCTCGAGATTTCACAAGTCACTAAAACCACTTTAAGGCCTACATAAGCATTCCTCGGTCGAATCTTCATCCAAAACATGCTAGGCACAAAAATCCATTTCCATCCATGTTTGGAGCAGGTAGGGAGCTCTATTTCATCGAGAGGCATATAACCTGAAAGAAGGTGGTTTTAAGGACTACCATGTGTAGTAAATACACCAAATGGGTTTGATGAATAAGGCTAGAAAGCTTCAACATACTTAAAGAAGGGAGGAAAGTATAATCCATAACCTTACAAAGATCCTCCCAGATGTCTACGAAATGGGATGTTAGAGTAGGACGGGGACATCCGTAAGAGTACAAAGAAAAAAAAGTGGATCTTTTGCAAATGTGGTCACAGGTGTCTTTGGAGCTAATATGCAAAACGTGGAGGCATACACCAAGTGTGAATTTTTTTTGACAAAATGCCTCAAAGAGATGTTGCCTCAAGGAATTACCACGATTTTGGGAAAGCGTTGTCCTCAATGTAGTATATGCAAACCATAAGGTTTATTCCCCTTCACTCCACAAACTCATAAATACCTCCCGTGCAACCCATGCAACAAATAGACAAGAGTAGGGAATTTGCAAACTATAAGCGGACAACGGTAGAAATAAATTAAAAACAACCAACATGCATCCAACCTCCTCAGCTCCCATTTTACAAACACTCTGTCGGGGACAAATGGCATCTACGAGATCACTACAGGGAACACCACAGGCTAAGCCCACCATCCAAATCAAGAAAAAAATCTAAAATACAAACAAAGATGTGGCGCTTTAAAGAAAATGGCTAAGCTAAACCCACAAATGTGAGCTTCCAAAAGGCTCATGAATCGAAGAAAACCAACACCCACATTCTAAAATGTGGCGAGAAAACCTACCATTCAACAACAACCCAAACAAGATGGAGGAAAACTAAGAAAAATGACCCACCAATACCCGGGCGTTAGAAGACCAACTAGGTAAAATTCCAAAATGGTTTCCATTAAAGGTAGCTAAAGAATTGGTAGAGCCATTAAATCCTCCCACCAATTCACACATCCGGCAAGACCAAAAGCGGTGTGCGGTCCTTCAAAATTTAATGCCCAAAGCGGGTTTATTAAAACTAATAAAGAAAAGTAGGTCGGTGGGTGAACAAAAGTTTTCCATTAAAGGAATATTAAATCCGAGGCATGGGAAGGGCTTGGTCGGCCAAGGAGGTGGCAAAGGGTTGTTGCGGTTTTCATAAGCAAACACCAAACAATGACCAAGCATGGCGCCACCAACAAAACAAGCTCCTCCTCTTTTGCGCGAAATGAGGCTCGGTCTACTGAAGTGATCAAAACACAATAAAATAGCTTTTAAAAATATTAATTAATAATGATATTGATAATAATCAACAATAAAATAATGAAATAATCGTCGATCGAAATAATAATAATATTTTTATTACTATTATTTATTATTACGGCTTAAGGTAATTATTAACCATATTAATAATGAAAGATAGTCCATCTAGACAAATAAAAGTAATAATCAAAGATCAACAATTCAATATAATTATTATTATATGGATATTTCTTTTTAAGCTGGACTCGCTCTAACAACACTAAATCTTCATTCAAGCCACCCAAAGAATTTGATAACATGATTTTCCTTTAATAGGATAATCTGAAGGGCACTAAAAGGTCCACAATTAGAGGCATCGAGAAGGACACAGTGAGACAAGACGGGGAGGAAGGATGCTAATAATTCTTTGTGATGGTCAATGGGAGCACACACACAACCTTCCCATGCTTATCAATAGGGTCGTCGGAGCAAGAACTAGGGTAACATCGAATAAGGCATTACATTCTCCTCCCCTTAAGAAAGCATCTTCCTCAACATGACATAACACTGAAGGAAGGAAATAAGGTAAGAAACACAGAACAAATAAATATTAACGTACATGTTATGTTTAATATTTTAGTAATTAAAGTATGCCACTGGGTAGCCTTAGAAAGATTTTGGCATAATTTTGAACTTTCAAAGTTCTATGAAGATTGACAGTTCTTTCTTATTTCATTATTTAATTAATCTCTTTTTGTTTACATTATCCTAGACTCAATCCCTTAAGATTTCATTGTTGAAATTTTTTAGTTTATTCATTCTTGTGGGTGCCCAACATGAACTGCTATTGCAACACCCTACCAGGGCCATACAGAACACTAATGATTCACAATCATAATTTTACATACTTTAATGTTTGTACCACTCAAAAAGAGCTTAACAAAATTATGGAAGAGAACAAGTATGGTCCACATAATATAGTACTTATCAAACATCTATGAACGACATATAATACTCAAACAAAAGTGTACTACGACAACCAAAAATTCCCACAATTTCACATAATAAGAATAATAGCAGAAGATACATAATGTCAAAAAAACCATCAAATCCATATCCACAATATCACAAAACATATCTAAGTAACATGAGTAACACATACATCATAACACCCCAACCAAAACATCATAACAACTCTGCATACCTCCCAAAGCATCAATCACACACACACACACACACACACACACACACACACACACACACACACACACACACACACACACACACACACACACACACAAATCTCTTATGCCTCCCTCAAGTCTCTTATGCCTCCCTCAAGAAGTAGTAATAAAAAATAAATTTCCCTTTTACTCCCCAAAGAGGTCGGTTTCCCTATGGCCCTAGGCACATAGAGTCCAGCACCCCTAACCCAAGTGACATAATAAATCGTGGTTCAGAAACCCGCTAGTTATCTGTAACTCCTTAGAGCGTACCCCCATATAATGAAGTGGGTCGATATGTCCAATGATTCCATGGTGCATCCCATGACCCTATTCCACACATCATGACAATAGAACTAGCATATTAATCTGATTCAAATTCCAAGTGGAAAAGTACAAGCCTTGGGAAAGGTGGTAAAATTTTAAAATTTAAAAGAAGATCCAAATACAAGCAAAAAAATGGCCAAATAGCCATAGTTAGTGCAAAACATTCTTCATGTTAGTACCATAACCAAGGAAATACCCAAAATATAACACATGGAATTCAAGAAAATTGCTTGTCCTTCCATAAATGAAATAAAAAGTTCAATTTACAAATAAAATACACATATAGGAATAACACATTATGATGAGTATGTGGCCTTATCTATCCATCAAGGGGTACTCAACGAGTTCTTGCAAGAACATTGAGCCCTTATCTCATAAAATGACATATCAATAGTACAATTTTCATCATCTCTATCTTAATCATCCCGCCACCACTTCAACAAGGCTAAACACAATCATAGCTACACTGAGGTTACATCCATACAACCATGAGGAGAGAGAGAAAGAGGATCATAGGTCATCATCTACTAAGCCTAAGGTCGGGTCAAGTTACTAGCCCATGGTACACATTCCCTCACTCCAAACATACACTTTTACCAATTTCCCTCAAGGTCAGTTAGTGTAAGGTTCACAACATAACATGCAACTACATCACTAACAAAATGGTGGTTCACGCACATTAACTATAGCGTCTTATGCATGGTACCGATATGGGGTATATCACATACATTACATTCATGGTTTACAACACACCACATTACCACATGCTGCACCCAAAGTGTAATCACTATACGATAGGGATCATATACCCACCATATGTCCCTAAATCATGACATGAATCATTACATATTACATGAATTATAATTATGATGAGAAAAATTACAACATATAGTCAACTTCCATATAACATGGGAATACACACATTTCTACACAAATGATAATGACATCATTAAGAAATCCAGTTCACTACAACCAACCTTGTCATACAACATATCAGCACACCCACACATCACAAATGCCCAAAGGATCCAACACTCCGAAATCAACAATCACATTTCTTCCACACACAACAACAAGACAAGAGTGTTTCACACTCAAATTCTCATAGAATTCCTAAAAAGGAGAGAGAATAATCTCATCTTTAACACATTAGCATGCCATCGGTTACACACCTTTGAGTGACATACACAACATGTGCACTAACAATATCACACTTATGACATAATTCACATCACGCTTAAAACACGTTACTCTTCCAATATCCACCACCAACATGCAAAACCATCTGGTAACACCATCACAACTCCATTTATGTCGAGAGGTTCGAGCGCATGAACCTCTACACCGATACCAAGTGTTACACCCATTTATAACACACAAAAATATGACTCTAAAAGACTTGGATAATGTTTTTAATTGACTTACTTGGAGTTTACATGATGACATAGATGACCACAAAGGGCTACTTCTAATTCTCAACAACCTAGAAACAACATAGGTCATATAGGCAACAAGGAATCATACAACACCCATCACGAAAAACTCACTTTACTCTTCAACAAGGCACAACATAATAGACCAACCACAATACACAGTTATAGTTAAGGACATCCCACGGTGTAAAATATTTTAAGGTTATACATTTACTAGAAATGTATTTGAAGACCTGACTTTACAATCAAGGAGATTCATGTATTGATTCGAACAATTCTTCTTACAAAGGTGAACTTATTTCTTGTATACTTTTTACTAATTAGCTTAAGATCAAGTTTTATAAAGGATAATCATTCTATAATATGTCAATAACATACTTAATTCGTTGATTTAAGTACATTTTCCATTTCTCAAAAGGTTATTTATTTATAAACAAGCTCATGAATCTTGTTTCCTACCTCATGTTATCCAAATTTTCACCCCGGAAAAATTGATCAAATATGACCTCGCACAAGAAAATAGGAAGGGTCGCCTTTATCCTCTCGAGCTCACAATCTATCCCAAATCAAGTGGTAGGTGGGCTCGATAATGGAGGAGTAAGGGTTAGTGAAGGAGGCCAATGACATCAAACGAGATCAAAGCTCAATAGGAGAAAAGTAGAGAAAGGGCTCGAATTTTTCAGACTTTCACGCATACGAGTCATCTCGGTAAAACAAAGCGGGATAAGTGGAAGCCTCCACATGTTTAATAGGTGCACCTCCGAAGGTTAGTTCCAAACAAGGTCTTTAAATGAGCATGAAGCTTCCACGAGTCCACCACCCAATATAGTCGCTCCTAAATAAACAGAAGGGACCCAAACCAAAAATTGAGAAAGAGGAGTAGGTCCCTAAACGAGCGTAGCCCCTATGTGGATCTCGGTGTCGAATAGGTTGAAGATGTGACAAGTGTCTAACCATCAGTAGAGACCCCATGTTTCACCTCATCAGTAACTTCAAAAGTGAGATGTAGGGGACAATCCCTAAACAAGTGTAGGCTTTCCATGCATCCATGGACATGGGGAGATAGAGTCGGCATTTGAAAAGTCTTAGGCGGAATGGAAGCCTCCACATGTCCAATTGGCACACCTCCGAAGGTCAGGTCCAAATAAGGTCTCCAAAGGAGCGGGAAGCCTCCATGTGTCCCGGGCTAGACATAAAGCCTTCGTCAAATAGAAAGGACTTGGGTAGAACATGAGGAAGGTAGAGCAGAGCCGTGGAAGGTGCCACAGCCTCATCAATGCAATTTCAAAAGCACAACCTAAAGAAATACCCGAGCTAGCGCTAGCCCTCCACATGTCCTAGTTTTAAAAAGGGGAAACTTGCCATTGAAAATTACAAGCTTGGGATAGACCGAAGGAAGCCTCCACACGTCATCTCGGCACATCTCCAAGGTTAAAATCTGGACGTGGTCCCAAAACAAGCACAGGCTTGCCACATGGCTAGAAGTCAAAAGGGAGGCAAAACCGACCGTTGAATCAGCTAAGGAAAGGATAACCAGATCGAAGGCCCCATGTGTCCCTTCGATTCTCTTTTAGGGGGAAAATCCAAAAGTAGGACCAAAACATGCATCATCCCTCCACGTGTCTCGGGTCAGGTAGAATGTCTTCGCCATGGGGAGGGCTCAACCATAAATAAACGAAAGAAAATATGCACGTGGATGGCGCCACGTGCCTCAAAGATGTAAGTTCAAGAGCAAGAGAATGGGGTTGAATCGAAAAATATGTGGGTTTGGCACATGGACCCTGTATGGATAGACCCTTTCACATATCACAAGCTCACATTAAGTTCCCGACCCTCGATCTTTAGATAGCCATGTCTTTCAACTAGGAGCTCAAAAATGAGTGGGAAAGGAATTTTCAAAGAGATCCTGAAGGCTGCTACTCACCTACCACAATTAATGATCTGGTCCGCCATTTTTGAGGCTGTCAAGTCTCTCACTTATCAACATAATATAGAATGATGTCCTTTCTTTCCCAAGAAGGAACAACACATGGAGGCATGGGTCTTGCAGTGAAGCCCATCATTATTACAGGAATATTTCAATGCTTTATGGAGTGGTTGGAGTAGGTGGATTCAATGCATTGTAGGGGTGGTTGAAGTAGGATTCAAATTTTCCCTCTCTCCTTCTCTTATTCTTCTATATATTGTAAAGGAGGGGTATATTTCAAAAGGTTTTACATCTTTTCTCTCCTATCCCCTCTCTCTTTCTTCACTAGAGTCAAATGTGGAGTCGAAGCCTCCTCCCTTGGCTTTGTAATAGCATTTTCTAGACCCTTTCCCATTGATGGTGTACCATGTGAACTCTTGGAGTAATAAAATATGTTTCATGATGCATCTTGTCGATCCTTAATTATTTTATTGTCTCTTCTCACCTCTCATCGCTACGGGGTGTCTTGTTCGCTCATACTTCCCTTGTCTATTGAAGGTTTTGGGAGCCATTTTTAATGGGTTGAAGTGGTGTTCCATGTGAAATGTATCTTTCATCTATGATGCATCTATGCATCCTCTCCATTGCTCACCTCTGTCCACTCCAAGAAGTTAGATTTGTGACCGAAACCTCCTTCTCTACGGTGTATCATTTTTTTAGTGTAGGCTTTGTTTTCATGCACTCTCTGTCCCTGGTCCCTTGGAAGGTTAGATTAGGATTAGATAGTTTTTCTACACTATAGTAGCTTGTTGGATGTAGTTTAGGAGTAGGAACCATCCTTCTTTGGAGGTCCATCTCTAGTTCACAAGTCCCACAGCTTGGGAGATGGTCCAATGTTATGAAGATCACACCGAATGCCCCACACAAATCCGAGGCCATTTAGGGGCGCTTTTATTTCACACTAACAATTTTTTCATGCCCGGTGGGAAATGTTTGAAGCATCTTACCACTTCACTTCATTAGGTTTGATGTGCTCTTGGTGAATATCTAAGCCTTTAGATGCACTTTCAAGCACATATAAGAACTCCATCCGGTCAACAACCCATTCTTTGAGTTACGGACCTTTTCCCATCATTTTTCATCCATTATTCCTTCCACATATTTTATCTTCTTCCATTCCATGAAGTTTTTCAATCTTGACTTCATTTCCCTCTTAGAACTCACACTTGCAGCAACAATAGTGTAGTCTTCCTATAATGTATTTTCCAACTCCTCTAGATCAACATTATGATCAGATTTAGAACAATTATGCTTACCCATATGAGTAGTGTCAAAACCATTTTTTCCATGGAACTTATAAAGAGAAAGGTGTGCATACGATGGTGATGGTTATATAGAGAATGCTGATCTCTTGAAGAAGAATGGAGGCTAGCATGGTGTAGTCTAGGGCTACATCATAGATGAAGGCATTCAAGATTGGTTACGGGAAAGTTTTCCATGGGAGGCCCGTTTCTAAGACACTATAGCCCGTAAGAGAAAATTGAATTTATGGTTGAAACATTGCCCCAACTAGCGCAATGGATCGAGGAGATTGAGGCTTATGAGTTGGACATAAGGAAAGCTTGTAAATGGGTAAGTCCACCACCTCATAACATTTCTTTTCCTCTTCCTTGATCAGCATCATCATGACAAAGTGCCATGAGTCTAGCTTCTCATCTCCTACCCCAAGTTTTGATTTCCCTTCTCCATCCCCCACTCTTCCATCTCATCCCATTTCCTCTTCCCTTTTATATTTCAAATCTAATTCCCTTCCATAAGAGCCAAAAGTAATGCCTTCCCTTCCACCATAAAGAAACAAGAAACTAGTGGAGACCCTGTCCACATCTCCTCCTGCTTTCCCAAGCCCATGTCGGGGGAAGAAACTCAAGTATCCAACAAAAGGTAACAAGAAGAAGAAGAGTGAAGAAGAGAAGAAATTATCAAAGGCTTGGTAAGTTTGGCTCTCGATTTGTGATTACAAAAATCCCCTTGTTGGTTAAGTGTATGGAGGATGCTGGGGTCGGACCACAAGTGGTGGAAGCTTTAGCCACAACACAAGCATGAGAAGAAGGAGCTACTCTAATCCAAAAGAAGAGGAGTACATTCCAAGCTGTGGAGGGTGACTATATAGTTCAGAGGCTCAAAGTGTAGAGAAGGCCTGGAAGAACCTTGATTATTCATCCCACCGCATCCCCTTCAAAATATACTATCGAAGAAGCTGTTTGATCTTTCAAACTTCATGTTTGAGGATGAGGGGAACCATGGTGAGAAAATGGCAGATCTGAAGGACACCGTGGAGAAGGTCAAGCACATGCAATAAGAAAACAAAGAGGTAGATTGTCATCAGACTTAGAGGATTTTTTTGATGAAGAGGATCCCAAAGAGATCACATCATTTGCTCCTTCATCATCAACCTTCCAAATATATGAGTCCACTTCCATGAAGGAGAGTGTCCAATCACAATAGCCTATATCTCACAACAGCCCTCCGGAACCAAGGTTGCAGGATCATAATCCTCCATGCTCTTCTTAGGAGGAGGAAGGAAAGGGACACGAGGATCCCACATCACCCACACCATACACCCAAGAAGGTCTGCAGGGAGACTCCATTTTTGGAGTTGAATTTCAAAACAATGGGCACATTCAAAGGATGAGACCGTGCCCTATAAGGTACTTGGCTTCACTAGAGCCAAGGGAGAATCGAAAACCATTCATGACCACTTGGGGCTTGAGGATGAGTATCAAAGCACCAAGGTTTACCAATAACACCTCTAGGAGTCCAATGTCAATCGGATTGAGGAGGTATTTTTGATTGATGTTGATACCTTGATGATTTGGGTCGAAGATCGTCCTCTTTCCAGTTTCTCACTCATAATTAAAGCCATGTTCAATGCCAAATAATATACATGGCCACATTTTTTAATAAAAAGAAGCTATTTCTTCCTTCTTGTAGTAGGATTTGTTTATCTTTTCTTTGTTAGGGTTAGTATAGGAGTAGGAGTAGATTTTCTTTCACGAACAAGTTGATTTGCACACTCTGTGTTTACCACTTGAGATATGTATGATTTTTAGTTTTGTTCATAATGTGTTGTGGTGATTTGTTTCTCTAGGGTTGTATCGCTATGTAATTTAGTGTACCACCAGGTGAACGTTATGTGATCCATTCGAGTGAGGTGAAATCCCTGACTTAATACAATTTTCTACTCTAAGAACCTCATCTTCAAGAATTTATTATTAAATTGGAGAGTGCGGATAGCGAGGAAGGTTTGGGATCATTGAGTGTGAGTAATCGGGGAGAAGTTTCAAGTAAAAGATCAAGTACTAGGCTATCATTCTTGATTCCATGCAACAAGGCAATTGTTCTTGTCATCTAGCAGGCAGATGCCCCCATGAGTCACCAAACTATTATTGTAATTTTCCCCCAGGAAAAATTGATCAAACATGACCTCACACAAGAAAATCGAGAATGGTTGGATATGTCTTGTGAGCTCACAATCGATCCCAAATCAAGGGGCAAGTGGGCTCGATAATGGAGGAGCAAGGGTCGGCAAAGGAGGCCAATGACATCAAAGAAGATCGAGCTCAACAGGAGAAAAGCAAAGAAAGGGCTCGAAGTTTTCATACTTCACCACATACGAGTCGACTTAGGGTAAAACAAAGTAGGACAAGCGGAAGGCTCTACATGTCTAATAGGCACACCTCTAAAGGTCAGGTCGACATGTGGTCTCCAAATGAGTGCAAAGCTTCCACATGTCCAGGACCCAACATAGTCACTCCTAAATAAGAAAAATTCATGCACAAAAAATGGACAAAGAGGAGTAGATCCCCAAATGATGGTGGCCCCCCCACATGGATCTTAGTGTAGAACAGGATTCGGATAGGCCATGTGTCTAACCGTCAGCCGAAGCCCTACGTGTTGCCTTGGTGCAACTTCGAAGTGAGAGCTAGGGGACAACCCCTAAGCGAGTGCAGGCTTTCCTTGCATCCATGGCCGGGGGAGACAGAGTCGGCCATTGAAAAGTATCAAGGAAGCAGAAGACTCCACATGTCCAATCGGTGCACCTCTCGAGGGTTAGGTATAAATAGGGTCTTCAAAGCGAGTGGGAAGCCTCTTCGTGTCTGGGTCACACATAAAGCCTTTTCCAAATAGAAAGGGCCTAGGTAGAACACGAAGAAGGTAGAGTAGAGTTGCAAAATTTTCCATGTTTCTCATCAATGCAATTTCAAAGGCATGACCCAAAGAAAGACCCTGAACTAGTGCTAGCCCTCCATGTGTCCCAGTCCGTAAAAGGAAACCATCCATTGAAAGGTCCAAGCTCGGGATAGGTGAAGGAAGCCTCCACTCGTTAGCTCGATGCATCTCCGGGGTTAAAATCTTGAGGTGATCCCCAAATAAGCGTAGGATCACCACGTGGCCATAATTCGAAAGGGGGATTAACCATCCATTGAATCGGCTAAGGAAAGGTAAACTAGTATAAATCTCCATGTGTCCCTTCGGTGTTCTTTTAGAGGGTGAATCTAAAAGGAGGTCCCAAATGTGCACCAGCCCTCCATGTGTCTCAGAGTCGGGTAGAACGTTTCCTCAACGGGAGGGACTCATGCAAAAACAAATGAAACAAAACAGGCCTACAAATGGTGCCACATGCCTCAATGATGCAACTTCATAGAGAGAGGAGGGGTTGAATCTTCAAAATGCATGGGTATGCCACTTGGACCCGTATGGAAAGACCCTTTGACATATCACAAGCCCATGTTAAGCACCCAACCCTTGATCTTTGACAACCATGTCTTTTAACCATGATCTAAAAATGAGTGAGAAAGGACTTTTCAAAGATCTGCGGTGCTTGCTACTCAACTGCCACCATTAATGATTTGGTCCTCCATTTTCCAGGATATCAAGTCTCTCACTTATCTCCAACACTAAACAACACATGGACGAATGGTTCTTATAGTCAATCCCATCATTGTTAGAGGTGGATTTCAATGCTTTCTAGAGTGGTTGGAGTAGGTGGATTCAATGCATTGTAGGGGTGGTTGAAGGGATTCAAATTTTCCTTCTCTCCTTCTCTTATTCTTCTATATATTGTAAAGGAGGGGCATATTTTCAGAGGTTGGTAATATTTTATCTCCTTCCCCCTCTCTTTTTCTTCCCTAGGGTTGAATATGGAGTCTAAGCCTCGTCATTGGTTATGTAATAGCATTTTATTACCCCTTGGCCACGAGATGGTATACCATGTGAACTCTTGGAGTAATAAAGTCTATTTCGTGATGTATCTTATCCATCCTTGCTAATTTTTTTGTCTCTTCTCACCTATCATCATTCCAGGTGTACTATGCATACTTTTGGTGTCTATTATAGGTTTTGGGAGCCATGTTTAATGGGTTAAAGTGGTGTTCTGTGTGGAACGTATCTTTGGTGCGTGATGCATTTATCCATCCTATTCGTTACTCACCTCTCTCAACTTTAGGCATTTATATTTTTGTCCAACAACCTCCTTCTACGGTGTATCAAAGTTTTAGTGTATGCTTTGATTTGATGTAGTCTCTTTCCATGGTCTGTTGACACTAAAATTTTCCTCCGTAATTTCTATTTCATTAATGTATGATGTTGTTAAGTATAATTAGTAGTAGCGTCGATAGAAGATAACGGCGCTCTCGTGCGCCGCCAATAATGTGGAGTACGGTAACAGTCAAAGTACAATAGGAATGTTGTAAAAAGTAAATATTTGTCGTAAGTGGTCCGGTAATGTTAAAATGTCAAAGTTTGGGTAATTAGAGAAGTAGGGTCTACGTGATTAGGAATTAGAAATATTATATTGGTAATAAGGACAAGGAGTGAGGTCATAAATATTTTGTGTATTTTATTTGTAAAAAGTCTAAAAATGTGGAACCCATGTAAAATGATAAGGTTTATCTTATCTTAGAAGATAAGCTTACATGTACAGATAAGAGTTAAGGTATGGAATATGATTCGTCAGAGTGGATTTCTTATCCTATCTTAGAGATAAGATGGATAAGCCTGGAAGTTCTATAAATAGAGAGGCTAACCCCCTCATTTAGCATAGAAAGAAGTAGTGAGAAATATTGTAGGAAGTGTGCGAAGGAAGCCATCGTTAAAGGTGTGTTGAAGAAGCCATCAAGATGCGTAATTGTAAAGTTTCTCCCATAGTCTTGTTAAAGTACCTCATGGGTGAGATTGTAACAATTTCATGTTAATATTATTATTTCCTTTGATATTTATGATTTGTCATCATTAGTCTTATCATAGTCGATGGTATTCTTGTGTTATGTTGTTGTTCTGTTTCCAGATGACATCCACCAAACTAAAGGTGTGCATTAGTAAATAATCATAGACGACGAGTTCGGTGAAGAATTATCATAGTCGGATTGGTGATGACATTTTGGTTCCGTTCTTGAGACCATTCCTCGTTGGTGGATTTTCTAGAGAGATATTCCCACTTAGTCAAAAATCAGTTAGAGGGTAACCTTTTTTTTGTGCGTAGTAGTGACCATGGTAAAGTCATTTTTGCCATGAATAGTAGTTACCATGGTAAAGTCATTTTCTTTGGAATAGTATTTACCACAGTAAAGTCACTTTTCTTTGGAATAGTATTTACCGCATGATAAAGTCACTTTTGTTGGAATAGTATTTACCACAAAGTAAAGTCACTTTTTACCGTGAATAGTATTTATCGCATGATAACTTCACTTTTACCTAGTGAATAGTGTTTACCACAAGTAAAATCGAGTTTTTACATGCATGATAAGTCAAGTTTGCATAGTTTACCGTGGTCATTTCTATTTTATTGTAGAAAGGTGTAAAGTCACTTTCTAGTATAGTGATTCCAATTATTTGTGCACATAAGTCTTGTTGATTGTACTTGTGAGTTGGTATTTCACGGTGGTTACTTTTGAAAATGGGAAAGATTCCTATTTTTCAGCTCAATCTAATGAAGATGCTTCTTCTTTCATTCAAGAGTTTAAGCGATCTTGTATTTGTAATGGTCTTATAAGAAGGGAACAATGGACTGAATTTTTTCCTACCTTTTTGGATGGTTCAACACTTAGGTGGTTTGAAACACTAGGTGATAATGTGAAAAATTCATGGGATTTATTAACCGAAAGTTTTCTTGAAGAATTTGGTGAACAACAAAAATATGCGAGATCTCATGATCGAGATCACAAAGCTATCCCAAGGAGAGAAGGAGAAGATAAGGGATTATCATGCTCGTGTTCTAGAGCTAAGGAGGAAGCTCAATGCCCAGATCCGGAAGGAAGGACTAGCGGATGGGTTGATGAATGGCATGGATAATCTCCTCTGTAAGCACTTCATTCTTGGGATGAAGCCAGAGATCAAACAACGAGTGAAGTATGACCGCCCAGCTACCATTGAACAAGCAAAGGAGATTGCAAGAAGGCAAGAAGAAAGCATGGAAGAGGAGCCCAAAGAAATTGTTGCTAAAGTAGAGCCTACACTAGCACCTTTGGTCAGAATCCACAACCACTCCCGGTGAGCACAAATATTTCTCCTAGTACATCTCACGAGTATGAAGATCTGCTCAAAAAAATGGGTCGATTAACTATTAATCTTCTTGAGGAAAGGAATTTAGTTCTCGGGGAGGAGATAGAGGTCCAAAAAGAAATATTTCTGAAGTTGTTTGTTATGGTTGTCATAAAAGGGTCATTATAAGTATAATTGTCTAGATAGAGCTTCTACATCTAGTAAAGGAGATAATGATAAAGAAAAAGCACTGTGAAAATTCTTTTGATGTAGTAGATAAGAAGAAATAATGAAGTAGATGTGTTTGTAACAAAAAGAAAGAAAGAAAAAGATAATCAAGATGGAAATGATCCTAAGAAGATGAAAGAAGAAACTAGTAAGAAACATAGGAGAAGAAAGTTGGGTGTGCGGGATTTTTACGATTTCACGGGGCAAGGACCATACTCCATCTTGGAAGATCTGTCCAAAAGGCTGCAAATATTACATATGGTCAACTCTTGGCTATGTCTTCGAGAAGAGGCGGGAGTTGCGAGGTGGACTCAATGCTCGAAGAAGGAAGGAGGTTGAGGTCCCCTGTTTTGGGAGCGAGGCGAGATCCTATCTTTGCTGCACAAGCCGAGGTATTATGTAATGGTATTTCAATTCATGATGTCTTAGTTGATGGAGGTGCTACTGATTAATGTAATGACCGAGTCGTAATGAATATGTTGGGTTTAAAAATTGATCGCCCTTCAACACTTATGTTAAGGTCATTAAATAAAGGAAAAACTAAACCAGAAGGTGTAGTTTCAAATGTGGCAATATCTGTTATGGGTGTGGTATGTGTGGTAGACTTTCGGGTGATGAAAAATGGTGCATTGCGTACCTAATGCTGCTTGGGAAGACCATGGCTAAGGAGAGTTCATGCGAAACTCTTTGGAATGAAGGTTTCATGAAACTTGGACGTGGTAGAGAGGGTGAAGATAAATGTGATCCCTCGACATCATAAGGAAGAACCTGTGGATTCAAGTGATGAAACTGATGATTGGACATCCTCTGATTACTCTAGTACCAGTGAAGTGGACAATGAAGATGAAGAAAGTGAGGTTGATGTTTCGATCATGGATATCCTTCCAGTCACACCAACTCATGAACCCATAAAATTATCTGAAGAAGAAGTTGATGATCGTCTCCAACAAATAAAGATTGGTGATGCTGTGATGGAGAGTGAGAAGGAATCCTACCTCCAGCTCTTTCGAAGGTACATACACCTATTCACTTTTGATTACAAGGAACTCCGTCAAATAAGTTGGGTAAAACATTCTATTGGTGGTAGATGGTGCTTAAGCCCATAAAGCAAATTCCATATAGAATGAATCCTAATTTTGCAAAGGCGTAAAAGAAGAAATAGATAAGTTGCTTGATGCAGGATTCATATTTGCTGTGGAGAATTCAGAATGGGTTTCTCCCATTGTGATCTCAATAAAAAAGAATGGGAAGCTACACATTTGTGTTGATTACAGGAAGCTCAATAAGGCAACAAAGAAGGATCATTACCCTCTTCCATTTTCAGATCAGATCTTGGATGAAGTAGCTGGCTAGGAGTGCTATAGTTTTGCTGATGGATATAGTGGCTACAACCAAGTTCATATAGCAGAGAAAGATCAGCTGAAGACCACGTTCACCACTCCTTGGGGAACGTTTGCTTATAGAGTTATGCCTTTTGGGTTGTGTAATGCTCCAACAACATTCCAGCGTTTGATGAATAGGGTGTTCGAACCCTACATTGGGACCTTCATCAGAGTATTTCTGGATGATTTTTGCATCTATGGGAGCAAGTTGGACCACCTGCACCAAATGGAGATAGCATTTCAAAGGTTAGATGAAGCACAAGCCTCACTAAACCCTACAAAGTGTGTCTTTGGATGTTCTAAAGGCGTTTTGTTAGGGCATGTTGTATCCAGAGATGGTATTGGTACTGATCCTGATAAAGTTTCAAAAATCAAAGATTTACCATTTCCTCTTAATAAAAGTAAGTTGAGATCATTTTTAGGCCATGTGGGTTACTATAGAAGGTTCATCAAGAATTTCTCAAAGATTGCATGACCACTTGATTCTTGAAGAAGGATGTTACTTATGAACCAGGAAATAAGGCGCATGAAGCTTTTGGACAACTGAAGGAAGCCCTGGTGTCTTCACCTGTTTTGAAGAATCCAGATTGGAGCAAGCCATTCATTGTGTACACTGATGCCTCAGATACAACACTAGGAAGTACTTTGAGCCAAAAGGATGAAAATGGGAATGAACATCCAATTTACTTTGGGAGCAGACAAATGAGCAGTGCTGAGGTAAATTATACTGTAACTAAAAAAGAGGCTCTGGCTATCATTTTTGCTGTAAAGAAGTTTAGAAATTACTTGCTAGGGCAAAAATTTCTAGTTGTAACAGATCATCAGGCTCTAAAATATATTGTAAATAAGCCTAACCCATCAGGGAGGATAGCAAGATGGATAATTTTGCTACAAGAATTTGAATTTGATATTATAGATAGGCCAGGAAAGAAGCATGTCAATGCAGATGCACTCTCTCGAGCCTATGATGGTTTAGGATCATCTTGTGATGATGATGATTTCCCCGATGCAGCCTTGTTATCCCTTGACACAATCCCTAGTGAATACATAGATATTTGGAATTATCTGAATGAATTCAAGTTTTCGATGGTGCCAATGCAAAGACTAAGAGAAATATTACTAAAGCCGAGTCATCCATATTCTATTACGCATGGAGTATTATTTCGAATAGGACACGATGGACGATCTGACAAGAGGGCAGTTGGACGTGATCAAGGGAAGGAACTGCTAGAAGAATTCCACAATGGTACATGTGGAGGGCACTTCTCTGGACAACTTACAGCAAGAAGGATCTTGGATGCAGGTTATCACCGCCCACTTTTTAAAGATTGTTATAATTATTGTAAGACATGTGATATTTGTCAAACACATGGTAACCGTAAGACTTCATCAGCTCCATTATGTCCTATTCTTCCCCTTGGTCCCTTTGAAAAGTGGGGAATAGACATTGTAGGTCCACTTTCAACTACATCACGCCAAAATAAGTATATTGTAGTTGCCACAGATTATTTAACCAAGTGGGTTGAAGCTAGGCCATTGAAAACTTGACTTCCATGGATGAAGTGGCAAGGTTCATGTATGAACGCATTGTCACTGATTTGGTTGCCCATTAGAAATTGTAATGATCAAGGAAGCCACTTCATTAATGAGGTGGTAGAAGCCCTAGTCAATAAGTTTTCTATTAAGCACGGGAAGGAAAAAACATACAAGCCAAGCACAAATGGACAAGTGGAGCGAACAAATTTTGTGTTGTGTCAAATTCTAGCAAAAGATGAAGCCTTGCAGGTACATAAATGGGATAAAAGGATTCATGCAGCATTGTGGGCGTATAGGGCAACATCAAAGTCAGCAACATGATACTCCCCATTTCAGTTGGCATATGGCATTGATCCAGTTCTTCCTATTGAGTTTGATATTCCCCTTTGTGAGAGTTATGAAGAATGAAAGGATGGATGAAAGTGATTCAAAGAAAAGAAAGGTTGGTACATCTTCATTTACTGGAGGAAATGAGAGAAATAGCGAAGGATACAAGCCATAAGAAGAAAATGAAGCGAGAAGGAGTACTTTGATCAAAAGATCCGGTGGTCTCCATTTCATGTGAATGACTTGGTTCGAGTATATGATTCAGTATACAAAAAAGAAGACAGAAAATTTCTTCCAAAATGGATGAGGTCCTACAAAATAGCAGTTGTGCATGAAAATGGTACGTACTGACTGGAGGAATTGGATGGCACTCCCATTACGAAATGGGTCAACCACGACAAGTTGAAGATTTTCCAAGCACCAGAACAGTCTACTCCGAGGATGGAGTAGAAGCTAGGAAGGGGGAAGATGTCGACACTAAAATTTTCCTCTGTAATTTCTATTTCATTAATGTATGATGTTGTTAAGTATACTTAGTAGTAGCGTCTGATAGAAGATAACAGCACCATCAGTACGGTGCCGCCAATAATGTGGAGTACGGTAACAGTCAAAGTACAATAGGAATGTTGTAAAAAGTAAATATTTGTCGTAAGTGGTCCGGTAATGTTAAAATGTCAAAGTTTGGGTAATTAGAGAAGTAGGGTCTACGTGATTAGGAATTAGAAATATTATATTAGTAATAAGGACAAGGAGTGAGGTCATAAATATTTTGTGTATTTTATTTGTAAAAAGTCTAAAAATGTGGAACCCATGTAAAATGATAAGGTTTATCTTATCTTAGAAGATAAGCTTACATGTACGAGATAAGAATTAAGGTGTGGAATATGATTTGTCGAGTGGATTTCTTATCCTATCTTAGAGATAAAATGGATAAGCTGGAAGTTCTATAAATAGAGAGGCTAACCCCCTCATTTAGCATAGAAAGAAGTAGTGAGAAATATTGTAGGAAGTGTGCGAAGGAAGCCATCAGTTAAAGGTGTGTTGAAGAAGCCATCAAGAGGCGTAATTGTAAAGTTTCTCCCATAGTCTTGTTGAAGTACCTCATGGGTGAGATTGTAACAATTTCATGTTAATATTATTATTTCCTTTGATATTTCTGATTTGTCATCATTCCGTCTTATCATAGTCGATGGTATTCTTGTGTTATGTTGTTGTTCTGTTTCCAGATTACATCCACCAAACTAAAGGCTGTGCATTAGTAAATAATCATAGCACGAGGAGTTCCCGGTGAAGAATTATCATAGTGCCGGATTGGTGATGACAGTCCTTGGAAGGTTAGATTAGGATTAGATAGTTTACCTACACTAGAGTACCTTATGGCGGTGTAGTTTAGGAGTAGAAACCATCCTTCTTTGGATATCTGTTTCAAGTTTGCAAGTCTCACAACTTGAAATATGGTCGAATGTTATGAAGATCACACCAAATGCCCCACTCAAATTTGAGGCCATACGGGGTGCTTGTGATTTCTCACTAACACCTTCATTGCATAATGCTGACAAAGCTCCAATTGAGGGAAAGTACCATTTTAGGTTCAGAACAATAATCTTCTTTGTGCAAGGATCAAAATTTTAACATTACTTAAGAAATATTACAATGAACCAAGGCAAGGGTTAAGGGAAACATGTCAAAAATAATTTAGCTTTAGGGTCTCATTGGTTATTAACCAGTATTTTATTGAGGCTAAGAATTTCTCCAGAATTATTAAAGGTTTCACTTTACGAGATTGACATGAGCATATAAAGTACGTTTTACAAAAGTGTGAGATAGATGGAATGGTTGCTAATCATTATCCTTCTACTTAATATGACCTTACTATCTTTTGAAATTTAAATATTGATTTCAGCTTAAGATCATTTAATAACTCACCATAAAAGGATAAAGTTCATTAGTCTAGCTTGTATATAAAAAGGTATATATATATATATATATATATATATATATATATTTATTACCAAATATAGTTTCCTCTTTGATCGCTTAGGGGCTTAAATGTTATCAAGTAGATCACATCTACATTAATTTATTCGTATATATATTTTAGTTTAAATTTTATAAGGATTATCCAACCCATTTTATTATGCTTATAATTACATTGTTACTATGTCTTAGAAGGGTTTACAACACAACATTTTATCTCAAGAGAAAATTTTACCATTGTACGTTTATAAAAATTGTACACGGTTACATTGATTCTTTTCAACACAACGCACAACCCAAAGGAAAAACCAACTCTATGGAACCATGACTAGGGAACAAGAGAGTAATAACATTGGTCATGCCATGCTATACTATTCTTAGAATTTCTATAATACATTAGAATCACCCATAACCATGCGGTAATTGTTATCCAAAATTCACCCTCAAGGTAATTTTGATAACATACATCAAATTATTCAGTCCCAAGCAAGTAGATTGATTCGAGGCCCAAAATCATGTTTTTGGGGTCCCCTCGGATTTTTTCTAACTCTCCCATCCAAGAAGAAATCCCAACAAGTTGAGAAAATGGAAAAAATACAAAAAATAAGGTTACAGGATTGTTTTAAAGCATTTAAGGTCTGAAGGGTTCGGGTCATACTGAGGTTCGTTGTACCAAGATTGGGGCCGAAAAAATGAAGAAAATCAGCTAAGTCCTAGTCCAGGTGGTCTGTGGGACAGTTGGGATGTCGGGACGCGAAAAGCCGAAATGGCGAAAGCAAGGAAAAAATGTCTAAGTCTTCATTTCGCGCGGTTTGGGACATCCGGGCCAAAAGTACGCGGAGGACGCGAACCGGCCGATTCGGCCGAAATAGGAGACTTTCGTCCAAGATAGTTTGGGACATCCAAGAAAAAAGTACACGTGGGACGCGAATCGGTTGATTTCTTTGAAAAAGACGGTCCATTTCGGCGATTCGGAGATTTTTGTCCCGGGACAGTAGGACAAAGGTACGCGAGGGACGCGAAAAGGTGAAAAGGCCGCAAAGAGAGACAAGGAAGCCTGAACCAACCAATGCAGGAGAATGTGTCCCAGGTGGTCCATGGGACAATTGGGAAAAAACGCGGGGGACGCGAAAAGCCCAAGTACCAAGGCAAAGAAGAAAAGTCAACGTTTGACCCGTGAAACTTCAAACGACCATAACTTTTGACTCTGAGCTCCGATTTTCACAAAATTGGACTTTCTGGAACGAACACAATGTCCTCTACGCCACATATTTAGCTCCAGTTAGTTAATGCTCATTCTTGTCAAATGACAGAAAACGCCTGCTAGACCCAAAATAGCTGCCCGCACTCAGAAGGCCATAACTTTTGCATTTCTCAACGAAATCACACAAAATTGGTACCGTTGGAATCATGGCTCCAAGACCAACACACAGAAATAAATAAATTCCATATTTTATGAGATATTG
Source organism: Taxus wallichiana var. yunnanensis (assembly GCA_018340775.1). Classification (NCBI taxonomy): domain Eukaryota; kingdom Viridiplantae; phylum Streptophyta; class Pinopsida; order Cupressales; family Taxaceae; genus Taxus; species Taxus wallichiana. The sequence goes on from CM031240.1 coordinate 214,216,344, forward strand.
ACTGATATTTTTAAGAAAACGTGGCTGGGTTCATAACAGTGTTTTATTTTGTGGTTGTGAGTGCAATTAAGAGGCATGGTCATCATTCTTTCTCTACTGCAGCACCTGGGACAATATGGGGAGCCTTTTGCAAGTAATATATAATCATTTTACTCCATTTAATGCCTCTTACAAGTGTTTGAAGGACAGATTTTAGGATTTCCATTTTCCCTTCTCTTTCTCTTCTCATTTTTTCTATAAATTGGAGTGTTGGGCTCATTGTAAAAGGGGGTAGTTTTGTAGAAATTATCTACCAAAATTGCTTTGTGAAGCCAATGTGTTGTAAGCCCTTGTTGTGGACTCCTTGCATGGTGATCCAGGCCCTTACCTTGTAGAACCGATGAAGCGTGCATATCAGGAAGCAATAAAATATAAGTTTGTGGATGTATCTTCCCCTGCTATTTTTTCTTGTATTCTTCTTGCCCCTTCAACCTCTTCTTTACAAGAATATTGTGTCTATTATTATGTTCATGCAGGGATCCATTATCATTGTGTATGTTTGAAATATTGTTGTGAATGCGTTTTGCTAGATTATGGAGAACTGTCATCACCTCTTCTAGTGTGCACTTTGCTTCTGTATTTCATGCATTTGGAGACTACTCTCACACCCTCCTTTTCTGGTGTATCACCGCTTTAGTGTAGGCTTTCATTTTATGCATTCTCTCTCCTGGTCCCTTGGAAATTTAGATTAGAATAGTTAGTTTCCCCTGCATTAGAGTAGATTGTGGCAGGTAGTTTAGGAGCAAGAACTAGCTTTCTCTGGAGGTCTATCTCAAGTAGCAAGTCCCACAACTTGGAGATAGTACCCATGTTATCCAATCATACCGCGAGTTCAAATATATGCACTTGTATAAACATAAGGGTGTTGTGATTCGGTGATAACAGTAAATAACTTTTATATTTTCCATGATAACAAAACAAGCCAAAGTTTTACATCAAAAGAAAATATTCGTACAAAGGAATTCCATAACCAATATTTATGCAATATTCTAAAATTATTTCCCTCATCTACTCGCATAAGCCATCTCGCAACAATAAATAACCGAGTAAGTTCGAGAAACGAGAAAGATAAGACTACAAAAAGCAACAATAAGCTACTATCTAAAAATATCAAGAAAGGAAACATTTTATTCCAAGAATTGGATCAAAGCTATAAATACTAACAACCCCTTAAGTTAAATAAAATGTCCACCATGTCAATCAAGAAGAAAGTCTTATAGTTGAGTTATGAACATTGACTCAAAAGTAAAGAAAATTGAATAATCATTTGAGGAGGGACTATTGGCACGATAAGATAGAAACAACAGTTAGTGTAATGAGGTTTCCATCGAGTAAACAATTAGGTTATAATATTGAGAACTGATATTCAAAACAACAATCTAAAATCATCAAAAGGTACCAAAATCACAAGCTACGATACCAAATTTCTTAAACAAAAAAATTGAACTAATGCGGGAGGAAACACTGGATTCAAATATTAACACAAAAAGGTCGAGTGTATTAAAATTTTAATCATGTACTCATATATATTATATGATGCAAATCTTAATACATGACCACCACTAAACATTTTTAAAAGAGAAGGAAAACAATACTAGTTTCAGCCATTGACTCAAAGGAATTTCACAATAATTCAAGAAGAGGCCACTTTGCCCTAATAGGCTAGTAACAAAAAAGCAAGTGTAAAAGCGGGTTTTGTTAAACAAGTTAGCATTCAAAACGTCCATCCAAGATTTATGACACTAAGGATTTTGAGACCTCCTCAAAATTCCAAAGTACGACTGTACATGTATGTTTTTCTTAATGCTAAATCAAATGAAGCAATAACTACCACCTAAAATAGTTACACAATTTAGCTAAAACAAAGCATAAACACCATCAAGATAGAGAACTAAGTAAGATCTAAACTAACATTATAACTTTGAAAACATGAGATCAAGACTATGCATGCTATTTTAACATCTCTACTCTCCTAGATTACCAACAAAATGCATGGACCTATTTAGCTCTAATGGAAATCAACAATTGCTTTGTTTGATCCTTAAAGAATGCAAGAATGGGAAGCTTTAGCTCTTGGACAAGTGGTGACATCTCAAGAAAACATAAGGCAAGCTCTTAGTAGATCTTTGCTATATGCTTTGTATTTTCTCTCTTAAGAAGTTTAGGTGTTAGTAAAAAGGTAGGTGGAGGGCTCTTTATATAGCCCAAAGGATAAAGGATTCAACACATTCTCATAAATGTGGGATAAAAATAAAACATGATTAGGAATGGATAAGGTTTCTTTATTAGAGGTAACCTTACTTTAGAAGGGTTTAATACATGTTTAGCAAGTCATGGGAGTTGGGGGTATTTTAATTAATCAAAGGTGATTAACTAATAGGTAGATGTAAGCTTATAGAAGATAATTAGAGGAATATTAGTATGATTTAGGCTATTAGAAGGGGATTAAATCAATTAAATATTGATTTATTGGTTAAATGGAAGGGAAAGCTAATTAATTAATAATAATTAATTAGTCTAGGTAGAAGGGGTGATTTATTAATGGAAGGTCGTTAATTAGGGTATTTGTTGGATAGGCAACTTAATTAATTAGCTTAGTGTAATTAATTAATGATGATATGAGGGAAAATGAGTGCTTTTGACGATATGTCGTTGATTTGTGAGAAAGATGATAATTAACGCAATTTAAGTATTTGAATTGCTTGGGCATAATTATGGGTGTCTACATTTGCGCCTCTTTGGGGTGGCATAAGTGGCGCGCTTCAAAGATAGTAGACGAAAGAATTTTTGATGGGATAGAATAAAAATTAGTAGAGAGAGAGATGCCCCCTCAAGTGTCGATGGGGTGATGAAAGAAGCCGATCGACGATCGAAAAAGGTGAGATATAGATAGAAGAATGGGAGGAGGTAGGATGCCCGATGAGAGAGAAAATTAGGGGTGAAAGGGAAGTGAAGTAGAAGAAATGAGGAAGAGGGGAGAGAAGAGCTTAGCCTCTAGCCGCTTATTTATTTGGAACAAATTTGATGTCATCATATTGCCATAGGAACTACATCATCGGTCCTTATGAAAAATATAAGCATACGAAAAGGTAGAATGACATGAAAAGCCATAGTACGAACAATTGTCCATTGCTAAAAACACTAACTCCATGCAACATACAAAATGCAATCAAATATGAGAGAGTAAACAAGCTAAACTAATATAGACACATAATATAATGGTTTTATTATCAAGATTCAGTGACGACATGTGTGAATTAATGACAAGGTTTGATGATGGTGCCCCAAGCAAGGATACATGCGAGGGGAATAATGGAGGAGACTTGGGTCTGATGGAAAAGCAATGTGCACTACGAAAAAAGATGCAGACAACTTGTTGTGCCCCGAGTAAAGACGAAGTAAGCACCTAGCTTTTGCTTTGATGGAGGTAGATCAAGATGATACACAAGTTGCACATATGAACAAGTGAGAACCAAAGAGTGACGTTTTGTAGGATGATTTTCAATTTTAGAATTTTCTCGAAACATATTTGAATGTTTTTTGATGATTTTTCTAACTTATTTGAATGTTTTGGTTGAGTTTAAAATTTTTATGAAACTATGTACAGGAAGATGAGGAAGCATGGATGCCCCCAACGATATATGGGATGTACAAGGGCATAAGGCCACGTGCATATGAGAAAGGTGAAGATGCAAAAAAATTCCCCAACGATTAGGTGGGAGTATTCAAAGGTAAACTCTTCACAGGTAGAAGCGGGACCCAAGGCCATTATGGATAGGTTCAACATGATGGTGAACATAAACCAATGAAGCACCGGGAAGAAGCAAGGATGCCCCTAGCGTAAGTTGGCTCTACAAGCACATGATAGAAAGGAAGGAGAAGATTGTTTTTGTGAAAGGGGACAAAGGTGTCCGAAAACATGGTAAAAATTAATCTTATACACATGGATGTTCTGAACGAAGTAGAATAACGATGTGAATGATATGAATGTAGCTTAGAAGCCTTGTGAGGAAGATTTGATTAGCCAAAGGCACAAATCGTGAGACAAGATATGGACTAGAGAAAGAGTCTAAACAAGGTAAAAAAAAAAGACACTTGGTAAGATACTAATCCTATTTACTCATAGAGATCGGTGTGTGCACGTGGAATTTATTACCTCTTGAAGGGAATATTTAAAAGACAACAAGATGACGACACCCTAGCCAATGTGTAGGAATGATTTATTATGAAAGGTGATTTTGTGAATGGATGGTGAAAGGATAGCCGTACATTACTCCGTTGCCAACTAGGTGTTCATAGCCCCGACGGAGATGTATTTAATTCTAATCGCAACATTTCTCTCCGATCTGAGGCATCCATAGCCCGATAGAGATTATTCGAAATACCCCAAGAGAGAGTTATATATCAATTTGCTTTTGCTTTGTAGCTTTTAGATTTTGATGTTTGATTGATTTTGATTATTTTGTTGTCTGAAAACTTATTTCAGCTCTCTTATTTGACAAGGGGTTAAGAACGATTGATGGCTTGATGGAAGGAGGTGGAAATACTTATAACGATGACATTGGCTAGTGTCAACAAATATGTCCAAAATTTCTTCACAACAAGTTTATTAGATGTTGAATGTGATAGGATCTCTAAGAGGTCACGATGCGTTCTTTAATTCACCAAGGTGACAAAAGACCATTGTCAAACAGATACAATAGAGATAAATGTCACAAAATGCATGTGAATAAGCTAACCAAAATATCACCGAAGGGATGAAAATGGTAGGGAGACTTGTAGAAAAAAATATCAAGGAAGGGAAGAAATAAATATCCATGAGTACACAATACCGATTGTAATGTTTGATCTTTATACCTTTGATTTTTGTTGTGTTTTCTCAATGTTTTTTATATTTTTGAATTATTTTTTATTTTTAGATTTTCAACTGATTTTAAGAGGTTGGGACTAATAAAGTCAATCTTGTGTGGTAAGATCCAACAACAATGTTTGCGACTTCCTTAATAAGGGAGACTAGGCACGTTTGTTTATCGAGAGTGATATTATCCCTGATCTCGATGATTGAGGTGAGTTCACACTCAATAAATGAATGTGATCTATTCTGAAATTTCATATGTGGGAGATTTAATTCCCCATCTAGAGGTTTACGCACTTTGCACCATACTTGATGGTTACGTTGGTGTGCATTCTTGAATCGCGATTGATTTAGAATTTTGAGATTGTTTGATTTGTTGGGAGCTATAGAGCTCTTTTCAGTTTTGATCTGAGCTTGATTAAGAAACTATTTGGTTTTCTTATAAGCTAATGCATGACTTGTCTGATCCCGAGAAGGAAAAAAGGGAACATGGACGTTTAGAGCTGATGCGATAAATGACCATGGGCTTGCCACCATCTTTGGTAGAAGAATAATGTGATGGATGAAATGGATATGGTCCAAGAATTGAAGAGGAGGGGCTACTAGGAGGTGAGCTACTGATAGAAGATGATGAAGGGATTCCAAGATGTGGCCTAAGAATAGAAGAAGAAGGGCTATTAGGACATGAACCATAGATAGAAGATGAAGAGATACTAGGATGTGGCCCAAGAATAAAAGAAGAAGGGCTACTAGGATGTGACCCATAGATAGAAGATGAAGGGCTACTAGGATGTGGCTTAAGAATAGAAGAATAAGGGCTACTAGGATGTGACCCATAGATGTAAAATAATGGGCTACTAGGATGTGGCCCAAGAATAGAAGATGATGGACTACCCGGGGCGATCCATACCAAGAAGACAAGAGGCTAGTTGGACGTGCCCCAAGAATAGAAGATAAAGGACTACTCAAAAATGTCCAACAAATAGAAAAGGGAGGGCTACTAGAATGTGACCCACACTAGATGAAGATGAAAGGCTACTTGGCGTTGACCCCATAAGAGATTGTGATTGAGGAATTATGATAGACAAAGAGTTATTGGGTGATGAAAAGATAGGCCATGGATCAATGCAAGACCAAGGAGTTTCATCACATAATGAAGAATGTGAAGATGGAAGAATAAGAGGAGGGTCAAGTTGCATGACCTGAGGCTCTTCCTCCGTTTCTTGATAAAAGGAATCAACCCTTTCCTCACAATATGCAGATGCATTGAAGTCTAAAGAGAATCCTTTCTCGTAATCTTCTAAAGGAATATCTTCATGTGCCCCTATAAATGCCCTGATTGTTTCTTCATTCTGAAAGAGGTCAATCGGTATGATTTGTTGATCGACCACCGGGGTTGATTGGAAGAAAGAGGTTCACTTGGTGTGGAAGACTTAGAAGACATTTGATGATGATTGATAGAAGAAGATGAGATGAGAGATGAAGAAGATGTGTAGCTAGATCTCTCAGGAATAGAAGAAGGTGGTGTGGACCTACCTATACGATGGTATATCATCTGTAAACTAGTAGGATTAAGTCCAAAGTCCAGTAGATTGTGATGCATGGGTCGATTCAGGCATTTGTCTCAAAGGACTTTGAGTCACACGAATCTTCAAAGGAGGAAGACTTATTGGGTGTGATTGATGAAGAAGGTCCTGCGAAGAATGGGAGGACCATGATTCAAGAATCACATCGGATGAATAATAACAAGGGTCCTGCAAAGAAAGATAGGACCGCGATTCAAGAATTGTATTAGATGTTTGATTGGAGGGATTTGGAGTCGCGTGTATCTTCACAGGAAGAAGACGTCGTTGGGAGAGGCAAGATGAAAGGGGTCCTGTAAAGAAAGGGAGGACCGCGACATAAGAGTCACATTAGATGACTTAGGAGTTGAATTAGATGAATCTAAATAGTAGTTTGGATCTGAATCCTCAGAAGAGTCAGAGGAAATATTTGGATTGGAATCCTCAGAAGAAGAGGAAATGTTTGGATTAGAATTAGAAGAAGAGTGGGGGGAACTCGAATAATAATTTGGATCAGAAGTGTCCAAATCATACCACCGACTATGAGATGAAGGTGGGGAACAAGTTACCTGTATGGGCTCTCTAGCATGAAGAACCAAACGAGGTTTAGTTGTAATGGGAATCTTTTTCTTTGAATTGCTAAACCTAGGTTCCATATTTTTGTAAGTATGGGGAACCGCGTGATAGTTAGTCATTTTTGGCATTTTTTAAGCACAAATGTTTATATTTAGATACTTTTGTGATGTAACTCCTTCAAAGGGAGGGAAGTGACATGTCAATTTGGGTAGCATAAGGACAACCAGCTAGACATTGTGTAAGTATGGGGATGCGTGCATGATTTTTCGAAGAAGGTCTAAGGAAAAATAGACATTGTGACGACACAATATCGATGAGATAAAATGGATTGTCCTAGAAAATAAGTTTTTGAATGAATAATCACAAGGAACAATCATACGAGTGTGAAACCCAAAGCCAATCAACAAGGAAATACACCATATGAAAATGCGATGCAAAGATGATCAACAAGATGTTTTCACTTATGCCAAGTTCAAGGAAATGAACAAAACGTAAGTAAAAAAAATAATTCAATACGATCTCCCAATCAAGATATACGATGAGCGAGCTCAAACTTGATTAATACCTATATCTCAAAAAGTTCCAAATACAATTCATGAATGACACAACAATATGACCAAGATATGTTAACCCACTTTGCGAGAAAGTGAAGTAATGATATCGAGGTGTTATTGATATAACACACACAAATGGTAACACCTAGCACTCTTTGAAATAAAGGTAATAATAGAACTGAACTAAAAATCTCAAAGTATAGCTAGGAATAGTTAAAAATGTGTGCAACGTAACCATACAATATAGGTATTTATGTCAAGTTTACTAGAAACAAAACGTAAATATCGAAATTGTAGTGATACAATACAAACAAGCTAAATATTCTAAGGAAGTCCGCGGTGATGAACCATGCCTAACTATAATGATGAACTTGACATGGGTATCAAGATCATAATGGCTACCAATGATGTGAAAACACCTCCGCACACTTTAGATGTTTAACTAACCTAGTCAACTGCAAACATGGATGGGTGTAAATGGACATAAAAGTGAGAGAAACAGTCGATTGGTAACACAAAGGTAGTCACCCTTCTTTTGATCAACAAAGTGTCAAAAGAATGTGAAGGAAGTAAATAAAAAAAGATGAAAAATGCTGGCTTCACTTTGGCAGAGTTTTGCCTTGCCCTAAGGCAAGTAAAAACTAGGTGAAAGTACCGTGTCACACGTTTCTCAATGAAAATATGGTTCACAACTCAACATTGTTTTAGAATGGTCAAAGTGGGCTCCTGGCCAAAGTATATTCTCCTAGGTGGTTCTCTCACCCTAGGTGTTACAAAGTTGCCACGAGTGAGTGCAATTTACCCAAAAAGTCACACTGACTAGTTTGGGAGTATCTCGGCTTTACTTTACCCCTTCAAGAATAGTAGGTAACTAGTGCATCTACGTGTACTATCTTTGGGGTTGCCACAACATACAACCTATAACGCTATCTCACAAAGGAATCACTAGTCAAGTAGGTAGTGCAGAGCACTTTCCATTTTGTCCACAAGGTTCCCTCTTGTGTGGACTACTTTGGGGTTCTTGGAACCACCCCCATTGTTGTAGCTTAAGATGGTATGCCAAAGGGGTTATGTTCCGGTTGAGCGGAGAGGTACGTACCTTTTCCGAAACCTCCAATACAATGTTTTGAATATGTTGTTATTTTTATCTTGTTTAATTAGGTGTGGTTTCCTTGAACACCTTTTGATAACCTGTATAACAATTTTATTAGTAGTTTTTTATTTCGTTTTGATTCCTCCTTTCTTTGACAAGCATTTTTAGGTCATGCACTCAAGCATTAGTAGTTCTCCAAGAAAATCACATTATTTAAAGGAGGATTAAGAGTTGCGTTTGAATCTCAAGATCATCCAAGGATGCAAGAGAAGAGCATACACAACAAATAATCTATATAAAAAGTAAAGAAAATATTTTCAATTAATGAACCATACAAAATTCATGATAAATGTTCATTCCTATAAACCAAAAGTGAAAGATGAAGTTTCCAATTTACCAAATGTTATAAAATGAAGACTAAAGTTGCTTTTGATTCTCAAGATCACCCTAAGGTGTAAGAGAAGAGCATACACAAACTTTATCCCAACTATATAGAAATGGAAAACTTCAAATCAAAGGACCATTGAAAAATACTTCGTAAAATTGTTCATTCCCTTAAGTAAAATGAATAAACAAATTTCCAATTTTAATCCCGTGTCAACAAGATAGAGATCAAAGTTGTTTTTGATTATCAAGATCACAAAAAATGTGCAAGAGAAGAGCATACAAATGCTTTGGTCTAAATTGAGTAGGCATGGAAATACAATGTTCATCAAAACATTAGACATGTTAGAAAATGACTAGTTTTAAACTAACAAAAAAACTTGCAATTTTGTAATTAGAAATCCCAAATTTATGGTTTCATTGCATAGTTAACTTCAATACCTTTCCAACGTAAAAAAATAGAGTAATTTTGAGTTCGAGAGCCAAATTTATGGCCTTCGGAAGATGGGTTACGCATATGCTATTATGCGCACAGGTATGCACATGACATGCACTCAAAAATGTCAAAAAAATGTCTCTTAATCTGCAAAATGGGAAAAAATTTCCAACCAAGATTCAATTTTGACAACAAACCATCACATTAATATATTAATAGAAAACTCAACGCTATCCAACATTAACATACATGCTCAAGAATTTAAACTTTTCAAGAAATTGTCAAAACTAGCATGTAGAATGATGAAAAAGTAAGCTCTAAAAATGAAAACATGATGAAATCTTGAAATTTTCTCACCAAGATTAAATTTTTATAGCATCCCACCACATTAATATGTAAATAGAAGACTCGGTACTATCAAACACTAACCTACATACTCAAGAATTTAAAATTTTCAAGAAAGTGACAAAACTAGCATGTAGAATGTTGAAAAAGTAAGCTCTAAAAATGAAAACATGGAGAAATCTTGAAATTTTCTCATCAATTTTAATTTTGACAGCATTTCACCTCCTTTATACCTACAAGGAAGACTCAACACATGTAAACTCAACAAAACAAGTTAAGAAAAACAAGTTAGATCAACATGTGTAAAAGAGGGTTAATAACCAAAAATGAAACTTAACTACAAAAACTTGAAATTAAGTGCAAAGGACAATGGAGTAAGTCCCACCGGGTGTGCCAAATGTGTGCATGTATACTTTGCTTAATGCTAAATAAAATGAAGCAAGAACTACCACCAACAATAGTTCTACAATTTAGCTAAAACAAAGTATAAACACCATCAAGATAGAGAACTAAGCAAGATCTAAACTAACATTATAACTTTGAAAATATGAGATCAAAACTATGCATGCTATTTTAACATCTCTACTCTCCTAGATTACCAAAAAAATGCATGGACCTATTTAGCTCCAATGGCAATCAACAATTTCTTTGTTTGATCCTTAAAGAATGCAAGAATAGGAAGCTTTAGCTCTTAACAATGGTGACCTCTCAAGAAAACAAAAGGCAAGCTCTTATTTTCTTTACTATATGCTTTGTATTTGCTCTCGTAAAAAGTTTAGGTGTCGGAAAAAGGTAGGTGGAAGGATCTTTATATAGCCCAAAGGATAAAGGATTCAACACAATCTCATGAATGTGGGATAAATGTAAAACATGATTAGGAATGGATAAGGTTGCTTTATTAGAGGTAACCTTACTTTAGAAGGGTTTAATACATGTTTAGCAAGTCATGGGAGTTGGGGGTATTTTAATTAATCAAAGGTGACTAACTAATAGGTAGATGTAAGCTTATAGAAGATAATTAGAGGAATATTAGTACGATTTAGGCTATTAGAAGGGGATTAAATCAATTAAATATTGATTTATTGGTTAAATGGAAGGGAAAGCTAATTAATTAATAATAATTAATTAGTCTAGGTAGAAGGGGTGATTTATTAACGGAAGATCGTTAATTAGGGTATTTGTTGGATAGGCAACTTAATTAATTAGCTTAGTGTAATTAATTAATGATGATATGAGGGAAAATGAGTGCTTTCGATGATATGTCGTCAATTTGTGAGAAAAATGATAATTAATGTAATTTAAGTATTTAAATTGCTTAGGTGTAATTATAGGTGTCTACAACAGCTTAAATGAAAAGGTATTATCACTTCTCAACACAAGATCATTTAAAGAAACCCCAATAACATAAAACAAATCGTTCTAACATAGGCATTAACATATATTACTAAATTTCATTATCAAAGAAACATCTTCCATCATAAATCACTACGATATCGATACGTATTTATTTTTTCTAAAAGTCATTAATCTTCATATCCTTTTCCATCGTAACCCATTAAGGTATTTATATGCATATATAATCTGACCAATTTTAAATAAAATCATTGACATTATAAAATAGAAAAAAACAAGATAAAAAAATAGAATATGCCACCAAAAGTATTCTTGAAAGGGAAATAAAGCAAATCAATTCTAGTAATAACGGGGTACTAGAATTGTACAAATGTAACATCAAACTTAGGTGATCTAAAACTAGTTACAATTCAAGCTTGATGAGGATGGTCAAGGTATCTCATAAGGAAGACTTTAAAATTCTAGGAACAATTCGATTATCAATAGGGATTTTAAACAAGCAATATCCATATATGTTGCACTCAAACTTTAACATTCTAAGAGTTTTTTTAAAACAAAAATCCAACTGGCTTGGCGAAGTATTGAGCGCTCCACTTTAACAACCCTTCTTTCTTAGGATTAAGTGGTTATTGAAGAGGGGGTTTGAGAGTGAGTCATCAAAGTATAACAAAAAATATGATAAGCTCGTGTTAAAATCAAGAGGTCCATAGTTACATCGCAGCTTGCTTGTCCAACATAAAATTACTAGCTATAAACAACATAATAAACTGGATACCTAAACAAAGAAAATCTAGATAAAAAGGGTCGAAGGTTGATCATTTGAGAAAGAAAATGTAATAGCTAGAGGTGAGGAAAATACATCTTAGCTATCCACTTAACACTAGAAACTATTATAACAAAAAAAAACACAAATATTTCAAGAGGAAAAAGGGATTTCCCCACAAGGCATTCAACCCACAACAAAAGTAGCGGTGACAAACGTATTCCAGGATGGAATATTTTATTTCATGTTATTTTTAAATATTAGCAATTGTAGGAAAGGGTAGATTTATCTTGCCTATTTCTCCAACTTCACCAAGTCACTAAAACCACTCTCAAGCCCGTAGGAACATTCCTCAAAGTCAAATCTTTGTCCAAAACATGTTGGGTGTAAAAATCCATTTCCATCCATGTTTGCAGCACAGGCTGGGAGATTTATTTCATTAGAGGCTTCTAATTGAAAGAAATGTGGTTTTAAGGACGGTCATGACTGTAGTAAATACACCAAATGGTTTTGATTAATAAGCCCAAGGAGCTTCAACATACTTGAAGACAAGAGTAAATCTAGACTACCTAACCTTGCAAACATCGTCCCAGCCTGTGTTTGAAATGGGACGTTAGAGTAGGACAGGGACATCCATCGAAGAAAAAAGAAAAAAAAAAGAATATTTTTTAGATGTGATTAAAGGTGTCTTTGGAGCCAGTATGCAAAATGTGGAGGCATACACCAAGCATGAAAACATTTTGACAAAATGCCTCAAAGAGATGTGGTCTCAAGGAATTGCTACGATTTGGGGCAAGAGTTCTCCTCAATGTAGTATATGAATCCCACAACATTTTTCCCATTTGATCCAAAAACTCATAAATACTTCCCCCAGGAAACACACACATCAAATAAACCAGAGTAGGGTGTTTGCAAGCTATAACAGGAGATAGGGAAGAAATAAAACTAAAAAAACCAACATGTGTCCAATTTACTCAGCTCCCATTGCAAAAACACACTATCGGGGCTGAATGTAATCTCTAAGCTCTCTACAGGGAACACCACGGGCTAAGCCTAGCATCGAAGCAAGAAAAAAATTCTAAAATAAGAACATAGATGTGGTGCTTTAAAGAAAACAACTAAGCTAAACCCACAAATGCGAGGTTCCAAAAGGCTCACGATCCGTAAGAAAACCAACACCCACATTCTAAAATGTGGTGAGCAAGCCAACCATTTAACAACATGGAGGCCAAAGTAACAAAAATGACCCACCATGTAACACTCATAAAAATGATAATATAGGAACACGCTGAAACCCAAAACACTTAACTTGAAAGATTGTGACAAAAAAATTTTGTTCAAGTTAAAAGGTTACAAGGGTGTCAACCCTTAGTGTGCATTAAATTTATTGTCATCAACAATCTTTACTTTACAAGGATGGCAAGTCTAAGTTAAAATATTAAATATTCTTAATTTATGTCTAAGGTCACTTGGTTAACATTCATGAGGAAGGTTCCATAATTTTATTTACTTGGTTTAATGTTTTTACTCCTCCACAACTAACATTCCTACCTTAATACTTTACCTTATACATAGCTACTATAATTCCATTATTTAAATAACATAAAATCCCATTTCATTATTTTTCTAAAACATACTAGGGCTAGCTTAGTGACGTTGCACGCCAAGGTGTTTAAATGGACTCATTAACCCATCTACACACACCTTTAATTTTTTTAAAAATATCTATAATATATTCCTACCTAAAAAAGTAGGGTTGATCCTCCACCCTTAGATCAATTCAATTTTTGCCACTAGATCCTAGGGTTCCAAACTAGCCCTAAAATTTCTTATGAATTCTTATTAAAACCTTTCCTTTATTCTATTCTCCTCATTTGGTCTATTTCCTCTTGTTTGATTTGCAGGTTGGAGCAAGGGAAGCACTGGGAACAAAGGAGGAAAGACTATGGAAGACTCTACAAAGAGATCAAACTTAGATTAGTTTATATTATAGATTTATCATTGTCATTTATCCCATTTAAGGATTGAAGGGATTTATTTTACCAATCTTGTTTTATTACCACACTAAATGTATTTGTAGTTCTCCATTTGGGGAAAAACCTACTTCTATTAATATATACAATTTTTAGCACTTATAGTTTCCCATTTGAGAATTTTTGTGCCTTAAACAATGATCTTGGCCATGTTATTTGTTTGATGGAGGTTTCTTGTGATTTTTGCATGCTTAAAATTTTGTTTTAACCAAGTTAAAATTTGCATAAGCACGAATTTCTGTTTTCCGTATAAAGTGATAGATGTGCCACCCAGAGCAAGGTGACGGTCCTAGGACCGTCGCCCCACTTAGGTGATGATTTATGAACCTCCGCCTTGCAAGAGTGGTGGTTCTAAGATCGCTGCCTTTCCCGATCGGTGGTTACGAGACTACCGCACTACATAGGGTGGCGGTCTTGATCCATAGAAATAGAACCTTAAAATCCAAGATTTTCACAAAAACAAAAGTTACTAAAGTGTTCTAAAATTCATTCGAACTTGATTTTATGCACCTAAAGTTTCCAGTTGCAAGATTTAGTTCCATTTATTCATTCCTTAGTTAAAATTACTCATTTTAAAGCATTTTCAAATCCAATAGTAGCAACAACAACTACAAGATCAATTCCATTTTGTTTAACTAATTTTCTTTCAATTCCAAGAGTAAAAAGGATCTAAATCTACTTCTAACATTGTTATTTTCTTACTACAAAATGCAACATTCCCACATAACAATATACCTCAAATTTGTTGTCTCTTTCATTTTCACTACAACTTATATATTCAAAATAACTATAACAACTTTGTTATACATTCAAGTTTGCTATGCCTACATTTCCCCATCTTACAACTTCCATATTCCTTCTTTCTCATTTACAATAATACAACTTCACAATAAAAGTAAACTTTCTTTTCCCATTGAGCATAGCTCATTTCTTTTAAAACAAAGAAATTATTTTCTCACAATACAAACTAAAGCTAAGCTTTTAAGCATGATTTACATTTTGGACTATTTCTTTCCATATTACAATCTAAAGAGAAGGGAAATTTTACAACTCCTTGATGAACTTCTTCAAATAATATTACAACTTACAATACAACATTTCCTTTAAACAAAAATACAATATTACAATCTTCCACCTTGAGTGGGAATAACAAGAAGGTTTTATCACAAGGGAGAGTTCTTAAGGACTCCAACAATTCTCCAAGCTTCACATCACCAACAAGAGAGCTCCATCATGCTTCATTTGATCACAACAAAAAGGGGGAGAGGCAACACTCTCCACCCAACCAAGAATTCCAATGAGGAGGAGAATCCATCCTCCTCATTGGCCCCCGAGCCCAACCACATTGAAATGAAAGGTGGATCCAACACATGGAAAAAAACAACCTTCCACATCAAAAAACCAAGTATTTCACAACCATTCCAAATAAAATTCAACTCAACTACAAAAACAAGAAGGAAAACCACAAAATATACAAGGCTTCAAATATGAAAAGCCAAAGGAGATAAAACCTGTGGGGAGGTCACTTATGTTTCCCAATGGGAAATAGGTTCCTAGCTTAAAAACCTCCAACACATATCTCAAAACCCCAACACACTCTTATGCCTCCCTCAAGTACCTCTTATGCCTCCCTCACTCTGTTATGCCTCCCTCATAATAGAAACAAGTAAGGAATGCAAGAATTCCTTGTCAGGGTGGGGCACCCAACCCAAACTCCCTTCAAAACATGAAATAAAATCTTATGCAGCCTTACATGAATTAAGTAGAGAATAAAAGCCCACTTAATTCTCTAACTCCAAAAATGCAAGAGCCCAAAAGAATGAAGTAACCCTCAAACAAGAAAAAGAACTTGAATAAATAGAAAATGGAGAGAGGAGGGTGATGTGGCTCCATGTAGGATGCCACATCACTCATCCTTAATTCCACATCACAAGTCAAACCTCAACCCCAATGCACCATAAATTTGTGGGTGAGAGGAATGAAAAGTTACTTACACACATAATCCAAGCCCATACCCCGAAGGAAAAACTTTAATTACAAGAAGGAAAGTGCAATAAAATTTCACCTTTTTATCTTCCCAAAACACATAATGGGGTCTATTTTTTACTCCCCCAATCCATAGGTAGGGTTGGTATAGAAATTAAAGAGGTGTGGGAAAAGTTTGACTTGTCACACAAACCTCCAAAATTGGCCCTTAAGGCCGAGTTTGAATTTCAATGAAGGGGTAGAGTGTACAACACTGAAGATCTGAAACACTCAACTTACAACACAAAACCCAAGAGCCATCTAGTCTAATAAATGAAATTTTTTTATCCCATCCATAATTAGTTTAGAACAAGATCAATTACTTAAAAGAGACACTAAACCCATTAATGATAAAGGCGAAAAATAAACTAAAATCTAAATAATTAAAACAAGGAAATTACATCACTAAAATTCACATACTAAAATTAAATAAAGGAAACTAAATAAAAGACAACACATAACCCCTTGGTCACAATTAGAGGTAATCCCCATGGGAACACCCTAACAATAATTCAAACACACATACACAAAAATACATGTTTCCATGGTGACCCTTGTTGAATTCACCTTGTATTCCAATGTGGTTGGTCTCCAATCCCCTCGTTGTTTGTTGTGAATATATTTACTTGCAAAACACATAATACCTCCTTTGGCCTCGTGGCCACATCAAAAAAATCCAAGATAAACTATGGAATAGAAATCCACAATCATCTACATATACATTAAATTATCATCTAGTCAATTACGATAACATTTACAATTTCTAACAAAATCTCTATTCTATGTTTCATCCATGTCAAAATGATCACAAAATTAGTTCAATTCTCAATGCCTACTCAATCGATGAAAATATCGCATATCATAAATATATATAACCATGTCAATAGCATATCATCATCAATATAAAAATGTCTCTAAAATTCCACACACATCATACTAAGAATCAAAACCAACAATAGTCTCAGTATCTCTAACATCTACATCATGCTAAGTTAGAATAAAACAAAATCTGTACAAGCGTAGTCAATAGTATCAAAACCAACAATAAAAATGTCGAAGGGAAGTGGGAACTACACACCACTAACCAGGAGTTAGATCAACTAGGTTAAATTCCAATACTTTTTCCATTAAAGGTAGCTATAGAATTGGCAGAGCCATTAAATCCTCCCACCAACTCATGTAGCGATTGCAAACCTAGTGTGCAGTCCTTCAAAAATGAATACCATTAAAACCAATAAAGAAAAGTAGGTCGGTGGGTGAATTTTTTTTTCCATTATAAGACTATTAAATTTGAGGCATGCAAAGGCCTTGGTCAACCAAGGAGGGGACAACAGATGGTTGCGGTTTTTGTAAGAAAACAACGGACAATGACCAACCATGGTGCCACAAACAAGAAAAGTTCATCCTCTTTAGCACGAAATGAGGCTCGCTCTACGTAAGTGATCAAAACAAAATGAAATAGCTTAAAGATTAATTAATAATGATATTGATAATACTCAACAATAAAATAATGAAATAATCACCGATCGGCAATATTAATAATATTATTATTATTATTACTATTATTTATTATTACAGTTTAAATTAATTATTAACCATATTAATAATAAACTACAAATAAGCTCGAAAAATAAAAATAATAATTAAATATCGACAATTCAATATAATTATTATTAAATGGATATTACTTTTTGCTTGGACACGCTCCAACAACACCAAATCGTCATTTAATCCACCTATAGAATTTGAGAACATGATTTCCTTTAATAGGATAATCATACAGGATGCTACAAGGTCCACAACTAGAGGCATCGACAAGGACACGGGGAGATAAGACAGAGAGGAAGGATGCTAATCCTTCTCTGCGACAATGTTAAGGATAACTAATGGTTAAGAAGCATACACAAAACCTTCCCATGCTTATCAACATGGTCATTGGAACAAGAAGTGGGGTAGCGTCGAATGGGGCATTACAGAGATCATATACACCTAATCAACCAAGCACCAAGGCACTTGAACAAGACATTTTTGTGCTGATTGAATGACGAACACAGAGGGTTCTATGACCATGTTCCCTCTGCATAAGGAATTTTATTAGCACCGATAGGCTAGGATATATTGGGGGTTAGGGTGCCTGTAATAATGATCTCCACTTGGATCAACAAAAGAAAAAATGATGGCTCATAATGGTCTTTAGTCGTTTATCCCATCCGTAATTATTGTTGGTAAGACATAGTAGAATTCCACTTCACCAAATTCATCTGAAGTATGATCTCGGTCTTATCTCTTATTTATGACATAAATATCAACATTGTGTGGACATCCATCGAGTCATAATAGGAAGTATTTTTGTCAATTTTTCTTACTACCCAACATAGTTCACTCCTCATCAAACGAACTTAAAACAATTTATGTTTATATATATAACATTGTGAGTTACAACTATAACAAATTTAACATTGTTATCCTCTCGGTGTAATTTGCAACTCATGTGCCATTGCTAGTTTTATAAAATGTTGTAGGTACATTAAGGTTTCAATAAAAGAAAGAAATTTCCTACTAACATACATTTATTATAGTTTTCATCAAGATTATTTCGTTAGTACTTAATTTTTTTAGGTTCATCTAGTCTCAATTTCTAGATATATTTTTCAATGTATATTTCTAATAATTGTGTCGTAAATTATCATATTTATCACAAAACAATGATCACTCTAAACACATATTTCGACAAAAATATAATTTTAATTTATTTATTATGTTCAAATGGATTAACTAATAAAATTGTATCATATTTATTGAACTACATGTAATTTATTTATTTGTTATTAAATATATATTTTTAAATACGAAGATATATCTAATTTACTCCTACATAATTATAATGTGTTTTGTTAACTTATAGTGTAATATTAAAATCTTATTGATTGACTTGTACCTTTGTTGCCATTAACAATACATATACCTTACGTTACGTGATTGTTTTAGACCTTATTGCCTTTTACTTTTTCAAAATATCTCATCCTCGAATCGTGTGTTAAATAGATTCACAATCTTACACTTGTGCATAATCGCTCACCTATTATTTTTCAAGATTATAGCTACTTTTTATCAAGATTACGGAGTAAAATAAATAAAGGAAAGAACCACTTACCAATGAGCTACAACCTTTATGGGCCACATGTTAACTAAGTTGGAATAATATTGATCAAAATTAATTGGGTACAACTACCTACCGATTTATGTGTCGAACATGTCTGTTATTTGGAATAACATAGATATGAGTGGTCGCTCCGAGGGGAGTAAGTTTACGCCGTGTGGTTTAGTGGTTTTTTGGTGTGTGTGATTTTTTTGTAATTGTAGTATGTGTGAGTGGAATGTTATATAATATCTGGTTACTTTATTGTGCGTAATGACTATAGTAGTTTTTTTGGTTTATTTTGTACATTTGGTTTGTAAATAATATGTTTTAGTTTTTGGTTTTTTTTTGTTTTTGAAAAAGGTGTCACATGTATGAAATGTTTTACAAAGAAGTTCTGGGCTTATATGTGTCTAAGATTCGATTGTCTTATAACACAATCTTAGATAAGGAGAGGAACCTAGTAGAAACGTTGCAGATTGAATATGTTCTAGCTTATTGTTAGCTATGCTTGAACCTTTTAGGGAGGAAAAATGTTAGCAGTTCCACAACCATTCGTAGGAAAATTAATCACCTGTTTGAACACAAGATGCTTTTTTTTTTTTGTAGTTTAACCTCATTCAATGCACAAGGTATCCCTCATCTTGCCGCCAAAGCAATCAAAACTGATTGGACTAGTGTTGTGTGGGTCTCTCGAGAGGTCCAAATATATAAATCTAAAATTACAATGTTGGCATGATGACAAATAGCTTGAAGGTGGAAAACATCATTGGTGGAGACCAAGTGAAACCCCGAAATCATCTTGAATTATGTTTTTTAACGTAATAGCCAATACCTAAGGGCTTCACAACAGAGTTCAGGCCAAACCAATTAAATTATGATCACCAAGAGATGTGGGATAGAGGTTAGATGACAGGGGTAGGGGCATCATTTCGAAACACAGCATGAGAATATATGAATAAATCCACCCACATCTATGTTAATCAATTTGTAGAAGACAAGTCATCTTACCAGCATATATGTCTAAGAAATAGTTTAATGGGGCAAAATTTGGCACAGGGGCAAGAAAGAGGCTTACCCATTTCCACATTTTTTTTGCCAACATTCCATGTTGTAAGTGTAATAATGCATGCAAGAGTGTAAGACATGCACCCTTTGATATAAAGCAAGTATGATAAGCCGTAACATGCATCCCTAACTTGATTGTTTATTATTAGTTGAAGGCATTGTGGGAATTGTGATTATTGAGAGTTTTCCAAAGATGGAACCATGCCCACCCAGGCAGATATTTGTCTTCTCTCATTTTCTGAGAATAATCTTCTTAGCTACCCAATACCTTCATACAAATGAACATAAATACATGTATTTCGGTTTTCTATCCCTTGGAAGATCTACCAAGAAATTAGGTGTATAGTTATTTCTAGGTAATTTCCCATTAGGTTTGTTCTCGAAGATTGTTGCACAACTACATTTGAACCTCCTGCTTGCTTTTAGATGTTGAACTATGTTAATAGGCCGTACTTTTCCCTAAAGAACTTATGATTCTCCTATTGTTTTTTAGTTTAATACACACTTCTTATTGCTTACCAAAACAACAACAAATCCAAAAAAACCATGGTTGATTCTCCCTTCATTTTTTAAATTTATAAACTCGTGTTATTTTATGCTTTTAATTTATATTTCATGTTGTCTCCACTTTCATTATTTTGTTGCTCTATTTCTGTAACCCCTGCATTTCTTCTAAGAAATTAGCAAGTAACATTGCTTGGACATAAATCTAATGTAATTTGATTGAATTACTAATTGACAATGCATGCCCTTCAAACTACAATCTACTTTTGTAATCAATTTATAGAGACTAAGTCAAAATATTTTCCAGATTTATACATACAATTGTGATCGCCTCCTATTTAGTTAGCTACACATAATTGGTTAGTTAAGTTCAATGTTATATAAAAATTGCACATTTTGTAAAGTTTTAGTCATTACCTTAAGTATTACACATAATACTTGCACACTCTTTCTTGATGACTTAATCACTTTGTTGTTATTGAGAGAATAGAGAACCAAGCTTTATAGGGATGAGGAAGGTATGGTGAATCATTTCAGCAAACTACAGGGGGAAAGATAGACAGATTGCAGATCAACTAAAAGGCGAAAGGAGATGTTTTTAACAAAATGACATAAATAGAGATCATGTTAAATCCAGAATTAGTAATCAAAATAAGACAATTCAGTGTTATTTTTTATTGTGGAAAGTGAAGTTGCTTAAAAGACTGCAGTAAGAGGCTTTGGGTTGCATAAATAATTAGAGGGGCAGAGTGGAGTGTTTTTTGTCTGTTACTTTCAGTTGTTATATGTACATACACACACATTTGTAAAATAATGAAAAACCGTGTCAGAAAAATCCTATGCAAAAAATAATGGATAAAGTTTGGCATATTCATAACATATTCAATTTATGGTATTTGTTTCTATCAGTTGTATCATTTCAGGATAAATTAAATATAAATTAGATGTTTTTGTCTACGCAACTCAGCAGGAAAAACTAAAACCGAAGATGAATCATAAGAAGTTTGAGCACTTATTATATGTTACAGATTTCAAAGAATACCAGGCTGACATATGGACAAAATTAGCCTCCACAAGAAGAACTAAGGTAGCCAAAAAGTACAGAAATATCTATGATATGACATTCATTCCATCTCTGAGTCATTCATTCTGTCTCTGAATCATTCATTTCATTGTTATTTCAAATGATGTGTACATGTTTACATATATAAAAAAATCAACAAACAAGAAAGAAATGCATGACAACCTATGGATGTTTCTTAATGACAACATAGATGAATAATCTGACCTACAAGAATACATGGTGCAAAGGTTAAACAATTGTTTTGATAAAATAAATAAATAGAATTTAGACCCCATTTTAAGTGATAGGATTCATGCCTAAAATGCTATTGATCATCAATACAAACATGAACAAAATAAATTTGTAAAACAAATATCAAAGAGAATGTGTGTTTCAGATATTTACTGATTGAAGAAAAAAAATATTTACAAAAGTAATACGAATTCATTTAATGTGATTCAACTATATTTGACTCCAAATCTGCTGGGGTACTCAAATATGATAAAATCCTTAAACTATATTTGAGGGTTACAATTATTTGCAATGAGTGTTTCAAACTGTTTCCTCAACCATCCATCATTAGAATATTTTATCTTCCATATTAAAAATGTATCATCGGGTATATTAGATAGTCAACACCAAAAATCTTATCCATGTTTTGGGAAATGTAATATCGAGATAGCCTATGCAGCCAACAAAAATGTATTTCATTAATAGTACAAGCTTCGTTTGCACTTATCAAAAGGGATTTTCAGAGTTGATGAAGCTCTGTAATTTCCAAGAAGATGATATTTAAAGTGCAAACCCTAAAATATGAAATAATATATAATTGCTCAAATACAAATAAAAAAAGTATACTCATCAATTCCAAACAAGATAGTGTCTAAATCTTAAAGCACTACATTGATGCTAAATTTCATCTCACCCCATTGTCCTTGAAATTTTTTCAGTTTGCGGGATCTGTCATTTTTTCTATCTCCCCATGCATGAAGGGTTTGTCCTTCATTTGGTTTCCATGATCATTCCTTTCCTTTGGTCGAGGATCACATTAAGTTAAGAAGTTTTTTTCTGTTCCTCTATCCATGTGAAATAATTTGTAACTTGGGCGTAAATTCTAGGTTTTTTCCCTTCCTTATGTTTTTCCACAGTCATGTTGTGTTTTCCCCGTCAATTTATATTTCAGATCTGTTGAAATGTGGTCCTTTATATTGGAAGCAGCTTGGCGGGGAACCTTAAAACTATAAGGTTCGCTTCAACTCAAGTATTGTCCACATGGAGGGCCTGCACTCATCTAAAAATTCACCTCTTGGGTTGAGCTTTGAAGTTGCACAATGGAGACACCTGGAGGTTTCCCCTAGCCTTGCCCAAACTTAAACATTTTTCATACAGTTGGTGCAGCTTCATCGGACCATGGACACATGGAGGGTGGACACTCATTTAAGGATCCGCCTCTAGGTCCTACCTTAGTAGTTGCACCAAAGAAACACGTGGTGAGCTTAGGCTTCTTTAGGGTCTCCACTTTTGGGCACCATATCAAAGTTGTGCCAGGGAGACACGTGGAGGATTTGGCTAACTCCTCTCTATATTTAAATTTTTCATACAATTTTCTAAGACTGGGACATGTGCGGGCCCGCGCCTATATGGGAACCTACCCCGAGTTTTATTTTGAAACGGCACTAAAAGGACACGTGGTGAGCCCGCACTTGCTTTGTGTTTCTACTTTTGGGCACCATATCAAAAGAGTGCCATGGAGACATGTGGAGGCTTCCGCTCACTCTTCCCTTGCTTGGAATTTCAACGGCTAAGGAAAAATGTCTTGGATGCTGACACATGGCACCTTCCACTAGTCTTTAAATTTTTCAACAAACTCTACCAGAATGAGATAGGTGGTGAGGCCGTGCTTTTTGGGGTCTCGCTTTTGGTCATCATATTAAAAGTGTGCCATTGAGACACGTGGAGGCTCTCGCTAGCTCCTTTTTATACCGAGACTTTTTAAAGGCCAAAGCACAATTTTCTAGGGCCTAGGGCAAGTGGAAGTCCCTGCGCTTGTATGGGTACTTGCCTATGTACCTCAACTTTGCAGCTTATGCCAAGGAAACATGTGGATGGCTCTAATCTAAAGTTGATAAGGGGTAGAATAAATGGTTGCTATGCATTAAATCTGATTTTTCCACCTTTTTATTCTCCAAAACTCCCGCAAATGCCAATACACATTATTTTCCATCATTTTTGATAAAGCCCCTTGTCCTTTCTATTTGTAAAGTGCAATAGAATGGATTTAAAGCTTAAATTTCTGAGTAAAAGGAATTTTTAGGTTGATATTTTAAATTTGGAATTGCTCAAGTACTTGCAAAAACGTGAATTACTAGAGAAGCTAGATGTAGAGCAGAATTAGAGAGAAAAGAATGGGAAAATGATGAAATGATGAAGGTTGTAGGTGTAAAGGATGAAAAAGGTGTTTCCTCGAGGGTGAAAAGGATTTCTTGTCGATCCAAATTGCATAAATCCATTGAAAAATGATTGAAATGGTGATTTCTCATATGATAGAATAAAAATCAAGATTAGAAGGACTGTCAAAAATTTGTGTCATGACATCCTAGTCATTAGTCGAGGGTTTGAGATATGTGATCAATTCATGATTTCTCCACTTGGTAGGTACGGGTGTAAATTTTTTGAATGTTACTTTCAAACAAATTGGTAACACGAAAAGGTTCCTCGAATATTCTTCTTTTTTAGGTGGAAAATCTTGGATGAGTGAGCAAGTAAAATGTATAAATGCAATGAGAACACTCTTGCAAAATGTCAGGGGTTGAATTTTTTTGAGAAAATTTGAGAGAGCCCATCTTCCTAAGAGACCAACTGAGAAACCTGTTAATTTCATGTGTTTTAGATTTCAATCACGTCAAGTTGGTTGTGAGTGTACATCCATTACCAAGCTCTGAGACTATTCAAAGAAACTTTCCCTTGTTGATGAATCTAATCAACTTCAAGTAATCTATGTTAATCTTCAGAAAATTTATATATGCTTTATTTCAAAATGTCTGCAAGTAGTTTTTCTTGTTCCTATTGCAATAATGTGTTAAATTCCCTCTAAATCAGATAGGATCTCGTCCCTATGATAGTTTAGTGGAATTTACAATTTCATTACGAGAAGAGGCTTCATCCTGTAATGAGATAAACGATTTAATATCACTTTACTGTCATTTGTTGATAAAGATTGTATATAAGCCTTTGAGTGTATCTTAGGAGTGAAGAACTAGGGGTCTCTCAATGTTTAATTGAGTCTTTAGGTCGATCCTTCGTGTTAACTTCTTGAAGATTTTGTGAAACCGTGTAAAATTGGGCCTCCATTGATGCAAACTTTTTGGTTGAAGGAATATTTTAGCTATTCTTAAGCATTTTGTCAGTTAATTTTCCAAATGTTGTGAAGGTTCTCAAAGATCTAGCATTATCTATTTTATCCTGCTTAACTCCCACCAATAAATTTCAAATAACCATGAATCCTACTCAATTACCCCTGACTACACCTGTGTATCCACAAATGTATAAATTGTATTGCCAAAATATGCAGAAGCAATTAGGATTCCATAATGTCTCTAGTAACCTTAGCCCTCTTTAGAAAATATCACCATTCTTTAGAAGTGACAACTCGTGAGAGTTAAATTATGGTGCATTGTTCATATTTTCTAAAGGGTCTCCTTTCAAATTTGTCCAAAGAAGGATATCTTCATTCTCCTTCGCTAATAAAGGTTACAAAATGGACCCTCTCACCCTAGTCATAAGGAATGACCTAATGTAGTGAGGATAGATCAAATCCTCAATGAAGATGTTATCCATTTCTCCAATGCTTGAGTGACAAAGAGTCAGATGAATCCCCTACGCGGCTACAAAATGACTCATAATATGATATGTCTGTCTCTTAGTGTCTTGCCAAATCTGTGATGTTGCTCATTTTCCAAGGGAGAATCAATTTACATACCAACACATGATTGGCTTTGTTTCAAGGGATTATTTAGTATTTCGAGGATTATTTGAGCTTTGATATTTATTTCTGCAAAGAACAACACCCGATTGGTGTTGTTCCCGGGATTATTTGCTAGCTGATGATTATTTGAGATTTGAGATTTATTTTTGCAGAAACAACACCCGATTGGTGCCATTTCTAGGGAATATTTGAACAACGTTGTACACATACCGACCCTGGTAATGTTTCTTACATGATCTAAGTGCAAATACGTTGTTGAAATGTCATCCTGTGTTCCGATTTGTAAGAATTAAGCAAAGTTACAATTTTTACGTGTAATATTTCAAGTTTTTATTGGTTTTTTACACTAAGTTTGCATCTAGAATGTTAAATATGGGTAAAGGAAGGTAAAATATGTGATGCTTTGCATGATTTTAGTGTTGAGAGACCAATTTTAGTGCATTTTCACAACTAAGGTGAAAATCCTTAGTGGCGACTCGTTTTGAATTAACTTTTGATAAATGTCAGTGTATTAACCTCTGTCAATTAAAATTTATCACTAATCTCTACAAAGTCTGGAAGGAAGAAGATATTTCTTCACTAAAGACCATACCGAGAAAGTTGTTTCCGAATTGGGAAAGAAAATTTCTAAAGGAAGAAAAATTTGGAGAGTTGTTGGAAATTAGGAATCAAGAAAAGAGTTATCAATTGTGGAAACTAATCATCCTTTCATTGAATATTGCAATACATCCTCAAGTGCTTCTGAATCAGGTAGTCTTTTTGTAAATCTAAATTCTCCATCTTGAGAGGGGCCTTCTTTTGTATTTGAAAAATTTACATCTCATTATGTCCCCGTGTTCGTCAAAGTGATAGGATCTTCCAAGAAAAAGAGTTTTTAGAAAAATTGATTCCCGAGAATTACATTCCTTTGCCTCACGAGACCCTCACTCCTCATCATTTTATTTCTCCTGTAAAATCACCTCCCAAAACAATATGGCCCAGCCCCCAAAGCAAGACCTCCGTTTGTTGTGAATACTTTTGGTCCTATAGATTTCAAAGGTATGGCTAGATATCCAAATGTTCTGCCCCAATATGTTAGAAATAGATTTCCTAAATTTCAAGGAAATAATGTTATTAATGGTCATCAACACTTGATGATTTTTGTCAATATGATGGAATAATTTGAGATTGAATTTTAGGATGTGTGCATAAAGTTATTTATTCATACTCTAGAGGAGGATGCACAGGACTGGTATAAATCATTGGCAGACAACTCCATTGATCCATGGATAGAAATGAAGAATGCTTTTAGATTGTATTATGGAGATAAAACATACCCTAGGTTTCTTTTATCAAAATTCAAAAAAATCAAGAAGAATCCCAATGAGTCTATTCATGACTTCAATATTTGGTTCAAAAAGACCCTTAACAGGCTACTTGTGATCCCGAGGGCAAGTGATGTTTCCTATTTGATAAAGTACTCTGATGCTTTTGATAAGAAGTCTACCTATTATTTGAGGGATAAGAACCTAGAAACATTGAGGTAGGCCTTCACCATGGCTTTGCAGATTGAAAATAACATCAAGGAAGTTGGTAAACCTTCTAAGAGATAAGGCATCAAGCTAATCAATCCAGATAAGCGTCAGTCAAGTAAAGTTGTGGATCTGGAGGAGGTTGTAAAAACTTTGGTCAGAGCTGTTAAGGAAATATCCTACAAACTGGCTAGAGCAGAGAAGGGGATTAGACAAGGTTCCCAAGGTCATCATAAAGAAAAAGGTCAAGAAAGATTTGTAAATCATTCGAGGGGTGATCATAGATTTGATGACAGAGGCAAAGGACTTGTAGGATCGGGGAAATAAATAGCCCCAACCCAGGGAAAACAAATTGGTGCTTAATCCTTTGTTGCCAGAGTCGCTACTATGGAAGAATCCAATGAAATTGAGTGGTGTGACAGATTTTTCTTACCACATTCCCCATGTGATGAAGACAAAGAAGTTAAGGAAGATGATGATGACACTGATGATGATGTGTGCATGATGGGGTGCTCTACAAGCTCACAACAAGGAGAAACTTGACCGAATTAATCAAAGGTGCGAACCATCAGAGATTTTTGGGATTGCATCCACCAAGTACTAGCCCTTTCTCCCTCTCATAATTTTGAAATAGATATGGTACACGCTTTTGAATTTCCTAGTAATGATTTTGAATACTTAAGGGAAATAATGATTAAAAAGTATGATGGAGGAATCCCTTCCGAGGAGGATAGGTAAAAGTTAACGAATGTTGTAGTTGGCCATGAAAAAGATTATATCACTAGGAGTAGAGCTGTTAAAGGGGGGGCCTCATGCCAAACCAAAAAATCAAAAGAAACTCCTAAGAAAGATACATATGGAAAATCCTTGTATCCCCAAGTAGAACCTGGTATCCCTGTGCATGCCTATACCATGAAAAATCCTTTACTATCGATGAGTTTCTTAGTTTTCCTCTCGAATTCTACCCTTCCAAAATACGTGTACCTTATGACATTGCCCAAATCTTGAGTCAGATCAAGATTTCTATTCCAATTGTTGAACTGCTTAGGATTCCTAAGCACAAGAAAAGGGCCTTTAAGTATTTGGGATTGAAAGAAAAAATATTATCAAAGGTAGAAATGTAAACAATGTTGAGATTCCTCCTACCATTTCAGAGTTAGAAACACCCCAAGTTTGGAAGAACTAGGTGAGCCACTTGAAGTATATTTGGGAACATCCTTGTTTGAGTCCCAACCGAATGTAGATCCATTTTTCACTACTCGATTATTGGGGACGGATGTTACACAACCGTATGTTTGATCTCGGAGCATCATGCAATGTTAAGCCTCTTGAGGTCATGAATGAATTAGATATAAAAGTGACATCATCTTATGGGAAGTGCACTACCGTGGATTCCAAAGAGGTGCCGGTTGTTAGATGTGTCACGGGTTTGATAGTACAACTTGTAACATACCCAGGAAGGCACTTAAAACTAAATGTTGTTATTGTTGACTACCCTACCAAATGGGGAATGATGCTATCAATAAAATGGGCTGCTAGTGTGGGTGGGAGTGTGCAAATTGATATGTCTTTTGAAACTATACGTATTGAGGGAATCCTTGTAAATTTGTATGGTCAAAAGAAGATGCTACATCTCATTAAGGATCCCAATAATGCTTCCTATGAAGTGTTATACACTAACACCGATGTAGATAACTTTGTTAGATTTGTGGATGGTAAAGAGTAGAAAATTGATCAATGCATGTCTCTTAATCAATCGGGTTCTCCTTGGACTTTGTCATTTGATGGGGCTTGCTCTATGTTTGGAAATGGTGCTGGTATTGTTATGATATCTCCAGTGCTAGGAAGAGATTATTTTCTCTTTTAAACTCAACTTTGAGTGCACTTACAATATTATCGAATATGAACCGTTGTTATTGGTTTTAAGAATTTCTTGGAAATATGGTATTAAAGACATCATTGCTAAAGGAGATTCAAAGCTAATTGTCAAGCAGGTTAGAAAACTCTATGTAACAAAAATCGAGAATGAAGCAAAGTATAGGCATGCGATGGGATTTTATTGAAATGTTTGACTCAACATAATACATCATGATAGAAAGTACAATACTCTAGTAAGCAAATTGGCTGCATTGGGGTCGAGATTTGAAAATTGTGTTGTATGCCCCTATTGTGAGTATGATATTCAGGTATTCACTAGGCCGTATGTTCCTGACAATGTTAAACACTGGAAAGTATTTGAAGACGATGCCCAGTGCAAAGGTTTTTACTGGTAACCAAGGAGAATTTGTTGATCAACATATAGATTGGGAACCAATGATTTGTGTAATTGATGGAAAGGATACTTTATTTTAAAAAATACATCATTCAATTAAAGACTAACACTATTACCAAAGGTTTGATAGCGCTTGAATCAAACTTTAATAATGATGATTGCATTGTCAAATGACATATGTTATCCTCGAGGGATGTTGAAGAGCACGACCTGGGAACAAAGGATAAACCACGTAAGATCTGGTTAGGTAGTAATCTGAGCAAGGAAGAAAATAAGTCGTATGTCCAATTGTTGAAGAAATACCAGGACTTCTTAGCATGGTCTTATTTTGAACTAAAAGCATATAGAGAGGATCTTTTCCAACACGAAATTCCCTTAGAAGCTTCTACCAAGCCATTTAGGTAGAAATAGAGGCCGATCAATCCACTCCTTTCCCTGAAGATGCAAGAAGAATTGAAAAAATGAGGGATGGAGGAATCATACAACCCACAAGGTACTCATAATGGGTTGCAAACATGGTACCTGTCGAAAGAAGAATGAGGATATAAGGTTGTGTGTGGACATTAGAAACTTAAATAGATAATCAATGAGGGATAACTACCCTTTGTCAAATATGGACAATATGTTACAATTGGTGACTGGTTCGAAATTGTTATCCAACTTGGATGGTTTTTCTGGATATAACCACATAGTTGTGAAGGAATTAGAGTTAATCAAGACTACCTTTACCACTCCTTGCGTAACATATGTATATGTCAGAATGCCTTTTATCTAATGAATGTTGGAGCCACTTTCCAAAGAGAAATGGATGTAGCTTTCTCTGGCTATATTAATGATTTCATTTTTGTATATCAAGATGATGTGACTATTTTCTCTAGAAAAAGGAGTGACCACCTGCAACACTTAGAAAAAATGTTGTTAAGATGCAGGGAGTATGGTATTTCACTAAATCCCAAGAAGTGCCATTTTGGAGTTTAGAAAGCAAAGTTGCTTGGACACATTGTGTCAAAGGAAGGGGTCATGATTGATCCTGAAAGGGTAGAAGCCATCAACAAAGTCCCTATTCCAAGAACCAAGAAGGGAATTCAATCCTTTTTGGGAAGATTAATTTTATTAGGATATTTATCTCTAACTTTGCTTGAACTAACTATCCTAATCACTAGCATGGTGAAAAAGACTGAAGTATCAAATGGGAAGAAGCGGCTATTCAAGTTTTTCTTTGGGATCAAATAAGCATTAAAAAATGCCCCATGTTTCAAACAGCTCCAGTTATAAGAAGGCTTTCCAAATGTTTTCTTTTGCTTCATAAAGTACTATTGCATTTGTGTTGTTGCAGAAGGATGATGAGGGAGCTGAAAGACCAATTGCCTTTTTCAGTAAGGCATTACAAGGAGATGAGCTAAAGTATACTATCATGGAGAAGCAAAAATTTTCTTTGGTAAAAGAAACAAATTTCTTCAGGCCATATATTTTGAGTTCCAAAGTCATTGCTTATGTTCCCCACACCATGGTGAAAGATATCCTATCAGAAATGGAGGTTTCAAGAAAAAGATGTTGATGGGTAAAAAATTGTAAGAGGATGATATGGATATGCAAACAAAAAAATTGGTTAGAGGTTTGGGCATGGAAAAACTTATGGTAGGGAGCAATCTGCAAACAATTGAGGTAAATGAAGTTGAAGAAGAAAGCTTGAATGTCCTTGAAAAACTAATAAATTATAAATGGTACAACTACATCATTTTTTATCTCAAACATTTACAGTTCCCTAAACATTTGAGAAAGAATCAGAAAAGAGCACTTAAGTTAGCTTCCCAAAAATATGTCATTACTGACTTTGGGTTAGATTGGAAGAACCCTTAGGGAGTTCTCTTAAGATACATTATTGAAGATGAACCCCATAAAATAATTGTTGATCTCCATAGAGGAGTTTGTGGGCGGAATTTTGCTGGAAGAGGAACAACTCATAAAATCCTAAGGGTTGGTTATTGGTGGCCAACTATTTTCAAAGATACAACTCTATCGGTGATGAAATGTGAAAGTTTCCAACGCTTTTCTCGAAGACTAAAAGCTTCAAGATCCCTTCCTTTTCAGCATGTATCAATTGAAGCCCCATTTAGGAAATGGGGAATGGAATTCATTGGTGAAATTTTAGATCCTTCAAGTGTTGGCCATAAGTGGATTCTAGTAGCCACTTATTATTTCACTAAGTGGGTGGAGACAATCCCCACCAAGAAGGAAACTCACCAAATTGTCATGGATTTTATCCTGATGTATATCATTTGCAATTTGGGGTATCTACCAAAAAAATTGTTGATAATGCCATGAGATTTCGAGATAAACCTTTGGTGGTCATGTGCTATCAATATGGGATGAATTTTTTATATGCTTCTAATTATAATCCCCTAGGAAATGGACAAGAAGATTCTAGCAATAAAAATATGTTAAAGATAATTAGAAGAACTTTGGAGTTGAACAAAAGGAAGTGGGGTGAGCAGTTGAAGTTTGCTATTTGGGCTGATCGAATCACTTTGTTAAACAAGGTATTAGAAATATCCCATTTGAGTTGGTGTATGGAACTCAAGATCTGCTACCCCTACATATGTAATTGTCTTCATTTAAATTTCTTCAACAACAAGAAGATTAAGAGGTTAGTCCCTATGATGATCGCATAAATCAAATTGTTGATTAGAGGATGAAATAATGGCATCACATCGAGAGGCATGTAAAATTTAGAAAGAAATTGAAGAAGTTTTTATAAGAAAGTGACTCAAGGGATTTCAGCATGGGAGATCTTATGCTATTGTGGGATAACATGCATGATGATAAGGGAAAAAATGGAAAGTTTGATGCATTATGGATGGGCCCTTATTCAATTGGCATTTGAATTGATGAACATACCTTCTTGTTAAAATAGCTAGATGGGGAATTGCTTGAGTTTCCTATTAATGGTAGGCATTTGAAACATTTCCTCGATTGATTTCTCATAATCAAGGAATACACCATTGTATAGTGTCTATTCTTTTGGTTTCTTTCTCCTTTCATGTTGTTCTTCTCTTTTCATTACGGTCCTTGGTGGCCATTTTGCTGGTTTCTTGATTCGTCCTTGGGGAGTTGGTTATTATTGTTCTATTCGTAAGCTTGTTCATTGAATCTGTTGCCCAATGGTTAAGTTTTGGCACTTGGTCTACTACTTGTTCTTATGGCACTCATAGGAGTGCCCATCCCCTGAGTCAAAGCCAATGTTGGTGCATAATTTGATCTTGCCTCGTTTTCTCTTGATTCTTTTTCATTTTGCGAGCTCTGTCATTTTTTCTATCTCCCGTGTTGATATGTGGAGGCTCAGTCCTTCATTTGATTGCCATGAATATTCCTTTCCTCTAGTCTAGGATCACATTAAGTTCAGAATTTTTTTCCATTCCTCTTCCCATGTGAAAGAATTTGTAAGTTGGGCATAAATTTAGGTTTTTTTCCCTTCCTTCCATTTTTCAAAAGTCACGTTGTGTTTTCCCCATAAATTTATATTTCAGCATCTTTGGAATTACGGTCCTTTCGATTAGATGTGACTCATCGAGGAACTATGAAAATCTATGGCTTGCTTCAACTCAAGTATTGTCCATGTGGAGGGCCTGTGCTCATTTGAAAATTTGCCTCTTCGTTTGGCCTTTGGAGTTTCACCATAGAGACACGTGGAGGTTTTCGTTGTCCCTTCCTAGATTTAAACATTTTTCATATGACCGGTCCATCTTCATTGGACCATGGACACATGGATGTTCGGCACTCATTTGAGGATCCACCTCTTGGTCCTACCTTAACAGTTGTGCCAAAGAGACACGTGGTGAGTCTGCACTTGTTTAGGGTCTCCACTTTTGGGAACCATCTCAAAGTTGCGCCAAGGAGACACGTGGAGGCTTACGATGGCTCCACTCTATACTTAAAATTTTCATACAATTTTCTAAGTGCTGGGACATGTGGAGGGCCCATGCTTGTTTGGGAACCTACCCTGGAGTTTTATTTTGAAGGAGCACCAAAAGGACATGTGGTGAGCCCATGTTTACTTGGGGTCTCTACTTTTGGGAACCATATCAAAAGAGTTTCATGAAGACATCTAGAGGTTTTCGCTCACTCGCCCTTAGATTTTTCAATGGCCAAGGAAAACTATCTCGAACCCTAGACACATGGCACCTTCCACTGGTCCTTAAAATTTTCAAAAACTCTTCCAGATTGAGACACATGGTGAGGCCGTGCTTGTTTGGGGTCTCCACTTTTGGGCACCATATCAAAAATTTCCACTGAGACACGTGGAGGCTTTTGTTGACTCCTTTTTATACCGAGACTCTTCAAAGGACAAAAGGTAATTTTCTTTGGCCTAGGGCACATGGAAGGCTCACTCTTGTTTGGGTACTTTCCTCTATACCTCACCTTTACAGTTGCACCAAGGAAGCAAGTGGATGAATCTAATCTAAAGTTGAGAAGGGGAAAAATCAATGGTTGTTGTGCATTACATCTATTTTTGCCACCATTTTTGCTTCAAGACTCCTAGAGATGCCAATACACATTATTTTCCATCATTTTTTGATAAATCCCCTTGTCATTTTTGCCTACAAAGTGTAATGGAATAGATTTAAAGCTTAAATTTTTGAGTCAAGGATTGTTCGGAGTTGATATTTTAAATTTGGAATTGCTTGAGCACTTAAAAAAATGTGAATTACTAGAGAAGTTGGATGCGAGTAGAATTGTATAGAAAAGAATGGGAAAAGCATGAAATGATGAAGGTTTCAGACACAAAGAATGAAAAAGGTGTTGGCTCAAGGGTGAAAATGATTTCTTGTCATATCCACTGCACAGAGCCACCGAGAAAATGATTGAAACAAGTATTTCTTGTATGATAGAATAAAAAAAATGATTAGAAGGACTGTCGAAAAGTTATGGCATGGCATCCTAGTCATTATTCGGGGGTCCGAGAAATGTGATCAATTCATGGTTTGTTCACATGGCAGTGTGGGTGTAAATTTATTAAACACCACTATCTGAGACAAATTGGTAACAAGAAAAGGTTCCTTGTATATTCTTATTTTTTAGGTGGAAAATCTGGGATGAGTAAGTAAGTGAAATGTATAAATGCAATGAGAACATTCTTGAAAAAGGTCGGGGTTTAATTTTTAAGAGAAATTTTTAGAGAGCCCATCTTCTTGAGAGACCAATCTAAGAAACCTATTAATTTCATATGTTTTAGATTTCAATCACGTCAAGTTGGTTGTGAGTGTACATCCATTGCCAAGCTCTAAGATTGTTCAAAGAAACTTTCCCCTGCTGATGAATGTAATCAACTTCAAATTAATCTGTGTCAATCTTCGAAAATTTGTGTCTACTTTAATTCAAAATGTCTACATGTAGTTTTTCTTGTTCCTATTACAATCATATGTTAAAGTCCCTATGAATCACATAGCATCTCATGCCTGTGATAGTTTATTGGCATTTACAATTTCATTATGAGAAGAGCCTTCATCGTGTAATGAGATAAACAATTTAAAATCACTTTCTTGTCATTTGTTGATAAATAGTCTCTATAATCCTTTGAGTGTATCTTAGGCGTGAGGAACTAGGGGTCTCTTAATGTTTAATTGAGTCTTTAGCTCAAGGATTCATGTTAAAATCTTGAATATTGTGTGAAACCATGTAAAATTGGGACTCCATTGATGCACACCTTCTAGTTAAAGCAATATTTTAGCTATTCTAAAGCATTCTATCATTTAGTTTTCCAAATTTTGTGAATGTTCTCAAAGATCGGCATAATCAATTTTAAACCGCTTAACTCCATCCAATAAATTTCAAATAACCATGAATCCTACCTGAATTACCCACATCGCACTTTGTATGCACAAACGTATAAATTCTATCTGCGAAAATATGCGAAGCAATCAAGATTCCATAATGTCTCTAGTGACCTTAGCCCTGTTTAGAAAATATCACCATTCTTTAGAAGTGACAACTCATGAGATTTAAATTGTGGTGCATTGATCATATTTTCTTAGGTTCTTCTTTCAAATTTGTGCAAAGAAGGATATCTTCATTCTCCTTTTTTTGACGATGAGATGTTACAAAATGGGTCCTCTCAACTTGGTTGAAAGGCACGACCTAAAGCAGTGAGGATAGATAAAATCCTCAATGAAAGTGTTATCCATTTCTCTGATGCTTGAGTGACAAATAGTCATACGAATCCCCTTCCGGCTATTAAAAACTCATAATATGATTTTTTCGTCTCTCGGTGTCTTGCTAAATCAGTGATGTTGCTTGGTTTTCCAAGGGAGAATCAATTTAGATACCAACACACTAAGCACATAATAATCCATAACCATCTTCCAAAGTCCACAATAACATATCGAACTCCATCTTTAACAAATCCATTTCTTGTATAACTAAACATTAAACACAGAGTCTCACTTTAGCAATCATATTCCCAATTATTAGTATTGTGTATCTAGGAGTGGATCAACACAAAAAAAAGGAATTATAGGCATTTTAGGGGATTTTCCAAGAATGGATAGAAGTATACCTCTTTTTTATTCTTAGGGGTGAACAACCATTTGTGTTTCTTGTACCTAAACTATAGAAATATGTACAAATATTGATCTAAATTCATCCTTGTGTAAAAAAACTTGTCCACCCAAAGGAACCCTCCTGGTCCGAGTACCCTATCACAGTCAAAGACTGTATGAATGAGATCCAATGTGTTATCAAAGAAGGGCATATTCTTATTGAAGGGTTTTTCTAGATTGATAGCAGCAGAAACAATTGTCACATTGTGTTCTTTCATCTTGGTAGCAAAAGTGCCAGTCCCAACAATAAAATACTGATCGAAATAGCAATATTATGGCTTAATTTAACTTTAAGTAACCCAAGTATGTAGCTCATGATACATTACATGCTAATTTTTTAAAAACCTTACATCATTAGGGTATCATCTGTCAGGAGTTGATGAGACAAAAACTAGGAGAACTTCAATCTAATGTGGAATGACGAGGTTTTTCCCCTCTATATCATTAACATATTATTTTTTTATTGTATGAATGAATGATTGATCCTTGACCAATAGATGTTGTAAATTGGTTGAGCATTTTATTATATTCCAAGCCAACCGAGCACCATCTCCCCATCTCTACATCCTATTCCTAGCCAATGAGCCCCGTCTATCTTCCTATCTCTGCATTCTATTCCAACCATTCTAAACTATCCACCCCAAATGCATGTTTGTGCATAGGTGTTTGACAGAAGAACAAAAGTTGAAGCCTTTTGATTGTACAAGAAAAAGAGAAGAGTTTTGTAAATAATAATGCCCACATGATGATAAAGTATTATTGGCATGTTGTTGTAAGAGGCATTCATGTTATTGAACCAATTGTTTCTCCTACACCATAATAACAATGTTAAAAATGAAAATTTAATGAATGCAAAAAGAAAGTGCAGACAGTGATAAAACCTTAATTAAATGAAGTATCTGTACAAATATGTATTTACCTTTTATTAAAAACTCTTACATTTCATTACAATTTCATAATATTGTTTCTTCCAGTCCTTTTGTATTCAGTTAATGATGGTTATAGAGGAAAATCTATGGGGAGGGGGTGGATTTATAAAACTGTATGTAGAATTTTTCCCTAAGAATGTGGATGGTGTCTTCACTGGCAATGGATGCTTGTTGTAGTGCAATCTGTGCTTGTTGTAGTGCTTGTTGGGTATGCAACATTGCAGAGATTACGGTGTTGTCTATAGTCATGGCTTTTGTGCATTGTTGTTCGACACATTCAGATAACAACTATTGTATGTGGGTACAATTTGTTGTAATTCAGGCTGTTATGGTGTCGAATGTGGTTGTCATGTTTAAAGTACTTCAAAGGGGGAGGGTACACAATGTGTTAGAAACATAATTTGAGGAGGTTGTAAGATTGAATTTTAAAATTACCATTCAAAATGTAAAGTGCTCTAATGTTAACAGTCTTTGAGTTATAGATAAAGTGGGAAGTGGAAAATGTAAATACGGGGATTTATTGCAATTTTAGACATTAATACTGAAAAAATTGTAGTGTTGTTTTAATGTTGTAAGAAATAGGAAATAATTTACATAGTTATACCTTGAACTATGCAAAAGTAGAAATGATGTGGAAATGTTTTTTAAAAATTATGGGTGAGAGACTATTTTCTTGTAGACAACGTGGAATACTTAACCTTGTGGGAAATACATCCAAAAAAACCAAACACTTTTATTTATGGTGGTACTGGAAAGGTTCAATATGTACAGGGTTTGAGGGAAAAGCATAAGTATAACATGTACAAGATGGAATGATTTTCCATCTGAGGCATTGTTTCCTATAGAGTGTTGTCTCTAGGACCCTTTTAGAAGGTATGAAGTGAACGCCTTATCTATGAATTTTTGAAACATGTCATTGTAAGATTTTGCTTTCATTTTCTTCTGTGTAATTTTGACAGCTATAATTGTTTATTACAGGGTTTGTTGTGTTGCTTAAATTTTATTTTGTGTGGAATACATCTTTGTAATGGTAGCTTCATCCACGGGTGCAGACGTTTGGTAGTGAGTGTCTACATATTTGCATAGTAGGCATTCCAAAAGGTTGGCATCAGTGTTTGTGCGGGCAGCTAGTGTGTCAAAGTTGTCTTCCATTTGAAAGTGCCCTACAAGTGGAATTTAAATGTTAGTTAGAAAAATTTTTAGTGGTTACCATAAATTAAGTTATAATTTTTTTAGCTAAAGCAAAAATTAGATGGTAAATTAATATGTGAAGCCTAGTTATAGCTAGTAAAAAAACAAGTTAAGTTTAGATGGAGTATTGTCAGGTACCGATGACGCAACAACGAGTTGATTCCTTTGTAGGTACGTACCTATGTTGTGGTTAGAGGTAGGACGTGTTGTAAGTATGCTTCTGCTTTTAACCAGAGTGCAACATAATTTTCTTCTTGTAGATGCTTATAATGGGTGTATGAGAAGGATGGGAAAATACAGAGGTTGGTAAGGGCTCGAAATCGGGACAAGGTTGTGAGGTAAAACCTTGTCATTCTTTGCGGCCAATGTCGATGCTAGCTTTATCAAGTGTCAGTCCTTGGGCTTTATGAATAGTTAGGGCCCATGCCATTTTCAAGGGTAGCTGTCGGTGGTTGCTTCTTGTTATAGGGGGACTGGTATGTACGTAGGATGCATTGGGTCCCAGGATGGGCCTTTGTAGCTTGGGAAGTTGACAACGACATACAAAGGAAAGCTTGGGGGCATGGTTGCTTGCTCGTACAACATAGTAACAATCTGTCCTTGTGCACCATTAACAAGGCCGGTTTGCACCCAAAGATTTGTTGTCAACATTGCTTGTTCACCTTCACAGAGCAATAGGTTGGTCTCTAATTGTGTGTTGTTTCTTCCCTGCGTCATTTTAGCGTGTCTATTCAGCTGTAGCTATAGTGATTGGAGTGTTAAGGGCCCTCATTTTGTATTTGTTATGTATGGTTACTAATGTGTTTGTAGCATAAAGGTGTGTTGCGGTTTGGAAAGTTGCTTGTTCTGTAGGGCTGATATTTGTAGGAGTCCATGACATTAGTAGATTCTAGTCATGCTCTGTAGCAAGGGTGTTTCTGACATTTAGTAGTAGACTATGGAAACTGTGGTGGGCGATGGCGGTTCCTTATTGGTAGAAGTTAATAGTAAGCATGATTGTATTCCTGAAAAGTGACCATAACATATGCCCGTAGGTACCTGGAATGTACAAGGGAGTATCTTTAGTAGAATGGCCTCGAAAAATCTAGATTTGTAGGTGGGAAATGCTTCCTGTAGGCGGCTATTTATGTTGGATAGTAGTTTTGGGCTAATAAAACTCATTTCATCGATTAGTATGTATTCCACATCTACCATGGCTTGTTGAAATGTAGCGAGGGTTTGGCCTCGAAGAGGGGTAACTTCAGCTATTGGTATGTGTAGCCCAGTGTGTATTGTTGTGCCAAAAATGTTGAATGTTGTTGTTGGAGCTAGGAGGAGTAAGTGGGTGGCACGGAGGTTGCTGCGTGAGTGGAGTGCCCTTGAAATTTCCCGGATCAAATGTGATTTACCAGTGCCAGTTGTTCCTTGTATTATCATGTACAACGGGAAATGTGGTTGTGCATTTGCATGGGTTAAGATTCTCTGTAATGCATCTTGTTGTTCTGGTGATAAGATACAACTATTTATAGTAGGTAGGAAGAACGGTGCAGCTATTTTGGTGGTTGAGTGAGCAATGTCTATGAAATCTCCCCCTATTTCATGTAAGTGGTTACTAGTAGTAGCTTGTGGCCAATTGTGTGAAAGATCAAAATCACGCTTCCCAAGTATGCCTAGGTCACTGATGTTGACAACCCCTATAGGATGTAAGCTTGAAAACACCTCCCATTCGTCCATCTGAGTTGTGGTGGGCACATCGCAATCACTCTCAGAGCTAGTGGTTGGGCTACTAACTATTTGGCGGGGGTTTGTCGATGTACGTGCCATGCCTGGTAGGTTGGAGAGAATGCAACCCACTGAAGCTAGAGTGTTTCTGGGGATGTGCCAATGTCGGATGGAATACAATGGAAAGCTTTGTACAAGAGGAGCTCTGTGAAGCAAAAAGTGTTGTATGAAGGTGAGCTAATAACAGGGGTGACTATTATTTGGGAAACACTCTAACAATATCCTATTTTTATCGTTCTTTCCATGGCTTCCCTTTCCTATGCTTATCATAGGCCCATGACCGAGTGGCTTCTATTAAATAGTAGTTGTCTAGGGCAAGAGGTCATGTTATGTAGGCATCTATAAATGGTGTTGTACAATTTCGCTGGAATGGGGCTGTGAAATTTTCTTATAGATGGTTTTGCCCATAGATAGTGTCACGAACACTCAGCTGCATATGGTAAGTGGTAATTTCAGCAACATGTGGCAAGTTTCTTGTGTACCTATATCCCGGTCAACAATTGTTTCGGAAAGGAGCTTGTTGTATGTTGTGCTGACATTTTTTCTAGGTTCTGTGGTTGTTGAGATTCTGACAAGCATATGGTGGTATGTTTCTGACTTGTGCTCAGCTTTGGATGCATATTTTTCTATGTATTTCAAAACAACATGACATGAAACCATGGGTGAGTTGATGTTGGCCCGCCATGTAGTTATAAAATATTTGTTGTGGATATTTAACCTGTCATCGTTATGAGATGGAGTATAAACTGCATGTCCTTGTGTGTCTAGGCATAATGTTGATACAACTTGTATTGGCCATGGGAATTTGTACCTACATTGTAATTGGTTTCCTTTCCTTCGTAAGCATGTAGTTGTAGTACATTTGGTGTGGCGTTGAACCCGGTTAACTAAAGTTGTATAGTCATTGTCGGTAGGTGCAAGCAGTATTTCTGATGAACATAGTGAACATGAAAAACATATTGTTATATGGGAGATGTGGGAATCATCTTGAAATATTTGTAGAGGGTTCCAAGCTATGACTTAGTTTTGAAAAATGATTTTACAACTTGTATGACATTGGGGTTCACCCAGTCTAGGGTGTCCATATTTGGAGTGTCAGTGAGCCATATGAAACCATGAATATGTGCGGAGCCTCTGTGTTTCCATTCAAACTGGTATAGTAAGTGTTAGTATGAAACATGCCAGGAAAAAGAGTCCACAATAGTTGTAACCTAAGATTTAAAAGATACATAGGGTTACCTGTACCAGAAGTATTTTGTGTGTAGGTGTTTTTCCAAGATTTCTTCACGGAATATTGCAAACCTCGCAACCATGTATATTGATGTCAAGTGCATATATGCAATGATGTTATGGTTTCTCCATTTTTGGGTAGTAGAAGGGGTGGAGGGAAAGGGCTTGGCATGAGGTGGTGTAAGTCTAGCCATTTAGTATTAGTAGCACTGAGGGTGAAAAATAAGGTTGGCATTCCTAGCTAGAAAATCATGTTGGTAAGCTCGTTTTTGCATTGTGTCCAAAAAGAACGGGTGCCTCTTAGGTGGGAGGAAAACCACATGAG
This sequence comes from Taxus wallichiana var. yunnanensis, assembly GCA_018340775.1. Lineage (NCBI taxonomy): Eukaryota > Viridiplantae > Streptophyta > Pinopsida > Cupressales > Taxaceae > Taxus > Taxus wallichiana. The sequence goes on from CM031240.1 coordinate 214,257,936, forward strand.
GTGGTTGGCTATTTGTTCATCCAACAAGGTTTCTAACAATGTGTGGAGGTGTTCTATTGTTGTGGGTGTGTTGTCTTCAATCTGTTGTTTTGTAAAAACAAAGAAGTGGCTTGGCTTCTATGGCGCATCATAAGATTAATAAAAAATATCAGAAACGAGGATGGCTTCCAAATCAGTTGTCATGGTAACATAGCAGATGAAGAGCATATTCATGCATTTTGATCTCTGAGGTGCGGGCTTGCAGAAACATAGCTGAGCCTGATGGGAATAGAGTTGGGAAGGCCATCGAGAATAACCCCTCGGTTGTGTATTCGTTGATGGGATTTGAACTGATTTGGGGCCATTCAATTGATGATGGGTATGGGTTTGACGTGGGTAGTGCATAGGCCCTAATTTGGGAAACCTATGTATCAATAGGGGAGAGGCTTGCAAAAAATGAGGTTACAAGGGTTGGGTCCAATGGTGTGGGTTCGGCCTCATGTGTTTCAGTTGGTGGGGGCTTTGTAAATTGGGTTGCTCAAGTATATGGGGTAGGTTGTTAAAGATGTTAGTTATTGGTAAACTTGAAAGGGTGGCTTCATCTATGATGATGTCACTGTAGTATGGGTCATGTTGGATTTTGTAGGAAAGTGCATTTTGGATATGGGCTCTGCTAACAAAACACTCATAAGATTTTCCTTCCATGCCTAATCTTTTAAGGATTAAAATGTCTAGGGTTTCGGGCGGTGGGGTAAGAACCGTAGTATGGATGTAATGTCTTGGGGGAAACTAATGGTGTGGCTGGTGTACATGTATTGGCCTCCATGGGCATGGGTAACTTGTAATAGTGGGGCTACTCTAGCAATCAACATTTCCTCTACTTGGGTTAAAATTGCTAGCTCTACGGGTTGGGGGTGAGGTCCATATTATTCCACGAGGAAAAGCGATGGCATTTTTTTGTAAGAGCACCTACGACAACTAATTCCATTTGGGGTGAGTCTTGATTGCATTCCTGGGTAGTGTTCCTTGCAAATAGAACAAACTTCACCAGGAAGGAGAGATTCTAAGCGGGCTCGAAATGTGTGTTGAATGGTGTTGAAAGGGGCAGAGCGGGGTTTTCATATAAGGGGAAAGTTGGGGTAAGGGAATAAAGTTTGGTTGTTGTTTTTGTGGCAAATTGTGTTGAGGGTGTCTTCTTGAACAACATAAGTTTGGTGGTTCTTTACATTTATAGCTTGCTTATTTTGGTTGTAGTGTAGGTGGCACTGAGCATTATTCATGTTCGATGTGTTAAGGTAATACCTACAATGGAAAAACATGGACATTAGATCCTGTAAGGTATTTTACATTTTTGTAACAATAAATAATAATAATTGGCATAAGTTGTTTTTGGTGTAGGTTATTTAAAAAAATACAAAATAGGAAAGAGAAATAATTTATAAATTATTATCTCTCAAAAGTGCACCCTTTAGAGAGATGTATGTAGGTGTTCCAAGCTTGCAAATTTTATCTATCTCTTTTGTAGATATAATGGAAACACATCAGGTCTATCGGTATACCTATTTTTAGGTGAGTCTTCGGTATCAAGGCCGGTTCCTTTATGATGTATCCTAAACTAATTTTATGGGGTTCAAGGATAAAGATGACTATAGAATGAAATTAAAAGCGAGGTGATACACCAAAATTGTATGAGGTCTTTGACTCAAGTACATGTGCAATTGATATGGGAATTAATTCATGATCCACAAGCCAACAGCTTTTTTGCAAACAATTAAGGGAAAACACTTGGATGTATTGAGGGAGATCATAACAATACTGCTAAGTTAAACATACACATTAATATCATGCAAAAATACTGAATTTACAACAGGGTAAGATGATTAATAAGGGAATTCACCTTCACAATATGTAGTGCCCACATTTTTATAGCCTCAGTCATTTGTTGTTATCTTTACTCATAGACATGTTTCGGCAGGGATTTGATATATTTTGGACATTATATTAGGATATTTGATCTTATTAGACATGTATGGAGATTTAGGCATATAGCACCAATTTAGCTTGATTACTATGTTGACACCTTATCTTATGATGTCATGGATACTAACTAATATGATGTTTTTGGACCGTATTTATAATTGATGGATACTCAGTTTAGTTGCAAGGTTGGATTTTGTGGATGTATGTCACTTTATTGTATGTCTAAGTCATGGTGAATTGTGTATAATTATGCATGTTGTCATATTTTTATTCCAGAATGATGATATGCTAGCATAGAATTCATTTATATCTTATTGAGTAGTTGATTCACATTTTATCGGACATGTGCATTTAATGTGTGCAATGAGTGTGCAGGTCACAGGTCACAGGAGAATGTGGGATTTAGGGCAGCTACATAGTTTTACACAAGAATCCCACGGGGCTAAGTCCTAATTGTGTTTATTGTATGAAGCCTTAGTATTAGATATCATTATTTTCGGCACCACGAGTCACCCTCATTTGTAATGTCTTATGTCATGTAATATTAATCTTGTTTAGGGTGTTTAGTTGCCTTGTAATCTTGATTTAGGGACTTAATGGTTCCCACTTGCATTAAGTTATGACTTTGGATAATGACATATTAAATTAAAGGGGATGAGGGTCACATGTGAGCCCATGGATGGGTCCCACATCCTCTACACTTGTGCCCAAATGTGCCAAACCCGAAATTAGGCTATTTTAGGCATTTTAAGTGACCCATTTTTAGCTTGAGAGTTCACTTAGCATGAAAATGGGCCCTTGGACCCTACCTAATAGGTAGGGGGATAAATTCAAGCCATAGAGGGAGTTTCCTCCCATTTTCCCTCCCTTTGGTAACATCCATGTAAGGTGAATGGGTATGTGTGTTTTGTTATAAGTTCCACAAAATTGTTTTGTTGTTCATTTTGAGTAATTTGGGAGAAGAGGGTTAAAAATATTTTATCCTTTCTCTCTATTATTTTGAGAATATTTGACCTTGAGGGAAGAGAGGGTGACAAATGTCATCCCCTTTTTTGAGGATTTTTTTGATCCTCTTCAAATTCTCTCTCATGGGGAAAGAAGAGGACTTTTGTTTTTGAGCTTTTGCTTGGAGGCTTGTGGATTCTGGAGCTAGAGCTTACCTGGATAAAGAAGTGGAAAAGTTAGAGTATTGGAGAGATTTTGGAGGTAGGCTCCTTGAGCTCATTTTATGTTTTATAATATGTTAGATCTTAGTTTAGTTTTGTTTTAAAATGTGTGTTGCTTTTGGGTGTGGCTATTTTTTGTTATGCTTGTTGCTTTATTTTTATTCTTCCATCATATGGCATGATGGATTTTAAGATTTTATGGGGGAAGAGAGAGGGATTTTTCCCTCTCAATCCTCATGGCTTGATGGGAAATCCTGTCGGATTTTAATTACTACCCTCAATTGTATTGAGGTGGGAAGGTGGTTAATATGGTTTGAACCCCTTCCCTTTCTTGGATAGGAAACCCTTTGGGTTTGAAAATCCTCCCAAGAAGGATTTTGCTGAAGGGATGGAGAAATAAGGAGGTTGTGGAGATTATTGTTTATGTGCAACCAATGTTGGCTACACTCTTGACACTTGGAGATCTCTTTCTTCTCTTCCCCATTTTGGAGGTAGAATATGGTTTCTCCTCTTTTCCCTTATTTGCAATATTTGGTGTTTGTTTCTTAGTGCATGGTCTTAGCTTGTATGTGAAAATAATGTTGGATTGTCTCCCTTACTCTTGTGAAAAGTTGTGGAAACTAGTCCTCTTTCCCATGGGCTTGGGGGAGGCTAACATGCCTTCCAACCTTAGAAAGGCATGTACTGATGCCTAAAGGTTGAGTGGTTAAACAATCCTTATTCTCTTGGAGTTGTATTCTTGTAAAGTATTCGAGTTTGGAGCTCAAGTATAGAGATGGTTGGAGTTTGTGGCATTTTGGTCTCTCCTTGTCCTCTCAAATTTTTGTGAAGCATCACTCTCATTGTATCTCTAAGAACATGGCTATGAGGAAAATTTCATGTTCTTGTAAATCCCTCCATTTTGTATTTGAAATTACTTGTAAACTTGAGTCATTTTGTTTGAGCAATCTCTTTTTATCCTTGTAAAGAAGCTTGGGATGGGATTTATTTTGAGTAGTTGTGTATTTTGGAAATATATGGCACATTGAGTTTGAGCTTCTTGGAGATGAAATATTGTAACAAATGTTCCTTTAATAAGAACTTGTTGTAACCCTTATTTGAGAAGGAATTGTTGATTTATTGAGAATATTGAATAACCTTGTAATAGTTACCTTCTTGCAAAATTTGGTGGCTTTATACAAAGGAAAAAAATTAGCTTATACTCTCTTCTCCAAGTGAAATCTTAATAGGTGCTTGCATTTGAAATCCTATTTTAAAATGTGAAGTACTTTTTTAGCAAACTCTTTTGACATGTTTCTAGTTTCTTCTCTTGAATGAAATACAACACTACATGCCTTTGTTCACATAAAGAAATAAATAGTTTTAACCTAGATTTGTTTTCAAAACAAAAATAACTTATTAAGTCTCATAGTCCATGTGGACAACAACCCAAGTTTATTATATTTATTTTTTAAATTGTGGCATTATCTTTTCTTAGAGTATTATATAAAATATTTAAGTAAATGCCATTTATCCATATTTCAGAAAATAACTACCTTATGATTCTTACATAGTAGTTTGTTATTCAACATCTATTACTATAGAGAACTCTCTATTGTAGTATTAAAAATATGAAACATCATATAATATCTTATTGTAATATATATATATATATATATTTATATATATATACACACACACACACACACCTAGGTTTATAATACAAAATGTATAAAAAAATTAATATAACTCTAATACTATTATATAACTCACAAGGAGCAAGATGGATTGATGAAATATTATAAAATATAATAATATATATATATATATATATATACTATTTCATATATATATATATATATATATATGTATGTATCTAATATATTTTACTACATAATAATATTTTAATCCCTTTAATGATTATACAACACCAAAAAATATATTATTTTAAATTACGATGAAGGGTTTTTGTATGGGAATATCTGCAAAATAGAACAAAGGGAGGATTGAACTCCTCCCCATCCTCGTTCCACCAGTGCAACCTTTCCCAACCTCGTGCCCTTTCTACGACTCCCATCCCCACGTAGTGTGTGCTACTTCACCGCAACACACCCCCACACCTCCATCTTTCTCCCCACACCATCTCCCATCCCCATCCCCACATGGGTACCACCCTCCCCTTCATGCAGACCCTTACCCCTACAAACCAATGCTTCCACCCTCCACGGCCTTCCTTCACGCGATCCCATATTTATTCCTCCTCCGGGAGGATCCACACCCCCTCTTCAAATAGGTCTTTCCCATCTCCAATACATCGCCACATACACTCTTTCGGTGGTTCCAGATGCATCTGTAGATTCATAGTTTTAGGGCATCAATACATGTGTTTTTATTTTACGGTTATATACATATATATGTGCTCACTCACTCAGGTAGTTTTGCTTTCAAAAGGGGTATGTAAATACATCTAATATGAGGAGAAACCTAGAAATGAAATGTTACAACCTAAAAATAATAATAATAATAATAACAATAATAACCAGGCATGAGAAACCCCAAGAAAGTCTTAGCAACTCCATAGATCCTCAACATACTCCTACAAATGGTAAACAAGGCAAAATGAGATGAGAAAATAGAAAAGAAATGAGCATAAAGATGCATTAGGGAAACTTTAGGGAAAACTCAAAATCTAGGGTCCAGATTTGATTTCATCCTAGGGCTCACATTTAACCCTACACCCTTTAAGTCATGAACCATTTATGGGAATGGGAAATAACTTTTTGTGGTGGGTGTGGAAATACAAATAAACAAAAGAGAAAATTAATTAATCTCAAAGGGTGTGTAGTCTTTTTAAGATGACCCTAGTAAGCTCAACAGAAATAAATAATTAATTTACTTTGACCAAATGATCTATTTAATTTTGAGCAAATTTATAAATTGATATAAAATAAATTGTAAGGGGTTTACGGTTAAACATATACATTAAGTAATCATTGATCACACACAAAAAGAAATATTTACGAAAATTTTTAGTCACATTTTGGCATGTTTACGGTGTCCCAAGGATGGGTCTTACATTTGGTATCAGAGCAGAGGTTCGCACACGTAGACGCTTTGGGTAATAATTAAACTATGTCGACTATATTTTAATAACATTACAATAAAAATAAAAATAAATAAATTAAATAATAAAAAAATCAATAATGATAATTTAGTAATATATTTTCTCACCTTGTTCATAGGATGGCACCCATGAGGTGATGATTGGTTTGGGGTTTGAGATGTAGTTCACCTACACCTGAACTATAGGCACCTGAATTCGGGCCTCAAATCTTAGAGGCTCTTCAGTAGTTGATCGTCGTTGTGCAGTGGCACCTTCCACCACCACAGGAGGCGAGAGAGGAGGAGATTTCGTTAGGAGATGAGGAGTTGATAGGTGAGGACGTGCATTCAGAGCCGTTAGAGCATGATACCCTGAGGCTGGGAGAGGTCACGTAGCCCTTCTATTCACCATGAGAGGGTAGCCTTGTACCGTCGTAACCACTCACACAACTTTGAGGGACCATTAGGAGATAGATGACCTCTTTCAATTGTTAGACTGCAACACCATGATTGTGACACGAGGCGGTGTGATTAGGAATCTTATTTTCCTATAACCTTCTACATACATCGTCTCTATAGATGGCTTTGGGGTGAGACATCACTCCTTAGCTTGGATAGCTGCTTTGGCTTGCACTCTTACGAGATCAATGTCAAGGCTAGGTTTTCCATACACCTCCTCCGAGATGTAGTAGGTGTTTAGTGGAGGAATGAGGAGCGGAAGCTCCATTTGACTCAAGAGACAGTGACCTGGGAGTTGTTTGAGGAGCATTTTAGGGCTCGTTATATGTTAGATCATTTCATGCAGAACAGGATTGATGAGTTTCACGACTTACGACAGGATCGGCATGGTAGCACAAAGATGATGAGTAGGTTCCTAGATCTTCTATAGTATGTGGACTACCTGTAAGATGAAAAATTACAGGTAAACAGGTTTATTCGGGGTCTGAATGCAGACATAGCAGGAGCAGTTAGGATGCTATCTCCTCCCACACTTGAGAAGGCCATTGAGAAGGCCTACTTAGCTGAGGAGAACAGGACCAAGGCACATGAGCACTAAGATAGAAACAAGAGCAAGTTTCAGGATAGGATTCAAGCCTTTGAGTCGAGGTCACGGGTACAACACCATCCCCTAAGGGAGGATTCTAGCCTCCACGAGCAGGCTAAAAGGGCTCCACTACATCCACTGAGAAGACACAACAGTATGGCCACCAACAAGCGAGAGGACGAGACAGAATCAAATCTTTGAAAGAGGTGGTACTAGAGGAGGTTTTGGTGGAGCCAAGGATAAGAGACATGGTACTCAAGAGTGCGGCCGGCTCGCATGCTGTGATCTATTAGGGTTGGGCTAGCAGGATCAGTTCACCAGAGTACAAGAGGGACCCCATCTCAGAGGGGTACATGATGATGTTTTATTTGTGGGTATCCTGAACACTATGTGCGTATGTGCCCTCACAAACCTGCTACTATGGATATGTAGAGAGATCCTAGATTTGAGTAGATGGTGGGTTATGTGGGATGCATCCATTGTGTGTATGTTACAATTGACAACTTCCAAGTTGAGCATCGGGAAACTATTATTGAGACAATAGGTACTATTAGGGGTATTTCTATCTTAGTACTTTTTGATTTAGGTTCTTTAGATTCTTTTATATCTCCTTCTGTAGTTTACTAGTGTGGGCTTGTGGTGGCTAGGTAACTAGATAATTGACAGTCGAGTTGGCCTCTAGGGATAAACTCGTCATGGAATTGTATGTGGAGAGTTGTGTACTTGATTTATGAGTCTTCTCTACTACTCTTGACCTTTGAGTTGTTCCTCTAGGATCCTATTAGGTAGTATTGGGCATGGATTGGTTCGAGGCTCATCGGGATAAGGTAGATTATAGAAATAAGGTCATCGAGTGTCAAGATGATCTTGGGATTATAGTTGTGATATTAGGGACACGAGACCTCTCTCTTTGTATATGATCTCGACTAAGCAACTCAAGTGGAGCATGTGTAAATTTTGTCGGTTTTTTGCTATCACCATCATGGATCGATCAAAGAGCACCTCATAGCATTCACTCTTAGATGATTATACAATTTTGAGGAGTATGTAGATGTGTTTCGGGCGAGCTTCGGGGTTACCACCCCGCGGTGAGGTGGATTTCACCATTGATTTAGTGCCGGGATCTACACCGGTTTTAGGCACCTTATCGATGATGACTCTAGACCTTCATGAGCTCCATATTTAGTTAGGACGAGTTATTTGAGAAGAGCCTAATTCGTCCTAGCGTATCTCCTTGGCGAGCGCTAGTCATATTTGTGAAGAAGAAGGATAGTTCTCTCATACTTTGTGTAGACTTCATACAACTCAACAAAATCACAATAAATAACCACTATCCTCTACCGCAGGATTGATGACTTGTTTGATCGAGATGCGGGGAGCTAGAGTGTTCTCCAAAATTGATCTCAAGTTAGAGTATCATCAATTGCACATTTCGGATGCAGACATTTGTAAGATAAATTTTCACACACATTATGGGCATTATGAGTTCACAATTATTCCATTTAGTTTGACTAATGCCCCAACTATTTTCACAATCCTTATGAATGCAGTATTCAAAACTTTTCTGGATCATTTTGTCTTAGTGTTCCTAGATGATATATTGATATATTATCATTTTGAGGAGGAACATGAGGAGCATTTAAGACAGGTACTATAGGTTTTGAGAGAGTAGAAGTTGTATGGGAACTTGGAAAAAGGCAACTTCTTCCAAACAGAGATTCATTACTTGGGTCACATCATATCAGGAGAGGGTATCTCGGTGGATCCCTCTAAGATACAGCTATCATGGATTTGACATTGACATCATTCACCGAGGTGAGGAGTTTTATGGGCTTATTAGGTTTACATTGCGAGGTTTTTAGGATTTCTCCATGATTGATCACCCTATTACTTCTCATCAAGGAAAAGGGAAGAAGTTTGATTTGTCAGAAAAGTGTGAGCAAGAATTTCATTTTCTTAAGGAAATATTAACCACGACACCCATCTTAGCAATTCCAGACCTGACAGAGAAATTTGTTGTTTGTACCGATGCATCACTAGAGGTTTTGTGATCCGTTCTTATGCAGAAGCGATGGGTGATTGTCGTTGCGTCGCGTAAGCTCAAAGACTATGAGATTAAGTATCCTACCCATGATTTAAAGATTGCAGTAGTCGTTCATGCGCTTGTTCATTGGCATTATTTCCTTTTGGGTATACCTTTCATTTTGAGGACTGACCGCCATAGTTTTACAACATATATTCTCAAAGCCGAACCTCAATGCTCGACAACGGCATTGGATGGAGTTCCTATGTGAGTATGATATGGAAGTGTAGTACATCAAAGGAAAGTAAAATGTCATCAGTAGATGCAATTAGTAAGCGATGACATGTGCTTGCATCTTTTACCTTGTAGTTAGATTTGAGAGGCAGAATTCTTGAGCATCTTCCAGAGGATAGGTTTTATTAGGGTGCTGACAGGATATTGGAGTCATAGGGTTCATTAGAGGGCATATATTCAGGGTGCATTTTAGAGATAGATGGTTTACTTTAGTTCCATAGGTGCATATATGTGCCTAAGGCTGGAGATTTGTGTAGCTTCATCCTTATAGAAGCTCATTGAGCTCCATATGTAGCACACATAGGAGTAAAGAAAATGCACGCTGATCTGAGAGAGTTATATTATTGGTCCAGGTCTGACGAGACATAGCGGATTTTTGCACATTTCCTTGGGTGTCGGAGGGTCAAGGTAGAGCACTCTCATCCCATAGGACATCTACATCCTCATGATACTCCCGAGTAGAAATGGGATGTGATATCCATGGATTTCATAGTCAAACTCCCTATGTCTTCTTATCACCATGATGCCATTATGGTCACCCCGGATAAGTTGACCAAGTTAGCGAATTTTTGCCAACCAAGGTCACCTATAATTCTTAGGATATCACCAAAGTATTCATGGAGAAAAATTTTATATTTCATGGGATTGAAGAACATCATCAATGACGAGGATATCATCTACACTTCGAGTGTTCGGACTTCTTTTCAAGCCACTCTAGGTATGTAGATTAATTTAATCTCAACATACCATCTAGAAATAGATGGACAGATAGAGAGGGTTAATTAGGTACTAGAGGACATGTTGAGGATGTATGTGATGGATCAGTAGAAGAAGTGGTAAGATTACCTTCATTTAGTTGAATTTAAATAAAAAAAAAGCTATCATAGTTCCATTGGTATGGACCCCTACCAGGATTTGTATGGATGACCTTGTAGGACACCTCTAAGTTGGGATAGACTAGATGACAAGATTATTCTTGGACCAACTTACCTACAAGACTTAGAGAAGCAAGTTGTTTTGATTAGACAACATCTTGAGTAGCCTAGCGCATGCTGCAGAGAAGGCATATGCGAGACACCAAGAGGATTGATCTTCACTTCGTAGTGAGTGTCAAAGTCTTCTTGAGAATTCATCCTCATAAGAGCCCAATCCACTATGGAAAGGGTTCTAAGCTATCACCTCGTTTTGTGGGGCCTTTTGATATTTTAGAGGTCATCGGTCTAGTTGCCTATCACCTAGCTTTGCCACCATGCCTTACATGGGCCCACAATGATATATTTCATTTTTATGTACTATGTAGATATGTACCAAATGTTTCCCATGTTTTGGATTGGTCAGCATTACAAGTAGAGGATGGAGGGAAGTGGAGATTGGAGCCCGTATGCATACTAGAGCATCGAGAGGTTGGCCCTTTGGGGTCGAGACTTGGACCAAGTTAGAGTGTAGTGGGACATATATGATGAGACAACACTACATGGGAGGATGCTACACCATTGAGGGCTAGATATCCCTATCTCTTTCAGTGACTTCTAGGAGGAAGTTTAATTTTAGTAGAGGGGGATGTAGTGCCCACATTTTTATATCCTCATTCATTTGTTGTTCTCTTTACTCATAGACATGTTTCGGCAGTGATTTGATATATTTTGGACATCATATTAGGATATTTGATCTTATTTGAAATGTATGGAGATTTAGGCATATAACACCAATTTAGCTTGATTACTTTGTTAATTGCTTATCTTATGATGTCACGGATACTAACTGATATGATGTTATTTGGACCATATTTATAATTGATGGATACTTAGTTTAGTTGCAAGGTTGGATTTTGTTGATGTATGTCACTTTATTATATGTCTAACTCATGGTGAATTGTGTATAATTATGCATGTTGTTGCATTTTCGATTCTAGAATGATGATATGCTAGCATAGAATTCATTGATTTCTTATTGAGTAGTTGATTCACATTTTATCGGACAGGTGCATTTAATGTGTGTAATGATTGTGTAGGTGACAGGTCACAGGAGAACGTGGGATTCAAGCTAGCTACATAGTTTTGCACAAGCAGCCCATGGGGCTAAGTCCTAACCGTGTTTATTGTATGAGGCCTTAGTATTAGATTTCATTATTTTGGGCACCATAGGTAACCCTCATTTGTAATTTAGTATGTCATGTAATATTAATCTTGTTTAGGGTGTTTAGTTACCTTGTAATCTTGATTTGGGGACTTATTGGTTCCCACTTGCATTAAGTTTTGACTTTGGATAATGATGTATTTAATTAAAGTGATTAGGGTCACATGTAAGCCCTTGGGTGGGACCCACATCCTCTACACTTGTGCCCAAATGTGCCAAACCTGAAATTTGGATATTTTAGGCATTTTAAGTGACCCCTTTTTAGCTTGAGAGTTCACTTAGCATGAAAATGGGCCCTGGACCCTACTTAATAGGTAGGGGGCTTAATTCCAAGCCATAGAGGGATTTTCCTCCCATTTTCCTCCTGTTGGTCACATCCATGTAAGGTGGATGGGTATGCATGTTTTATTAAAAGTTGCACAAGTTTGTTTTGTTGTTCATTTTGAGTAATTTAGGAGAAGAGGGTTAAAAGCTATTTTATCCTCTCTCTTTTATTTCGAGAATATTTGACCTTGATGGAGGAGAGGGTGACACATGTCACCCCTCATTTTGAGGATTTTTGTTGGATCCTCTTCAAATTCTCCTCATGGGGAAATAAGAGGACTTTTTTTTAGCTTTTTCTTGGAGGCTTGTGGATTTTGGAGCTAGAGCTTGCTTGGATAAAGAAGTGGAAAAGTTAGATTATTGGAGAGATTTTGGAGGTAGCCTCCTTGAGCTCATTCTATGTTTTATAATATGTTAGATATTAGCTTATTTTTGTTTAAAAATGTGTGTTGCTTTTGGATGTGGCGATTTTTGTTATGCATGTTGCTTTATTTTCTCCATCCATCATATGGCATGATGTATTTTTGGAGTTTGTAGGGGAAGAGAGAGGGATTTTTCCCTCTCAATCCTAATGGATTGATGGGAAAGCCCTATAGGATTTTTGTTACTCCCTCAAATGGATTGAGGTGGGGAAAGTGGTTCATATGGTTTGAACCCCTTTCCTATTCTTGGAGAGGAAACCCTTTGGAGAAATAAGGAGGTTGTGGAGATTATTGTTTATGTACAACCCATGTTGGCTACTCTTTTGGCACTTGGATATTTCTTTCTTCTCTTCCCCATTTCATTGGTAGAATATGGTTTCTCCTCTTTTCCCTTATTTGCAATATTTGGTGTTTGTTTCTTAGTGCATGGTCTTAGCTTGTATGTGAAAATAATGTTGGATTGTCTCCCTTACTCTTGTGCAAAGTTGTGGAAACTAGTCCTCTTTCCCATGGGCTTGGGGGAGGCTAGCATGCCTTCCAACCTTGGAAAGGCATGTAATGATGCCTAAAGGTTGGGTGGTTAAACAAGCCTTGTTCTCTTGGAGTTGGATTCTTGTAAAGTATTCGAGTTTGGAGCTCAAGTATAGAGATGGTTGGAGTTTGTGGAATTTTGGTCTCTCCTTGTCCTCTCAAATTTTTTGTGAAGCATCACTCTCATTGTATCTCTAAGAACATGGCTATGAGGAAACTTTCATGTTCTTGTAAATCCCTCCATTTTGTATTTAAAATTACTTGTAAACTTGAGTCATTTTTGTTTGAGAAATCTCTTTTATCCTTGTAAAGAAGCTTGGGATGGGATTTATTTTTAATAGTTGTTTATTTTGGAAATATATGGCACATTGAGTTTGAGCTTCTTGGAGATGAAATATTGTAACAAATGCTCCTTTAATAAGAACTTGTTGGAACCCTTATTTGAGAAGGAATTGTTGATTTATTAAGAATGTTAAATAACCTTGTAATAGTTACCTTCTTGTGAAACTTCGTGGATTTATACAAAGGATAAAAAATTATCTTATAGTCTCTTCTCCAAGTGAAATATTAATACGTGCTTCCATTTGAAATCCTATTTTAAAATGTGAAGATTTTTTTAGCAAACTCTTTTGACATGTTTCTAGCTTCTTCTCTTGTATGAAATACAACACTACATGCCTTTGTTCACATAAAGAAATAAATAGTTTTAACTAGATTTGTTTTCAAAACAAAAATAACTTATTAGTTCTCATAGTCCACGTGGGCAACAACCCAAGTTTATTACATTTTTTTTTAAATTGTGGCATTATCTTTACTTAGAGTATTATATAAATTATTTAAGTAAATGCCATTTATCCATATTTCAAAAACAACAATCTTCGATTCTTACATAGTAGTTTGTTATTCAACATCTATTATTATAGAGAACACTCTATTGTAATATTCAAAATATGAAACATCATATAATATGTTATTGTAATATATATATATATATATATATATATATGTATGTATGTATGTATGTATGTATGTATGTATGTATGTATGTATGTATGTATGTATAATATTCCCTATTATATATATATATGTATCTAATATATTTTACTACGTAATAATATTTTAATCCCTTTAATAATTATACATCAACAAAAATATATTATTTGAAATTACGGTGAAAGATTTTTTTATGGGAATCTCTGCAAAATAGAACAAAGGGAGGGTCGAACCCCTCCCCATCCTCCTTCCACCTGGCATAGCATGTCCCCAACCCGTGCCCTTCCTATGACTCCCATCCCCGTGCAGCCGTGCCACTCCACCGCTGCACACCCCCACACCTCAACCTCCTCTCCCACACCATCTCACATCCCCATCCCCACATGGTCACCACCCTCTTCCTTCATGCAAACCCTTATCCCTCCAAACCACCGCTTCCATCTTCCATAGCCTTCCTTCTACGCCATCCCATATTTCTTCCTCCTCTAGGTGGATCCACACCCCCTCTCCACATAGGTCTTTCCCTCTCCAATGTGTCGCCACATACCCTCTTTCAATGGCATTAGATGCATCTATATATTCATAGTTTTAGGGCATCAATAAATGTGTTTTTATTTTACGGTTATCTACATATACCCTGTACTCACTCACTCGTAGGTTTGATTTCAAAAGTGGTATGTAAATATGTCTAATATGAGGAGAAACCTGGAAATGAAATGCTAAATAATAATAATAATAACACTAATAGTAACAATAATAACCAGGCATGAACAACCCTAATAAAGTCTTAAAGAACTCCATAGATCCTCAACATACTCCTGCAAATGGTAAACAAGGAAAAATGAGATGAGAAAACATAAAATAAATGAGCATAAAGATGCATTAGGGAAACTTTAGGGAAAACTAAAAATTTAGGGTCCTGATTTGATTTCATCATAGGGCTCACATTTAACCCTACACCCTTTAAGTCATAAATTTGGTTATGGGAATGGGAAATAACTTTTGTGGTGGGTGTGGAAATACAAATAAACAAAAGAGAAAATTAATTAATCTCAAAGGGTGTGTAGTTTTTTTAGGATGACCCTAGTAAGCTCAACAGAAATAAATAATTAAATTACTTTGAGCAAATGATCTATTTAATTTTGAGAAAATTTATAAATTGATATAAAATAAATTTTAAGGGGTTTACAGTTAAACATATACATTAAGTAATCATTGATCACACACAAAAGGAAAATATTTACGAAAAATTTTAGTCATGTTTGGCATGTTTACGGTGTCCCGAGGATGGGCATTACACAAGATTAATAGAACATACACAAGACTACAAATAATTAGATGGGCATAAAATACTTCACATTTAGAGGGAAGAACTGGCAGAAACTACTTGCACACTCATGTATCTAAAAGTTAAAAGGAACGATAGCCACTGCATTTCGCCAAGCCAAGAACATAGATGCTAATCAAACACCACGATCAATAAGATGAAAGCAATTCACCAGAATAACTTTACACAAAACCTTTGCAAACAAATGAGTAAAGCAATATCATATATTATTATGGAACTCAATGAAATACAATGAGAATGGGCCTTGCTTATATAGGCAAGGAATAACAATCTAAGAACCAGTCAAGGTCATAGATCAAGCCATAAATCATGGAAATAACTAGTCATCAAAGAACTAGTCAAGTCCATAGATTTATGAGAGAACTAGACATCAATGATCTAGTTAATACCATAAATCTAGCACGAACTAGTCAATACCATAGATCAAGGAAAGAACTATACCTAACAACTAGATAATATCTCCTAATATCTAAATAAATAAAAAGAAATATCCACACACATAAGTGGGTGAGGATAAATACCATAAAGGTAAATAATGTACCTAGGTGAACATGCGCTAAGGTAAATACCTACTCTAACACCCCCCTTAAGTGAGGCTAGGGGTCAAAATAGAAGTGGCATGTCCACAAAGTATGAGTCCCTGCAACTAGGCCTGATGAGGTACTCATGTATAATATATCCATGAAGAAATCGTGAACCAAAAGAAGGAAAGAATCCTGCTAGAAGAAAAGAGAAAGAAGAAGAAGGAAGATGTTCTCACGAACACCCCCTAAGAACAACTTCGAAACCCCAAGCATTCCACACAACTCAAGGTAGTGAGGTGATGCAAAAGGCTTCATAAAGATGTCTACAACTTGTTGAGTTGGAATGTACTCCAAGTAAAGAAATTCATCCTGAATGTGCTACCAAATGAACTGGATGTGTATCTCGATATGCTTGGACCGGCTGGTGCTCAAGCTGGTGTTAAGAAATGTGAATTACACTTTGGTTGTCACACCAAAGTACATTCGATGAATCTGTGGGAATCCAAACTCTGTCAATAACTGGTGAAGCCAAAGAATCTGCTGACTCATTGTAGCTACCATGTACTCTACCTCTGAAGATGAAAGTGTAATAGCCTGTTGCTTTTTACATGCCTAAGCAACTAGAGAAGAACTAAGATAGAAAAGATAGCCAGAAGTGGAATTCTGTTATCAATGGAACCTACCCAATCTGAATCTGTATACCCAACCAACTGAGTAGATCCCCTAGTGTAGTGGAGGCCAAAGTGGGAAGTGCAATGTAAATAGTGCAAAATCCTTTTAGCAACCTGCCAGTGACTACTATGAGGAGAATGTGCAAACCGAGATACAATCCCTACTACAAATGAAATATCATGGTGAGTATGGGTCAAGTACATGAGACTCCCAACCAACTGCCTATATAATGTAGGATCACAAAGTGGTGTGGTACATGTGGAAGTAAGAGTAACTGCACTGAAAATGAGATGGACTTGGCTTGCAATCAGCCATATCAAAGTGCCTAAGAAGATCATGGGTGTACTTTTGCTTACTCAAATGAATCCTTGAATCTTTCTAAGAAATATGCAAACCAAGGAAATAATGCAATAGCCCAAGATCTATCATGTCAAACTGTAGAAAGAGCCCTCGAATACTCGAATGTGGCAAGAAGAGCTACTAAGTAACTAACAATGATCATCAACATACAAGAAAAGTATCACAATGTCCTCACCGACATGTTGGAGATACAACTGTATGATCATAGTGGCAATGAACAAAATAGTATATAGAAGAAAACAATCCATCTTCTCATACCAAGCCCGAGGGCTTGTTTGAGACCGTAGAGAGACCTTCAAAGCCAAAAACAAGAGAAGAAATCGAACAAATCCACACGGCTACTCCATATATATTTCCTCTTGTAGATATCCATGTAATAAGGCACTCTTCATGTCCATCTGGTATATGGGCCACCCCGTGATGTAGCAATGGCAAGTACAAGGCATACATAATCTATCTTAGCAATGGGTGTATAAGTCTCAGAGTAATCAATACCTTCAACTTGTGAAAAACCCTTTGTAACAAGACGAGCCTTATACTTGTCAATGGACCCATCAGCTATGTATTTTGTTCGGTATACCCACTTACACCTAACCATATTTCTTCCTTTAGGAAGAGATACTAAATCCTAAGTATGATTCTTCTTCAAAGAATAATACTCAGCTATCATCACATCATCCCACTCCTATATCCCATGAGCCTTTGAAAAATACTATGGATCCTAAGAAAATGCCTGACACAAAAGTCCAAAACCTATAGAATGTGTGTGATGATGCCTAGTGGGTGGAAGATCCCTTATGAAAGGTGTTTCCTCAGAAACGGTAGTATGAGCCCACTTAGGAATAGTGACAACACCAGTGGGAATAGGATCCTCAATGGCATCTATAACCTCCTCATCAATCTCCTCAAAGAAAATATCCTCAAGATGAGATGAAGAAGAAGAAGGAATGGAAGAAGATGAATAATCATGAGGAGTGAAACGCTCATCAAACTGAACATGTGTTTGAAAAAGAACATCATGCGTATCAGGATCTAAAAGATGATAAGCTCTCATGTCCTCACAATACCCTACAAAGATCAAGGGTTTACTCTTCTTATCCAAAGCTTTTCTTCTTTGGCACAAAGGCCCAAGCATGGCTCCCAAAGACTCGAAAAAAATGAGACATTTGGCTTAGTGTTGGACCAAGCTTCCTCTAGAGTCAAATGCTCAAGTGCTTTGTGTGGTGTGTGATTCTGAATATAGTTAGCACAATTAATTGCTTCTTCCCAATAGATAAGAGGTATATCTCTAGAATGCATCATACAGTTAGCCATTTCCTTCAAAGTTCTATTCTTCCTTTTTGCTAATCCATTTTGTTGTGGAGTATGAGGAATAGAATGCTGGTGAATAATGCCTTGAGTTGCCAAAAATTTAGAAAACTCATTGCTGAAGTACTCCCCCATTATTAGTGTGAAGGTTCTTTATGCTACTAGAAGATTGTTTCTTGACCAAAGCCTTGAAGACTTTGAATTGTGAAAAAATGTCACTTTTTTACTTGATAAAATAAACCCAAGTACGCCTCGAGAAATTATCAATAAATGTAAGTGCATACTTAGCTCCATTGAAAGATGGGGTAGGAAAAACCATCAAGTCACTATGCACAAGCTCAAGTGGTGAAGAAACTCTCTTAGACAAATTCTTAGGAAAAGGATCTTGGTGTTGTTTCCCTAATGCACAACCATGACAAACTCCCTCAAGACAAGAAACTCTAGGAAGACCATCTACCATACCATGAGTTCTCAACTCCTTCAAATATCTGTAATTGAGATGTCCAAATCTTTCATTCCAAAGCTTACTCTCTAAATCTAAATGAGAAACCAATCATGTCCCTATAGAAGAAGTGTCATCAAAACCCTCAAAGTGATATAGTCTAGAACTATGATCAACAATACCTTGAGCAACAAGTGAATAAGGCTCCAAAAAAGTTCTTACTTCTACCCCATGTGGTGTAAAAGTCACTATTTTCCCTTGACCAGAATGAAAAATTTGATATACAGAAAGAAAATTTATAGTGATGTTAGGAACATATAGTGCATCTTGGATATTTCCACCATCAAGTTATAGATCACATTTTCCCTTAACAGAAAGAAAGGAAGAATCTCCAACCTCAATTTTGGAAGTAGAACTCAAACCTAGAGAAACAAAAGACTCCTTGGAAGAAGTCATGTGATGAGAAGCACCAGAATCTATAATACAATTGTCTGTAAGTGGTGACTGAGATCTTCCAACAACATTAAGTGATTTTCCATGTTGATTAGAAGGAGGTGGAGTGGAGATATAAATTTTGTGTTTCTTGACTGCATCCTCTAAGGCTTGCATTAGCTTATAACACCTATTTTCTTCATGATTACTACCCCACAAAAAGAGCATGAACGGCTAGACTTATTCTTGGATTTAGAAGACTCCTTGGGTTTTGAGTTGTTTTCTTTGGGTTTAGGAGCATTTTGAGATGGAGAAGGTGTGGATTTGGTTTTACTGTTTGGTTTTCCCTTGCCCATAGGATTAGATGCAACTAATGCCTTTTGAGAGGTGGAAGACTCAAGGTGAGATAATTTGGATTCCTCCCTAGTAACTCTTTCACAAAAATTTTCTAAGTTAGGCATTTTGAAGGTGTCACCTAAGGCATCCATGCTAGAGAAAAAGGTAGAAGAAAAATTTGGAATGGTCCTCTCAACTTGGATAGAATCAAGTAAACACACTCTTCATCTTTCTTATCTCTTCCACTCCCCTTCAACTATGTCAAAAATGCTTGAACTTGGTAAGATAGTCTATAATTGTTGGAAAATCTTCAAGATTAAGAGAGGTGATCTCAATTTCAAGTTGCATGGCTCTCATATGATCCACCTTACCAAATAAATCCTCCAATTTCTCCCATATTTTGAAAGGAGAGTCACACTTTTCCAAATGAAATAAAAGACTGTCACTTACATAAGTTCCTATCAAACCCATACACTCATCAAATTTGCACTGGTATTGAAATGTCTCATATTCTCTAGTGAAAATTGGTTGTTCTTTAGAAGTTAAAGCCCATAATCCTTTCCACTTAATTATTGTTTCCATTCTTGGTTTCCATGTGTGGTAATTATGTGTTGTTAATGGCTCAACATGATCTAATGCAGAAGTAGATGCCATCCTCAAAAAATCACCAAAAGAAATGCAAGAACCAAGCAATGCAACAAGATCCCCAAGCAATGCAACAAGAGCCCCCCCAAATTTTGGCACTTTATAATGAGTGCGTGTTATAATATGGCACTTTATAATTATAGTGTGATTCTCAAAATAAATATTTCCAATGGAAAGATCACGAAAAAATAAGAACTTTTGCAAAAAATGGTACTCAAAACCGAGTTACCGATCAAAAGTTACAAGCTTTTCAATATTATGCTCTGCTATTTATTTTAGTTACCACTAAAACAAAATAAAATGCTCTTGCCTTCACCACACAAATAAAATGAAAGGGGTTGGAGTTAAGCACCTACTAGTAGGAATCACAAGATTTAAGCCCTCATATGACCATACCATATGACTAGAGGCTAAGAATTTCAATGGGTGTGTGCAACTTACTATTTTGCGGTGTGTCATTTGGTTTTCACCGAAAGTGACCTTCACCGCCCAAATCAAGTAATGCTGAAAATGTTATGCCACAATAAAGAAATACCCAGATTGGATCTCAAGAAATCCAAAGCCAAAACCTAGAAAAAAAAATTATGTTTTCCTTTTTTGTACGATGTGAATTGTGAGGCGAATCCTATATGTTTCTCTGCACAACCAAAAACCCAAAAAATGAACTACCCCCTGAAATGGTCGAGTTTACAGCCAATATTAGGGTTTCGCTACTTTCTAGATCCAATGGAAGCCTCTGTTTTGCATAAAAATGCATGCAGCAAAAAAATACGAGCAAATCTGAAATATATGAATATATAAAAAATTATTTACAAAATAAAACTTATAGACGAATGTCAATAGCAATCTCCTACTCTGATACCATAAAAGGAACGATAACCAGATCGTACCAAGCCAAGAACATAGATGCTAATCAAACACCACAATCAATAAGATGAAAGCAATTTTCTAGAATAACTTTACACAAAACCTTTGCAAACAAATGAGCAAGTAATATCATATATTATTATGGAACTCAATGAAATACAATGAGAATGGGCCTTGCTTATATAGGTAAGGAATAACAATCTAAGAACCAGTCAAGGTCGTAGATCAAGCCATAAATCATGGAAAGAACTAGTCATCAAAGAACTAGTCAAGTCCATAGATTTATGAGAGAACTAGACATCAAGGATCTAGTCAATACCATAGATCAAGGAAAGAACTATACCTAACAACTAGATAATATCTCCTAATATCTAAATAAATAAAAGAGATATACACACACATAAGTGGGTGAAAAAAATTCAATAAAGGTGAATAATGTACCTAGGTGAACATGAGCTAAGGTAAATACCTACTCTAACAAAATTCCCCTCGTCCTTTGCCAAGGCACACAATATATAACAAGATTAACTCACCCACCCTTCCTAAAAATACACTACGGTTGTATGTTCCCATGCATTCTATTTTTATTCTTTATTTAATAATACATAAAGGAATAAAATAAACCAAACTAATACAAAGAGAGGTTAATAGCCTTTTATTACATATACAGTCAAGCTGTAATTCACTTTGTTCTATTTTTAAGAAAAGCATAGGTGAATAATTTTCTAATAATAAAGTTTTCTTGATGAGCAAGTATCCTCCTAGTGCATGCAAATTCTATCCTATTGCTGATCTCTCCTTTTGCGAAGCCATGCAAAAATACACTGTGTTTTGAGAAAAATCAAAAATACAATATTTGCAATATTAGCAAAACTAATTCATCCAAATATCCACTTTAATGGGAACCACCTCCAAGCACAAGTTTTGATATTGACATTCCTTTTCCTCTATTAGTGATATGAATAACATATGAAAAATTCATCAACAACTCTTCCAATGGTGGGGACCACCCGTAGTTGTGAGCACTTGTTTTCATTGGGTTTGGGCACTTTGTGGACTTAGCACATCACCATGTTTTTATATTTTGGCCCCCTTGTATACACATATGGCATACTTTATAATCTACCACCTTTTGATTATCACTGACTTGCAATTTATTGTCGGCTTTTGCATTTTGAAGAGAGTAAGGTTTAGAATTTACCCTTTTCAGTGATCATTGTTTGGCAAGTATGGTTTTCGGCCCCCTTTGATCATTTGGGACATACACTATGGTCAAGACTTTCAAAATTTAATATGAAACAATTTTTTTTTTGAATGTGGGTTTGGCCCCCTCTCCATGATGACTCGCCCTTCATACACTCTTTCTGTGGCATGGTTAACTCAGTTGAGTCTTCTTTGAAATTCAATGATGATCTCAAAGTCGTTGATTTTTGTACCGTTTTATCAAAATCCGTCAATCTCTGACCTGTGGCTAGGGTTTCTGGCTTGCATTGAATGTGGTTAGTGGCATATGGAACCAAATTAGTTTTCTTCAATTCTAGAGATTGATTTGGAGACGTTGATCCTTGGCCCTGAGAATGTCAATCGTTTATCGAACTAACCCAATGCTTGACCTCGACGGTAAAGGTCATTTGACCTCAATGATCACTCCATTCTATATTTTTGGTCTGTGGACGAAGCCCTAGAAATGTTTTCTCTTGACATTATTCTTGAACTTTGTGAGCTCGGCTTCCCTAAAAAAATGGTTCCCTATTGTTTTCCACTTTGTCTGAGTTCTTTGACATTCCTGTCATGATCTTGAGCTCGACTCTCACTGTAGTTTTGTATTGCATCTTTATTTCTTGGTCATTTCTCTATTGAGCTCAACATTTGAACTCTCTTAATGGTTTTATGGCCACCATTTTGATTATTTTGAGCTCTAAGTTATTCTGCCTTTGTATTATTTCATTCCTCATAATCGAGCCATTTTGGAGTATGAAGTTTCACGTCTTAGCTATAATACTTAAATGCATTGATTTTGATCTATTTGAGATCTATGCGATTATTGGAGTCGTTATTGTGGGTATCGACCTTGAAACCGAGGGTTCTATTTTGAGATTTTGGGTGGTGGCCAATGTTACTGAGCATTTCAAACCCTGATTTCTTTGAGTCACTTTGCTTTGCCATTTTTCTATGATTGCCTCAAAATTTTCCTTTCACTGTTGTATAAAAATTCAATGATCCTATAACTTGGAGCTTCTTTCTTAATGGCCATGTGGTCTTGATTCTTGTGTACATAATTTCTTCCCGAGTGCAATATCTTGTAAGAGGGAAGTGCGAAAAACACAAGCAAGGATCACGAGGGACGATGTGCACATCAACAGACATGTGAATGACAACGTGAAGATATTTCAAGAGGAGAGAGCATCAACCAAATGTGGATGAAAATATTTGACAAATGGGTAGAACCTCGATAAGCTACAAAACTATCCTTTATCTCATAGATTAAATGGGGTGTACATATAGGATGTGGTGAGTAACCCCCAGTGCTGCAATCATGAAATATCAAGTGGAGAGGGGGAGTTACATTCCCATAATAGAAATTTAACTCCCAATGATGCATATGATGCAATTGACACACTAACGCACTAAATGACACATGGACCTACGATCTCACCTAAGGGAGATGACTCACCTAACGATGTGGTAAGAATACACACAAACACCCCGCCTTCATCATAGCATAGTATGAGGTGGCAAGTCGAAATGAGAAATGGGTCCGAGCACAAAGCCCGATGAGGTACCCATGAAAAAGAAAGATGTCTCAAGCAATGAAGGAAAACCCAATGGGAAAAACATCTAGAAAAAGAGAACAAAACACTCTCTAATCTAAGAAAGTTTCCAAAAATGGGTCCCAGCTATAGACGATCATGAAAAGGTACCCATGTACAAAGAGGCAATCTCTCGGAAAGAAGAAAAAGAGAGAAGAAGAGGGAGACAAGAGGAATGTAGAAGATGTCATGGATGGATCTGAACTCTATAGCTCTAGGAGGTCTCCTAAAAGAATGTCGATGATGAGATCCTCTACCTCTAGACTGAAGAAGAACCACCCGTAATGAACTATGTGCCTACCCTTAGGAAGGATAGAAATGGAGTCTTGGAATTATGATCACTCCATGCAAAGGAATCCAAAGGAAGCAATAAGAAGAAGCTGAGTCTGGTCCACCAAAGTGTGACATAGGTCTAGCAAGTGAGTGCCAATGAACTGAAGGTAATTCCACATGCATAGAAATTTCATAGTGAAAAAGAGGAACACCCTTAGAAAGGATGTCCAAGTGATGTGAAGGGAACAAAACATCCTCCATAACAAAAAAGGGATCCACAACTAAGGGTGGATCAATGAAGGTCTCTAGAAATGTGGAATTGACATGTTTCACTGAAGGGGCACTCCCAACAACAGAGATGATGAACTCTTGTGAAACACATGTAGATGGATGAGGGACCTGTAATACATCACAAGTGTATGCTAAAAGACAACTAAGGTCGGGTAGATACTGTACAATGAGGGGGCTCAACAAACGGAAGAGTGATGTATAATAGGTATGAGTCATTCAATTATTGTAAAGGAGTGTAAGGGGCCTCACTCACTAAAGGTGGAAAAGAGGTGGGGGTGATGACCTGTATAAGACTTAATAGGAGACTGCTTGATAATTGATGAGATGGGAGGGGTGACAACACTCTCTGGAATAGTGAGAGAAGGAGGAGAAGAGTCCTCTATAGTACTCTCAACATCAGAACTAGGTGCATAATCCTCATCATCAGAAGTGGAACCAAGCGAGTTTGTGTCAGTGGAACTATCATCACATGAAGAAATAGAGGAGACAACTAAATCAGTAGTAGCAACAAAGGTGACAGTATGTGAAGGGTCTCCATAGAAGGACTAAAGAATGCTCTAGACACGGTGGGGTGGATCTGAGTCTGCCACATGAAACTAGAGATATCTGGATACATGCATCATCAAGTGACCAAAAACATGGTCACAAGTGTCAAGAAGTCCTCCAGATGATGATGATCAGTGGGTGTAGGAACTGGCCCAAGTAAGAAAGGTGAAAGACCCTCATAGGCGAAGTAATGTTCCATAGAAACATGCTAAGCTGAATAGTTCCCTCTCTTGGTGAGAAGTGGTGGAGTATGTAAGGTGATCCTATGACACTCAAGTTTAGAAAGAGCACTCTCCATGATGTGGAATCAAAAGTGCAAGGTGCACAAAAGTAAGATGTCAGACTCAACCGATAATGCGTCTGCGTGTGAAAACCCAAGAGTACTAGTCAACCCCCTAGAATGTGGCACTTTATAAAGTAGTGTGTTTACAAAAATGACAATTCCATCATGTAAAGTGTAAGAAATCATGTAACTTTGACCAAGGAAGTGCTAAAAAAGAGCTGTGAGTCAAAAGTTATGGCATTATTATGATTCCCGCAACTAATGGAAAATGCCAATAAATGTTGCAAATGGATTAAAAAGTTCTCAAAATGAGTGTAAAGGGTATCATGTGACTGCTCGTTAGAAATGACATCAAATTTTAGCAAGGGTTTTTTTTTCTTATGAGGGGGGATTAGCCTCCTGCCAACCCTGACCTCGCCCTTCGTCTTCGACATGCGTAGGAAGGGAATAAAACAAGAAAAATACAGCATTGAAAATTATTACAATGCCATGTGAATGTTTTTAATCCTTAAAACATTAAAAATGGTTGTTTTTACCTCCAAACAATTTCTAAAAGGGAATGGGGCCCATGATGATCTGGAGGTGTCAAACCATGCAGATGCAATGAGTTAAGGTTGTCGAGACAGAGTGCACGGGTGGTGCGGTGACTAGGTTGGGAGCCGAGGCCACGTCTTCGATGAGAGCAGTGAATTTTGAGTTAGGTAGATGCATTAGGCTCGGGTAGATATTTCCCTTGCAGTGTAAGCTGTTGGGCAAAGTTAGTGCATTGGAAGTCTGCAGAGGTGAAATAGTGGAGCCATTGAGTTGGGTTGTTTTTCCTAACCATTGGATAGAGTTGAAATGGTCGAGGAGTGTTAGGAAGGCAGTTTGTGAGAGGCCCAAGTTGGTAAGCACGTCGAGGTAGCAATTTTGAGTAGTGTCGTCTCCATGAGGGGCAATGCATAGCCAATCGACCGAGCGTTGAAGGATGCGGAGCACTTTTGATGAAGGGAGCTCACGAAAACAATAATCAACGACTACAAGGGCACAAGTTGAAGAACCAATGCAAAGTCAACACACATCCACGTAGGATGAAGATGGCCAAAGCAACATAAATAGGCCAAGTGGATGATAAAACTAGAGTGATCAAGTGAGGTGAGTTGCAGGGGAGGTCAAGAGTGGTCGAGTCATGAAATGAAACCAAATCATGTGCAAAACACCAAACACCGAGCCCTAATTCCTAGAGTGAGTTGTGGACAATGCACATGAGATGAGCAAGAAAACACTGCCTGACTTTGCAAGATCCAACCACCAATGGAGACCATCTGAGATGAGCTTTAGGAGTACGTGCGGGAAGAGTCCAAGGTAAAATGGTGTAGAGAATCCAAAGCAAATGTTGAACCCAAAGGTAATACAAAAAGCATAGACTGAGTGAGGAAGGAGTGCAAGTGAGTTAGTCAACAAGCTAGGCCAAGCTGGCCTTTAAAGACAACTCTTTCACAAAAAAACTCCCAAAACCAACACATAGAACTCAAGTCTGCACCTTAAAACACAATACACCTCATAAAAACACCTTCAAAGTCATATGCAAATGCGAAGATTCGAGCGGTCAAAGACACTAACCTCGAAAAACATCGAAAACTCAAAAAACAACCCAAATGGAGGTAAAAACGCCTTGAAATCAATGCAAGAAGAGTATGGTTGGAATTTCCATTACGATGCACGCACGAGAATCTGAATATCACGCCGGAAGCTAGAAAATGCACGATCAACACCAAAGAGTGCACAGATCCACAAGATCTACTCTAATACCATGTAAGAGGGTATGAAAACCCACAGTGAGGATCACGAGGGATGACATGCACATCAATAGACGTGTGAATGATAGTATGAAGAGATCTCGGGAGGAGTGAGCATCAACCGAATGTGTATGCAAAGATTCAACAAAAGGGTGGAACCTTGATAAGCCAAAAACTCTCCTCTATCTCATAGATCAAATGGGGTGTACATATAGGAGGTGTTGGGTAACCCCCAGTGCTACAATCATGACAACTCGATTGGAGAGGGGGAGTTACATTGCCATAATAGAAGTGTAACTCCCAATGATGCATATGATGCACTAACGAATCGACGCACTGACGTGTTGATGTGCTGACACACTGACGCATAAGAGAATCTCATAATGACCCCTAAATGACACGTGGACCTATGATCTCACCTAAGTGAGATGACTCACCTACCGATGTGGAAAAATACACACCAACATATATCACTTGTAGTTTCGTGCTCATTTCAACTAAGATATGTGTTTAATATTTCTCCATTTTATAATTGAAAATGTTGGACTACTATTTGGCTCTCTGAAATTTTGAGCTCATTATGAGTTGATTGCAAATCTTTCATCTTCTTACTCTAAATCAAAAAATAAAAGAATTTCTATTTTACTTTTCTCTTATGATTAAGTTGCTTGTACTTCTAGATTTGTTCTCCATTCGAGCTTTTAGTATCTTCTTTTATTCTGATTCAAACTCAAAAACTAGTTCTCCTTGGGGTTTTTCTAGTTCTATTTCATCCTGAGACTGCAATACATTGATGCTTTCGAAGAAATCTTAAGTGCCACCTTGCTCAAAGTTATATTTGCATTTGTTTGACTCTAATACCTAGATATGGGGTCTCATATTACATTGATTATTCAACCATTCATCTATGTTTTTTTAGTATACAGAGTCCTGTCTCAAATCCTTTTTGGGTTGTTTTCTTTCCTTGCATGATCTTTGTATGAAGCTCGGGCTCTGTTGTAGCTAGCCATTTAAGCTCTGGTTGTTCATGCTTCAGACCAAAAACCATAAAAATAAATTAAATAGTGAACAATGTAAGCTCTTAGCTTTTGAACATTGATTGATTGTGTTATTTCTCCCCTGAAAATACACTCAGGTCCATGATTTTAGTTGCAATCTTTCTTTTCTGGCTTGTATTGTGTTAGGTATTACAGATAAAAACATTGTTCTTTCAATGTTAAAACCTTGATGTCATATCTCTGAGCTTTGTACTCATTTGAAATATGAAGTTTGTGTTTATCAATTTAGAACTTGGTGAACCTGCAATCTGTTTCATTTCACTCATATTGTATTCTTGTAAAGTATGTTGTTCGAAATTTGTACTGCTAAATGGCTTACATGCCTCTTTGATGAAAGATGATAACTCGATTTGATTGATAGCATGTTCTTCATTTTGATGGCTATAATTCTGACTGTAGACACTTCATGAATAAATTTCTCTTGTTTCATTGCATTCAATGTTTGAAGAAAGAAAACTCTTTTCTGGAACTTCTAAGTTATTGGACATTATGAAAATGATCTTGTGTCTGAAATCTATACTTTCTTACAAGTTGTATGGCTTTGTTTATTTTGTCTTCTTTCTGAGTATATTTGAAACTGAAAACTTGTACTTCCTTATCCTTTTGAAAACAATGGTATCAAGGATCTGGTGTGCCATACTTAGATGTATCATGCAAATGCATTCCATTATGTCTTGTCCTTCTTAAATTAATTCTTACTTTTCTTCATTAATGATGTTGTTTGCTTGTTCATTTTGGAAATGTAATTACAACCTTTGTAATCATGATCCTCCAAAGTGGTTTTGAGCTGGAAATATAGCCCATTCCTTGAAGATTTTATTTGTATCATTTCCTTCACTTGTATTTGAAAGTTGCAATAGTCTTCTTTTCAGCTATATGTTAGTCTATTTATTGCTATTGGGAAGTGATAATGTGTCTAGCATGTATGCTTGTGCCACGTTCTGAAATTGTGACATGCATTTTGAAATCTTCTTGAAAACTTGTACCTACACACTAAGAGAAATAATTAGAAAATAGGTGAAGGCTTGAAGCCTTTCTTTTATTGTTGATTTCCTCTTGTGTAATATTTCTCAAACTGATATTCTACTCATGAATTCCTTTTTCTACTTTATGTATCACTTATTTGATTTACATACAACTTTTAAAGCATGTATTAGTTAAAAACAACATTATGGAAAGTTGTAAATGTCTATTTTACATGGCGAAGCCTTGTCAAAATTTTATCGAGCTCTTTCTCATTTTGTTTCAGCTTATAATATTATCTCATTTCTGTTAACTTCAGCCTTTACTTTGAACTGAGATAAATGTGATTTTCTAATTTAAGTTACAAAATGTATCGATTATTTCTTCTTACCTATATCTCGCACATTTAGATAAATAGGTTAGAAAACATTAGGCTTTTGGCTTCTCCTCTATTCATGGTTTTTATTTTCTTCTCTCCCTCTTTTACGAGTGAGTAAATCATGTATGTCATTTGATATTCATGTAATTTATATCTCATGTTGTTAAGAGATCCATATCCATGAGTTAGAATAGTATAGGAATATGGATTGTACCTCGAGCTCATAAACTGATAGTTTTATCTTTTCTACTTTTAGGTACAGTGCTTTCAGTAGTGAAGATGGAGAGGGAACAAATTTGAAGATGAAGATGCATCAACCAAAGGAGAAATCTCCAATCCAATGATGGTTCACTCATACTCCTTTATTTTCTCTTTCATGCATATGTACCTCTTAATTTAGTAGTTGTACTTTACTTTTCGATTACATCCCTCACTTGTGTGGGAACATTTGAAATTCCTTATGAATAAAACATTAAATTCTGAAATTGAGTTGTGTATTTCTTTATGCATTTCAACTTTTTGTATGGATTGTATGATGAACTAAACAACTTAGTAATGTAATTGATTGTATTAATCATGAAGGAAAGAACATTAAAGAATACCTGTAACATTGAGTAATGAACTCTAATTTCTGTAATTTGCAGTCATGATTGTTTCTTCAAAACCTAACACTTCATCTATTCTACAATTCGGTGTCTTCATCAAGATAACATAGCTATCCTTCAGGATTTGTGTTCTTTTGCTGAAGATAGCATGAAATTATAGACTATGTGATCTGTTATGTTTTGCAACAGCACACATAGTAGCAAATTTCATGTAATCATTAATTAATTTAGTAGTAACAATATTTTCTGAAAGAACCTCCCATAGCTCAAGTATACTTCACCAATGTTATCCATCATAACTAAGTTTCAAGTTGCCCATTTTTGCACAAGTGTGAAAATTGTCAACATTTTAGCGATCTTCGCATGGAAAGTTTCCTACTAGTTTTTAAACCAGTTCCTTTCTCTTGTCCATTGGGCATGGAGTCTAAAGTATGTAACCAAAATATACCTTTCTTAAGGTCTAACTCTTCCAAAATGAACTAAAACCGGGAAGGGATGTGGTAAAGATCACGTGCATGAATGCACTTATTGAATTGAAAAACATTGCAATGTTTAGGAATTGCACTTATGAAGGGAAATCCTACTCTAAATAGTCACCTGTAATATTTTGAATAAGAATTCTTGAGAAACATACCATTCACAAGAATGGGAAGTTCCTCTCCATTCATGCTCGAAAGTGGAAAGGCCATGTGTTCTTTACAAGTCTGTAATTATGTAAGGACCACACCAGATTGTATTGAACTTCGTGTGTCTTCCGGATTTATACGATCAACATCCCACTTTAACATAATGTCTCCTTCATTGAAGATTCTAGATTTGGCTTTCTTATCAAAAGTATTCTTCATTTGTTTCTGATTCTTTTCCATATTTACATGGGCTTGATCTCTTAGCTCTTGTAATTCCATTAATTCTACATAATGAACCTGCAATGGTTCATTCTCGAGAAGCTCTATTTGATGCAAAGCAAATCTAATGTGGGTAATTCAACTGAAATAGGAGTTCTTGCTTCTCTTCCATAAACAAGCTTGTATGGTGAATTTCTGAATAATCTTTTAGGAGTCACTCAATCAGCCTAAAGTGCTAAATTCAACATTAGATGCCAAGCTCTCTAGTTATCTTTGAGTGTTCTTCGATGATTATTAAAATATTCTTGTTATTACTTTCAGCTAACCCATTACTTTGTGGGTAATAATTAGATGAATAAATTACATAAATTATGTGGTTGATGCCCAATCATTACCTTTGCACCAAGAAATGCTAAAGCATTATCTAAAATGATGGTTGTTAGAACACCAAATATGAAAATTATACCTTCATAAAAGGATAGTATTGAAGTTTTGTTAGCATCTTTCAAGGCTATTGCTTCAATCCATTGTGTAAAGTAATCTATATCACTCAAAACCACTTGAGTCTTTGTGAAAATGTGGTTTTATGATGCCAATAAATTCAATCAATATCTCACTACATAAAAGGCTAATTAAATGAAATAGGGTGTAAGGGTGGCGAAGCTAAATGTTCTTTTCCAATAAAGAAAGTACATTTATTACACTTTCTAATCCATTCAAAACAATCCTTGAATATGTTGGGCTAATAGTAACCAACTTTCATAATTTTTAAGGATTTGGTATGTGTTGAAAAATGACCTCCTCGCAGGTCCCTCATGAAATTCGATAATAATTGCTGAATTTTGTCATAGTCAACACATCCCAAAGCAAGATTCCATTTATATCTTTTTTGAACAACACACCATCAATAAAAACATAGGGTACAACTTGTAATCTAAAATACCTTCGTTTATTCTTGTCCATACCTTCTAAATAAAAGTCATGCTATAGATAGTTAACTAAATCAGTCATCCATCTTGATTCTTGAACTTCTTGAACAAGTTCAGGTTGTTGATTTTCTAGCTACACCATGATGTCTAATTGCTGATACATAATTTTAGCATGTTGTTTTGAATCTTTTGGTTTAGCACCTACTATTTTTCCATATCAACAATTAGATGTTCAAACAAACCTTTGCTTGAACTATCATCGCAACTTAGATATCAACATCATACTCCATAACCTTCGTTATCCATCCTGCTCTTTTCTCATTCAATTCTTTATTTAACAAGAAAGCTTTCACACTTGGAGGAGAAACAAGAACATGTATTTTGTTGTTTAAAAGAATGTACTTAAAATTATTTAGCCCTCTAACTACTAAAATTACTTGTTTTTCAAGAAAAGTGTGCATTCTTTCATAGTCATGTAAGCTTTGTCCACATAAAGCAATTGGTTGCTCAATGTTTTCATCGCTAACTTGAGTTAATATCACGATATTGTTTCAGATCTTGCAAGTGCATACATTGTAAAATCTTTATCTAAAATTTGATTTGCAAGATTAGGTGCTTGAGAGATGGCTAATTTAATTGCTTCAAACCCTTCTCTCCCTTGGCTGGTCCAATAGAAATTCTTCTCTTTTTTTAACATAGTTGTCAACGGTTCAACCAATACTGCAAAATTTGGAACAAATCTTCTAACAAAGTTGATTTTTTCTAGAAAAATCTGTAATGCCTTCTTATGATGAGGTAATGATAGCTGTGATATAGCTTCAATTCTGAAAGGGTCAATTGCTAAAACTTTCTTAGAAAAAATATTTCCAAGTAATTTACCTTGATGTACTGAAAAGATACACTTTTTGGGATTCAATGATATTCGAAACTGTCTGCATAACTGAAAATTCTACCTTAGGTGTATTAGATGTTCATCTAATTTTTTTGAAAATATAGTAACATCATATAAATAAACAAGGATGCATTTATTTAACAAAACTACAAAAATCCATGTCCATTACACATTGAAATGTTGCACCAACATTTGAAAGGCCAAAATGCATTCTTTTGAAAGCATAAGTATCCCACTTGGTTGTAAGCATTGTTTTGTACCTATCTTCTTCTCGACTAGAATCGATTGTAGTATCCATCAGAACCGCCTCTAGAAGAGATAGTCTATCCGAACAAGAAACTATTCTCAAAATTTGATCCATATTTGGAAGTGGGTAATGATATTTTAATGAAGCTTTATTAAGATGTCTGAAATCCACACATAATCTGATCTCTCCATATTTTTCCAAACACGGGAACAAGATTGGCTACCCAACTTGAATGCTTAACTAGAAAGATAATACCTGATTTGATCAACTTAGATAATTCTTTCCTCATTAGAGGTTCTATTTTAGGATTTATAGGCCTCTGTTTTTGCCTAACTAGATTGGAATTTAGTTGCAATTCAATAGTATGATGTGCTAAACTTGGATCAAACCCTTTTAGGTCTTGGTATTTCCAAGTGAAGACATCTTTAAATTCCTTGCAAAGATTAATAGATGAATTATGTTCAACCAAGGAGCATACCTTTCCGAGAAACAAATTTTTTCCTTCATCAACTGTGATCTCTTCATAGTTATCAGTGTGTGTTGACATCTTAGTTTTGTCTTTCATTAACTAGTCATCAACGCTAAAGATGTCTTCTAATGTGACCAAGGCACGAGGTAGATTATTCATCTTTAACTAAACAATCTGGTCACCGTATAACTTTTGTAATTTATCTTGATTTACTATAGAGAATTTAGCTTCTTGCTACAAAAACCTCTGATTTACTCATCATTTTCAAAAACTCGCAATTCAAATCATTATCGGTATAAAAGGTCTGAAAATCAATTTTATATGAGGTTGAATCTCATGATTTTCAATATGTTCCAACACTTCAAAACTAGCTCCAATTTTTGCAAGTTTATCTCGCATGTTTATTTTCCATTCTAGGAATGGACTGAATATTAATAGCTTCAAAATATTCCATTATCTGAAACTCTATGTCCTGTAAGACTTCATTAATGGATTCTTACAAACATTGAAGTTTCTTACTTAATTAATAACCAACTCAAAATCACTAAAAATCTGCAACATGCCAATACCTATCTTTTTCTCGTCCCGAGTAAGCCATGAATTAACGCTTCGTATTCAGCTACTTTACAAGTCCATGAAAATTGGAGACTCATAGATAAAAATACCTTGCGTTTGTCATGGAAGTGAGCATCAAACATGCTCCTTGTCCTTTCTTATTCTTAGCTCCATCAAAATGAAGCTTCCAAATCCCTTCTCTTGCATTTTCTATTTTGGACAATAAGGGAATTGGTGTGTTTTCTTCATGTAAACAATACACACCAAATAGATGTTCTTAAACTTCTTTAAAAGGATCATGAGCATGTTATTCATGTGTCTTTTCATCCATAAACATATTAGAAACACCATCTAATGTTGAAACATGAGCTGTATTATCAAAATCAGACTAGTCTAAGGCCCCATAATTAGCAAAGTGCATTAGAAGCGTGAGGCTCAATGTGAAATCAGGCCAGCGGTTCTAAATTAATAGTAACCTTGGTTCCATAACGTGTAGTGAAAAAAAAGGACCAATATGAAGAGAGATAACCTCCTATTTTTTGGTGAAATCTCTTGACAAACATATAACAAAGTAAGGAAGTAAATCGACAACAATAACATCGCTCGAATGGAAACATTTGGGAAATCATGCAATGTTACCTATAGATTTTTGATGACCTACTATATTAGTTGTAGTTCCATGAAGTGTAAGACACTCTTTTCTATAGGTTCATACTGCAAGTCTAATTTTTCTGCAATTGCTTTTGGTATAACTGTGCTACTTGCACCGTTGTCCACCATATAGTTATGAACAAGATGTTCTCCAATAATCAATGATAGATAAAATGGTGGTGGATTCTTGATGTCATGAGCATTTAAGAATTTATGAACCATCCATTTAACCTCTTTGATGTGGTCTTGTTCCATTGTTCTAAGGACCATGTCTGCTTTTTTGGACTTCCTTTTCTGTTGTTTTAGAAGAAATCTGCAACTTAGAAAGTTCATGAGAAAGTAAATCTTGTTGTCTTGGAATACTTAGAGCATCCCACATTGAGATGTTAACATTATGATTTTTCATTACATCAACAATGTTAAAAGAAGAAACAATTTTAGAGATAGATTCTCTTGCTTTTAGCATAGGCCTTAGCGAAAAATTGAATCCACTTCATTGCCTTTGATATCGAGGTATAAATAACCTTCTTGGGTCAGGTTGTAGCTATTTTTTCTGCTCTTTACCAGCTGAAACACCTACTAATTTTTTAGGAACAACAACACTATTAGCTGGTTTTGGGCCTATAGTTGTTGTTTTATCGTTAAAGTAGGCATAACAGGCCTATTCTATTGTTTTTTCTCTCTACACCTTTTCCGAGCCCTAATAGTAACTAAAATGAAATCATCCTAACTTAAACTGACTAAGTTCTACTTAGGTGCCTTCTGAACCTCAAGTATCTTGGTGCCCACCCTCCATTTGAGGCATGAAAAATGTCCTACATTGAGGTTCGTAACAAGACTTATGTTCGTAAAAGTATTTTGGCAACCAACGGCCGAATGAGGTTGATTACAAGGTTAACACCACTCTTTTGTAGCCATATTAATTGGGACTAAAGCGTTAGATGAACTAGGAGCATTTGGGTCAAACTACCTTACTCGATAAGGTTTCCTTTAATTTTGATTATACTTGGTAAGGATGCCTATTTTGCTAGTTTTGCTTATAAGGAGCCTCAAAAGGTCTACTGTAATGCAAGTCTATTCTCAATTAAAGTCAGTTTATTCCCCATAGTACGTAAGGATTTAAAAATGTCATCTAATGGGGTGTGTAGCAATAGGTTCTATAATTGTGATAGGTTGAGGGATAGGTGCTAAATCTGCTAGAAAAGGCATCAAAGGCCTTGGTGCTAATTTTCTAGCTTAAATAGGGTTGTTTTTTAGCTCTTACAACAATATCATAAGAATCCGGAAGAGTTTCACCTCCCATAGACTAAATCATAGTCAAAATACATTTTTAATGCTCTAAGATAATAAAGGAAAGCATGATCAACTTGTGGCTTAACACTTGCTGGGATTCTTTCCCACGTTCTAGAAAAATGAATGTTGAAAGTAGACATAAATGCACGGGAGTTGTTTTTATGGAATCTAACTGTTCTATGAGAGATAAATGATCTAAATTATCTTGAAATTGTTTCAGCAATTTGCCACCTAAATCATCCCAAGTTCTTATGCTTCCAATCTCTAAATTTTTATACCATTGTAAGGTTTGTCCTTTGAGGGATGCAGCTAAAAGTCTCAAAGCCACATCTTCATGAGTGATATTATGAACTGCACATAAGGCTGCAACATATTTAATGTGCTCTGTAGGTGTAACCTGATTTTCACTAGTGAATGATGGAAAAAATTTCATGGCAGCATTAGGGATGTCATGATAAACTGGGATTACTAATGGGCTACCATTAGTAAAGGTCACAAAATTCCTAGGTGGTTGAATAGCCATTTGAAAAACTAGGATCTGAATGAAAAGATTGACACATGGTGAAGGAAGATTGGGAGGAGGATTACCAAATCCAGGTCTATTATAAGGCAAAGTATTACCAACTCTTTTCCTTCGTGCAGAATTCAAAGGTAACTAAATAAACTCAAAAGGAATTCCTCTTACCGATGATCTTGTAGTCACTTTAGGCATGGAACATGCTGCAGTATTGGTTTGAAATTAGTTTTACAGAGTTTCCAAATAGATCTTTAAATATTTAGAATACATTTCGCAGCTTGTTTTCCTGAAAGTAAGTTTTATCTATTGTAAATCCATCGTAGGTCTACCTGTGAATATCTATAACTTGCATGCAGATATGATTCGTTGTCCCACCGAGCGTTCTATAAACCTTATCCCTAGGATTAGGTGTTAGATGATATTTTGTGCACTTTCCTTCATCAACTGTGCTAATTACAATAACACTCAGTAGGGTGGCAACTTGTGCTATAAAATTGGCGGGTATGTCCTTAAAACTAAACCTTGACACGAAATACTTACAAATGTGGGTATGGCTAATTTTTAGTGTCTAAATAAATATGTAGGTTGGATGGCTTTATGTATGTGCATATGTTATTGGTAAGGTGTTTTTAGATGGATAATTATAGTTTATAATATACAAATATGTTTGTTGTAATTTTTTTGGAACTGAAAGCAACTTTCCT
Source organism: Taxus wallichiana var. yunnanensis (assembly GCA_018340775.1). NCBI lineage: Eukaryota > Viridiplantae > Streptophyta > Pinopsida > Cupressales > Taxaceae > Taxus > Taxus wallichiana. The sequence goes on from CM031240.1 coordinate 214,294,932, forward strand.
TGTGCTTACGCTAAGCACGATGAAAGTATGGTTTTAAGAATTTTGGTTTTTTTTTTTGGTAACAAGTGAAGGTCACAATACATTGGACATATGTTAATGATTTGACTTTGTTAGGTAAGTCAAGTAGTTTTTACCCATTGGGATTACGTTTTGTTGTTTTATAGAATTCAAAATTAGTTTTTTTTGTTGCAACTTATAATTCTTAGTATTTTAGTTTGAGTTTACAAGGGGAATTTATGGTTGTTTGCAATTTTGTGTAATTAAAAAATGTAATAGGTGTTTTTTTATTAAAACAAGTGCATAATTATTTGCATGAATGTATTGGAACAAGCAACAATCAAATGTTTCTAAAATGACATGTTAAACAAAAGGTGTTGTCTTGTACCAAAAACTTGTCTTTATAGATATGGACATCATATTACAATCAAGTGTAGTTTTTTTAAACACATGTAGCTATACGTAATATTTACAATTGTTTTTTTCATTATGTGCCCTCCAAAAATTCAACTACCAGCTCTACATGATCTACGTCTTGTTCGGTGGCAATCATGCTATGTATTGTACAAGAGAGTTGTTCCTTTCCCTTATAGGTAGATGGAGACACAAAGAAAATGAACCTGTATGTATGAAACAATACCTATTTAATAATGTTCCATAAGTCATCTGTACTCCTTGTTTGCTCTTTAAGAGCATTAGTAGATACACCAAGTAGTGGTAATGCCACATCATCGAAATTTGTCGCCCATATAGTCCCAGTTCGGTCTTCCACCATCATGTGAAGTGCATATCTATAATCACATGTAGTTGTGGACAAGTTGCATTTAGTGCAATGCCATGTAGAGTCTGGACTTGAATTTAGTTTTTTCGGCATTGTTTATTATTAACAATCTGTGAACAAGCAGGGTAACAATAGTTTTCCATGTTGAGATGTATAATAGTTGCAATGGTAACAATCTGTTGGTTAGCATTGGGGGTGCTACAAGCATGAATATCAGCAATTTTCTTCTCCACAGTGCTTGTGTAGTGAGTGGAGCTACGCTAGTAGATGCTTCTGTTGTGGTTAACCAAATTTGTAGTGATTTTGTTTTGCATGTTGGTGTTAGAAACAATTGGGTAGAAGGCGTTGACGTTAGTGTTCTCCCTCTAAACTATGCGGCTTTATCTTTTTGAACAGCTAGTACTGGCATTTCAATTGCAGGTTGACCATGTTGTGGTTGTAAAATTTTGTTTACCTCGTCATAGAGCACTCCCCATAGAGTGATGGTTATGCAATATCCAGTGTGATCCTTTATAGTAATTGTAGAACATTGTGTGCTACTTCCATCTATTCGGGTGGTTATAGAAATATCAGAGCAAGAAGTTACCATGCCTATAACATCCACTGTGGTTCCGAGAGGAATTTGTTGGATTGCACTAATTGGTGTGAAGTGGAAAGCAGTTGTTGGTATGCACGTAGTAGGTTCTGTACATATCTCTAAAATAGAATCCATTCCTAATATGATTTCCCATGGGCTGCTGGAATCCCTATAGCCTACCTTCACATATTTGAGAGTCCCCTTTGAAATTGTGTAAATTGTGCCTTCCTAGATTTTTGCATGGTAAAAAGTTGCAGCTTTGCCAAAGCATGTAATGTTTATGTCATCACCAAGAGTGTCAATTACATTGAAATTGAGAATCTGGCCTTCTCCTTTTGCATTGTTGTAGTCATGTATTGTTCCTTTGCGAATGACTCTTCCTTCCAATATCCATGCCATATGATATGGATGTAGTTTGTTAATAGTTGTTGGCATGCCAAGTGCTTTTCTAGTGGTATTTTCCATTTTTGACAGGTCCTAGCACTTTTAGGTTAACACTACCAAAAGTGTGTAAAAGATGAGTAACTTATACAACTATGAAAAGTTTAACGAGAATGTACACAACAGTTTAAATGACAATAGCTGCTTAAAATGAGAGAAATAATGTAGGGGGCCTATATAATAATGAATGCTAGCTGGTCTTCATATCCATCAAAGATAGTTATATTTGTTTGAGAAATTTGGTTATTATGATCAGCCACTTGTTACCTACATCAAATAATTAGGTTTGTTATATTGGGAAGTGCCTCAAAAGTGTGGTTACCTATTATGTTTGTAGCACGTACACCAATCCTAATTTGGGCACCTAGAATTAATAAAACAAAGCTATCTAGGGACAACTCAATCAGAAAGTCAAGTCATATAATCCATACCCGTCCTCAACAGACAAAGCCACTCACAAACAATTGACTTGGCTTGTGTATGCTTACACAATTTGCATACATGGACTAACTATTTCTAGAATTCTATCCTTCATGCCGAGTCAGTTGATGGAAAAACATGATCCAATCAGCAAGTGGCTGAAATCTGGTCCTTATTTTTCACTACAACCCTTGCACGGTGTGTCTTTTTATAGTGTCAGCATATGCTTCCATATTGCTTTGGTGCACTATGTTTAATAATCCAAACGTAATTTCCAACTTCACATGATGATGGCAGAGGAGTGAAAAAGTTGTAACTTTTAAATTATTTAGATGTTGTAGTTAGAAATGCAGAAACAGGGTTTATTGTAAAAGCCTTAATTCTACAACTTATGCTCTTTCGTCAAACATCTATGCAAATGTGGGTAGGTGGGTTGATGTTGAATTTTTAGGAATGGTTTATTTAATCTATTGTGATTTTTTTTTAATCCTTAGCTATATATTTGAGGGAATTGTTCCTTTTATGGGCTTACTGTTGGATGGATGGCTATGCCCTTCTTTTCAAAGATCTCGAAAAACATTTGTATTGATTATTTATGGTTCTTCTACATTCATCGCTCAAGACATTTTCTCAAAATCTAAATAGGTCTCTTTTCCATTTGGATGTGGTCTTTCACATACACAAAAACCATGCACCATTTTATGACCTTTTACCTATTATCAATCTCCTATTATTTGAACCTCACCCCACATGCCCCACTTATGTATAGATGTTTGATAGGAGAAAATAAGTTCGCAACCTTTTCATCATCAAAAAAAAAAAAAAAGTTGTTGTAAATAATAGTGACCACATATTTTTATGTTCTCTTCAATGACCAAGAAAACACATCTAGAAAACCACCTGAGGTTTAATTGGCACATTGATGATACAGTTTACAATTTCCTAAATATAGCCCATGATGTTCCTTGGGACAGCATCTCTTCGAAGCATTTTGTCAAAAATTTGACTTTCCTTGTGTATGATTCCACAATTTTCATTCATGAACCAATTAGTTCTTGAATTCTAACATACACATCAAAATAGTTGATGGTAAAACATGACCCAATGAGTGAGTTGAAGATTCAAGAGGAAACTAAACTCGTAAAGCGTTATCATGCATTGTCCACTTGTCCAAATATGTATTGTTTATTTATGGTTCAAGTATAGATGTGCTTGCACCCAAGCCCTTCCCTCCCCCAATTTTAAGAGTTTGTATTTAGATGGAATAGGAATAATTTTAATTTCTGTTTACTCATTACATGTTCAAACAAACAAATTTCTACTACCTTTATCGTTAAAGACACTTTCTCTAATTCTACATCAAAAACATCCAAAAAACACCTCAGGTTTAATTAGTGAATTAATGATATAGTTTACTGTTTGCTAAATATAGTTCATGAGGTTCCATAAGACAACATCTCTTCGAAGCATTTTTTCAAGCAATTGGTATTGTTTATTTATGGTTTTGCTACCTTCATCGCTCAAGGCATTTTCTCGAACTCTACATAGGTCTCTTGTGCATGTGGGTGTGGTCTTTCACCTACACAAAACCATGCACAAGTTTATGACCTATTACATATCCTTTATCAATCTCCTATTATTTGAACCTCACCCCACATGCCCACTTCTGTATAGATGTTTGACAGGAGAACATAAGTTGCAGCATTTTCATTATCCAACTCAAAAAAAAGAGTTGTTGTAAATAATAATGACCGCATATGTTTTATGTGCTCTTCAACGACCAAGCAAACACATCCAGAAAACCACCTCAGATTTAATTGGCACATTGATGATACAGTTTATAGTTTCCTAAATATAGCCCATGAGGTTCCATGAGACAACATCTCTTTGAAGCATTTTTTCAAACAATTGACTTTCCTTGTGTATGCTTCCACAATTTTCATTCATGAACCAACTATTTCTTGAATTCTAACCTACACGTCGAATCAGTTGATGGTAAAACATGACCCAATCACCAAGTTGAAGATTCAAGAGGAAACTCAACCCCTAAAGCGTTATCATGCAGTGTTGACTTGCCCAAATCTGTATTGTTTATTTATGGTTCAGTACAGATGTGTGCTTACACCAAAGCCCCCCCAATTTAAAGAGTTCATATTTAGATGGAACATGAATACTTTTACTTTCCCATTTACTCGTTACATGTTCTGAACCTAAAAAATATTCTGCTACCTTTATCGTTCAAGACATTTTCTCCAACTATACATAGGTCTCTTGTGCATGTGGGTGTGATCTTTCACCTACACAAAAACCATGCACCATTTTATGACCTTTTATCTATCCTTTATCAATATGCTATTATTTGAACCTCACCCCACACACACACTTCTATTTTATGTGCTCTTCAATGACCAAGAAAACACATCAATGAAACCACCTCGATTTAATTCCCACATTGATGATACAATTTACGCTTTCTAAATATAGCCCATGAGGTTCCATGAGACAACATCTTTTCAAAGCTTTTTTCAAAATTTGAACTAACAACACCAATGATGAAATTAAAGCATGGAGAAGAAATGTCTAGAAAAGAAAAAAATTCCAAGAAAAAAAGATAACCCAAACCCAAAATTGGAATCCATAGACACCTACAAGGAGGTACACATTCCGCAATGGATAATGGGTGACAAGTGGCTGCATCATGATAGGAAGGTTGAATCTGGTTGGCTTGTCCAAACCATGATGAATAAATTTTAGAGTTTTAAAGAAACTTGAAATAAAAATCGATGCCTAATTTATCACTATAGCCCTCACACGGTGTGCATTATGATAGTGTCGACTTTTTTTTCCGAGATTACTTCAAATGGCATTACCAATATTCTCTAAAATAAAATTTTCATTTTTTAAAGTGATGGAATAGGGTTACACGTCTCACAATAATTTCCTTTGCAACAACCTTGGACAAAATATTGGTACAGTATGTTTAACAATCCAAATACAATTTCCAGCCTCACATAATGATGGCAAAGGAATAATTTTACTTTTATGTTTACTCAGTAAATGTTCTGAATCTAAAAATATCCTGCTACCTTCATCTCCCAAGACATTTTCTCCAACTCTACATAGGTCTCCTTTGCATGTGGGTGTGATCTCTCACCTACACAAAAACCATGCACCATTTTATGACCTTTTATCTGTCCTTCATACTTTTTCATAGAGTAAAGCAATAATGGGACCATGCATTTTGTGTTCTTTGGAAAACTAACCTGTAGTCGCTTATCTCTAGGCACCACAAGACTTGCAAATAGGAACCAAAGCAAGATAAAAACAGAACCCGAACATTTTAGCAAACACCTTGTGATGGTGAGTTAAGTATTTCATTCTATTATACCCGATAAAACCCAGGCTCCAGAACTTGTAAGGCATTTTTCACATTTATATAAGGGCTTTGCTAAAATGGCAGTCCTAAGATCCATACAGCTAAACCAACATTAAACAAGCAATATAAAGAGGGGAAAATAAAATTGTGCTTAGTAGGGATGTTGTACACAAAGATACCAAGTAGGGACGACAAAAGAAAATCAATAGGATGCAGGGGCAGTGGAAGCAAATAAACATGAGCTAAAAACAAAGAACCTTGTTTACAACAACAAACAAACCAAAAATAATGAACAAAAAAATAGTCATGGTAGAAAGGGGCATATATGGCGCCACCTACAGTGAGTAAAGCAAACCACCGCTCTCTTAGACCATGACACACGCTCTACAAAGATAGGCAGTGAAGCGGGAGGGCAGGGAAGCGGAAGTGTTGGAATGAAAAGCACCTCAACCTCCTCTATGTCCTTGTTGAAGACCAAGTGCAGGATAACCATGCCTCCAGCGTAATAATACATTCTTATCATGTATAGATTCACACTTGTTATATAAATGTTATCGGTATTAATTATAAATTTTAGGATAATGAGGTTGAATGAGAAGACTAAATAGAAAGTGATCAATAACAAAAAAACATAAATAATCTCTATAATTTTTAGTTTAATGATAATATTGCTTGTCAACTATCCCTATTCCTTATTTTAGATGATGACAATGTTTCTATTTTTGCACTCTTTTTCATTTTCAATGTTAAAAATAATTACCTTATTCTTAATTTTTGTTTTTCAACAATATTTCTAAGATAGATCATATAGTGTTTATATAATGCATTCTAATGTTATATTTTTCTTGACCTCTTTAAATATTTGTGTTATTTAGGATTTTTAATGAAAGTATGTCTTCGATTCAGATTCGGATTCTAAGAAAGATGCTAATGTTAATTTTTGATAATGAGGAAGTACTTCCTCCTATTCGATGGACCAAAAAGAGGAAGTGCTAATGAGGAAGTGTTTCTTCAAATTTATTCGGATTTGGTGGATCCGTATAAGGAACATGACCCATTATTCTTACCTCTTCAAAGATTGAAAAGATAATGGAGAATTTTGAAGTTATGATTCGAATCCATAATAATGAAAATGAAAACCCAAATAAGGAGAAGGATTGGATGGTTGTGAACGAAAAAGAGTAGGAATTATTCGCCCTTAAGATGCATTTAAGATCCCAAGGAAGTGATCGAAGGGATGAATTTTTTCTTTTGTGTTGTTATTATGGTTGGGTTGTTGGTTTAGATTCATTATACTTGTTTCTTTGTGCCATTGGTAGAGGCTACCTCATTTCTTCCTCATTCATAAAGATCATTGTCTCCACTTATTGCATGGGGTAGGGCCCCCTTAACACTATTTTACCTCTAATACAAAAAAATAATTCTTGGATACTTTTTCAATTACAATATTACACATTAGAATATTTGAAACAACAAACTTCAAAATTCGAACTAAATATTACATTTGTTTGAAAATAAATAAATAAACTATTATTATATACATTAATGTAATTATATTTAAGAATCTTAATGAAAGAATGTCTTACATCGAGTTTCATTAAAATATTACATAATAAGATATAAAAAGCTTAAAACTTCAAAAAAAACTTCATAACACATTATTATTTATAATAAATTACACAAATTAGAAACTACTTTTTAATGATGGACTTGGAGTCTTACAAACCCACTCTCTCTTCTATCCTAGTATTGTTGATAAGCCTACATATAACTTGACAATCTCTTTTCCACTCACCACCCGACAACCTGTCCTACTCTCATTTTCAGTTGACTACATGAGAATTATCTATCTTTAATTACTAATTAATAATTATAAATGCACGAGAATCAAGAAAATATAAAAAATGGTTAATTAAAAATGGTTCAATCTGTTCATATTTACTTTGTTGATAATTAGTAATAATAAATGCACATGAATTACGAAAATATCAAAAATGGTGCAATATTTTCATATTTATTGTGTTATGTATTATAAATGTATGTCTCTCTTAATGAAAGGAAGAGAGGAGAGGGATAGCAGGGATATTATAGAATTTAGGTTCTACATGTTTGTTCATGTATTCCATCATTTATACATCCATCACACAACAAGCTTACCTAGGGAAATCAAGGATTTTCATTTTTTTGCTCATTAATTTTGTTCGTGGAACTTTACTCTACCCCCTAGCATGGCATTTGGCTCTTGTTAATGGCCGCTATGTTAATACCCTCATCCATTGATATAAAGATCATAAAATGTGTAGCTACCAACCATGGCTCCGAAGAAATCTCCAAAGTTCATCCTGAAGGTTTTCGACGACGTAATGAGTCTAATACTCCTATACCGATGTTATTCGTGATTTACCCGTTGTTTACAATGCCTATAATTGGTATGAAAATTACACATTGGTGGCATATTTAGTTGTCGATTCCCCTAATAATCTCTTGAAACAATGGGTTCACAATCTTTGACAGGCTACAAGTCAAGCTCAAAGGCATCCAAAACCTTGGAAAGGGATTTTTGTTGTTTTGTTTTTAAATCGTGAACATTGCAAAGCCATTGTCAACCATGGTCCCTAGTTGATCCGCAACTCCTTTGTTGTTTTCTCACACCGGACTTGAGAATTTGAAGTCTTTGAACAAGAAAAACTTAAGGTCTCTATCGGGATTGATTTTCCAGGTTACTTTTTCCTATGCGAGTCTTTTATAGGGGATATTGTCAAACCCTTGGGATGGATTATTTGCAATGACAAACCAAATTTTTTTAATGCTCGACCTCAACGCCATGTGTGCAATGAAGTGTACCTTTCCATGGATCTCAAGGAATAGATTGATATCCAGGTTGCTTAAAATTCATTCACTCAAAGGGTTCTTTATGTCAATTTTCCTAAACACTGCTTTCATTTTCAACTAAGCACATGATTCATGAATGTTCTTTCATTTCGACATAGTGTACCATCATTTGAGTGAATTCATCAAAATTCTTTGGGATATAGGAAAAGAGAATTCCTTCCTTCTTGATTTTGATATTTTCAACCTTGTCCAAGAAGGGATTTTATCATGTTTCCTTCTTGAATAATTTGTTTCCATCCATGCTCAAGAAAATGATAAACGAGATGAAATATTCCTCTCGATAGAGATGGTATGGTATATCTAATTCTCCATGAATTGTAAAGAAATGTACTAGTCGTGCCCTTTAAATCACTTTGGATGAAATAACTAAAACCCTCAATGTTGATGGTTTCCCAAAGTTCAATTTGTTCCTATAAATTCAGATCAAATATGGGTTCTAATGTATATGGGGAACCTCCTATTATGAACACTACCTACGAATGCGAAATTTTTATATGAAAGAAAAAAATTTATACCTTCCAAACAGACCTCGACAACCTATATTCATGTGAGTTGTAGAGAAAAACCCCGCTTTCCTTCTCCTAAACTTTATTAGCATGAAAAATAATGAATTTTAGAAGTTAGGGTGGAGTAAATCGGGCATGCCCGATCTTCCTTAGAGATATAGTTAGATGATTACACATGTGTAGGATCCACCGACTAAGGAGTTACGATGAGAGTGTTTGCTTCATTTGAAATGATGTTCCTAACTTCATTGGGGGTGTCATTGAAATCATGTCATTCCTTGTAATCATTAATACAAACCCCCATATTTGTAAGTAAATCCATTGATTTGTTCCCTTCTCTATAAAAATGTTCCATTGCATAAATTATGGGCTTCATTGATGAATTCTCTAATGTTCAAACTAGGTGTAAGGGTTTTGGAAATACTATTGAAAATATTCATTGAGTCACCAACGACAATGATATTACCCATGTTGAGATTCCTAACAATTTTGATTCCCCATAAAGTAGCTAGGTTCTAAGAGTAATGATTAGTTTACTTACCCATGGGAACAACATACACTACAATTAGATGTTAGAGTAGATATTTACCGTAGCTCATGTTCACCTAGGTAATTTATTTACGTTTATTATATTTATCCTCACCCACTTATGTATGTGGATATTTCTTTTATCTTATTTAGATATTAGGAGATATTATCTAGTTGTTAGGTATAGTTCTTTCCTTGATCTATGGTATTGACTAGATCCTTGATGTCTAGTTCTCTCCTAAATTTATGGTCTTCACTATTTCTTTAATGACTAGTTATTTCCTTGATTTATGGCTTGATCTATGACCTTGATTGGTTCTTCGATTTTTAGTCCTTGCCTATTTAAGCAAGGCCCATTCTCAATGTGATTGTGACTTTCTCAAAAACATGTGACACCCCCCAAAATAGTAAGTTGTGCAAATACCCATTAAAATCCTTAGCCCTTGGTCATATGGTATGGTCATATGAGGGCTTAAAGCTTGTGATTCCTACTAGTACGTGTTGAACTTCATCCCCCTTTAATTTTGTTTGTGTGGTGAAGGAAACAACATTTTATTTTGTTTTAGTGGAACCTAAAATAAATAACAGAGCAAAATATTAAAGCAATTTTTCTATTTTTGCCTTCGAGTGCGAAGTATTTCTACCTTTCCAATATTTTTGTAGTCCTATGTATGTTCCCATTAATCTTGTGAATACAAATTCCCTGATTAATCATCTTACCCTGTTGTAAAATTCAGTAATTTTTGCATGATATTAATGTGTATGCTTAGCTTAACAGTATTGTTGTGATACTTTCCCTAAATACCTCAAAGTTTTTTTCCCTTAACTTTCTATAGAAAACTGTTGGTATGTGCATCAAGAATCCTTTCACATATCAATTGTGCACACACTCAGTCAAATCCCTCATACAAATTTGGTGTATCACCTTAGTTTTAATTATTTTATAGTCATCTTTTACCCTTAAACCCCAGAAATCAGTTTAGGATACATCAACAAGGAAACCTGTTGGTGATCAAAATAGTCTCGCCCCAGTTTTCCTTTGAAAATATATCGATTTAAGGGCCTATGTCTTTCTCTAACTCCCCATGTTGTGCCCTGGTTAGTCTCTATTATCATTTTTAATCAGTTCTCCCGAGTTGAAGATCACGTATCGATCTATAATTTGGGTCTCCTCTTCTCTATCCATCAAAAACTCGGCCCTCTATTTGTTCTCATTATCCACAATCAGGATTTGTCATCCTTGTCGTTTCGCCTAAATACTTGAAGAAAAATCAATGGATGTAGCTCGAAGAATGTGTTTGGGCCTTGTAATATTTCTAAATCCTCTATATGTGGAAAATATTTCATCTCTAGGCTCAAATGGTAATTTTTCTAAATTTTACAGTTTGATGGTCATTTCTCCTAGTCAAATTTTCTTCCTTACATTGACAAGGAACATGGCCTCTTTTGGTTAGATGCGGCTCAGCTGGGTACTTCAAAAATTCTATGAAAGGAATCAACTCAAAAATATATCCACATGGAGGAACGATGTTCATTTGAAGATTTACTTTTTCTTTTTTCTTTAGAGTAGCGTTGGGAGGACACGTGGAGGCTTCCGCACTGGTATTCCAATACTTATCATTTTTTCAAAAAAGTTTTGGGGAGGTTTGGGACACATGGAGGAACCGCACATGTTTGGGAACCAACCCTTAGGTTACATTTTAAAGTAGAATGAGGAGGACACTTTGAGGCTTCGCTCACTTTGCATTTTGCTTGGAATTTTCAACGACCAAAGGAGACTACCTCGAAGCATGACACTTGGTGCCTTTCACTAATCTTTGAACCTTCAAACAAATTTTTTGGGCCAGGACACGTAGCGAGTCCGTACTCATTCAAGGTCTCAATTTTTGGGGACCATCTCAAGATGCACCATAGTGACACATGGCAATTTGACAAGTCAAAAGGAGTGGGGAAGTGAACCATCAGGGGCAACTTAAAATTTTTCCTCTTTGTCTCCAAAGGGTTAAAATATCAAAATGGCCTGCAAGCCCGACAAAAGAAAAGTCAAATTTTGTTTTAGGTCAAAGGGATGGGGAAGCGGACCATCAGGGAAACTTGGAATTTTTTCCTCTTGTATTCAAATGACTAAAATCATCAAAATCACCCATGGGCCAGATGGAAAATGGTCAAAGCTTGCTCCAGTCAATGATGGAGGTGCGGGCCTTGTTATCCAAAATGTGCCCCCGCTCATTTTGTGGCTAACTCCTTTCATTCTTCCCTCTCTTCTGCCCCTGAGTCATATTTTTTTGCTTTTCAGGCACTCAAAACTTTCTGGAAATGACATCATTGGATAGAGCTCTCTCTCAACTTTCAAGAAAGGTAAAGTTTTCCTCCTAACTCCATGTATTTTTGAAGTTATGGCTCGGTGGAGGTTTTTGGGGAAATTTTCCCCAGGAAGGCCCACGGCTAATGAGATGCCGCCATGTGTCCGAGGAAGTGGCAGGGGTCGGAGGAAATTTGTTTTTTTAACCAAGTGTTTGGTGAAATTTCAAAAGGAAAGATTTTTCCCCGTAGGCCTGTCGATGAATCAGATGATGCCACGTGTCTAGGGGAGAAATTCAAAAAAATTGGCTAAATTTTGTGCATGAAAATTTTGGAGAGAAGGTGCGCGCCCAATCATATTTCACCACGTGTCTTATGGCATGGGAGTTTCGAGGGCGGAGGAGAAGTTGGAATTTTGGTGAAGTGTTTCACCAAATTTAAAAAAGAGAGTTTTGGCCCATGCTGCCCCATCAACCAATCAGCAAAGGCCACGTGTCACGGCACCCGGAAAGGTGGAGCGCGGGAGGGAATTGGGATTTTTTCCCAAAGTGTTGGCGTAAAAGAAAATATTTTCCTGAAGGGCCCGTAGCGAGTAATGTGTTGCCACGTGTTTCGGACCGGCGGAAGGTGGGGAGAAATTGAGAAAAATTCCACAGGGAAAAACAAAGGAAATTTAAAAGGAAAAAGCCCGCCCCCAAGATGCGAGCCAATGGGATCTCGCCACGTGTCAGGTGCTGGCAAAAAATCAAGGAAAAGCCCGCAAGTAAAATTAGAAGGGGCAAGCCCGCATCCAATGGGGTGATGCCACGTGTCCAGGTCGAAAATGGTCAAAGTGGCCCGCGGAAAATTCAGAAAGGAAAATCCTGTGCCCAATAAAAAAGTGACACGTGGCACCCTAAAGGTGGAGCGGGGGAATTTTTTTGGGAAATTTTCCCAAATGCAAAAAAGGTGAAAAAATTCAAATTTTCGCCCACAATCAATTCGATTTGACCTGTTTTGCCCTAAAACTTCAAATGGCCATATCTTTCGATCCAAATCTTAGTTTTTCACGTTCTTGATATTAATGGAAAGATGGTAAAATTCTCTACAAGATTCCGAGGTATTTTTTTGCATTTTGATGGAGTTTGGAGAGAGAAAATAAAAAAACCTCGCACGTGGTCATGGACGAATTGACGTTTCAACCACCGCTTTTAATGAAGAATGGGTCACATTTTCTCCCAAAGATGGTTAAAAATGTCGGGGATGGGTCCGTAAGGATTCCCATGCTTTTTTGATTACATTTTGGTCAATGGTTGAATCCCTTCCATGCTTTCCCGCGTTTCTCTCTCCTGGGCTCGTCCCTTGCACTATAAAAGCCAGTTTTGGCTCATTTTCAAAGGGTTGAACATTTTTTGTGTATAGTAGGCTCCCCTTTCCACCTAGGAAGTGATTTGGTGGAATATCGACCTTAAATTCTAAGAACTATAACCTATATTTTTCCTCTCGGTGTTCTAATGCATGTATTTTGATATTAAAATGACAATGCAAGCTCTATGAATGAGTTTCTATCCTCTCGCTTATGTTGTTTGCTGCCTTTCGATCTTTCATTACATGTCATCGGGCCCATGTGCATGAAGTTTTGTTGCATTTCCATGATTTGTGTCAATCAGAGAAGTAAAAATGCTCACCACTCCTTTGGTGTATCACCTTATTAGCACAAGTTTCAGTTTTAGTTTTTGCATCCTCTATCTTTCCCCTTTGAAATTTAGAGTAGGAATTAGGAATATAAACCTCTCGCAACTTGTAAGTGATAAATCGATTAAAGGATTTGAGGAACTAGCCTCTAATTTGGAGATTCTTCTCCCATTTTTACAAGTCCCACACTTGGGGAGGATTCAATGTTGTGCAATCACACTGGATGCTTAGGATGATCAAACTAGAAATCTGATCAACATCCAAGGGTGATGTTGATTCACAACAATAGTTTTGGCATGCCTGGTGGGACCTTAGAGGTCTTCATCTTCATTGCAACAAAAATGATGTGCATTTGTTGCAATATTCTTGCTTAAAAGAGCCCTAAATTGCACATCTGGTGACTCCAAGGAAGAAGAATTAGCTGGTTTTTGCAGTGCAGGCCTGAAAACTCATGAGAAGAATCACCACAAGGTCAAGAGTTGGAGAAGAAGAGGTGTTGTTTGAGTATCTGCAGTTATCTCCAAGTAGAAGGCAAAGAGGGAGGAGAATTTAGAGGTCTCCATCTACACCAAATAGAACTCTCTCAACTCCTCCACCTGGTAGGCCTTTCATTCAATCAACAAGGGTTCTAAGGCCAATCAGAATGGCACAAAACAACCCCTATGTCAATTTCACTAGCAGCAGCCCACTTGCTCTCAATGCACAAAATCCAATCCCAGTTGTAGCATTGAAGAACATTCCATACTTTACTGGAGAGAATCAGACTACTCCTGGTGATCATGTCAAGGATATTGCTAACATTTGTGCAATCCATGAGATCAATGAGATGCAAGTTGCTGTCAAACTGCTGGCATCTTCATTCAAAGGGAAAGCTTTGCAATGGTTCAGGAGTCTTGCCTCAAGTTCTATTCAAAATTGGAATCAGCTATGTATAGCCCTTCATGAGCAGTTTGGGGAAAAGGGAGACAATTTGTCCCAATTGGAGTAGCTGAAAACCATCAAGAGAGCTCCCAATGAGCAGCTAAGTGATTTTAACTTCAGATTTCAAAGGAATTGGGAGAGAATTCTAGTGGCAGTCAAGCCAATAGCAGAAGGTTCTTTCCTTTATTACCTTAAAGCTTTAAATTCTAATATTTCTATGTTAATTCAATCCATGGGAGGCACAACTATTCCCATTGCTTATAGCATTGCTATTAGAGCTGAAAATTGTTTGATTCAAGCTGGAAAGCTAGCTCCTAGGCCTCCAATGCCACTGTTTCCAAGTCTAGAGAGCCCAAACACTAATCAAATGCCTAATTTAGCTCCTATTCCCACTCCTAGAAATCAGAATTCAAGTGAAGCTTCTACTTCATCTTCTAGTACCTCAAATGAGCTTCAAGAAGTCATGAAGCAGCTGTAAAATTTAGGTAATGAGCTGGTTACACTCAAGAGGTAGCAAGCCCAAGGTTTTAGGCCTCCCTTCTAGCCTCAAGCTCAGCCTAACAGGTAGCCATATCAACCCCAAAGATCACCCAATCCAGCTACAAATCTAAATCAAGAAAGGCCTCCTGCCAACAGACCATTTCAACCCTATAATCCCAATGCTACATCTGCCTCTAAAGCATTAGTGTCAGTACAAAACAATATGGCTCAAGAGTATGATTGGTGTTTCTCATGTAATAAACCTCATAACCAATCCATGTGCTTCAACGGTGCCTTGAATCAAGCATTAATGGTGACAAAAACTGGTGTGGAGGGTGAGGGTAGTCAAGAAACATTCCAGCAGTAGTCAACTCCAAATGATACCACACTTGTAAACTGGCAGGCAGAAGATTTTTGTGGCATGAATCAAATGGTTTCCCAAAGTGTTGCAGCCAACACAAGGTCAAAGAGGAGAAATTTGGGTGAAGAACAGCCATTAGCCCCAAGAAATCCTCAATCTTCTATCACTCCACAAACTATTGGCAAACAAAATCCAATCCCAAACATGCAAGGACTGCCCAAAACAGCTCCTAAGCCAACTCAAATACCAGGCTTTTGCTACCCATGTGCAAGGAATGAATGTGCAGGCCAAGGGACAACAAAGGGATACTTCATCTCCATTCAATATCATTGATCAGATGAAGAAGACAAATGTAAACATATCAATGTGGGAATCACTATCTATCCCAGGCCAAAGAGATTTGCTACAAGCTGCCATGAAGGACTGGTCAGCTTTGAATCAATAGGTCCAAATGTAAGAGAAGGTGCTCACAAATTCTGCCCACAGAGGGGAATCATGGAGGACAACAAGGTAAAATGTTGAAGCCCCCTCCATTCTATGTTTCATTGATCATTGGAAATCAATTAGTACACAATTGCATGATTGATTCCGGGGCAAGTAGTTCAGTAATGCCCAAGAAAATAGCTGATCAGTTGGGAATTCAGTATGAATTCATATCCAAAGGGGTAGTGCAATTGGATGGGACAGCAGTAACAATAGTTGGAGTGATAAAAACTTGAGTCTTACCTTGCATGCCTGTCCCAACGTTGTTGTTTTACAAGATGTCTCAAGTAATAGACCTTCCACCACTCTTTGCCCTATGTTTGTCAAGGGATTTCACAACCAAGATTGGAGGTTACTTATCTACTGATTGGTCACACATGTTGTTCAGAACGAGATATGGAACCAAGGCCACAATCAGATCTGAACCTATTGCAAACTTTCACATTGAGCCTTACACTCCAAGCCAAATCAATACCAATTGTTCAGCGTTTGATCAAGAGGATTATCCAAGCACTGATGAAGCTGACACCAAGGTTGGAAGTATCCTAGATCTAACTCTTGATGAATGGGAAAACAAGGTGCATGCTTTTGATCCTTATCAAGAAATAGAAGAATCTGAGTTAGGAGTCTATTGCATGCATGAAGAAAATCAGCCTATTCCTAGCATCACCAAGCCAGACCACAAGGATGACAATGAGGTATGGCAGTTGTTTTTTGATGGATCAAGGAGTAGACAAGGTGCAGGAGGGGGAGCTATGCTTGTTTCACCACAAGGAGTTAAGTATTATTCAGCTTTTAGATTTCAATTTGCATGCTCTAATAACACTGCTGAATATGAAGCCTTGATACAAGGATTGCATTGGTCAATCAAGAGGGGGATAAAGAACTTGCAAGTCTTTGGTGATAGTGAGTTGATTGTCAACCAAGTTAAGGGGAAGCATGCTGTCAAGAATGATCTACTCAAATGCTACAAGAACAGGGTGTGGGACCTCATTGAAGATTTTGAGGGTTTTGGCATAAAATCCATTCCTAGAAAAGAGAACCAAGCTGCTGACAGGCTTGCAGCAGTTGGGGCAGCCTTTGACGTTGTTGAAAGCATTCAAAAAGACAAGGTACAGCCAAACATCCATGTGATTGTGAGGCCTTCAGTTCCAGACAACAATGTAAGTTGGCAAGTGTTTGAAAGTGATCAGCAAATCATCCATTTTTGTAAGAAGAGGCGGAGTTATCTGTTAAAAATCAGGAAAAGTTGGAGTAGCAGTATGGTGACCAAGTGGTACAGCTGAGAACCAACAAGCTACCAAAGGGACTTATTACTTTGGAGTCCATTTTCAATCCTAATGATCAGTTTAGGAAGGAGAAAGCAAACATCCAAGTCAAGGGAGAAGATTCAGTGTCCATCTCGGTGGAAGGAGGCAAATCACTCCAAATTGGTAAGATGACAACTGAGCAAGAAAGGTATGAGTTCATACAACTTTGTCAAGAATTCCCTGATGTGTTTTCTTGGAGCTATGAAGATTTGAAAGGTTTCAATCCCGAGTTAGCTCAACATACCATTGAATTGGATCCAAGTACTAAACCCATCAGGCAAAAACAAAGGCCAGTCAACCCCCACATGGAGCCTCTCATGAGAAAAGAATTGAATAAGTTGATAGAATCAAGAATCATATTCCCTATCAAGCATTCTAGTTGGGTAGCCAACTTGGTTCCAGTAAGAAAGAAGAGTGGGGAAATCAGATTGTGTGTTGACTTCAGAGATTTGAATAGAGCATCTCTCAAGGATCATTATCCACTTCCTTCTATGGAGCAAATTTTGCAAGTTGTTGCTGGCTCCGAGAGGTTTTCATTACTTGATGGCTATTCAGGGTATAATCAGATTATGGTGAAGGAAGAAGATCAGTTCAAGACAACCTTTACAACCAAATGGGGAACTTATGCATACAAGAAAATGCCATTTGGGTTGTCCAATGCTAGAGCTACCTTCCAAAGAGAAATGGACATGGCGTTCAAAGGTTTGATTAACAACACATCGTTTGATATATCTTGATGATATCACTATTTTTTCAAAAATACAAGTAGACCACCTCTCTCATATGAGATAAGTGTTCCAAAGGTGGAAAATATTTGGAGTATCCTTGAATCCTAAAAATGTATTTTTTATCCCATGAAGGAAAGCTCCTTGGCCACATTGTCTCCAAAGAAGGATTAGCAATTGATCCAGAGAGAGTTAAGGCCATAAGAGCACTACCATTGCCAAGCCATAAGAAGGCCCTTCAAAGTTTCTTGGGGAGAATAAATTTTGTTCGAGAGGTTTGTCCCAAATTTTTAGCCCTAGTCAATCCTATCACCAAGATGTTAAAGAAAAGCATGGATTTAAAATGGACAAGTAGAGAGCAAGGAAAGTTTTGAAGCAATCAAAGAATCCATATCTCAAGCCCCAACTCTCATCAACCTAGATTTCTCCAAGGATTTCATCCTCTATGCATTTGGGGGTGATGATACTATTTCTGCAATTTTGGTACAGCAGAACAAAGACAATGATGAGCAGCCAATTGCTTTCTTCAGCCAAATCCTAGAGGACTATGAGCTGAAGTATTCCTTCATTGAGAAGCATGTTCTTGTAGTAATCAGTAGCTTGAAGAAATTCAAGCATCTAGTTTCAAACAACAAGGTTCAGTTGTTGGTTTCTCATGCGGGAGTTAAGGAATTCCTCCTCAACAAATACTTGAATGAAAAAAGGGTAGGTTGGATTACTTGTGTCATGGAGTATGACATAGAGATCAAATTCACAAAGTTGGTAAGAGGAAAAGGATTGTGTGAGCTGCTAATTTTGGGCAAACAAAAGGAAGCATGTGATGAGAAGGAGGATGTTTTGGCATTGCAAGACAACTATGAGAAAGGAAGCACTAAGAAGAAATTAATGGTGTCCGCACTCCTTGCTGGACCCAAAGTATAATGCACTTCCTAAGCACATGCCTATGCCTTGCAGAGATGAACAAGACCAAAAGAAGACACTTCAGATTGCAGGATGTCCCATATGCCCTTGTTGATGGTGTTTTGTTCAAAAAGATGTGAATGAGGTACTACTGAGATGCATTGGTACAAATCAGATTCATAGGGTGTTGGAAGAGTTCCATGGTGGACCAGCTGGTGGTCATTTTGCACCAAGAGTGATAGCTCTAAAGATCATGAGGGCTGGCTATTATTGGCCCAAGATTTTCAATGATTGTTATGCATGGATCAAGAGGTGCAAGAATTGTGCATTCTTCACAGGTAAAGAGAGGCTAGCTGCCCTTCCATTGCATCCAATTTCATTTGACCAACCATTCATGCAATGGGGTTTAGACTTCATTGGAGTCATTAATCCCAATTCAAGCCAAGGAACAAATGGATTCTAACAGCAACAGAT
Source organism: Taxus wallichiana var. yunnanensis (assembly GCA_018340775.1). NCBI lineage: Eukaryota > Viridiplantae > Streptophyta > Pinopsida > Cupressales > Taxaceae > Taxus > Taxus wallichiana. The sequence continues at coordinate 214,314,079 of CM031240.1, forward strand.
TATTTCACCAAATGGACTGAAGCGGTAGCACTCAAGGAAGCAAATGAATCTAGCATCTTATATTTCTATGAGGGAATAGCCACTGATTCGGCATACCGCTACAATAATATCGAGATAATGCATTGACATTCATTGGGTCCAAGGTGACCGAATGGGCTATCAAGAATGAGATCTACCTAAGTACTTTATCGAACTATTAACCTCGGGGAATGGCAGAGCTAAATCTACAAACAAGAACTTTTTGAAGATCATTAGGAGGACTCTTGATGAAAATCAGAGGTCTTTGCATACTAAGTTGAAATCATCCTTATGGGCTGATAGGATAACTCCCAAGATATCTACAGGTAACTCTCCATTCAAGCTTGTTTATGGGAGAGAGGCGGTTTTGCCCATGTCACTTGAGTTGCCAACATTGGAACTCATGAAACTTGATTGGAGTTGTTAGATATGCAAAATTGATGGAGCTCCAAGAAATCAGAAATCAAGCATCCCAAGCAATGGAGAAGGATCAGGCTTTGATAAAGAATACCTTTGATAGAAAGGCCAAGAATAGATCCTTCCAAGTTGGAGATCTAGTGTTAAAATGGGATGCAGACAGAGCAAAACCGGGAAGGCATTCAAAATTTGATGCCATTTGGAGTGGCCCATACATGGTCACAAAGTGTAAGGACAACAATGCTTTCCAATTGTCTTCATTGGATGGTGAAGAACTGTAGATTCCAGTCAATGGAATCCATCTAAAGCATTGTTATTGAAAGGAACTCTCCACCTTGTACATATTAGCTTAGGTTTCCATTCCTCTAAGTGCTTGTGCACATTGTTTTTCTGTAGGTTAGTTTGTTTTCCCTAAGTGCTTTGGCACAAGGCTTGCTGTCCCTGAGAATGTGTTTGCAGGCCTTGCTCCATTAGGTGATATTCCATATTTCTCTTTGCAGTGTCCTAGTCAATCGGGGTATCAAACAGAGAATTCGATGACTCCATGCCCAATGGATTGTTTCAAGCAACTGGTAATTTCATCCAACAGGCAGATGACCCCTCTGAGTCACCAAAATTGTTATCCAAAATGTGCCCCCTACTCATTTTGTGGCTAACTCCTTTCATTCTTCCCTCTCTTGTGCCTCAGTCATAATTTTTTGCTTTTTAGGAACTCAAAACTTTTTGGAAATGACACCATTGGATAGAGCTCTCTCTCAGCTTTCCAGAAAGGTAAAGTTTTCCTCCTAACTCCATGTATTTTTGAAGATATGGCTCGGTGGAGGTTTTTTGGGAAATTTTCCCCAGGAAGGCCCGCGGCCAATGAGATGCTGCCATGTGTCCAAGGAAGTGGCGGGGGTTCGAGGAAAATTTGGTTTTTTACCAAGTGTTTGGTGAAATTTCAAAAGGGAAGATTTTTCCTATGCAGCTCCGCCTATGAATCGAGATGATGCCACGTGTCCAGGGGAGAAATTTGAAAAATTTGGCTAAGTGTTGCACATGGAAAATTTTGGAGAGAAGGTTCGCACCCAATCGTATTTTCCACATTTCTGTGGCGTGGGAGTTTCGGAGGGTGGAGGAGAAGTTGGAATTTTGGCGAAGTGTTTCGTCAAATTTCAAAAAGAGTTTTGACCCGCTGCCCCATCAACCAATCAGCAAAGGCCACGTGTCATGGCACCCAGTAAAGGCGAAGCATGGGAGGGAATTGGTATTTTTCCCAAAGTGTTGCACAAAAGAAAATATTTTCTCAAGGGCCCGCAGCCCAAGTAATGTGTTGCCACGTGTTTGAGACCAGCGGAAGGTGAGGAGAAATTGAGAAAATTTCCACAAGGGAAAACAAAGGAAATTTAAAAGGAAAAAGCCCACCCCAAGATGCGAGCCAATGGGATCTCTCCACGTGTCAGGTGCTCTCAAAAAATCAAGGAAAAGCCAGCAAGTAAAGCTAGAAGGGGCAAGCTCGCATCCAATAGGGTGATGCCACGTGTCCAGGTCGAAAATGGTTGAAAATTCGAAAGGAAAATCTTACTCCCAATAAAAACGTGCCACGTGGCACCCGGAAAGGCGGAGCGTGGGGATTTTTTGGGAAATTTTCCCAAATGCAAAAAAGGTGAAAAAATTCAAATTTTCACCCGCCAATCCGATTTGGCCCTGTTTTGCCCTAAAACTTCAAATGGCCATATCTTTCGATCCAGAGCTCGGTTTTTCACGTTCTTGATATCAATGGAAAGATGGTAAAATTCTCTACAAGATTCCAGGTTCATTTTTGCATTTTGATGGATTTTGAGAGAGAAATTCGAAAAAAATGCCTCTAGCATGTGGTCATGGATAGAATTGACGTTTCAACCACCGTTTTTAATGAAGAATGGCTCACATTCTCTCCCAAAGATGGTAAAAATGTCGTGGGATGGGTCTGTAAGGATTCCCATGCTTTTTTGATTACATTTTGGTCAATGTTTGAATCCCTTCCATGCTTTCCCACGTTTCTCTCTCCGGGCTCGCCCCTTGCACCTTGTAAAAGCCGATTTTGGCTCATTTTCAAAGGGTTGAACATTTTTGTGTATAGCAGGCTCCCTTTTTCACCTTGGAAGTGATTTGGTGGAATATTAGACCTTTTCTAAGAACTGTAACCTATTTTTTTCCTCTCAGGTGTTCTAATGCATGTATTTTGATATTAAAATGACAATGCAAGCTCTATGAATGAGTTTCAATCCTCTGCTTATGTTGTTTGCTTCCTTTCTGATCTTTCATTACATGTCATCAGTCTGTGCATGATGTTTTGTTGCATTTCCATGATTTGTGTCAATCTACAAAAGTAAAAAATGCTCACCACTCCTTTGGTGTATCACCTTATTAGCACTAGTTTCAGTTTTTAGTTTTTGCATCCTCTATCTTTTCCCCTTTGAAATTTAGAGTAGGAATTAGCAATATAAACCTCTGCAACTTGTAAGTGATAAACCGATCGGAGGATTTATGGAACCAGCCTCTAACTGGAGATTCCTTTCCCATTTTTAGAAGTCCCACACTTGGGGGAGGATTCAATGTGGTGCAATCACACTGGATGCTTAGGATGATCAAACTAGAAATCGATCAACATCCGAGAGTGCCGCTAATTTGCAACAACAGCCTTTGGAGGAAATTTGGAAAATTTTCCCTTTGTGGGAAAAGGAGTTAAAAGTATAAAAGGAAGCGTGGTTCCATTGGGACCCACATTGGAAACTAGAAGCGGAAGGGTGGAGCTACAGGGGAAACTTGGAAAATTTTCCTTTTTCCAAAAAGGGGTTCAAATGGAAGAATTTTCCCACGGTTCCTTTTGGACCCACCTTAGGACATGATTCGGGCTCATTTCTTGAGGGCGGAGGTGTGGAAAAAAATGTGAAATTTTTCCATTTTTCCAAAAGTTGTAAAAATTCAGAGGGAACCCTTGGATCTAATTTAAAATTTGAATACTCCACGTGGACGACCCAAATTGAAAGTAAAGATCAATGACAAAGTGAGAGTCAAATCTAATTCCCCCATTTTACTAAAAGACACCGGAAGAGCGAGTCTTCATGATTTCTTGGTATTTCCTACATGCTAGGTAGAGAGGGGAATTATTGTTGATATCTAAGTTTGGTAGGGAGATCTGGAAGACATCTTTTTCCATTGAAATTGTTTGACTATTGGGCTTGATCTGATTTTTATTTTTTTCTTCTCCGAGCACACAAGGAGCTAGATTTGACAAATTAGGGGTGGAAGTATTTGGAAAATCGAAGGAGGAGTGATTTTCAGATTAAGGAGTTAAATGTGGGAAGTATTCGAAGAGATCTTTCCTCGAGCACCTCACGACTTTTGCAGATCTCGATCACGTAAATTGCGATTGTGATCATGGCAAGCACCTTGGTGCTTTGCATTTCTAGATTTTTGGGGGAAAATGGGTCTATTGTAAATTTTATAAATGTCAAAAATTTATTGTGCAAATGTTTGGAGTGTTAGGGGTTAGGACTGAGTTTTGTAATAGAGAAAATCTTGACACATGACCCATCCTTTCGAGAAAGCTGTTTGAGATGCCTGTATATCTCTTTTGTATTGAATCGATCATGTCAAGGTGGTTACGAGTGTACATCCATGGAAAATATTTGAGATTGTTTTAGAAACTTTCCCTAGTGATAGATTTAATCAAATTTGAGTCATTTTTTGTTGTCTTGAGCAAAATGCATTTTTTTCATTTTTGAATGTATGCCAAGTATTTTTCTTGTTTTTCGTTGCAATCTTATATTAAAATATACTTCAATCACATAAGCCTCAATCCTTGTGATAGTTTAGTGGCATTTCTAATTTCATTTCTTAGAAGAGATTTCATCTGGGATTGGAATAAATGATTTAAAATCACTTTTCTTTCATCTCGTTGACAAAGATTCTCTCGTAAGCCTCTGGGTGTACCCTAGGCATGATTTGCCTTAGATCTTGATGCTTTGTTGGGTTTTATAAATCCAGCCTTCATGACAGAATATCAAAGATTGTGTGAAAAGGTGTTAATCCAGGCCTTAATTGAAGCACATATTCTTTTTAAAGAAACACTTTAGCTATTCTATGGCATTTTGTTGGTTTAACCTTCCATTTTGTAAGATTCCTCAAGGATCTTGTGAGTCAAGTTCATCCTGCCTCACCTCCCAAAAAAATTTTATTCAACAACAACCAATCCTACCTTTACTACCCCTATTTGTCTTGTGTGCATACAAATACATGATCTTTGTTACCGAAATATGTCGAAACAATGAGGGTCCCAAATCTCTTTAGTAACCTGAACCTTGTCTAGAGAATATCTCCACTATCTAGAGTGACAACTAGTGAGAGTTATATTTTTTTGCATTGATCATATTTTCTCCAAGGTCTCCTTAACCTTTTCATTAGGAAGGATTTATCCATCTCCTCCATGAAAAAAAGGCTACAAAAGGGTCCTCTTACCTTGGTTGAAAGGTACAACTTAAAATAGTGAGGATAGATCAAATCCTCTTGAGGGTGCTATCCATTTATCCACATTTGAGTGACAGAGGTCCAATTAGATCTCATCCCCATCTACAAAATGACTCACAATGATTTAATCTATCTCTAAGCATCCCATTAAACCAAAGTGATTCCGCTTAGAATTTGAGAGAGAATCAATATGGATACCAACACCTAAGTGACACCACTTGGGATTATTTTGAACTACGTGAACTAATTCACATCGTTGAGACTAATTTTTGATTCACTACTAGTTTATATCTATTTGACGTATAAAAACACTAAAGTGAAACAATTTCCGGGGACATTTTGATTACAGTTCATTTTCAGACCTAGGTAGGCATCTCCTATATGTTCTAAGTGCTATTACATTGTCTCAAAATCATCTTCTCTGTTTGGGCTGTATAAGGTGTTCAAAGTTGCAAGTATAGTTTCCACCTCTTCTAGCTGATACTGCACTAGTATTTACTAATAAATTTTTGTAAAGGAACATCATATCTTTAATTTCTAGTTTCTAGTGTCTCGGGCATTTGACAGTCATATTTTAGTGCATTTACACAACTAAGATGTAAATCCTTAGTGGTGAATCCTGTTGATTTGATTCTAATAAGGATCAATGTCTCAAAACTCTATCCGAGTAAGAATTGTTACTAATATTTGCAAAGATGGAAGGAGGAATATCTTTCTTTGCTAGGGATCCCGCTAGGACACTATTTTTAGAGCTAGGAAAAGCAAAATCAGAAGGAAGAAAATACTAGAGAGTTGTGGGAGAACAACAGTCAAGAAGGGGGATCTCCATTGATGAAAGTGATCGTACTATCAATAAAGACTTCCATTCAAGTGACTCGAATTAGGTAGCCTCTTTGTGGAATTAAATTCTCTAGTGCAGGGAAGGGCCTTCATTTCATTTTGATAAAATTTCTTCACATTCGAACCTATCTTTTATGAAGTTTATAGGGATTTACAAGAAGCAAGGCCTTTAGAGGGTGTCCATTTTTAAAACTACACTCTGGTGTTCCAAGGACCCTCTTCCCTTTATCAATTTATCACCCCTCCAAGATCACCTCCTATAATCAATATGGCTTTGACCCCCACCTGACCTCCATTTTTGTAAACACCTTTGGACCTATAAATTTTTTCGGAATGGATGGTTACCCAAATGTAGTACCTCAAGATGTAAGGAAAAAACTTCCAAAGTTCTAGGGAAACAATGCTATAACTGGTGATCAACATCTAAAGATTTTTCTCAATATGATGGAAGACTTTGAGATTGAACATGAAGATGTATACATCAAATTATTTTTTCACACTTTAGAAGAGGATGTAAGGGACTGGTATAAAGCATTGCTAGATAACTCTATTGATTCTTGGGATGAGATGAACAATGCATTTAGATTGCAATATGGTGATAGGACTGACCCTAGGTTTCTTCTATCAGAATTTGAGAATATCAAGAAGAATCCTAATGAGTCAGTACATGATTTCAACACAAGGTTCAATAAGACTTTGAGAATATTCCCTATTAGGATAAGGCCATGTGATGAATCATGTTTGATGAAATACATAGATGCATTTGATAAAAAGGATGCTTACTACTTGAGGTAAAATAACCCTACCAATTTGAGGAAAGCATTCACTATGGCTCAGCAAATAGAGAATAATATCAAGGAAATTGGAAAACCTCCTAAGAGGGATGGTGTGAAGTTGGTTAACCTAGAGAAGCCTCAAACAAGTAAATCTGCTGATCTGGAGGAAGTTGTGAAGAATTTGGTAGGGGCTATCAAAGAAATTTCCTACAAACTAGTCTCGAGTTGAGAAAGGAGTAGGGAAGAGTTCACAAGGACAACACAAGCAACAAGGCCAAGACAGGTTTACAAATCACCAAAGATCGATGACCAAGGAAAGATACCTTTTGGATTTGGAAGTAGGCAGCCCCAAGGTAGGCAAAGTAGAATGGTTCATGATCCTTTGGCTTCTAGACTTGTTGTTGTGGAAGAAACCAAGGTCATTGATTGGTGTGACAGATGTTTCATGCCCCATGCTCCTTATGAAAAAGATCAGAATGAAGAATAAGAAGTTGATGATGAAAATGATGATGATGTTTGCATGATCGGTTGCTCCTCCACTCACGAAAGGGGGAACCTCAAGCGAGGTGATAAGTGCCCAGATTGCTGCCACTTTTTGGGACTGCATTCATAGGGTACCTATTCTTCCTCCCTCTCATACTTTAGAAGTAGATAATGTACAAGCTTTTGAATTTCCCAATAATGACTTTGAATATTTAAGGGCTTTAATGATAAAGAAGTATGATGGAGGAATCCCATCTGAGGAAGATAGACAATTATCGATGAATGTTGTTGTTGCTCAAGAGAAGGAATATAACATAAGAAGTAAGGATGTCAAAGGGACATGGCCTCAAGCTAAGCCAAAAGGTCCTTTACTTTCAAACATTCCTAAAGAGACTCCTAAGAAAGATCTATTTTCCAAAATCCCTGCAATTCCAAACAAAAATTATATCCCACCTCATGCCCAAGTTGTCAAAAATCCTATACCACCTAATGAGTGTGTTAGCTTTCCTTCCAATACTTGACTTACCAAAGAATGTCCCATATGACATTGCCCAAGTTTTAAGTCAAATCAAAGTCTTTGTTCCAATTGTTGAGTTGCTTAGGATTCCTGAGCACAAAAAGAGAGCATTTGAATACTTGGGATTGAAAGAAGAGAAGACTTCCCTAGGTAGAAATGTAAACATTATGGAGACTCCCCCAATCATTGATGTGTTAGAAACACCACCAACATTGGAGGAACTAGGTGAACCACCTGAGGTTTATTTAGGGATATCCTTGGTGGATTCGTAACTAAATGTGGATCCATTCTTCACCACTCTAATCATCAAGGATAGATTGCTCCATAACTGTATGTTTGACTCAGGGGCATCATGCAATGTCATGCCTCTAGAAGTCATGAATGAGATGAATATTAAAGTAACAATAGCATATGGGAAGTTCACTACCATGGAATCTAGAGAAGTGCCAATAGTGCGATGTGTGAAGGGTTTGGTGGTGCAGCTTGCAGCTTACCAAGAAAAAACTTAAAACTTGATGTTTTCATTGTTGACTACCCAACCAAGTGGGGTATGCTGCTGTCAAGAAAATGGGCTGCAAGTGTTGGTGGGAGTGTCCAAATGGATATGTCCTATGCCACCATTCCAATTGAGGGAAGCCTTGTTAGGTTATATGGAGAAAATTAAATATTGCATCTTATTGAAGACCCCAACAATGCATCATATGAAGTGTTATACACAAGTGTTGATGCTGATAATTTTGTGGGATTTGCTGATGGAAAAGAGCACAAGATTGAAGAATGTAAAATTCTTGAGTAGGTAGGCTCTTCGTGGACTCTATTGTTTAATGGAGCTTGCTCCAAATTTGGAAATGGTTCTGGTGTTATTTTTCTTTCTCCAAGTCAGGAAAAGTTTGGTTTTTCCTTCAAGCTTAATTTTGAGTGCACTAACAACATTGTTGAGTATGAGGCACTATTTTTAGGTTTAAGAATTTTCTTGGAAATGTGGTGTCAAGGAAATTGTTGTCAAAGGAGACTTAGAATTCATTGTAAAGCAAGTCAAAAAATTGTATGCCACAAAGAATCAGTGAATGAAACAATATAAAAATGTATTTTGGTATCTTATTGAGATGTTTGATTTATTCAACATAGTGCATCATGATAGGAAATTCAATGAATTGGCGAGACAAGCTTACAAAGTGTTGGGGTCTCGGTTTGACAATTGTATAATGTCCCCATATTGTGAATAGGATTTTGAGATATTGACAAGACCCTCTATCCCTGATAATATTAAACATTGGCATATTTTTGATGATGATACTCAGATCATAAGATTTTTACAAAACAAGGGGGATTTTGTTAATCAGTGCATTGATTTGGAGCCAATGGTATGTACAACAAAGGGATATACCATTCCTAGAGGGTTGGTTGCTCTTGAATTGAATTTTGATAATGTTGATTGCATTATTAATAGGCATATGGTATCCTCGAGGCATGTTGAGGAACATGATTTTGGCAAAAAGGAAAAGCCAAGGAAAATTGGGTTAGGCAGCAATCTTTGAAAGGAGGAGAAGCAATCATACATTCAATTGTTGAAAAAATACCAAGATTTCATGGCTTGGACCTATTCTGAATTAAAATCATACATAGAGGATCTGTTTCAACATGAGATTAACTTGGAGCCTAATGCAAAACCATTCAGGAAGAAACAAAGGGAAATTAATCCACTCTTATCTCTTAAAATGCAAGAAGAACTGAAGAAGTTGAGAGATGGATGAATTATACAGCCCACAAGGTATTCTTCTTGGGTTGCAAACCTATTTCTAGTAAGAAATAACAATGGTGGCATCAGGTTGTGTGTAGACTTTAGGAATCTGAACAAAGCTTCAATGAAGGACAACTATCGTTTACCAAACATGGAACACATGCTACATTTAGTGACTAGTTCTGAGTTTCTCTCTACCTTAGATGGTTTCTCTAGTTATAACCAGGTCATGGTAAAGGAATTAGAAAGGATCAAGATAGCCTTCACTACTCCTTGGAGAACATATGTGTATGTCAGGATGCCCTTTGGTCTGATGAATGTTAGAGCCACCTTTCAAAGAGCAATGGATGTTGCTTTTTCTGGTTACATAAATGAGTTTATTGTTGTGTACCAAGATGATGTAACCATGTTTTCTAGGAAGAGAAGTGACCACTTGCTGCACTTGGAGAAGATGTTGATAAGATGTAGGGAATATGGCATCTCACTCAATCCAAAGAAATGCCATTTTGGAGTATAGAAGGAAAAGTTCCTAGGTCACATTGTGTCACAAAAAGGGTGATGATTGATCCGAGAAAGGGTAGAGGCCATAAAAAAGTACCAATTCCAAGAACATAGAAGGGAATTCAGTCCTTCTTTGGGCAAATAAAATTCATTAGAAGATTCATATCAAAATTTTCTTCGTTGACCATTCTAATTACTTCCATGATAAAGAAGGAACAGGTCATCAAATGGGAGGAGGATGTCACTCAAGATTTCAATGGAATCAAAAAAACATTGAAGCATGCCCCTTTTTGGCAGCTCCAGGACTATAAGAAGCCTTTCCAACTTTTTCCCTTTGCTTCAGAAAACACTATTTCTTTTGTCCTACTACGAAGGATGATGAAGGGGTGGAGAGACCAATTGCTTTCTTTAGTAAAGCCTTGCAAAGGGCTGAACTAAAATACACTATTATGGAGAAGCAAGCATTTTCCTTGGTAAAAGCAATAAAGGTTTTCAGGCCTTATATTCTAAGTTCAAAATTTTTTGCTTATGTTCCCCATACCATGGTAAAGGACATCTTGTTAGAGATGGAGGTCTCAAGAAAAATATGTAGATGGGTGAACAAGTTGCAAGAATATGATATGGACATCCAAACCATGAAGTTGGTGAGAGGTTTGGGGTTAGCTAAGCTTATGGCTGAGAGCAACTTGCAAACTATTGAGGTAAATGAGGTTGAAGAAGAAAGGGTAGGTGTTTTTGAAAATTTAATGAGTTCTGAGTGGTACAAGGATGTGATGTTCTATCTTAGACATTTAAACTACCCTGAGTATTTAAATAAGAACTAGAAAAGAGCTCTTAAGTTGGCTTCCTAGAAATATGTTAGTATTGATTATTGGTTAGCATGGAAGAACCTAGAGGGAGTCCTCTTAAGGTGCATCACTGAAGATGAAGCCCCCAAAATAATTGTTGATCTCCATGGAGGAGTTTTTGGGGGAATTTTTAGCAAGAGTCAAAACACATAAGATCCCGAGGGCTGATTATTAGTGGCCAACTCTTTTCAAGGATAAAACTCTTTTGGTCATAAGCTATGAGAGTTGGCATTGCTTCTCTGGAAGACTGAAATCTTCAAGCTCCCTTCCTTTGCAGCCTGTATCAATTAAAGCTCCATTCAAGCAATGGGGATGGATTTCATTGGTGAAATTTCAGACCCTTCAAGTGTTGGCCATAAGTGGATTCTTGTAGCCACTGACTAATTTACCAAGTGGGTGGAGGCAATCCCCACCAAGAAGGCTACACACCAAATTGTCATGGAATTTTTGCTAAACCATATCATTTGCAGGTTTGGAGTACCAGTCAAAATCATAGCTGATAATGCCATGATTTTCAGAGCTAAACCTATGGTGGCAATGTGCAAAGAATATGGGATGAACTTGACATATGCCTCTAATTATAATCCCTAAGGAAATGGAAAAGCTAAGTCCAGTAATAAAAATTTGCTGAAGATTATCAGAAGAACCTTGGAGTTGAACAAGAGAAAATGGGGTGAACAATTGAATTTTGTTGTTTGGGTAGATAAGATCACTATCAAGAGGGTTACTAGAAATATTCCATTTGAGTTAGTATATAGGACTCAGGCCCTCTGCCCCTTCATATGCAACTATCTTCATAATAGTTCATTTAATAGCTAGAAGATCAAGAGGTAAGTCCTTATGATGCTCGCATTAACCAGATTGTTAAGCTTGATGAAGAGAAAAGGGCATCCCACAAGAGGCATGTAAAGTTCATAGACAACCGAAGATGTTGTTTGACAAGAAGGTCACTCCCAGAGCTTTCAATATTGGAGATCTTGCGCTACTATTGGACAACAGGCATGAAGATAAGGGCAAGCATGGAAAATTTGACTCATTATGGATGGGCCCTTACTCCATTGATATCAGGATTGGTGAACATACCTTCTTCCTCAAGGAATTGGATGGTGAATTGCTTGAACTTCCTATTAATGGTAGGCATTTGAAGAATTTCTTGGATTGATTCCTAGAATCAAGGTAAACATGTTTTTTTTTTAAGTGTATAGTCGGTTATTTGTTTCTTGTATTTTGTGTTTTTCTCGTCTGGTCATTGGTGACATGTTTTTACTGGTTTCTCTATTCGTTTTGGGAGATGACTTTGTTTCTCTGCTTTACAGGCTAACTCTATCACCCAATGGATTTTTTGGCACTTGGTGTACTATTTTTCGTGTGTCACTCACAGGGAGTGCCCATCCCCGAGTCAAAGCTGATGTTGGTGCTCAAAATAGTCTTGCCCCAATTTACCTTTGAAAATCTATCGATTTATGGCCCCTGTCATTCTATACTTTCCCATGTTGTGCCTGGTTAGTCTCTGTTTCCATTTTTAATCATTTCTTGGGTCGAAGATCATGTATGGGTTTATAATTTAGGTATCATATTCTCTGTCCATCAAAAAACTCAGGCTCTCCCATTATTCTCATTCTCCACGGTTGGGATTTGTCATCCTTATTGTTTCTACCCTATATAATTGAAGAAAAATGAATGGATGTAGCTCGGAAGAATTTCTTTGGGCCTTGTAATATTTCTAAATCCTCTGTCCTTGGAAAAATTTCATCTCCAGGGCTCAAATGGTCGATTTTTTGCATTTTATAGTTTGTGAGGCATTTCTCCTATCAAATTTGCTTCCTTGCATCAAAAGGTAACATGGCCTCTTTGCATTGGACACATCTCAACCGGGTACTTACAAAATTCTACGAAAGGCCTCAACTAAAAATATGTCCACATGGAGGAACGACGCTCATTTGAAGATTTACTTTTTGTTTTGAACTTTGAGTAGTGCCGGGAGGACACGTGGAGGTTTGGCAGGATAGAGAAACATGGAGGCTTCCACCTGGTCTTCCAATACTTAGTATTTTTTCAAAAATGTATTGGGAGGTCTGGGACACGTGGAGGAACCGCGCATGTTTGGGGACCAACCCTTAGGTTCCAATTTAAAGTAGTGTCGGAGAACACTTAGAGGCCTCCACTTACTTTGCATTTTTCTTGGACTTTTCAATGGCCAAAAGAGACTACCTCAGAGCATGACACTTGATGCCTTCCACTAAGCTTCGAGCCTTCAAACATTTTTTTCTCGGGCCAGAAATGTGGCGAGCCCGTTCTCATTTAAGGTCTCATTTCGGGGACCATCTCGGGATAGGCCATAGCGACACGTGGCAATTTGAAAAGTCAAAAGGAGTGGGGAAGTAGACCATCGAGGGCAACTTAAAATTTTTTCCTCTTTGTCTCAAAAGGGTTAAAATATCAAAATGGCCCGCAAGCCTGACAAAAGAAAAGTCAAAGTTTGTTTTAGGTCAAAGGGGCAGGGAAGCGGACCATCAAAGGCAACTTGGAATTTTCACCTCTTATATTCAAATGACTAAAATCATCAAAATAACCCACGAGCCCGATGGAAAAAGGTCAAAGATTACTCTAGTCAATGGTGGAGGTGTGGGCCTTCGGAGGAAATTTGGAAAAATTTCCTTTGTGGAAAAAGGAGTTAAAACTTAAAAAGGAAGCGCGGTTCTTCCGGGACCCACATTGGAAACTAGAAGCGGAAGGGCAAAGCTGCGGGGGAAACTTGGAAAATTTTCCTTTTTCCAAAGGGTTTCAAATGGTAGAATTTTCCCACGGTTATTTTGGGACCCACCTTAGGACACGTGTCAGGCTCATTTCTCGAGGGTAGAGGTGTAGAACAAAATGTGAATTTTTCCATTTTTCCAAAAGTCTTAAAAAGTCAAAGGAACCCTGGGTCTACTTTCAAAATTTGAATTTTCCACGTGGACGGCCCAAATTCGAAGTTAAGATCAACAACAACTAGAGTCTCGAATCTGATTTTCCCCATTTTCTTGAAACACACCGAAAGTTTGAGTCTTCATGATTTCTTGGTATTTCCTACATGCCAAGCAGAGAGGGGAATTAATGTTGATATCTAATTTTGGTGGGGAGATCTAGAAGATGTCTTTCACCATTGAAATGGTTTAACTATTGGGCTCGATCTGATTTTCCATTGTTTCTTCTCCTAAGTACGTGAGAGCTAGATTTGACATATTAGGGGCATAAGTAATTGGCAAATCAAAGGAGGAGTGATTTTATATAGGAAGGAGTTGAATGAGGGAAGTATTCGAACAGATCGCGCCTCGAGCACTGCAATATTTTACAGATCTAATCCGAAAATTGTGATTGTGATTATGGCAAGCACTTTGGTGCACTCAATGTCTTGATTTTTGGGGAAAAGGGGTCTATTGTAAATGTTATAAATGGAATAAATTTATAGTGCAAATGGTTGGAGTTTTAGGGCTTGGGTTTGAGTTTTGTAATAGAGAAAATATTGTGAGCCATCCTTTGAGAAAGCTGTTTGAGAAGCCTATATATCTCTTTTGTATTAAATCTGGTCATGTCAAGGTGATTGCGAGTGTACAACCATTGACAAGATCTGAGATTATTTTAGAAACTTTCCCCTGCTAATAGATTTAATCAAATTCAAGTTATTTTGTGTTGTCTTGAGAAAAATGTGTTTGTTTTATTTCTGAATGTATGCAAGTAGTTTTTATTGTTTCTGTTGTAATATTGTATTAAAATATGATTCAATCACATAGGCCTCAATCCTTGTGACAGTTTAGTGGTGTTTGTAATTTCATTTCTCAGAAGATATTTCATTTGGGATTGGAATAAATGATTTAAAATCACTTTTCTTTCATTTGTTGATAGAGATTGTCTGTAAGCCTTTGGGTGTACCTTAGGTGTGATTTGGCTTATATCTTAATGCTTTGTTGGGTTTTCTAACTCAAGCCTTCATGATAGAATCTCAAAGATTGTGTGAAAATGTTCTAATCTGGGCCTCCATTGAAGCACATATTCTATTTAAAGAAACACTTTAGCTATTTTATGGCATTACGTTGGTTTAGCCTTCCATTTTGTACAATTCCTCAAGGATCTGGCCAGTCAAGTTCATCCTACCTCACCTCCCACCAAAAATTTTATTCAAAAACAACCAATTGTTCCCGTACTACCCCCGTTTGTCCTATGTGGATACAAATCCATGATCTCTTTTACCAAAACATACCGAAACAATCAGGGTCCCAAATTTCTTTAGTAGTCGAACCTTGTCTAGAGAATATATCCACTATCTAGAGTGACAACTCATGAGAGTTAGATTTTGTTGCATTGATCATATTTTCTCCAAGGTCTCCTTAAAATTTTCATTAAGAAGGATATCTCCATCTCCTCCACAAACAACAGGCTACAAAAGGGTCCTCTTACCATGGTTGAAAGGCACAACCTAAAATAGTGAGGATAGATCAAATCCTCTTGAGGGTGCTATCCATTTGTCCATATTTAAGTGACAAAGGGCTAGTTAGATCTCATCCCTAGCTACAAAATGACTCACCATGATCTAATCTATCTCTAAGATTCTCGTTAAACTAGTGATGATGCTCAGACTTTGTGGGAGATTAAATTTGGATAACAATAGAATGGAACTTGATATCGGAGACTCACCTTAAAATAGGTATACCCATAGACGTGAGGTGTTTTCATTGTATCTATGAAAGAGAGAGATCAAATTTTGCAATCTTAAAAACCTACAGTCATCTCTCTACAGGGTGCAATTTCAAGAGATAACAATTTTTGGCATGCCCGGTGGGACCATGAATCAGATCTATGCGCAAGTTACGACTATTTATAGTAGATCCACAACAAACTTACAAATGTTACAAAAGTTACTTTTGGGAGCAAGTTGCAGCAATTTATTCTAAATATTTTAAGATCTTTTGGCAACTCGTAAAGCTGATTTCAGACTAGTATTGCAGCATGTTCCATGCCTAAAGTGACTACAAGATCATCAATAAGAGGAATTCCCCCGAGTTCTTTTCTTTACCTTTAAATTCTGCTAGAAAGAGAAGAGTTGATAATACTTTACCTTATAATAGACCTTTTTTGACATCCCTCCTCTTGATATTCCTTCACCATGTATCAATTTCTCTATTAACGTCACAATTTTTCAAATGTCTATTCAACCACCAAGGAATTTTTTTGACATTTTATGATGGTAGTCCTTTAGTAATCCCAGTTTACCATGACATCCCTAATGCTGCCATGAAATTTTTCCATCATTCATAGGTAAAAATAAAGTTACACCTACGAGAGCACATCAAAGATGTTGCAACCATATGTGAGTTTATAATATTACTCATGAAGATGTAGCTTTGAGACTCTTATCCACATCCCTAAACGGACAAGCCTTGCAATGGTATAGAAATATAGAGATTGGATGCATAAGAACTTAGGATGACTTAGGTGATAAATTGATAAAACAATTTCAAGATAATTCAGATCATTTCTCTCTCATAGAACAACCTGTCTACCATTAAAAGATCTCCCAACGAATTTATGTTGAGTTTCAATATCCATTTTTCCGAGAACTTGGGAAAGAATTCCAGCAAGTGTCTAGCCTCAAGCTAATCATGCTTTTATTTATTATCTTAGGGCATTAAAAAATGGTATCTCAAATATGATTCAATCAATGGGAGGAGATACACTCCCAGAAGCCTATGATATCACTATTTGAGCTAAAAATAGTCTTATTCATTTGGAAAATTAGTGCAAGGCCTTCAATGCCTTTTTTGGTAGATTTAGCACCTATTCCTCAGCCTATCACGATTATAGAACCTGTTGTTGAAGCCCCATCGGATGAAGTATTTAAATCTTTCGAGACTATGGGGAATAAGCTGACTTATGTTAGAGTAGATATTTACCTTAGATCATGTTCAACTAGGTAATTTATTTACCTTTATTGTATTTATCCTCACCCACTTATGTGTGTGGATATTTCTTTTATCTTATTTAGATATTAGGAGATATTATCTACTTGTTAGGTATAGTTCTTTCCTTGATCTATGGTATTGAATAGATCCTTGATGTCTAGTTCTCTCCTAAATCTATGGTCTTGACTAGTTCTTTGATGACTAGTTATTTCCTTGATTTATGGCTTGATCTACACCTTGAATTGGTTCTTAGATTGTTATTCCTTTCCTATTTAAGCAAAGCCCATTCTCAATGTATTGCATTGAGTTCCATAATAATATATGATATTGCTACTCATTTGTTTGCAAAGGTTTTATGTAAATTTATTCGATGAATTGTTTTTATCTTATTGATCATGGTGTTTGATTAGCATCTCGTGTTCTTGGCTTGGTATGATCTGGTTATCGTTTCTTTCATGGTATCATAGTTGGAGATTGTTGTTGGCATCCGTCTATAAGTTTTATTTTGCAAATAAATTCATTGTATATTCATATATTTGGGATTCGGTCATATTTTGGTGTTGCATGAATTTTTATGCAAACCGAGGCTTCCATTAAATCCGAGAAGATGGGAAAACCCTAAGATTGACTATAAGGTCGATCATTTTTGGGGGTAATCATTTTCTAGGTTTTTGTATTATTACAGTGGAAGCATACCGTTCTACCTCGGGATTCATGTCGTGAAGGAAAAAATTGCGGGATTATTTTTTTGGTTTGTTTGATTTCTCGAGATCTACATAGGGTAATTTTCATTTGTAGCGTATAGTAATTTTTACCATAAGAGGCACTGGATGTGAGTTTCTTGAAAACACGTGACACACCCCAAAATAGTAAGTTGCGAAAAAACCCCTTTAAAATCCTTAGCCCTTGGTCATATGAGGGCTTAAAACTTGTGATTCCTAATAGTAGGTGCTTAACATGAGCCCCCTTTAATTTTATTTGTGTGGTGAAGGCAACTTTTGTTTTATCGGCAACTAAAATAAATAATAGAGAAATTTTTAAAAAGCTTGTAACTTTTGATCAAGAACTCGATTTTTGATAGCGTTTTTTTGTAAAAGTGCTTATTTTTTCATGCTCTTTCCATTGGAAATATTTATTTTGATACTTACAATATAATTATAAAGTGCCAATTGGAGGAGTGTTGTAATCAATTATGGACACAATTTTGGTAGAGCCCGATGTCCCAAACTTCGGGAGTTGTATTTTTATCGATCATGGATTATGAGAATGATATGCTTTTCTCAAAAGTGTGTGAGCTTCAAGAGGATATTTTAAAATTTGTGGAAGAAAATAGATCACTCAAGAAGAAAAATTCTCTTCTCGCAATCACTCATTCACGATAAGGATACATAAATACACTTCTGCAGAACAAACTTGCTAGCCTACGATATCACCATCATATTATGGACAATTATATCCATGCTCCTAGTCCACTTGCAGCTATTTCTCCTAAACCCAATGACATTCATCTTTCATTCTTTGAGTCTATTCCTACTCTTGATGCTCATACACCTATGAAGCTTGTTACTGCATGCTCTTCCACATCTGTGCCTATTATAGTGCCACATGTTGTGTATCCTATACTGCTTTCGGCTACATGGATTTTTGAGAAGCATACCACTGCATTCAATTCTCACATTCTCCATTCTATGGGTCTCACTAATGAAGTCATTGGTAGACATTCGAAGGGTATTGTTTCCTCTATTCCACATGTTAAGTGGAATTCTCGTCATGACATTGGTTTTCGAGCGAGATACTTCATTAGGATCACACATTGTGAGCTACTATTTTTGTTCACTCAACTCTTTCGAGGATCATGAGCAACGAATGAGTTCTACACCTTCACTCAGGATTGAGAAACCTAAGATTTCAGCTGTCAGACATGATCAACCTAACACACATTCTAATGTTCTTTTGCATGCACCCATTGTGCATTTTATACCAAGTCATATGCAGGCATCTTCTTCGTCCATCCGTGTTGATTTGGGGTGGATATCGATCACTCATGGAGGTGACATAGAAATTCGTTGAGAGGACTCTACGGGCATGGCTCCTCCACCATTCAGCCTCTTACTTCACTTTCTATACCTTACGCTTTGTGATGCTTCTTGTTTTGAGAATTTTTCTTTAGCAGGTGTAGTGAATCTCTATTATTTGTTGAGAGATTTTGATATATATTTTCAACACTTTTGGCATGTTGATGTATTTCTTATGGGGAATCTATTTTGGTGCATTCCGGTGTTAGTTTGTCGGTCTTAGAGTACTTGTTTTAACAACTCATACAGATTTGTATCGTCACTCCACCCATTCAACAGTATGGGAGGGTGTGGTGTTGATCCTGCTTCTTTAGGTTTCGTGTCCTTCCCTTCTCACCTTAGATTTTCTTGGATCATGAGCCTCTGGAGTTTGTCTCCTTGCCTTGTTGCTTTGGTTATTGTTCTTGGATCATGGCACACCTATTTGTGATTGATCAAATTACGTTTGGTGTTTTTCTTGCACTTTTGACATCACTCCGTTGACAGTCTTCTTACATGGAGAAATTCTGGTGAAGCCCAGTGTTAGTTGTTTTTGAGTTCTATGATCGAGCCATGGATTCAGACTATAGTGCACACCAAACTTCTTTAGCATTATACTATTTTTTGAACCAAGCTTCTTAGGATGCCTTGGAGTGGGTTTTTCTCTCTTTACTTTGTTGTTCTTGGTTTTGGGTACCTTACGGTGTCCCTCTTTTCTCAGTTATTGTACTTGAGTACCTCGTCAGGCCTAGTTACCAGGACTCATATTTGGACATGCCACATCTATTTTGGCCCCTAGCTTCACTTGAGGGGGTGTTAGAGTAGGTATTTACCTTAGCTCATGTTCACCTAGGTACTTTATTTTCTTTTATTGTATTTATCCTCACCCACTTATGTGTGTGGATATTTATTTTATCTTATTTAGATATTAGGAGATATTATCTAGTTGTTAGGTATATTTCTTTCCTTGATCTATGGTATTGACTAGATCCTTGATGTCTAGTTCTCTCCTAAATCTATGGTCTTGACTAGTTCTTTGATGAATAGTTATTTCCTTGATTTATGGCTTGATCTACAACCTTGACTAGTTATTAGATTGTTATTCCTTTCCTATTTAAGCAAGGCCCATTCTCAATGTATTGCATTGAGTTCCATAATAATACATGATATTGCTTTACTCATTTATTTGCAAAGGTTTTATGTAAAGTTATTTTGGCAAATTTCTTTCATCTTGTTGATCATGGTGTTTGATTAGCATTTGTGTTCTTGGCATGGTACAATCTATTTATCATTCCTTTCAACTTCAATTGAGAATAGGATTACACTACTCAGTAGACCTTATCAGAAATTTGTTTATCGGCAAAATTAGTTAAATCAGCAAAATAGGCAGCCTTACCAACAAAATAAAAATTATAGGTAACCTTACCGCAAAGGAAATTTGACCCAAAGGCTCCTAGTTCATCTAATGCTTTAGTTCTAGTTAATATGACTATAGAAGAGTGGTGCCAACCTTGCAATCAACCTCATTCAGCCACAAATTTCCCAAATGCTTTTCTGAATTTGAATCTTATTGCACAACCTCAATCTGAAGCATTGTTCATGCCTCAAATGGAGAGTGGGAAGTAAGAGACTTATGTTGAAGGAACCCGACCAGAACTTACTTAGTTTCAATGAGGATTATTTCATTACAATCAATACTAGGGCTCAAGGAAAAGCTGCTGAAAATCAAAAACAATAAAATAGCATTGTTCTTCCTACTATCACTGATAAGACAACATCTACAGCCCCAAAACTAGATACTTGATCCGGTGCTCCTAAAAAATAAGTTTTTCAGCTGATAAAGGATAGCGAAAACAACTACAGCCTGACCTAAGAAGATTGTTTATACCTAAGATATTAAAGGAAGCTGAAGGAGAATTAGTTTTATTAAGGCCTATGCTAAGACTTTTGAATCTGTCTCTAAAATTGTTGCTTATTTTAACATTGTTGATGTAATGAAAAATCAAAACATTAACATCTCGATCTGCAATGCTCTAAGTATTCCAAGACAACAAGATTTACTTCTCATGACCTAGCTAAGCTATAAATTTCTTCAAAAACAACGTAAAAGGAAGTTCGAGAAGGTAGACCTAGTCCTTAGAATGTTCAAACAAGACCACATTAAAGAAGTTAAGAAGATGGTTCATAAAGTTTTGAATTCCCATGACATCAAGAAGCCACCACCATTTTATCTATCACTAATTATTGAAGAATATCTATTTCATAATTGCATGGTGGATAGTGGCATAAGTAGTACGTTATGCTTTGAAAGAAATTGTAGAAAAATTGGGTCTATAGTATGAGCCTATAGAAAGGAGTGTCTTAAAACTTGATGGAACTGCAACTAATACAATTTTTATAATAAAAAATTTAGAGGTAACTTTCTTGCTTGCCCAAATGTTTCTATTCTCGTAAGACGTTACTATTGTAGATTTACCTCCATACTTTTCTTTATGCTTATCTAGAGACTTCACAACAAAGATAGGAGGTTATCTCTCTTCAGATTGGTCCTTATTTTTCACCACATGTTATGGCACCAAAGTTACTATCAATTCAGAACCATTGGCCATATTTCACATTGATCCTCACTCTCCAAATGTGGTGGCTAATTATTCAGCCTTAGATCATCGACTTTGATGAGGTAGATCAAGTTTGAGAATTATATGGTGTTTATAACATTTTTATGGATGAAAAGACAGTGGAATAACATGCTCATGATCCTTTTAAGGAAGTTGAAGAACATCTATTTGGTGTGTATTGTATGCATGAAGAAAATACACCACTTCCCTTGTTGTCCAAAACAAAATATTCTATAAAATTGATTTGGAAGCTCCATTTCGATGGAGCTAAGAACAAGAAAGGAAAGGGATCAGATTTGATGCTTACTTGTCCCATAAATGAAAGGTATTTCTCAGCCTTGAGTCTCCAATTCTCATGCAGTTGTAATGTCACCGAATACGAAGCATTAATTCATGGCTTACTTTGGGCTAGAAAGAGAGGTATCAACACATTACAAATCTTTGGTGATTCTGAGTTGGTTATCAATCAAGTAAAGAATTTTAATGTTTGTAAGAATCCATTAATGAAGTCTTATAGACATAGAGTTTCAGACTTAATGGAAGATTTTGATGCTATTAATATTTAGTCTATTCCTAGAACTGAAAACAAGCATGTAGACAGACTTGCAGCAGTTGGTGCTAGTTTTGAAATGCTGGAACAGATGGAAAATAGCAAAATTCAGCCTCATATAAAGCTAGTTGTCAGACCCTCGATACTTGATAATGATTCAAATTGGCAAGTTTTTGAAAGTGATGATCAAATCTGTAGGTTTTTATAGCAAGAAGTTGAGTTTTTGTAGTAAATCGGGATAAATTACAACATTTATATGGTGACCAGATTGTTCGGATTGAAGACAAATAAACTACCTTGAGGTCTAGTTACATTAGAAGACAACTTCATCACCGACGATCGTTAAGGAAGGTCAAGAGCAAGATTTCAACCCATGCTTGATAATTATGAAGAGATCTCAGTTGACGAAGGGAAAAAGTTGTTTCTTGAAAAGGTATGTTCCTTAGCAAAAAAATAGTCATTTATTAATCTTTGCAAGGAATTTAACAATGTTTTCACTTGGAAATACCAAGACCTAAAAGGGTTTGATCCCAGTTTAGCATAGCATACTATTGAATTGCAACCAAATTCTAAACCTGTTAGACAGAAATAGAGGCCTATAAATCCCAAAATAGAGCCTCTAATGAGGAAAGAATTATCTAAGTTGATTGAATCAGGTATTATCTTTCTAGTTAAGCATTCAAGTTGGGTAGCCAATCTTGTTCCTATTAGGAAGAAGAATGGTGAAATCAGATTATGTGTAGATTTCAGAGATCTTAATAAAGATTCATTAAAAGATCATTACCCACTCCCAAATATGGATTAGATTTTAAGAACATTTTCTAGTGCAGATAGATTATCTCTCTTGGATGGTTATAGTGGATACAATCAAATTTTAGTCCGAGAAGAGGATAGGTATAAAACAACTTTTACCACCAAGTGGGGTACTTATGCTTACAAAAGGATGCCTTTTGGTCTTTCAAATGTCGGTGCAATGTTTCAACGTGCAATGGACATGGCTTTCCATAGCTTGTTAAACAAATGCATCCTAGTTTATTTAGATGACATTACCGTATTCTCAAAAATCTAGAAGAACATCTAATACATCTAAGGAAGACCTTTCAGTTATGCAAACAATTTGGGATATCTTTGAATCTACTTAAGTCTATCTTTTCAGTACATCAAGGTAAATTGCTTGGTCATATTATTTCTAAGAAAGGATTAGTAATTGATCCTTTTAAAATTGAAGCGATATCACAACTATCATTTCCTCATCATAAGAAGGCATTACAAAGTTTCCTTGGAAAAATCAACTTTGTTAGAATATTTGTTCAGATTTTGTAGCATTGGTTAAACCATTGACAACTATGCTAAAGAAAGAGAAAAATTTCTCTTGGACCAGTGAAGGGAGAGAAGGATTTGAATCAATCAAAGAAGCTATCTCTCAAGCTCCTACTCTTGCAAATCCAAATTTTGATAAAGATTTTACAATGTATGCACTTGTAGAGCTGAAACAATCTCAGCTATATTAATTCAAGTCAATGATGAGAATATCAAGTAACCTATTGCTTTCTTTAGATAGAGCTTGCATGATTATGAAACAAGGTACATGTTCCTTGAAAGAAAAGTACTTTCAATAGTCAGAGGACTAAAGAATTTCAAGTACATGATTTGAAAAATAAAATCCATGTTCTTGTTTCTCATGCAAGTGTGAAAGATTTCTTGCTAAATAAATAATTGAATGGGAAAAGAGTAAATTGGATAACAAAGGTCATGGAATATGATGTTGATATCCGAGTTGATGAGACAGTTTGAGGGAAAGGCTTATGTGAACATCTAATTGCTGATACTGAAAGAAAAGAAGCTACTGAGAACTAGATGATTCAAAATAGCATGCTGAAATTACGTATTAGCAATCAGAAATCATGGTTCAACCAAAAACTCAGTATCCGAGCTTACTCATGAGATTTAGGAATCAAAATGGATGACTAATTTGGTTAATTATCTATAACATGGCACCTATCTGGAAGGTATGGAAAAAATAAACGAAGATATTTCAGATTACAAGTTGTACCTTATATCTTTATTGATAGTGTGTTGTTCAAAAGAGATATAAATGGAATCTTACTACGGTGTGTTGACTATGATAAAATTCAGAAAATATTGTCAGAATTCCATGAAGGACCTGTAGGAGGTCATTTTTCAGCACGTACCATAGCCTTAAAAATTATGAAAGCTGGTTACTATTGGCCTAACATATTCAAGGATTGTTTTGAATGGATAAGAAAGTGTAAAAAATGTGCTTTCTTTGTTGGAAAATAATGTTTAGCTTCGTTGCCCTTACAACCTATTTCAGTTGATCAACCTTTTATGTAGTGGGGTCTTGACTTTATTGGCATGATAAACCCGCCTTTGTCACAAGGACACAAATGGATCTTAACTACTACAAGTATATTTTACACAATGGAATGAAGCAATAGCCTTGAAGGATGCTAATGAAGCTTCAATACTATCCTTTTATAAAGGAATAGTTTGCAGATTTGGTGTTCCAACAACTATCATATCAGATAATGTTTTAGCATTTTTTGGTGCAAAGATAATAGATTGGGTTGTCACCATGGAATTTACTTAAGTTCTTCATCTAATTATTACCCGCAAGGTAATGGCTTAGTTGAAAGTACTAACAAGAATATTTTAAGGATCATCAGAAGAACACTCAAAGATAATCAAATATTTTGGCATCGATATTGAATTGAACTTTGGGGTGATAGGGTGACTTCTAAAAGATTAGTTGGCAATTAGCCATACAAATGTGTGTATGAAAAAGAAGCAAGAATGCCTATTTTAGTTGAGTTACCTACATTAGATTTACTGCATCAAATGGAGCTGCTTGAGAATGAACCATTAGAGGTTCGTTATGTAGAGTTAATGGAATTACAAGAGCTAAGAGATCAATCCCATTTGAATATGGAAAAGAATCAGAAACAAATGAAGAATAATTTTGATAAGAAGGCCAAAAAGAGGATCTTCAATGAAGGAGATATTGTGTTAAAGTGGGATGTTGATCATGAAAATTCAAGAAGACACACGAAGTTTGATACAACGGAGTGGCAATTACATGATTTCAGCTTTCGAAGCTGAATGGAGAGGAACTTCCCATTCTTGTGAATGGTATGTTTCTCAAACACTGTTATTGAAAATCTTACAGTGATTTTTAGAGTAGGATTTCCCATCAACAAGTGTAATTTTTGCACATTGCATTGTTTTTCAATTCATAAGTGCATTCGTGTATGTGATTTCATTTACCGGATCCTTTCCTAGTTTTAGTTTCATTTTGAAAGGTTTGTACCTTTCAGAAAGCTATATTTTGGTTACATGTTTGGACTCCATGCCCAATGGAAAAGAGCAAGGCACTATTCTATAAGCTAGCAGGTAGCTTTCCCCGTAGGATTTCCAGAAATGTTGACAATTTTTGCACCTGTGCAAAAATGGGCAACTCAAAAATTCGTTGTTACGATGGAAGGAATTGTTGAAGTATACCTAAGCTAAGGGAGTTTTGATATTTGTTACTACTGAATTTGTTAATGATTAAATGAAATATGCAACTATGTGTGTATTACAAAATGTAACAGAGATCACATAGTCGTAATTTCATGCTATCTTGATAAAAAAGAACACAAGGCCCCAAAGGACAACTATGTTGTCTTGATGAGACACCAAATTACAGAATAGGTGAAATTTTGAGTTTTGGGACAACAAACATAAGTACGTATTATAGAAACAAGAGTTCATTATGAAATGTTGAAGGTTCTCATTAATGTTCTTTCCTTCATGATTAAGACATTCAATTATATTATTGAGTTTTTAGTTCATCATACAATCCATATAGAAAGATGAAATGCAGAAAGAAATATACAACTCATTTACAAAATTCAATGTTTTATTCATAAGGAATTTCAAATGTTCCCACACAAGCCATGGGATGTAACTGGAAAGTAAAGTACAACTATTGAAATAAGAGGTACACATGCATGAAAAATAAAGTAAAGGAGTATGAGTGAACCCATCATTGCCTTAGGGTTTTCTTCATTGTTCAAATTATCTCCATTATAGCTTTTGTTCCTTCTTCATCTTCATTGTAGAAGTCATTGTACCTAAAAAGAAGAAAAGAGAAAACTGTTAGTCATGAGCTTAGGGATCAATTCATATTCCTATATTGTCCTAGTTCATGCATATGAATCTCTTTAAAATAGGAGATATAATTTACTTGAAGATCAAACTGCATACATGCTTTACTCACTCAGAAAGAAGAAAGAGAAAAGAAAAGAAGAAACATGGACACAAGAGAGGCCAAAAAGCCTAAGTATTTTTTAACTGTTTTCTTAAGTGTGTAGGTACAGGTTGCAGCCAAGAAGAAATAGACAAGTCATAAGTACATGTTGGAAAGAAGGAAGAATGCAACTCAAAGTTCAACAACTATTCTAGGGATAAAAGAAGTTGTAGTACAGAACAAAGGAGATAATTACGAGACAAAAATACATGTTTTGATTCCAAGTGAAGAAAAAGAATCAAAATTTAAATTCTGAAGTTAAATCAAGATAAAGATTACAAATGGAACAAAAAAAAAAGGAAATATGGGAAAATTTTGTGAGCTTCGCCATCTAAAATAGACATTGCACATTTTTCAGCATGCATACTAGAAATGTAATATTGAAGAAAAAATTAATCATAGGCTAAAAATAAGTGAGATTACAATATTTTCAACAAAGCTTCAAGAATTTGATTCATATATCTAATAAAAACTTTATAGTCCTTCCAAAGCATTATCATACAAATTTCCTTCAAAGTGATCATGATTGAATGCTATAGATTTTAAAAGTTAAGTATTCAAAGTTACAGCTGCAAATGAAAGAGAATTGTTCAATACAAGTCAGGGTGTTCCATTTAAAAGAGCTAGAAGGACCTTACAACCTGAAAGGTTTCAGAGATAAAGGAGGTAACACTTACTCCTAACAGGAACATTTCATGTTTGACACAGAACAAAAATAGAGAAAGGGAAAGGCCTTCAATCACAGTCATAACAGTGAAGGATACTATTAAATAATAGCTCAAGTATATCCCAGAAAGAGGTCAGTGTTCACAGGAAAGAAGAAAATTCTAGTTACAACATCAACATAAGCATAAGTCATTACAGATGGACAAAGGACAATGTATTATTAGCTCATGATGTCATTAAAAGTGAAAAAATGAACAATGGATAAAATAACATCTTCAGGTCATCAAATGACAATGATCAACCAAAAGGATCAAGTATTTCTAGTTACTGCAAGTACTATGGAAAAGCAAGACATCAGGTGAAAATATTCAAACTACTACAAATTTAACTGAAGATTCATTCATAAAGAACTTGTAATGATCAAGGTCATAAACATATAATATATCAAAAGGATCTTCCAACATTAAGCAACAATTTTAGGAAGGCATGTCATAAAGCTTATGATTTACAATTAGCCTTTTCAATCAAGTATGACTATTTAATTGATCATTCCATGACTAGAGATAGAGAAAATATAGAATATCAAATTCCAAAAGATAGTGATCATGAAAAAACATAGTACAACACCAAAGAGACTAATTACAGAGTAAAGAAAATAGTATTTGTGCTTGAGCATAGAAATTAATACTCTTCATTCACATCTTGGAGGATCACTGGATTAAAAAAGTAGTTGCATAATAGAAATATGAGTCAAAGCTTTCAATTACAGAGTATTATTTAGATACAATTCAATGGACATGCATATATGAAATACAAAAATGGCAAAAGTATAAGGGCTACAAATGCCAAAGACAAATTACATGTATCTTGAGGATCAAACTAAAATGGATACAAAAGTAAAGGATTAAAATTACCCATAACTTATAGAGTGATACTACACGAAACCATGTCCAAACAATCTTTATCATCAAATAGATTTTATAAAGAATACAACAAATTTAACAAAATCAGTCTACATGCTTCGTAGTGTTCAAATTGTCAAAACAGTTGGTCGATCAAATCTATTCATAGTAGACACAGGTATTAATTACTCTACAAGCTTTCATTAAAGGATGGGGTACAAGGTAGCATGAAGAAAATCAAACAATTCGGTCCACCAAAAGCATGAATAAGAAAAAATTGAACTTCACAATGGTAGTTATGTCCTTTTCGAGCACGACAAACTAATGCGAAACTCCTAAATCTACACAAATGTACCAACCATATTGGGTGTTCGAGAATAAGAGGATTCAACAAGCTCCACAGAAAATGAACATCAAACACAACGAAACTATAGTTTAAAAGGAGCTACTTTGAGAAAAATGAACAAATAAGTTAACATTTTCGGGCCATTTATTGATAAATGATTCATTACTGAGAAAAGGAAAATCAAAGTTTTTTTAGATTCAAGTAAAAATTATGAACATGAATCAACTTGTTTCAAGAAATATGTAATCATATAGGAATAATAGAAAGGGTTTCATAAGAATACGATATAGATGTGAAACAATTCACAAGAATACAATGCAAAATATATTTGCGGGCTTTGCTAAAACCATTTTCTTCATTAATGATGCCCTGAGAGTTGTAAAACTGAAGATGAGAATAAATTTCATTTGATACAAGCATAATACATTATAAAATAATAAATTTAATACTCAACGAGTGAACTTGGGTAATTCTCATATCATGCATATGGATTTGGGTATTGAGACAAAGTAATATTAGTTATTACTCATATTTCCAAAGTTATAATACACAACCATATAAATGGAAATCTTCAGAAGCTAATGCGAGAAAGGATATCTCCTTTAAAATGTTATAATTAATAGAAAAATCGGAGGAAGTATCTCAAGTTTGTTCGAATAGGGCATCCATAGCTCCCAGATATCAAACAGAATAGGAAAATAAAGTAAATAAACCAAGAATAGAATGAGTCCAAGTGAAAATGCTTCAAATCACCGAACAATCAGAAAAAATGGCCGTTTTAAAGGGAAAATTCACAAAGAAATCAACGAAATTGAGCGCGAAGAGACAACACCAAACAACCTTGTAAAGCTTAGAATGGTCAATATACAATAAGGGAATCAAAGAGACCACAATGAGGAGAGAAAATCAAATCACGTGAACCCTTCTAGATAACCCAAAATGGTGAAATAACCTAGGACTTGAAATAATAAAAAAATGGTTGCTATTTAACCTTTCAAAGAGTTTAAGAACCAAAATCGAAAAGGAACCGATCACGAGAAAGTACATATGCAATCCTTATCTACAGTAAAATCTAAGCTCAAAGATCACGAAAATGGTGAAAAACCCCACAACCACCTCCTCATAAAACTCGAACAGAGAAGATTCGTAAAATATGCAGAGAAACTGAGGCAAGAAAATTGATTTGGTAAGGAACCGAGCTTCATAAGGATAATAAAGGTGTCAAAAAGATTTCAGGCCTTCACTGCAGACCCAAAAGCCGAATGAAGTTATCATTGAGGTTGAATGACCTTTACCACCGAGCTCAAGAGTTGAGTTAAGTTCAAACTTGACCACAATAAAAGATCAACGACCATGAATGTAAAGGACACAAGATCAACACTCAGGGATTGATCTACAAATTTCAATGCAAACCATAGTGATCAAGTTCCACCGACAACATTCAATGCAGGGTTAAAAACCCTAACCTAAGTTTCAGATCAATGACATCAGACCAGACAAGATAGAGATTGACGGTCTTCATCAAGGACCAAACCCAACCAGGGTTAACAATGCATACACGTGTCAGAAGCACAAAGAAACCCTAACTAAGGGCGTAGTGAAATCAACGGCCAAAATCCATGCACAAAACCACAAGGGCCCAACTTAAATGCCAAGGAAATTAATGGAGGGAAGGGCCTGAGCCTTTAAACCAATTAAATGTGCACAGTGCCAACTAAGCATCAGAAGGGTTGAGTCACTATGGAGAAGGGGCCAGCCCATGTATTAATCAAATTAATCATTAGAAAATATTGACCAAATTCCAAACTATAGTGCATACTCCAACATCCAAGTGCCGATCAAATCATGCCAACAATCATCACTGAAAAGGTGTATTTTTAAACTATGTACAAAAGTTACGAATATACCATGCATGTATTAATCAAAAGGTGGTAAGTAATATAGTATGGCATGTACATTGTAAAAAGAAAAATGGTCGACTTTGTATATTGCTAAGTCCACCAAGGTGGCCAAACCAAGTAGATTGGAGGTGGTCCCCACTTCAAGGAGGTTGAATTTGATCTGCAGAATGTCACTCATGTGACCACTTAGAAAGAGAATGTCAACATCAGAGCCTAAGCTTGGAAGTGGTCCCCACATTGGATGTTTATTTTTTACAAATATTGCAAGTATTGCAATTATTTTACTCACCAACAGAGAGTTGATTTTTGCATGCTTCACAAGAGGACATAACAGACAAGAAGATGAATTCACATGCATAAGGAAAGAGACTTTCCCAGTAAGCAAGCTTATTATTAGAAAATTATTCACCCTTTTTTCTTAAAATAGGATAGTCAACTTTAGTTTGACTGTATTGTAAATCAAGGCTATTAAATGCCTATTTGTAATTGCATGCTCTATTTTTATTCCTTTATTTATTATTAAATAAAGGATAAAAATAAGATGCATGGGCAAGTAAAAGCCTTCCGATATTTTTAGGAAGGGGGTGAAATATATTTTTCTATATATTGTGTTCCTTTGCAAAGCATGACGAGGAATTTTTGGATATAGGAGTATAGAAGTAATTTTTCCAATTTTTCCTTGTGAGTGTGAAGTATTTTTGGCTTTCCAATATTTTTGCAATCATATGTATGTTCCCATTAAACTTGTGAATACACATTCCCTGATTAATCATCTTACCTTGTTGCAAAATTCAGTAATTTCTACATGATATTAATGTGTATGCTTAGCTTAGCAGTATTGTTGTGATACTTTCCGTGAATACCTCAAAGTGTTTTGCATCCTTAAATTTCTATAGAAAACTATTGTTCCGTGCATCAAGAATCCTTTTGCATATCAATTATGCACACAATTAGTCAAATCACTCATAAAAATTTGGTGTATCACTTTAGTTTTAACTATTTTATAGTCATCTTTTACCTTAAACCTATAAAATCAGTTTAGGATACATTAACAGAGGAATCGGCAGTGATACCAATGACTCACCTCAAAATAGGTATACCCACATACATGAGGTGTTTCCATTGTATCTACAAAAGAGAGAGATAAAAATTTCAATCTTAAAAACCTGCAGCCATCTCTCTATAGGGTGCACTTTTGAGAGATAATACTTAAAAGTATCATTCGGTCAAACTACGTTGACTATCCTATTATAAGAAAAAGTGTGGGTGAATAATTTGCTAAAAATAAATCTTTCTTGATGATAAAGTCTTCTCCAATGCATGTAGTCTATGTATTCTTGCTCATCTATCCTCTTGTGACGTCATGAAAAAATAATCGTGTGCATTGATCAAAATAAAAAATACAATATTTGCAATACTTCAACAAATAATTCATCTAACATCCACTTGATGGGGACCATCTCCAAGCTTAGGCTCTGATGTTGACATTCCTTGTCTAATCTTGTGATCACATGAAAATTTTCAGTCCAAGTCATAACCAATTCATCAAATTAGTGGGGACCACCCTTGCACTTAATCATTAGTCTCCATTGGTTTGGCCATCCGTGATGGACTTAACACATTATTGGTTTTGAAATAAGATAAGGGGCACTTTTTTTTTAAAACATCACCACAATACACTCGGCCACCTTTGTGGACTAGGAATATTATAAGGTCTACCACCCTTTTTATTATCATTATATTATATAGTTATCAGCCCCACCTTTGCATTTGATTGGACATAGACCATGGTTTAACCTTACCTTTTTGGGTGATCATTACATAACATGATTCGGTTGGCTTTTGATTCATTTGGAGCTTGGACTATAGTTTGATAAGTCAAAATGTAAATATTTTTTTAATAACAAGGGCTGACCCCTTCATGACAATGAGTCACCCCTCCATGCATTTTTTCAGTGGTATTTTAACTTGGGTTGAGTTTTCTTTGAAAATCGGTAATGATCTCTAGGCCGTCGATCTCTGTACTATCTGGTTACAAACCATCGATCTTGAACCTATGGTTAGGATTTTAACCCCACATTTAATATGGCCGGTGGAAAGTGACCATGATGGTTTGCTTAGATATTGGGGATCGATCCCCGAGCGTTGATCTTGTGTCCTTTCGATTCGTGGTTGTTGAGTTTTCGATTTGTGGTTGAGTTCGAACTTAACCCAACTCTTGAGCTCGGTGATAAATGTCATTTGACCTCGATGATCATTCCATTCTAGATTTTGGGTCTATAGGTGAATCCCTAGAAAATTTTTGGCTCGACAAAATGTTTTAACCTTTTAAACTCGAATCGAGTTCATTTTTTGGCCTTCTTAGCCTTCGAGCATTTGTATATTTTGTCTCTAATTTGTTAGAGATTTTTTGAGAAATCTTTCGGGAGATTCTTCCATTGTTGTTTGTTCAAATTTGATTGAAGGTTTTTATGTGAAGAAACTCTTCATTTTATTACTTCTATACAACATTGTGGCATTTATGTTCTTCCCGGTAATTATTCCCACTATTGTTGTTGAAGGTTGTGAGGGTTTTGATCTGGATTTCTTCTAAAACCGAGAGCTACCATCGAGCCCTATATTCCACAATGGACACTATTTTTCTTCATCATGAGTCGACATACTCACAAGTTTAGTCGATCATTATTCCTTATT
Source organism: Taxus wallichiana var. yunnanensis (assembly GCA_018340775.1). NCBI lineage: Eukaryota > Viridiplantae > Streptophyta > Pinopsida > Cupressales > Taxaceae > Taxus > Taxus wallichiana. The sequence goes on from CM031240.1 coordinate 214,346,690, forward strand.
ATTCTATGCATGGATGTCGCTTTTAAGCTTTGTATTTGATTCTAGGTGTTTTTGAAGCTTTGAACGATGATTTTCATGGGTTATTTGATTTTCCATACACTTTGTGATGCCAATCGACCTAGTTTGATGCTTGGTATAACCTTGAAATTTCAGACCTACTTCTTTAATCTAGGATCCTTTTGCCTTCTATTTTCTCTATTCATACTTGGCATGATATTTTTATTACCAAGCTTTTATATTGACTTGTTACTCCTTTCTTGGTATGCAACACGATGTTTTACCGATGTTTTATAACTTAGACTATATTATGTAATCTCTTAAATGAACTCATCATTTGCACAAATAAATTTACTTTTTTTTCTTGGTAACTCATTGTAGGTATCTATTATTTGTTATTAAATATATACTCAAAAAAGATAGACATGGTTGTATATATGTGGACCTATGCTTCAAACTCAAAGCTTTCGAGTTGATGATGCTTGAGATTTTTGTCCTTGAAAATATCTATGTGTGAAGATTTTTTTTTGAAACTCTGTAGCATCTTTACTATACTACATGAGTTGTCTTTAGTAGTGGACTTTAAATTGTTGAAACTGGTGCTCCCTTTGTGTTTCCTTGATACATTCCTTGGAGGTTGTTCTGAATATCTACATATTTTGATCTTTTATAGCTCTCAATGTTGTATTAATATGACATTTCGTATTGAGATTGCCTCAGTACTTGGATGTACTACTCTACTCTTGGTGAAAGTTACTTCTTTGTATTTCTGAGTTATAAACCTTGGTTTATGTTGATCCATCTTGATTACATGGTGATGCGAGTCCTTGATATTTGTCACTTTATCTCCCATTATGTACGAATTGGTATTCGAAAAGTGAAATCTAATTTGTTCCATTTATTTATATTCACTTGAAAATCTGATTTTAGATATTTCTTTGAATGAAGCTATTGTTCTTTTCAATCTTGCTAGATCGACCCCACGAATTGTCATTTTGCTTCATGTGATATTAACCGACTATTGTGAATACTCATGTTATTTTGTTGTATCAACCTCTTGATGTAGCTTGGTATCCTAAAAGCTACCTGATTTGTTAAATATATATTGGAGTGCTTCATGAGACTTGATTTGTACTTTGAAATTTGTCATCACATCATGTTATTAATTTCTTTATGTATTGAAAAATATAGGTGCTTCCTCTTACCTTCTTGTCACATGACATGACACATTTCTTAAGTATTTTTAGAATAGTAGTAGACCCTGTTGGTATCCAAATTGATTCTCCCTTGGAAACCAAGCATCATCATTGATTTAGTAAGACACTAAGAGACAAACAGATCATATTATGAGTTGTTTTGTAGTCGGGGAGGGGATTCGTCTGACTCTCTGTCACTCGGGCATCAGAGAAATGGATAACACCTTCATTGAGGATTTGATCTATCCTTACTTATTTAGGCCGTGCCTTTCGACTAGGGTGAGAGGACCCATTTTATAACCTTTCTTGGAGAAGGATAATGAAGATATCCTTATTTGTACAAATTTGAAAGGAGACCCTGAGAAATTATGATCAATGCACCACAATTTAAATCTCACAAGTTGTCACCGCTAAATAATGGTGATATTTTCTAAACAAGGTTATGGTTACTAGAGACATTATGAAATCCTGATTGCTTTTGCATATTTTGGCGAAGAGAATTTATACATTTACGGACATACATGGAAAACAGGGTAGTTCAAGTAGGATTCATTGTTTTGAATAATTTTGGTGGAAGATTAAGAAGGATAAAATTGATTATGCCAGATATTTGAGAACCTTCACAACATTTGCAAAACTAAATGACAGGATACTTCAGAATAGCTAAAATATTCCTTCAAGCAGAAGGTGTGCATCAATGGAGGCCCAATTTTGCACATTTTCACATAATCTTAAATAATTTAACATGAAGGCTCAAGCTAAAGACTCAATTAAACATTAAGAGACCCTTGGTTCCTCATGCCTAAGATACACTCAAAGGCTTACAGACAATATTTATCAACAAATGATAGTAAAGTGATTTTAAATTTTTTATCTCATTATAGGATGAAGGCTCTTCTCATAATGAAATTGAAAATGCCACTAAACTATCATAAGGACAAGATTACTGTGTGATTTGGAGGGAATTTAACACAAGATTACAATAGGAATAAGAAAAAATACTTACAGACATTCTGAAATAAAGCAGACATAAATTTTCCCAATATTGACACAAAATTAATTTGAAGTTAATTAGATTCATTAGGAGGGGAAATTTTATTTGAATAGTCTCGAGCTTATCAATGGCTTTACACTCGAAACCTACTTGACGTGATTGAAATCTAAAACACATGAAATTAAAAATTTCTTAGAATGGTCTCTCGGGAGATGGGATCTCTCAAATTTTATCTTAAAACTTCAACCCCTGACCCTTTGCAAGAGTATTCTCATTGCATTTATACATTTCACTCACTCACTCATCCCAAATTTCCCCCCCAAACAAGAAGAATATTCAAGGAACCTTTTCTTGTTACCAATTTGTTTTGGAAAGTGATGTTTAACAAATTCACAACCGCAGTGTGAAGTGGGCCAATCATGAACTCGATCACATTTCTCGGACCCTCGAATAATGAATGGGATGCCATGACACAACCTTTTGATAGTCCATATTATCATTCTTTTTATTTTTTCATGTGATAAATCCCCATTTTAATCATTTTCTGGTGGCTCTGTATAGCTAGACACGATAGGCAATTATTTTCACCCTCGAGGACACATCTTGAGAAATGAGTGCCCCCGCATGGATTCTTGCATTTGTGTCTCGAGAAATGAGTTTCCATGTAGGAATAATCCCAAATACCTATGCTATGAGTCTAATTTGCAAGAAAAAAATTGCATATTCACATCTCCAGGAGTCGCAGACCAAAATCAAATACATTGCACAACAATTTTTCATTCTTCCCCTTCTCGGCCTTTAGATTAGAGTCGTCCACATTTTCCTTCGATCAAGCGCAAAGGAGAAGTACAGAGGCAAGTTTCCAAAGAGAACAGGACTTCCACATGCCCTAGACCCAAGAAAAACACATTTTGGTATTTGGAAAGTCTCATTATAAAAGGATTCAAAGTGGAACACCCCACATGTCTTACTAGCGCACTTTTGATATGGTGCCCAAAGATGGAGACCCTAAACAAGTGTGGGCTCACCACATGTCTCAGTCTGATAGAGTTGTTGAAAAAGTTTAAGGACTAGTGGAAGGTGCCATGTGTCTAGGGTCCGAGAAAGTTTTCCTTCGCCATTGAAAATTCCAAGCAAGGGAAGAGTCACCTAGGAAGCTTCCTTGTGTCCGCATGGCACTCTTTCAAAATAAAATTCAGGGGGAGGTCCCCGAGCATGCGTGGGCCCTCCACATGTCCCACACTTTAGAAAGTTGCTTGAAAAGTTTAAGTATAGAAAGGAGCCAGTGGAAGCCTCCACGTGTCTCCCGGCACAACTTTGAGATGGTGCCCAAAAGCGGAGACCCTAAACAAGCGCAGTTTCAACACATGTCCTAACACGAATTTTTTTGAAAATATTTTAATGACCAAAGTGGAAGGCTCCACATGCCTTGGGTCCAAGAAAGTTTCTTCGGTCATTGAAAAATTCTAAGTATGGGCAAGATCCAAAGGAAACTGTAAGTGTCCCTTGGTGCTTCTTAAAAAGTAAAGTACGAGGGCGGGTCCCCAAACAAGTGTGGTCCCTCCACATGTCCCAAACTTTAGAAATTTGATTGAAAAGTTTAAGTATAGATAGGAGCCAAAAAATACTCCACATGTATCCCTAGCGCAACTCCTATGGTAGGACTTAGAGGAAGATCCTTAAATGTGTTTCATCCTTTTATGTGTCCATGGTGATCGATGAAGCTGCACCGTAGTATGAAAAAAATTTATGCAGGTAGGGCCAGTGGAAACCTCCACGTGTCTCCATGGCACAACTCCAAAGGTGAAAAAAATTGGAAAATTTTCGGATGAGCGCAGCCCTCCACATGGACAAGACTTGACTTGAAGTGGGCCATATAGTTTCAAAGTACCCCATCGAGCTACATCCAATCAGAAAGGACCACGTTTACATAGATATTGGGACAAAAATTGATAGAGAAAACAAATCATGACTGTGGAAAAATAGGAGGAAGGAAAAAACCCAAATTTATGCCCAAGTTACAAATTCTTTCACATGGACAGAGGAACGGAAAATAAATTCTAAACTTAATGTGATCCTTGACCAAAGGAAAGGGCTGATTATGGCGATCAAATGAAGGACATAGCTTTCACGAATCAACACGGGGAGATAGAAAATATGAAAGAGCCCACAAACTGAAGAATTTCAAGGAAAAACAAGGTGAGATCAATTTGAGCACCAATAGACCCGGCATCTAAAAATCTTGATGAATCTACATGATAATATTGTTATTTTGATGTATATTTTCTTCTTGCAAGTTATATTCACTATAATCTACGATCTGTTTCTACTCTTTGGAGTTAATTAGCCTTATTTTGGATAAAATATGTACCCGCAGATGGCTTATTCTTAACTTTTGTCTCTGAATAACACTTATTTCTTCTGAAAATGCTCTCTCTCATAAGGTAAAATGAATGATTTTGTGATTTCCTTCCTGACTCTGTTAATACTAGAATGATATACCTTATGTATGTTGAAATGCTACTATACACTCTCCTTTTCATCTTATTCAGTTAAGAACAATAGCTTGTACTGCACTTGTATGTGTAGATTAAAGGAATTTTTCCTTTATAAATATAATAATATCATTTCCTATATTTAAGTTCCATAACAACACTATGAGATGGTCTTTCTGATTGTTTCTCAGACTTTCTGATGCACCTTATCTCTGATTTAAAAAGAGACACATCTACCTAAAATTGATAGCATAATATTCAAGGTTTAAAACCAAGAGCTCTAACTAATTTTGTTTTCTAATCACAAGTTCATGAGCTGCTGAAAGCTAAAGGCAGAGCTGGGAATGGAGTTGCACTGAAGATGGAAATATACAAGAAGACAAATACAATGATAACCCAAGGAAATGATGGGTTCTACCTTTAATATTTTTCTTTCATTTTTATGTATATGTACCTCTTAGCATGAGTAAAGATAAGTTACATCCACGGCTTGTGTGGGTTTACTGTACTTTTATTCCTTATGAATAAATGAACTAATTTTTTGTAATGAAATGTATATCTTTTATTTTTTGGTACTCTCTTCATTTGTATCGATAATAAATGAACTTATAAAACTCAGAACAATTAAGTAATTCACTTAATCATAGAAATAAATTAAAATCAAGTGTACCTTTTAATGCTGATCATGAATTCAACTGCTTATAAAACTGTACCCTTCCATGCTTCGAACCTGCAATTGAGACTGTTGCTTAATAATGTAAAACCCTACATATGCAATCTTTCCCACCTTCATCAAGGCCTCGTAGTAGTCTTCATAGGCTACTACACTATCTTGTTGAAGATGATACATTAGAGAGGTGGTATACGAAATTGTTTTCCTTTTGAGGAAACACTTTTAGCTATTTAATTTGATGCATGACACTCTAAAATTGTCCAAAACTGGGAAATCAAATTGTTTCCCCTTCTTATATGTCAGATAAGAACATACCCCAAAAACTATAATCCAACCAATCTGAGAAACTTAAAAGTTTCAAGTCAACCCTTTTTTCACACAAGGTGCAAACAATGTCAACATTTTGGCGATCCTACGGGGAAAGCTACCTGCTAGCTTGTATCCCAGTGCCTTGGTCTTGTCAATTTGGCATGGAGTCGAAGCATATAACCAAAATATACCTTTCTGAAGGTCCAACCCTTCAAAATGAACTAAAACTAGGAAAGGATCTGGTAAACTAGATCACATGCACGAGTGCACTTATTGAATTAAAAAACATTGCAATGTGTAAGAACTACACTTATTGAAAGGGAAATCCTAATCTACCCTACTCTAACCAGCAGCAACTAAAGCTAAAAAAAACCTGAAATAGGCAGTGAAAAGTAGATCCCCTTCCTCCAAAACCATGAATTCAGCTCTAGAAACCAGCAAAGTGACATAGCTAAAAACAAGATATGTACCTTTCTTTTGTTAATCAGATCAGTCCAAGAGATGGGAAACACCTCTATCTAATTTGTAATCTATTCTGGCATGATTTGGGGCTTGTTGTTGAGAACAAATAACTCACTTTTGTGCTCCAAGACGAGCATGAAATCTTGCAATACTGTAGCTGAGTGAGAATCAACCAAATATTGAATAGGACAAGGCCTTCTAGTAGTGGATGCGTTGGTTATTTTGATCTGGTCTGAGTCATGAACATCATTTTCAATAATGAGCTCTTTTTGAAGTTGTCCTAGAGGTTGTTTTTGTGTCTTCCAACTACTTGTAACTCATCTTGAAACTGTTTTGAGGTCTGCTTTTTCTCTACAAGTTGTTGTTCTAGACTGTTGTAAGTGATCTTTCAACACTTTTGTCAAATGATTTTGCATTTCTCATATCCTCCATGCAGTCTAAATACTCAAGTTCATCCTCTTCTTCTTCATAGGCACTGTCCAGATACATGGTATAGTCAAAAATAGAAGATCATATTTTTCATTTTCATAGGTACTTATATGAAGTTGTTGTTATTTGTATCATCTTTTAGGATATTTTAAAACTGATTGAAACACATCTCAATTCTTTCTAACTACTGTACCATAAGTAATCTTTCATCTTTCTCATTTTGATTTGACATAAAATCTGTAAGATCAAAATTGTCTCATTTTTTTGCACAAGATTTGATTTGAGAAGCATGTTGTTCTGAGACATTCTTCTCCCAAAATGGTTCTTCCAAGAGGGGATAATAAATATCTTCACCCAATAGCACTTCTTTCTCTTTTTATGTACAAGAGGAACCTTAGCAATCAGAGGTTCTTTGAATGCTAAAACTGCAAAATCAATGAGTTCTATAGGTTGCTCTTCACCTATGCAGTTTTCTAAATCTAACAAGAAATCAACCTCTTCAAACTATAAATTTGAAACACAATTTCCTTGAATTTCAACCTCCTTTTATTCAAAATTGATCTATCCTCTTCTGATATGGTTGTAAGCTACATGAGTATGGTGCCCTCATGCACACTACACTCAAAATATGCAGATTGTTGATCATCTTCCAACTACTCTTGATCTGATGGAAAAATAGGTTGTACCTTTTGCATGATTTCTTTTTCCAACTCTGGAATAAAATCAAAATGAAACTTTGACACCCATCCATGCAAATTATGTAAAAATCCAGCCTATTATTGTCTTCCATTGGCTGCCCCTCCTGCTTGATCTGTTGATTCTCTCTTTCCTAGACTGGAAGTATGGGTAAAGGAGGAGTGGGATTAGTTTCACTTTAACTGGAAAATTTTGGACAAGAGGTTAGGGTATAATATTTTATTTTAGAACAACATTTGAACACCAACTTGGACAATTGATTTTGAATTCAATATATGATTATGGGATAGAAAACGGGAATTTCAATAGCTTGATAATTAGGAATGGGAATATGCTCCATTGCCTGGCAAGGAGCATATATGGGCACTGGATTTTGATAGGGAAGGTAAGAAGGAACATCCCATTGACATGGTTCCCTATCCTGACACCTATCATTCTTCATTTTTTTGATTTCTCAATTTGTTCCTTGATAGCTAAATATTGGTGCTTCAAACTATTAAACTCGATTATAAGATTTTTCTCATTTGTGCATAATCAACATAACCCTTTGTATATCCTTGATCTTGAACAACATAACCCTCATATTGATAATAATATTGATGGATGGGGTTTGGGTTATAAGGATATTCATTCTGATAGGGGTTATAAAACTGATCGAAGGAGAAGGTGGATAAAAGGGTTGCTAGTTTGGAGGAAAACACTGCTGAAAATGAGGGTTCATGGCTATAGGGCCTCATAAAATATTGAAAGTTAAAAATAAAAGGTCTACTGCTCACAAAACAACTAATACAATCAAAATAACATATACGATTTCCTTGAAAATACCTAGAAACTACAGCTGAAATGTGGTGAAGTTGAAAAGTGATGTACTGATCTAAAATAAGATTTACAGAGTCACCAGATGCATTCTACACCCTAAATCTTCAATTGTTTGAATTCATCAATAACAGTTCTTTCCAAAATTTCTATGCGTGTTGTATGATCTGCTAGAATAATGAAATCTTTGAAAAGTGAAACTTTTAGCTGTGTGAGTGTCCCACCGGTCATACAAAAAAATGTTATCTCTCGTAAGTGCACCCTGTAGAGAGATGGTTGCAAGTGTTCAAAGCTTCCAAATTTTATCTCTCTCTTTCATAGATAAAATGAAAACACCTCAGTCTGTGTGTGTATACCTATTTCAAGGTGAGTCTCTACTATAAAGGCGGTTCCTTATTGATGTATCCTACACTAATTTTATGGGGTTTAAGAGTAAAAGATTACTGAAAAAAATGAAATTAAAGCGAGGTGATACACCAAACTTGTATGAGGTCTTTGACTGAGTACATGCACAATTGATATGGAATGAATTTATGATGTAGAGACCAACAATTTTTTGAAGATAATTAAGGGAAAAAAATTGATGTATTGAGGGATAAAATCAAAAAAATAGTGGTAAGTTACACATACACATTAATATCATGCAAAAATTACTAAATTTTCAACATGGAAAGATGATTAATCGGGAATTCAACATTCACAAGACGAATGGAAAAATACAAAATCGTAAATAATTGGAAAGGTAGAAAATACTTCACATTCAAAGGGAAAAATTGGCAAAAATTGCTTCAACACTCTTGTATCTAAAAAGACCTCCTCTTGTGCTTTGCCAAGGCACACAATATATAGCAAAATTTATTCACCCACCCTTCCTAAAAATAGATTGGGATTGTACTTTCCCATGCATTCTATTTTTATCCTTTATTTAATAATAAATAAAGGAATAAAATAAAGCAAACTAATACAAAGAGGCATTAATAGCCTTTGGTTACAAAATTATCATTCAGTCAAACTGTAGTTGATTGTTCTATTTTTAAGAAAAAGCATGGGTGAATAATGCTAAAAATAAATCTTGCTTGATAAAAAAGTCTTCTCCAATGCATGTAGTCTCTGTCTTCTTGCTGATATTTCCTCTTGTCAAGGCATGCAAAAAAACTCCTGTGTATTTATCAAAATAAAAAATAAAATATTCGTGATACTTTCAAAAATAATGCATTCAACATCCACTTGATGGGGACCACCTCCAAGCTTAGGCTCTGATGTTGAGATTCCTTATCTAATCTTGTGATCACATGAAAATTTTTAGTCCAAGTCATAACCAATTCATCAAATCAGTGGGGACCACCCTTGCACTTAATCATTAGTCTCCATTGGTTTGGCCATCCTTGATGGACTTAGCACATTATTGGTTTTGAAATAAGATAAGGGCACTTTGTTTTTAAAAGGTCACCACAATACACTCAGCCACCTTTGTGGACTAGGCATATTATAAGGTCTGCCACCTTTTTGATTATCATTATATTATATAGTTGTCGGCCCCACCTTTGCATTTGATTGGACATAGACCATGGTTTAACCTTACCTTTTTGGGTGATCATTGCATAACATGATTCAGTCAGCTTTTGATTCATTTGGAGCTTGGACTATAGTTTGATAAGTCAAAATGCAAATAATTTTTTAATGACAAGGGTTGACCCCTTCGTGATGATGAGTCACCCCTCCATGCTTTTTTTTTGGTGGTATTTTAACCTGGGTTGAGTTTGCTCGAAAATTAGTAATTATCTCAGTCGTTGATCTCTGTATTGTCGATTACAAACCATCAATCTAGAAGATGTGGTTAGGGTTTTAACCCCACATTTAATATGGCTAGTGGCAACTGACCATGATGGTTTACTTTGATATTGGAGATCGATCCCGAGCATTGATCTTGTGGCATTTCGATTAGTGGCTATTGATTTCTTGACTATGGTTGAGTTCGAACTCAACCCAAATCTATTTTTTTGGGTTTGTGGGCGAAGCCCTGGAAATTTTTTTGGCTTGATGCCATTGTTGAATATATTGAAGCTTGGATCAGTCCATTTTTCATACTTCTTAGCTTTAAGCATCTATATATTTTGTCTACGATCTCGTTAGAGATTTTCTAAGCAAGCTTTACGGGAGATTCTTCCATTATTGTTTGTTTAACTTCGATTGAAGATTTTTCTGTGAAGAAAATCTACATTTTATTACATCTATATGACATTGTAGTATTCACATTCTTTTGGTAATTATTCCTACCATTGTTGTTGAAGATTGTGATGGTTTTGATTTGGATTTCTTCTAAAAACTGCAATGGAGCCCTATATTCCATAATGGCTACAAATTTTTTTCATTCTAAGTCGATGTACTCATAAGGTTAGTCGATAATTCTTCCTAATTATTCTATGCATTTACATTGATTTTAAGCTTTGTATTTGATTCTAGGTGTTTTTCAAAGCTCGAACTTGATTATTTTCGGGGTTGTTTAATTTTCCGTTCATTGTGGCGCTTAATCGATCCGGTTCGAAGCTTTGTATAACCCTACAATTTTGAACCTATTTCTTTAATTTGGGATCCTTTTTCCTTCATTTTTCTCTTTTCATACTTGGTGTGATCTTTTTATTACAAGGCTTTTATATTTAATTGTTACTCCTTTCCTAGTCGCAACAGGATGTTTTACCCATGTTTTATAACTCAGATTGTACTATGTAATCTCTTAAATGAACTCATCTATTCCAAAGAGACATTTTAATTTGATTTCTTGGTAACTCGACTCTAGGTATCTATTATTTGTTCTGAAAATATACTCAGATAAGATACACCTGGTTGTATATATGTGGACATATGCTTTTGAAACTTGAGCTTTCGCTTAATGATGCCTCAGTACTTGGTTTTCCTTAAAAATCTGTACATGTGAAGATTTATTTGTGAACCTCTGTACCATATTTACCATAATTCATGAGTTTTCTTTAGTAGTGCACTTTCAATTACTGAAACTGGTGCTCCCTTCATGTTTCCTTGATATATTATGTTGGTATACAAATTGATTCTCTCTTGGAAACCAAACAACATTACTCGATTCAACAAGACATTGAGATATAGAAAGATCATATTATGAATCATTTTTGAATCGGGGATGGGATTTTTTCGACTCTTTATCACTTGGGCATCGAGAGAAATGGAGAGCACCTTCATTAAGGATTTGATCTATCATCATTGTTTTAGGTTGTGCCTTTTGACTAGGGTGAGAGGACCCATTTTGTAACCTTTGTCGGTGAAGGAGAATGAAGATATCGTTCTTTACACAAATTTGAAAGGATACCTTGAGATAATATGATCAATGTACCTTAATTTACATCTCACCAAATTGTCACTACTAAAGAATGGTGATATTTTCTAAACATGGTTAAGGTTACTAGAGACATTATGGGATCTTGATTGCTTTCGCATATTTTGGTGTAGAATTTATAAATTTGTGGACATACAAGGAAAACATGGGTAGTTCGGGTAGGATTCATTTTTTTGAATTATTTTAGTGGGAGATTAAGCGGGATAAAATTGATTATGCCGGATCTTTGAGAACCTTCATAACATTTGGAAAAATTAATGATAGATTGCTTCAAAATAGCTATTATATTCCTTCAACCAAAAGGTGTGCATCAATAGAGGCCCAATTTTGCATGGTTTCACACAATCTTCAAGAATTTAACGCAAATGATCGAGCTAAAGACTCAATTAAATATTAAGAGATGCCTAGTTCGATGCCTAAGATACACTCAATAGCTTACTGAGACAATCTTTATCAACAAATGACAAGTAAAGTGATTTTAAATTCTTTATCTCATTACAAGATGAAGGCACTTCTCATAATGAAATTGAAAATGCCACTAAACTATCATAGGGACGAGATTGTGTGTTTTGGAGTGACTTTAACAAAATATTGCAATAGGAATAAGAAAAAATAATTTTGAGACATTCAAATAAAGCGAGACATAAATTTTCTAAAGATTGACACAGATTAATTTGAAGGTGATTAGATTGATCAACATGGGAAAGTTTCTTTGAATAGTCTCGAGAGCTTGTTAATGGTTGTACACTCGTAACCAACTTGACGTGACTGAAATCTAAAACAAAGGAAATTAACGGAGTTTCTCGATTTGTCTTTCGGGAAGATGGAAACTCTCAAATTTTCTCTTAAAAATTAAAACCTCGACCCTTTGCAGTAAGAGTATTCTCATTGCATTTATACATTTCACTTCCTCACTCATCCCATATTTTCCCCTTAAAAAGAAGAATATTTGAGGAACCTTTGTTTGTTACAAATTTGTCTCGAAAGTGACGTTTAACAAATTTACACCTGCAGTTGCCAGGTGGACAAATCATGAACTAATCACTTCTCTCAGATCCTCGACTAATGACTAAGATGTCATGCCACAAATTTTGATAGTCCTTATAATCATTCTTTTTATTGTCATGTGAGAAATCCCTATATTCATCGAGTTTCCTATGGCTCTGCATAATTTGGATCTCGACAGAAATCATTTTCACCCTTGAAGAAACACATTTTTCATCCTTTAAACCTACAACCTTCATCATTTCATCATTTTCCCATTCTCTCCTCTACAACTCTACTTTGCTCCAGTTTCTCTGGTAATTTGTTTTTTACAAGTGCCCTAGCAATTCCACCTTTAAAATATCAACCTTAAATATCCTTGGACTTAAAAGGAATGATAACTAGATCATGCCAAGCCAAGAACACAAATGCTAATCAAACATCACGATCAATAAGATGAAAACAATTCACGAATAACTTTACATAAACCTTTGCAAACAAATGAGCAACAATATCATATATTATTATGAAACTCAATGAAATAAAATGAGAATGGGCCTTGCTTATATAGGTAAGGAATAACAATCTAAGAACTAGTCAAGGTCATAGATCAAGCCATAAATCATGGAAAGAACTAGTCAATTCCATAGATTTATGAGAGAACTAGACATCAAGGATCTATTCAATACCATAGATCAAGGAAAGAACTATACCTAACAACTAGATAATATCTCTTAATATCTAAATAAATAAAAAGAAATATCCACACACATAAGTGGGTGAGGATAAATACAATAATGTACCTAGGTGAACATGAGCTAAGGTAAATACCTACTCTAACACCCCCCCTCAAGTGAAGCTAGGGGCCAAAATAGAAGTGGCATGTCCACAAGTATGAGTCCCAACAACTAGGCTTGATGAGGTACTCATGTATAATATATCCATGAAGAAATATCGAACCAAAAGAAGGAAATAATCCTGCTATAAGGAAAGAGAAAGAAGAAGAAGAAAGAAGATGATCTCAAAAACACCCCCAAGAACAAATTTTGAAACCCCAAGCATTCCACGCAACTCAAGGTAGTGAGGTGATGCAAAATTCTTCATAAAGATGTCGCAACTCTTTGCTGATTCGGAAGGTACTCCAAGCAAAGAACTCCATCCGAATGTGATCTTTGAATGAAGTGGATGTGTATCTCGATATGCTTGGTCCATTGGTGCTCAACTAGGTTGCGAGTAATGTGAATTGCACTTTGGTTGTCACACTAAAGTACAGTTGGTGAATCCTATGGGAATCCAAACTCTGTCAATAGCGGTGAAGCCAAAGAATCACGACTCACTATAAGCGCTGCCCTATACTCTGCCTCTAAAGATGAAAGTGCAATAGCATGTTGCTTTTTATGCGCCCAAGAAACCGGAGAAGAACCAAGATAGAAAAGATAGCCAGAAGTAGAACACCTGTCATCAATAGAACCTACCCAATCTGAATCTGTATACCCAACCAATTGAGTAAAACCCCAAGTGTAGTGTAGGTAAAAGTGGGAAGTTCCCTGTAAATAGCGCAGAATCCTTTTAACGGCCTACCAATGACTACTATGAGGAGAATGTGAAAACCGAGATACAAGCCCTACTGCAAATGAAATATCAAGGCGAGTATGGGTCAAGTACATGAGACTCCCAACCAACTACCTATACAATGTAGGATCACAAAGTGGTGTGGTACATGTGGATGTAAGAGTAACCCCAGACTGAAAAGGAGATGGACTTGGCTTGCAATCAGCCATATCAAAGCACCGAAGAAGATCATGGGTGTATTTTTGTTGACTCAAATGAATCCCTGAATCTGTTTGAGAAATATACAAACCAAGGAAATAATGTAATAACCCAAGATCTGTCATGTCAAACTATGTAGAAAGATCCCCTCTGAATACTCTGAATGTGGGAAGAAGAGCTGTCAGTAAGTAACAAATCATCAACATACAAGACAAGTATCACAATATCCTCACCAACATGCTGGAGATACACTGTATGATCGGAGTGGCAACAAACAAAACTAGTAGATAGAAGAAAATAATCCATCTTCTCATACCAAGCCCGAGGGGCTTGTTTGAGACCGTAGAGAAACCTTCGTAATCTATAAACAAGAGAAGAATCCTGAACAAATCTAGCTAGCTACTCCATATATATTTCCTCTTGTATATCTCCATGTAAGAAGGCACACTTTACATCCATTTGGTATACAGGCCACCCTTGTGATGCAATAATAGCAAGTACAAGGTGTATGGAATTCATATTGGAAATGGGTGCAAAAGTCTTAGAGTAATCAATACCTTTGACTTGTGAAAAACCCTTTGCAACAAGATGAGCATTATACTTTTCAATAGACCCATCAGTTACGTATTTGGTTCGGTATACCCACTTACACCTAACCATCTTTCTTCCTTTAGGAAGAGATACGAAATCCCAAATATGATTCTTCATCAAAGAAGAATACTCAGTTGTCATCACATCATCCCACTCCGGTATCCCATGAGGCTTTGAAAAATACTATGGATCCTCGAAAGCGCTGTGACAGAAAATTCGAACTGTAGAATGTGCATGATGATGCCTAGTGGGTGGAAGATCCTCTATGAAAGGTGTTGCCTCAGAAACTGTAGTACGAGCCCACTTAGGCATAGTGAAAACATCAGTGGGAATAGGATCCTCAATGGCATCTATAACCTCCTCATCAATCTCCTTAAAGAAAGGATCCTTAAGATGAGATGAAGAAGAAGAAGGAATAAAAGAAGATGAAGAATCATGAGGAGTGAAACACTCATCAAACTAAACATGTGTTCAAAAAGAACATCATGTGTATCAGGATCTAAAAGACGATAAGCTCTCATGTCCTCACAATACCCTATAAAGATCAAGGGTTTACTCTTCTTATCTAAAGCTTTCCTTTTCTTATTTGGCACAAAGGCCCAAGCATGGCTCCCAAAGACTCAAAAAAATGAGACATCTGGCTTAGTGTTGGACCAAGCTTCCTCTGGAGTCAAATGCTCAAGTTCTTTGTGTGGTGTGTAATTCTAAATATAGTTAGCACAATTAACTACTTCTACCCAATAGATAGGAGGTATATCTCTAGAATGCATCATACAGTTAGCCATTTCCTTCAAATTTCTATTCTTCCTTTCTACTAATCCATTCTTTTGTGGAGTATGAGGAACAAAATGCTGGTGAATAATGCCTTGAGTTGCCAAAAATTTAGAAAAATCATTGCTGAAGTACTCCCCCATTATCAGTGTGAAGATTCTTTATGCTACTAGAATATTGTTTCTCAACCAAAGCCTTGAAGACTTTGAAGTGTGAAAAACATCACTTTTGTACTTGAGAAAATAAACCCAAGTACGCCTCAAGAAATTATCAATAAATGTAAGTGCATACTTAGCTCCATTGAAAGATGGGGTAGGAAAAACAATCAAGTCACTATGCACAAGCTCAAGTGGTGAAGAAGCTCTCTTAGACAAATTCTTAGGAAAATGATCTTGGTGTTGTCTCCTTAATGCACAACCATGAAAATTTCCCTCAAGACAAGAAACTCTAGGAATATTGTCTACCATACTATGAGTGCTCAACTCCTTCAAATATCTATAATTGAGATGTCCAAATTTTTCATGCCAAAGCTTACTCTCTACGAATGTGAATGAAAACCAATCTTGTCCCTATAGAAGAAGTGTCATCAAAAACCTCAAAGTGATATAGTCTAAAACTATGATCAATAATACCCTGAGAAACAAGTGAATAAGGCTCCAAAAAAGTTCTTACTTCTACCCCATGTGGTGTAAAAGTCACTATTTTCCCTTAACAGAATGACAAATTTGATATACATAAAGCAAATTTGTAGTGATGTTAGGAACATATAGTGCATCCACCTTGGTATTTCCACTATCAAGTTGTATATCACCTTTTCCCTTAACAAAAAGAAAGGAAGAATCTCCAACCTCAATTTTGGAAGTAGAACTCAATCCTAGAGAAACAAAAGACTCCTTGGAAGAAGTCACACGATGAGAAGCACAAGAATCTATAACCCAATTGTCTGCAAGTGGTGACTGAGATCTTCCAACAACATTAAGTGTTTTTCCATGCTAATTAGAAGGAGGTGGAGTGGAGATAGAAATTTTGTGTTTCTTGACTGCATCCTCTAAGGCTTGCATTCATTTATAACACATATTTTCTTCATGATTACTACCCATACAAAAAGAGCATGAATGAATAGACTAAATCTTGGATTTAGAAGAGTCCTTGGGTTTTGAGTTGTTTTCTTTGGGTTTGGAGCATTTTGAGATGGAGAAGGTGTGGATTTGGTTTTACTTGTTTTGTTTTCCCTTGCCCTTAGGATTAGATGTAACGAATTCATTTTGAGAGGTGGAAGACTCAAGGTGAGATAAATTGGATTCTTCCCTAGTAAGTATTTCACAAAATATTTCTAAGTTAGGCATTTTAAAGGTGTCACATAAGGCATCCATGCTAGAGAAAAAGGTAGAAGAAAAAAATTGGAATGGTCTTCTCAACTTGGATAGAATCAAGTAAACACACTCTTTATATTTCATATCTCTTCCAATCCCCTTCAATCGTGTCAAAAATTCTTGAACTTGGTAAGATAGTCTATAATTGTTTGAAAATATTTAGGATGAAGAGAGGTGATCTCAATTTCAAGTTGCATGGTTCTCATATGATCCACCTTACCAAATAAATCCTCCAATTTATCCCATATTTTGAAAGGAGAGTCACACTTTTCGAAATGAAATAAAAATTTGTCACTTACATAAGTTCCTATCATTCCCATACACTCATCAAATTTCCACTTTGGTACTAAAATTTCTCATATTATCTAGTGAAAACTAGTTGTTCTAAATAAGTTAAATCCCATAATCCTTTTCACTTAATTATTGTTTCCATTCTTGGTTTCCATGTATGGTAATTATGTGTTGTTAATGTCACAACATGATCTAATGCTAAAGTAGATAAAGATGCCATCCTAAAAAAATCACCAAAAGAAATGCAAGAACCAAGCAATGCAACAAGAGCCCCAAACAATGCAACAAGAGCCCCCATATTTTGGCACTTTATAATGAGTGCATGTTACAATATGAAACTTTATAATTATAGTGCAATTCTCAAAGTAAATATTTCCAATGGAAAGAGCATAAAAATCCATGCACTTTTACAAAAAACAACACTCAAAACTGAGTTACCAATCAAAAGATACAAGTTTTTCAATATTGTGCTCTAATATTTATTTTAGTTGCCCCTAAAACGAATAAAATGCTCTTGCCTTCACCAAACAAATAAAATGAAAGGGGGGATAGAGTTAAGCACCTACTAGTAGGAATCACAAGATTTAAGCCCTTATATGACCCTATCATATGACCAGGGGCTAAGGATCTCAAGAAACCCAGAAAACAATTCTAGATTTCCTTTTCCGTACGGTGTGAATCTTGATGTGAATCCAGTATGTTCATAAAAATGCACGTAGCAAAAAAAATACGAGAATTTATTTGCAAAATAAAACTTACACACGGATGTCAATAAGAATCTCCTGCTCTTATTATACCATAAAAGGAATGATAACCAGATCATGCCAAGCCAAGAACATAGATGCTAATCAAACATCATGATCAATAAGATGAAAGCAATTCACCAAAATAAGTTTACATAAACCTTTGCAAACAAATGAGCAGCAATATCATATGTTATTATGGAACTCAATGAAATACAATGAGAATGGACCTTGTTTATATAGGCAAGGAATAACAATTTAAGAACTAGTAAAGGTTGTAGATCAAGCAATAAATCATGGAAAGAACTAGTCATCAAAGAACTTGTCAAGTCCATAGATTTATGAGAGAACTAGACATTAAGGATCTTGTCAATACCATAGATCTAGGAAAGAACTATACCTAATGTAACTAGATAATATCTCCTAATATCTAAGTAAATAAAAAGAAATATCCACACATAAGTGGGTGAGGATAAATACAATAATGTACCTAGGTGAACATGAGCTAAGTTAAATACCTACTCTAACAAGACTCACAAATTTAACCTTTAAATCCATTCAATTACACTTTGCAGATAAAAGAGACAAGGGTATTTATCAAAAAACAATGGAAAATAATGTGTGTTTGCATCTCCAGGAGTCTTGGAGCAGAAATAGCTACAAAATTAGATATAAGGCATAACAACCATTTATTCTACCCTTTCTCAACTTTAGATTAGAGCCATCCATGTGTTTCCTTGGTGTAACTACAAAGGAGAAGTATAGAGGAAAGTTTCCAAACAAGCGCGGGCATTCCACGTGCCCTAGGCCCAAGAAAATCACTCTTTGGCCTTTGACAAGTCTAAGTATAAAAAGGAACCGGCATAGGCCTCCACGTGTCTCAATGGCACACTTTTGATATGGTGCCCAAATGCAGAGACCCAAAAAAAGTATGACCTCACCACGTTTCTTAGTCTGGCAGAGTTGTTAAAAAAGTTTAAGGACCAGTGAAAGTTGCCATGTGTCTAGGGTCTGAGATAGTTTTCCTTTCTTTGTTGAAAATTCCAACCAAGGGAAGAGTGAGTAGAAACTTCCACGTGTCTTCATGGCGCTCTTTCAAAAATAAAATTCAAGGGCAGGTCCCCAAACAAGTGTTGGCCCTCAATGTGTCCTAGGCCTCGAGAAAGTTGTTTGAAAGATTTAAGTATAGAAAGGAGCCAACGAAATCCTACACATATCTTCCTGGCAAAGTATTGAGATGTTTCCCAAAAGAGGAGACCATAAACGAGCGCGGGATTACCACATGTCTCCTTGGCGGAACTGCTAAGGTAAGACCTAGAAGCGGATCCTCAAATGAGCGCTTGGAGACCTCCACATGTCCATGGTCTTATGAAGCTACTCCGGCTATATGAAAATGGTTAAGTCTCGGGAAGGGCCAGCAGAAACCTCCACATGTCTCTATGGTGCAACTCCAAAGGTAAAACCAAGAGGAAAAGTTTTAGATGAGCGCAGGCCTTCCACGTGGACAAGATTTGAGTTGAAGCGGGCCTTAGATTTTTAAAGTGCCTGCCGAGCCACATCTTGAAAGTGCCCCACCAAGTCGTATCAATCGAAAGGACCACGTTTCCACATATCTTTGAGATATAAATTGACGGGGAAAACAAACCCGTATAACTTTAAAATGTAGGGAAATCACCACTTGCTCTCGAAAATGAATATTTCTTGAAGGGAAAAGAATTTTGAAACGATATAAGGCCTAAATGTCATCCACCGAGCCACATCCAATCTGAAAGGGCCACATTTCCACATGTATTGGGACAAAAATTGTGACAGAAAACGTGAATGTGGAAAAATGGAAGGAAGGGAAAAAACCGAATTTATGCCCAAGTTACAAATTCTTGATTTAATGTGGTCCTCAACCAAAGGAAAGGACTGATCATGGAAATCAAATGAAGGATGGAGCTTACACACATCAACATGGGGAGATAGAAAAAATGACAAAGCCCGCAAACTAAAGAATTTCAAGGACAAACGAGGCGAGAGCAGATTGAGGACCAACATCGGCTTAGACTCAAGGATGGGTAATCCCTATGAATACCACAAGAAAAATTAGCAGACCAAGTTCGAACACATACCGTTTAGAAAAGGAGTCAAAGAACAAGCTTCCCAGAGTATAACAATTATAACCAACTCCCTGAACAACGAACCGAGAAACCAAAAAAATGACCACCAAGGACCAGGATGAAACAAAATAGAAAAAAATGAAAGTAAAAAGAAACCAAAATACTATACATTGTACAATGGTGTATACCTTGATTATGAGAAATCAATCAAGGAAATGTTTCAAATGCCTTCCATTAATAGGCAACTCAAGCAATTCCCCATCTAGGTCTTTTAAGAAGAAGGTATGTTCACCAATTCGAATGTCAATTGAATAAGGGCCCATCCACAATGCATCAAAATTTCCATGTTTTCCCTTATCCTTGTGCTTGTTATCCCACAATAGCACAAGATCTCCCACACTGAAAGCTCTTGGAGTCACTTTCTTATCAAATAACTTCTTCAATTTCTCTCTAAATTTTACATGCCTCTAATGGGATGCCTTTCTTTCTTCATCTAACTGAACAATGTGATTTATGTGATCATCATAGGTACTAACCTCTTGATCTTCCGGTTGTTGAATAAATTAAAAATGAAGACAATTGCATATGCAGTGGGAAGCAGAGCTTGAATTTGATACACCAAATCAAATGGGATTTTTCTAGTAGCTTGCTTAATAAAGTGATTTGATCATCCTAAAAAAAAAAACTTCATCTACTCACCCAACTTCCTTTTTTTCAACTCCAAAGTTCTTCTAATTATCTTCAACAAATTTTTGGTGCTTTGGACTCTTCTTATCCATTTCCTTGGGGATTATGATTAGAAGCATATGTCAAATTGATCCCATATTCATGGCACATGGCCACAAATGGTTTATCTTGAAAGTTCGTGGCATTATCAACAACTATTTTGGCAGGTACCTAAAATCTACAAATGATATAACTCGGGATAAAATACATGAAAATTTGGTGAGTTTCCTTCTTGGTGGGGATTGCCTCCACCCACTAAGTGAAATAAGTGCCTACGAGAATCCACTTATGGCCAAAGCACTTGAAGGATCGAAATTTCACCAATGAATTCCATTCCCATTGCCTAAATGGGGCTTCAATTGATACAGCTGCAAAGGAAGGAGATTGAAGCTTTCGGTCTTCCAAAAAGCATTGGCAACTTTCACATTTCCTCACTAATATAGTTGTATCTTTGAAAAGAGTTAGCATCAAAGCAAATTTCCTAAAAACTCCTCCATGGAGATCAGAAATTTTTTGGGGCTTCATCTTCAGCAATGCATCTTAAGAGAACTCCCTCAAGGTTCTTCCAAGCTAACCCAAAATTAGTAATGACACATTTTAGGGAAGATAACTTAAGTGTTATTTTCTGATTCTTGCTCAAATGTTTAGGCAATGTAAATGTTTGAGATAAAAAAAAATTTCTTGTACCATTCATAATTTATCACTTTTTCAAGGACATTCAACCTTTCTTCTTCAACGTCATTTACCTCAATTGTCTGCAGATTGCTCTCTACCATAATATTTACCACACCGAACCTCTTACTAATTTTGTTGTGTGGATATCCATATCATACTCTTGTAATTTGTTTACCCATCGGCATCTTTTTCTTCAAACCTCCATTTCTGATAGGATATATTTTACCATGGTTTGGGGAACATAAGAAATGACTTTGGAACTTAGAATATATGGCCTGAAGACCTTTGTTTCTTTTACAAAAGTAAATGCATACTTCTCCATGATAGTATATTTTAGCTCAGCTCCTTGTAATTCCTTACTGAAAAAGGCAATTGGTCTTTCAGCTCCCTCATCATCCTTCTACAACAACACAAATGCAATATTACTTTCTGAAGAAAAAGAAAACATTTGGAAAGCCTTCTTATAATATGGAGCTACTAAAACAGGGGCATTCTTTAATGCTTCTTTGATCCCAACAAAATCTTGAATAGCTTCTTCTTCCCATTTGATACTTTGGTCTTTCTTCAACATGCTAGTGATTGGGATAGTTAGTTCAGAAAAGTTGGATATAAATCTCCTAATAAAATTAATCTACCCAAAAAGGAATGAATTCCCTTCTTGGTTCTTGGAATAGGGACTTTGATGATGTCTTCTACCTTTTCAAGATCAATCACGACCTCTTCCTTTGATATAATGTATTTAAGAAACTTTCCTTTACGAACTCCAAAATGGAACTTTTTGGGATTTAGTGAAATACCATACTCCCTGCATCTTAACAAATTTTTTTTCTAAGTGTTACAGGTGGTCACTCCTTTTTCTTGAGAAGACATTCACATCATCTTGATATACAACAATGAAATCATTAATATAGCTAGAGAAAGCTACATCCATTACTCTTTGGAAAGTGGCTCTAACATTCATTAGACCAAAAGGCATTCTGAAATATACAAATGTTACCCAAGGAGTGGTAAAGGTAGTCTTTATTCACTCTGATTCCTTCACAACTACCTAGTTATATCCAAAAAACCATCTAAGGTAGATAACAATTCCAAACTAGTAACCAATTGTAACATATTGTCCATATTTGGCAGAGGGTAGTTATCCTTCATTGATGCTCTATTCAAGTTTCTAAAGTCCACACACAACCTTATATCTCCATTCTTCTTTCTGACAGGTACCAAGTTTGCAACCCATGATGAGTACCTTGTGGGCTGTATGATTCCTCCATCCCTCAATTTTTCAATTATTCTTGCATCTTCAGGGAAAGGAGTGGATTGATCGGCCTCTGTTTCTACCTAAACGGATTGGTAGAAGCTTCTAAGGGAATTTTGTCACTGGAAAAGATCCTCTCTGTATGCTTTCAATTCAGAATAAGACCATGCTAAGCATTCCTTGTATTTCTTCAACAATTAGACATACGGCTGCTTTTATTCCTTTCTGATATTGGTACCTAGCCAGATCTTACGTGGTTTATTCTTTTTGCCCAGTTCATGGTCTTCAACATCCCTCAAGGGTGGCATGTGTTTGTTGATAATGCAATCAGCATTATCAAAGTTTGATTCAAGTGCTACCAAACTTCTAGGAATAGTATTAGTCTTTCTTGAATGATGTCTTTGCCAAATAAAGTCTCATTTCCTTTAGCTGCACAAACCATTAGTTCCCAATCTATACATTGATAAACAAACTATCCTTGGTAATGCAAAAACCTTTGCACATGGGCGTCATCTTTGAACACTTGTTAGTTTTTAACATTATCCGGAATAGATAGCCTAGTTAATACCTCAATTTTATACTTATAATAGGGGGATACGACACAATTTTAAAATCTAGACCCGAATACAACCAATTTTTTTGCTAGAGTATTGTACTTTCTATTGTGATGTATTATGTTGAAGGAGTCAAACATCTCAATAATCCTAGATTGCGCATGCTTATATCTTGATTCATTATCTTACTTTTTGTTGCATACGGTTCTCTAACTTGCTTGACAATCAGCTCTTTATCTCCTTTAATAATGATGTCTCTAACACCATATTTCCAAGAAATTCTTAAACCCAATAAGAGTGCTTCATATTCTGCAATATTATTAGCGCACTCAAAGCTCAGTTTAAAAGAGAAAACAAATTGTTCTGGCCGGAGATATCGAGAACAATACCAGCACCATTTCCAAATTTAGAGTAAGCCCCATCAAACAAAAAATTCCAAGGATAACCTACTTGAGTAAGAGACTTGTATTAATCAATTTTGTGCTCTTTACCATCAGCAAATCCAACAAAGTTATCAACATCAATCTCAAAGTGTATAACACTTCATAGGAAGCATTATTGGGATCCTCGTTAGATGTAGCATCTTCTTTTCACCATACAACTTTACAAGGCTACCTCTCATAGTTAAAGTGGCAAAAGACATATCCATTTAGACACTCCCAACCACACTGGCAGCCCATTTTCTTGATAACATTATTACCCATTTTGAAGGGAAGTCAACAATAACAACATCTAGTTTTAAGTTCTTCCCTAGGTATGCTCAAGTTGCACTATAAAACCCTTAACACATCCAACCACCTGTCACCTCTTTGGAATCCATGGCAGTGCACTTCACATAAGATGATGTCCATTTGATATCTAATTCATTCATGAAATGAAGAGGCATACCATTGCATGATGCTTTAGAATCAAACATACAGTTGTGTAACAACATGTCCCAATAATCAGTGTAGTGAAAAATGGATCTACATTCAGCTAGGAATTAGCTAAGGATGTTCCCAAATATACTTCAGGTAGCTCACCTATTTCTTCCAATACATGGGGTTTTTCTAACTCTGCAATGGTAGGAGGAGTCTCAACATTGTTTACATTTATGCCTTGGGTAATATTTTCTTCCTTCAATCCCAAATACTCAAAGGCTCTTTTCTTTTGCTTAGGAATCCTAAGCAGCTCAACAATTGGAACATAAATCTTGATTTGACTCAAGACTTGGGAAATTTCATAAGGAATGTATTTGGGAAAGGCAACATTTTGAGGAAGACCAAAAAAATCATCTAATGGCACAATATTTTTCATGGTCTGAGCATGGGAAGGGATAGCAGTTCTACTTGGGGACACAAGGCTTTTACTAGATGTATCTTTCTTAGGATTTTCTGTTGAGATATTGGTGAGAACTGGAGTTTTTGGTTTACCCTGAGGCCCTATCCCTTTGACAACTTTACTCCTAATGTTATACTCATTTTCATGGCCAACTACAACATTCATTAATAATTTCCTATCCTCCTCAGAAGGGATTCCTCCATCATAATTTGTAATCATTAATGCCCTTAAAGATTCAAAATCATTACTAGGAAATTCAAAATCTTGTACCATATCTATTTAAAAATTATGAGAGGGAGGATGGGGTAATACCCGGATGGATGCAATCCCATAAATATTTAACAGCTTCTAGCACTCATCGCCTCGGTTGAGGTTACTCCTCACCGTGAACTTGTAGAGCAGTCCATCATGTATGCATCATCATCTATCGAATCATCAACTTCCTCAACTTCTTTGTCTTCATCACATGGGGCATGTGGCAAGAAAAATCTATCACACCACTCAATTTCATTGGCTTCTTCCACAACAACAACTCTGGCAGTCAAAGGATCATGCACCAATTTGTTTTCCCGGGGTTAGGGCTATCTATTTCCTGATCCCATGAGTCCTTTTCCTCTGTCATCATATCTCTTATCATCCCTAGGATGATTTGTAAATATTTCTTGACCTTGTGTTTTATGATGACCTTGGGAACCTTGTCCAATCCCCTTTTAGCTCTCGCCAATTTGTAGGATATTTCTTTAATATTTCTAGCCAAAGTTTTTACAACCTCCTCTAGATCCACAACTTTACTTGATTGAGGATTTTCTGCATTGATTAGCTTGATGCCTTCTCTCTTAGGAGGTTTACCAATTATTTTGATGTTATTTTTAATCTGCAAAGCCATCTTTCAAGGCCCGCCTCAATGATGCTCGATTTTTATCCCTTAAATAATAGGCATCCTTCTTATCAAAAGCATCATAGTATTTTATTAAATAGGAAATATCACTTGGCTTCAGGATCATAGGTAGATTATTCAGGTCTTATTGAACCTTGTATTGAAGTCATGAACAAACTCATTAGGATTCATTTTAATAGTTTAAAATTCTAATAAAAGAAACCTAGGGTCTGTTTTATCTCCCTACATGTAATCTAAAGGCATTCTTCATTTCTATCCATGAGTCAATGGAGTTGTCTAGCAATGATTTATACCAGTCCCGTTCATCCTCCTCTAGAGTATGAATAAAAAAATTATGTACACATCCTCAAATTCAATCTCAAATTCTTCCATCATATCGACAAAAAAATTTAAGTGTTGATCACCAATGATAGCATTAATTCCTTGAAATTTAGGCAATCTATTTCTAACATCTTGGGGCACAACATTTGGATATCCATCCATACCTTTTAAATCTATAGGACCAAAAGTGTTCACAACAAATGGAGGTCTGGGTGGGGGTTGGGCTATATTGTTTTGGGGAGGTGATCTTATAGGAGAAACACAATGATGAGGAATGAGGAGTCTGTGGGGCATAGGAATACAATTCTTAGAATGAATGTTCTCTATTGAATCTATTTCTTAGAAGATCATATCAGCTTTGGAGAACACAAGGACATAATGATACTCAAATTTTTCAAATACAAAAGAAGGCCTATCTCCAAATGGAGAATTCAGATTTAAAAATAGACTAACTAATTCAAAAGCACTTGAGTAAGTATTGAAATATTCAATGATAGGTGATCAACTTCCACAATTGATAAATCTTTTCTTGTTCCCTGATCTCCAAAAACTTTCCATATTCTTCTTCCTTCAGAATTTTTCTTTCCCAGCTCTGGAAACAACCTTCTAGAAGGGTCTTTAATGAAGAAATATCTTCTTCCTTCCATATTTTCATAGATTAGTGATAAATTTCAATTTATAGAGTTGGAAACACCGGCGAGTTATCAAAATTTAATCCAAAATGGAGTCACCACTAAGGATTTTCACCTTAGTTTTGCAAATGCACTAGAATTGGTCTCTCAAATGTCTATCAACACTAAATTCATGCAATGATTCATATATCTTACCTTACTTTACATGTATTTAACATTGTTGATGTAAACTTAGTGCAAAAACCAACGTAAACCTGGAAATATTACACGTAGAAATTGTAACTTTGCACAATTCTTACAAATCGAGGCACAGGATGACTTTTTCCACAACGTATTTTCATTTCAATCATGTAAGAAACATTACTAGGTCTGTCAGTATGTGTACAAATTTGTTCAAATAGTCACCTACAACAGTGGAAATTGGGTGTTGGTATCCAAGTTACTTTTCCTTGGAAACCGAATAGAATCACTATTTTAGCAAGACATTAAGAGTTAGAAAGATCATATTATGAGTCATTTTGTAGCTGGGGAGGGGATTCATTTGACTCTATATCACTCAGAATCGAAGAAATGGATAGCACCTTCATTAAGGATTTGATCTATCCTCATTGCTTTAGGTCGTGCCTTTTGACCAGGGTGAGAGGACCCATTTTGTAACCTCTGTCGGTGAAGGAGAATGAAGATATCCTTCTTTACACAAATTTTAAAGGAGACCCTGAGAAAATATGATCAATGCACCACAATTTAACTCTTACGAGTTGTCACTACTAAATAATGGTGATATTTTCTAAACATGGCTAAGGTTACTAGATACATTATGAATCATGATTGCTTATGCATATTTTGGTAGTAGAATTTATAAATTTGTGGACATACAGGGAAAACATGGGTAGTTCAGGTAGGATTCATTGTTTTGAATAATTTTTGTGGGAGATTAAACATGATAAATTGATTATACCAGATCTTTGAGAACCTTCACAACATTTGGAAAACTAAATTACAATATGCTTTAGAATAGTAAAAATATTCCTTCAACCAAATGGTGTGCATCAATGAAGGCCCAATTTTACACGGTTTCACACAATCTTCAATAATTTAACATGAAGGCTCAAGCTAAAGACTCAATTAAACATTAAGAGACCCCTAGTTCCTCACACCTAAGATACACTCAAAGGATTATAGACAATCTTTATCAACAAATATCAGTAAAGTGATTTTAAATTGTTTATCTCATTACAAGATGAAGGCTCTTCTCATAGTGAAATTGTAAATTCCACTAAATTATCATAGAAACAAGATCCTATGTGATTTAGAGGGACTTTAACACAAAATTTCATAGGAATAAGAAAAACTACTTGCAGACATTGAAAAAAAAGTAGACACAAATTTTCCCAAGATTGACACAAATTAATTGAAGTTGATTAGATTCATTAGCAGGGGAAAGTTTCTTTGAATAGTCTCAGAGCTTGTCAATGGTTATACACTCACAACCAACTTGACGTGATTGAAATCTAAAACATAGGAAATTAATAGGTTTCTCATATTGGTCTCTCAGGAAGATGGGCTCTCTAAAATTTTATCTTAAAAATTAAAACCTTGACCCTTTGCAAGAGTATTCTCATTGCATTTATACATTTCACTTCCTCACTCATCCAATATTTTCCCCCTAAAAAAGAAGAATATTTGAGGAACCTTTGATTGTTACCAATTTGTCTCGGAAAGTGACGTTTAACAAAGTTACACCCTCGGATGCAGGAGGTGGACAAATCATGAACAAATGGCGTTTCTCAGACCCTCAAATAATGAATAGGATGTCATACCACAAATTTTTGACAGTCGTTGTAATCATTAATTTTATTCTATCATGCGATAAATCCATGTTTTAATCATTTTCCTATTGCTTTATATAGTTGGATCGACAAGAAATCCTTTTCACCCTCGAGGCAACACCTTTTTCATCATTTGCACCTACAACCTTCATCATTTCATTCTTTTCCCATTCTCTCTCTCTCGCAAATCATTATGCATCCAATTTCTCGGTAATTCATGTTTTTCCAAGTGCCCGAGCAATTCCAAATTTAAAATGTCAACCTTAATAATCCTTGGACTAAAAATTTAAGCTTTAAATCCATTCAATTACACTTTGCTAACAAAAACAACAAGGGGATTTATCTAAAAAGATGAAAAATAATGCGTATTTGCATCTCCAGAGTTGTGGAGTATAAATAGTGAGAAAATCAGATGCAATGCACAACAACCATTGATTCTTCCCCTTCTCAACTTTAGATTAGAGCAGTCCATGTGTTTCTTTGGTGCATCTATAAAGGACAAGTACAAAGGAACGTTTCCAAACAAGAACAGGCCTTCCATGTGCCCTAGGCCTAAGAAAATCACCCTTTGGCCTTTGAAAAGTATTAGTATAAAAATAAGTAGCTGGAAACCTCCACATGTCTCAATGGCACACTTTTGATATGGTGCAAAAAAGTGGAGTCCCCAAAATAGGGCGGGCTCACCACGTGTCTCCTTCCGACAAAGTTGTTGAAAAACATTAAGGACCAAAGTGGAAGGAACCATGCATCTAGGGTCTGAGATAGTTTTCCTTGGCCATTGAAAATTCAAAGCAAGGGAAGAGTGAGCAGAAACTTCCACATGTCTTCATGGTGATCTTTCAAAAATAAAAATTCGGGGCAAGTCCACAAATAGGTGTGGGCCCTCCACGTGTCCCGGAGCCTCATAAAGTTGTTTGAAATGTTTAAGTATAGAAAGGAGCTGATGGAAGCCTCCACATGTCTCCCGGTGCAATTTTTATATGGTGCCCAAAATCGAGACCCTAAACGAGCATGGGATTACCACGTGTCTCCTTGGTGCACTCGCTAAGGTAGGACCAGAGCCAAATCCTCAAATGAGCGCCGACCCTTCACTTGTCCATGGTCCGGTGAAGCTACTCCGTTCGTATGAAAATGTTTAAGTCTCCAAGGGCTAGTGAAACCTCCATGTGTCTCCATGGCGCAAATCTAAAGGTCAAAGCAAGAGGTGAACTTTCGGATGAGCACAGCCCTCCATGTGGAAAATACTTGAGTTGAAGCAGGCCTTAGAGTTTTAAAGTTCACTGCCGAGCCGCATCCTAAAATTTCCTGTCGAGCCGCATCCAATCGAAAGGACCATGTTTCCATTGATGCTAAGATATAAATTTATGGGGAAAACACACTCATTAAACTCAGTAAAATGTAGGAA
The DNA here is from genome assembly GCA_018340775.1 of Taxus wallichiana var. yunnanensis. Taxonomy (NCBI): domain Eukaryota; kingdom Viridiplantae; phylum Streptophyta; class Pinopsida; order Cupressales; family Taxaceae; genus Taxus; species Taxus wallichiana. The sequence continues at coordinate 214,376,361 of CM031240.1, forward strand.
ATCACCATTTGTGCCTAGAAATTAATATTTCTTTAAGGGAAAAGAATTTTTAAATGATATAAGGCCCAAATGTGATCCACCGAGATGCATCTAATCGAAAGGGCCATGTTTCCACATATAGTGGGACAAAATTGATAAGGAAAACATGATTGTGGAAAAAGCTGAAGGAAGGGAAAATAGCTAAATTTATGCCCAAGTTACAAATTATTTCACATGGAGAGAGGAACAAAAACAAATTATGGACTTAATGTGATCCTCAACCAAAGGAAATGACTGATCATAGAAACCAAATGAATGACAGATCTTTCACACATCAACACGGGAGATAAAAAAATGTCGAGCACGCAAACTAAAGAATTTCAAGGAAAATGGGGTGAGATCAAATTGAGTACCAAGACATTACTTGTAGGTTGTTCTTAATATCTACATATTTTTATCTTTTATAGCTCTCCACGTTGTATTAATATGACATTTCTATTTTGATATTGACTTAGTACTTGGTTGTACTACTCTTCTCTTGACTGAGAGTTACTTCTTTGTATTTGCTGAGTTAAAAATCTTGGTTTATGTTGATCCACCTTGATTACATGACTGATGCAATCCTTGATATATTGTCACTTATATCTATTATGAAAAGTGAAATCTAATTTGTTCCATTTATTTCTTATTCACTTGAAACTCTGATTTTAGATATTCGCTGAAGAAAGCTATTGTTCTTCTCAATCTTGCTAGATCTGACCCTAAATTTTCATTTTGCTTCATGTGATATTAACAGACTACAGTGAATACTCATGTTATTTTGTTGTATCTTTGTTGTATCCACCTCTTGTTATAGCTTGGTATCCTGAAAGCTACCTGATTTGTTAATGATATCTTAGAGTGCTTCATGAGACTTGACTGTACCTTGAATTTTTTCATCACATCGTGTTATTAGTTTCTTTGTGTATTGGAAAATATAGGTGCTTCCTCTTACCTATCTGTCTCATGACATGACACATTTGTTAAGTTTTTTGGCATAGTACTAGACCCTACATCTGAAATTGTTGATTAATCTACATGATAATATTGTTGTTTTGATGTATATTTTCTTCTTGCAAGTTATATTCACTATAATCTATGATCTATTTCTACTCTTTGGAGTTAATTAGCATTATTTTGGATAAAATATTTACCCATGATGGCTTATTCTCTACTTTTGTCTCGAACAACACTTATTTCTTCCGAAAATGCTCACTCTCATAAGGTAAAATGAATGATTTTATGATTTCCTTCCGACTTTTTTCATAATAGAATGATGTAACTTATGTATGTTGAAATGCTACTATACACTCTCCTTTTCATCTTATTCGATTAAGAACAATAGCTTGTACTGCACTTGTATATGTAGATTAAAAGACTTTTTCCTTTATAAAGATAATAGCATCATTTCCTGTATTTAAATTCCATAACAACACTATGAGATGTTCTTTCTAATTTTGTCTTAGGATTTCTGATGCACCTTATCTCTTCTTTTAAAAGAGACACATCTGCCTAAAATTGATAGCATAATATTCAAGGTTTAAAACCTAGAGGTCCAACTGATTTTGTTTTTTCGATCACGGAGTTCATGAGTCATTGAAAGCTAAAGGTAGAGCTAGGAATGGAGCTCCATTGAAGATAGAAATTTACAAGAAGACAAAGACAATGAAAACCCAAATAAATGATGGGTTCTACCTTCAATATTTTTCTTTCAGTTTTATGTATATGTACCTCTTAGCATGAGTAAAGATAAGTTACATCCACGACTTGTGTGGGTTTATTGTACTTTTATTCCTTATGAATAAATGAATTATTTTTGTGTAATGAGATGTATATATTTTCTTTTCGGTACTCTCTTCATTTGTATGGATAATAAATGAACTTATACAACTCAAAACACTTAATTAATTCACTTAATCATAAAAATAAATTAAAATCAAGTGTACCTTTTAATGCTCATCATGAATTCAACTGCTTATAACACTACACCCTTCCATGCTTTAAACTTGTAACTAATAATTCTGCTCTCGAATGTAAAACCCTACATATGCCATCTTTCCCACCTTCATCAAGGCCTTGTAGTAGTCTTTCTTCTGAGACTACTACACCTTTGTGTTGTTGAAGATGATACATTGGAGAGGTGGTATACATGCAAAGTGTTTCCTTCTAGGAAACACTTTCAGTTGTTTAATTTGATGCATGACACTCTAAACTTGTCCAAAACTAGGCAATCAAATTATATCCCCTTCTTATATGTCTTATCAAAACATACCCCAAAAACTGTAACCCAACGAATCGAGAAATTTAAAATTTTTGAGTCGACCTTTTTTTGCATAGGGTGCAAAAATGTCAATAGTAAATTTACTTGTACCTTGCATAATGTATGACTATGAAATTTACTATTATCACAATAAAATCTTAAATATTTAAATTTAAACACATCTACGTTTTAATTGATAATCATTATAAATCTCTATTTATGAATTTACCATCTATAGATATTTATATATCTATATAGACACATATGTAGACACTCAAAATTTATAACTTATTGTTGTTGCAGATTTTGGTCACCATGGTGGTGGGGTATAAAAATATTCCGATCACTCGATTTGTGGGAGATTAGCAGGTTCACACCCATTTAAAATTGAGAATGTTGTTTGAGTTTCTCATTTCTCACATATGAGTCCTTTCTATCTCTCATCCTTTCCAAGATCATTCATTAGCCACTCTTGATTATTACAAGGTCACGACAAAGATGGGAAAGGCATCATACATAAGAAGTGAGCATGTCGAAACAAATAGGAAATAATATTTCACATTAAAAGTTATTAAGTGTAAAGAAGCAAGTTGTTGTTGTAGGGGAGGTTCATTCATCTATAATTTTGATTTTTATTTTAAAAAATCAGAAAAGGTACAAGTAAGTTGTTATTAATTCCTTGTGATTATATGTATTTTTGTTATGTATTAATTTCTATATGTTCATTTTAGTTATACAACTGAAAATAAAGTAGCATACAACTCATTACATACAATAATTGTATATATTCTTAAGGAAAATGTACAATTTTCCCACACAAGCCGTGGGATATAACTGAAAGAAAAATAATGCAAATAATTTAAAAATTGAGAATGTAAAGAATAAGGGGACCCACCATTCCCTCATAGATGTGATCCACTCTCATTAATACTACTACTCGAGCTAGATAAAATGTTGCTCTAACTTCATATTGCTACTCATGTACACGAAAAAATAAGAAACTAATGATGTTAGGGCTCAAGATCTCATTACTTTGTTAGATTCTTAGCTTTGAACATATATATGCATTCTATAATTAGGTTACAAAAATGAAATAATGCCTTATTGTATGTATTGAACGATAAATAATTTTGAGTGTAAAACATGATGAACAATGAATTGTAGGTTTCTCATCAAGTTTACATGCCAAAATCATGTCAAATATTCACTTTAGGTATGTTTATAAAAGTGGATCTTATAACTTCCTCAAAGTATACAATTATAGATTGTATTTGCAAAATAAAACTACATTCATGAAAGAAGTATAAGATGCAGGTGTGATCAAAGATGGATAAGAATGAGATACATAATGAATAACAATTTTTTTATTTTTAAAGATCCATTTGCAAGAAATATGTTTTCAAAAGGTAACTTCATAAATACATATTTACACTGATCATAAATTTAAAATTACATTTTTTTCAAGTAAATATTTGAGTTGCTTGTGATAATAGAAACAGTCACAATCATACATTCTATAAGGTATAAGTGAAGTTACTGAGTTTTTAATTTTACAAGATCATGTTCCAACAATGGAATAGGAACTTAGATCTAAAAATCACAAACACACATTATATTTATACCCAACCATATATATATATCTATATTAATATATTTAAGTTTTATTATAGATGTATAGATGTTTGAGTGGAAAGGTAAAGGGTTTTGGGTTGGGAAGGAAATTAGAAGATGAATTAGATGTGTTGGTAATTATAGGAATGAGAATAATATTTTAATGGAGTCAATATGTAAGATAATGTTCAACAATAAATTTTTCATACTTTTTAATTGTTATAGGGTAAAGCTTATAAGCATTTTGAATTTTTTTCAAAATAAATTTCATCCGATACCTTATATTGAAAAATATAATCATAAACATTTCATTCTTTCTCTCTACATATATGTGATACTATTTTTAGAATTTTTTTAATAAAACTCAAAATATATCTTCATGGTGGAATAATTCATATCCTAGTCACCTAGATTTTGTTTGTCAATCGGATAGTGATTAAGAGGAGATTCTATAAATGAAGTTGATATTGGTTTTATTATTGAAGAAGGAATTACTTCAACTAATCCTCTAGGGAAGACTACACCGAGTTCTAATGTTGAGGATAAAAATTAATTTCCTCTTTTGAATCAAACTAATGAGCACAAGGAGAACTTTGAAATCATCATTCTAGTTCATAGTATGGAAATGTAAATAAGAAAAATGATACATGTTGCATTATTGTGAGGAAAAGAACAAAGTAATATTTAGAAATGATACCCTTAAAAATGCATTTAAGATCGCATCGGAAGTAATCTCGGGGATAAGATGGATGTTCGTTTATTTTTGTTCTTGTTTTTCGTGAGTGTGGCTATGTGTTTTTCATTCCTCTTTGTCGTTGGAAGAGACATATTCACTCGATACTCATTGTTTTATCTTTGTCTCCTTTTGTAACATATTGTTACGGGATTTTTGTCAGTCAAACTACTTTTACATTAAAAATATATTACGCTTAACAAAATATTTCATTTTTAATGGAATTTGTAATATGTCATATTACTTTTTAATAAACTAATAAATTTACAATAATTTAGAAAAATTCACCCTGTTAGTTTATGGCTCATAAATAAAAAACACCACGAAATTGAAAGACTAAATATGAAATATTAAAAAGACGTAACAACAACACCACAGATGGAGGTGGAGGATCATTCTTGGGAGAATAATCCAAAATATAGGTTTAATATAGGGAGTAGATATCAGTGACATTTATAGATGAGTGGAAACTCAATAAATATAAGAAAACATATATTATAATAGGATTCTAAATGTTACCTATTTTAAAGATTTATTGCTATGTAATATCATTACTATGAGCTATTTTACACTACCACCCTTATTTAAATATAAATATGGTTATGAAAAAAATAAAATAAAAATTACCCCAACATGATCAAACATGTTATATTCAACCTTAGCAATGTCACCGTCCCATATTAGGCAAGTGTTGCCAACTACAACCGATAAAAATAAATTCCTCTCTTTGGTGGGATCATATTACAAATTTGGAAACTTCTATGTGTAGGTGATGCAATCATTATTCTACACTTCTTGAATAATAATTTTATATAAATGGGATCCTAACTCTTGGTTGAGTAGGATTGAGTAATATATTGTAGGAGAAACCTAGTTTATGTCTATTTTAGTGTAAATTTTAATGGATAATGTTCATTAATTCATGAATATCTGGGATTTTGAACTTTTGAATTTGATAATTTTAAGGTGTTAGGTCTCTCACTATACCTCCTAAATTTTCTAGGTACATATTAATTTTTTGAGTTGATTCTCCTAACATTTACGAGTAATAGTAGAATTTTATATTCAAAACATCTCTACCACATGCGAGAATATAGAAATTTACTACAAACAAAAAAATTTCCTCTTAATTCATTGCATTTGCTAGCATTTTGAAATTAATTTTTAGAAAATTTCCAAGTAATGTCTATGCTATTTTATAGGGTCTTAAAAATTACCCTTGTGTATTAGCACTAGTATTTAAGAGAACCATATTACTGATGATATTGAAGAACAAACCCAATAGTGAATAGAAAACTCTCTAAGTAAAAATAGGTCGTATAGGTTCCAAAGTTTAATGTTTAAATTCTTAGTTTGAGATTGATCTATCTACTTTTTAAATATAAATGTGCACTTTTATACATAAAAACATGGTAAATAAAATACTCATTATACAAATGATGGGTGGAAGAGATCAAACACGAGAATTATAATAACATCAAAATATAAATGCATAGAGAAGGAGGAAAACTAAAAAAAATGAAAATTGGAACTTAATAAAAAATTATGAAAAAAACAAGGAGCCAAATAACTAAGCCACAATGACAAACATGGCGGAAGATGGAGGAAGAAGAGGACTATCCACCTTATCTCCCTATCAAGTTCTATGGTGAGTAGATTAAAGGATGGGCTCCCATTTAGTATCTTATTTCTCTTTCCTTTGCTACTATTGTTGCTTAGGATTAATAATATTTTGAGAAGAAAATATGGCAAGGGCTGACCACCAAAACTTTTCTTGCTAAGGGGAGAACCATCCCACTCCACTAAAATAAGATAGACACTCAAAAACACCACCATAGGTAGGGGAGGGGTTTAAAATAATTGAACCATTCATGTTGAGGAGAAGGGATCTATCAACTTTATGAGTATCGTATGTGAAATTTCCATCCTCGGGAGTAGGTGGGTAGTAGTGTTACGAAGGTAGCGAATGATGAGGAACATGAGCATAAGAAGTTACCAAAATTACTATGAAGGGTACATTAGCCACGTGGTCATGCATACATTGGGGAATTTCTCCCTCAATTTGAATCTTCTTCACCTAGTCTTAAATATAGAGCATCACGGTGGTGAGAATGTTACGTTATGGAGCCTATATTCACATGTGAAAATGTTGAAGACTATACACTAAGAGTAGTATACAATTTCCATAGTTGTATCACTTTGGTGGTAGTACTTTACACTTTCTAGTGTACACAAGGAGTACTATATGGCCTCGAAAAATGTGCCCGATATATTGGGAAACATGTTTTTCTCATATGGGTGGGATTTTTTGACCCATAGGTTTATGGGAAGGTTTTGGCCCACAGTTTTGATAGCCATAGTTTTGTAGAAATACCAAAGAAGTTGTCTACTTATGTGGTTTTGTACATATGGTAGGGTTGATGTAACATTGCAGATGTGTCGAATTCAGTGTGAATTCTTTAGAGTTTGTTGAGCATAGCTCCAAACAGATCTAGGTATTGTATTGAGAGAGTGGTGACTTATAATAAAATCTAAGGAAGTGCTTCTTGGTGGATGTATCCCAAATTAGGTAAACCATATTAAATATTGTCTCTTCGTGTTGTGTTATTTTATTACGCACTTTTATTTGAGATCTGTAATATTTTACGCATATTAGTTTCTCTTGTTGTGATTTTGAGAGGGATTATTCCACATATTGTATCCCTTATTTCCTAACAATTTGTATCGAGCCTAGTTTTTGTTGAAGTGTTGAATCACGGGGAAAACTTTATCTTATGTGGGCATTATGGTAGATGATGGAAGATCAAGGGTTGATAAATTAAATAGGCATAATTTTAGTCTTTGGAAGATGTAAATGGAAGATAACCTTTAGCAAAAGGATCTTTATATTCTAATGTTCGAGAAGGTTAACAAACCCTCGATTATGACAGAATGCAAAATGAGATTTGTTGGATAGGAAGGCACTTGGGACAATCTGATCGTGTCTTGTATCTTTGGTATTATTTAATGTTTCAAAGGAAAAGAATACAAAAGAACTAATGGATGCATTAGGAAGTTGTATGAAAAATTGTCTACCTCTAACAAGATATTTTTAATGAAAAAGTTGTTTAATATGAAGATGTCCGAGAATTGTTGAGTAGAAGATCATTTAAATGATTTTAAAATAGTTGTAATTATGATAGCTTTGGTTACAATATATTTTGATGAAGAAGTTAGGGATTTATTAATTATGTGTTCTTTACCCGAGAGTTGGAATAGCCTAGTAGTGGTGGTAATTAACTCGGTTCTAGCTTACTCAAAGTTGAAGTTTGAGGATGTTGTAGGGGTGATTATAAGTGAGGAAACATGAAGAAAATCTCTAGGTAATCTTTTGATTTAGGGAACGATTTGACATTGGAAACTAGAGGGAGACAAAATAATATAGGAAGTCATGAAAAATCAAAGGATCGAGCAAGGTCAAAATCCAAAAGCAAGATAGTATGTTGTGCTTGTAGAAAGTTTGGATATGCAAAGAAGGACTATTGGGAGCTTCAGGACAAGAAGAAAAATAGGAAGAAAACAATGAGGTAAATGTGGCAAGGTAATGTATGTCGGGGATGCTTTGATTCTTTCTTTGGAAAATATTACTAAATCTTAGGTTTTAAATTTGGATGCTTCTTTCCATGCTACTCCACATAGGCATTATTTTGTTGATTATGTTCACGGGTATATTGGTCATGTTTTTCTTAGTGATGATGAGCCTTGCAGTATAGTTGGAAAATATTTTGTTCGGGTTAAGGTACATAATGGAAATACATGGCTATTGAATGATGTAAGACATGTTCCTACTTTAAAACAAAATTTGATATCGGTGAGCCAGTTGGGAAGTGATGGTTGTATTGTGATATTTACATCAGCCTCTTGAAGGTTACCAAGGGTGACCTTGTTGTGGGAAGAGGTAAGAAGGTTAGAACCTTGTATTTAACCACTTATAGCACTAATGTTTGTAATCTTGTGGCTTCAAAAGTAGATACAACATTGTCACACTATAGGCTCGGTCATATGAGCCATAAGGGCATGGAGATCATAAAGAAGGATTTTCCTAGATGTATAGAAACACATTTGTATTTATGTGAGGATTCCATATATGGGAAACAAAAGTAAGGTATTTCTAGGTTGGACCTATAAATACTGATTAGTAAGTTAGAGCTGGTGCATTCGATGTGTGGGGCCAACTTAGGTATCCTCTCTTGGGGGTTCAAGTTATTATGTTACTTTTTCGATGATGCAACAAGGAAATTTTGGGTTTAATGTATTAGAAACAAATCTGATGTACTTGACACTTTTGTTAAATGGAAAGCCTTGGTAGAGAATGAAATAGGTCTTCAAATAAAATTTCTCGGGTAAGATAATGGAGGGGAGTATTGTAGCAATGAATTTTATGATTATTGTTATAAGAATGAAATCTGCAAGTAAAAGACGGTTCCAAGAACTCCCACGATGAGACTAGGGTGTTAGAAAGGATGAACAAAACAATAATGGAATGTGTTAGGAGCTTGAGGTTACATGGAGGATTGACTCTTTTTTTTTGGTAGAAGCAGTGAGCACAGATGTGTACTTGATAAACAAAGGACCCTCAAGTTCCTTTGATGGAGGCATACCCGAGGAGGCTTCGTATGGTAAGAAAGTTGATTATTCATTTCTTAGAGTCTTTGTATGTGATATTTTTTCCATATATAAAAGGATGATAGGACCAAGATAGAGGATAAATCAGAAAAATGTACTTTTATTGGTTATGGTGGTGATGAATTTGGATATAAATTTTGGAGTATTAAGGTCAAGAAAATTATTCGATCTAGGGATGTGGTCTGTACTGATAAATTCATATATAAGCAGCAACTATAGGAAAAGAGGGAAGAATCTAAGAAAGAATATGCGGTGGTAGAGGATCGTCAGATGGGAAAGTGATAAATGAATTAGTTCAAGAACCTCCCGAACATGAACCCCAAACTTCTATATTGAGGAGGTCTTCTAAGGTGAGAAGAGAACCTAACTTTTTTCTCCTTCACTTTATTATTTAGTACTCACTAATAGTAGAGAGACATAGAGCTTTGATGAAGCAATCCAAGTAGATGTCGGGAAGAAGTGGGAGCAAGCCATGGATGAGGAGCATCGGACTTTCATGAAGAACAAGACATGGGATTTAGTGAAGCTACCCTCGGGAAAACTAGCCTTACAAAACAAGTGGGTGTATAGAGTCAAAGAGGAAGAAGGAGAAAAGAAAAGATACAAGGCCGGTTGGTGATCAAGGGGGTTTCACGGAAAAAGGCATAGATTTTGATGATATTTTTTCTCGTGTAGTAAAAATGAATTCTATTAGAAATGTTCTTGGAATAGTTGCAGTAGATGACTTACACTTAGAGAATCTTGATGTCAATACTACATTTATCCATGGTGATTTTGAGGAGGATTTATATATGCGGTTGCAGGAGGGCTATGAGGTCAAAGGTTAAGAGGAGATGGTGTGCAAACTAAAGAAGAGCTTGTATGGCTTGAAACAACCTCCACGTCAATGGTATAAGAAATTTGATATATTTATTATGGAGCAAAGTAATATTAGATGTCATTCGACCATTGCATGTATACAAAGAAATTTGAGGATGAAAACTATAATAGCATGTGGTTGTATGAAGATGACATGTTGGTTGTAAGTAAAAACATGTAGGAAATAAACGTACTAAAGAAGAAGCTAAGTGAATCCTTTGCTTTATGAAGGATTTGGGGACAACCAAAAAAATCCTTGGTATAAGGATATCTTGGGATAGGAAAGAATGAAGCTAATTTTATCTCGAAAGAGCAAATTTAGAAGGTCTTGGAGAGGTTTAATATGTAGGATCCTTAACTAGTTGGGACTCCTTTTGTAGGCCATTTCAAGTTATCAAAGGTCAATGTCCCAAGAGAGTATGAGAGAAGCAAGATCTCCAAGGTACCTTACTCATCAGCGGTTGGTAATTTGATGTATGCTAAGGTGTGCACCATGCCTGCTATAACCCATGCAAAGGGGGAGCGGTGAGTAGATTTATGTGTGATCTAGGTAGAGATCATTGGCGAGGTAGTAAAGTGGATCCTTTGTTATTTAAGAGGGACGATGGGGAAAGTTTTTACTATAGTGGATGAGACATCACTTTGCATGGTTATGTAGAATCATATATGCCTAGAGATGTAGAGAGATGTAGATAGTAGGAGGAGCATCATAGGTTATATTTACATTGTAGGTGAGAAAACAAAGAGCTAGATTTCATGACTACAAAGGTTGGTGGCTTTGTCAACCACAAAGGCTAAGTATGTTACTACCACATAGGAAAGTAAAGAGATGATTTTTCTATAGTAATTTCATGAGGATTTGGGACATAAGAAGGTGGAAGGAAGTGCATAGTGATATTCGAGTGCTATACACCTAGATAAGAACCTTGCTTTCAACTCTAGGACGAAGGATATACAACTTAGCTAGCATTTCATCCAGGAAAACTTTAGAGGAAGAGAAGTTGAAGCTAGAAAAGATCCATAACAGTCATAATATTATAGACAAGATGACCAAGGTGGTCGGAAGGGAAAAAATGAAGCTATGTTTGGATTTGGTTAGCCTTCATGGAAACTAGTGAAGGGTTGAGAATATTTCTCAGAGGAAAACTATCCTCCAAGTGGGATATTGTTAGGTTGTGGATCCTATTTTCATGTGTTAAAATGTTGAATACTATACACTAAGAGTATTGTAAACTTTCCATGGTTTTCTCGCCAAGTTGAAAAAAATTGGATTCGAAAAATGTGTCCGATATCTTTGGGAAACATGCTTTTCTCATATGGGCGGGAGTTTTTAACCCATAGGTTTATGGGATGGTTTTGGCCCATGGTTTTGATAACCACGGTTTTGTAAAAATTCTAAAGTAGTTGTCTACTTACGTGGCGTTGTGAATATGGTAGGGTTGATGTAACATTGCAGATGTGTCTTAATTCAGTGTGAATTTAGTAGATTTTGTTGAGTATAGCTCCAAACAGATTTGGGTATTGTATTGAGAGAGTGACAACTTGTAATAAAATTTGAGCAAGTGATTCTTGGTGGACGTAGACTAAATTGGATGAACCACATTAAATTTTGTCTCTTTGTGTTATGTTATTTTATTCCACGCTTTAATTTGAAATATGTAATATGTTATGCATATTTTACCCTTATATCCTAACAGAGAATAACCACTTCATTAGTAATCGATAAAAGTTTGTCAATAATAAAAATATTAAATATGACATTATTTCCATGTTTCCAATTATGAACTAGAATATTAATTCTAAATATATGCCAAAAATTGTTGTAAATTGTAGGAACTAGGGTGGAGTCCCCCAAAAGAGCCATATTTTAGGTAAAGAAATTAGGAGAGAAGGGTTGAAAAATGGAGTTAACCCATTTCTCGATCCAATTGAGCATGTGGATATAACTGAAAAATATGCTTGATGAACATAGGTTGGTGGAAAACCATTGTGGTGTGGTTCACACCCATAAGCTTGAGCCAATCCCTAGTACAAAGGCCTTGATGAAAAACACACCAAAAAAGCGAGCTTTCTTAGGCTCAATATAAAATGACCAAACAATTTTGAATATTCATTTCGATATAGAATCGGGAGGTGATGTTCCAATGGTGATTAAGAAATTTTATATTGACTGACTACGGGATGAGAAAAATTTAACCCATCTAGTGTTTGTATTAGTAGAGTGGACTAGTGAATGGATATTCACATTCATTCCATCAAGGAATATCCAAAGTGATGAAAATTTGTTGAATAAATGCCTTAGGTATGAAAGAAATATTATTTTCTTATTCTTTCAACATCTTGTTATTGAAGATTAAATTTAAAGCAAGCCCCGAAAAAAAAATTGTAGATCTGAAGTGTTTTTAATATAAATCACCCAACAACATGTTAATGATTTTTTTAAAGATCATAATGGCTATAACCCAAGGAGTTTGATTTATTTGGGCATCGTGGAAGGTGAAAATAGATGACCACTAGAAAGAGTAAGAACTAATAGAAATATTATTTATGTAGTCATATTGCTTCCATAGTTAGGTGTGATGTAAAACAATTGTTACATTTTCAAATATTTTTGAACTATAAAAGTATCTCTCATTTTGAGAGAAATAGTGTAGAGAAGAAGCAACTTGAAGTTGAGGCATTTATAGGCTTGTCTTCCGAGATGAGAACCTTGAAAAATGTAATGATGGAGAAAAATATTCTAGGATTTATTCCCTTCCAAGATACAAATTAACCATTTAACACAAATAACTCATCCTCGAATGTCAAGTAGTATAACGACACCATCTTTTCTATGTCTGCAATAGATGTCCCATGTAGCTATGTGAAACATGTTACGACCTTACGAGTTATCCCATAGTCTCTTAGAAGTTTCTTTAGATTTACATAGCTTGTACTTTAATGATCTAAATAAGAGGAATAATATGCATGAGTAACAGCTAACACCTTGCAAAAAAAATTGAAAATTTCCTATTAGAGAGTGCGTTTTATATTCCAATAAGATATTTTATGCTCCACTTATTAAAACAACATCACTCAAAATATGTGTAGAAGTATCCTCGAAGGAAAAATGGATTCAAAGTAATTTCAATTTAATTCCTAGATGAATTAAACTCCATTACATACAATTCAACCACATATAAATATGGGATTCTAAGTGTGGATAACATTAGCATTTTCTCTCTAAATGGAAGAACTAGAAGTGAATTAGTAAGTTTCAAGATAGTCCAAATTAGTTTTTAAAAAAACTTCTTTAAGGAGAGTCGAGAAAATAATCATTTGTAAAGTGGCCATCAATTATTCGTTGATCAAAATATGTAATATAATAAATTTGATAAGACCTCGTGAAAAATTTTTGATATTAGGTTACTAAATCCTTCAACTACTAGAACATAAAGTAAAGGGGGAAAATGACACCCTTAATGGATGGATTTGAATAGAAACAACATTGAGGCTTGAGGTTTATATTTGGTGATGCAAGTTGCGACATTTTAAAAAAGAATCTAAAGAGTGTGAACAACATTTTTCCTGAGCCCAAGATCTCATAGCATAGATATAATAAAATATCAATCAATTTTTGCATAAGCTTGGCATTATCAATATTGATAAATAAGGACTTTTGGTGTGAGAGAGCATCCCATTCTCGTACCTTCCCACATAACAATGATGTTGTTAAGAACGTACCTATGTTTCATGAACCCGATTTTTGGTGCAAACAACAAGAGGAAGAATCTTGGAAATAAATTTAGATAAATCCTTATAAATGATTATATATGAGAAATTGAGAAGGTTGATAAGACATGGATTATGGATTTAGTCGGGGTCTCTAGACTTAGGGATAAACTTGATGTTACCTTGGTTAACTAGTTCACCAAAAGAGTTAGAGGTGAGGAAGTTGAGATAAACATTATATAGATATTATATGGGAGTTTCCAACATGGTTTGATAAAATATAGGGGGTGTTATCAAAGATATAGGATTTATCAAGAACTATTTGGAATGAATCCTCCTTAAGCTAAAAAATATATAGAGGGGTATCACACGTGACTCATTGGGAATGAGTTAATGTTTAGGGTAGAGCTTCCATGAATTTAATAAAAGCCTCTTCCCTTGAAAGGGTATCATGTTTTGGAGAAAAGAAACCAATATAATGGTGGAAAATTTATTGGATTATTTCTACTAAGGTAGTGATGCAAACATTTCCTTAGAAGACAGATTTGATCTGTGGTAGATTTCTGATCTTGGTACAGTGAAAAAATTATTTGAAGCCTCTATCTCTGATTTCGATCCAATATAGATGGGCATGAAGCATAGCTCCCAAGAATTTGTAAGGTTCCTAAATTTTGAATGTTTGTCTCTGAAGGAAATCCTAAAATGTAAGTTTTGATTCAAATGATAGGTGTTAAGCTCTTGTTAAATTCATTAGAATTCACAATATGAAGCATTGTGTACATCTTAACAAAGAGAGAAAATTGTTTACCATAAATGTGAAGGAAGGTGAGGGTGTTGGTTATGGCATTATTCCACCAAGATGTTGATCCTTCCGGACCATGAGGGTGAGGGACTAAGTTCTAAATGCATTCAATGTGTGCAATAGTATGAAGATGCTTTAGGTGTGTAGTATTGAGATTAAATTGAGAATTGACGTTGTGTGTTTTCATAGGAGAAAGCCATGTGATTAGATTAGATTAGATTAGAAAGGAAGGAAGAGGTGGCGGGCGGAAGAAACATTTCGTGGAGGGCGGGCGCGTAAAGTATCGCAAGTATACGCTCGACCGACTGAGATCTATATAGATCTATTATAGGCTCTCGCACCCCTCCCCCTCCTATATATAGATTAGATATATGGCCAACTGGGATTAGATTAGATTAGATATATGGCCAACTGGGATTAGATTAGATTAGACATATGGCGACAGCCCCCCGAATTGGGGGTTATGGGGTAGGGACCGGATATGAATTGCACGGGCCCGCTTATCTCTTATCATTGTGGGCTCGACTTGTCCTCTCGACCGAGAAGAGATAGGGGCACCCCACTAGCAAATATGAATGACCTATGAAAGAAATGTATGATTATGCAATGCTGGAATGAAAATCTATGCCATTTGATGCAAGGAGTAAGCTCGTCGGGTGCACAGATAGAACGAACGACAACCATATCACTCACTTATGAAAGCATCGAAGCGGGCCGTTGAGAAAAGAGAAAAGATGTCATGTCATATGGAGGGGGCTGCCGATTAGATAGAGGAGGGCTGCTCATTAGCTATGGCATAGCATACACCGGATTTGAGCAAAGATGGGACACCAAATGTATCTAGAGACCGAGAAGGAAGAGAAGTTCTCTGCTATGGTGACAATAGCACCCACCCATGTAGCATTGAACAAAGTGCCCGGGACTGGGTTGGCTAGTAAGCGAATGGGAGATCCGGGCTGATTGAATCGGGGTGTAGGACTCGAGTTGCTCAGGTGGTTAGGAACTGAACTCTATTTCTTGTCAAGTCAATAATGCAATCCGGGTTCGCTACGTCTGCTAAGCACCTAGAATGGGCGTTGCTATGCTATGCTATGCTATGCTATAATTTCTATCTACTCCTACTCTACCCATAGTCCTCATGGTCTTTCGACCGGGCCACACAAATAGGGCGATGGTGAATCAGATGCCCAACCACAGAGAGCGTGAAATCGATCACCATAAAAGGAAAATCTAGGATGGCGCTCCCAACTTCTATGATTCAAGGGGAGGGGACTTTATTCCCTCTTCTTGTAGCCCATGCCACGATCGAGCATGGTCCACAACCGGAGAAAACTGTGGATGTCGCCACCCTTGGCAGCCAACCCTATCGGATGTCTCCCCGAGACCATAGATGTATAAGGCCTCCCCAACCCTCCATATAGATCTATATGGCGATGAGAAACCAACTCCTATCTAATCTATATGGAGAGGAGGGCACCGCTGGCCTATCCTATATATACCAACTAACCTTTCTCCAACCGAGGCCCCCTCTCGTGTATGGGAGACTATTGTATTACACCTATATATGGGATGAGGACGACCCCCTATATAGATATGGGAGACAAGATATAATAGAGAGGGGGAGAGGGGGTCATGCATAGTTTGCAGTAGCAGCCCTATATAGATTTATATAAGATCGGTGTGGTTTATCCACTCGCCTATCGGGCCAGCCTATATATGCGAGAAAGGGTGGGTGGGCTATGGGCCCTTCCCTATATATATGATAGGGGTTCGGCCCATGTGATCATGATAGATTCATCACTACCCCCTCTCTATCTATATCTGGCCCCGCCCCGATCGGCCCCTATCTATGGTATGCGCCCCCGGCGCCCGCCCCTGAACTATCTATGGTATGCACCCCTCCCCCTCCTATGGTATATGGCCCGAATGAGACATGGTCAAAGCCGACATGCCAAGGTTCGAATAGTCATATTTATCTCTATAGGGCACTCCATATCTGTGTTCTCATCTGTGTGGTTCTTGGTCTATGGTATATGGCCGTCCCAACGAAACGAAGCGAATATTAGACAGACAGACATGCAAACGAATAGTTCTATAGATTCTATAGGGCACTCCATATCTGTGTTCTCATCTGTGCGGTCCCCGACCAGATCTGTGTTCTTATCTCTCCAATCCCAGATCTGTGTTCTCAAGATTCCAGATAGGGCCCTGCCCTCTATATAGATCTCATATCTCATTCGAATCTCCAGGAGACGCCGGCATGCATTCGAATCCCGGATCGGATCTGTACGGGTATCATCAAGAGCGGCCCGGCCATTCATTTCCCATACCATATATTTCTCTTCTCTGTGCGGTTCTCCTGATCTGTTCTCCCATATTGAGATAGGGGCCTGGTTTATCTGTTTTCCCGAACCCGAATGGCTCCCCCTTTCCCGAACGGTCCTTAGACGTCGTCGTGCATTCTTTCCGATTGCGGGACCGCCTGTTGCCTGTTGATCGATCCGGAGATTCTTTCTTCTCCTGTGATTGGAGATTCATTCGAACAATTCGCCGAGGGGCGTGAGGACAGGAGCCCCTATGAATAAATATATAGGCTATAGCGAGAGCAGGAACAGAAGCAACGGCGGGAACAGAACGGTAGGCGCTCGACCGACAACTCTATATAGATCTATATATATAGCAGAGCACTTAAGCAAGAAATTCCCGCTATAACAACCGCCGCTAAACTCGCTATAGATATCAGGATGCGCTATAACAACCCAACCACCGCTACACTAAAGTGGATGCCCCAGGTCGAGGAGGGAGACTCTCTAGAGTCAGGCACCCCTCTATATCCCATATAGAGAGAGGCCCCTCTCTCTATCTATGGAGGTTGAGGGACGGACCCCTATCTATAACTCTAAGATAGTTCGGGGTGGGGGCACCCCCCCCCCCTACCTATAGATCTTATCTTACCCAGATCTATATGGACGTGACAAAGAGCGGAGCGTACGTATCTCGAGTCGAGTGATCCAACCATACCATACATTTCTGCTCCCAATCTAATATATGGCTCGGCCTCCCGGGAGACCGGCAATGCCTAGGTGGGCATAAATGAATGCCATATATGGATAGGATTTCTGCAAGCAGAATAGAACATAACATATTACGGTTCGGTTAATAGGCGGCACAGGACATGAATACATGTGTTCTATTGGCCATAAAAATTTCACATGCCATGCACCCTTTATATCTATATATGGCGATGGATCGAGCGAGACTCGACCTCGACACTCGGCCTCCTCCCAAATAGATAGGCTTGGCTGGGGTGACCCTATCTATCTCTATCTATCTATTCGACCATATATATAATCTATATGGGGGCCGTCCTTATGACGATATCGGGCCCCCATAGAGTTATAGGCCCCAACTCCAAGTCTCAATGATTGGGCCGATAAGCCGAATCTCTATCCGGGGTAGTTGTGATATAATAGAGAGAGGGGGCCCTCCCAAATAGGTATCTCTATTCTATCCATAGCTGAGCAGTGCTGGGATATCTGGATGAACCGGTTGGGTTATGAACAGATATATAGATAGGGGCGAACAGTGCCATATAGAATAGAGGCCGCATCTTTTGAACCGGTGGACAGACCCCCGAACTATCTTATCTAGAGGGCAGGGCCCTATCTATATAAGGCGGAGGTGGCCCCCCAGATATCTTATAGTTCTAGATGGGGGAGGAAGGCCGGGTATAGTATATAGATCTGGTCGGCACTCTATAGAGAGAGGTTCGGCCATATATCTCATTTCCGAGGGGGAGGGAGCGTGGTATATATAGTTTAATTGGCCTCGTCTTATCGCCGGGGCCTAACCTTTACTTTAGAGAGAGTGGGAGCGCCATCTAGAACCCATATATAGATAGGGCTGCCATATATCTATAGGGGGGCACCGGGCAGTCGAGTGCCCCCTCCATATGGATAATGAATCTATCTCTATCTATAGCCACCCACTCTCTATATAGAGTATATAGCCGACGGCCTACCCTACCCCTACTATATACAGCTTAGAGCTCATAGCTGGGGGAGAAGGGGCCCTATCTCTATCTATGGGCGGGAGAGGTCGAGATCATCCACCAGAGAGGGGTCGAGCATCTCACCCGCGTCCCATACCCCATACATATAGAGGGGAGGGGGGTCGAGGATGCATTCCAATTACGTATGGCATTTATGCTTTGCTCGGGAGAGATAAGATATATACAGTGGGCAGTGGGCAGTGGGCAGTGGGGGCCCCTAT
This sequence comes from Taxus wallichiana var. yunnanensis, assembly GCA_018340775.1. NCBI lineage: Eukaryota > Viridiplantae > Streptophyta > Pinopsida > Cupressales > Taxaceae > Taxus > Taxus wallichiana. The sequence goes on from CM031240.1 coordinate 214,395,291, forward strand.
CTCCACTCACTTCTTGATCCCAATGCCCAAGAAAAAAGGAATGCGAGTGTCTCCCTCCCCCTCGCCTATATATGGAGGGGCGGGGGAGTGCCCGCCCTCGATCTCCCTATAGATTTCTATGGCAATCGAGCCCCCCCCCTATCTCTATCTGGGACCCCCCCCCCTCCCCCCCTATTATAGATTAGATCATAGATATGGCCGAGATCAAAATCTATAGGAGGGGGGCGCCATATCTGTATATAGGGTGCCCCCACCCCTTCCTATCTTATCTTAGAGTTCTAGATAGGGGACCTCGGCCTCCCAGAGAACTATAGATGGTCAGCCATATCTATGATCTATATAGGGAGGGGGGGGTGCCCCATATAGAGAGAGGGGGTCCTCCACTCTCTCTATATAGGGTAGGGGCGGGGGAGTGCCCCCACCCCATATAGAGAACTAGATAGGGGGCCCCATAGAGAATATAGATAGGGGGACCTCGACATTCATTCATTTAGAAATGGAGGGAATGCTTGACCGGCCCTATAGGAGATGCGGGGAACAGATAGAGCCGAGCCTACCATGCCCTAGAGTTCTATATGGCTATATACTACCGCCGATCTGCCCCCCCCTCTCTATATGGGCGAGATTGGCTTCCCCCCTCCCTATACTCTCCCGGAGAAATAAATGTGGTCGGCGGGAGGGCCCCCTCTCTCTAGACTTCCCCAATTCTAGAGTCCCGGGCATCGCTCATTCCGGTGAGAGATAAGATAAGATAGTTCAGGAGGGGGAGGGGGCACCATCTATCTAATCTCTATAGGAAGGGGGTGCCAACTCTATTCTATATAGCCGATAGCTGCCCTCTCCCGATGGTCGGGACCATCCATTACATTCTATACGTGATACGATGATTGGTTGTATCACGTATATAATATATGGTGGCATCACTATCGCATCACTCGACTAACCGTAGTGAGAAAAAACGCTGAGCCAAGTAATCATTTGATTTGAGTAGGGGGTCGCGGAGCCGCCACGGATAACGAATAGAGAGTAATGAATAATAGGTACCCAAACCCAATGCAATGAGAGTGAGGGAAAGAGTTCATGATCCATGTAATAGGTGACCATCTCGCATGGTTTGGAGGGCACTTGAGCCGCAACGCATTGACCCCCTATCCAATTCTGGGCCAAACCCCTTCCTTACCACCCAAAAATGAGATTCTCACCGAATCCTAGTTTTTCGCTCCAACCATTACCGAACTAAAACCTATTCCATTTAGTACTTTAGGTGCTTTGTGGCGTATCATGTCAATCTCGTAGTGGATCAATTCCAACGAGCCTTTCAAACTAGTACTTCCAGTAATCGACTCTATTGCTCTTTAAATAGACGTTGGTTCCCCGATCAAGCTTTCAATGATTTCATAGTCAGATTGTTCCCACGTTTCGGATACAAAGTCTCATTCAAAGCTTCAGACAAAGGTGCTATTGAGATATTGGGCCCTCATGGTATTTTGTACACATTCCGGTAATTTGCAAAGCGGATGAGTCAACTTCAAAGTGGATTTGTCATGCGAGGAGTGCATTACAACCCATGGCCACCTTCCCCTCACCCTCTATTTATTCTATGAAGGGAGGGTGGCTCCTATGTTGTGGGTAAATGGTAAACCTGACTCTACTCTCCTTCAGCAGAGATATAGATCTAGGGGGCATTAAGACCGGAGCTTTCTAGTAGTGCCAGCATGCAAGCAGGAATGCAAGTGAATGAATTCCCCTCCTTCCATGAGGCGACCCTAGTATATAGATAGGGGAGCGGCTATCTAGTGGGAGTCGCTGCGGTAGTATGCCAGTCCCTATGGACAAGGGGGAAGTCATCGTGGGTGCAGGTAGCCCTCTACCATCCCATTGCATTCTCTTCCCTATTCCATGCCGGGCCCCGGGTGATGCCTATATAGCCATCTCGGGGGTTGGATTACAAGACCCATATCCATTCGTCAGATATATAGAGATGGGTGCATCGTCATCATTCCATTCTATATCTCGCTTGGATCTTGTCGTCAATCAATAGGACAGGACTATTCTAGGGGTAGGGGCTATCACCATTACTATTACTATAATAGTCCAGGGAGCGTAATTGCCAGAGCACGGGGGATAGTAATGATTTCGGCAGGAGCAGCCGGACTGCTATAGCAAGCAGAAACTATAGAGAAGGGCCGAGCGAGCCTCTGGGATCTCCTGTAAACCTCCCCATGATGTGGCAGAGGGGGGATATCGGGGGAAGCAGTGAGTGGAGATTCCCCTGCGGAGAGCCGGATGAGGGGGGACCTTCACGTCCGGTCCGGAGGGCGGGGATATCCCGACCCTACTATCACTATGCCTTTGCAATGCCACTCGGTTTAACTCCCCTTGCGACTTTTTTCCGTATGTGGGATCTTCTATCCCCTTGGGTAGATAATCGATCGTCTTTCATTTCGATAGTGAGTAGTTTCTTCCCCGGGTAGAGCGGGCCAACCAACCGCCGAGGGCGAAGCTATTCTGAAGGCTCCCCGATATTCTCCGGTTCGACTAAGGGAGCATGCGCTCGGCCGAGTGCCAACGCCATGGGGGGCGGGGGCAGCTAGATCTGATCTATATAGGTCTTGTCTTGGGGTCTTGGGTCCAGATATAGATAGATACTCTCGCCCTATCTATAGTTCGGGGTGTGAGCGATAGTATATATAGTTCAATTGGCGCCCGCCCGCATATAGATATAGAGATATCTATATATCTATATGGGCAGACCAGACCCCCGGAGAAAAGAAAATAGAGGGCGGGCCATCTCTCTATACTATAGAGAGGCCATCTATCCCATCTCTCTATATGGGGGGGCCGGCCAACTAAACTATATACAGGCCATCCCATCTCTCTATATAGCCCGCCCTATCTATATATGGGGCGACTCTCTAGAGTCGGCTATAGTATAGTCGGCACCCCCCCCCTGGTAAATTTAGAGGGGATAGGGAGGCCTAGAACTCTATGGGGAAACCCTCTCCCTGTCGGTCGAGGGAGATAGATGGATAGGAGGCTCTCGACCGCCATCTATCTATCTATATAGGGGAGAGGGAGATAGATGGATAGGCTCGACCCCCCCTCTCTATTATATCTCGGCTCGGCGCGACCCGACGAAACCTGACAAAAGCAACTGAAAAGTGATTGCCCAACCGCCATCGTGCATGTGGAACAAAGTGAGTGCGGTGAGCGACAGCGGGCCCCCCCTCTCTCTATATGGGGGATATATAGGGAGTTCTCGATAGTAAGAGTTGATAGTCCCCCAATCAATGTTAACTCGATAGTAAGAGTTGATAGTCCCTATTGCTCAGTGCTCCTTCCTCGAATTCAGATGACTGATAGAATCTCCCCCCCGACCTCCTCTCGCGCATAAATGCCGTTCCGGTCCGAAGGTCATTTATCGACGGTAGCCACACCAACACCAGTACCAGCAAAGGGCGAGTCCCGAACCGAACGAACGCGGCCCTGCCCTGCCCTGCCCTATAATACATATGGCGGACGGATCAAAAACACAACAATAGGGCTCCCGATAGGCCCGCGTGATTGACTCCCGATGGCCCGGGGGTCCGTCAATAGAAAGAGATAGGGGGCGGGGGTCGTATACCGTTCTAGGATCGCCCCCCCCCTATATCTATATGGCGTCCCCATCATGCATAGAACAACGATTACGTAGATGATCAGATGATCTCGGCCCCCCCTCTCTCTGGGTATGCTCATGCTCCTCCCGGGTATCCGGTATCTCAAGTGGCATTTCGGGTCGTATCTGGAATTCTCATTGGATTGGCCCGGACGACTCCTGTCGTATCCGGGCGGGGCCCACTCACCGCGCACTCCCCGGCCCGGCCCTATTGTTTAGTTGCATATATCGCATAGAAAGAAAGGAATTGGATGTCTCTGCAGGGACTTGACCACAGTGAGATTGGAAATGATGATCCAAAGATATCTCTCTGGCATATCTCTCCTATCCTATATTCTCCATTTCATACTCCCCAAGCGGAATGTTTCACTGGTCTCGGCCCCCTACCTCCCCCTCCCGAACTATCTTATCTTATATTATCTTATCTATGGGGCCTCTCTTCACCCGCGCCTCGTATGAGTAAAGAGGATATTGATATTGATGCTCATGAAGCTCCATGCCCACTCCCCATCATGATCATCCGGACAGATAGTGGTTGAGTAAAGTGGGCAGTCGGTGCTCTCCCGGCCGCCCCTCCCAAGGCAAGGGCCTTTTCAATAGGTAGGTGTAGGTAGGTCGCAGAAAGCCCCTATTGATACGATAGTTAGAGTGCACGACCCCACCCCATATATAGATAGGATAGGGTGCATGCCCTAAATCTAGGAAGCGCCTGCAGAGAGCTAGTCAAATAGTTTGAGCCAGGTGTGTCGTATGCTATGCTATAGAATAAGTCATCTTGGTCCAGCCAATGAATCTCTCCAAGCTACGTGCCATCATGAATGAAACAGAGAAAGGAAATTCATGTGAAGAGGGAGTCACCCTACCCCCTACCCTATTAGGAAAGAAATATATCTGAGATGCCGATCTATATATAGATATATAAGATATAGATATCTCAATCTAGCGGATCGGAAAACAAAAAATTCCCCCTATATCTATATCTCAGTTTCGATCCAGATATCGGCCGCCCCCCTCTCTATAGATCTTAGATATATGATATATGCCTGGTCCCGCCTGGGCCTGGAATGATTCCGTATTAGAACCAAAGCTCTCCTCTTCCGCCCACCATGCATCATTAGCACTCGACCGGTGCGGTGCACTCGGTGGTTCCGCTTCGTTCGCTTCATCCCATTCCGATTGCCGATTGTAAGTGATCTCGATCTATCTACATATTTCTTTCTATCCCGTCTGAAGCGCCTTCTATCTATCTATCTATATAGGGCCCCTTTCTCCTAGTTTCCCGATTCCGGGGCTGCGCCGTTCACCCGCGCCGATGTGCCGATCGGTAGAGAAAGCCGGTTCGGGCCACCCGATTCATTCGTCATGTATCTATATATAGGCCGGGTAAAGATTGAACTCACTAGGACTCCAGCCGATTCATTCCTCTAAAGCTCCCACTCCCAGCCATGCCGATCCGATTCATTCGTTGATTGGTAACCCAATCAACGAATGAATGTTCGTGCAGCCGGCCATGTCGGAGGAACACGGCTCGGTTCTGACAGCCGGATGGGTGAGAGGAAGCCTCCCCGCATTACCATTATGGGTGGGGGGTGGGAGGAAGCGATTGCCGTATGAACAGCAGGGGACTTCTCCGTAATGGATCCCCGGTCACGGAATCATACTCATAGGCATCAGGATTAGGCGGGAATCACTGGCCCCTGGCGGGGTCAAGTGGCGTTTGGCCGGGGGTCTCAAGCGGCGGAATCATGGGAGGCGGGAATCGCTGGCATAGCCATTCCATGGGAATGAATCACTAATCACTCGACTAGCGACTAGTCAATCAGGTGGGCAATCAGCATTGGCCAACATAGATATAGGAGGGGGGCTCCTCAGTGCCCCCATTCCCCATCGTCTTTCTCCGGCCAACGTCTTTCAGTTCTATAGTTATATAGTTCTCTCTATAGGGGAGGGGGGCAGTTCTCTATATAGGGGGGCCAACGGCTATATATAGATATGGCTCCCTATAGATCTATATGGCGAGGGCGGCTATATGGATTGTAGTCTAGTCTTCTCTATAGAGTCGGCGCCCCCACCCTGAACTATCATATCTATATGGCGATGACCCAATTCTCTATATATCTGTGGACAGATATATAGAGGTGGGGCGGGCACCGATAGGATGATGCTCTTGACTGACATCAGGTCATTCATGTGCCTACCTGATTAACGGAGAGGAAGGAAAGACATTATGGTTGAAAGGCATTGATGCACCCCTATATAGAGATAGCTTTGATGTGCTCTTCCCTTATTATCACATGCGCTCCGCTCTTACAGGACTATGCACTCTTCTCTTACTAGATGGAATATGTGCTCTTGCTCTTCTGACTGTGCACTCCACCGCCCTGATAGTATAGGGCCGGTCAATCCCATACCACCCACTATACCACCGCATTATCCGGTTATCCCCCGATACAATACAAGAGGCACCTTTCACTCGGGGTTGAAGAAAGAAGGGACCTATATAGATAATAGAGCTCTGGGCCTTTCATTGAGGTTAGGCGGCCCCCTCGGGTTGCTCGACCTTTACTCTTCTGTCTACTCATATAGAGATAGGGGCCCCGGGCTCCATCCGACACCAAGGAGATTGATGAAATCTTCAGGAGAGGACCCCTATGGGCTCAACCACCCCTTCCCTATATATAGATCTGGCAGGGCCGGGCGGCTCGACCTTGAGTTCAGTTCAGTCGGTGTAGCTGGTATGAGTTAGTGTAGCTGCAGTTGTAGCTGTAGTTGTTCAGGGCCGGCCCGCTTCATCTCTCTCATAGGTGGGATAATGAGGTATAGCTTCATGGCCCCGGGGTCCATCAGTTCTAAGCTTTCCTCCGTCTCGCCGTCGAGATAGATTGGATAGGGGCCTGAGCATTATATTAATGCGTCGATCAACGATCAATAAGCCGGGCCGAGGAGAGCTCTTCACGTTAATCCGGCCGGCCGCTTAGAACAGAAAGAAGCCCGGCCCGGTGCTCACCGGAATCCATGAATCAAGGAATCACTTGGGATCTATGAATCTCGGGATGCCTACCCCACCCCTACTCTTGGAAGTTTGACTCCTCTCCCTATCACCATATAGAAAAGAGATATAGGGACGGGGGTGCCTAATCTCTAATCTATGAAGGATATATGAATCAGGGAATAATATTATCTTGGAATCTAGGAATCAAGGACTTTGGCATCTACCTTATAAAGAGAACTATTGACCCCTATCTATATATGGGTTATGCCCCTCGATTTTGGCGAGTTGCAAGCAGTTAAAAAATGCGAGTAGGCCGAGGGGCACCATACCATATATAGATAGGGGCCCCCATATCATATAGAGATAGGGGCCCAGAAGATAAGATAGTTCAGGGATAGGGAGGGGGGGGGTCCCTCTCCCAGCTATATAGAGTAGGCCGTCGGGCCCCGTGCCAACAGCCCCCCCCAGAGAGAATATAGAGAGGGAGCGGGTCTCGGGAGGCCGGGGAGGGCCCCTATCTATATATAGGCCAACGGGAGAGAATTGAGAAGAAAAGAATGAGAGCGGCCATCTATATATATAGAGAGAGAGGGGCCCCCCTTCTCTATATGGGGGATATATAGGGAGTTCTCTATATAGGGCCGTTGGCCCATATAGATCATAGTTCAGGGCTATCCATCTCCGGCCCCGGCCATCGGCCCTATATACTCTATATAGAACTCCATCTGGAGCTGGAGGGCGAGGTCCCCACATATCTACCAACGGAGCATGCCCTATAAATTCTAAGGCCCCCTCTATAGATATGGGCCGTGGGAGCCCGCCCCCAACGAGGGAGCGTAGCTAGCGACCCCCTCTAATCTAGATAGGGTAGTCAGGATCTATATCTATATAGGGTGCCCCATATACATATAGAGTCTAGATGGGGCCATCTAGATATAGAGAGAGGGGGCCGGGTATCTAAACTGAAGCTTATAGATACAGAGAGTTGGCACCCCTATCTCTCCATATGGCGCCCCGGAGATCCCCCGCCCCTCCCTATATCTATAGAGATTCGGGGAGGGCCCCCCATATATAGATAGGGCTATATAGAGGGGTGAGCGCAGCATGATAAAAGCGTAGCGAACCACTCGCCCCCCCGGCACTCTATATGGGATCTATAGGGCCATATCTATACTCTATAGATAGGGGCAGCGAGGGCCCCACTCTATCTGCCAAATCTGATCTATAGAGAGGGGAGGGAGGGTCCCACCCTATCTCTCTCTATCCGGAGGGTGAGGCCCCTATATAAGGCGTAGTAAATAAATAGATAAGGTGCTTTGACCCACCTCCCCTTATATCTATAGGGCTATAGGGGAGTTCGGATCGCTGGGGCCCCCCCTATCTATATATAGATTCCAATATAGGGGAGCCCCCCTTCTCTCTATATGGGTTCTATGGGGGGCCCGCCCCCCCTTTCAATTTCTAGGGCATATCTTCGGGCCTCCCCCCCCCTCTCTATCTTCTATCTGGAGGGGGAGTCCTCTCTATCTAGATAGGCCCGCCCCTCGGCAGGTCAGGTCCCCGGCACTATCTATATATGGCGACCTTATTAAGTAAGAAAAGGGGCCTATATATCGGTAGATAGGCCCCCGGCCCCCATCTAGAGAGAGGGGGGCCTATCTAGATATGGGGCACTCGGCCCCCCCCCCTCTCTCTCTATGGCCCCCCCCCTATATAGATATGGGAGCCGAGATAAGATAGAATAGAGAGGGGGGGCCGAGGGAGAACCTCTCCCGACGGCCTACTCTATATAGCTGGGAGAGGCACCCCCCTCCTAGTTCAGATTAGATTAGATAGATGGCGACGGCCTACTCTATATAGTATATAGCTGGGCATTGAATTGCTTCAGCGGTATAACCAGTGAGCGACAACGGGATATATAGAGAATAGATAGGGGAAAGAACCTCCCGGTCATTGGAACGGGGAAGAACCTCCCGGTCATTGGAACACACATCTATGGGTATGGGAGGAACACACATCTATGGGAACACACATCTACTCTACATCTATGCGGTGCGGTCATTGGAACACGCATCATTGGAACACACATCTATGGGTATGGGAGAGGCGGGATTCGGACCTACGTAGAAAACTTCCAACAGATTTACAGTCTGCCGCTTTAAACCACTCGGCCACTCTCCCGAATCAATATGGGAGCTCCAGATAGAATAGATATATAGGGAAGGGTAGGTAGGGAAGGGAATTTAAGTGCTCGCGGGTAGGAAAAATTGAATCCGGAAGTGGTCAAGAGAGTTCACTGTGGCTCATTGGTTATGTTATACGAAATGCCCCCAAAGCGTGACCGTGATCAAACCCCTAAACTCTATCCGATATCCGATATCATCCGGGGAGGGATGAGCAGTACTATATAGCTAGGGGACCACCACCGCCCCCCTCCCACCCCCTCCCCGAACTCTCTTATCTTATCTGATATCTGGGGAGGGATGAGCGGGTACAACGAAGTGCCAGAACTGACCGAAAAGAGCCCACCCAGTTTCCGAGCCCACTCCGGCAACGCCTTCAGGCAGCCTCGGAACAGATACCGATGTCGGCGAGGGTTGATGAATAGGGCCAAGTTATTCGGCTTCATCCGCCCCGCAACATACGAACAACATAACATAGACTGCTGAAGCCCCCTACTATCTATATCTAGTCGAAACGGACCCCGGAGAATTGAATTGAATTGAATTGAATTAATAGGTGTGTGTGTGTTTCGCTAGACTCACGATTCAACAACTACCATACTAGTGAAGCTAGTGTAGTCTAGTCCATACTAGTGAGTGACCATACTAGTGAAGCTAGTGTAGTATAGTCCGCATATATACTAGTGAGTGTGAGTGACCATACTAGTGAAGCTAGTGTAGTCCATACCGAAGTGTGACGGGACGAGGAACTCCCACAGACCAGAGACTAGTGACTAGACTCACTCGGAGGACGAATGGGTCACTCGGATCGGAAGACGAATGGGATCAGAAAGGCCGTCATCGACGCGAACAATGCAATAGCTTCGGTTGGAGCAAACCCCGAAATGGCGTGACCGAATGATTGTTTAGCCAATGATGGATTCCGCGCCACGGGATGAATCGAGGGACTGGAAACGTTTCCAATACCGGCAGCAGCTCTCACTTTGAAACTATTGTAGCTGCCAAGCACCTATTTATTTCGTACCCTCCAGCATCTCGAGAAGTTTCTCGCGGTTTCGCTCCATGGCATCAATCCCCATAAGATAACGTAATCAACCATGTTGATAGTCTTATTAATTTAAGAAAGCATAAAGATGAAAGGAAGGATTTCATGAATAATGAACGACTCCTCTTCCTTTCCTCTGTTGATTTTCCTCTCCCGTGATCTCTCTATATGGATGGCTAGGGATGACGCCCTATGCACTTAGCCACCGATAGAGAGATCTAGGAGAGTACTCTATAGAAATAGAAATCTATTATATGGCGATGACCTACTCTGCCCCCCCCCTCTCTCTATATGGGATATAGAGGGGCTGCCCCTATCTCTATATGGGGGACTATAACTAAACTCTCTCTTTAGGGGACTATATATAGAGTATAGCAAGCAATATAGCATGCTCCCCTCTCTATCTAAACTATGGCGACCCTGAACTATGGGAGATCAAGGCACCCATATAGTCAAGATATAGAGAGATAGAGTGAAGAGTGAGATATAGAGAGAGATAGAGAGAGAGAGATACAGATAGAGATCTAGAGATAGATAGAGAGAGAGATAGAGAGAGAAGAGACTGAAGAGTGAGATAGTCGAGATATAGAGAGAGATAGAGTGAAGAGTGAGATCTAGAGAGAGATAGAGAGAGAGAGATACAGATAGAGTCTCGAGATATAGAGAGAGATACTCGAGATAGAGAGAGAGATAGAGAGAGAGATACAGATAGAGATATAGAGAGAGATAGAGAGAGAGAGTGAAGAGTTCAGATAGAGATAGGGGGGGGCCCTCTCTCTATCTATATAGGCCATCGGCCCACTGCCACCCTCCCCCCCCTATATAGATTAGATATATGGCGATAGACCTCTCGGGCCGATAGGACGAGGCCCCATCTAGAGAGAGGGCCCCAACCCCCCCCCTATGGGCCCGATGGGGTGGGCGGGCGCCATATAGAGAGATAGGGCGCATACTCTAGAGAGTCTCCAACCATCAACCGACCTACGTCGGCCTCGATCTCCGGGTCGCCATAGTTCAGATAGAGAGGGGAGCATGCTATATAGAGAGCCCTCTCTAGATATGGCCCCGGCGAGTCTAGAGAGATGGCCCCATCTATATAGATTTGGGATCTGGGCGGGCGCCTATAGAGATCCCATAGAAGATAGAGAATCTATAGAGGGTCCCGATCTCTATTCTATTATATATGTAATACAAACATACAAACATATATGGGCCTAAAGAAAGGTTATTATCTATATATGGCCCCGCCCCTACCCTCTATATCTAGTCTAGTCAGATAGGGGCCCAGCTATAGCTATATAGAGTAGGCCGCCATATAGATATATAGGGGTGCAGCCTATATATCATATCTAGGGGCAGCCCCTCTAGATCTATATAGAGATATAGATATAGAGTTCAGATAGTCTCATTCAGATATAGAGAGAGAGTTCAGATATAGATATAGATATAGATATAGAGTGAAGAGTGAGATATAGAGAGAGATAGAGAGAGAGAGATACAGATATAGATATAGAGTGAAGAGTTCAGTCTCATTCAGATAGAGATATAGAGAGAGATATAGAAGAGACTTCAGAGTGAAGAGTTCAGAGTTCAGATATAGAGTTCAGAGTTCAGATATATATAGAGAGAGATATAGATATCTATCTTATATAGGAGAGAGCAGAAATGGAGTCAGTCTGCCCCCCATAGACATAGAACCCATATAGAGAGAAGGGGGGCTCCTCAGAATGACAGTCTATCGCCCTATCTATATATGGGAGTTGGGAGTCCTCAACCCTGCACTACCCATTGAACCCCCTCTCTATCTATATGGGGCCCTCTATAGAACTATATGGGGACGGGAATCACTAACTGGAATCTAGGTCTGTAACTATAGAATAGAGAATAGATTCATAGCTTGCTTCAGACCACCAGGGATTCCTCACCAGATGAAGCTGGAGGAGATAAAGCTGGAGGCACCGGAGATTCCGGATGGATAGAGCTGGAGGGAAGCGAAAACGGAATAAGGAAGAGAAGCTCGGGTACGCCGGTTGGAGATCGGTATGATCTAACCTAATCCAGATATTCCATAAGGCACTCGATCAGATCAGCAAATGCCCTATAGATCTATATGGTGGCCTATATAGATACAGGGCCGGGGTCAAGATCAACAAATCGGCTCGGCTCAATATATCTTATCTCGGATCGGGGTGCCCCTCTCTAATCTCTATATAGGGGGGGGCCAGATGCAAAAGTAGCCTCCTCCCCCCTCTATCTCTATATGGATAGGGGATCCTCCCCCCTCCATAGAATCTAGGGGAGCCCCCCTTCTCTCTATATGGGTTCTATGTCTATGGGGGGCCCCTACCCTAGAAATAATCTGCTACTCTATAGAGGGGCCCCCTCCCCCTCCGGATCGGGTGAAAGGGGAAGGGGCAGCTCTCTATCCCCCAGATCTCTATATAGGTTCTGGGGGATAATTCTCGGGGGGCCTTACTCGATTGACCCTATATATCTATCTGCCATATCTACAATCTCTATAGGAGGGGGGGGGGGGTGAGCGGAGCCCCCTATCTAGATCCCCCTACCCTCTAATATAGATTCTATAGGTGGAAGGTGGGTATGTATATAGTTTCATTGGCACTCGCCCCCCCTCTCTCTATATGGGAACTATAGGGTCTTGCCCCGGCTCTATATCTTATCATATCTATCTGCCCATATATATATATATATATATATATATAGGGGGGCCGCCCTCCCCGGGCCTCGGCCGACGTTGATCGGGGCTCGGCCAGTTGATCGCCCTATCTATATATCTGGGGACCCCCCTATATAGATAATAGATATATGGCAGTTACTGCATCTGCCCCGCCCTATAGATCTATCTAGGCTGGGGGCCCGCATGCACGACTATCCATAGCTCATCCGGGTATCATAAGGGCATAGGGAATCCGATGTATAGGCATATGCTGCATCCGGCTCCGGCAATCGATCAATCGGCATGCATCCGGGACTCGACTTATCAATAGGGCATCGGCATGCATCCGCCGGCTCGACCCCTATACTTATCAATAGGGCATCGGCATGCATCCGCCGGCTCGACCTTCACTTCTGCATCCGGCCCTATATAGAGAACTGGGGCTCGACTCGACCGACCCCTATCCATATAGATATGGGGCGACTATCTATAATGCACTTCAATAGATCCCCGGCGAGGGCGACTATCTCTAAGTCGGGTCGGGCCGGGCCCCCCTATCTCTATCTGGGGTCCGACCCCTATCCATGGATATGGGAGGCCTATCTATATATGGGGGCGGCTAGCGGCTATATATATAGATCTAGTTGGCCCCCCTATCTATATATAGGGGGCGGTGTTTTCTCCCTATTGCGCTTCGCCTCCTGTGACTGGGTCTACAATGTAGACCTTCATTCCCAATGAGTCTCCCCGGGACTGGAATGATTATCCCTGTCCGATGGGTCTACATTCATCCCCGTCATCGGGTAGTGTTCACTTCCCCGCCAATCCTCGGAGCTATCAGCCACAACTGGGTGGGTGTTTTTGCACTCTATCTCTCTATATGGCGCCCCAAAGAAAACGGAACGGAGCAACGAGTGCACTTCCCCGTATGAGCATTCGGCACATGCATAGGTGGAGAAGGCTTGTACTTGGGATCTCCCCCCCTCATCTTAGCTGGGTCCGAGGGTTCGCGGTTCATTGCTGTGCTTACACACCAGGCTACCCTTCTCCGAAAGCTTCGCGGGACCACCTACCACTCTTCTCCGGATCGCCCGGAGGGGTTTACCGCCCCCCCATAAACTAAACTTCTCCCTCTCGCCTTGCCCCTCTAGATATATGGCGTTAGTTCGCTGTCGCCAACTCGGCGGGGAGAGAAACCCCCCTATAGATATAGGCCAGTGAGTGAGCGACAGCGAACTAACCAGCTCTTGACCGATTGCGCCATATTCCCCATTCCGTCTCCGGAGACGAGACGAAATCTATATGGTATGGTATGGCTTAGGCTTAGATTGGTGGGATCTGATCTATAGTGAAGTGAGCAAAGGGGGGACGGACGCTTCCGCAGAGGGAAGCCGAACGAATGTCAGATGCAAAGCTCCGCACCTCATTAAGATCATATTGGCATACTCCCCTGGAAGAGAGAGAGCAGACCCCATCGGAGACGAGAGTGGGGTACAACAAGGCCATCCTTCTCACAGAGCCGTACGTGGACGTGACCGCTCATACAGCTCCCTGCCGGCATCCCCATTATCAAGTGTGAATGGATCAAGAAGCTATAGTCTGCACCCCTCCTAGTTCAGATTAGATATATGGCGACGGGCTCGACCCATATCGTCATAGGGGCATCCGGGGATGGACTCGACCAACTCTCCATAGTATCCATCTATAGTATATGCACTTCAATCAATGGCCCGGTGGCCGGGGCACTGTTACCTATATATTATCTGGGGGTGGCATCCATCTCTCCATCCTTTATGTACGTGATACGACTGATGACGATGACTGGTATAGCGTAGAGTAGAGGATTAATAGAGCTCGACCCCCCCCTCTATATAGATGTCGAGGGGGTCGAGGTGTGAGCGTCAGCGAACCACTCAACCCCCTATCTATTCTCCCCTATCTAGATCTATATGGGGGCCCCCTATATAGATATGGATCTGGAGGCCATATAGAGAATACCGAGCCCTTCTATATAGATGGGGGGAGCCCTGAACTATCTATATGGCGAGATAAGATAGAATAGAGAGGGCCCCCGGGGAGCCGAGCCCTCTCTTTCCCATATAGAGAGAGGGGGAGAATACCGAGATAAGATAGAATAGAGAGGGGAGCCCTGAACTATCTATATGGCGAGATAAGATAGAATAGAGAGGGGGGGGGCCCCATCTATCTATACCTTGTCTCTTGTGCCTCCGGAGGGTCTCCGGAGGGGCTATTTGGGGAGGGACTCGATTGTCATCAATCGAGGGCCCCAATTCTCTATTTAGATAGGGCACTCGCAGCTAGATCTCTAGATCTATATAGGTGGTCCCACATATCTATGGCGAGGGATCGAGACCCAAGAAGGGGGTGGGTGTTGCTATAGTTATCTATATCTAGTCGGCCCTATATAGATAACTCACCCCTCCCACCGATAGGCCCGATGAGGGCTCTGGGTGACACGATGGGTTGAGTTATGAGCATGAATATCTCTCCTATATACAGAGCCTATTAATCCAGACCCTATATGGATTAGATAAATGAGGGCCCAATGAGCTACTATATCGATAAATGGCTTATATCCTTGAGGGACTCCCCCGATGGCCCACTCTACTCTATATAGCGGAGAGCGCGGCGGCTATGCTGTATAGAAAGAATATTATGGGATGGGCCCTCTATATCCTTACCGGGAGGACCCATATAGAACTATAGGGGACCCGGCCGGGAGGACCCATATAGATATGCATCAGCTATTCAGATGTATATAGAATGGCATGCCGGTTAGAATAATCTCCGCCGCGATCGAGCACGGTCCACAACCGGAGAGAACTGTGGATGTCGCCAGCCTTGGAAGCCAACCCTATTGGATGTCACCCCGAGACCATAGATGTATAGGGCCTCCCAACCCCTCCATATAGATCTATATGGCGATGAGCAACCAACCCCTATCTAATCTATATGGAGGGGAGGGCGCCGCTGGCCTATCCTATATATACCAACTAACCTTGCTCCAACCGACCCCCCTCTCTGTGTATGGGGGACTATTGTATTACACCTATATATGGGATGAGGACCCCCTATATAGATATAATCTGTTGAGATATAATGAGAGAGGGGGAGAGGGGGCGTCATGCATAGTTTGCAAGGGCCCTATATAGATCTATGTCGGATCTGGTGTGGTTTATCCCCTTGCCTATCGGGCCACCGTATATATGTGAGAAAGGGTGGGTGGGCTGTGGGCCCCTTCCTTATATATACGATAGGGGTTTGGCCCACGTGATCGTGATAGATTCATCACTACCCCTCTCTATCTATATCTATCCCATCTTCTACTTCATGAACCATCAATTCATGGGGTCCCCTTTCTCGTGAAGTCCATAGCTGGGTGGGTCCAGCAGCCCCGGAAATTTTTACTTAAAACCAACACTTCCCGTCCGGGGCCTCGATTGTAGATAGTGGGCAGATGCCCGATAGGGGCCCCCCGATTGTAGATAGTGGGCAGATGCCCGATAGGGGCCCCCCGATTGTAGATAGTGGGCAGATGCCCCGGGCAATCGAGTACCCCCTATATGGATATGGATATGGGGTCCTCGGCCTCCTCTCCCCAGAGGGCCCTTACCCTGAACTCTCTATATGGCCCCGGCCCGACGTCGCCCTCGGCCTCGACCCGGCTAGGAATTGTAACCCATCCGGTCGCGTATCTATCTATAGTCTATATAGTTCAATTGGCCAATCAAGATATAGATATAGATATGGTGGCCCGCCGCGTCAACACCAATAGAATAGTGTGAATGAATACCCGTCCGTATCGAGTACGTAATATGACTGACATGTCCATGCAAGAAACACCAACATGGTCTCTATATGGGATATGGGCCATTGGTACTCATAACGACGAGTCTTACCAACTAACCGCATCCCATAGAGAACTAGATGGGGATGATTCACCGCCTGCTACTCTACTAGCTATCCCCATAGGGCCAACACTACTATCCCATGTATATATGGGGTGCTATCCCCCCTCAAAAAAAAAATTATTTGAACTAACCAAACGGAGTGAAGTGAAAGTGAGAGATGCGGTGATGCCTCGACCACCCCGGGGAGAGGAGAGCATCTCATATAACGTCTGTAGTGTAGTGATGCAGCCCGGGTATATTGTAATATGATTGAAAGGAGCTTGACAATTGAAAGGTGTATCTATCATGTTACTGTTACGGCCAATTACATATAGCCAGATATATCCATATGACATGTCTCTATGACTCCGGGAATCCATTGCATTGGTCATTGCGGGGGGTCGATTCTGGGAGTGCGGGCGTGAAGAAAGGAAGGAAGAGGTGGTGGGTGGAAGTATCGCAAGTATACGCTCGACCGACTGAGATCTATATAGATCTATTATAGGCTCTCGCACCCCTCCCCCTCCTATATATAGATTAGATATATGGCCAACTGGGATTAGATTAGATTAGATATATGGCCAACTGGGATTAGATTAGATTAGACATATGGCGACAGATCCCCGAATTGGGGGTTATGGGGTAGGGACCGGATATGAATTGCACGGGCCCGCTTATCTCTTATCATTGTGGGCTCGACTTGTCCTCTCGACCGAGAAGAGATAGGGGCACCCCACTAGCAACTATGAATGACCCCTGAATGAAATGTATGCTTATGCTACGCTGGAATGAAAATCTATGCCATTCGGTGCGAGGAGTAAGCTCGTCGGGCGCGCGGATAGAACGAACGACAGCCGGATCACTCACTTATGAAAGCATCGAAGCGGGCCGTTGAGAAAAGAGAAAAGATGTCATGTCATATGGAGGGGGCTGCCGATTAGATAGAGGGGGGCTGCTCACCAGCTATGGCATAACATACACCGGATTTGGGTAGAGATGGGAGGCTGAATGGATCCGGTGGCCGAGAAGGAAGAGAAGTTATCCGCTATGGTGACAATATCACCCAACCGTAGCATTGAATGATGCCGGGGCCCGGGTTGGCTAGTAAACGAATGGGAGATCTGGCCGATCGAATCGGGGCGTAGGACTCGAGTTGTTCTGGGCGGTTAGGAACTGAACTCTATTTCTTGTCAAGTCAATAATGCAATCCGGGTTCGCTACGTCTGCTAAGCACCTAGAATGGGGGTTGCTATGCTATGCTATAATTTCTATCTATTCCTACTCGCCCATAGCCTCATGGTATTTCACCCGAGCCACACAGATAGGGTGAGGGTGAATCAGATGCCCAACTGCAGAGAGCATGAAATCGATCGCCATAAAAGGAAAATCTAGGATGACGCTCCCAACTTCTATGATTCAAGGGGAGGGGACTTTATTCCCCTCTTCGGCAGCCCATGTCGCGATCGAGCATGATCCACAACCAGAGAGAACTGTGGACGTCGCCACCCTTGGCAGCTAACCTTATCGGATGTTGCCCCAAGACCATAGATGTATAGGTCCTCCCAACCCCTCCATATAGATCTATATGGCGATGAGCAACCAACCCCTATCTAATCTATATGGAGGAGGGCACCGCTGGCCTAACCTATATATACCAACTAACCTTGCTCCAACCCTCTCTGTGTATGGGGGACTATTGTATTACACCTATATATGGGATGCGGACCCCCCTTTATAAATATGGGAGCCGAGATATAATAGAGAGGGGGGGAGAGGGGGGTCATGCATAGTTTGTAGCAGCCTTATATAGATCTATGTCGGATCTGGTGTGGTTTATTCCTTGCCTATTGGGCCACCCTATATATGCGAGAAAGGGTGGGTGGGCCATGGACCCCTTCCCTATATAGGAAAGGGGTTCGGCCCAAGCGTTTTCATGACAGATTCATCACTACCCCCCCTCTCTATCTATATCTAGCCCATCTTCTGTTTCATGAACCATCGATTCACGGGGCCCCCTTTCTCGTGAAATCCATAGCTGGGCGGGTCCAGAGCCCCATAAATCGTTAGTTAAAACATACACCCACCCTGGGCCCCGATTGTAGATAGTGAGAAGATGCCCGATAGGGGCCCCCCGATTGTAGATAGTGGGCAGATGCCCCGGGAAATCGAGTACCCCTATATGGATATGGATATTGGGTCCTCGGCCTCCTCTTCCCAGAGGGCCCTTACCCTGAACTCTCTATATGGCCACAGCCCGACATCGCCCTCAACCTCGACCCGGCTAGGAATTATAACCCATTCAGTCGCGTATCTATCTATATAGTTCAATTGGCCAATCAAGATATAGATATAGATATGGTGGCCCGCCGCGTCAACACCAATAGAATAGTGTGAATGAATACCCGTCCGTATCGAGTACGTAATATGACTGACATGCCCACGCAAGCAACACCAACACGGTCTTGATATGGGATATGGGCCGTTGGTACTCGTCAACACGGGTCTTACCGCCCAGCCGCATCCCATAGAGAACTAGATGGGGATGATTCACCGCCTGCTACTCTACTAGCTATCCCCATAGGGCCAGCACTACTATCCCATATAGATATGGGGCACTATCCCCCCAAAAATGATTTGAACTAACCAAACGGAGTGAAGCGAAAGTGAGAGATGCGGTGATGCCTCGACCGCCCCGGGGAGAGGAGAGCATCTCATATAACGTCTGTAGTGTAGTGATGCAGCCCGGGTATATTGTAATATGATTGAAAGGAGCTTGACAATTGAAAGGTGTATCTATCATGTTACTGTTACGGCCAATTACATATAGCCAGATATATCCATATGACATGTCTCTATGACTCCGGGAATCCATTACATTGGTCATTGCGGGGGTCGATTTTGGGATTGCGCACGTGAAGAAAAGAAGGAAGAGGTGGTAGGTGGAAGAAATTTTTTTGTGAAGGGTTGGTGCGTAAAGTATCGCAAGTATACGCTCGACCGACTGAGATCTATATAGATCTATTATAGGCTCTCGCACCCCTCCCCCTCCTATATATAGATTAGATATATGGCCAACTGGGATTAGATTAGATTAGATATATGGCCAACTGGGATTAGATTAGATTAGATTAGATTAGACATATGGCGACAGCCCCCCGAATTGGGGGTTATGGGGTAGGGACCGGATATGAATTGCACGGGCCCGCTTATCTCTTATCATTGTGGGCTCGACTTGTCCTCTCGACCGAGAAGAGATAGGGGCACCCCACTAGCAACTATGAATGACCCCTGAATGAAATGTATGCTTATGCTACGCTGGAATGAAAATCTATGCCATTCGGTGCGAGGAGTAAGCTCGTCGGGCGCGCGGATAGAACGAACGACAGCCGGATCACTCACTTATGAAAGCATCGAAGCGGGCCGTTGAGAAAAGAGAAAAGATGTCATGTCATATGGAGGGGGCTGCCGATTAGATAGAGGGGGGCTGCTCACCAGCTATGGCATAGCATACACCGGATTTGGGCAGAGATGGGAGGCCGAATGGATCCGGCGGCCGAGAAGGAAGAGAAGTTCTCCGCTATGGCGACAATAGCGCCCACCCGTGTAGCGTTGAATGGTGCCTCGAGGCCTAGCTTGGTGAGTAAATTAATGGGAGATCTAGCCGATTGAATCGGGGCATAGGACTCAATTTGTTCTGGGAGGTTAGGAACTGAACTCTATTTCTTGTCAAGTGAATAATGCAATCCAGATTCACTACGTCTGCTAAGCACCTAGATTGGGTGTTGCTATGCTATGCTATAATTTCTATCTACTCCTACTCTACCCATAGTCCTCATGGTCTTTCACCCGGGCCACACAGATAGGGCGAGGGCGAATCAGATGCCCAACTGCAGAGAGTGTGAAATTGATCGCCATAAAAGGAAAATCTAGGATGGTGCTCCCAACTTCTATGATTCAAGGGGAGGGGACTTTATTCCCCTCTTCGGTAGCCCATGCCGCGATCAAGCACGGTCCACAACCGGAGAGAACTTTGGATGTTGCCACCCTTGGCAGCCAACCCTATCAAATGTCACCCTGAGACCATAGATGTATAGGGCCTCCCAACCCCTCCATATAGATCTATATGGCGATGAGCAACCAACCCCTATCTAATCTATATGGAGGGGAGGGCGCCGCTGGCCTATCCTATATATACCAACTAACCTTGCTCCAACCGACCCCCCTCTCTGTGTATGGGGGACTATTGTATTACACCTATATATGGGATGAGGACCCCCCCTATATAGATATGGGAGCCGAGATATAATAGAGAGGGGGGGGGAGAGGGGGGGTCATGCATAGTTTGCAGCGGCCCTATATAGATCTATGTCGGATCTGGTGTGGTTTATCCCCTCGCCTATCGGGCCGCCCTATATATGCGAGAAAGGGTGGGTGGGCTGTGGGCCCCTTCCCTATATATACGACAGGGGTTCGGCCCGCGTGATCGTGACAGATTCATCACTACCCCCCCTCTCTATCTATATCTGGCCCCGCCCCGATCGGCCCCTATCTATGGTATGCGCCCCCGGCGCCCGCCCCTGAACTATCTATGGACCTCCGCCTCCCTATCTCCCCTCTATTCTATGGAGGGGGGGGCCTATGCCTATGCCTATTAATACAGGGCAGGGCAGGGCAGGGCAGGGCAGGGCAGGGGGCGGCTATATGCTACCCTCGGAGGAGATCAAGTTGGAAATGGATAACGAGGCCAACAGCCCTATATATCTCTCTGGGCTGGGGGCCCTATATCTATATAACCGGAGCGCCACGATCGATCACCATTCTACCAACCATGAATCCTGTCTTATTCCACCTGGCATGATCGGGGAAAACGGGGTTCGAACCCGCGACTTCTGGCGTGACAGACCAGCACTCTAACCGACTGAGCTATTCCCCCTCTCCCTATCATCTATCATCCGCATCATCTATTCTATACGTGATATGACTGATGCCCCTATATAGATTCCCAGATATATATATAGAGGGCCCCGATCAACTATATCCGCACTCACCCGCCCCCCCTGAACTCTCTCGGCTCGGCCCCCAATCTCTCTATCTGCAGATCTATATGCCCCCTATCTATATAATAGAGGTCCAAGGCGAACGGCGGAGCAAAGAACAGAGGTCCCCCCTATCTATATATTGATATTGCAAATGGGGAAGAACACTGCCCCATATATAGATAGGATAGGATAGGCCCTACCCTATATTATTGATTGAGTATTCGGGAGATTCATCTGATAGGACAACTCGTCGCCCTCCGCCCCTAGAAATTCAAGGGAGGGGGGCGCAGTAGCTAGACGGAGCCCACCAACGACGATTCCAGAGACCGGCCGCTTCCCTCCATCAGTTCCGATCGGGATAAGGTTGGTGGAGCATCGTACGGCGTGGAGAGAACCCTCTATAGAGTATTGATGCAGCCTCTACTATCTACCTCTACTATCTACGTAATATGATTGATGAGGTCCATGAGGAAGGGTGATGCGGTCGGGAGTCCCGAACTCACCCCGCATAGATCTAGATAGGGGCTGAGCCCGGAGGCGGAGATGGAATAGAAATCTATTTTCTTTCGGGTCCGTTCATCATAGAACAATAACTGGAACGAGGAGCAACTCTCCAGTCAACTGAGCCATCTCCATCTAGGCACAGGGCCGTGGCACCGCCAGATTGTTCTAAACCCAACCTAACCTATATAGGGGTGGGGGGGGGGTGGGCGCCCATGCCCATATCTATATAGGGGGGGAGGTCATTCTCGCTCGACCGGCCCTATATCTCCATAAATTGAGAGGGGGGGGTCGGACTCGCGCCCGATCGACGGCCCAGGGACTCTATGCAGATAATGCTATGCCCGCCATCTCTAGTTATCATATAGATAGAGTGGGGGCGATGTGATAGCCCCCCTTGAAATCTATAGCGGGTTTTATTCTCTACATCTGCCTCCCTATATCAAATCAATGGGATAGGGGTCGGGCATATCTAGCTCCCCAGCTATACTCTATATAGACCCAGCCGGAACTAGAACTGGCAGGCCCTCGGCCTCCCGCGTTAATTGATAGTCGAATCTTATCTTAAATGAAATGATAGGACCCCCGGGGAGACCGGGGCGTTAATCTCTAAATGCTCAGCTCAGTCCATAGATATATAGGGCGACTAGACTAGATTAGACTATAGAGAGTTGTCGGCCTATATCTCGCCTATCTATTAGAGATCTCTATTCTATAGGGGGCGGATGCTCAGTCCATAGATGTACAGGGCGACTAGACTCTAGATAGGAGCACGAATAGAGTAGAGATATAGGGCCCCAACCTTCCCTATATATCTACCTATAGCAGAGGGGGAGGTGGCCCCCTCCCCCCTCCCTGAACTATCTTATCCATCTGGGCGGCCCTGCCCCCCCTCTCTAGATATCTTATCTTATCTCTCTGGCGGCCGGGCCTTCTCTATTCGCACCGCCCCAATCTCTTGACTGAACAACTATATAGATTAGATAGAGCCCATGATGGAATAGAGGAAAAGGACTATATACTATGCAGACACCGCTTGCTCTCCTGGAGTATTCACCGCGGCATTCTATAGTCATCAGTCAGGGCCCAGGCCCTGCATTAATGTCAAACGCCCAACTTAACTTCTCTATCTAGTCCCATAGATGGGATGGGCGGTCGGTCTCCTCTCCTATCTCCGCCGAACCGCCCGGTTCCGAGAAGCGAATAGAGAATACCGGACGCCTAGAGAGCCCGGTCCCCGGTCCTGAACTATCCTATCTTGTCTAATCGGTGGCCTAGCCTATAGATATAGATGCCTATCTATATCTGGGGTCTATATACAGATAGGGCCCCGACGCCCTACTCGGAGAGACGGCCCCCCCCCCCTCCCTAGATATCTTATCTTATCGGCAGCTGGGCTATATATCTAGAGTCTATGGGCGGGAGTCGCCCACGGCCCCGACCCTTCACCTTCACGAGTGGGAAGGGGGAAGGAAGGGCCCTATCTCTCTATGGGCCGGGCCCCCATCTCTATATAGGGGGGGCCGATAGGGCAACACCCAGATAGTGGAGTATTGTAGCCCATACCCCACTAGATATTAAGGAAAATAGGTTAGTGATCATAAAAAGGGAAGTGTCAACAACAACAATAAGTCATCCAAAATTGGAGGAAAGATAGAGAAGTCTTCATTTAGCATCAAAACATGGTCGAGAGGATAAAAAACATAATGTTGTCTCTTTAAAAATTTAAACATCCGAACTATGATGAGTAGGATTTATAATTAAAATGGATATTAAGATTAAATAATACAATATTACGCCTTAGATGGAACCAACACTCCCACTCTCTCACACACACCACCGCATAGGAAAACGACCAACCTTATCTTGCAAGAATTCAACTATATTAAAGTCCTCGTAGAATATTAATAAAAAATAGGTAACGAGTTAGTAAGAGATATCTAAAATAGATCTCTCTTAATATAATTATTGGATGCATAAATATTGGCAAGCCATTTGATGTTCCAATAAAAATAAAAAAATTTCAAACCATAGAGTGGGTGGGGTTAGAGCCTTAGGAAATAACATTCTAGAAAGGTCGGAGGATATAAATGCCATAAGCCTTCCACATTTAGGATCTTGATTAGACACCTAGTAAACAACATGGGGTTAAATTGTGAGAACTATAAACTAGAGTAATACGGATACAATTTTAATTGCCTATGGACATAGAAAATGAATATGTTTAATGTTGAGAAAACTAGCCTTACTAAAATATCTCTAGGTGGTATAAATAAGGATACATTTGTTCCAAGTGTACATAATCATTGCAAAATATAAGGTAAATACAACCCTCATTATCAAGACTAGAGAGGGAAGAACACATGTTATGAAATGAAGTGACCGAGGATATGTTTTTCACTGACTATAGTCTTTATTTTTATTACAAAAATTGAGCTCCTTCAGTCGAGGTAAGACTATAAAGGAAGTAGAACTGAAATTTTTGGGAAACATCTAAATGATTACTTTTTATTATTGGTGCTTCTAGTAGCTATAAAAGGAAGGATGAAAATGGAGAAAAGGAATTCATGGGAACCATAAATGAGGTAGATAATATAAAGTGGAAGAGCGATAGAGAAATCGAGGGCACCTTATGTACAACTTGTTTGACTAGAGTAGAAGAAGATATTTTAGCACCATTAGTATTTATTGGTGTTGCGAGATCAAAATTGCACATGTACTTAAGTCTCAAGGATCTAGGACTTTGAGGCAACATGGGATTGTCTCTGAGTTTTTAAAGTTACGGTTGTTGACACAAACCTCCAGAGAAGGCCGAATTTTCTTTTCTTATTTTTACTAATAAAACTACTCCTAAAGAAGTAAATCTAGATACCTAACTCTAGTTTATCATTACATGCAACAAGGGTGAGAAGGAAATGCATCAAGTTGAAATAATAAACTAAGGTGAGGTGATAAAATGAGAAACAATGGGAATTTCACTCTCGGATGAGTGACAATAATGGGAAATGAGCAAATGAAGGGCAATAGTACATACCACCTTCTAGAGAAACATTCAAGGTATCACTTCCCTAGAGAAAAATGAAAAATAAATAGTGTAAGAGATATACAAAATTTACAACACACCACTATTACAAAAAGGAAATAAAATGTAGTAAATATTGGATATACCAGAGTATAGACACAAAACACAACTTTAATTGTTTTAAATAAATGCAAATTAAATAAATGCACAATGCATTAAAATTAAGGAAGGCAGAAAGAATCCACATGCAAAGTGGCCCATATTTGAGGCCTATAACTCAAAATGCAAAAAAACACTACTCGAATAATTCCCTTGTATTCCAAGATTGTTCAACCTTTAAAAATTGGCATTATTCTATAATATTAAGAAGAAGGGGAGAAAAGAGAACACAAAAGCAGTCAAAACTAAGATTCTAGACTCTAGCCACCAATCGGAAGTATTGAATGGCTATAATTATATGTTAAACGTTTTAAAATCCATCCCTCTACGTTATTTTTCTTGTTCAAGAACAAAATAGGTCATACCCCATCAAATTCCCGTGGTTGAGTTAGTTGTAACTACACATTAATGGCATGAATCATGTTTTCCCTTTTTCACCTAGAAAATCCCACTAAAATATGATTTTGAAGGCTCTAGAGTGAAACCTGTATCAATATCTTTCCGATGAGACCAACCACACATAATTTCAATCTCTATGGGACGAGATATTGAAATTTCAATTTATGAAGTTCTAAAGGAACACATTAGACACATTGCACAATATTATTGGTCGAGGGGCTGGTTAATTAACTATAAGTCACCTTTGAAACATGTTATCATTGCATTCACTACCAAGATCCAAAATTAACTAGAAATGTTGTATTAGACCATGTGAGTTCCACTTTATATGCCAAGTACTAGAATGGACATGTGGCAGATCACAATTTATGCACATGGTTACAAATTCAATTCACTTGTGAGAGAAGGGTAAAGGAGAAAATTTAGGAAAAGCAATAAAATTTAGGAGAAGGTTTCACATAGAGAATCATTCCAATGGAGTAAAACGTAGAAACGTGTGAGAGGTGAAGAATACATGCAAGAGTGTGTATGCATATGAAGAAGATAAATACATGCACACAAGAGGCATTTCAGGGACTTAGAAATATGAAAAAAAAACTATGGGTGCATGTGAGAGGATGAGCATAAGATGGGATAGAAAAACCGAATAGGCAAAGAGTGCATCTAAAAGGGAAATAATATGTACTTACAGGTATACAATGGGGAATGCAAGACTGAAAATAATTCAAAAAAAAAAAATTGAAAGGAAGGGAAGAATTATGGAGAGGGTGCATAGGGCATGTTTGAAGAACTATAACCATGAAAATTACACTCGATGAAGAATATTATCGGTGTGCACATCCTAAACTCCTAATGGTAGATAAAGAATGGAACTGCAAGTTACTAAAATAACCAAGGGGCTATTTTGGGAAATAGTTTGATGACTTTTGGGGAAATATGTCTAGTAGATGAAGAGGACCAGTATCCTTTGAAGCATATGTTGGGCATGAAGTCAACCTTACAACATGAAACGGATCTGTAACTTGAATAACATTCCCCAACAACTAAATGAATAACTATGTATATACTTTTCATTCACCTTATTGTTGAAAATTATATAGATATTCATAGTCGTAATTTTTTGAAAGGTGACAACTATTTTACAATAGAATTTCTACCACCTTCTAGGGAACACACATTAACATTTTTGGGTTCCTATGACCTAGGTGAAATGTAACCTTGATCTGAAACACCGTGTGATTTTTCGAGCACAAGAACTTATATCCTAGAAGAAACAAAAGAGCACGAAAAGATCGAGTGAGAGAAATGAAACGTACACTACCAACAGAACAATGTGCATGATGTACAATTGGAGTAATGCAACTAATCTAATATATACATGATGTAAAGGAAATCACTAGAATTATTTGAAATAAATCCCATTCACTAAGATCTATAATAAATATCCATGAAGATGAGCTGATTCAAAATATCCTGGTCTCCTTAAAAACCGATGATATATGACCCACTCCGAAATGCATAAAAAAATTTATTGTTCCCTTGTTTTTCTCAATCAACATCTGATTTTAGGACCAAATATTCCACTTTGAAAACCTAAATTCTATCCTTTGTATCAAATTATTGTTTTCTTTATTTATAATATCTTTCTTATATGACCATGGAAAAATTCCTTAATTTTTTAAAATCATCCATTTTTTCCATTTTTTATTCTTTATTATCGATGCCCTCGATTCCGACCACTATGTCACCTCTAATAAGGGAAATTTAATTGATAAAGTAAGTCGAGCCTCGTTACCCTAAACAATTTTATAAGAAGAAATGATAATTACCATATTCGGTGTTATTTTGTTAGTAGAGAGTGCGCATGAGACATTTGTATGCCACTTCCTCTTTTGAATATCGTATTTATTTTCATATTTCTAATTAATTTCTTGTTAATAAAAAATTTCCAATTCATTCCCCTTAGGGTAGTATTTGAAATAAGTATTGAAATATATTGAAAGTACAAGAACCCAATGAGAAATTTTATACCAATAAACATCTTTGCATTGTTAGGGATGATTGATCAAGAATTTCCAAACCTTTTGACAATAGTTTCAAGAAATTCAAAGATAAGTGACTCGATTGCTTGCTTAAATGCATTATCTTATGTCCATCTAGTTAAGTAATCCATTGTTTTCAGAACCCACTTGTGACCAAAAATTTTAGGTTTGATAATATCAATTAATTCAATACCCAATTGGGAAACTGGTTGATTTCCTTGGGTTGGATAAACGGGAAGCATGACCAACTTATTTTTTCCTATGAAGAAGGAACATTCCCTATATTTTCTGACCCATTTGTGTGCATCAAAAAAGAATGTAGGCTAAAATTATGATTTTCAATGTCATGAATTTGGAAGAAAAGTGTCATCTAGAGGAACCATTGTGTAAATCTTCTAAAACTTTCTTGTTTTATGTGTGTTCAATACATCTCAATAACACTCCATCACAATTTCTCTGGAAGATAATGCCATCAATCAACATGTAAGGAATAGATTGGAGTGTGAGATATCTGTTTAAATTTTTGGCACTGTGTAAAAGGTCAACTCAAAATTCATTTTCAAATTTAAGGGGTTGATGTGATGGACCTAACTAGAAAGAAAAAGTAAATAATTTTTCGTTGTGCTAAATTTAGAATGTATACATCCCACCTAAGGTGTCTTTCCAATCACATCCTAGTCATGATCATGCGACATCTCCCTAAGGAAGAAATGCAGGATCCTGACACATACATGAAAGACATATGAGGTTGAAGATGGACAACCCAAAACTGGAAAAGGGATAGTTCATTTCAGGGATGAAGTAGGTTTTAGCTTATCTTTATTCATTTTTAAGTTGTTATCAGTTATCTTGAGCTCATTAATTATGATTAAATGAAAGTTTATGAGTTTTTATAAGTTGTAAATAATTCATTTTACATCATGTAAATGAAATAATAATGCAAAAGAGATAAAGATACAACTCATCACATGAAGAAATTTTCATTTATTTCATAATTATAAAGTATAGTGAACCCACACAAGCCTTGGGAGTAACTCTTAAAAACAAAAACAAATATAAAAGTACATATATGTAAAAATGTGAATAAAGAAAGAAGGAAATCCATCATTGCATCTTTGTTGGATTTTTGGTAGTCTGGATTGATTGTTGTTCTCATTGTTTCCTCTCCACCATCTTCTCAAGCTACCGACATTGTACCGAAAGTGAAAAAAATGTCGAGCTCGTATTTAATGCTTATTTTATTCACAACTTTAAACAAACGAAATTTCAAAAATGAACTTGAAATGAGAAGTACAAACACATAAAAATAAGAGTACATCTACTTTAGAGTAGCTTATCGTTACAAATCAGCACCATGAAAATGCTTACAACCCTTAAAAATACACAAAGTACATGACAACATCCCAACTATGCTTGCAAGACACGAGAATTGTACTAGAGTGTTCTAACTTGAAAAAGAAGAAGGATCATATACATAATTGTAGAGATATTATGAATTTCATTCATATGAGGAATTTTGAGAGAGTAAGATAAGTTACAAAAACACAAGCCACATTCATTTAATGGCAGAATTTTTAGCTTGTCACAAGGTACCATTCTCAAGAGCAGTAAATATTCTCAGAGATAAGGAAAAAATGATTGTATTCTCCTCTTATAAAAAGGATTATTCTGAAGCCATTATGGAGCTACAAAAATTTGAATCAAATAAGATTTCCAAGTATTATTACCAAGAGCAAGTATACTAACAATAAGTATAAACAAATTGCACTCAAGCATTCATTATAGGAGTCATCATTGACATTGACACATGAACACAGATTCTATCAAATCTAAAGTACAATCCATATTTTAGGTATTTACTGAAGATGCAAGACACATTTTCATTGAAATTCATCGATCGGAGTAATTAATACAATGAAAAACTTGATGATGATCAAAGAAGATCAAAACAAAATTCAGAAATATATTTGAGTTCATGATGCCATAAAAGAAATAAATTGATCAAGTATAGTATAACAGGTACAATGTTTTTCAAAGTAAATAAACATCAACTTGATTTTATGTAATGATAATGGAAACCTAACATCTTATTACAAATATTAAATAAATAGGGCGCAAGAAAATTGCATTATCATTAAGGAAGGGGAATCATTGTAAATTCGTCATTAAAGTAACTAAATGTAATCTAAAGACACTTATGATGCTATAATCACTTCAATAAAACAAGTTTTTACTATTGTACATGTTACATGTGTAAAATAAAATACAAAAACAAAGTTCTTGATGATATAGTTGCAAAATAGATGCTATTTTAAGATTTCCAATGGATTCAAATCATGGTTTTATGAGAAGAATATGCCCTTGCTTAAGAAGAATCAATGGAAGACATTACCTAGAATTTTTCAATTATCTATTTCAAGTACATGATAAATGCATGTAAAAATTAAATTCTGAGATATGTAGATTTAAGCAAATTGCAGCCATTAAAAATACATTGTTCCAAAATGTTGTCAGTGTGAAATAAAGAAAATATTGATGCAGATTTCACAATAATATACATATACTGATTCTAAAAGACTCAAATTTACAACAATCAATCAATGACAATTTGTTCCATGCATTAATTCCATTTGGAAGTTCATTGAAAATACAAGATCTGATTTTTTCAATGTTTCAAGAAGGAAAAGTACCTATAAATATAAGTAATGAGATACAAAGAATATAAAGAATAATCAAACACTTTGTGAAAGTATCACGTCACTTGGAATCCAAACAGATAGAGAAATGAAAAGTTTCAATATTTTTTTTCAGAGTACTAATCAATGAAGGACTACAATCATCGAATGTGTGTTAAATCATATAGGAACAAGAATTCCCAAGGGTCAAAACTTATTTAAAAAAAGGAAACAAA
Organism: Taxus wallichiana var. yunnanensis; assembly: GCA_018340775.1. NCBI lineage: Eukaryota > Viridiplantae > Streptophyta > Pinopsida > Cupressales > Taxaceae > Taxus > Taxus wallichiana. The sequence goes on from CM031240.1 coordinate 214,425,830, forward strand.
ATATCAAAGAAATTACCACATGATGTCCTTGATCACTGCATAAAAGAGAAACAAAGTGATAATAAAGTTCTAGAAATGAACACCTTTCCAGATCAAAGCTATGACTATTACAAGTTAAGTCATGGGAAATCCTCAATATTACTTCATTGTTTAGATTTTCATTAGTTATTTTATTTTGAAGCATACTCTTTACATTGTTTAACTATTGTTAAGGTTGGAAGTATGGATCAGTCAATGTGGATGGAGTTGTCTTTGAACATTGGTATGTGAATGTTGGAAATATGCATGCCCATGCATAGTGAATTCCAACCGTAGCTTTTTAGGAGAATAAAATATATTTAGTTTTCTTTAGTTATCCCAGTTTTATCCTATTTTTAGGATTAGATTTAATTCAAATAAATTTTTTTAATTCATGCACAACATGTAACTATTTTAAAGCAAGTGATTATTTTTAGAATGCTATATTTTTAGAGCTGTAGAATCTTATTTATTAGCAGCAGTTTGTTATTGTTTTACAAGCAAGTAAGGATGTGCATTGAAAGCACACAACTGCATGCACAACTTGATTATAAAGAGCTGAAGCTTTGGGTATGATGAAGCTTTTATGAATGGATATTACACGAAAAAAATTTGGTTCAAATATTCTTGTTTATGCAAGTTATTTAAGCTGTTCTATTTATTTATTTTATGTTGTTTGTTGTATAAGACTGTAGATTTTCTATAAATTGGTATTAGAGTGAGGTTATTCCAACAACTTATTAAATTGGTAGCAAGCTATGGCTTCTACATCTGGCATGCAAACACCACAATTTAATGGAAAGAATTATGAATACTGGTGGTTGACTATGAAGGCGCTATTCAAATCTCAAGATGTGTGGGAGATTGTTGAGGATGGGTACATAGAGCCCGCAAATGCAGCAGTGTATATTGCACTTTCTCATGTAGAGAAAGATACTTTGAAAGAGTTACAGAAGAAGAACAAGTAAATCTCTCTTATATATTCATCAAGTAATGCATGAAAGCATTCTTCCAAGAGTGGCAACAGCCAGTCAAGCAAAGACCACATGGGATACTTTACAAGTTGCATATCAAGGTAAGGAGAAAGTAAAAACCGCCAAGCTACAGTTACTTTGTAGAGATTTTGAGAATTTAGCAATCAAAGATTCAGATTACAGTAGAATATTTTTTTATTAACGTAGTTGGCTTAGTCAATCAAATCAAATCCCATGGTGAGACTCTTGAAGACAAAACGAATATTAAAAAATTGGTTAGGAGTTTGCCTATGAAAATTGATCCTTTAGTTGTTGCTATTGAAGGAACTAAGGATCTGAGTAAGTTTTCTATTGATGAGTTGCATGCATCACTAATCAATCATGAAAAGAGAGGATGATTAGCTCACATGGAAGTGTAGATCAAGCTTTTCACCTCGGACATCAAGTATTCATGGAAAAATAAGTGGTAGTTTTAGCCGAAGAGAGTACGGGGAAGAAGTCCATCTAGAGGACGCAGAAATGGTTCATCAAACTTAGATGGAAGAGGTAAGCATCAAGAACATAGTTATGGTCAGATACAAGATAAGTCTCACGTTTAGTTTCATTATTGTAAAAAGTATGGGCACTGTGCTTATCATTGCAAGAAAAAGTAGTATGATCGGGAGAGGCAAAATGAAAATCAGATTGGAGGTTTTATTTCTAAACCTATGTTTATTGCATAAACAAGGATTTTCAAAGTAATACCTTCTTTATCCCCTATTGAATGTAATTTTTAAACGAGAGTCCATGTGATGTATGGTAGTTGGATTCAGGTTGCGCAGTAGTCACATGACAAGTAATCTACACTTGTTTTCTAGTTTGGATTATTCGATTAAGAGTGATGTAACTCTTAGAAATAACAATATTGTGTCCTGTGAAAGGGAAAGGCATGTTTATCATTCTAACAAGACATGGGGAGCAAAAAATAATGCAAGATGTTTAGTATGTTGTAGGTTTGAAACATAACCTTACGAGCATTGGACAACTAGTACGAGAAAGGATACCGAGAGCATATGGAAGACAATGAGTGCGTGATTTTGGACAAATCTCCTAGCACTCGATTGATTGCAAAATTGAAGAAGAGTAGCAATAGGATGTTTCCATTGTTTTTAAAACCTAAAAAAAAAAAAAAGAAATCATATTTTTTGCAGCAAAATAAGTAGCTCGATTCAGTAGAAAGTCCTATGCTAAGCCAAATTGGTCTTTTGTTGAGTCTTGTGTTCAAACAGGTGAGTCCTATGCCAATGTAAATCAGGTTTGCAGACAACAAACAAGTCTTGCACTAATTGCTACATAAATATAGTTGAGTCCTGCGCTAAAGGAACACAATCAACTTTTCATTCAGTCATGAAAGATGAATCATGGCTTTGACATCAAAGGTATGGACATTTGAATTTTGGAGTTTTGAATTTATTACATAGAAAGAATATGCTTAAAGTTTTACCATTAATTCAAAAATCGGAAAGGGTATGTGAGGGTTATATTTTGGGGAAGCAACACAAAGATTCATTCACAGTTGGAAAAATAGTAAGAGAAAGTGCACCACTTGAGATTGTACACTCAAATTTATGTGGACCTATGTAGAAAGCTTCTATTAGAGGTTGTATTTATTTTAGGACATTCATTGATGATTACACAAGTAAGACATGGGTTTATTTTCTGAGAAATAAATCGAGATGGATTTGATACATTTCAGCGATTCAAGGCATTAGTGGAGAAGAAAAGTGGATACTACATCAAAGTTCTCAAAATGGACGAGAGGAGGTGAGTATATTTCTAATGAGTTTATAATTTTTTTCAATTATCATGGTATACACAATTAATTTAATACAAGCTTTACACCACAATAGAATGGTGTGGCGAGAGAGAAAATTAAAACCATCATGGAGATGGCGAGAATCATGTTGAAGGAAAAACATATTCCAAATGATTATTGGGCGAAGGAGTAGAAACTTCTATTTATATTTTGAGAAGTTGTCAACGAAACTTGTTAGTAACATGGTTCCTCAACAAGAATGGACTAACAGGAAATAAAATGTTTCACATTTCAGATTTTTTGGTTGTGTAGCATATGCACATGCACCTGATGAGCTAAGGAAGAAGTTAGACAACAAAGGAGAAAAGTGTATTTTTGTTGGGTATTCAGAGAATACAAAAGCATACAAGTTGTACAATCTAGTCACTAGAAAGGTTGTGATTAGAAGGGATGTATAGTTTATTGAGAATGAAGCATGGAGAAAGCAAGTGAGTATAACAACAACTATTCCGCATGATGATATGGCAAATGAAACTTTAGAGCAGCAAGGTATTGTATCTACAAATCTTGGACATGCACCATAAGTTGTAGCACAAGCTACACCTCCATCTATAGTCAGGAGGTCACAAAGATTTCAGCCATCTTCAGCCATGTAAGAGACACCACAGAGAACACCACAAATCAAACCTGCATCAAATAGTCTGCGCAGCAGAAAAAAAAGAAATCTAAGTGAGATTTATAATGTTGATCTGAGATAATTCATTTTTAGTTTTTACATTATTTTCTCAGGCTACTGATTAAGTCTAGTACGAAGAGGCTATAAAGAATGAAGTTTGGGAAAATTCCATGAATGATGAGATCGATGCTATAGAGAAGAATATAACATGAGAGTTGATGGATCTTCCAAAAGGAAAGGATGTCATAGGAGTCAAGTGGGTCTACAAAACAAAATAAAATGCTAATGGAAAAGTATAGAAACACAAAGAAAGGCTTCTTGTAAGAGGTTTTACGAAGTAATATGGAGTTGACTACAATGAAACATTTACACCATGTAGCACGTTTTGACATGGTAAGAATGGTTTTAGAAACTGCAAATCAAAACAAATGGCCTATTTATCAAATAGATGTTAAATCAACATTCTTTAATGGATTCCTTGAAGAGAAATTTTATGTAAATCAGCCAGAAGGTTATGAGATAGAAGTTCATGAAGGAAAAGTATACATATTGATGAAAGCACTCTATGGTCCCAAGCAAGCAGCTAGAGCTTGGTACAATAGAATAGATTCGTATTTGATTGAGAATGGTTTCAGTAGGAGCAACAGTGAGCCTACCTTATACACCAAGATAAATGAGCAAGCTAAAATTTTAATTATTTGTTTATACGTAGATGATTTGATCATTATTGGAAATCTATCTACAGAGTCATTCAAATCAACCATGAAGAAGGAGTTTGAGATGACAGATCTTGGTCTTCGCATTATTTTATGGGCATTCAAGTTCAACAATCGAAGGTGAAGTTTTTATCTCACAAGAAAAGTATGCAAGCATTATTTTTGGGAATTCAATTTCAACAATCAAACGGTGAAGTTTTTATCTCACAAGAAAATTATGCAAATGATGTTTTGAAAAGGTTTAACATGTTGAATTGTAAGCCAACGCCAACACCAGTTGCAGTAGGTTTGAAGTTGAGAAAAGAGGATGAAGGATCGTTTATGGATCCAACATTGTTTAAAAAGTTGGTTGGAAGTCTTATGTATTTGATGGCCACAAGGCCTGATATTATGTATGGTGTGAGCCTCATATCAAGGTTCATGGAATCTCCAAAAATTCACATTGACAAGATGGAAAAAGAATTTTGAGATATATACGTGGAACAAGGAATCATGGAATTACGTATTCAAGTTTAGATGAGTTAAAACTTATTGGTTATATGGATAGTGACATTCTTTGGAAGTATAGATGACCGAGAAAATTGCATCCGGCTATAATTTTCACTTTGGGCTGGAGTGTTTTCATGGGCATCAAAGAAGCAACCCATTATCACATTATGTTCAACGAAGGCAGTATGTAGCAGAAACAAGAGCAGCATGTTAAGTTGTTTGGATGAGAAGAGTGTTGACATATTTACAAATGAAACAAGAGGAAGATACATGATATTTTTGTGATAACAACTCAGCCATAGTGTTGTCCAAAAATCATGTTTTTCATAATAGGAGAAAGCATATTTATATGAGATATCATTTCATCGGGAGCTGGTGAACAAGGTTATTCATCTTGAATTTTTCAGATCCGAAAATCACTTTGAGACATTTTTACTAAGGATTTAGCAAAAGAAGTTTTCGAATATTTGAGAGATTGTTTGGGAGTTTGTTATCCTACACATGGCAGATTTGAAAAAGAAAACACAGCTCCAGAAGAGTGAAAGCTATAGTTTGAAATTAAGGGGGGGGGAGTATTGAAAATATGCATGCCCATGCATAGTGAATTCCAACTGTAGCTTTTTAGGAGAATAAAATATATTTAGTTTGCTTTAGTTATCCTAGCTTTATCCTATTTTAGGATTAGATTTAATTCAAATAAATATGTTTTAATTCATGCGTAGAATGCAATTGTTTTAAAGCAAGAGTTTAATTTTAGAATGCTCTATTTTTAGAGTTGTAGAAGCTTATTTATTAGTAGCAGTTTGTTATTGTTTTACAAGCAAGTAAGGATGTGCATTGAAAGCACACAGCTGCACGCACAACTTGATTGTAAAGAGCTGAAGCTCTGAGTATGATGAAGCTTTTATTAATGGAGATTACACACAACAAAGTGCTGGTTCAAATATTCTTTTATTTATGCAAGTTATTTAATTGTTCTGTTTATTTATTTTATGCTTTTTTGTATAAGACTACAGATTTTCTATAGTGAACACAAATTCTTCTATCAAAAGGAAGAATTACATGAATCAAAATCAACCAAGTTCCAAACATATACAATTGAGATCATTTCACAATGCGTTGCAAAGAACAAATATATTACGTTGAGCTCATGTAAAAAAAAAAAAAGCATAACCAGAAGCTAACATCAGAATTAAAGAAAGGCAATACAAATTCATACAAAGAAAATACATCCAGAATTCTAATTCAAGGTGATATGCAGGGTGAATATCCAAAAGGATTTTCCCGAATGCACGAATATTCCAGCTCAATAATGAGGGATTCGTGGTGATGAATAGAAACGAAACTAGATCGAGAATCACCCAAATGGGTAGAACAAGCTAGTGAGGTCAAAGTTTTGACCATGTCAAACCTCAAGAGTAGATATGATGCACAAAAGTGCTTGAAGTATAGAGAAAATACCGCCAGTAAAATATTGCAAGTAAAATACAACAAGAAGCTCTAAAACAGAAAGCAAAATAAAAACTCCAATCTTTGGCGATGGCGTCTAAGAAGAATAACTATTTGTGATAAAAATGAGGTTACCCAGAAATGGTGCAAACCCAGAAAGAAACAACTTCATCACATGCAAAAAAACCACGCCATTTATTCAAACAAAGAGCTCACTATCATAGTAGGGAAACATAAATCAACAACAAAGTGATAAGTTATGAACATTTATATCTAGATCGAATAAATGCTAGGATCAAATTATTGAGATCCTGAATATGACGACATTGGCGTGAAATACTTGCAGACAGTGAAATAAAGAGTCACGCTGCCCAAAAAATGAAGGAACAAAGAAAAGATAAAGCTCGAAATTTTGTAACAATACCAAACCCAGAGTTACAGGAGGTTGAATACGAAAGGGCCTCCTTTTCTAAACTTAGAATACAAAGGATAAAATGAGCAAACACCGAGGACTCAAGATTGGGGCCAAAAACAAAACGGCCAGAATAACCCAACAAATACAATAAGAATATAAAGTCTATGTCCTTTCAACTTTCCAAAGAGAACGAGTAGACAAGAAGGAGATGCAAAAGCATGGCCTCCTCAAAATAAGCTCTGAATGCATAAGAAACAAAATAACATTTGATATTCTAAAATATTATGAAACAGAAACCCAGATCTGCGTAACGAAAGATTTACCTTTAACACTAGAAACGAATTATAAATTTATCATGCGTGAATTTGAATCCCCAGAGAAATAAAAAACAAACCCACCATGCACATATCTCACAACAAGCCAATGAGTTAAGAGGATGGTGTTTTTAAGCATTAAATTATGTAAAGTCGAGTTCATGGAAAGAAAATCAGATTTTTTCATCCAAATCAGTTGATCCATCATTATCACAATGGATGAGGAGCATGAAATCCATAGAGAAAGGAGGAATTACCTTTTAACAATACAAATTCATGGCTTGAAATGACGTGTTTAGCAAAACACAACCCAGAACCACAACCAGTGGAATATCACACTCAAAGTTACTCACAGAGACAAATTTTATAGATTTTCCACAGGTTCAAGAAACTTCGAGAACCAACATGGCTGATTAAAGAAGATCTCGAAAATCCTAGTAATGGCGGAAAATATATACAACTTGTACAATCATTACTCATCAAATGATCCAATAACATTTCCATGGTGGTAAAAATAAAATCTTGACAGAGTTTTACATGGCAACCCTTCCTAAAGGGTCTCAAAAATTCCAAATGAACAAAGAGTACGACTATTAGGTTTTTACCCTAACGACGTGGTTTTGGATTAACATTTGAACTATAGTCAAAGTGCAACCTGAGTTAATTATTTCCTTCGATTGATAAGGTTGGTTTCTATCGTTGATTGTAATAATCTATATTAGCATGGAGGGGATTTTTATTGCATTTTCAAAGGTTCAAAGCAATGTATGGCCGATTAATTAGTGTATGCCCACGTAAAATTGGATGGTATCTATTTTTAATGCCAAGGTAAAAGTTGCTTTTTCCATTAGAGGATAAAAATATTAAAATTGAACTACTGATTTGTCATGATTATGCCAAAATTAAAAAGGACTCCTTTCCACCTCAGCCACATAGTTCAAAAAAAAGTTTAACATAGGTTACCTTAATAATACCGAAAAATACCTTACACTTTCATGCTTGGTAGGATTGGGAGAGTCAACTGCATTTGACAAAGATTGAGTTTTGAGTTAAGTAGGCTATTTTTAGCTTTTCCTTGTATTATTTATTCATTCTAGTAGTTCGGCATATAAAATTAGATTTGGAGTGATCTCCAAGTTAACTTGAATCACGAACAATCTATTTTTAGAGTGCTTTGAGTGAGTAATTTTGTTATATATTGTGTGCATTGGCAAACCACGAGGAGAAGAATTTTTGATGTAGTGAGTCTTTGAAGGCATTGTTGCCACAATTTCCCTTAAAACAGAATAAGTTGGTTGCCTTTCCAACAATTTGCAGTGGTGTGTATTATAATAGTTATTCTTGTGAATTTTATTCCCTGAATTTATTAAGCTTGTGTAATGCATGCCCACAATTTCGATGTTCAAAAATCACATTAATCCTTATAGAAAGTTGTAGAAATATATATATATATATATATATTTGTTTAGGTTACAAGGGTGTCAAACCCTAATGTACGTTAAATTAATCTCCACCAATAATTACTACATTACAAAGGATGGACCAGGTCTAAGTTAAATGATTAAATATTCTTAATTTATCTCTAAGGTCAAATTAATTACAATCAACTAGGAAGGTGCCATAAATTAATTTACTTGGTTAAATGTTTTTCCCCTTCTTAAATTAACATTCAAACCCATAATTAATAAACCTTATACTTAGTTACTTTAGTTCCATTATCTTAATATCTTTAAAGTCCATTTAAATAATTACTAAAACATACTAGGAACTAAAAAGAAATAAGATACATACAAGGGTATTAAATGGTCCCATTCATCGCTTACACATACCCTTAAAATTATTTAAAACACCCATAATATTCATTCTTACCTAACAATTGTAGGGTTGATCCTCAACCCTTGGATCAATTCAATTGTGGCCACTAGATCTTAAGGTTCTATACTAACCCTAACTATCCTTATGGGATTTTATTAAAACCTTTTTCTTTTCCCTAACCTCCCATTTGGTCACTTTTCTTTTGTTAAATTCGTAGGTTGGAGAAATGGAAGCCATGGGAGCAAGGAAGGCGAACCATATAGGAATTCACAAAATCAAGCTTAGTTTAGTTTAGGTTATGGATTTATTATTGTAATTTCTTTCATTTGAAGATTGAAGGGGTTTCCACTCCAAATATGGAGTTGTGATTTAGTTAATTCCATTTTGTCTTCTATTGGGAAAGAACCCTACTTTATTTTTAATCCATGAGATTGAATGCTTTTAAATACCCATTTGTGGATTTACAAGTTTCCAACAATAAATTTAAACCCTTATGGCTTGTTGGTGATTTCCTCTTCAAATTTGTAGGTTTAAAAATTTAATTATCCAAGTTAAAATTTACATAGATCTGATTTTTATTTTTCCATCGTCAGTGATGAAACCACCTTTGAAAGTAGATGGTGATACAGGGATGACCGACCTACCTGGGTGACGATTCACAAACCGCCTCCTTTCCTGAGTGGAGGTTAATAGACTTCCTCTCTACATAAGGCGACGGTCCTGGTATTTAAAAACAAAACCTTCAATTCTAAGTTTTTAACAAACAAGATTTTTAATTGTTTTATAGTTTCTCCTTAGTTGAATTTATGTTCGTAAAGTCTCCAGTTGAATGGTTTAACCATTTATTCATTCCATGCTTAAAATTACTACATTTAGAGATTTTCTATTTCTATAGTAACAAGAACACAACTGCAAGAACATTTTTTATTTTCTTTCAAATTCAAGAGTAAGAAAGAAGTTTAACCTACTCCTAATATTATTGTTTTCCTTTCCATAACAAAATGCAATATTTCAACATAATAACTTAAATTTTTATTGCACTTTTCTATCTCCAATACAACCATTTTTCAAGTAACCATAAGCAACATATTTCACATTCAAATTTCCAATAAATACACCAGTAATGGTGTTACGATTTCTATGCTCTCCTTTTCATTTTTACAATAATGCAACTTCAACAATGATAATGAACTTTCTTTTCCTTGATCATAGCTCATTTCTTTCAATGCAAGGAGCTTTCTTTTCCACAATACATTACAACTTAATAAACCAAAATATACAATGCAACTTTTCTTTCAAATACAATACTACAAGTCTTCCACCTAAGTGGAAATTACAAGAAAGGTTTTCTCCCAAATAAGGATTTCTTTGACTTCACAAAAGCTCCAAGTTCCAATTATTACACAAGATCTCCACCATTTCATCACTTGATCACAACAACAAAAATGGGGAGAGACAACACTCTCCACCCAACAAATAATCCAATGAGGAGAAGAAGCTATCCTCCTCATTGGCCCACGATCCCCAACCACAATGCAATAAAAGATGGATCCAAATCATGGAAAATATTATAAAGCTTCCACATCAAAATACAAAGATTTCACAGAAATTTAAAAACACAATCAACACAAAATACAATCACAAGAAGGAAACTAACAAAATATACAAGGCTTGAAAATGCAAAGCCAATGGAGCAAGGTTCAATGGGGAGATCACTTATGCCTCCCAATGGGATTAGGTGCCCAAAATAAAGATCCTCCAATGTACATATCAAAATCCCTACACAAATCTTATGCCTCCCTCAAGATCCTCTTATGCCTCCCACATTCTCTTATGCCTCCCTACAATCTCTTATGTTTTCCTCATAAGAACCAAGTTATAAATGCAAGAATTTTCTTTTCCAAGGTGAAGCACCCAACCCTTCTCCCTCCCAAAACATGAAATAAAATCTTATTCCTCCCTACATATAAGATCCTCATAGCCTTCTCCTACACCATACTTAGGAAATCTACCCAAGAACCCAACAAGCATACCAAAACACTCAATAACATACACATATACACATATAAAAAAACAATTAAAACAAGGGTGTAGCTCCTACCTTTCCATGGTAGATCTTGATCTAAGAGTCACACACCAAGATCCTTCAAGCCCAATCCAACACCAACAAGCTCTAACAAAAATCCACAAGCACTCCAAAATCCTCCAACTCCAAAAATACAAGAGCACAAATGAAATGAAGTAACCCCCAAACAAAGAACTTGCATAAATAGAAAAGGGAGAGAGGAGGGTGAGGTGGCTCCATGTAGGATGCCACATCACTTATCCTCAACTCCATATCACAAGTCAAACCTCAACCCCAATGCACAATAAATTGGTGGTTGAGAGGAATGAAAAAAATCTTACACACACAATCCCAACCCACAAACCCTAAAGAATTTTTTTTTAAAACCCATGTAAGAAAAGTGCAATAAATGTCATTTTTTGTCTTACAAGACACATAATAGGGTCTACTTTCGACCCCCCAATCCATAGGTAGGGTTGGTATAATAAATTAAGAGGTGTGGGACAAGATTAGCTTGACCCACAAGACTCCAAAAATGGCCATTAAGCCCAAATCCGAATTGCCAAGGTAAGTTAGAGTGTAAAACACTCAAGGTTACTTACACTCAACTTAAAATTAACATAGTCTAAAAACCAACAACTGTAATAAATGACTTCATTTGTCACATCCCTAAATAACTTAATAACATGATTTAATTACTTAATAAAAGCACATTAATCAACAATGATAAAATAAATTACATCACAAATAAACCACATACTCTACAATAAATAAAATAAAATGGAATAATTACACATACCCATGGTCACAAATAGAGGTCATCCCCCATGGGAACCCCTAAAAATTAAAACACATAAAACACAACACAAGTTGCCATGGTGACCTTTGTTGTATCCATTTAGTATTCCACTGTGGTTGGTCTCCAATCCCCCTTTTGATTGTTGTGATATAATTACCTACAAAATTACACAATACCTCCTTCGGCCTCATGGCTACATCAAAACATCAAGGATAAAACATACGCATATCAATCAATAAACATCTGCATATAGTTAATTCATCATCTAGACTAACAATGCTATCATTTGTCTAAAATTTTAACAACATTTCAAATATACATTTTTATCAATATCAACTTGATCACGAGATTAGTTCAAAATTTAAATCCTACCCAACATGACGAGAATTCCGAATTTCAGTAATACATATATCAACAACACATCATCATCATCAAATATAACATGTCTCTCTATGTATCTAAGAATCCACACAATCATACTATGAATCACAATCCATAAAAATTAGAATATCTCTATCATCTAACATCATGCTAAACCAAAATGATATAATAAAATCCATGTCTATAGTTGACAGTAATCAAAATCAAAATATAATAAGTTTTGAAGAGGATTTGACACTACATCCCACTACCCTTAGACACGAATTCCTCCGGAAGTCACTGAAATAGGTGTGGAAACTAAACTCATAGTAATGTAGAATCCTCCCATGTAGTAGCAATATCATCATACCTATCCCACTGGACTCGCACCTAAACAATCTCTCGGCCTCGAAAGCCCAGGGTCCTGTGCTCTAAAATACACATGGGCTTGACCATCATCTTCCCTTTCTCCTGCACCTGTAATGTGGTCCAATCCAATATATGAGATGGATCTGGGATATATCTCATAAGAACAAGATACGTGAAACATATCATGCACATGAGATAAGTTGGGTGGAAAGGCTAGATGATAAGCTAAGGGACCAATCCACTCCAGGATCTTGAATGGACCCACGAATCTAGGAGAAAACTTAGAGCTTTTTCTGTAATAGATAGGATTGTTATGAGGTCGGACACAAAGAAACACCTTCATGCCCACCTCATAACTATGGTTGACTCTACTATGATTTGCATACTTCTTCTTCCGACTTGTACCTTACGTAACCTCGACAAATTGAAACAACCTATCTCTGCTCCATGTCCTATGACAAATTTGGGCCAATAGATACTCTATTATCAAGTCTATCCCAACTCAAAGGTGTCCTACAGTCCACGACATAAAGTTCTGAAAAGGTGTTGTTGACAATTTTTACACTTGTGCAAAAATGGGCAACTTGAAACTTCGTTACGATGGATGGCATTGGTGAAGTGAACCTAACTAGGGGAATACATTACAATATTATTATGTTTTCAATTGTAGAAATTGATGATTACACATAATTTGTAGCTATGTGTGCTATTACAAAATGTAACAAATCACATAGTCTGTAATTACATGTTTATCTTCAGAAAGAGAACACAAAATCTGATAAGGACAAATGTATTAGCTTAATAAAGGGTGGAATTATAGAGTAAGTTGAATGTTAATTTTTGGAACAACAAATAGAGTTGCAGATTATAGTAGTTGAGAGTTCATTACTAAAGTTGTAGGTATTTTAAGGTTCTTTCCTTCATGATTAAATACATCCAATTATGTTATTGAGTTGTTTAGTTCGTTATACAATCCATACATAAAAATGAAATGTAGAAAGAAGTACACAACTCAGTTCTAGAATTTGATATTTTATTCATAAAGGATTTAAATGTTTCCCACACAAGCCATGGGATGTAACTCAAAAGTAATTCATAACTACTGAAGTAGAAGGTACATGTGCATGAAAATAAAAGTAAAGGAGTATGAAAAAACCCATCATTTCCTTGAGTTTCTTTCGTCTCCATTGCTCCACTTCTAGCTCTAGCTTTACTTCATCTTCATCCTTGCTATCCACATTGACATTGTACCTAAGAAACAAAAGAAGAAGACTATCAGTCACGAGCTCAAGGTTTTGATCCATATTCTGTACTATCTAATTTCATGCAGATGGATCTCCTGACATCAGGAGGTATGAGTTACATGCATAAGATACATCAAAGACAGATACAGAATTGACAAGATCATTATTCTACATCAGCTCATATGATTCCCATAAATCATTTCAGAAAAGAAAAGATAAAAGAAGAAAAACTATGGAACATGAGAGAGGAAAAAAAGCCTAAATATTTTCTAACTATTTCTTTAAGTGTGTAGGTACAAGTAGACTAGAGAGAAGAAATTTTTGTAGAATAATTACTATACGAAATGAAATACTTGTTGAAAGAATCTAGATGATACAAATTTATTAGTTGTCCCAGGAAAAGGAAGATGTAGATAGAATATGAATAAGAGGAAAGGTATCAAGACACGAAATCAGAAGTGAGGAAGCAAGATACAAGTAACAGTTCTTAATGAGCAAAATTCTTCATCAAAACACAGAAAATGAGCAAAGGTATCTTCTAGTTTCATTAACAAACCTCTACTAGAACCCGTGAAGAGGATAGTTACATGAGATACCACAAGCAAGGAAAATTTAAATAAGCCACTATAAAGGAAAAATGACATTTCCATCTCAAAATCAAGCTAAAATATCAACATACATCTACAAGGAAACTTTTAAAATTCTTTGCATTTGTAGAGCTTCATTTCATAACTGAGCAAGTATAGAAACACAATAATTGAAGAAATTCAAACTAGAATTCATTAAGTGCATCTACAAACTTCAAGAAGGATTCCAAATTTTGGATGCATGTTGAATGAAAAATATAAATTTCCACATCATAATCATGCATAGAAAAATAGAGGTGTATCAATATATGCTTTCCTATAAGGATCCATTGAGAAGCTAAATATAGATAATGATAAATCTGCAGTATTAAGGTTTATTGGGAATCTGAAAAATGAATCAATCAAATGTGAATCAAGTTGTCTCAACACTAGTTTGCATATAAGCATAAAATATTTCAATACAATTACTTCCAAATATGGTTAAGGAAAGAAGACTTTCATCAAGTAGAACGATTACAAAATCAAACAAAAAACTTCACACCATGTCAAAATTATGAATGAATCCAACAATATTCCATTTTCCATTGCAAAATAAGTTGCAATCAGTCAAAGAAAGATCCCTCAATATTAAACATAGCGATCGAGAAAGAGCGAGGTCTCAATTGAAAGGAGAAATACAAATTCTCAAAGTGCTCAAAATAAACAAAAGTGGTGTCCACTAAGGAAAATACATATCAAATCAAGATATAGTTTAAGCCAATGAATAATATATATTGGATAAGACCCATTCAACGATGAACATGAGAGCAAACACAGTTCATATACGCTAAGAGAAACAATAGTAAGGTACAAGTCAATGGACATAACACAAAATGGAACAATGATAAGGATACATTTTCAATTCCACAAGAGTTTAGTGTGAAAACAATCAAGTAAAGAGAAAGGAACATTTATGGATAAGATAATTGATCGTAAGTGATGAAGAAGATATTATCACAAGGTAATGTTGCAGGTCTTGAGTATGAATGCACCTTCAACTAAAATAAATATTCATGAGAGAGAGAATATTTATTAGCAAAAGAGACTTCAAATAATTCATTTACAGCATAGAAGGTATGCGGAAGATAACCAAAAGACTATTACACATCTGAAAGAATTGTCTAATAAGATCAAAAAATAACTCAGACCAGATGATCATCAAAATCTGGAATCCATAGTTAAAATTTAGAAGGCCCTGAAGAGTTATGCTGCAGAATTTGTTTAAATTTGCTAGTAAATACTTTTGGGTAGAAAAAGATATTGGAGGTAAAATAAAAAACATTCCAAAATAACAACCATGTGTAGGTGAAAATAGGGCCCAATAGATATACAAGAAGAAATTTTTCCAATAAATGAAAATTTCAGAATGACTATATTTTGAACTCACAAAGCATGGTTACATTGGAGCTTCAGACTCAAATTAAGCAAGCACAAATAATTTATGGTCAAGTTTGATCAACTCACAATGACAGTAAAATAAGATGTACATGAGAGTGTGGTCGTAGAAATAATAGGTAAAACCTATCGAAACCCTTGTGCATATAGAAAAGTGGTTTCAAAGAAAACCGTTACAACCATATCAAAATCCTGACCGGAAACCCAAAAAGGGAATGATTCGAATAGAAATAAAGACCCAAAATTGAGCTCAAGCCAGTATGAAAAATGTAGAAAGGTATGGATTCATCTTTAAAGTGAGCTCAAGTAACAAAAGTACAAACAAGAAATTATGTAGTAAACAATACAAGCTTCGAACAGTAAGAGGGCACGCATGCAATAGAAACATATGAAGAAACCCATTTCAAGCTGATTGAAATATCTATCAAGTTTCAGAGATTCATCTGAAAATGTTTCTATAACATATTATGCACTCAACAGACGTGAAGAACCTTCAAGGAAAATGAGAATATATAGATTTCAGAGAAAAGATTTAAATGCAAAGTGAGATCAATGTATGACTTAGCTTTATTACGTAATGGAGAATTTTTAGACAATTAATCAAGATCTTAGCTAACAGAGTGTTAAGGCTTGTGTGTGAATCAATGAACCTACACTTAGGCGACAGAACTTCAAAAATAAAAACAATCCTTTCCTAGCTATATGTTCTTCTCTTGTTCTAGTTATAAAGCTATAAATGTAGTAAATAATGCTAAAGGATGAATACCCATTTAAAGCAAATCAAAAAAATAGTTCATTTATGGAGGCATTACAAAGTTAGATTCCTAAAGAAACACCACACCATTTAGGATTACTTAAAGTTTAGAAAAGAAACTTGAAGAAAGAAACAAATCTCACCTCAACGCCTGCGAATGGCCAAGAGTTTAAGACTCAAAATAAAGCTTGAAGGAATCAAAATGCCGACTCTTCATGTTCTCATCATCATAACCCTTAGTAAAGAGTAAAATGGCAAGATAATCATCATTAAAGAGTTTCTCGAGCCTTAGTAGGTTTGAGTGCATGAAATTGAGCTCGTAACACTGATTTGTAGAGGGAAAAAGTGAGCTCAAACTCATAACTATTGGTCGATAAAATCACACAAAAATATTCAAATGAATGCCCCAGATCCAACCAGAGATAAAATTAAAGACAAATGGTGGCTAATATAACCAAATTTCAAATAAATATTGCATAGGCTTGTAAAACTTTGAGTATTACTTCAACGAAGAGATTCAAATAAAAAATATTCAACCTCAAACAATAATGTAGAGGCTCGTGATGGTAAAGTAGCTAAACTCAGGAAAACAATGAAGCTCGCAGAGCTCTAAACAATAATACCCAAAACCACCTCCATCAAAATGTGACTAGAGCCCAAAGAATAAAACAAAAGAGAAAATTTTCACATTCAAAGCTTCAAAGATTGACTTAGAGAGGAAAACCGAGATCGAACATGCAACAATGGCGGCCTAAGGAAAAAATTTGTGGCTTCACCCTCCAAAACAAAGATGTATACGAAATGATCAAATTTTAGTTTACAAATAAGTATTTTCACCAACTTAATTGCATTCCAATCTAACTCAACCTAAGTAGATTATCAATTGTTAAAGGATCAAAGTAAAAATATCAATAGTCGATGATGATGACCCGAGCCAACCACCAAGTAATGAATCAACGATTCAAGATTAACAAAGCACAAAGATCAAATGACCGAGGATGAAGTATAAAGCTATAATCAATACAAGTCAGATTATTAGAGGATCAATGATGAAAAAAATACAAGTGCGAGATCAAATGGAAGATATTAAAACTACCAACTTAACCACAATCACCAAATGCATATGTGTTAACATCAGAGAAAACCCTAATTAGGGTTGAGTTAATCCACCACCGACAAAAACAATAAGAGTCATATCACTGTGGAAAAGGGGGCCATCCCTATTATTAAACGATCATTATATGGCTCGACCTTTTCTAAGGTCATAATCATATGATATGCTAATAATAGTTTGTACATAATGATGCCAAGAGTGATCCAATACCACGCAGCGTTAAATTCACTTTTTAAAATCACAAATCAAATAATTATCATGAGAAATGAAAACAAATAAGGCAAAGGAGTGGTCGGTTCAAAACCATTGATCAAGCCTACATGAAAGGGAGATTCCCCTTGTTCACTTTATAATTACATCGACCTTGTAAGGTCTAGGAACCAAAACTCATGCAATATTATTGTTAATAATAATTATAAATAATTATTCTTAATGATTATCAAAATTTCTAATTTAAAAAAGTGTTAAAATAATATTCCAAAACCGTGTAGGAATATTGAATTTCAGTTGGATATTTAAAACTCGGATGGTCCCCACAAAAAGGTGGAAAAAGAGGAATATTTTACCATGCATCAAGAGGACATAACAAATGTCAACATCGAGCTTACAAATAGATGGAATACATGTGTGAATACCTTGTAAAGTATTACAAGTAAAATAATTATTTTTCTCACACAAAGAGAGATTTAAGTTTGCAGGTGCACCTAAGGGGCATGTTTAAAGTGCAAATTTTACAATTGCAAGTGGATCAAATTATAAGTATCACATAAAGCACTAGAAGACAGATATTGCATGCACATTGGAGGAGACTTACACAACAAGAAAAGGCTATTATTAGCCAAATTATTCATCTTACTTTGTTAAAAATAGATCAGTCAACTGCAGTTTGATTGGGATGTATTTTTGTAATCAAGGTTATTAATGCCTCATTGTATTAGCATGTTTATTTTATTCCTTTATTTATTCATGATAAAGGATAAAAATAAGATGCATGGGTGAGTACAATTTTTAGCCTATTTTTAGAATATGATGGGTGGATAATTAATGCTATATATTGTGTGCAATTGCAAAGCACAAGGATGAATTTTTGGATACAGGAGTGCTGAAGTAGATTTTACCAGTTTTTCCCTTTAAATGAGAATTGATTTCTACCTTTCCAATTTTTGTAGTATTTTTATACCTTATTTTTCTTGTGAATGTTAAATTCTGATTAATCATCTTACCTTGCTGTAAATTTAGCAATTTCTATATAATATTAGTGTGCATGTTTATCTTAACAATATTGTTGTGAAATAATACCTCAATACATGACGTGTTTTACCTTAATATTCAAATGAAAACTATTGTTGTGTGCATATAGAATCCACTCTCAAATTATTTGTGCATGTACTTAGTAGAATCCCTCAACAAATTTGGTGTATCACCCAAACTGTCAATTCATTTACGCTATCATTGTATTACCCTCAAACCCCCTTAAAATTAGTTTAGGATACATTAGGAAGGAACTGTCCTTGATACCGAGACTCACCTAAAAATAGGTATACCCATGATCTTAGGTGTTTCCATTATATCTATGAAAGAGAAAGATCGAGAGAAAACTTAAAACCCCGTAGTCATCTCTCTACGAGTGGTCCAATTTCGAGACATAACAGATGTCATGCCAATAAAACTTTGGAAGCTCTTGATGTATGAAAAATCAAATAAATACAAGTACTGTGTCCCACTTTGATTAATGATCCATGATGTAAAACTAAAGCATATCCTCTAAAATCTGATTCACACATTTTGTCTGTCCATCTTTCTCTGAATGATAAGATGTGTTGAAGTTGATGGTCGTCCCAAGGGCCTCGTTAGATGGTAGTCTATAAGTGTTATGTGTATAAGGGATTGCAGGTTATAGAATATCTTCGCGTAATCTGTGCGATCTAAAAATCTCATTCAGGTAAACTCTCACCACCTGTAATAGCTATATAGGTGGTCTTCATTGGAGAAAAATGAGCAACCTTCATCAATCTATCCACCGTGACCATGATGGCATCATGGTGGTATCTTGTTGTCGTTACTATTTACGAAATCCATGTAAATGGTGTCCCATTTCCACTCTAATATAGCATGTGGGTAGAGAAGGCTAGCTAGATGCTGATGCTCAGCCTTCACCCTCCTGCACCTGTAGACAGGATGACACAAACTTCACTACATTTCTCTCAAGACCTCTTCAATGGTAAAGTTCTCTCAAGGTTGAGTGCATCTTCTTCACCCCTGGATGGGATGAATAAGGTGCACGATGAGCCTCGGCAAGATATCCTGTCTCAAACCTCCATCCCTAGGTACATAGATCCGGCCTCTATGCCTGAGAATTCCATCTAAATCTAATGAAAATCCATAAAAATTCCCCTCAAGGGGTCTCTAAAACTCCATCTTTGATCTACCCGCATGGTAAAAATGTCATGAGTAATATTCTACAAAATCCTACTTCGTAAATTTTTACCCATCGAAGTAGCCAAAGCCAAATGTCTTTGTCTACTCGAGTTTCAACAAAAGCATTCTACTTCCCCTTCACATGCTTTATCTCCATGTCGTACTCGTAGAATAAACTCCATCCAACGCATCGACGAGCGTTGAGATTGGGTTGCGTGAAGAGGTGGTGAAGACTCAAGTGATCGGCCTTGAGAATAAATGTCCCGCCAAGAAGTAAATGTCTCTATCAAACAAAAGCATCCACAACTACTTCAAGCTCTAGGTCATGAGTTAGATAATTGATGTCATGATATTTGAGTTTGTGACACTCAAAGTCAACCACATGGTCATCCTACATCAAAATAGCACCTAGTCCTATCAAGGAAGCATCTATAAAATGAATAACTCTCCATGCGGATCGACTTTGCAAGAATTGTTGTTGACGTAAAGCATACCTTCGATGTACTAAAGGCTTTCTCACATCCTTCGAAAAAAAAAATCTTATTCTATTTCCACCGAAGAGAAGTAATGGGGTGCACAATCTGATAAGAGTCTTGAATAAATCTCATGTATTAACTCGCCAAACCCATGAAGCAAAGGCACCTTAGTCACACTAGTTGGCACGAGCCAATCTATAATAGCTCAAATCTTGGAAGGATCAACAGTGATACCTTCCCCATAAATGATGTGACCTAACTACTACACCTCTACCTAAAAGATCGCACACTTCTCTAGGTTCTCATAAAGTTATTGGTAAAGAAGACACTTGAGAACCTCATGAAGATGCTCCTTGTTCTACTCACGTGTATATGAGTAAATAAAAATTTCATCAAGGAAAATGAGCACGAAGTGATCCAAAAATGTTTGGAATATCCCATTCATCAAACTCATGAATACTACCGGAAATTCATCGGACCAAAAGGAACTACCGTGAACTCGTAGTGGGCTTATCTCATACGGAACGTTGTCTTATGAATGTCTACCTCCGTGATCCTCAGCTGATGGTATATAGACTTTAGATCTATCTCAGAAAATATGGTAGCTCCCTTCATCTGATCAAAAAAATCATCGATATGTTGAAGGGGGTAACGATTCTTGATTGTTACTTTGTTCAACCGATGATAATCAATACACAATTGCAAATATCCATTATTTTTCTTTACAAATATCATCGGTGCACCCTATGGGGATACAGAAGAGGAATTAGGCATTTGTACAAAAGGCCCTCTAGCTACAACTTAAGCTCACGAGCTCGGGGTAGTCATCCTATAAGGTGCTCGTGAGATAGGATCTACTCATTGAACCAAATCAATATGAAAATCTATCTCACGTTGGTGATGTAATGCCGACAACAAACCTAGAAAAACATCTAAAAACTTCCCCAAGATATGATGATCATCAACCGATGGCCCACTAGACTCATCCTTTGATCATCACACTAACCATGACAACATACAACTAGTAACCTCGTCACACACACCACTTAATCTGCATTACGAGATATGGTGTAAATAGAGGTGGGTTTCTGATTCGAATTAAAAATGACTCCACTCCCAAATCATCGGCACATGATATCACCTTACTATTACATTAAACTCGACCTTGTGTTCGAGATAACCAATCCGATCTTAGCATAATCCCATAGGAACCCAAAGGAAGGATACGAAGATCCAAGGTCATGGAAAAGGGTCCTAGGTAAACTATGCACTCCTTAACTAAAGAATCCACTTTGTGAACTTGGTTCCAAAATCCATATAGAAATTTCCTACTATGGATTTTCCTAACTACCACTAGCCTGCATCACTCTAATACAAATGGGGAAATATAATAATCTAAGGAACCCGAATAAAATAAAATAGGAATAGAAATGACATCAATGCTACCTATCGTATCAATCACCATGCTCTAGTGCTCTTCCTGATAGTTCTCAATTGTTGCATATATCATATGGCTCCTAGCCATGTCACCTATTATAGGCTCTGAAATTGGTTCCTTACCCTTATTATTAGGGTTCTAAGGGCACTCTCTCTAATGATGCCCTTGTACCAACTACTGGTCCCCTCCGGTAATGACAATCAGCTCATGCAGTAATGTTGTGATCTTTGACGTGGATGTTGACGATCCTACTATGAACTGTCATGTTCATTGCTAATGAGCTCCTACTGACTGAGCTCTAGTTGGTCCCTAAGTTCTAACTACTCCCCTAGGCGGAGGCCCCATAGTACGTCCCCTCTGAGCATCAAATCTCTATGGAGGCCTTAATGGAGGTAAATTTTGCTTATGTTGTTTCTGAGATGGCTATTGTGGTGGCCTTAATGAAGAATTTTATGAACCATGTCTGCCACGCAGAGGAGGAGTTAAACTCCTTAACCTGCTATCTTGCATTTGCTGGATGCAGCTCCACACTCTATCTCTAGCATGTTGCATCTTCCCCTTGTCTTCTCTCGTAATATAGGCATTTTCGATCGCCTCTGCTAACGTCTACAGGAAATGAATGTGCACTTCCTCCAATGTCAAGTTTTAGGCTAATGATGAACATGTGGATCATCACTTTCTTGTCCCGCATGTATTCTACATACTAGAGTAGGTCTAGGAAGCAACTCTCATACTCCGCCACCATCATTAATGCTTGACGTAGGTAATGGAACTCATTTATCCTAAACTAAATGAACCTCCTCGACAAGTATATGCTCCTAAACTAATCCTCGAAGAGCTCCCAAGTGACTGTCTCAGAATCCACATGGAGCTTTACTACCCGAGTCCTCCACAAAACCCCGGCTCTGTCTCTCAGAAGGTGGATGGCAGCACAAGCCTTCGTGTTGTTGGTACACAAACATAGCTTCAAGCATTCACTCAATCTTACTAACCATGCCTTTTCTTGAAATACTCCACTTTGTCCCGGTGAAATGAGATGGATGGATTTTTAATTATCTCTTTGATGTTATCTATTGTTATAAACTATCTTCCTCTAGGTCTCTCGACATGATCATAACACCTGCCTAAGGCTCCTAGAACTATCCATGTGTCTAGTAGTCCTATCACAATTACCTCTCTCTTGTGAATCACATCGGACTAACTCAACATGAAATTTCTCTTCCCTATGCTCATCACTATGTCGGGAAGGTGCACGAGCCTCTATTAATGGCTCTCTATCTTGTCTGTTGTGTCTCCCTCCCAAGGATCATCCGTGTATAGTGGCATTTACATCCTGTAACGACAAAACTATCCGAGGTAATATGGCCGTTGTTACATGATATGGAGGTGGTAAGTCTAGGTCAACATGCAAGAACCCCTCATCTAGTCCATGCCTCCCTGCAGAGACCAAGGTGAGAGTAAGATTATTACTCTATATTTTTTTCAGATTTTCTAGGTTTTCTACATTTAAAATATCATGCAAGTTTTGTGATATAGGTTTAGAGTTGCGCTATGTTTTCTTGTTATGCCTTATGTTTCCAAGTGTGCCAGGGTCCAAGCATTGAACCCATGGCTCTGATACCAAGTGTTACACCGATAATTTTGATGTTCTAAAACCACATTAATCCTTAAATGGTTATCTGGAAAGTTGCAGAAATATATATATATATATATATATTTGTTTAAGTTACAAGGGTGTCAAATCCTAATGTACATTAAATTAATCTCCACCAATAATTACTACATTACAAAGGATGGACCGGGTCTAAATTAAATGATTAAATATTCTTAATTTATCTCTAAGGTCAAATTAGTTATGATCAACTAGGAAGGTGCCATAAATTAATTTACTTGGTTAAATATTTTTCCCCTTCTTAAATTAACATTCAAACCCATAATTAATAAACCATATACTTAGTTACTTTAGTTCCATTATCTTAATAGCTTTAAAGTCCATTTAAATAATTACTAAAACATACTAAGAACTAAAAATAAATAACATACATAAAAAGGTATTAAATGGCCCCATTCATCCATTTACACATACCCTTAAAATTATTTAAACACCCATAATATTAATTCCTACCTAACAATTGTAAAGTTGATCCTCAACCCTTGAATCAATTCAATTATGGCCACTAGATCTTAGGGTTCTATACTAACCCTAACTATCCTTATGGGATTTTATTAAAACCTTTTTCTTTGCCCTAGCCTCCTCATTTGGTCACTTTTCTTTTGTTTAATTTGTAGGTTGGAGAAATGGAAGCCATGGGAGCAAGGAAGGAAGAACCATGGAGGAATTCACAAAATCAAGCTTAGTTTAGTTTAGGTTGTGGATTTATTATTGTAATGTCTTTCATTTGAAGATTGAAGGGGTTTCCACTCCAAATCTGGAGTTTTGATTTAGTTAATTCCATTTTTGTCTTCTATTTGGGCAAGAACCCTACTTTATTTTTAATCCATGAGATTGAATGATTTTAAATACCCATTTGAAGATTTACAAGTTTAGAACAATGAATTTATGCCCTTATGGCTTGCTGGTGATTTCCTCTTCAAATTTGTAGGCTTAAATTTTTAATTAACTAAGTTAAAATTTACACAGACGTGGATTTGTATTTTTCCGCCATCAGTGATGAAACCACTACCCAAATCAAGCCGGTATTCCAGGGATATCCGACCTACCGGGTGACGATTCTCAAACCACCGCCTTTCCGAGTGGTGGTTCGAGACCACCAATCTTCATTGGGAAGTGGTCCTGTTCTTTAAAAATAGAACCTTCAATTCTAAGATTTTTCCACAACAAATTTTTATTGGAGTGTTTTACAATTTCTCCTTAGTTGAATTTATGTTCCTAAAGTCTCCAGTTGCATATTTAAACCATTTATTCATTCCATGCCTAAAATTACCACATTTAGAGATTTTTATTTCTATAGTAACAAGAACACAACTACAAGAACATTTTTATTTTCTTTCAAATTCAAGAGTAAGAAAGAAGCTTAACCTACTCCTAATCTTATTGTTTTCCTTTCCACAACAAAAAGAAATATTTCAACATAATAACTTACTTAAATTTTTGTTACACCTTTCCATCTCTACTACAACAATTTGTTCAAGTAACCGTAAGCAACTTGTTGGTTCTCAAAATAGTCTCACCGGATGTGCCCTTGAAATTTTATTATTTCATGGCCTCTGTCGATCTCTCCTTCCCTATGTTGTGCTTGTTTGGTCTTATTGCCATATTTAATCTACTCCTAATCGAAGATCATTTATGGGTCCGTATTTGTCTCCTTGTTCCTTTGTTCCTCTACAAAAATATCTTTATTTTCGAGCCCTCGTGCTCTGTTCCTTCAAAAATCCATGTTTTCTCATTTTCTCCATTTTCCATAGTCAAGCTCTCTTGTCCTTGCCATTTTTTCCCTAAATACTTAAAGAGAAATGAATTGGTATGTCCCTAAGGTGCGTATTTGAGTATTGTGACATTTCTAAAATTTGTGTCCTTGAAGAAAATTATCTTTTCGAGCTTAAATGGTCATTTCTCTCGTGTTTTACGATTTGATGGGCGTTATCCCAGTCAAATTTGCATCCTTTCATCAACAAGGAAATGTGGCATCCTTTTGTTGGATGTGGCTCAACTTAATAGTTCGAAAAATCTATAAAAAGCCTCAACTTTAGAAATGTGTCCATGTGAAGGAATGACGCTCGTTTGAGAGTCAAATTTTTGGCCTACCTTTGAAATAGCACCGGGAGGACACGTGGAGGGTTGGCATGATAGAGACACGTGGAGGATTCCGCTAGGTTTCCCATACTTAGGAAAATTTCAAATTTTTTTTAGGAAGTCAAGGACATGTGGAGGAACAACACTCATTTGAAGATCTACTTTTGGGTTTTGCCTTAGAATAGCACCATGATGACACATGGGGCACTCCGCTTGGTTTGCATTTTAGTTAGAATTTTCAATGACCAAAAGGAGACTACGTCGAGCTTGATAAGTGGCGAACCTATGCTCATTCGGTGTATCAAATTTTTGGGACCGACTCAAGGTGCGCCATGGTGACACGTGGAAATTTGAAAAGTCATAAGGGTTGGGGAAGCAGATCATCGAGAGGCTAAACTTTTTCCTCTTTGCATTGTAAAGGCTAAAATATCAAAAATGGCTTGTAGTCCTGAAAAAGGAAAAGGTCAAAATATGTCCCTGGTCAAAGGGGCGGGAAGGCAGATAAACGAGGGCAACTTGGAAATGTTTCCTCTTATATTCAAATGACTTAAAGTATCAAAAAGGCCCGAGTGCCCGAGGGAAATAGTCAATGTTTTTCCCCGGTCGCCAACGCGGAGGTGCGGGCTTTCGGAGGAAAGGTGAAATTTTTTCCCTTTTGAGGAGAAAGGTGATAAGGGAATAAAAAGACCCGAGGTTCCGCTAGGACCCACATCATAAACCTGAAGTGGAAGGGCGGAGCTACGGGGGAAACTTGGAAAATTTTCCTTTTTCCAAAATAGAGTCAAATGGCGAAAAAATTTCACGATTCTTTTGGGACCTACCTCGGGACATGTGTTAGGCCCATTTTTCAGGAGCGGAGACTTGAGGAAAAATGGGAAATTTTAACATTTTTCAAAGGATCGGGAAATCTCAAAGGAAGCCACCGAGCCCATTTTTGCATCTTCCACGTGGATGACCCATATTAAAATCAAAGATCAATGGCTGATGAGTGTCAAAATCTGATTTTCCCCCATTTTTTCTATAAAACACCTGGACGTGTGAGTCTTCATCATTTCTTGCTATTTTTACATGCCAAGCAGAGGGGCGAGTTAATGTTGATATTATAAGTTTGGTAGGAGGATTTGGAGGACGTCTTTCACCATTAAAATGGTCTGACTCTCAAATCCCGATCTGGTTTTCTATTTTTCCTCTCCTGAGCATGTAAAGGGATGGATTTGACACAATAGGGGTGGAGGTGGTTGGTGAATGGACGGAAATGTTTTTTTCAACAAAGGAGTTGCATGCGGGAGGAAATCGAAGAGATATGCCCCCTCGAGCACCTGGAGACTTTTGCAGATCTAAATCTACAGATCACAAAAGAACCATGGCGAGCACTAGTGCATTTATTTTTTTTTATTTTTTGGAGAAAGGGGCTCTGTTGTAAAGGTTATAAATGGAATGAATTATTTCGTGCAAAAGGTATGGAATTTTGGAAAGGTAAGGACTAATTTTTCAGCAGAAAAAGTATGACAAAGTCCATCCATTTTGAGAAGCCATTTATGAAGCTTGTATCTCTTTTTGTATTAAGTTGTATCAAGTGTCAATGTGGTTACAAGTGCACAACCATTGATTGAGATCCGAGATTTATCTATGAAACTTTCCCCGCTAATAGACTTAATAAAATTTGAGTTATTTCTATGTTGTCTTGAGAAAAATGTGTTTTTTTAATCTTTAAATGTATGCAAGTGGTTTTTCTTGTTTATGTTGCAATCTTGTACAAAAATATGGTCCAATCACACAGTCTCATTCCTTGTGCTTGTTTAGTGGCATCTGTAATTTTATCTCTTAGAAGAGCCTTCATTTGGGAGTGGGATAAATGGTTGAAAATAAATTTTCTTTCATTTGGGTGATAGAGATTCTTTGTAAGCCTCTACAGGTGTACCTCGGGCATGACTTGGTTTAAATCTTTGTACTTTGTTAGGTTCTCTAGCTCGATCCTTCATGATAGAATCCCACAGTTGTGTTAAAGAGTGTTAATCTGGGCCTTCATCAAAGCACATATTCTAGTTGAGGAAACAATTTAACTTTTTGTGGCATTTCGTTGATTAAATCTTTCCATTTTACATCATCTCTCAAGGATCTGATGAGTCAAGTCCACCCTATCTACCCTCCCACCAAAACTCTATTTAAAACAACTAGTCATACCCATACTACCCCTACTTTTTCTCTTTCTACCCACATAAGACCAAAATCCTTTTACTAAAATATGCAAAACAGATCAGGGTCTCAAATGTCTTTAGTAACCTGCGCCTTGTTGTGAAGATATATCCATAATCTAGAAGTGACAACTCGTGAGAGTGATTTGGTGTGTTGATCATATTTTTATCCAAGGTCCTCTCTATAGAATTTATGCAAAACAAAGGTATATGTATCTCCTTTCAAATAACAAGAGGTTACAAAAAGGTTATCTTTCCATGGTTGAATGGCACAACCTAAAATAGTGAGGATAAGATAACATCCTTTTAAGGTGGTATCCATCTCTCCACAAACCCAAGTAACAAAGGGACAGTTTGATTTCCTCCGGCTACAAAAAAACATATATTTATGATCTATCTACCTCTAAGCTCCCTATTGAATCTATGTTTCTTCTTGGCCTTAAAAGGAGAAAAATTTGGATACCAACACAATTTATTTCACATTCAAATTTGCAATGAATACACCATTGATGATTTTATAATTTCTATGATCTTCTTTTCATTTTTACAATAATGCAACTTCAACAATGATAATGAACTTTCTTTTCCTTGAGCATAGCTCATTTATTTTAATGCAAAGAGATTTCCTTTTCACAACACATTACAACTTAATAAACCAAAATATAAAATGTAATTTTTCTTTCAAATAAAATCTGCAAGTCTTCCAACTAAGTGGATACTACAAGAAATGTTTTCTCCCAAATAAAGATTTATTTGACTTCACAAAATATCCAAGTACCAATTATTTAACAAGAGCTCTGCCATTTCATTACTTGATCACAGCACTAAAAATGGGGAGAGACAATACTCTCCACCCAACCAATAATCCGATGAGGAGAAGAAGCTATCCTCCTCATTTGCCAATGAGCCCCAGCCACAATGCAATAAAATATGGATCCAACTCATGGCAACTATTACAAAGCTTCAACATCACAAGACAATGATTTCATAACCATTTCAAAACACAATCAAAAGCAAATATAATGACAAGAATAAAACTAACAAAATATACAAGCCTTGAAAATGCAAATCTAGTGAAGCAAGGTTCTATGGGGTGATCACTTATGCCTCCTAATGGGATTAGGTGCCCACCTTAAAAACATTCCAGTGTACATATAAAAATCCCCACACAAATCTTATACCTCCCTCAAGATCCTCTTATGCCTCCCACATTCTCTTATGCCTCCTATAATCTCTTATGTCTCCCTCGTAATAACTAAGTAAGAAATGCAAGAAATTTCTTGTCCAAGGTGCGGCACCCAACCCAAAATCTTCCCAAAACATGAAATAAAATCTTATGCCTACCTACATATAAGATCCTCATAGCCTTCTCCTAAAAGATACTTAGGAAATCTACCCAAGAACCCAACAAGAATACCAAAACACTTAATAACATACACATATACACATATAAAAGAAAAAAATTTAACACAAGGGTATAACTCCTACCTTTCCATGGTAGATATTGATCCAGGAGTCACACACCAAGCTCCTTTAATCCAAATCCAACTCAAAAAATCTCCAACAAAAATCCAAAAGTACTCAAAAATCCTCGAACTCTAAAAATATAAGAGCACAAATAAAATGAAGTAACCCCAAAACAAACAAAAGAACTTGCATAAATATAAAATGAAGAGAGGAGGGTGAGGTTGATCCATGTAAGATGCCACATCACTTATCCTCAACTCCAAATCACAAGTCAAATCTCAACCCCAATGCATAATAAATCAGTGGTTGAGAGAAATGAAAAACCTCTTACACACACAATCCCAACCCACACCCCCTAAAGATGAAATTTCAAAACTCATGTAATAAAATGGCATTAAATGCCACTTTTTGTATTACAAAACACATAATGGGGTTTATTTTTATCCCCAAATCTATAGGTAGGTTTTGTATAAGAAATTTAGAGGTGTGGGACAAGCTTAACTTATCCCAAAAGCCTCCAAAAATGGTCCTTAATCCCAAATCGTAATTTTCAAGATAAGCTAGAGTGTACAACATTCAAGGTTACTTACACTCAACTTAAAATCACATAGTCCAAAAACCAACAATATAATAAATTACTTCATTTGTCACATCCCCAAATAAATTAATAACATGATTTAATTACTTAATAAAAGTACATTAGTCAACAATGATAAAATAAATTACATCATAAAGAAATCACATACTCTATAATAAATAAAATAAAAGGGAAGAATTGCACACATGCCCATGGTAAGAATTAGAGGCGATCCCCCCATGCGAACCCCCTAGAAAATTAAAACACAACACAAGTTGTGATGGTGACCTTCATTTTATCCATCTAGTATGTCGTTGTGGTTGGTCTCCAATCCCTCTTTTGATTATTGTGATATAATTACATGTAAAATTACACTATACCTCCTTTGATCTCACGGCTACATCAAAACATAAAGGATAAAACATACACATATCAATCACGAGAGATCTGCATATACTTAATTCATCATCTAGACTAACAATGCTATCATTTGTCTAAACTTTCAACATCTCAATTCTACATTTTATCAATATCAATAAGATCGCGAGATTAGTTCAAAATTTTAATCCTACTAAACATCACGATAATTCTGAATGTTGGCAATACATATATCAACAACACATCATCATCATCAAATATAACATGTCTCTCTATGAATGTAAAAATCAACACGATCATATTAAGAATCACAATCCATAAAAATCAGAATATTTCTATCATCTAACATCATGCTAAACAAAAATGATACAATAACATCCATGTCTAAACTTGATGGTGATAGAAATCAAAATCTAATAAGTGTCGAAGAGGAGTGGGCACTACAGCTTGCTTACCATATTGCAAATAGGTGTTTATGCTAATTTTAGTGTGCAATTATCTACCTTGTTATTGTGAGAAATCCCTTAACATAATAGTGTTTTCCTTGAGATTAGTAATAACCCATTGGATCGTGTGTTATTCCATTTATTCTCAGTATATTATGCATGTTTCTTAGTCAATACCTCATAAATTTTTGTGTATCACCACCATTTATCATAGTTTTATCCATCTCTTTAACCCTCAAACCCCACAATTTTTGTTTAGGGATTATCCAAACAAGGAACTGGCTTGTAATCTTGAAGATTCACCTCACAATTGGAAGACCCATAGTGCATAAGGTGTCTCAATTGTCTATCCACAAAATTGAGGGAAATCAAACTTATAATATTTGTTACCCTTCAACACAGTGCAATTTTGTCACATTATATTTTTCACACGCCGAGTGGGATGAGAACAATTATTGATGAGTTCGAAAATTGAAGATCAAAAGTAGAACTTATCCGGTAACTTCGTAAAGCATATT
Source organism: Taxus wallichiana var. yunnanensis (assembly GCA_018340775.1). NCBI lineage: Eukaryota > Viridiplantae > Streptophyta > Pinopsida > Cupressales > Taxaceae > Taxus > Taxus wallichiana. Next base: position 214,456,884 of record CM031240.1, read on the forward strand.
TCAGACCAGTTCGGTGTTTTCATCACCAAGGTAACATCAAGTTTTTCAATTGTAGCCTTCGAGGTATTTTTAAAAATATATATCTAGTTATCTTTTTGTTCATACGACTATTTTCATAAACAAAGACTTGTTTTTCACTTTTACATATATTATGAGGTCATGCAATCATGACATAAATTCCTCAGTGGAATTATTCTATCCAAGAGTTGTATTCGTCATACCCACCAAAACCATTTTAACCATATTCTTCTCCGGATCTGCATCTTGTTACCCTATTAGAATGAATATCCCCATAACTCGAACCTTACTAATCAATATGAGTATCAATATGATGTTGAAAATCAAGGTTTTGTAGATGGTAATTATTATTATACATAGGAAGAAGTTCTTAAAATTAATCTTAATAGATTGGAGCAGATATATGTAGTTATCAAGGAACATGTTGAAAAATTGCAAGCGGTGGAGAATGAAATGCATCACGTTGAGGAACCATTTCAATGGGATGTTCCCACTTATATTCCCAATTAGAATCCAATGCCCACATACCTTCCTTACCAACCAACGCAGCCCATTAATCGGTTTCCATGTTTTTAGGCTGCTATAAATTATGCGGCTTCTATTCCATAATCACACACTGAAAGTATATTTAAGTTTCTCACTTTTCTTTCTATTACTCTTCTAAATTACCCTTCCTCAAATGCAGATTTTGAACCCCAAACTTTTTCGAAAAATTACCAATTCAAACTAAGGACCAGCCCACCCCTTGTCCTTCATCTACAATTATAATTCATGAAGGTGAAGCTTAGAAAATAAACTAGGAGGGGCAACAAAATGAAGGAAGTATCAGGTTGTATTTCTGTAGAATTTGCAACAATGGGATTCAAAATTTCAGTTTGATTATATTCCATAGATGGGGAAAGAACCCATGTAAAGAGGTGTAGTGTGATTTTGCAACATATCAAGCACAAGTGGAAGATGATCAATAATATTCATTTTCTATGTATAGTGTGCATGAAGGCACCATAATCAAACAAGTTATTGAGAAATCACAACTTGAAAAATCATCGGTAGAGGAAGAATTAGTTTCAAATAAACTTGATTTTCAGGTTTGTTTTGAGGATGAATTAATAAATTTAGGGAATGAAGAGCATTTTTATAGCTGGAAAAATTTATTATTAAATCATGAGAATGAAATTAATAGAAAGGAAGAACAATTCCAAGATGATCAAGAACATGTATGTGAATGTGAAGATACTTATTATGCTTCTTGCATGGAGATAGTTGCACTATTAGAGAGTTGCGGTAGTTCACAAACAATATCAAAAGACAATGCTAGCAGCCGGAGGGAGCAACCTTTGAGAGCAGATGACCATGAATTTTTAGGCTACATGATGAATCAAAATGACGAGGGAATGAAATATGTCATGATAGAGGATAAACAACAACTTAAATAGGCTAAAGTGACTCCAAATTAGTCTAAGAATGTCCTCCAAGATGATAATGTATAGGAGTTTCATGAAGCGAGATCATTGTCTTAATCGGTTTCAAGATGAAATCAGACATAGAATAGAAGTAAAAAAATTGATTAGATAAGAAAAATATTTTTTTCATCTATTAGGAGGCCACATACTATGTGGTATTTAGCTAATTTTAAGAAAATTTCAGCAGTACCATAATTCATGCATGTTTTAGAGCACAAATAAGTGTATTATGTTCTCAAGAATCAAAATCAAAACCTCTCGGAAAAGCTTGCGAGATGAGATAGAGGTGTTTCTTAGCTTTTGGAACGATATTTTGGACAAATTAAAGGAACATATCTTGTTTCAAGATTTGTAATTTTACTTGTTTCCCAAGTTGAGCTCGTGGCCTCGGTTTCTAAGAAAAGGAAGTTATTTTTCGTTTCCTATTTCAGGTTTCATTTAGCCTCAATTTGCAGATAGTTAGAGTGAGGTAGGTAGGATTTCCATTTCAATAAATTGATTTTTTCACACTTGGAGTTGTTTTTCAATTCAATAAGTGCATTTCATGTACATGGTCCGGTTTACTGAGATCTTTTCCTTCTTTAATTTTGTTCTCGGAAGGGTCGGTTTTCAAAAAAGGAAGATTTTTGTTTGGGATTTGAATCCATGCCCATTGGATAAGAGAGAGGATATGGTCTTAAATATAGTAGACAATATTATCCCATAGAATCTCCAAAAATGTTAACATTTTTGGCACTCGTGTAAAAGGTCATCTCGAAACTTCATTTTCAGATGGAAGAGATTGATGTGATGGACTTAACTATAAAGAAAAAGAAAATAAATTCTCGTTGTTCCAATTTTTGAATTTCTACATCCTACTTTAGGTGTCTTTCCAATCACATCCTATTCGTGATCGTGTATCAGCTCCCTCAGGAACCAATCCAAGACACTGACACAAATGGGAAAGATATATGAGGTTGAAGGTTGATAGCCCATAAGTTGAAAGGAACAGTTCACTTACGTATGAAGTAGGTTTTAGCTTATCTTTATTCAATTTTTAGTTGTTATCAATTATCTTAAGTTCATTAATTATGATTAAATGAAATTTTCCTAGTGTGTATGAGTTGTACATTATTCATTTTACATCATGTAAATGAAAGAATAATGCAAAACAGATAAAGATACAACTCATCACATGAATAAATTTTCATTTATTTCATAATTATAAAGTACAGTGAACCCACACAAGCCGTGGGAATAACTCTGAAAAAAAGAACAAAAAGAAAGTACATATATGTAAAATTGTGAATAAAGAAAGAAGGAAATCCATCATTTGCTGTTAGATGGATTTCCCACAGTTTGATTGATCTTTGTCCTCATTGTTTCCTGTCCACCATATTCTTCAGCTACTGCCATTTTACCTGAAAGGGGAAAAATAATGTCAGAGCTATGGATTTCATGCTTGTTGTATTCACAACTTTAAGCAGATGAAATTTCAAAAATGAACTTGAAATCAAAAGTCCAGAAAAGAATGCAGGAGTAGAATACCATATTCAGAATAACATCAAAACAAGGAAAACAAAAACTCATAAAAGTAAGGTCTATGGATTTCACTTTTCTAATAGTTTCTTTTAGTGTGCAGGTACTGCAGTCAGGAAAGACTAGTTTTTATTGATATGGTTATGTAATTTTTCAGAAATACAGTTCAATTCCATCACCGATTCAAATGCAAACAGATTCATACTGAAGGAAAACGTAATAAGATCTAGAAACACCTCGAAATAGGTGTACATCCACTTTATAGTAGCTGATCGTTACAAATCAGCACCATGAAACTGCTTACACCCACCCAAATATGCTTACAAGATACCAGACTTGTACTAAGTTTTTCTAACTTAAAGCAGAAGAAGGCTCATATACATAATTTCAGAGATATTATGAATTTCATTCAAATGAGGAATTTTGAGAGAGTAAAAGAACTTACAACAACACAAGCCCCAGACATTTAATGGCATAATTTTTCGCTTGTCACAAGGTACCATTCTCAATAGCAACAAATATTCTCATAGCAAAGGACAACAATGATTGTATTTTCCTCATTATCCATAGAATTATTCTCAGGCCATTATAGATCTACAAAAATTTGAATCAAAGAAGATTTTCATGTATGATTACCAAGAGCAAGGAGTATTCTAACAGTAAGTAGAAACAAATTTCACTCAAGCATTCATTACAAAGAATCACCTTTGACATTAGCCCCTGAACACAGATTCTATCAAAGTCGGAGTACAATACATATTTCAAGTACTTACTGAAGATGAAAGACACATTGTCACTTAAACTCATCAGTCACAGTAATTAATACAATAAAAAGTCGGTGCTCGTTATAGAAAATCAAAACAAAATACAGAAACAAATTTTAGTTCATGATGCCATGGCAAAATCAATTGATCAAGTACAACACAAGAGGGTAGAATGTTTTTCAAAGTAAATAAACATCAGCTTCGTCTTATGTAATGATAATGGAAACCTGACATCTTAGTGCAAATATTGAATTAAAAGGGCACAAGAAATTTGCATTATCATCAACGAAGGGGCATCCATGTAAATGCATCATTAAAGTAACTAAAAATAATGTATAAACAGACTTCTGATGCCATAATCACTGTAAGCCAATAGGTTTGTATTATTTTACAAGTTACTTGCGTAAAATGCAACACAAATAAAATAGAGTTCAGGATGACAAAATTGCAAAATATATGTTATATTCATATTTTCAATGGATTCAAAACATAGAAGAATATGCCCATTCTCAAGAAGGATCAACGAAAGACATTGCATAGAAGTTTTCAATTATATATTTCAAGTACATGATAAATGCATGTGAATATTAAGTTACAGCTATGCAGATTCGAGAAAAATTGCAGACATTCAAAATACATTGTTCCAGAATGTTGTCAGGTGTGAAATTAAAGAAAGATTGATGCATATTTCACAATACAAAGTATAACTACAGATTTTAAAAGTCTCAAATTTACAAACATTAATGACATAATTTGTCCCATACATTAATGCCATTTGGAAGTTAAGTGGAAATACAAGATCCAAAAAATTTAAAGTTTCAAGAAGGAAAATTTACCAATAAGTAATTAGCAACAGAGCATATAAAAAAAAAGCAAATAATCTCAAAGTATCATGTCACCTGGGATCTAAATAAATAGACAAATGGCATGTTTCAATCTTTTGTTCAGAGTACAAATCGATGAAGGGATACAGGCATCTGAATGCGTGGTACTTCATACAGGAACAATAATTCCCGAGGGTCAGAACCCATTAAAAACAAGGAAACACAACATCAAAGCAATTACCACATGATGTACCTGATCATTGCACAAAAGAGAAACATATTGATAAGAAAGTTCTAGAAATGAACATCTTTCCAGATCAGAGCTATGGCCATTACGAGAAAGCTGTGGGAAATCCTCAATTTTACTTCAGTTGCTTAGATTTCTCTTAATTATTTTCTATCGGAGCATACACTGTACATTGTTTAAGTATTTTTAAGGTTGGAAGCATGGAGAAATAAAATTTGTATGGAGTTGTCATTGAACATTGGTATGTGAACACAGATTCTTGTATCAAAATGTAGAATTACATGAATCAAAATAAAACAAGTTCCAAACATATACATCTGAGCTCGTTTCACAGTGACTTGCAAAGAAGAAATATATTAAACTAAGCTCATATAAAAATAAAACATGCCCAACCAGGAGATAACATCACAATGAAAGAACGGTAACACATCATACAAAACAAATACAACAATAATTCCAACTCAAGGTGATATGCAGGGTCAAGATTCAATAGGATTTTCCCTGAATGAACGAATACTCCAGCTCAACAATGGGGAAGTCGTGGTGATCAATAGAAATGGTATTGGCTTGAGAATCTCCCAAATAGGTAGAACAATATAGTGAGCTTAACTTTTTTACCATGTCGAACCTCAAGAGTAGATACGATGCATAGAAGAGCTTGACGTATAGAGTAAATACGGAAATTAAAATGCACGAACGCCCTAAAAAAGCGATCTCTAAAACAAAAATAAAAAATAGAACTGCAATCTTTGGCGATTGCATCTAAGGAGTATATAAAGTTGTTAAAAATGAGCATACCCAGAAATGGCGCAAACCTAAAAGGAAGAGCTTCATGACATGTAAATAACTATCATAGCAGGGGCAACATAAAGAAACAATAAAGTGATAAGTTATGAGCATTTATAACAAGCTCTAATAAATGCTAGGCTCAAATGATTGGTATCCTTATAATGAAGAGATAGGTGTTAAATACTTGCAGACGATGAGATACAAAGTCAAGGTGCCCAAAAATAAAGGCAAAAAGTAGAGATAAAATGCGAAATGTTGTAACAATACCAAACCCAAAGTTCAAACCAAGAGCTCACTATCATAGCAGGGGCAACATAAAGAAACAATAAAGTGATAAGTTATGAGCATTTATAAAAAGCTCTAATAAATGCTAGGCTCAAATGATTGGTATCCTTATAATGAAGAGATAGGTGTAAAATACTTGCAAACAATGAGATACAAAGTCAAGGTGCCCAAAAATAAAGGCAAAAAGTAGAGATAAAGCGTGAAATGTTGTAACAATACCAAACCTAGAGTTCAAGGAGGTTGAATATGAAAGCCGCCACCCATTTCTAAACTCAAAATGCAAATGATAAAATGAGCAAACCCTCAAGACTCAAGATTGGGACAAGCACAACGAGACGAGAATAACCCAAGTAAATGGACTAAGAATACAAAGTCTATGTTCTTTCAACTTTGCAAAGAGAATGCGGAGATAACAAGGAGATGAAAAAGCATGACCTGGTCAAAATAAGCTATGAATGCATAAGCAACAAACAACATTTGTTGTTTTTATCCAAAATAATAAGAAACGAAACCCGGATATGGGTAATAAAATATTTATCTTCAACACTAGAAACAAATTACAAAGTTGTTATATGTGAATCGATATCCCCAGAGAAGTAAACAACAAACCCTCCATGCACAGATCTCACGACAAGCAAATGAGTTAAGAGGATGGGGTTTTAAGGCAATAAATTATGCAAAGTCCAGTTCGTGGGATGAAAATTAGAGATTTTCATCCAAATCGGTCGAGCCATCATTTTCACCATGAATGAGGAGCATGATATCCATAGAGAAAGGAGGGATTACCGTAAACAATACATATTCATGGCTTGAAATGGCGTGTTAAAAATCACATCCCATAACCACAACTAATTGAATAACACACTCTTAAGTTATTCCGAGAGACAAATTTCTGATTTTCCACAAGTTCCAAAATCTTGGAGAACCAACATGGCTGATTTAATCGAGCTTGAAAATCACAAAAATGGCTGAAGACATATCCAACTTGCACAATGGTCTAGTCGCATTTCTATGGTGGAGAAAGAAAATATTGATAGATTTTTACATAGAAAACCTTCCTTGAAGCTTCTCGCAAACTTCCAAATGCACAAAGAGTACAAATTTTAGGGTTTTTACCCTAACCATGTCGTTGTGGGTTAACATTTTAACCATAGTAAAATTCCAACCTGAGTTAATTACTTCCTTCAAATGATAAGGTTATGTTATCTCTTAGAAGTGCACCCTATTTTAGGGATAACAAAATGATTTCTAGGCTTTCACTTCCCTCGTTACGTGAAGTTCTGATGGAAACACCTCAGGGCTATGGGTATCCCTATGTTGAGGTGAATCTCGAGGATTACAAGGAAGGTTCCTTATTGATGTATCCTAAAAAAATAAAATTAGGTTTTAAGAGTAAAAATATGGTTGTAATTGAGATTTAAATGACGTGATACACCAAAATGATCGAGGGATTTCACCGAGTAACATGCACAATATCTTGAGAAAAGATTGATGAAGCATGATCCAATGGGTTTCATCTTGATCCTATGAAAAACACTTTCTTGTTGAGGGATAAATCAAAACAATCTGTGCGAGTTAACATGCACACTAAATTTACAGCAAGGTAAGCTAATTAATTTAGGGAATTAACATTCACAAGAGTTAATAAAATATACACACCACTGCAAATAATTGGAACATCCATAATGGTTCTCATTCAAGGGAAAAGTTGGCAAAAATTGCTTCAACACTACCACATCAAAAAATTCCTTCGGCGTGCTTTGCTTAATGCACACAATATATAGGAAAATTATTCACCCAACTACTAAGAATAGACTAAGGCCCAACTACGGTTGCATGATATTATCAACCTTCATTGTGAATAAATAAAAGGTAAAAAAGAATGTTGTTATAAATAGGCATTAATAGCCTTTTAAATCCAAAATTACAACCACGGTCAAGTGAAGTTTGACTTTTCTATTTCTAATATAGTGAATAAAATTGGGTGAATATTTTAGCTAACAATAGCCCTTGCTGTGGTGCAAGACTTCTCCAATGTTCATGCAACTATTTCCTTTATATTGTAGGTGATGATTAAATAATCATCTGTAAATTTTTGATGCGACACTTGCATATTCACCCACTTGCAATGGAAATTTTGTCTTCTTCCCTTTTTGTTTTCATGTGATGGCATGCAAAACAAATACTCCTATGCAAGCAAAATAATGCCTTTACTTTGAACATTTAGCAAAATAATTCACAAAAATTCACTCGGTGTGGGGACCACTTGTGAGCATGTGCAAGAAAAATAATATCTTCCTCTATGAAATATAAGGTAATTAGGAATTCATTATTCGATCATGTGGTAGCTTTGATGTTGACACTCTATGCTTACATTGAATTCTTCTACCATGACAATCTTTGCACTCAACATACATTATTTGAAAACACTTGATTGGGCACACATTGACTTATTGTAAATATACAATGGTTTGATTAATAATCATTGTTAATTATTTCCTTATTTGTCATAGGCATGAAAAAGTGTGACTAATAATCAAATTTGATTATTACAAACCTCACCTTGGTTTAAATAAATTGCCACCTTACCAATGTGGTCTATCCCTTTTAAATCTAATCATTGCATATCATAATGTTTTAATCACATATTAATAATTTGATTATCTTTGGTGGTATTTCATTATGTTTTTGACCTTATCAAAGGTTAATGCAATTAATTATTTAAATGGGGTTGGTCCCCTTCCATGATAATTCACCCTCATTATGCTTTGTTGGTGATAGGCTTAACCCTAATGAGTTAGGGTTTTGAGTGTTATTGAAACGTGAAATGCTTGAACCATGGTTAAGTCCTTAGTAACCATTGGGATTAGCATATAAGTTAGTGTTTTGTCCTCGGCCATCGGTCTTCATACTTGTTGTATCAACATTGTTGATTTCTAACTTTGTAGGAGTTAGGTTACCTGTGATAGTGACGAGTTCGAATCAGAATAATAGAAAATGTATATATTGATCTTCGTTTCTCTATCACATACACACAATACATGGCTAATAAATAGCCAAGCAAATAGCAAAACAACCTCCTATAATTTAGGAGTGGTTGTAAACAATAAGCTAAATACGTGAAGTTGTTTACAACAACTTCACATATAATACAGGTAATAATTTGTTGTTCCACAACAAATCACAATATAATGTTTACACTATAATATTCCCAACATACACCCCCTTAGTGTGAACATGGGGTGAAGTGTAGTTGAAACTAGAATCATATGCCTACGCATATTTTTAGGTCTGCATACTGCTCCTCTCCTCTGGACACCAGCTGCCCTCCTATACAATTGTTTCAGTGACTGACACCTTCTACACCACATCACAACACTTCAAGAGAACATATAGGAATACTCGCATGTACCAAGCAAACATACACAAACTGTTGCTCTTTATTCTGCACACCAGATAAAATAAACACACAACTAGAAATAAATATGTCACCACCACAAAATACGACCTCGTCGTTGGCGACTGACGAGAGGTGCTGAGTAGCCTCCATCCTCCATTTCCTCCTACCTCCAGTTTGGTTATTTTTAGAAGAGATAATCTTCATCGCTAGGGCAAGAAAGTTCTTCATCAGTTGCATAATCTTCCCAGTCAGTTTCTTCTTCAACAATATAAGCCTTTTGATCAATCTTATCATCCAGTAGATCTTGTGCCCACTTTTTACAATTTAAAATGACATGCCCCACTTCTTTACAATAGTAACATTTGATTTGTCCCTTTGTAGGAATGTGCTTTGAATTGTACTTACCCTTCTTTGATGATGTACTAGCTTTATTGTGTACATATAAGACCTCTTCTTCTGGTTCTGAAGGTTCATTCTGATCAAGAAGAGTAGAAACTACTCCTTCTAAACCAATTTTAATCTTGCTCAAAGTAAAAACCATATGAGACATTTTTTTAGGCAAACTATTCAAAAGAATTTCTTTGGCATCATCATCTTTTACCTTCTCATTAATACCTGCAAGCTGATTGAGAAGAGAGCGGAACTTGCTGATGTGTTCTACCATTTTTATACTTTCATCCATCTTTAACCCGTATAATTTTTGCTTCAGTGTTGTCTTTGCACTTTCTGCTTCAGATCCAAACAGTTTATTTAATGTCTCCCAGATTTCCTTTGCAGACTTTGTGAAGTCTACGTGGTGCAGGTACGCTTTAGACAAACCGAGACCAATAGTTCCCAAGGCCTTTTGATCCTTGATATTCCACTTCGCAAGATCTGTTGGATTTGTTGGTGTTGTCACATTTGGTTTGACCACATCCCACAAATCTTTTTCAATCAAGGTCAGCTGCATTTGGATTCGCCAAGTGTGAAAATCACGTCCTTCAAACTTCTCAACGAGACTCGATTTCTCCATTTTCACAACTATTGTATTTGTAAACAAAACGACTCCAATTGATGGATATAATACGTTTTACAAGAAGACTATATCAATAAATCACTATTTAAAAAGTAATAAAGGGAAATTACTTTTTAAATACTCTAAACAATTTAATCAATCTTAAAAAATTCAATTCACTGTATACAGCCGTTTGTTGTGTGAAGGATCCCTTCTAAAAAACTGCAACCCATAAACAAATGTGACTGCTCTCAGTGGCGACTGCGAATTGCGAACTGTGTAGCATATAAAAAAATACATATGTCGTGTCCATACAATCTCCTCAGACTTCAATAATAATTTTATTCATGCTTAGATAAAACTGCGACTGAAATATAAAATATAAAACGAGTCTTAACTGACTGCTAGCTTACATAATAGTTCTTTTTCTCCAGCTGTCACTCACTATGTTCTCCAATTGTGTGGACTGCTCCAACGATGCGCAGTAAGACTCAAAACGTGTGGTCGTGGCAGATTGTGCAGCAAGTGGCAAGTAAACATTAGAAACCTGCGACTATTTTCTATTGCATACGTTTTACATCCTCCACACTACACAGCCTGCGTACCGACTGCCCCTTCAAAATTATTCTCAGATCAAACTCGCTCTGCTACCATATGACAGGTTCGAATCAGAATAATAGAATATATTGATCTTCGTTTCTCTATCACATACACACAATACATGGCTAATAAATAGCCAAGCAAATAGCAAAACAACCTCCTATAATTTAGGAGTGGTTGTAAACAATAAGCTAAATACGTGAAGTTGTTTACAACAACTTCACATATAATACCAGTTAATAATTTGTTGTTCCACAACAAATCACAATATAATGTTTACACTATAATATTCCCACAGAGATAGTTGGGTTTGCATTGAATGATGGTGATCTTTATTCCTGACATCGATATTCATACTTTGATGATCTTGACATTGAAACTAAACCCACCTTTGGGTGAGCTAAGAAAAATTAATTGAGTTGGGTTGAGTAAAATAACTTGAAACATTATCTTTTATTCATTTTGCATTTTTTTCTTTGTGGGTGAAGCCCTAGAAAAAATTTTCCGTCGCCTCCATTTTTGAGATGTCGAGATCGATTTCTTTGTAATGAAGAAATCTATGAGTTTTTACTTACATTGTTATGTTCATTGTGGAGTTTTTTTATCATTCTTGTCTTGGCACCTATTCTTCATTGTGATCTTTTCAAGGTAAATACTATTGTTATGAAGCTTTTGTTATGAATATTTTGGGTTTATTTCAACCTTTTGGCAACAAACAATGATTCAATTTTATCCTATCCATTAAGTGATATTTAAAATAGATTCTTACTTGTTGTTTTTAATTTGAAATGCTGTGATATTTCATCTTTATCTTCACATTTTCTGTATTTTTGGAACAACAACACTGTCGAGTTCAAGATTCATTCGGGTTCTCACCTCTTTTACGCATTCAATAATATTTTGAGATTTTTAAATATTTGACAATGAATGGTGAGTTTTGTTAATTTTCTTGAGTCTACGCCAAGTTTTCGAGAATAAAATGGCCATGGCCTTCTGAAAATTGTTGATATTTTGTTGATTCTCGAACCGTGTTTACATTTCCTTGTTGTTGAGTAGGCAAAAGTATGATAATAAGGCTCGAAGACACAGAGAAGATTCCTACATAGGATTAAATCACATTCAAAGATGCAAAAGGATAGGAAGTCCATGCACAAAAAATACAAGGGTAGATTTGGGACTTAGTCATTTTCACGTGTACGATCTATTTTTGAGATACGGTGCATAGCGCATAAATTGAATAAAGACTTGCCCAACATGCATGGGGTATTATTTGAAGAGTGTATACTAAGAAATTTGCATGGGTTGAATTTAATAATAGAAATATTACTTCAGATTAACCAAAAGAGATCTATTATTAGCAAACTTGCATGTGTGTCTATTATTGTAAAGGTATGCGGCTATTTTCAGCATGCAACCTATTTTGGGAATTATGTAAAAGGTGAAGGAAAAGTCCCCACCCTTATGAATATGTAGTCATTTTTGAAGTATAGGGGAACAAGATACGAGTTCTTTGTGAAGTTATACTATGAGATCTTATGTGTGCATGAACTTATTGTGTTACTTATTGTAAGAGGCTTTTGTGTAGTTATTTTGTTTAATATAATGGATTGTATTGGCTGAATCAAGGTGTTAATCATATGTGTAATTGGTTCTTGCATGGTTGAATTCATTATGGTTATTAATTAAATCTATTACCCTTAGATCTAGATCTAGAGTATGCTCAATAGAATGTTATGTTATTTATGGATCTAAATGCATTAAGTCTTAATCATGCTAACATCCTACATAAGAAACCCTAAAGAGGGGCTTGGTACCTTTGTGCACCTCGGGTGAGCACTTAGTATAGGTCGGGTGATGTGGCAATGTGCCCGGATTATTTTTGGAAAATTCTAGGTTACATCATTGGTTCCATTCGCGGGACCTATTTTTCAGATTGTTTTCGGGATGGTTTGTGATGAAGACATATTGGAGTTGACCATAGAAAATTTTGAGGAGTGGCTACAAGATCTAGAAGAATAATACACATAGAGGTTCAACACAAGATCTGAGTTTAACACATGCACATGGGTGGAACAGAATCTCTATGATAGTTTATATGAGAGCTTCTTCATTATTTTTCTGGTAGAACTATATGAGTTTCTTGTTGCTTATGCGTCAAAAATGGATTGGAGGTATCACGAGTTTTTTGGATGCAAGAAGAATTTATGTCCATTTATGATGCTGATCGATTTAGACACGTGTTGTGGATACTCGATTTCGTGGTGTTCTAACAGTTATATTCTAGAGTACTTAATTTCCACTTATTCTTGCCCAGAGGTAGTAGAATTCCATTTTTATGATATCCTAGGGGAACTTACTTGCAAGGCATTCCACCGGTGATTAAGATATTGATGGGACCCTAAAATTTAAAAGAAAATTGATCGTTAATTAAACCCCACCATGGGTGGGGATAGGATCGGTTTGGTGCAAGATTTCATACCTAACAAAGTAGAAATGTAGAGAGAAGAAAGGCATCTTTAGTATAATTAGGTGTGCGAGAGGGAGATAGAGAAGCAGCGGGATGTTGCAGAGAAAATGGCATTGAGGAGAGAGATGGCTCGTGAAGGATTTGGAGCTCATGTAGAAGGCATGGAGCAGAGCATCAGGAACTCCCCATTTGGGAAAGCATGACAGGGAACCCCATCAGCCTCAAATGGAAGTGCACCAAAAGAGATGACTGGGCCACTGTGGCTCATCTAGATATACCCGACAACCTAGCCCTTGTGCTTGGTTTTCTAGTATCTAGTACAAAAAGTGGTTAGCAAGCTAATTTAAGCAGTGGAAGAGAAAGAGTAAGTCACATAGGAAGTACATTGATGGCAGGGAAAATGTCTTCATTTCTATTTGGAGGTACATTTTTAGGTGCATCATCTGCACATAATTCAAGCATGTAGAATTTTGGACTCACTTCTGGGAGTGGTAACACTTCACAAACTATAGGGTACAATTCGGTACTACTTTTGGGACACGAGGAAGTATATCTTTTGGTGTGTTTTCGGCCTGGTGGAGAATTAGAAGGTATAGGTGGTTCTAGTTCGGAGTGGATCTCGGGAGGCGGAGGAAACACATGATATTCACGTAATCCAACATGTACAATGGTTCGTTAGAGATTTGATTACACCTTTTAGAAGGGATTTGTAACATAAGGCATACACTCGATCCATGTGAAGCACTTGAAGAAGCTTTACGCACCGAGGCAATCAAAATTATAGACATTAGGGTCCGTCCATTCTTGGAAGCACATATTGTAGCTATGGAAAAGTAGTTGGAGAAACTATCGGTGAACTCAACACATGAGATGGGCACGGGATTTGGTGTACAAATTGTGAAGTATAAGGTCATACCAAGGATAGTTGTCCCCATAGATTAATGCATTCATTATCACTAGACTATGAGATATGTCATTGGAGCAAATGATGCAACCTAGAATTTACCAAAAATAACCGAGGTACGTTGGCACATCACCTAGCCTAGATTGAGCACTCACCTCAAGTGTGCAAATGTACCTGGACACTCTTTAGGGTTTTGTGCGAGTAATTGTCGTTAGCATGATGAATACCTAATGCATTTAGATCCGTAAATAGCATAAAATTCTACAACACATATTCTAGATCTAGATCTAAGGGTATCGATTTATTTAATAACCATAATGAATTCAACCATGCAAGAACTAGTTATACTCATGATTAACATCTTGATTCAGCCAATGCACTCCATTATATTAACCACAATAAATTCATAGAAGCCTCTTATAATACGTAACACCATAACTTCATAGTAACTCATATCCAATTCCCTATACTACGTAGATCACTACATATTTATAAGGATTGGGACTTAATGACACTCGAGCAAGTTTAAATGATTGCTATATCTTATAACAAAACATCAAGCCCAATATACAAAGCGTATTTAGAACAAATGCGAGGGGAAGGTAGTTACACGGTTATGAAGAAACCGTATATGATACGTGGAGACAATGTATTAACTAACAAATATTAACTAAGCTAACATTCCCCCCTTAATACATTTCTATTACAAATGTACCCCCTAAACAAATCAAAATTCACCTTGCCGAGAGGCTTGGTGAGAATATCTGCAACCTGAAAATCAGTAGGGTAGTACTGGAGCTGAATTTGGTGGTTCAAGACCTATTCACGAATGTAGTGACATTCGACCTCAATATGCTTTGTTCGTTCATGAAAAACAGGATTCTTCACAAGCTTCAACACACCTTGATTTTCATAGTGAATGATGGGAGGTTTCTCTTCAGGAATCCCTATATCTACAAGAATGCGACGTAACCAAATTACTTCACACACAGCTCCTAATGTGACACGGTATTCAACCTCAGTGGATGAGAGAGCAACAACAATTTGCTTCTTGATAATCCATGAGATAGGTCCATATCCAAGATGAAAAACATATCCTGAAGTGGATTTCCTGTCATCAACGGATCCTGCATAGTTCGAGTCTATATATCCTTGTAAGAAGAACTGAGTGTTCTTCTGATACTCCAGACCAAAGTCAAATGTACCTTGGACATATCTCAACACATGCTTTGCTACTATCCAATGACATTTCTTCGCTCCTGCATAAATCTAGTGAGATAGCTCACTGTAAAGCAAATATCCGGTCCGGTATAAGTCAAGTAAGTAATACTCCCCACAAGCTACCCGTAGTGAGTGCCATCTACCTATAGTGAATCCTAGAATCTAGATAATTGCAAACCTTTTTCCATAGGTGTGGACATTGGTTTACAATCGACATTCCATACTTTTTCAGAGTGTCTTAGCATATCTCATCTGGGAGTCAAAGATATGATTCTTCTTCTGCCATATCTCTAAGCCAAGACAATAGTGAAGTAGCCCCAAATCGGTCATGTGGAAGGATTTCTTCAGATCATTCTTTACATCATCTACGTACAAAACCAGAATGACAATCTCTATTCCTACCTTCTTGATATACAAATTTGTATCTGAGGGGCTATGAGTGAATCCATGCTGCAATAGGTGATCATCAATTTTTATATACCATGCCCTAGGTGCTTGTTTGAGTCCATAAAGAGACTTTATCAGACGACATACCTTGTGTGGTTGATGCTCGTCTATAAACCCTTCAGGTTGGGCCATGTACACTTCTTCTTGTAGATCTCCATTTAGAAAATCACTCTTGACATCCATCTGCTGAAGTTTCCATCCATTTTGTGCTGCCAGTGCCATGTGACAACTCTAATGGTTTTGATCTTCGCAGTGGGTGCAAAGGTCTCGTCAGAGTCAATTCCTTCTTATTGAGCATAACCCTTTACAAAAAGTCATGCTTTGTGTTTGTCGATTGAACCATCTACCTTATATTTTGTTTTGAAAATCCATTTGCAGCCAATGGATTTCTTACATGGAGGCAGAACGACAAGTTCCCACATCCGATTCTGAATTAGGGAATCATATTCAACATCCATAGCCTATTTCAACTGTGATTGGTCTAATGCCTCATGAACAAAGAGGTTCGGTGCTCTCAACAACCTGAACTCATGAGTGCAAAATTTACCTCATGTCTAGCTTGACTTCATGTTCTAACTCCCATAGAAGTACTAAGAAGTGATTTGGTGTGCATCCCTAATAGTACTGGACCCATTTCGAGACATTGGTGCTTTGCTGATGTGAAGATGTGTTTTCTAGTGTGCCAAGATCAAAAACAAGTCTCCACTCGCCTCTTCTTCTCTTTGAGAATAATCATCTTGCTCATCATCCTGGATGTGTGAGAAATCTATGTGACGAGGTCGATCTTAGATCTCCATTGTGTGGCAGGAGTCAAAGGACGACTCATCACATACCACATCTTGACTCTCATAGATCTTCTTCGTCTCAAGATCCATGAGACGATATGCCTTTGAGGTAGTACTATTCCCCAAGAAAAGACATGGCAATGTATTTGGATCGATGTTCTTCCTTCTCTTATCTAGAACATGCATATATGCAATATAACCAAAACTCTCAAATGATGAATAGAAGGTTTACGACCAGTCCATACCTATTCCGTTGTCTTGTCTCGCAAGATCTTCGTGAGTTCCGGTTGAGTAAATACACTACTCTGTCTGATGGTGCTTCGCCCAAAAATGATCCTCCAACTTGGTGATCTAGAGCATACAACGAGCCATCTCCATGACAGTCCTATTGTGGCACTCATAAATCCCATTCTTTTGGGGCATGTAGGGTGCATTCAGATGTTGTTGAATGCCATGCTGCTTCAGGTATGCTAAGAACTTCTTTGACACAAATTCCCCCCTCGATCTGAGTAGAGGAGAAGAAGAGGATTCCTAGATTGCCTTGTGGCTTACTGGTAGAAGGTTTGAAAATTTGCAAATTCCTCACTCTTCTTCCGGAGGAAATATAACCACATTTTCTGTCAGTAATCATCAATGATAAGCTGGAAGTAATCAAAACATTGGAAACTAGCTACCAAGGGTCTCGTGACAGATCGGTGAACGACTGAAGATGCTCGTAGAATGATAAGAGCTCTGTTTGAATGGACCTCTATGTTGTTTTCTGCAAGACATCCCGAGAAAACAGGTAAGGAATGGGAGAGTGGAGGAAGACCTCTTACCATTTCCTTGGCACCGAGCCGATGCGAGCCCCGATGTAAAGATGACCATATTGAAAGTGCCATAGTGCGGTGGACTCGTCGTTGAAGCGAGAGGGAGCAATGACCGACTCTCCCTGGGAAATGATGCAAGACTCGACTCCTTTCTCAACAAAGAATTCAACCTGCATTCGATGGTTAAGAAGTTGACTCATAGAAAAATATTTGAGGTCAAACCTGGAACATATAGCACCTTTGTGAGTGTACATCTTCGTGTTTCAAGAGGAATGATGACATCACCAATCCCTGCCGCAATATACTATTGATTGTCTGCAATGGTGATCCGATCTCTAGTGGGCCGGTCACTTAGAGTATGAAACAACTTCTTATTGCTTCCAGTCATGTGTTTACTGGAGCCTGAATCAATCAACCAGGCATCTTCTGACGGTTGCGAAGTCTGTGAGACTAGAAGAATGTCAAAATGAGTCGTGTCTAGTACCTCTTCATCGGAGGTGGCATCTTGTTGAGAAGAAATGTGGCCCTTCCACCTCTGATTACGAGCACGCCATCGGGATTTCTTGGAATATCCTTGGCTTGAAGTGCTCTCTTCACTAGAGTTTCCATACTTGCGACCATTGTAATAACAGTTTGCAGTCATGTGTGTATCCGTGGAGCAAATGTGGCACCACCGATCCACCTTGTGATTATGTTGCTTCAGGGTGGCTGTGGTGGTGGCCGGGCTGTGTGAAGATGGCTGCTAAGGATGCTTCGATTCTAGGGGGTGACCGCCCTTTCCGAGGCTTATGTTTTTTCCTCATGATGAGAGCTTTGTCTTCGAAGGCTTCTTGTACATTTTACATGGCTTCTTCTTGCTGGAGATAATTCACCAGGGTGGCAAAACTCACCTCCTGTTGAGTGATTGTCAACGTGGTGATCAGTGTCTGAAACCGGGAAGGAAGAGCTCGCAAGGTGAGTGGGACTAGCAACTTGTCATCCACTGGTTCACCAAGAGCAGAGAGTTCTGCACGTAACTCAGCCACACGTCGCAAGAAGGCTTCTACTGATTCGCCATCATGCATACTCATTGTATGAAGCTTTGTCTGAAGATGCAACTTTGTCATTAGATTCTTAGCTTCGTAGATGGTACACAATGCACTCCATGCCTGAGAAGAAGTGGTTGCTTCCCGAATGTATGGATGCACCTCATAAGAAAGGCTCAGGGTGATAAGCATTAGTGCTTTCACATCAGCCTTTTCATATTTTTCCAACAGATCAGCATCTATGGGAGGGGCATCTTGGCTAGAAACGATCCCCAAAATATCTTCGAACTAAAGAATCGTCTGCATCTTGGTTTTCCATGTGGAAAAATTTGGCCCTTTCAAGAGTTGGGCATCGGATAGCAATATTTTTGGAGAAGACATTTTCAAAAACTCAAAAATGTATTTTATTTATTTTCAAAAATGGCTACAATGCTTACTGAAGGAATCTATCCGAAGATGGGCTCTATAGGCTTGTGCAGTGAGACACCGACGCTCCTGTGGGCATTCTATTTCACGTTCATCATCTGCATCATAACCACGTTCAAGTTCTGCACGAATCTACCATGCTTGACATCGAACGTTGAACCAAAAATATTCCAACAGTCCTTGGTGCACAATCTCGTCAAAGAGAATGTTCCCAGTGTTGTGTAGCTCGTTGACCAAGGCAAATAACAACCCAGTGGTGTCTTCATTGTCACTCAATGCCCAAATATTTGGTGCATTGCTCACGGTGCTTTGTGCATCCGAGATTTGAGACATACACGCACACACAGTTTTGTAATTTTCCAACTTTGCTTACACGTACAGGGGTTTGGATGGTCTTCCACGTGGTTCTACAGGAAACAGTGATTCATTTGCTGGCTAGGTCTCCTTCCACGCATAGTATACACACAACAAGTTTCCTCCAATTGCACGCAGGCATAGAAAAGACAGTCACTGGCTTGGGCTCCTTCCACGCACAAAGACATGACAAACAGTTTACTCTTCTTCTCCATGTCACTCTTCCTCCACACACAGCATACACTGCTACCAATATTCTCAGAATAAAGACAATGGTTTGCATTCAATGATTTGAAAACAACTCATCAAACCCACACTTGTCCTCCAATGCCAAATGAGACGTCTGCAGGCTGCCACGCACAAGGTTTGGTCGCTGCACCTTTTGTACAGTATTTGACAGCAAAAATGCCATGTTCTTGTGGTCTTCCAATGCACTGGGTTTATCAAGAAAATAGGTAACTGAGTCTCCACACACAGAGCGAGAAAATGAACAATCAAGACAACAAAGGAATAGATCACTCTTGGTCTTCTACATAGCAAGAAGGGAGGGCGGTTTCAGGCTCTCCTGGACTTTACAGTCTCCACACATGCCGTTTCCTTGGTCGCTGCTCCTCCACACATAGAAAACCAGCTCGATACCAATGATGGCACTCGCAGAAGATTAAATGATTGCTATATCTTATAACAAAACAACAAGCCCAATATATAGGCGCTGGAACAGATGCGAGGAAGGTAGTTACACGGTTATGAAGAAACCGTATATGATACGTGGAGACAATGTATTAAATAACAAATATTAAGTAAGCTAATGGACTTTCCCTTCATCGCTTACATAATTCCCAAAACAGTCACATGCTAAATATAACCATGAGCCTTTACAATAATAATTGACACACATGCAAGTATGCTAATAATAGACCTCTTCTATTTAATTGGCAGTAATAATTCTATTAATAACTCAAATCCGTGTAAAGCACTTAGTAGACGCTCTTCCAATAATAGCCCATGTGTGTCACACAAGTCTTTATCCAGTGTGTGTTCTTTGCACGCTATCTCCAAAATTAGACCATACACATGAAAATGGCTAAGTCCCGAATATGCCCTTGTATTTTATGCGTGTTTCTTCCTATCCTTTCGCACCTTTGAATTTTCTTTACTCCTTCACACAAATATTCTGTGCTCTACCACATTGACTGTATTTTTAGGTTAAAGTATTTATTTATTTCTTTATATGAGATTTAGTCAACACACAAACCTGGGTTTTTCATTTTGACACTCAAAACCTTTACTTGAAACTTGTTCAAAACTACATGTTTAATCACTAGATATGCATTTGAGCTCAGACTTTGGTTCTTTTTGTGTTAAATCCTTTCTTAGACTATTTCCTTGTAATTTTTGTGTTATTCAGATCTCGATAGTTCAATATGGAACTCTATTTTGTGATCAAAATTTCCACTTATCTTGGGTGTTTACATCCTCAAACAGATAGCATTTCACTATTCAAAGCATTTTCTGCTCAAGCTTATTGTGCATTCTCGATCCTTGTGTCGCCTAAGTTGAACTCTAGAAACTTGTTTTTCATGGTTTCGATTAAAAGTGGAAACTTCCTTTCTTCTTATAGCCTCATTTAATCTTTGGGTTTCCTTCTCTGTTTCGTTGTTTCTTTCGAGATTCTAAACATAACTTCAATGGCTATGGAACGTGGTGTTTTTTTGTTCTATGTCTACCATTTTTTATGAATTTTTCGTACTTTGAGTGTGTATTCTTGTGATATTTTATTTTTAAAAAATAAGTTTATTTATGTAGTTGCATCTTTGACTTTTAAAAGCTTCACATACTCTTGGGTTTATATCCTCATCATATGGAAAAAATCCTCTTGATAATTTTAGCTATATAGTTATGCTTGATTTTATATATATTTGAAACTCGAAAACTGTGCTATTAATACAAAATATCCTTATGAATTGTAAAGACCCAAAATTTCACACACACAAACAACACAGTAAAAGACAAGATAATTTTTTTTTACTTGCTTCAACACATAACACGACACAACATGTCGTCACAAAGTTACAACCAACTCTAGGAACCACTTGTTAAGGGGATGACCGCAAGGTCAGACGGAAACATTCACACCCAAAAGGATAATACACTTTTTCTTTTGGACAAGACAACATAGAAGTCCAACCACAGAACACACTTACAGTTAGGGCCATCCACAATGAGATATTCTTGAGGGTTATTTATTTTAAAAATACATCTTGCAATTCTTAGCTTACGTTTTCAAGGAGGCTCAAGATATGATGCATACAAATCATCTCACCAAGCTAAGTTTATTCTTTTTACACTGAGTAATCATCTTTAATCTTCTCTATTATGACATTTATTTTCTTAATTCATTTAATTAGAGAAAGGGGTAATTTAATTTCACAAGGCCATCTATTAACGCTTACGCTACTAGAACTTGTTCATGCCCATATGACAACATGGGTTTGCGTTTAACATACCTAAGAGAAGAAAGAAAAGGCACCTTGGAAAAGGTTAGAGGGATAAAGTTTAGTTGAAATCATCTTCAAGACCTCCTTAACTATTACCAAGATATAATTGAGACTTGAAAAATTAACCAAAATTATTAAGGATTTTACTTAGGCTTTACTAAAAGAGTTTTATAACAATAAAAAAATTTACCATCCAATGGCTAAGAGATAGATTGCGTGGTTTTTAAAGTGTTAACTCCTACTTATTAAATCTTAATATCTTCCAGAACTAACAACATATTTCCTTTAAGTTCGCTTAAGAATTTCACCAAGAAAGGGATAGTGTTCATGAGTGTAGCTAGGGATATCAAGTTATATAGTGTTACTTAACAAAGGATAGTTTCATCTTAGATCACTTATGGAATTACATGCTCTCAAGTTGGTCACCTCTACAATAATTTATTTTTGCAATATAAAATTATAATATATTGTCACTCAGTCTTAGAAAGATTTAACTTGACAATTTATTCTCAAGATCAAAGTTTTACAATACTCATATCAATGCAAAGATTGAATACCATTTCTCACAAAGGTAAGTTACCAGTTTACCTACAGAAGGACAAGACAACATCATCACGAAATTTTAGAACAACCCAAGGCAAGAGGTCTTCTAAACTCCTTTGCAAGCACTATTACAAAATTAACCTCACATTGGAAATTTTTACAAGGAACTTCATAAATTGCACTGATGAAACCTTTACAACTCTTTCCTTTAATCTACTCTCATAATCCATCTGCATAAATACTAGCTAGAATTAGTTCACGAGAACTGAGCATGTTAAGGCTACACATTGCAACAGTAAGCTAACATTTAACAATATCAAGAAAGGAATGTTCTAATTCAAAAATGGATTAAAACACAACCCACAACTCAAAAATTATTTTCATGAGAAAGAAATCTAAACCATCCAACAAGGAGAAAGTCAAAATACCAGTAAGAACAAAATCACATAAATCAAGGCAAGACCTTATGGGTTAGGAACAAGAAAGTCAAGAGTGTTGATATTTCCTTCATGTAATCCTATGGATTACGTGATTGGAATCCAATACTCAAACCATCCATCTAAAGAGGTCCAAGAGAAGACAAAACATACTAATTATGATCGTAGGTGTGAAACAAAATGACGTTATCCAAATCTCCTAGGGGAAGGCTTCATAGTAATAAGGGTTCTACGCCTTAAAAGAAAAACAACTATAGTTTCAGTTTTAACCAAGGAGTTTTACCACTACCTTCTTATAGGATTTCTTAAACGTAGGACTAGTTAACAAAACAAATCCACTCTTCCAAAAGCGTATAAATGAGACACAAAAGGGCCATTATTCTACCAACAAACCTTATCCTAATCGTCAACTTCGTACATAATATAAGGGAAGGCTAAACCCAAAGTCGTTAATAATTTTTATATATTTCCGACAATGTCAATAAGTATTTTAAAATAAAAATAAAAATTGATTTCCTTAACAAAGCCACAAAATGGAACTTTTAGTATCCAAGTTCGAAGAATAAGATATTCGATTTCGAAAACAAAGGGATTCGATACACGGTGGGTAATACACCAACGATGCCCTAGACTCAAAAGACCTTACCACGAGTGCAAGCACAAAAATAAGAACCAACACACATATCCATCAGGAAGGTTACGCAGTGCAGTCAGGCCTAGAAGTTCTATGAGCTCCTTGCCAATGGTATAGAAGATGGAAATTTTACCCGATCCATGTGGGCTTATCAAGGAAATGTCTAGCAAATATCAAAAAGATGAATATAATAACCACCTATTATATTATCACTGTAATCAGTCATTTGTCATCTAACAGAAACGAGTTCATGAGTCCAATACCATGGATTTACCTACAACTTTTGTTTTGATCCAGCTATTAATAGCTTGCTCGCGACCCTTAATAAAAATTGTAGAGATATCATTCAATTAAACTTACAATGTTTCCCCCTTACTTTAATCATACAAGAGTTTGAACCAGGAAGTAGGTATAGTAATTCTCTCAACACGTAGAGGCCAAAATAGATGTCGGGTTATTCATCCTCTAGAACTGGGTACAAAAGTCAACCATGTATAGTTCTAAAGCAAAACCCTAATGCCATTTTCTAATTAAACAAAAAGTAAGGAATGCCCATAGGCTTAAACAAGTTTTAGAACCCAACGTCACTATTAATGTACCTTTTAGCAAAATAGGAGAGCCCTAAATAGGAAATACGTATTTATTCAACCTAATAGAGATATGAATTTGAACCTTCCATATAGTAAGCCTTCAATTATAAATACCATCACAAAGTTTCTTTTAAAAGAGAGTCATATAAGCAAACGAAAGTCAATAATGTTTCCTTACCTACGAACTAGACCGCATCACTCAATATTGCGGTAGCCCATTTAGACAAATATGAAATAGAGTAAGCTATAAGAGAGGAAAGAACATTCGAATAAAAACCAGCGAAATTAGAACGAGATTTAAGGAACAACCAACACAATCGAGGCAAATGATATAAACAACCCGAAAAATTTTTTTGTCTAGGCGCCATTCAAGAGGAAAGAATATTCATTTCAAGATACTGAAAGAAGGTAGAAAACTATTACAAGGAGTAGATTTAACATGCCTGATTAGAATTCTTCCAATCCAACAAGCACGTCGACCAGGGCTCGGACAACAGCAACACAACCTACGCAACTTCTCTTCCTCACCCACTGAAGGTCCAAACTCTGTTAACGACCATGCATCCCTGGGTTTCTCAGAAGTAGATCCAAAATCCTCCAAACACCGCTCCAAATTAGCCCTAGAACTTCTGTAGGCCCCATTTTTGGCAATTGAACTTGATCCTTCGTCATTCATCCAAACACCTCCACCATCTCCATATGCATCTGATTGTTTCTGATTTGGACCTCCTAACCTTGGTGCTCTCATATTAGGAGCAGCCCTAGTCTGAGATGAAGCAAAAGAAGATGGCTTTATAACCAAAAAAATCTCTTGGTACAAACTCCATATCCATAAAAGCAGTCCCTAGACTTAGCATCCTCAATTAAGGCAAACCAGTACTAGATTTGCTCAATGCACGGCTACTTTTCCCTTAACCCAAAGTGCTCTGTGAGCTCATGCTAGTGCCACATTCATGCGGCGAATATCAGATACAAAGCCAACCCCATGATTTGAAGCTCGGACACAAGACATAATGATTACATCACACTCCTGGCTCTGAAAGGAATCTACCGTAATGATATATATAAACCTTTTCCTTCATCAGATTTGAGGACAACATCAAACTCTCGGTGCAAACATTTCAGCTGTAGCTTAAAGGTGTGATAATTCCAATAGAAACCTTTATGCTGCCAACTTAGTGACTCGTTAAAGGAGCTCACATAATTGCAAAGCAAATTGTGCTTCATGAATATTCGATATGGAATAGATCCGCCTCTACGAGATCCTCTTCCATTGAGTTACATCGTAAAACAAAGTAAAGGTTCAATAGAGAATCTTTTGCAATAAAATTCATCAGGTCTCCTGGTAAAAATCTCACATGTCACATAGTCGATTTTGATAAACATATCTTGAAGGAGAAACCCGAATCTGAGGATGCATCTGATACAGAATAGAAAACAACATAGTTGGACAACCTGCCTATTGGAAGCGCTCAAAAAGGCCTCTACTATTCTGCAACCTGTCTGCTGCCAGGCTAAAAACTGTTGCGGGTCACTGCTGCGGATCCCAGACAAGAACACACCTCGCAGCACTCAAAGAAAATGGAGGCAACACGTCTGCTTCACTAGCTTGAAGCTCCATCTAAAAAAACACGTGCGCAGGGAGGAACCAGGAAGGAAAGACGCCATGAAAATCATCTATTTGCTCCCTGTGATTACAATCTACAGTGTACAGACTGGTAAAAGACCGCTGATCAAGGTTGAGGAGGTATTTGAGACTTGTTTTTCACCTTTTGAAGCTTGTGGACTGCTTAGAACGGCTTCAACACCTTCCATGGGTGTTCTTACCCATTTGAGATCACATAATCACCACTGTTTTACCTTGAACAATCATTCTTAGCTGTCACAGTTGAAGACTCCTTCATGCTCTGTTCAGATTTGATGCCAAGGAGATAAAGACCTTCAACCAGAAGTTGCCACAGACTTAATGAAGTGGATTGATACATTCACCTCAGCTATTCACATCGAGGACAATCGCAGTTTGGAGGAGAGAGCCCTAACCACATTTTGAATCTTCAAGACAGTGCACTCAATAACTCTCACACAACTGTATACCAACTTAATGTTGTCCGCCACCAACCAGGGAGAAAAGGTGTTTCAACCACCCACACGCAGTCCAACAAAGGAAAAGAAACTCATGCGGTCAGAGAAGGATATGCAGGCAGTCAATCAAGAAACCAAGAAGATTTGCAAATCAGAAATAATAAATGAAGTGCGGCCACCAACAAGGAGTCCAAAACGTCTAGATTTTAATAACTCCACCCTCCACGCCAAGAAGGAGATAAAGCTGACCGTGACAAATTTACAAGTCTATGGATGAGTAACGTGGCCTAAAAGGCTTTAATAATTGAACACAAAATTTTATAATTTATTTACACAAATAAAAAAATATAACTGACATGAATTCATTTATTATTACAATCGTTTTCTCCATATACTTCTCATAAGCTAAAAGGTATAATAAATTTTGTATGATTTACTATTCAACCTGAGAAGATTAAATCGCATATAGACGAGCAAGCAAGAGGAAGTAAGAGTCGAATTATCCATTACTCCCAATGATTAAAACAACATGCAAACAGGCTTAAGCAACCAAGTGAAGAAAACTAGAGGTTGACATTCCAAAGTGAACACGAAGCAGGGAAAGATCATGGCACCAAGATGGGTAACCACTTCTTCAGCGCAGGACAGGGTAAAAGTCACCTAATGATAGAAAAGGGAGTTCAATCTAGCATTCAATGACATGCAAAAGGACAAGGACGTAACAGCGAAAGTCGATGCCGAACAGGGCATTACATTCTCCTCCCCTTAAGAAAAGCATCGTCCTCGATGCGACATAACACGATGGAAAAGAAATGGTTCGCAACCAAGAACAGGTAAAGGAGAAAGTACACTTTATGGGTTTAAAATTTTAGTTGATTAACACACGGCCACAGGGTAGCCTTAGGAACATTTGGTAGAAATTTTAACTTTCAAAGTTCTGTGAAGATTGACAGTTCCCTCTTATTTATTTCATTAGTTCCTTTCCATTAGCATTATTCTTAGTTTAATTTCTTTTAAAAATTTCATCATTGAAGAGTTTTGATTTATTCTTTATTGTGGGTGCCCAACATGAACTGCTAACACAACACCCTATCAGGTTCAAAAGACACTACAGATTCACAAGCACACAAGTATATACTTCAAGATTGTATTACACCACAAAAGGTTACTCAAATACGGAATAGAATAGGCACAGTCCACATAACATAGTACTCATCACACATCAATGACTGACATACAAAATACTCAAACAAAAGAGTACTACAATCCACCAGACATTCCCTCAATTTGCATCGATGAAAAATTCACATAACACCAAACAAATGCTACAGGTACATAGTGTCCACAAGGGAATCAATGACATATCCACAACATCACAACACATATCCATCTGACATGAGTAACACATACATCAAAAGACCACTACCAAAACATCACAATGACTCAACATATATCCCAGAACATCAACCATACACACAAATATCATATGCCTCCCTCAAACTCTTATGCCTCCCTCAAGTCTCTTATGCCTCCCTCAAACTCTTATGCCTCCCTCAAGTCTCTTATGCCTCCCTCAAACTCTTATGCCTCCCTCAAGTCTCTTATGCCTCCCTCAAACTCTTATGCCTCCCTCAAACTCTTATGCCTCCCTCAAGGAGGCCGGTTGACCCTATGGTCCAAGACACATAGAGTTCGAACACTCCTAACCCAAGTGACATAATAACGCATGGTTCAACAACCCACTAGTTATCTGTAACTCCTTGGGGCATACCCCCATACAATGAAGCGGGTCCTTAGGTCCAACCATTCCATGGTGCATCCCATGACCCTATTCCACACATCACGATAATAGAACCAACACAACAATCCAATCTAAGTGCCAAGTGGCAAAGTACAAGCCTTGGGCAAGGCGGTAAAATCTTAAAATTTAAAATAAGATCCAAAACCAAGCAAAATAAATGGCCAAATAGCCATAGTTAGTATCAAAATCCACATGTTAGTGCCACAAACCAAGGAAATTCCCAAAATTGTAAAGCATTGCAATCAAGAAAAGTTGCTGGTCCTTACAAAAAAGTAAAAAGCTCAATTTACGAATAAAATCAACTTATAATAATGTCACATTACGATAACTGTGTGGCCTTATCTAGCCACCAAAGGGGTACTCAACGAGTTGCTAGCACTCGGAACATCAAGCCTCAGCTCGCAAAATACGTATCAATAATACAATTGTCATCACCTCTATCTGAATCATCCCGCCACCACTTCGACAAGGCTAAACATAGTCATAGTTGCACTTAGGTTGCGTACATACAACCACATAGGGAGAGAGGAAAGAACCACATGTTATCTACTAAACCGAGTTTTGGCTCAAGTTATTGACCCATGGTACACCATTCCTCACTCTCAACATACACTTCTACCGATTACCCTCAGGGTCGGTTAGCGTAAGGTTCACAACATAACATGTAACTACATCACTAACACAAAGGTGGTACATATACAAGGTAGATCACAATCATACATTCACCGGGTGTAACACACCACTTTACCACATTCTGCACCCAAAGTGCAATCACCATACGATAGGGTTCATACACTCACCGTATGACCCTAAATCACAACATGAAGCATTACATATTTGCACAAATCATACATACGATGAACATAGTAACACCACAACATAACATCCATTGCTACATAGCAAGGTGATACACACATCTCTTCAAAACATGGTAAAAACATCATGATACAACTCATTTCTTTTAACATCAATCTAGTCATACAACACATTGATACACCTACATATCACAATATGTCACAATGCTCCAACACTATGTCATCCACATTATAATTATTTTCACACATCACAAACAGTAATTCACACGTGAACTCTTCATAGAATCCACAAGAAGGAGAGAGAATACTCCCATCCCCAGCACATCAATATGATAACAAATACACACTAAGTGACATACACATCACGTGCGTTCACA
Organism: Taxus wallichiana var. yunnanensis; assembly: GCA_018340775.1. Taxonomy (NCBI): domain Eukaryota; kingdom Viridiplantae; phylum Streptophyta; class Pinopsida; order Cupressales; family Taxaceae; genus Taxus; species Taxus wallichiana. Next base: position 214,486,001 of record CM031240.1, read on the forward strand.
ATATCACAATTACGACAATAATCACATCACGCTTATACCACATTACTCTTCCAATATAAATCATCATCATGCAATACCATCATCTCCATGAAACAATATCATGTAACACCATCACCATCATGTAACATCACCATACAACACCAATCTGGCCCATAGGTTCGAGAGCATGAACCTCGCTCTGATACCAAGTGTAACGACCCAAAAATTTCACACACACAAACAACACAGTAAAAGACAGGATAATTTTTTTGACTTGCTTCGACACATAACACGACACAACATGTCGTCACAAAGTTACAACCAACTCTAGGAACCACTTGTTACGGGGATGACCACAAGGTCAGCACGGAAACGTTCACACCCAAAAGGATAATACACTTTTTCTTTGGACAAGACAACATAGAAGTCCAACCACAGAACACACTTACAGTTAGGGCCATCCACAATGAGATATTCTTGAGGGTTATTTATTTTAAAAATACATCTTGCAATTCTTAGCTTACGTTTTCAAGGAGGCTCAAGATATGATGCATACAAATCATCTCACCAAGCTAAGTTTATTCTTTTTACACTGAGTAATCATCTTTAATCTTCTCTATTATGACATTTATTTGCTTAATTCGTTTAATTAGAGAAAGGGGTAATTTAATTTCACAAGGCCATCTATTAACGCTTACGCTACTAGAACTTGTTCATGCCCATATGACAACATGGGTTTGCGTTTAACATACTTAAGAGAAGAAAGACAAGGCACCTTGGAAAAAGGTTAGAGGGAGAAGGTTGAGTTGAAATCATCTTCAAGACCTCATTAGCTATTACCAAGATATAATTGAGACTTGAAAACTTAACCAAAATTATTAAGGATTTTACATGGCTTTACTAAAAGAGTTTTATAACAATAAAACAATTTACCATCCAATGGATAAGAGATAGATTGCGTGGTTTTTAAAGTGTTATCTCCTCGCTTATTAAATCTTATTATCTTCTAGAACTAACCATGATTTCCTTTAAGTTAACTTAAGAATTTCACCATGAAAGGGATAGTGTTCAATAGTGTAGCTAGGGATATCAAGTTATATAGTGTTACTTAACAAAGGATAGTTTCATCTTAGATCACTTATGGAATTACATGCTCTCAAGTTGGTCACCTCTACACTAATTTATTTGCAATATAAAATTATTATTTTTGTTTAGCTTCTTTAAGGGTTAACCGACCCATTTTACTTTACTTATAATATATTGTCACTCAGTCTTAGAAAGATTTAACTTGACAATTTATTCTCAAGATCAAAGTTTTACAATACTCATATCAATGTAAAGATTGAATACCATTTCTCACAAAGGTAAGTTACCAGTTTACCTACAGAAGGACAAGACAACATCATCACGAAATTTCAGAACAACCCAAGGCAAGAGGTCTTCTAAACTCCTTTGCAAGCACTATTACAAAATTTACCTCACATTGGACATTTTTACAAGGAACTTCATAAATTGCACTGATGAAACCTTTACAACTCTTTCCTTTAATCTACTCGCATAATCCATCTGCACAAATACTAGCTAGAATCAGTTCGAGAACTGAGCATGTTAAGGCTACACATTGCAATAGTAAGCTAACATTTAACAATATCAAGAAAGGAATGTTCTAATTCAAAAATGGATTTAAAACACAACCCACAACTCCAAAATTATTCGCATGAGAAAGAAATCTAAACCATCCAACAAGGAGAAAGTCAAAATACCAGTAAGAACAAAATCACATAAATCAAGGCAAGACCTTATGGGTTAGGAACAAGAAAGTCAAGAGTGTTGATATTTCCTTCATGTAATCCTATGGATTACGTGATTGGAATCCAATACTCAATCCATCCATCTAAAGAGGTCCAAGAGAAGACAAAACATACTAATTATGATCGTAGGCACAAAAAAACGACGTTATCCAAATCTCCTAGGGGAGGCTTCATAGTAATAAGGGTTCGACGCCCTTAAAAGAAAAACAACTATAGTTTCAGTTTTAACCAAGGAGTTTTACCACTACCTTCTTATAGGATTTCTTAAACGTAGGACTAGTTAACAAAACAAATCCACTCTTCCAAAAGCGTACAAATGAGACACAAAAAGGGCCATTATTCTACCAACAAACCTTATCCTAATCGTCAACTTCTCTACATAATATAAGGGAAGGCTAAACCCAAAGTCGTGAATAATTTTTATATATTTCCGACAATGTCAATAAGTATTTTAAAATAAAAATAAAAATTGATTTCCTTAACAAAGCCACAAAATGGGACTTTTAGTATCCAAGTTCGAAGAATAAGATATTCGAGTTCGTAAACAAAGGGATTCGATACACGGTGGGTAATACACCAGCGATGCCCCAGACTCAAAAGACCTTACAACGAGTGCAAGCACAAAAAATAAGAACCAACACACATATCCATCAGGAAGGTTACGTAGTGTAGTCAGGCCTAGAAGTTCTATGAGCTCCTTGCCAATGGTATAGAAGATGGAAATTTTACCCGATCCATGTGGGCTTATCAAGGAAATGTCTAGCAAATATCAAACAGATGAATATAATAACCACCTATTATATTATCACTGTAATCAGCTGTCATCTAACAGGAAACGAGTTCACGAGTCCAATACCATGGATTCACCTACAACTTTTGTTTCAGTCCAGCTATTAATAGCTTGCTCGCGACCCTTAATAAAAATTGTAGAGATTTCATTCAATTAAACTTACAATGTTTCCCCCTTACTTTAATCAAACAAGAGTTTGAACCAAGAAGTAGGTATAGTAATTCTCTCAACACGTAGAGGCCAAAATAGATGTCAGGTTATTCATCCTCTAGAACTGGGTACAAAAGTCAACCATGTACAGTTCTAAAGCAAAACCCTAATGCCATTTTCTAATTAAACAAAAAGTAAGGAATGCCCACAGGCTTAAACAAGTTTTAGAACCCAACGTCACTATTAATGTACCTTTTAGCAAAATAGGAGAGCCCTAAACAGGAAATACATATTTATTCAACCCAAATAGAGATATGAAGGCTTAACCTTCCATATAGTAAGCCTTCAATTATAAATACCATCACAAAATTCTTTTAAAAGAGAGTCATATAAGCAAACAAAACTCAATAATGTTTCCTTCCCTACGAACTAGACTGCATCACTCAATATTGCAGTAGCCCATTTAGACAAATATGAAATAGAGTAAGCTATAAGAGAGGAAAAGAACATTCCAAGAAAAACCAGCGAAATTGGAACGAGATTTAAGGAACAACCAACACAATCAGGCAGCGATATAAACAACCCCAAAAACATTTTGTCTAGGCACCATTCAAGAGGAAAGAATATTCATTTCAAGATACTGAAAGAAGGTAGAAAACTATTACAAGGAGTATATTTAACATGCCTGATTAGAATTCTTCCAATCCAACAAGCACGTCGACCAGGGCTCGGGCAACAGCAACACAACCTGCGCAACTTCTCTTCCTCAGCCTGCTGAAGGTCCAAACTCTGTTAACGGCCATGCATCCCTGGGTTTCTCAGAAGTAGATCCAAAATCCTCCAAACACCGCTCCAAATTAGCCCTAGAACTTCTGTAGGCCCCATTTTTGGAAATTGAACTTGATCCTTCGTCATTCATCCAAACACCTCCACCATCTCCATATGCATCTGATTGTTTCTGATTTGGACCTCCTAACCTTGGTGCTCTCATATTAGGAGCAGCCCTAGTCTGAGACGAAGCAAAAGAAGATGGCTTTATAACCAAAAAAAATCTCTTGGTACAGACTCCATATCCATAAAATAGTCCCTAGACTTAGCATCCTCAATTAAGGCTAACCAGTCACTAGATTGCTTCAATGCAGCTGCTTTTCCCTTAACCCAAAGTGCTCTGCGAGCTCGTGCTAGTGCCACATTCATGCGGCAAATATCAGATACAAAGCCAACCCCATGATTTGAAGCTCGGACACAAGACATAATGATTACATCACGCTCCTTTCTCTGAAAGGAATCTACCGTAATGATATATATAAACCTTTTCCTTCATCATATTTGAGGACAACATCAAAATCTCGGTGCAAACATTTCAGCTGTAGCTTGAAGGTGTGATAATTCCAACAGAAACCTTTATGCCTGCCAACTTAGTGACTCGTTGAAGGAGCTCACATAATTGCAAAGCAAATTATGCTTCATGAATATTCTGATATGAAACAGATCCGCCTCTATGAGATCCTCTTCCATGGGTTACATCGTAAAACAAGCAGAAAGGTTTCAATAGAGAATCTTTGCAATAAACTTCATCAGGTCTCCTGGTAACACTCTCACTGTCACATAGTCGATTTTGATAAACATATCTTGAAGGAGAAACCCGAATCTGAGGATGCATCTCGATACAGAACAGAAAACAACATAGTTGGACAACCTGCCTGTTGGAAGCGCTCAAAAAGGCCTCTACTATTCTGCAACCTGTCTGCTGCCAGGCTAAAAACTGTTGTGGGTCGCTGCTGCGGATCCCAGACAAGAACACACCTCACAGCACTCAAAGAAAATGGAGGCAACACGTCTGCTTCACTAGCTTGAAGCTCCATCTAAAAAAAAAACACGCGCGCAGGGAGGAACCAGGAAGGAAAGACGCCATGAAAATCATCTATTTGCTCCCTGTGATTACAATCTATGTGTAGGCTGACCGGTAAAAGACCGCTGATCAAGGTTGAGGAGGTATTGAGACTTTTTTCACCTTTTGAAGCTTGTGGACTGCTTAGAACGGCTTCAACACCTTCCATGGGTGTTCTTACCCATTTGAGATCACATAATCACCACTGTTTTACCTTGAACAATCATTCTTAGCTGTCACAGTTGAAGACTCCTTCATGCTCTGTTCAGATTTGATGCCAAGGAGATAAAGACCTTCAACCAGAAGTTGCCACAGACTTAATGAAGTGGATTGATACATTCACCTCAGCTATTCACATCGAGGACAATCGTAGTTTGGAGGAGAGAGCCCTAACCACATTTTGAATCTTCAAGACAGTGCACTCAATAACTCTCACACAACTGTATACCAACTTAATGTTGTCCGCCACCAACCAGGGAGAAAAGGCGTTTCAACCACCCACACGCTTGGTCAACAAAGGAAAAGAAACTCACGCGGTCGAGAGGAGAAGGATATGCAAGCAGTCAAACAAGAAACCAAGAAGATTTGCAAATCAGAAAAATAAATGAAGTGCGGCCACCAGCAAGGAGTCCAACACGTCTAGATTTTAATAACTCCACCCTCCACGCCAAGAAGGAGATAAAGCTGACCGTGACAAATTTACAAGTCTATGGATGAGTAACGTGGCCTAAAAGGCTTTAATAATTGAACACAGAATTTAATAATTTTTTTACACAAATAAAAAAATATAAATGACACGAATTCATTTATTATTACAATAGTTTTCTCCATATACTTCTCATAAGCTAAAATGTATAAGAAATTTTGTATGATTTACTATTCAACCTGAGAAGATTAAATCGCATACAGACGAGCAAGCAAGAGGAAGTAAGAGTCGAATTATCCATTACTCCCAATGATTAAAACAACATGCGAACAGGCTTAAGCAACCAAGCGAAGAAAACTAGAGGTTGACATTCCAAAGTGAACATGAAGCAGGGAATGACCATGGCACCAAGACGGGTAACCACTTCTTCAGCGCAGGACAGGGTAAAAGTCACCTAACGATAGAAAAGGGGGTTCGATCCAGCATTCAAAGACATGCAAAAGGACAAGGACGTGAATGGTGAAATTCAATGCCGACAGGGCATTACATGAATAGTTCCTATTAAGTACATGTATCATATTTTACATCTCATGAGGTAAAAATAAATAAATTATTCTAGATGTAAATGTGCATATCAGTAGCTATTGTATTTAAATGAAACATTTGATTTATCTTTTCTAAGTTATTTATTGATATCTTTGAAGTACTATGATATTTTGAATTATTGTATGATGATTATACCTGAACTCATCTCTTTTCTTGCAATAATGAGCTGAAGATAATGAATTTATTCATTCATGAAGCATACTTTTGCACTCTCCTAGATGGACATAGATATTTTCTTCACTGTAGCTGTAACATGATTATGGACTTGTAGTTATCAAAGTATTTAAATAAATATTTCTCACTTATATGAAAAGATTACTAGGATTTTGATGCTTGGGGCACTTGTACTTTCTTGACTTCTTCTTCACAATTTGTCTAATCATACTTTATTGACTTGTTGACTTCTTATTAAACAGAATGCACCATTATTGAACTTCATACCTTTATTTTTGATTTAGTGTATAACTCTAAATACTTATGCTCATGTAAATTGATCATTGTGAAAGACATGAATGAATTTTTCTCATGTAGCCTTGAATTATAATTTGTGCATAGAATTCAATCCATACTTGATAGCACAAAATTTAAATTATGAATTGTGTTCTTCTACTACAACCTTTAAAGTTTACCCGTACACTTAAACAAAGTAGTTAGAGAATAATAGGCTTTCAACCCGTCTTGTATTCCACAAAGAGTTGGTCTTTCTCTTTTTCTCTTCCTGGATGTCATGATTTTATGTGAATGTCATGTGCTTTTACAAGATAGTACTTTCTCAATTTTGTATCTGATATAATGTTGTACCTTATGCCTATTGATTTCAAAGGACTCATTTTCCTAAAGATAGATAGCACAATAATATATATTAAAACTCGAGATCAGTAGATGACGAGCTTTCTCTTTCTATTTCAGGTACATTGATGGAAATGGAAGATGATGCAAAAGAAGATGAAGGAAAATGAAGCTACAACTGGATGAAGACCAAGAGAATATCCGAAAGGAAATGATGGGTTTCTTCTATATTCCTTTTCTTTTAGCTTTGTGTCTATGTATCTTTTTATTCAATAATCATAAGTTGCATCCCACGACTTGTGTTGGGAAACTAAAATTGTATCTCTTTATGAATAAATTAAATTAAATTGTGTGATTGATTTTTGTATTTCCTTTCACATTTGATTATTGTAAATGATAATTGTGGAATGAACTAGAAAACTCAAAACATAATTAATCTAATTCAAAAGTAAAGAAATAACAAGAAATTAATGTACCAGAATCGATAATGTAACTTTAACCATGTACACAACAACTATGTTTGATATTCTTGAGTCCAAATCCCTAGGTCTGCAGCTATTTCTACCTTTATCAAGGTTGTACTTTAGTTCTTCACATCTTCTCGTGTAACTTTGATGAACATGATCATGGAATGGCATCATACGCGAGGTGTTGCATTATGTAATAGCACACATAGCTGCATTTTTCTTTCTTATTTACTTACCATAACTTAAAAACTTTAAGAAATTTTATGCCTTCCCCTTAGTTAGGTACATAACATCAATGCCTTTTGTCTAAAACAAAGTTTCGAGTTGCCCATTTTTGCACAAGTGAAAAAATTGTCAACATGTTGGTTTTTATCATTGATTGTTATAATTTATATTAGCATGGAGGGAAATTTATTTTATAGTTTCAATGGGTCAAAACCATGTATGCGGGATTAATTATTATATACCCATGTAAAATTAGATTGTGTCTTTTTGCATGCCAAGGTAAAATTTTCCTTTTCCATTAGAGGACAAAAACATGGAAATTGAAATAATGATGTGTCATGATTTTGTGAAAATCCAAAAATAGACCTTTTTCTCGCCTCACCCACATAGTGCCGAAATGTTTTTATAATAGCTTACATTAATACTCCCTAAAACTACCATACACTTTCATCTTTGGCGGGATTTTGAGAGTCAATTGGAGTTGACTAAGAGCGATTTTTTTGTTAATTGGGATATTTTTAATTCTTCCTCGATATTTTTTCTTTCCAGTAGTTTGGCATGTAAAATTAGCTTTGGATTAATCTCAAAGTTAACTTGAATAAGGAAGAGTCTATTTTTTGAGACCTTTGGGTGAATAATTTTTCTATATATTGTGTACATTGGCAAAGCACGAGGGGAGGAATTTTTTATATATTGAGTGTTGGAGTCATTGTTTCGAGAATTTCCCTTATATGAGAATGATTTGATTTCCTTTCTAAAAATTTGTAGTGGTGTGTATTACAATAGTTATTCTTGTGAATTTTATTCCCTAAATTTATTAAACTTCCTTAAATGATATTTACTATGTTAAATAGGTATTTATGCTAATTTCTTGTGCAATTATCTTCCTTGTTATTGTGTGAAATCCCTTAACATAATAGTACTTTCCTTGATATTATCTATAACCCTTTGGATCCTTTGTTGTTCCATTTATTATTAGTATATTGTGTACATTTCTTAGTCAATCCCCATTTATCGCAGTTTTATCCATCTCGTTAACCCTCAAACCCGACAATATTATTTTAGGGATACTCCAAATAAGGAAACGACCTTGTAATCCTAGGGATCCACCTCACAATAGGGATACCCACAGTCCATGAGGTGCCTCAATTGTCTATCCAAAAAAATGAGGGAAAGCAAAGTTAGAAGATATGTTACCCTTCAACATAGGTGTACTTTTGTCAAATATCAATATCTTCTTTTTAATTTTCTCAAGCCGAAGATTATGTACTAGTAGATAGAAAATTTTCCTTATCATCAAACAAGAAATGCACTTTATATATTTCCATCTTGTTCACTTTTAGAAGTGCACGGAAGATATTATTCCATGAAGAAAGAGGTTTCTTGATAATTTTTAGCATATATGGAAAGCTACTCACAAAGTTATCTTTCTATTACCATTTTTGTGGTATAGATAGTCACATCATACTCAAATATTTTTTTCAACCATCTAGTTATTTTCTTAGTGATTTTTTTTCCTATAATAAAGTCTCTAAAACTAGAGTTTGAAAATATACCGTGACATGATTTGTGGTGAGTATAGTTTTAAACATATTTATCAAGTGCATGATAGTAAACACCTATTTTTCTAAGTGAATATATTTCAATTCATAATCCGTGAGTGTTTGATTGAAAAAGGCCACTAGCTGCTCCAAAAATTTATAATTTTGTTGATTTAGAACAATAACAATCATTGAATCAAATCCACATTTGTGTAAAGAATTAAATCCTTAGAATAATTAGGATTGATAATTGTTCACGCTCGATAATTCTATTGTTTGATATTGGTGAAGCTTTCCATTCCTTCTTTTTATTTGAAAAGGAAAGAGATAATATGTATGATATTCCTTTCAGAAAAATTATAATACCTTCCATTGAAATAAGGTGTTCTAAAAGATTACCTTGAGAGATAACAAAATTACATTTCTTGGGGTTAAGAGACACTCCAAATTCACTTGCATCTCTTAGATACTTTCTCAAGATTATTTATATGATCCGTACTCTTCTTTGAGAAAATAATTATATCATCGAGGAAAACTAGGATGAACTCATTCATATACCATTTGAATACATTGTCCATTTGTGTTTTAAATGTAGCACCTTTGCATTTGACAAACCAAAAGACATTTTGTCATAAGCATTTGTTCCCCATTTGGTTGTAATTATAGTTTTAGATCAATTCTCTTCCTTGACCATGAGTTGATTAAAACTGAATAACCATCATGCATAGAATATCTTGCAACTTCAACCATAGTTTGTAAAATATGTTCGATAAAAGGCAAAGAATAATGATCCTTTAATGCAGCTTTATTAAAATCTTTGAAATAAACAAAAATCCTATAACACCATTCTTATTTCCAATTGTAACATGATATACCATGAAATTAAATTACTTGATAGGAAAGACTATCTTCACCTTACTCAATTTGGATAACTCCTTCCACATGAAGGTTTTTATCCCAGTATTGATAGGGCTTTGATATTATCCGAATGGCTTGATTTTAGGATCAAGATAAATGGCGTGTTGAGAAATTCTTATTTCAAATCCCTTTAGATCCTCATAATCCCATGAAAATATGCCACATATATTTGAGATAATTATATAAAGGATTGTTTCAAATATTTTGTACATATCTTTCAAGCAACAACTCCTTATTGTATGCAATATTGACTAGGTAAAATTTTTATTTATTTGTTATTATCTTCTTTTTCTCCTTTGAACTCATTATCAAGAATGTAAATATGCTCCAAGGTCACCCATCATTCATGAAATTTGTTTTTATTCAACTGAATGACTTGATTACCATAATTTTCAAATAAATAAGATTGTATATTTTAATAAAAATCATCTTTATTTTAGATTAATTACAAAGTGTTTTTATCACTATTAAATACATACCAACTATTTTCATTATCTGGAACTAATGTTATGATCATTATCTTGATATGATGTTGATTTCCTTAGATAATATATTGAATTCATGAAAAGTTTGAACCAAGCGATGCAATATAATATTATTCTAGCACCACTTGCAGATTGAGCACATCAAATCTCTCATAAAGATAACAAACTATGTGATTATATGATTTCAATAAAAAAATTGTTTTTGCACCTATTTCTCACATGTTGGGTGACTAGTTTAGTGTCACCAAATATTTGTGATCCTTTAATCTACCTCTTTTAAGTAATACTAAGTCCATTTACTAATCTCTAATATTTTCATAATTGTGTTGAACATGCAAATTGGAAGATATCGATGAATAAGAACTTATGATCCTCATACAAAATGGGAAAAAACCTGCACCAAATCCATTTATACTTCTAGAACCATTAAAGAACATCTTCCATAGTGTTGAAGCATTCTCCTTTTCTTTCTTATGTGGTGCAGGGAAAGTTGACTCTTCCTCAAGAATGTAGTAGGTTCCAAGTCAAGATTTCACAATTATATATTAAGGGTAAAAATAATAATGTCCCTTTTCCCACTCATCTAATAAAAGATTAAGTATGAGAGGAGGAATAGGATGCTCTAGGGAAAACGAATCTTCCTATTGGTCATCTTATATTAGTCAATTATATTGAAGAGGAGAAGGGTCCTATGACTTAACATGATAGGAAAATATAGATTTGGATTGTATGGTAAATCCATTACCATATCTAGTTCTTATGATCATATGACACCAAAACGAACACAAGTAACCACCCACTCGGTCACGAAATCTCTTGATGGGAAAATGGGAAATAACTCGTACATCTTGAGTTATAGTTAGACTTGGAGTAGTATGAAGGGTGAAGTAAAGCTATTTTATTACTCATAGGATGTTTATAATTGATCCATCAAGTTGTAAGAATCCTTCAGAATCATGTTTTTTTGTCTTTAAATATATTTCATAAAATAATATAATATGGATATTATCATTCTTTTTCAATAAAAATGCATCTAACTCTATGTAGTGAATTTTATATTATAATGGGGTGTTTTTATAGGTTCAAGAAGACAATGGCGTCCACTTATTTTTGCCTTGATAAATCCCACATCCTGAATGGATATCATTACAACATTTGGAAGATCAAGGTAAAATTAGAACTTATGGTGAGGAAACTTTGCATGATTGTTTTAGCGAGATTGTACCCACCGGTCAACAAGCAAATGTGGATAATATAAATGCATTCTCTCGGTGTATGCAGGAGGCCCTTTCATTGATTTTGTGCAATGTGAAAGATGAATACTTTGTAGTGCCCACTTCCCTTCAACACCTTTTTCTTTGATTTCGATATTGTCGACTATACTTATGGACATTGTTGTAGCTTTTTGATTTAGCATGATACTAGATGTTAGAGATACTGGACTATTGTTGATTTTGATTCATATATGATGCATGTGGATTATTAGAGACATTTTATATTGATGTTGATATGATGTGGACATGGTTATATATATATATATATATATATATATATATCGACATGCGATATACTACTGCCACCATGAGTAAGATTTGATAATTGAATTAATGTTGTGATCGTTTTGACATGGATGAAATGTTGGATAGAAATGTTGCTAGAAATTTGTAAATGATTCGTAATTGCCTAGATGATATTAATTTGTATATAGATGGTTTTAGATTTATATCACATATTTTGGCATGGATCTTTTAATGTAGCCACTAGCCTAAAGGAGGTATTTTTGTGTTTTTCAGGTAAATTTATTCACAACAAACATCGGGGGGATTGGATACCAACCACATTGGAATTCTAGATGAATTCAACAAGGGTCACCATGGCAACATGTAATTGTGTGTGTGTTAGAATTATTTGGTTAGGGGAAAATTGTGACCAAGGGGTCATGTGTTGTCTTTTGTTTAGTTTCCCTTTTATTAATTTTAGTATGTGTTTCTTTTGAGTGATGTAATTTACTTGTTTTAATTATTTAGATTTTGATGTATGTTTTTCCCCTTTATCTCAGTTGGTCTAAGTGTCTTATTAAAGCTAGTAAATCTTGTCTAAAAGTAACTAATATGTGACCAAAAGAAGTTCATTTATTAGACTTGATTTTCTCTTGGATTTTTGTCTTGTTTGTTGAATGCTTGAGATCTTGAGTGTTGTACACTCTACCCTTCATGGGAAACTAGAATTTGGCCTTAAGGGCCAATTTTGGAGGCTTGTGGGACACGCTAAACTTTTATGACACCTCTTAAATTGCTATACAAACCCTACCTCTGGGTTGGGGGGTCAAAATCAAACCCCATTATGTGTTTTGGGAAGATAGAAAGGTGAAATGTTTATTGCACTTTCTTTCAAGTAATTAATTTGTCCTTAGGGGGGTGTGGGCTTAATTTTGGCATGTAAGTAACTTGTCATTCCTCTCACCCACCAATTTATGGTGCATTTAGGTTGAGGTTTGGCTTCTTAGGTGGAGTTGAGGATGAGTGATGTGGCATCCTACATGGAGCCACTTCATCCTCCTCTCTCTTTTCTATTTATTGAAGCTCTTTTGTTTGTTTAGGGGTTACTTGATCATTTTTGCTCTTATTTTTTGGAAAGTTAGAGGATTTTGGGAGTGCTCCTGGATTCTTGGAGCTTTTGGATGCATGCTTGGTTTTGAGGAGCTTAGAGACTTAATCTTGGAACAATATCTACTATGGAAAGGTATAATATTTACCTTGCTTATGTTATGCTTTATTTTGTGTTATGTGCTTGTGTTGAGTATTGTTTTCTTTTGAATGCTTCTTGGGTGTCGGTAGATTGCCTAAGTTTGGAGTACAAGGATACTATGGGGAGATTTTATGTAGGGAGGCATAAGAGTCTACCTTTTTTGTTTGGAGGGAGTTTTGGTTGGGTGCCCCACCTTGTACAAGGAATGCTTGCATTTCTTTTTGTTTCTTTTATGAGGGAGGCATAAGAGATTGAGGGAGGCATAAGAGTATGTGGGAGGTATAAGGGGTACTTGAGGGAGGCATAAGAGTATGTAGGGGATTTGAGATATTCATTGGAGGCTTTAAGGTGGGCACCCATTCCCATTGGGAGGCATAAGTGGCCTCCCAATAGGTCTTGCTCCTTTGGCTTTCACTTTAAGCCTTGTATTTGTTGTTTTTGTTCTTCTTTCTTGTGTTGTTGTTGAGTTGAATGTGGTTAAAATGGTTGTGAAATTTTTTTTTTGTTGTGGAATCTTGTTGTTTCCATGAGTTGGAATTATCTCCCATTGTAATGTGGATGGGGCTTTGGGGCCAATGGAGAGGATGGCTTCTAGTCTTCATTGGATATCTTGGTTGGGTGGAGAGTGTTACCTCTCCCCCCATTTTGTTGTGAATCAAATAAATCATGATGGAGCCTTATTGTTGGTGTTGATAAGCTTGGAATTTTGTTGGATTCCTTCTTGAGTGAAATCCCTTCTTGAGTGAAGCATTTTGTTTCCCACTCAAAGTGTAAGATCGTACATTTGTTTATGTATTGAAGGAAATTTTGAAATACAAGTTGTATTAATATTTGAAGAAGTTCATTGTAGAATTGTAAAGGAAGAAATTTACTTCTCATTATAATGTAATAGGAAAAGAAAGAATCTAAATTAAAATCTTATGTAATGGTTTAGTTGAAAATGTATGTTAAAAAAAAAGAGGAAAGTCACTTTCTTTGTGGCATTATATTATTGCATAAGAGAATGAAGAAATACGGAAGTTAAAAATGTTAATATGGATGTATAGTAAAGTTGAATGTATAATGATGTTATTGTAGTATTTGGAATCTATAAATTTTATTGAATTGAAAGAAACAACAAACTTGAAGTATAATGTTATGTTGATATGTTTTTTTTTTTTTGTATTAAGAAAATAACAATGTAGAAGTAGATATAAATCTTTTATTTTACTCTTGAAATAGAAAGAAAATTTAGTTAAACAAAATGGAATAAATCTAGTAGTTATTATTGGATTTCAAATGATTTAAATGAGTAATTTTAACTAAGAAATTATCAAATGGAATGAAATCTCAAAATTGGAAACTTTAGGTGCATAAAATCTAGTTCAGAATGTGTTTTGGAACATTGTAGAACCTTTTACCTTTTGTAAAAATATCGTATTAAAGGTTTTATTTTTTAGATACATGACCGTCACCCTATGCGAGCAACGGCATCTGTAACCTCTAGACTCGGGATAAGGCAAAGTGGTCTCAAAACTATCACTCAAGTATAATGAAGTTCCATAGTTTTTCACCAGTGCAAGGCGGTGGTCCCAGGACCGCCGGTATTCTCTGGGTGGTAGTTTTGTCACTTACGATAGAACTCCATGGATCTGCACTGTGTGAAAACTTTAACTAGTTTTTACTAATTTATAAGATGTAAAATTTAACTAATGACTACCAGCATGTAAACAAAGAGTAATCCCATGGATTTGAACAATAAAACATACAAATGGTGGATTAAAAACATTCCTTTCATTTACAACAATGGGGGTAGGGTTTGCCCCAAAATTAAAAACCCAATATACAAATAGCTTGAAATAAAAACTAGATTGGTAGAGGAAACCCCCCCCAATCCTTAAATGAAATAGATTTCATTAATAAAACTACAACTAAACTAATCTAAACTAGATCTCCTTGTAGAATCCTCCATAGTTCTTCCTCCTTTGCTCCCATGTCTTCCTCTTCTCCAACCTACAATTTTTAACAAAACAAATAGACCAAATGAGGGAAATGAACAAAGGAAAGACTTTAATAAAAACTCATAAGGAAATTTAGGGCTAGATGGGAACCCTAGGATCTAGTGGCCAAGATTGATTTGATCTAAGGGTGGAGGTTTCACCCTACTTTTGTTTGGTAGAAATGTAATTTAAATGTTTAAATTAAATCTTTAAGGGTATGTGTAATTTGGGAATGGGGCCATTTAATTGCCTTAGAGTGCTAAACCTTTATTAGTTCTTAACAAGCCTTAGGAATCAATGGAAATTAATCTAAGTTAATAGGATAATAAATTTAAATAAATTATCATAAGGTTAACCTTTTTAGTATTGATCATTAACTAGAAAGAGAAGAAAACATTTAGCTATGTAAATTAATCTATGGTACCTTCATAATTAATAATTCATTAATGGACCTAAGAGATAAATTGAGATTATGTTAACTTTTTATCTAGACCTGGTTCTTTAATTGAGAAGTGGAGCTTAGTGGTGTTAGTTAGTTGTTGTACCCTAGGTTATTTAAGATCCTTGTAACCTATTTTATCCTCTTACATTTATCTAGTAACAAAAAAAAAATTGGTCACAATTTTTGGGATAAGTGTTAGGTGTTAGCGTGTTCCTAGAATGTCATTTTTGATGGGCGTTATAAATACCTTCTACACATTGGTAATATTGAACATCGAAAGAGGTATGTATACAATTAGAATCTATGCATGAAGGTATGTGCCTATCTAAGATCATTAAAATCATTTTATAATTACTTACGACTCCTATGAAAAGAGATGAAAAAGTAGTTAATTTCTTGGCCAAAATTAAAAAATTTAAAGCACAATTTGATGGATGCAATTGTCATTTAATTGGTGAAAAATTAATCTAATTTATTGTTCAAATAAATATACATGAAAGAATTAGGAATTTTATTTCTATCTTAAACTTGAAATATCAGAATGAAGATGAATTTCCTAATTTGAATACTTTAAGCTCTATTATGATTTAACAAGAGCAAGTGATGATGAACTTTGACTCTAAGGATAATGCCTCTCAGGCACTTCTTTCTCATAATTCAAAGTTCAAGCCTCACAAGCCCTTCTCTGATCAGAAGTATAAATCTAAATCTTCCTTTGTTGATAAGAAATTTTTTTCTTCTAAACAATTGCATGTAAGATTTAATTGTAAATGTCACAAATGTGGTAAATTTGGGCATAAAATGTAAGATTGTAAATCTAAGAAACTTATCCATAAATATCAGAAACAAATTGTTTTGTCTAGATATAATTTAAATAAAAAGGATAATTCTAATGATGCTCCTAAATTTTTTTGTTTATACGATGTTTTATACTCTTCCTCTAGTTCCAAATGGATTCAAGATTAAGGTGCATCAAACCATATGACTAGTGTTTCAAATTATTTATTTGATGCTATGAAAATCAATGAACATGTATATCTTTGTGATAACTCATCCTTAGAAGCAATAGAAAAAGGTAAAGTAAAATTTTCAAATGGTGTTTTGAATAAATTTTTTTTTCCTAAACTTAAAAAGAATCTATTATCATGTTCGCAACTAACTCATGATGATTTATCTATTCAAATTTTGAAGGATAATTGGTACATCAAGGATAGTGATCATAATATAATTTTGAAGGAAATATAAGAAATGGTCTGTATATTTTTGATGATTTCTTTTTTACATCGTGTTTTGTATCTCAAAGTTTGAATAATTCAGAACTATGGCATGAAAGGTTAGCACATGTTAACTATCGAAGCTTATATGAAATATCTAGATATAATCTAGTAAAAGGTTTTCCTATGTTTTCTTCTTCTCATGATGCGTGTGAAGGGTGCTTACGCTCGAAACAAAGTCCTAAGCCATTTCATTGACCTCTGAGAAGAGTTCCTCTTCTCCTCTAGATCTTATTCATAGTGATGTTAGAGGACCTCTTGAAGTATCTTTGTTAAATGGTTCTTTATATGCTGTGAATTTTATTAATGATTTCACTAGGATGATTTGGACATATTTTCTTAAAAATATATCGATGTATTTGGAAAATTTAAGGAATTTAAAGCATCTGTTGAAAACTCATCAAATTATAAAATTAAGAGACTTAGAACAGATAATGGGGGTGAATATGTTAGCAAGACATTTGAAAATTTTTGTATTGATTGTGGTATTAAAAGGGAATTAACTTCTCCTCATTCTCCCCAATCTAATGGTGTTATAGAAAGAAAAAATAGGACTATTTTAGATATGGCTCGCACTATGCTTCATTTTGTTGGTCTTCCTAAATTTCTATGGGAATAAGAAATGAACACATTAGTCTACATTCTAAATATGTTTCATACCAAATGTATTCACGGATCAACTCACTTAGAAAAATGGTCAAAAAAAAAAAAAAAAACCTAATATCTCTCATTTAAAATTTTTTTGTAGTCCTCCTTTATACTGATCAAAAAAGAAACGAAAGAAACTTTATATCGACTTCTTTTTCTTGTGTTTTCATTGCATATGGCATTAACACTATAGGTATAAAGACTTATGACCCGTAAAAAGTGAAGTAATGAAAATTCACAATGTGGTTGTGTTGAAAAAATGTTTTTGTTCATCGATAATGGTTATGATAATCCTTAATCTGTAAATATTTCTAATAATGGTTGTGATAACGAAAATATAGATGATCATGATGATGTTTCTTGTGTTGATGATATGGATGTTTTTTGATACCCTTTTTCCTTAGCTAAGAAACCAAAATGGACTCAATCTATGTTAGAAAGTTCTAATCTTATTGACCTTAGGAAAATGACTAGAACATCATACTTACCTTGCATTAATGACCTTGTATGAACCTGAGCTATAAAATTTTAAAGAAATTGTTATCAAAGATCACCCCTCAAGGTAATTTTGATAACATGCATCAAATTCTTCAGTCTTGAGCAAGTAGAATTGATTCAAGGCCCAAAATCATGTTTTGGGGGTCCCCTTGGCTTCTCTCTAACTTCCCCATCCAAGGAAAAAACCCAAGAAGTTAGAAAAATTGGAAAAAATCTGAAAAATGGGCTCATTCTTGGTGTTTTACGGTAAAATCTGAAATTTTTGTCCCAAGCAGCGGTCTGCAGGATAGTTGGGACATAGGTACGCATGGGATGCACAAAGCTGAAATGGCTGCGGGAAGTACAAATAGGAAAAAGTGAAAGTTTTAATCGCACGCGGTCCGCGAGATAATTGGGACAAAATTATATGCGGGACACGAAAATCTAATTTTTTCGTAAGCTAGCACATTGTGCGTGGTGTAGAGAAATGTGTCTGGGACATTCGGGACATTAGGACACATAGGACGTGCAAAGGTGAAAAAGCCACAAGCCATACGTTGCGAAGAATGCACAAGTCAAGAAAGCCCTCATGGCCTGGTCAACGATGGACACGCTGGGACAAGGAAGCCTAAATCGGTCGATGCGGTGATTTTTTTCTGGGACAACTAGGACACGCGTACCTAGTTTTTTTGAAATAGCTACAACAAAGAGAAAATTCAAAGTTTGACCTCCCAAACTTCAAATGGCCATAACTTTTGACTCCGAGCTCGATTTTCATAAAATTGGACTTTATGGAAGGAACACAATGTCCTCTGCATCACATACTCTAGTCGGATAAAATTTCAATGACGATAGATATATGTAAATAAAATAAATGTATTAAGCTACGATCGATTAATGCTCATTCCCGTTAAATGATGTGAGAAAATGCTTGGCAGACCCAAAATAGTTGTTCACACTCAGAAGGCCATAACTTTTGCATTTATCAACGAAATCACATGAAATTGGTACCGTTGGAATTGTGGCTTTGATCCGACACACAAAAATCAAGAAATTCCAAATTTGATGAAGGATAGAAACAAAATTTTCAAAAAATTCAGCCAAGTTCATAATAGTGTTTTATTTGGTAGTTGGACGCATTCAATGAAGCATGGGCTAACATATTTCACTACTGCAAGTCATGGAGCAATAGTATGGGGAGCCTTTAGCAAGCAACATAACATCATTTCACTCCATTTAATACCTCTTACAAGTGGTTGAAGGACATATTTTGGGATTTCCATTTTCCCTCTCTCTCTCTTCTTATTTTTTTATAAATTGGAGTGTTGGGATTATTGTAAAGGGAGGTAGTTTTTGTTGTAGCAAAGCTATGTCAAAATTGCTTTGTGAAGCCAATGTGCTACAAGCCCTTGTAGTGGACTCCTTGCATGGTGATCTAGGCCCTAATCTTGTAATAGTCTAAACTGTGCATATCATGAAGTAATAGAATACAAGTTGGTGGATACATCTTCCCTGTTGTGTTTGTTTGCACTCTTCTTTCCCTTTCAACCTTCTTTACAAGAATATTGTGTTTATTTTTATGCTCTTGCAAGGACTCATTATTATTGTACATGTATGAAATATTGTTGTGAATGCATTTTTCTAGATTGTGGAGAACTGTTATCACCCCTTCTAGTGTGCACTTTGCTTCTGTATCTCACACATTGGAAGACTACTCTCACACCCTCCTTTTCTGGTGTATCACCGTTGTAGTGTAGGATTTATTTTTTATGCATTCTCTCTCCTTGGTCCCTTGGAAATTTAGATTAGGAAAATTAGTTTTTCCTACATTAGAGTAGATTGTGGCAATTAGTTTAGGAGCAAGAACCATCTTTCTCTAGAGGTCTATCTAGAGTAGCAAGTTCCACAACTTGGAGATAGTACCCATGTAATCCAACCACACCATGAGCTCAAGTATTTGCACTTGTGTAAACATATGGGTGTTGTGATTTAGTGATAACAGAAGATTCTTGAGATGAGAAGTGTATCAATGCAATGCATCTTTGGATATAATTCCTAATTCAAAATCAAACTTGGGAGTTCATTCATCCTCCTGAAAAAATAAGTATTATAGGATCTAGATGGTTATACAAAGTAAAATATAATGTTGATGGTAGTATTGAAAAACATAAAGCTCGACTTTTTTGCTATAGGTTTCACTCAAAACCTTGTATTGATTATGTTAAAACCTTTGCTCATGTGGCCAAGATGAGTACTTGTTAGGGCCTTGTTCGTTAGTGGTGCTCTATTTGTGTGGGAAATCCACCAAATGGATGTGAAAATTTATTTTTGAATGGTGATTTAAAATAATAATTGTTCATGTCTCAAACTAAAGGATTTAAAGAAACTCGGTAAACAAAACTATGTTTGTAAGTTCAAAAATCTTGTATGGTTTAAATCAAGCTCCTAGAGCTTGGTATGCAAAACTTAATTCCTTCTTTAAAGAGTTAGGTTTTTTTAATTGTTTTTCGATAATGATCTATTCATTAAACAAGAAGGCTCTCATATTATCATTTTTTCTATATATGTTGATGATTTGCTTATAAATGGTGATAGTCCTACATTAATTTATAGAATCAAAGAAAAATTGAAACAATACTTTGAAATTTCTAATTTAAGTCTCTTACATCATTTTCTTGGCATGGTTGTATATCACGATAAACATTCTCGTTGTTATTTCTCAAGCACAATATGCAACCAATGTACTAATTTTTTTAACATGATTGATAGTAAACCAATTTCTACTCCTATGGAAGTTGGAATAAAACTTGATACTAAAGCTCCATGCAAAAAAATTGATTCTAATTTATTTAGGCAATTAGTTGGTAGTTTGATTTATCTAACTATAACTAGACCAGATATTTCGTATATAGCAACAATTGCTTCAAGGTTTATGTAGGAACGTTATAGAGATCATTGGAATCTTGCAAAAATAATTCTTAGATATACTAAGGCAACAATCAATTATGGGTTGCATTATACTAAGAATGAAATTGCTAACTTGTATGGATTTTCTATTCTAATCATCTTGGTGATGTATTGAATAGAAAATCTACTTCAGTTATGTGTTTAAATTTGGTGCAGGTATCATTTCTTGATGTAGAAAGAAGTAGCCAACTATTTCTATCTCTTCAAAATAAGCGGAGTATAGAAGTGTAATGGAATCTCCAAAAGAGGATCTATGGTCAAGAGGTTGTTCGATGAGATAAAGATGAAGGATCTAAGTAGTGTTATTTTGTTATGCAAAAACCAGAGCACCATAGCTCTTTCACATAATCTAGTACAACATCATAGGATGAAGCACAATGAGATACATATGCACTTGATCCATGAAAAAGCACTATGTGGTGAGATGGATTTCAAGTTCATGCCCACTAAAGAGCACATTCCGACATATTCACAAAGCCCCTAAGTGCTAGAAACTTTTGTCACTTTCGTGAAAAACTTGGATTTTGAGTTTCCATTGAGGGGAGTGTGCATGAAAAATTAACCTCCTAATGGAACTTTGTATTTATAAAATAAAAATGCAACTGTAAAAGACCTTCGAGCAAGTGTAAAAATAATTACGAGCATGTGTATTCCTCCTCGACTTATTTAAAAAAAAACAATTGTGGAAATACCATAAAGGCTATCGTCAAGTAAACTCTTTAGTACTATTGGGTTTATTGGTAAACATCTAGTACAAGCATATTGTTAAATAAGTCCTTATCTATAAAAGGATCCTATATGTTTGGGTTCAATAACCTTTTATGAGAACTAGTGCGAACATGTAAAAATCACAAATCATACTTAAACACTAATCATGGGATGATATTTGGGATTTAAAATGATTTGTACCAAAAGTTAACTTGAGTATGATGAAGGTGTTATAATTACTTCACACTATATTCTAGCCTAAAACCTTTATGGTTAAAGGATAATAAATCATGTAGTGTACCACAGGTAGGTAGTTTATTGACATATGTTACCCCACTTAAAATTAAGGGGGAGTTTTGTAACATAATGATTAAGTGGGTTGGCCACCCCTTAATAATATGGGTCCATCACTATTATATAGGTTAATATTTAATAATACGAAATATTTATATTTCTATTATTAAATATGCTAACCTAGGTATATACTTTAGGTTAAATATTTAATATCATGAAATGATTATATTTCTAATATTATAAACCTAGGTGTATGTGTCAACCCTTTTAGGTTGAAAAGGTGGGTCGGGAGACATACCCAATCACCTTGTATAAAAAGGACATTAAGGTCCTCATTTGATATATTCGTGAAATATATCAAAGGTGAAAATTATTTACCCTTGTGATTAGGGTTTGAAGGAGGAGGTGGAAAATACTAGATGTAACTTTGGTTCTCTGATAGTAAAAGGTTATTTCAAGTGGTTTTTACCCTATTGGGGTTTTCCACTATACATATTGTGTCACCTGTGTATTTATCTTTGGTATGTATTTACTTGTTTCATTATGTAATGTTTATTTTATTATATTTCATAATGTATGAAAGTTTATTATGTTTGAATTAAACATGTAATTAGTGTATCCTTAATTTCTAACATCATTAGCATATCCTCTAGTACCTAATTAACTCTCCCAATTTGACCATCTGTCATTGGGTGGTAATTTGAAATGAAATTGATCTAAGTCCCGAGTGGTGTGAACATAAGGCTAGAAATCTGAATTATAAATGTTATCCTCTTCATTAATGATAGTCTTCAGAATTCTGTGAATCCTCTGAATAACATCAAGAAATACATTAGCAATGTCGAATGCATGTAAGTTACCTTTGTTGGTGAAAAAATAGAAATCTTTGTCAACTTGTCCACTGTGACCATGATAACATCATGATGATGATCAAATGGAAATACCATTAATGAAATCCATAGATATGACATCTCATTTCATCTCAAAAATCTTGTGGGGATACAAAATCCATGTGGGATGAGGATTTTCAGCCTTGACCCTCTGACACTCAAGGTAACAAGCTACAAAGTCTGCGCTATTTATCGGTGTAGTCCTGGAAAATAGTACAACTACTTTAGATCAAAGCGTATCTTCTTTACTCGATATGGGATGCATATGGAGCTCAATGATCCTTGAAAATAATGAAACTATGATGATATCCTTCCTTAGGCACATAGATGCACCTATGAAAATGTAGAAGACAAGTTACCACTAAATCACATCCTACATATTTGTACTCTAATGAACCCCGAGACTAAAACATCTATTTTTCACAATCATAAGATATTTCCCCTAGAAGGTATTAAGTTATCTTTCCTATAGATATTATTTTAGAGTAGTAGAAGCATCAAAATATCATTGTATACTCAAGGAATCTCCAAGAAAATTCTCCTTTACCTTAATATATTGAATATCCATGTCATACTCACACAATAACTCCATCTAATTCCATTGATTAGCGTTGAGGTTTGGCTGTAAAAATATGTGTATTAAGCTCGATGATCAGTCCTAAATATAAATGATGTACCGTAATACAATTCATCTAATGAAGTAAGGCCCGAACCATTGCTACAAGCTCAAGGTCATGGTTACGGTAATTAAACTAATAGTATTTGATCTTAAGTGACTTAAATGCAATGAGACACCACTGCTTTGTTGCATGAGTACCACTCCATGTCTCTCTAAGGAAGCATCAGTCAAAACTACAAACTGTCCCTGAGTCAGATAAAAAACTACTAAAATATGTGTTTTTTCAATCGTTCCTCGAGTAAGTAAAACACTTTCTAACATTTCTATGACCACACAAATTTCATCCCTTTTCTCTAAACGGACGTGATAGGGTGAGAAATCCTAGATAAAACCTTTACAAAATTGTATTATTAACCTACTAATCCTATAAAAATCCTCACCAATGTCATCAAGTAGGTTTTGTCAAATCGAGAATATAAAACTAGACATACTACAAACTATGTGTCGCAAGTATTGAATATAAAACTGGAATAAAATGCACTTCTCAAGGTTCCTAAAAATTCTCTTGTCTCTCAAAACCTATAGCATTTGTCTCAAATGTTCCTTATGTTCCTCCCTCGAACAAGAGTAAAACAATATATTGTGAAGAAACACTAAGACATAGTGGTACAAAAATTTCTGAAAACCCCATTCATGAGGCTCATAAAAAATTCTAGAGAATTGCTCAAATCAAAAGGAAATATGGTGAACCATATTGACCATATCTTGAGTGTGGAAATTTCTTTTATAACTACATGCATCTATAATCCATAACTTTTGGTATTCAAAATTAAGATAAATCTTAGAGAACACTTTGGCTTCTCTCATCTAATAAAATAAATTATGAATCATTAGAAGTGGATAATGGTTCTTCACACATGTTACCTTATTAAGTTGTATGAATTGAACACAAATTCAAAGGGATATGTCTTTCTTTACAAAAATAACTAGTTCCACTAAGGAGACACACTAGTGCGGACTAGACCCTTCTCCTACAACTTCTCTAGCTAAATATTTATCTTCTATAACTAATTAGTCATCATCCAATAAGGTTCTGAGAAATCTATGGTGCCCCTGGTACTAAGTCTCTATTTAAATCCAATTGTCTACATTATGGTAATCAAGGAAGCTAACATAGAAACACATCTCGCAAACTCCTTAACACAAAATGCTCATCACATTGTGAACAACCTTGAGTTCCCTCCGATTGGTAACTAATCATGATCATAAACATCGACAACCATTGTGCATGCTCCACTTGAGTTACTTTGCAAACATTGTACACAAATAGATATGCCTATACATCCTAGTAATTAGAACGCAATTCCCAAGATCATCTTTACACTCTATTGGTACCAAAATTGATTCTCCTTCAATGTCTAAGCAACATCACAAGTTTTGACAGGAAGCCAGAGAGAGCAGTATATCATGATGAGTCATTTTGTAGCAGGATGGGATCTAAGCGGCCTTTTTCACTCGGATGTGAAGAAATGGGTAGTACCCTCAAGAGGATTTGATCTATCCCGCCTATTTGAGGTTGTGCCTTTCAACCAACGTAAGAGAACCCTTTTGTATCCTGGTGTTTGTCGAGGAGATGGGGATATCCTTCCTTATGAAGTTATTAAGGAGACCTTGGAGAAAATATGATCAATTCAACAAAATATAACTCTCACGAGTTGTCACTCTAGATAGTGGAGATATTCTCTAGACAAGGTTCAAGCTATTAAACACATTTGGGATCCTGATTGTTTGGGCATGTTTTGGTAACAAATATTATGCATTTGTATACACACAGGACAAACAGGGGTAGTATAGGTAGGATTGGTTGTTTTTAAATCAGTTTTGGTGGGAGGTGAGCCAGGATGGACTTTAATTCACCAGATCTTTCATAGATTCTACAAAATGGAAAGCAAAAACCAACATAATGCCACAGAAAATCTAAAATGTTTCTTTAACCAGAATATGTGCTTGAATGGAGGCCCAAATTTGCAATTCATACAATCTATGATATTCTCACATGAAGGCTCAAGTTAGAAAACCCAACAAAGCATCAATATCTAAGACCAATCATGCCTGAGGTACACCCAAAGGCTTACAGACAATCTCTATCAACAAATGAAAGAAAAGTGATTTTAAATCATTTATTTCACTCCCGAGATGAAAGATATTTTAATAAATGAAATTAAAGATACCAATAAACTATCACAAGGATTGATACCTATGTTATTGAGATAGATTTGATACAAGATTGCAAAAGGAACAAGAAAAACTATTGGTAGGCATTCAGAAATAAAACAAACACATTTTTCATAAGATCAACAAAGAATAACTCGAGTTTGATTAAATTTATCGAAGGGGAATTTTTGTAGAACAATCTCGTATATTTTCAATGGTTTTACACTCGCAACTACCTTGACACGATCAAATTCAATACAAAATAGATATACATGTTTCTCAAATGGCTTCTCAAAAAAGATGGGCTCTATCAAGATTTTTTTTATTAGAAAAATGAGTCCCGACCCCTAACACTCCAACCATTTACACTATAAATTTGTTCCATTTATAATATTTACAATAGAGCCTTTTCCCCCAAAAAAACCCAGACATTGAGTACCACCAATGGTTGCCATGATCACGATCGCCATTCCTAGAATCAGATCTCGCAAAAGTCACCAGGTGCTCAAGGGGCATATATCTTTTCAAATAACTCCCGTATTCAAATCCTTCCTCTTGAAAATCACTCTTCCTTCCATTTGCCAAAAATTTCTACCCCTAATCTGTCAAATCTTGTTCCTTCTATGCTTGGGAGAAGAAAAACATAAAATCAGATCGAGCTTGATAGTCAAACCATTTTAATGGCAAAAGACGTCTCAATATTTTCCCCACCAATCTTAGATATCAAAATTAACTCCCATCTCTAGTTGGCGTGTAGGAAATACCAAGAAATCATGAAGACTCACACTTCTAGGAGATTTTCAGTAAAAATGGGGGAAAATCAAATTCAGACACACAACTATCGTTGATCTTTACTTTGAATTTGGGTCGTCCACATGGAAGATTCAATTTAAAATGGGCCCGGGGTTTCCTTTTGACTTTTTACTACCTTTTGAAAAAATGGAAAAAACACTCCATTTTCTCCGCACCTTCGGTTCTAAAAAATGGGACCGACACATGTCCTAAGGTGGATCCCAAAGGAACCATAACCAAACTCTTTCATTTCACCTCCTTTTTAGAAAAATGAAATTTTTCTAAGTTTTCCCCGCAACTCCACCCTTCCACTTCTAGTTTCCAATGTGGGTCCCAGTGGAACCCCACTTCCTTTTATACTTTTAACTCCTTTCTCCCAAAAGGAAAATTTTGCAAATTTCCCTCAAGAGTCCCCACCTCCGTCATTGACTTTGAAACAAAATTTGGTGATACTTTATCATCCTTGCGGTCCATTATTGATATTTTAACCCTTTTGAGAATAAGAGGCAAAAATTATAAGTTGTCCTCGATGGTTCGCTTCCCTATCCCTTTTGAATTTTCAAACTGCCATGCATCACAATGGCACACCTTGAGATCATCCAAAAATTAAAGACCTTAAAAGAGCAAAGGCTCACCCCGTTTCCGACTGGACATATTTGTTTGAAGGCTTAAAGCTCGAGAAAAAGGTGCCATGTATCGAGTCCAAGGCAATCTCCTTTGGGTGTTGAAAAGTCTAAGCAAAGTGTAAAGTGAGTGGAGGCCTCAAAGTGTCCTCCTGGTGCTTATTTAAAATGAAACTCAAGGGCCGGTCCCCAAACATGTGTGGTTCCTCCACGTGTCCCAAACCTCCCAAAATATTTTGAAAAAGACTAAGTATGGGAAGACCCGGCAGAAACCTCCACATGTCTCCATGGTGCAATTTCAAAATGGTGCCCAAGTTTGAGACCCTGAATGAGCGCGGACTCACCATGTTTCCCTGTCCCACCAAACTATATCCAACTACATAAAAATTTATCTAAGTCAAGCCAAAGCGGTGAAAACATCCAAGTGTCCTCCCGGTACTACTACAAGGCCAAACCAAAAGTAAATCTTCAAATGAGTGCCGCTCCTCCACGTGGACAAATCTCCAAGTTGAGGCAATTCATAAAATTTCTGAAATACCCTATTGAGCTGCGTCCAACAAAAAGAGGACACGTTTCCTGTCGATGCAATGATGAAAATTTGACTAAGAGAAATGCCCGTCAAACCTTAAAATCTAGAAAATGACCATTTGAGCTTGGAAATGAAATTTTATCCAAGGACAGAAAAATTAGAAATGTTGCAAGGCTCATATACATTCCTCTGAGCTACATCCATTCATTTTTCTTCTAGTATTTAGGGAAAAAACAACAAGGTCAACAGATCTTGACTATGAAAAAAGGAAATAATGGGAGAGCTTGAGTTTTTTTTTTTAGATGAAAAGAGAACGGGAGACCCAAATTACAAACCCCTTCGAAGAAAAGATAAATGAGGTGGGAAATATGGACCCTTATTTGATCTTTGGCCCAGAATGGATTAATTATGGAAACAAAAGGAAGGCAAAGACTTCTTAGGCACAAAACAGGGAAATAAAATTAGACGAGAGGTTGTAAATCGATAGATTTCAAAGGAAAAATGGGGCGAGACTATTTTGAGCACCAACATCGGCTGCGATTAAGGATGAGCACTCCATGTGAGTGCCATAAGAACAAAGGTAGGCCAAGTGAAAAAATATTCATTGGGTAATAGAGTCAGCTTGCAAGGAAGAGAAACAAAGCCACCTCCCAAAAAAAAATAGAGAAACCAACAAAAATAGGTCACCAGAGACCAGAGTGAGCAAAACACAAAAAACAGGAAAAAAACAACAAGCTAAACACTCGTACAAATATTTTTACCCTAATTCTATGGAATCAATCCAGAAAAGCTTGGGATGCCTGCCATTAACATGTAATTTGAGCAATTCACCATCCAACTCCTTCAAGAAGAAGGTATGTTCAGCAATTCTAATATCAATGGAGTAAGGGCACATCCATAATGAGTCACATTTGCCATGCTTTCCTTATCTTCATTCCTACTATCCCATAGCTGCACAAGATCTCCAACATTGAAAGCTCTAAGAGTGACCTTCTTGTCAAATAACTTCTTGAGCTTCTCTCTGAACTTTACATGCCTCTGGTGGGATGCCCTCCTTTCTTCATCAAGTTCAATAATCTAGTTAATGTGAGCATCATAAGGACCTACTTCTTGATTTTCTAGTTGTTGAATGAACTGATATGAGGATAATTGCATATGTAGGGGCATCAAGGCCTGAGTTCCATACACCAAATCAAATGGACTCTTTCCAGTGGCTCTTTTAACAGTAAGTCTATTAGCCCAAACAAAACCTTTAACTGTTGACCCCATTTTCTCTTGTTCAACTCCAAGGTTCTTCTGATAATCTTTACCAATTTTTTATTACAGGACTCAGCTTGTCCATTTCCTTGGGGATTTTAATTAGAGGCATATGTCAAGTTGATCCCATACTCTTTGCAGATTTCCACTAGAGGTTTAGCTTTGAAACTCATGGCATTGTTAGTACAATTTTCTTGGCACACCAAACCTATAGATGATATGGTTTAGCACAAAGTCCATGAAAATTTGTTGTGTTTCCTTCTTGGTGGGGATTTCTTCCACCAATTTGGTAAATTAATCGGTGGCTACAAGAATCCACTTATCACCAAAGACACTTGAAGGGTCTGAAATCTCACCAATAAAATACATTCCCCATTGCTTGAATGGGGCTTCAATTTATACTGAGGTTGCAAAGGCAAGGAGCGATGCTTTCGGTATCAAGAGAAATTTTGGCAATTCTCACATCCCTTGATCAACAAGGTTGTATCCTTAAAATAATTTTGCCACCAATAACCATCCCTTGGGATCTTGTGTCTTTGTGACTCTTATGGAAAAATGTGCCCCAAAAACTCCTCCATGGAGATCAACAATTATCTTTGGGGCTTCATCTTTAGTAATCCACCTTAAGAGGACTCCGCTAGTTTTTTCCAAGCTAACCCATAATCAGTGATGACATATTTCTGGGAGGCTAACTTAAGATCTCTTTTCGATTCTTACTTAAATACTCGGGGAAGTATAAATTTCTAAGATAAAAAATCACATCCTTCTACAACTCAGAACTCATCAACTTTTCAAAAAAACCTTCCCTTTCTTCTTCAACCTCATTTACCTCAATTGTCTGAAATTTTCTCTCAGCCATAAGCTTAGCCAAGCCCAAATATCTCACCAACTTCATGGTTTGGATATCCATGTCATATTCTTGCAACTTGTTCACCCATCGTATATTTTGCTTGAGACTTCCATCTCTGATAATATTTCCTTTACCATGGTGTGGGGAACATAAGCAACCACTTTAGAAATTAGAATGTAAGGCCTGAAAACCATTGTTTCTTTTCCTAAGGAAAATGCTTGCTTCTCCATAATAGTGTATTTCAGCTCATCCCCTCGCAAGGCCTTACCGAAAAGGAAATTGGCCTTTCCGCCTCTTCATCATCTTTTCGCAATAGGATAGAAGAAATAGTGTTCTCGAATCAAAGGAAAGCAGTTGAAAAGGCTTTTTATAATCTAGATCTGCTAAAACCAAGGAATGCTTCAATGTCTCTTTCATTCCATTGAAATCTTGGATGGCGATCTCTTCCCATTTGATGACTTGGTCCTTCTTTAGCATGGAAGTGATTAGAATGGTCAACTCAACAAAGTTTGATATGAATCTCTGCTGAAGTTTATCTACCCAAAAAGGACTAGATTCCTTTCTTGATTATTGCAATTGGGACTTTCTTGATGGCCTCTACCCTTTCTAGATCAATCATCACCCCTTCTTGTGACACAATGTGACCAAGCAACTTTTTCTTCTGCACTCCAAAATGGCACTTCTTTGGATTGAGTGAGATGCCATATTCTCTACATCTTATCAACATCTTCTCCAAGTGTAACAAGTGATCACTTCTCTTCTGGAAAACACAGTTACATCATCTTGATAAACAACAATAAACTCATTGATGTAACCAGTAAAAGCAACATCCATTGCCTCTCGAAAGGTAGCTACAACATTAATCAAACCAAAGTGCATCTGGCATATACATAAGTTCCCCAAGGAGTAGTAAAGGTTGTCTTGATCCTTTCGATTCCTTCACCACATCTTCATTATATCCAAAGAAACCATCCAAGGTAGAGAGCAACTCAAAACAAGTCACTAATTGCAGCATGTTTTCCATATTTGGTAAAGGATAATTATCCTTCATTGATGCTCTATTTAGATTCCTAAAATCCACACATAACTTGATATCACCATTCTTCTTTCTTACTTGGTACAAGGTTTGAAACCCAATAAGAATACCTTGTGGGCTAAATAATGCCTCCATCTCTTAACTTCTTCAGTTCTTCTTCCATTTTAAGAGATAAGAGTGGATTGATTGGCCTCTATTTCTAGTGAACAAATTTTCATTAGACTCAAGGGAATCTCATGTTGAAATAGTTGATATATGTATGATTTTAATTCATAATAGGTCCAAGCCATGCAATCTTCATATTTTTCAACAACTGGATGTAGGATTTCTTCTCCTCCTTTATGAGATTGCTTCCCAACCAAAGCTTCCTCGGTTTCTCCTTTTCTGCTAAGGTCATGTTCGTCAACATCCTTGAGGCTGCTATATGTCTCTTAATAATGCAATCAACATTTTCAAAGTTGGATTCAATAGCAACCAACCCTCTAGGAATGGTATTATTCTTTAGCTAGATTATTCCCTTGCCAAAGAAGGTTTACTTTCCCTTTGTTGCACACACCATTGGCTCCAAATCAATGCATTGATCAGCAAAATCTCCCTTGTTCTGCAGAAATCTTCTAATCTGAGCATCATCATCAAAAACCAGCCAGTGTTTAATGTTGTCAGGGACAGAGGGTCTTGTCAACACCTCAACATCATATTCACAATATGGGGACATTGTATAATTTTCAAACCGAGATCCCAACACTGCAAGATTTTCTAGAAAATCATTGAACTTTCTATCAACATCCACAAATTTGAATGAATCAAACATCTCAATAAGATCCCAAACTGCATGCTTGTACTATTTCATTCACAAGATTCTTTGTGGCATAAATTTTCTTGACTTTCTTGATGATTAATTATGAATACCCTTTGAAAATGATGTCTTTAACACCATATTTCCAAGCAATTCTTAAACCTAACAACAGTTCCTCATACTCAGCAATGTTGTTAGTACACTCAAAGTTGAGTTTGAAGGAAAAAACAAACTTTTCCTGGCCTGGAGAAAGAAAAACAATACCAGCACCATTTCCAAACTTGGAGCAAGCTCCACTAAACAATAGATTCTAAGGAGAACCTTCATGTTCAAGACAATTGCATTCTTCAATCTTGTGCTCCTTCAATTAGCAAATCCTACAAAGTTATCGGCATCAACACTAGTATACAATACCTCGTAGGATGCATTGTTTGAGTTTTCAATAAGGTGCAACATCTTCTTTTCCCCATATAGCCTAACAAAGCTAACCTAAATTGGAATAGTGGCATAGGACATATCCATTTGGACACTCCCACCAACCATTGTAGCCCATTTTCTTAACAATATCATGCCCAAGTTGGTTGGGAAGTCAACAATGACAACATCAAGTTTTAAATTTCTACCTAGGTAGGTGTAAGTAGCACCACCAAACCTTTCACACATCCCACTACCAACACTTCTCTGGAGTCTAGGCGGTGCACTTCCCATATGTTGTTGTCACTTTAATATCTAGCTTATTTATGACTTCTAGAGGCATGAAATTGCATGATGCCCTTGAGTCAAACATATAGCTATGCAGTAATCTATCCTTTATGATCAAAGTGGTGAAGAATGGATCCACATTCAGCTGAGAGTCCACCAAGGATGTCCCCAAATAGACCTCAGGTGGTTCACCTAACTCCTCCAATACTGGTGGTGTTTCTAATTCTTCAATGACTAGAGGAGTCTCCACAATGTTTACATTTCTACCTAGGGTAGTCTTCTTTTCATTCAATCCCAAATATTCAAATGATCTCCTTTTGTGCTTAGGAATCCTAAGCAACTCAACAATTGGAACAGATACTTTGATTTGACTTAAAACTTGGGCAATGTCATATGGGGAATTCTTTGGCGAGGAAGCATTGAAAGGGAGGTGACACCATCATTAGGTGACACTAAATTTTTGATAGCTTGGGCATGAGGAGGGGTATGATTTTTGTTTGGTACAACAGGATTTTGGCACATGCATCTTTCTTAAGGGACTCTTTAGGAATGTTTGAAAGTAAGGGATATTTTTCTTGGCTTGAGTCCATGTCCCATTGACAACCTTAATCCTAGTGTTATATTGCTTTTTTGAGCAACCACAACATTCATCAATAACTTCCTATCCTACTCGGATGAGATTCATCCTGTTGGTGTAGGTGGTATATTTATTCACTTATTTAGTGTTATTCCACCTCACCAGGTGAGTCATCTCACTTAGGTGGACATGGATCTACGTGTCGTCTTAGTTAGGATGATTCTCTTACAAAATCTGTCATATGTGTAAGTTGCATCATAGGAGTTACATTCCCATTTGGGAAAGTAACTCCTCTTCTCCATTATGGAGGAATCTTTTCGTACATGGGATTTATGCATTTACTCCCTATATGTACACACCTTTCCGATCTATGAACACGGAGCATGGGCCTCTTTTGAGCCTTTTTCGAGTGAGTTCTTGCTTCGATCTTGAAGCTACGCCATTTCCGTGGTTGAGTGCAACGTGTCGATGCTCACGCATTCCCTCCAGATCTTCGTCATTCCTCCGACATGGTATCAGAGCTCGGGGATCGGAATCGTGTTGCTCACCTCTATTGCTTACTACTCTCGCCTTGTAGTTTCTTGTGCAAGTTCTCATTCTTGTTTCGTGCTCTATTTGCATTGATTTTGGGGTTTTACACCTCTATTCATTTTTCAAGTGTTGGGTCGTGTTCATGGGTTTTCTGCCTTGCACGTGTATTCTGGAGGAGTTTTGAGGTGTTATAATGGTTCAGGTTGTGTTCAGATTCAGCTCAAGTTCTGGCTTGAGCATGAGTGTATTGGTCTGAACCTGTGGAGAAATTTCGGTTTTGCGCTTCAGAGTTTTTTGGTAGTTGAAAGGTTCAAAGGATCTGTGGTGTTTTTCGGTCAGCCCTCTTCGGGGTTGTTCTTGAGCTCTCTGCATTGGTTTTGTGCATGGGTTTTTGGCTGCTCGCATTAGATCCTCCTTTGCATGCTCCATGCAACTCGGCTGCATCGGTTCTTACACTCTCGAGCTCGCATTCGGTCGATGGTTGAGTGTTGCTTTACATTGTCTTCACCGACAACTTGCTGGTGACTCATCTCATGCTCGTGGTTGAACCTCAGTGCGTTGGCTTATTGCTTGACCGGTTGCTTTGTCCAACTCAGCCTTTCTTCTTGTGCTCGTGCATTCCTACTCACCTCTGGTTTGCCACACCGTGCCTACGTTGGATTTACCCTTCGGCTTTGGTGTGCCTCTATACTCTGCGCATCTGGTCTCTAGCCCGTTTCTTTACAGCAGAACTCTGTCGGTTACAGATCTTCAAACGCTGCCTCCAACACCTGCACTTTTTTGCATTGAAAAGAACTACGTTTTTAGCTTTGGAAAAACGTTTTTCAATCTCGTGCGTTGAATAGTCACCTCCAGCTGTTTCTGTCTAGTGTGACCATTCCTGTGTGGCCGTTTCTGTTTGGTGTGGCATCTCCAACTCCTACGTTTTCTCCTCTGGCACCTCTGTGTCTTCTTTTGGAGTTTACATGATTAGCTGACCTTTGCGCAGAGGCCGTTTCGGACTCCGCCCACCCTCTGCTGCAAGCAAACACGTGGACCCTACACATGTAACTTGGTCAAAACCATGCACTCCATCAACAAATGCCTTTTAGTATTGTTTGGAGGTTAAAACAACCCTTTTTAATGTTTTGAGGTGAAAAACATTCATTTATGGCATTGTAATAAATTTTAGGTTGTTTTTGCTTGTAATTGAATCCTTCCTACACTTGTCGAAGACAAAGGGCGAGGTCCGGGGTGGGCAGGAGGCTAATCCCCCCTCGCAGATCAAAACAAACTATGCCTAAAATTTGATGCCGTTTCCAACAAGTACCCACATGATACCCTTTGCACTTGTTTCATGCACTTTTTTAATGCGTTTGCAGTATCTAGTGTATTTTTCCATTAGTTGCGGGAATCGTTTTAATGCTATAACTTTTGACTCGTAGCTCATTTTTAGCACTTCCTTGGTCAAAGTTGCATGATTTTTCACACTCTATGTGATGGCATTGTCAATTTTGTAAATGCACTACTTTTATAAAGTGCCGCATTCTGAGGGGGTTGTTTGTACTCTTGGGCCTACACACGCAGACGCATTATCGGCTGAGTCCGACGTCTTGCACCTTGCATCTTGCATTTTTTTATCATGGAGAGTGCTCTTTCTAGACATGAGCGTCGTAGGATCGCATTACAGCCTCCGCCACTTCTCACAGGGAGAGAGACCTATTCAGCTTGGCGTGCTTCCATGGAACGTTACTTCGCCCACGAGGGTCTTTTACCCTTCTTGCTTGGGCCAGTTCCTGCACCCGCTGATCATCGTCATCTAGAGGACTTCCTCGACACTTGTGACCATGTCTTTGGTCACATGATGATGCATGTCTCTCGTTCTCTCTGGTTTCACGTGGCAGACTCAGATCCACCTCACCGTGTCTGGAGCATTCTTCAGTCCTTCTATGGAGACCCTTCACATATTTCCGCCGCCACTGCTGCTGATGATTCAGTTGTCTCCTCCATTTCTTCGTGTGATGGTAGTTCCGCTGACATGGCTCGCTTGGTTCTACCGATGATGAGGATTGTGCATAGTTACGATGTCGAGAGTACTACAGAGGACTCTTCTCCTCTTTCTCTCACTATTCCAGACATTGTTGTCACCCCCACATCTCATCAGATATCGAGCAGTCCCCTACTCAGTCTCACACCGTCATTACACCAGCCTCCTTTCCACTTCCAGTGTGCGAGGCCCATTTCACTCCTCTACCTTCATTGGATGACTCATACCTATTTGACATCGCTCTTCTGTTTGTTGAGCCCCCTCATTGGGGACAGTATACGCTTGACCTTAGTCATCTTTTTGCAGAGTCTACTTGTGATGCACTACAGGTTCCGCATTCATCTACAGGTGTTTCATAGGAGTTCATCATCTCTATTGTTGGGAGTGCCCTTCTGGGAATCATACCACTTCCACTTTTCCGGAGACCTTCATTGATCCACCCTCAGATGTGGATCCCTTTTTTGTTGTGGAGGATGTTCTGTTCCCTTCACATCACTTGGACATCCTTTCCACGGGTGTTCCTCTTTTATACTCTGACAATTCTGCACTCGTGACATTACCTTCGGTTCCTTGGCACTCACTCGCTAGACCTATGTCACACTTGTGCACCAGACTTAGAGTTCTTCATGTTGCTGCCTTCAGTTTCCTTTGTGGAGTGGGCGAGACTTCCAGCACGTCATTTCTATCCTTCCTAAGGGCAGGCACACACGTTTGTTGCGGGTGGCTCTCCTTGATCCAGAGAGGAGAGGATCTCATCATCGACATTCTTCTAGGAGAATTCCTAGAGCTGCAGAGTTCAGATCCATCCATGGCATCTTCTGCATTCCTCTCGTCTCCCTCTTCTTCTCTCTTCTTCTTCTTTTCGAGAGATTGCCTCTTTGTACATGGGTACCCTTTCAGGCTTGTCTATGGCCGGGACCCATATTTGGCATCTTTCTTAGATTAGAGAGTGTGTTGTTCTCTTGTGGTGGATGTTTTTCCCACTGGGTTTTCCTTCACTGCTTGGGACTTCTTCTTGTACATGGGTGCCTCATCAGGCTTTGTGCCGGGACCCATTTCTCATTTCTGACTTGCCGCCTCATCCTAAGTTACGATGAAGGGGGGGTGTTGGTGTAGGTGGTATATTTATTCACTTATTTAGTGTTATTCCACCTCACCAGGTGAGTCATCTCACTTAGGTGGACATGGATCTAGGTGTCGTCTTAGTTATGACAGATTCTCTTACAGAATCTGTCATATGTGTAAGTTGCGTCATAGGAGTTACATTCCCATTTGGGAAAGTAACTCCTCTTCTCCATTATGGAGGAATCTTTTCTTACATGGGAGTTACACATTTACTCCCTATATGTACACACCTTTCCTGATCTATGAACACGGAGCATGGGCCTCTTTTGAGCCTTTTTTCCTTCAATGCATGCACATTGCTTTTCGAGTGAGTTCTTGCTTCGATCTTGAAGCTACGCCATTTCCGCGGTTGAGTGCAACGTGTCGATGCTCACGCATTCCCTCCAGATCTTCGTCATTCCTCCGACACATCCATCATACTTCATTATCATTAAATTCGTTAAATATTCAAAGTCATTATTGGGAAATTCAAACGCTTGTATAGTATAAACTTATAAAGTATGAAAGGGAGGAATAATAGGTGCTCGGTGGATGCAATCCCAAAAACTAGCAGCAGTTCTAGCACTTATCACCTCAATTGAAGTTGCCCCTTGTTGTGAGCTCATGGAGCAACCCATCATGTAGACATAATTATCATTATCATCATCAGCTTCTTCTTCTTCTCATTGGTCTTCTTCACAAGGATCATAGGGTATGAAACATTTGTCACACTAATAAATGACCTTTGTTTCTTCCACAACAACAACTCTAGCTGCTACAGGATCAAGCACAAATCTATTTTCCTTGCCTTGGGGCTGCCTATTTCTAAATCCAACAAGTCCCTTGCCTCTGTCATCAGATATTTGATGATTTTTAAATCTTTCTTGGCCTTATTTCTTGTGCTGACCTTGTGAGCTCTTCCCAATCCCCTTCTCATCCCGAGCTAGTTTGTAGGAAATTTATTTGATAGCCCCTACCAAAGTCTTCACAACTTCCTCCAGATCAGCAGCTTTACTTGTTTGAGGTTTTTCTGGGTTAACCAACTTCACACCATCCCTCTTAGGAGGTTTTCCAATTGCCTTGATATTATTTTCAATTTGCAAAGCCATAGTGAAGGCCTACCTCAAATTGGTAGGGTTCTTGTCCCTCAAGTAGTATGCAGCCTTTTTATCAAATGCATCAGAATATTTGATCAAACATGACTCATCACATGGTCTCAAGTTAACAAGAAATCTTCTCAAAGTCTTATTGAACCTTGTGTTGAAATCATGTACTGACTCATTAGGATTCTTCTTGATATTTTCAAATTCTGATAGAAGAAACCTAGGGTCAGTTCTATCACCATACTGCAATCTAAAGGCATTGTTCATCTCAGTCCAAGAATCAATAGAGTTATCTGGAAATGCTTTATACTAGTCCCTTGCATCCTCTTCCAAAGTGTGAACAAACAATTTGATGTATACATCTTCATGTTCAATCTCAAAGTCTTCCATCATATTGATAAAAATCTTTAGATGTTGATCACTAGTTATAGCATTGTTTCCCTAGAACTTTGGTAGTCAGCTTTTTACATCTTGAGGTACTGCATTTGGATAACCAACCATTCCCACAAAATTTATAGGTCCAAAGGTGTTTACAACAAATGGAGGTCTGGGTGGGGGATGAGCCATATTGATTCGAGGAGGTGATCTTGGGGAGAAACAAATTGATAAGGGGCAGGGGGTATTTGAAATACAGGAGTATAGCTTTCAAAATGGATACCCTCTAAAGGCCTTGTTTCTTGGAAATCCCTATCAACCCTTGAAAACACGGGGAAAAATGAGAAGAAAACCCCCTCTCTAGATGAACACCCCTCTCTAGATGAAGAATTTAACTCCATAAAGAGACTACCTGATTAAGAAGAACTTGAATGGTAATATTCAATGATAGGTTGGTCACTCTCAGTAATAGGGATCTCTCTTCTTGAGTGTTGATCTCCCACAACTCTCTAGGATCTTCTTCCTTCTGACTTTTTTTCCTAGCTCTTGAAATAGTGTCCTAGTAGGATCCTTAGAGAAGAAAGATCTTCTTCCTTCCAGTTTTACAAATATTAGTAACAAATATTATTTTGTGAGCTTTAAGACACCTTGGTCCTTATCAAAATGAATGCAACAGGACTCACCACTAAGGATTTCCACCTTAGTTGTGTAAATGCACTAAAATATGATCTGTCAAATGTCTGTCAACACTAGAAACTGGAAATGAAAGATCTGACCTTCCTTTACCAAGATTTATCAATGAATACTAGTGTAAAAACTTGTAGAGACTAGAAAAGTTGCATACAACACTAGGTGCGAGTGTGAACTATACTCCCGGCAATGGTGCCGATAAGGTGTTTGTACCCAAATTGATTCTCCTTCAATGACCGAGTAGCATCACAAGTGTTGGGGAAGCTTAGACATAGATAGATCATTTTGAGTCATTTTGTAGCCGGGAATAGGATATAGCGGCCTTTTGTCACTAAGATGTGGAGAAATGGGTAGCACCTCAAGAGGATGTGATCTATCCTTCCTATAAAGGTTGTGCCTTTCAACCAAGGTAAGAGAACCATTTTGTAGCTTGGTGTTTGTGGAGGAGATGGGGATATCCTTCCTTATGAATTTGTTAAGGAGACATTGGAGAAAATATGATCAATGTAACAAATTATAACTCTCACGAGTTGTCACTCTAGGTAGTGGAGATATTCTCTAGACAAGGTTTAGGCTATTAAAGACATTTGGGATCCTAATTGTTTCTGCATGTTTTCATAACATAGATTATGCATTTGTATACACCTTTGGAAAAACAATGGTAGTACGGGTAGGATTGGTTGTTTTTAAATCAATTTTGGAGGAAGGTGAGGTAGGATGGACTTAATTCTCTAGATATTTGAGAGCTTCTACAAAACAGAAAGCAAAACCAACAGAATGCCACGAGAAAATCTAAAATGTTTCTTTAACCAAAATATGTGCTTGAATGGAGGCCCATATTTGCACTTTTACATACAATCTATGAGATTCTAGCATGAAGGATCGAGTTAAAAAACCCAACAAAGAATCAATATCTAAGCCCAATCATGCGAGATACACCTAAAGGTTTACTGAGAAAAATCTCTATCAAGAAATGGAACAAATTTGATTTTAAATCATATATTTCACTCCTAGATGAAAGCTCTTCTGAGAAATGAAATTGCAGATGCCACTAAACCGTCACAAGGATTGAGACCTGTGTGATTGAGATAGATTTGATACAAGATTGCAACAGGAACAAGAAAAACTACTTATAGACATTCGAGAAATTAAAAAAACATGTTTTGCTTAAGATCAACACAAAATAACTTGATTTTGACTAAATTTTTCAAGACGGGAAAGTTTCTAGAACAATCTTAGAGATTTTCAATGGTTGTACACTCGCAACCACCTTGACACGATCAAATTCAATACAAAATATATATACATGCTTCTCAAACGGATTCTTAAAACATATGGGCTATATCAAACTTTTTTATTATTATTAGAAAAATTAGTTTCGATCGCTAACACTCAAACCATTTGCATGATAAATTTGTGCCATTTATGACATTTACAATAGAGCCTTTTCCATGATCACTATCGCGATTCCCAGAATCAGATCTACAAAAAGTCACCAGGTGCTCATGGGGTAGATCTCTTCGAATACCTCCCAAATCCAACTCCTTCCTCTGGAAAATCACTCTTGCTTCCATTTTCCAACCACTTCCATCCCTAATATGTCAAATCCAGTTAATGCGTGCTTGGGAGAAGAAAAATAGAAAATCATATCGATTACGATAGTGGACCATTTTAATGGAAAAATACATCTCAAGATTTCCCCCACCAAACTTAGATATCAAAATTAACTTCCCTCTCTATTTCTTTGAGTAGGAAATACCAACAAATAATGAAGAATCACACTTACGGGAGCTTTTCGGTAAAAATGGGGGCAATCGATTCTAACTCACAATTGCGATTGATCTTTACTTTGAATTTGGGTTGTCCACATGGAAGATTCAATTTAAAATAGGCTCAGGGGTTTCCTTTTGACTTTTACAACCTTTTGAAAAAATGGAAAAAAATCCATTTTTCTCCCTACCTTCGCTTACGAAAAATTGGCCTAACACGTGTGCTAAGGTGGGTACCAAATGAACCGCGACCAAATTCTAATATTTCACCTCCTTTTTGGAAACAGGAAAATTTTCCAACTTTTCCCTGCAGCTCCACCCTTGCAATTCTAGTTTCTAATGTGGGTCCCAGTGGAACCACACCACCTTTTATACTTTTAACTCCTTTCTCCCAAAAGGAAAATTTTCCAAATTTCCCCAAGAGTCCGCACCTCCATCATTGACTTTGAAACAAAATTTGATTGATACTTTGTCGGGATTATGGGCCATTTTGATATTTTAACCCTTTTGAGAATAAGAGGCAAAAATTATAAGTTTCCCCGATGGTCTGCTTCCCCTCCCCTTTTGAATTTTCAAACTGCCACATGTCACAATGGTGCACCTTGAGATGGTTCCCAAAAATTTGGACCTTGAGCAGTGCGGGGCTCGCCACGTGTCCTATCCTAGAAAAATTTGTTTGAAGGCTTAAAGCTCAGTGGAAGGTGCCATGTGTTAGAGTCCGAGGCAATCTCCTTTGGCCATTGAAAATTCTAAGAAAAGTGCAAAGTGAGCGGAGGCCTCCAAGTGTCCTCCTGGCGCTTCTTTAAAATGAAACTTAAGGGTCGGTCCCCAAACATGCGTGGTTCCTCCATGTGTCCTAGACCTCAAAATATTTTAAAAAAAGACTAAGTATGGGAAGACCCGACGGAAGCCTCCACGTGTCTCCATGGTGTAATTTCAAAATGGTTCCCAAGTTTGAGGCCCTGAATGAGCGTGGGATCACCATGTGTCCATGTCATGCCAAAGCGTATCCAACTGCATAATATTTATCTAAGTCAAAGTGAAGTAGCGGAAACTTCCAAGTGTCCTCCCGGTGCTACTCCAAGGCAAAACCAAAAAGTAAATGTTCAAATGAGCACCTGTCCTCCACGTGGACAAATCTCTATGTTGAGGCAATTCATAAAATTTCTGAAGTACCCGTCCCAGCCACATCCAACCAAAAGATGCCACGTTTCCTATTAATGTAAGGATGCAAATTTGACAGGGAGAAATTCCCATCAAACCGTAAAATGTAGAAAAACGACCATTTGAGCCCGAAAATGAAATTTTCTCCAAGGACAAAGAATTTAGAAATGTTACAAGGCTCAAATCTGTTCCTCTGAGCTACATCTATTCATTTTTATTCAAGTATTTAGGGAAAAAAATAAGGACAACAAAACCTGACTGTGAAAATGGAAAGAACAGGAGAGCCCGAGTTTTTAGATGAACAGAGAATGGGAGACCCAAATTATAGACCCCTTGTAAGTACGGAGAGAAACAAGGAGGAAAATATGGACCATATATGAGCTTCACCTAGGAATGGATTAATTATGGAAACAAAAGGAAGGAAGAGACGTCTAGGAGCACAATACAGGGAAATAAAATGTGATAGAGGTTGTAAATTGATAGATTTCAAAGGAAAAATGGGGCGAGACTATTTTGAGCACCCACACACTGAATGATATTACTTCTACAGTCCAGTTTGGCCCAATGAGACTAAATCCAATCCATTCCCAAAAGAACCTTATAGGATCAAAAGGATAACACACAGAGGTCCAAGGCGTTGAAGAGCACACCTAAATTAAGTACATAACTCTCCACATAGGTTTCCACTTTTAGTTTGGCCCCAAAGGCCAACTAAATATTCCAACTATCTCACTACCTAGACGCAATAGACCGCACTCGCCTAGTCTAGACTAGATGGTGATATAAAGGATTCATATGCTCTAGAGTTAAATAAATCTAAGACATAATTACACATGATAATAATTATAGTCTCAATAATCATGTCCTTGTACTCGGCACAGTAGCTATCCACCATTCCATAAACATGATAAGTGCATCACAGATATGTTATTGTTTTCTCTAAAATAAGTGCCTTCTTCCTATCATCAAATATGGGTTTATGTGGAAAAATGATAACATAGTGATCATGGGCCCCACAAATATAACAACCTTCATGACTCACTTTGTAGGAGTCCTGCATGTCTTTGTGGTGTAATAGACCGACTAGACCAGATCTTGAGCATTATTGCATATGGGCTTGTTGTACCCTACCGACTTCCCTATCTCTTGTCCCTACAAAACCTAGATCCTCATCAGCCTCTACGTCTCTACATATCATGTGTGGTCCTATCCATTTGTTTCTCATGTGTATGGAGATGAGAATTTTTCTTATTGTGTGGAAGATGTATCATAGTAAACTATAGAGGCCTAAATCCTCCTCTTGGTCGTGGAGCTTCACCACATGTCCTTTTCTCCTATCTTGGTACTCTTGGGCCTTGCCCCTATTCTCTTATACTAAGTAGGCATTATCCACCACCTTTTTAAAATTCAAAGGAGACAACATCATAACTACACAATCTAGATTTGTATTCACGCTCGATGAACATATTCACTTGAAGCTTCTCATCTTGAATG
The DNA here is from genome assembly GCA_018340775.1 of Taxus wallichiana var. yunnanensis. NCBI lineage: Eukaryota > Viridiplantae > Streptophyta > Pinopsida > Cupressales > Taxaceae > Taxus > Taxus wallichiana. Next base: position 214,528,977 of record CM031240.1, read on the forward strand.
TAGTCAACAAAGTGCGAGAATATCCAAGAAGCATGATTCATTCTATGCCGCTATGTCGATCCCTAAAGTAGGTTGTGAAAATCATCTATCCTTTTCGAACAAATTCCTCAAACATATACCGGCTCTGAAAAACTACTCAAACATGTCCGATGTCACTCTGAATTATGAGTCATATGGAGCTTCCACTCACCATTCTGTAGCACACCAAAAATACCAACACAAGGACAACACAATGGAATACATGATAACTTTTTTTTGACTTGCTTTGACACAACACGACACAACATGTCATCACGGGGGTTACAACCAACACTAGAAACCACTTGTTATGGGGGAGACCACAAGGTTAGCACGGAAACGTTCATGCCTATCAAGGACAATGTACTCTTCTTTTGACAAGACAACATGGAAGTCCAATCCACATGACACACTCACGGCTAGGGCATCCCATGAGGAATTTCTTGTTAAATTTTCTTGTTTACTAAAGTGTCTCTTAATTCTTAACTTACGTTCTTATAAAATTTCATGTAATGATTCACACAATTCTTTTCACAAGAGAGAACTTCTTTATTTTCAACGGTTGGCTAGATAGCTTAAGGCCAAGCTTTCTAAACTGGGATCATCAATTTGATGTTCAAATCTTTCTTATTCATTTGATTTTAGAACATTTTCCATTTCTTACAAGGTTAATTTATCTTACTCAAGCCACTAACACATGTTCCACATCTCTATTGCACAGGTGAAGGCATAAGCTCTGATTGAGGGAAGTACCGCTTAGGGTTCAAAACAATAGCCTTCTTGTTTAAGGATTAAATTTTGACCTTGCTTAAGAATATCACCATGAATCAAGGCATGGGTTAACAGAACAGGACAACAGAATTTAGCTTCAAGGTCACATTGTTTACTATCAGTCTTTCATTGAGGTTAAGAGTTTATCAAGATTGGTTAAATGCTCCATCTAGACTTTACTTAATTAAGTTTGACAAAGGAAAACATTCCAAACGATAGGGAGAGATTTAAGGTTTTATTAATCACTTTCACTCCTACTTATTAAACCCTATCATTTTCTATAATCTAACCATTGATTTCACCATGAGATCATTTAAGGTTTCACTGTAAAAGGATAGTGTTTATTAGCTTGGCTCAAATAAAATAAAATAAAATAATAAGTTATCATATTCCGTTACAAAAGATAGTTTCCTCTTGATTGTTCCAGGTCTCAAAGGTTACAAGTAGATCACGTCTACATTAATATATTCATCTATATAAATTTTAGTTTTACTTTTATGAGGACTATCCAGTTCACTTTATAGTGCTTACAAACTCATTGCTACTATGCCTTAGGAGGGTTTACAACTCAACGTTTTAACTCAAGAGCAAAGTTTAACAGTACTCGTTTGCGGAAACAAAGCAAGGTTATATCAATTCATTCCAACACGGTGCACAAATCAAAGGGACATACCATCTCTATCGAACAAAGACTAGGGAGCAAGAGAGTAATAACATGGGACATGCCCCGCTACTATTCTAAGGATTAAAATTCACTAGAATATCACATAACCAAGCGGTAATCAAAATTTCATCTTTCACATGATAACCAAACAAGCCAAAGTTTCAACAGTTACAACAACAATACTTTACAATACATTTACCAGGCACTGACCCTTCTTCTAAAATGTCCAAAGGCCCTTTCCAAATTTTATAACATAATACACATTCGTACAAAGGAACATCATAACCAAGATTGATGCAATAATCTACCAGTCTTTCCATCATCTAACCACATAAGCCATCTACAACAATTAATAACCTGAGTCAGTTCGCGAGAACTGAGCAAGATAAGACTATACATAGCAACAATAAGCTACTAGCTAACAATATCATGAAAGGTAACATTCTATTTCAAGAAATGGATCAAAGTTCTAACCTCTAACAACCTTTTGAAACAAGATATAATTTTCAACATACCAACAAGAAGAAGTCCATAAGTTTTAGTTATGAAGAATACCTTGAAAACTACAAAATTTTGACAACCAAATACGCAAGACTATGAAATTTAAATGATTAGACATAAGAGTTGAGAGTATTAGGATTTCAATCATGTAATCCCGTAGATTACGTGATTGAAATCTAAAGTGTAACCCATCAATCCACATTCTCAGGGTGAAGTCAAAAGATACAAACCGGACCCGATCCGAGCTGCCAAAAGGAATATAGTTTTGGAATCGTTAAGTAGGGCCATAGGCCTAATAGGCTATAAACGAACTACGAGGGTAAAAACAAAGTTCCATCATGTAATCAAAAAGGTTTAAAGGATGAAAAATCTTATATTCAAACCCGCAACCATTATATCTTAGGTAATAAGTGACTTCATAGCTAATAAGGATGAGTGGAAAGGATGGTAAGAATGTCCGGAATAAGTATTGCCTAACACCTACCTACCGAACATAACCAGACCGGAATAGCGACAAGCTTCATTAATACCCAAGTTGAGTAGGCAATCTAGCAATCTAAACACATCCTTGCAATTTTCATAATACCTTAGATTTATAACCCTCTGTTCTAGAGGAACATAGCCATGAATCTAGACTTGGTTGATATTTTCTGACATCAACTCACTTCCTAATATCATAAACGATGTAAACAAAGGAAAAGGTCTCTCAACTCTCCTTAATTTACATCTCAAAAGTAATTTTATAGTAACCTATGCAGAGGTTAAACACATAATATACCATTAAAGATAGATATCCTCCAATAACGAACTTCGATAACGATGTAATTACAATTATTACGCTCGACACATAAACAACTATTCCATAGCTTCTTTTCCCTTTTTGACAACAGAATATATTCACGACCTTCCAACACCATCATTCTAAATTTACAATGAAAGGTCACTCATCAAGAAGGAAGTACAAAACAAGTTTGACTAAATTAAGGAACTTCATGTTACCCTAGGCAGTTGATGAAAACCTTAACTTTCACGAACCGTGAAAGATGTTACCCTACTCCATCGAGGCATTATGTCTATACATGATTAAATCGATCACACAAGGAATCATCAACATACCATATCTCAACCCCATAAAGGTCATTAATTTTATCAAATTTTACTCATAGAAAGAGTGGGATCAAAATGGGGTTCTATCAATAATTTATGCCCTTCTATCAACCCAGGACATATTTTAGGCCCAAAAATTCCTTCTTAACAAGCATATATATTGAACTTCTAATTTTCAAAAGCCCTAATAATTTGCACAATACACGAAGTGCAAACTCACGCTTATCATAAAAATAATAATAATAATTTAACTGTATGTTTTCCTCTAGGGCAACAACATAACAGGAAACCAATACTAGTCAACGCTACAACATTCTAGGGGTGATTACATACCTAGGTTCACAAAAGAAACGACATTTTGCAGAAGGAAGTAACTTTAAAATTATATATATATATATATATATATATATATATATTTCATATGATCGATCAAAGCATACACTGAGAACCTTTGTTTGTTTTATATATATAAAAAAATGGGTTGATCACGTCAACAAGAACAACCAACAAGAGGCAAATCCGAGTAACAAGCTGTTAACCATGTACTAAATGCAAATCCACAAAATCACGGATTTAAACCAATTTATAGAAAGAAAAAGTTTCATTTCAAGAGGTTTATTAGATGCTAGCATATTATGTATATGGTTAGTCTATCTTTCTGTTTTAACGCATCCACTGGGTCGTGAACATTCAGGCAGGACTCTTGCACTGACCACACGCCTTCCGCTTTATCCTCTGCTTTTGACGACCCATCCTGGTAGTTGACCGCACAAGAAAAGACTTTGAGTGTCCAGACCATAAGAGCCCCAGTTCCATCAATCCCTCCTTCCTTCCAAGCATCCCCACTCATATAATAACATGGCAGCCAAAGAGATAGGCAAAAGCAGCCACAAAAGTGATATGCCCACAAGGTCTTCTGCACAGCAGCATGGAACTATAGCCCAGCGTCAAGGGCACCATAAAAAGCAGATTTGACGACAACCCAAAAAGGCAAGAAAGATAGCAGAGCTCCTGGCTCTGAAAGGCATCTACTGTATTGATGGATAAACCCCCTTTTTTTTTTTCTTCAGCAGATTTGAGGGCAGCATCATACACTCGGTGAAAACATTTCAGCTGTAGCTTGAAAGGTGTGATAATTCCAACAGAAACCTTTATGCCCGCAAGCTTAGTGACTCGTAGAAGATGCTCATATAGTTGTAAGGCAAATTGTGCTTCATGAATACTCTGATATGAAACAGATCCTCCCCTAACTGATTCTCTTCCATGAGTTACATCCTACAAGAAGTAAGATCTCAATAGAGACTCTTTGTAAATAAAATTTTGTTAAGTCTCTGTTGGTAACACCCTCACCGTCACGAATCAGTTTTGGAGAAACGACTCGGTCAAGATCTGGGTTTGAGAAATATCCTGCTACCTTCATCTCCTGAGACATTTTCTCCAACATTGCATAGATCTCCTGTGCCTGTGGGTGTGATCTGTCACCAACACAACAAGCATGCGCCATAACTACAGCAAAGCAAACGTGCTTCATGAATATTCTGACATGATACAGATCTACACCTAAGAGATTCTCTTCCATGCGTTACAGCGTAAGACAAGTAAAGTCTCAATAGAGGATCTCTGTAATAAATTTCATCGGGTCTCCTGGCCACACTCTCACTGTCACTTAATCGATTTTGATGAAAATATCTTAAAGGAGAGTCCCGAATTTGAGGATGAATCGATGCTGAACAGATAACAACAAAGTTGGAAAACCTGCCTGCTGGAAGCGCTCAAAAGCTTCTATCATTCTGCAACATGCCTGCGTTAAAGATGGGGCACCAGAGTAGGAGAGAGACAACGAACAATCACAAGGAACAAGGATAATAGACATTTGAAGGAGAAGACGCCTCCAAAATAATGTAAGCAAAGAGAGAGTGAATCCACGAAGTGTGCCAAACATGAAAAAAAATGCCACAAATCGATTGGGGTCTCATGGAATAGCAACAGACACAGGATAGAACACAAGGGAGTGTAAAATTAGTTTAGTACAGGGTGATAACATCCATCAAAGCACAAATGGGTCGCATATTTTTCAGAGATAGAAGCATGTGCTTCGACACCCATGTATGCAAGGTTGGAAGAATCTACACGACAGGAAAAATTGTTGGAAAGAAAGAAAATCCTCAATGAGGAGTGGTCTCAAGGAAACATCGACTGAAGGTATGCCCAGCAAGGCCAGTAAAAGAAAATGGCCCACAGAGATAACCATTGCCAGAATGCGCAGCCTGTCCAAACATGGGTGCAAAAATGACCACCGGCGCCACCATCACAGTTTTGTCTGAAAGCTCAAAGCCTTTACCAACAGCCCCCGAATGCGGATTTTTCACCAGAGAATCTCACCTGAGCGAAGCAGGATCGTGGAGACAGACCACAAAGGTCAAAGAAGATAGCAAATCAAAAAAATAATAATAATAAATGGGAGGTGGTGCGGCCAGCAGGTAAAAAGGCGTCCAAAAGTCTTGCACACTCACCAAAAATCCATGCAGCAACAACAAGAAATCTGGGAAAGATTTGCAAGAACAACCAAAATTAAAGTATGCGGCCCACTACCAAAAGGGCAGAGATATTTCTTACTCACAACACGTGGGGCAAACCAAGCATGAATAAAATTATTAAAGGAGTAGGTGGCCTTCGTTCCCATGCACCCACGTGCCATAAGACTTGCCTGGTCGGCCATGGTGGCGGGTAGAAGAAAAGACTCCAATGCCCAGTGAGGCATTACAATTCCTTCACCAAATTTAAGTGGCATCTCGAAGGAATGGAATGACAAGCCTAGCTCTGATGTTTCTTTCATATGCATGAACCCCAAAGAATCCATCAAGACTGATGATTCATGATTTGGACCCAAACCCATCATTAGTTTCTCTCTAAGTGGGTGGATGCAATCAAAGAATGTCTCTAATTACATTTCCCATGTCACGATCATGTCGATGGTGCTAAACCATCTCTTTATACAGTGAACATGGTAATCCTAACCATGGTGGTCCCTTAATGCTATGAGAGTATTAGTGTAGGAGATTTATTTTTCTTGTATTTATTTATTTACTGTTGACATTTTTAAAGTGTTTTGAGTTGTATAAGTTCATTTATTATCCATACAAATGAAGAAAGTACATAAAAGAAAAGACATACATCTCATTACATGAAAACAATTCATTTATTCATGAGGAATAATGTACAGTAAACCCACACAAGCCATGGGATGTAACTTATATGTATTAGAAATAAAATATGCATATACTTAAAACTATAAGCAAATGGAGAGAGAAGAAACCCATCATTTCTGATTGGGTTGGTTCTCTCATGCTTCTTGTATTTCTTCATCTTCAACTGCTTCATCATCATCTCTAGTTCCCAAAGAATGGGTACCTATGGACATACAATACATATTGTAAGAGCTCCAGGTTTGGTCTATATCCATGTGTTTATAGTTTCAAGTAGCTGAATCTTTTAATGAGGGTACATATAAGATACATGAAGGGAAGAATTAGAAAGAACATTTCATAATGTTGTTTTCAGAATTAAGTATAGGAAATGATGTTATTATCTTCAGATTGAAAGAGTAAATATTCTCATAATAGTATCAATGAAATTTCAAGACATATTGAAGTATGGTTCTCATCCGAGTTTAAAGATTTCAATAGTCATTTATGAATATGTCCATCTACTGTCAAGATCAAAGATACAAACTCTCAATTTTGGAGTGCATTAAAAAATAAAAGGAAGTCATGTAAATCCATTTAAAAGGGAAAATGAACTATTTGCAATCACAAGAAAGTACATACTTGCAAAAACATAAGTTTAAGAGTCCTTTCAAATGGCTAAAAACTGATTATACAAATAACTACTGATCACATTGTTTATGAATATGAAAGTAAAACAATGGTAGTTATAAGAGATCTAGAGGCCAAAGACAAATTACAAAAATCAATTACAATCACTAAGTAAATGAACAAAATTCCACATCAGAATATTCAATCGGATGAAGTTCAAGAGAGTGTTAGTTACAAAAATGTCCTCAAGCTATCTGCAGGTTGTTAAAGTAAGCAATGACCAATGATGATAAATTTATGCACATAAGTAAAAAACAATGCTTATTCTAGGCATTCTTGAGCTGATGCAATAGTATTTAATAGAGATTTTATATTTTTCTTATTGATCATACCAATATAGAGCTAGGATCACCTCCATCAAAGAAGGTATAGAGTGAAAACCAAGAACGTGCATACGGTGCTAGCCTGATAAATCCGGTAAACTGGGTTGTCCAAAGAACAAGATAATGTTCAAAACTTGTGAAACCATTTCAAATCCTTGTGTTGAATGAAATGAACAAACAAGATCAACTTCTTTGTTGTATATGTATAAAGGGAAATAATGATGGAAAAACATTGCAGAGCCTAGGTATTTAATGAATGGTACAGATATGAGAAAATTGCTTTTACATCATCTCATGTAAGAAATTGAGCCATTAAAGCGGTAAGAAAATGCACGAATAACAGGTGTGATATAAACCCCAAAAGTAGAGCCAGGAATAGTTTCAGACAAGCATAGACCAAAGAAATGATATGCTATAGTTAAACAAGCATGTACGACTTGTAAACAATAGAGATAAGGGCTTTATGCCTAAATGGGTTTGGTATGCTCAAGCCACCCATGAGAAGATGTTAAGCACCAAACTCTCCATCAAAACTGATAATGACGAATATTAAAACAAAATCTAGAGCAAGATAAATATTTTTAACTATCCTAATTTGAGCAAACAAATTACAATGGAACATTCTTTACTCACCCATATGTTAAGCAATATGTCTAGGGAGTGAAGAAAATATTTAGGCTCAAACCTTAGATGCAATGATAAATTAAATTTGATTCAAAGAGCAAGGTCGATTTCAGGTTTACCCATAAAATGTGCAGTCATGTACACAATAGAATGATAAACCACAACATGAAAACTACAATCTATTGAAGATTGGGAAGCTAAGCAAAAGGTATGGGTTCTTTTCGTATTGAACCACTAGCTAGAAAGTAAAATTCAAAATCTAGAGGAAATCTTGGACTTGTAAAACTGACTAAATATATATCTATTCATGGGAAAATCCAAAAGTCAACCATAAAATCACAGAAACGCTAAACCAATTGAAAGGAGCTTGTGTTGATCTATTACTGAGAGTTAATGAACATTACCCAAAACAAAATTCAGTGAGTTATAGGAAATGCAAAAGACCCAAATTGCAAACCCTCATGATAACTACAAAATACTAAAAACAAAGGTCAAAGGATCTTAAAAGGGTGATCCAATAATGTTGAAGTAAAATGAGCTCACATATCCTTTTTAAAAGCAGTCGAATAGAGGCACAAAGTGGAAAAATTCAAGTACCTATATATCGATAAAGAAAAAGACAGACTCAAATCCCATGATTTGATCCCCAAAAAATAGTTAAAATTCTACAAGATTACTAAATCTAAATCCCCAAAAACAAAAGTTCTTATATTTTACGGTTTCCATAGAAGATAAATCTCACCCAAACTAGGTTTGAAAATCCACTTACCTTGTTATAGTGGCTAGAGAAAGTGCGAGACTCAAAAATCATGGCCATGACATCGAGTGTAAGAAAGACAAATAAAATAGAACATCTAGAGTCCTATTATGGTGGGAGACCCATATTTCACAAATTTCTATCACGAGAGCAATGAACAAGTAGATAAAAGTTCTAACTAGTAAGACCAATGAGAAAAAGGAAAGTACATATAAATTACACAAAAACCCCGAGCAGATCATAGAAGCATCGATCTCGAAATATCAGGTAATGGCCAAGCTATTCAAAATATTTCAATGAATTCAAGGAAACAAAATGACAACCAGAGCCTCAAACCCTCCTCATGGCTTTGAAAATGCAAATCTTGTAGAAAGCTTAAAGACTCAACATTGGTGGCCGTGAAAATTTTGAGCAAAGTTTCTTCAACTCATTCGATCTCACTAATGCAAATGAAAGAATGAATAGGGTGTTTCCCCTTTTTCCTATTAACTCAGTAAGGGTTATAAGATCGATGAAAGGACATATAAAGTACCAGATCAACGGTCATCATAAAAAACCCCAACTTAACCCAAGTGTCCAAAACATGCACTGTCTTCTAAAAAAAAACCCTAATGCAATCCATGGTTAGATATTTTTCATCGACAATCATAATGGGTCAAACATCATGGGGAGGGGGACATATTTTTTTGATTAAATGATTGTACGAAGACTCACCTCAATAATAGGTATGCCCATATACCTAAGGTGTTTCCATTGTATCTAGGAAGAGAGAGATCCATAACAAGCGTAGAATACTTTGCAGTCATCTCTCTATAGGGTGCACTATTGAGAGATAACATTTACTTAGAGCTTTCCTATACTCATGGGATATGCTTACTTACTTTTATCGGTTGTGTTGAGTCAACTACCTAGTTTTGTTGAGTTAGCCTACTAGTTGTTTGGAGTCAAATATACTTCTAGTATAAGTTATTAAGAGTTATTCCTCACTTATCGAGGAGGAGGTTGCACATTAACGACCTACATGTACTTTTGTTGCATTAGTATATTTTATGGAGCATAGATCACATTGATTGGAGATATTTTTATGTTATTGTAATTATCTCTCTTGTATTTTTCTAATTTTTAGTCTTGTATGGTTGCATTGTTTACTCTAGGAACAATTCGTGTCTCACATCATTAACCTATGCAATATTTGAACCAGTAGATCCATGGCGCTTCTCGATATGGAATTTGTTTTCTTACATTGAGTGTTTTTAGCTTCTGAAATCTGTAATTACCTTCCTTGGAGGGCTCCATGCCTTTTGATGGATCAACAACCTTCATTTTGGAGTCTATGGAGGTTCTAACAACAAAAAACAATTAGAAAAAATTAGTGACAAAGATAACGAATTTTTTAGGTTTTCTTAAACCTTAATTTTTTCCTCTCTCCATGTGGACTCCACATTTAAGGAGTAAATTGCATTAATTTTCTCATTCGAATTTTCCTTATTTCTAATAATAGCATTTTATGCTTTTGAAATATAAGTCAATATGATTTAAACTATTAAGGGAGAATTAAATGGTGTTTTAAACTTGTATGTTCACGTGACGAAGATGAAGGATGAGGCTGGGTTATGAGAGGACAATTCCCCTCACAAACAAGGTAAATTTTAAGGGCGAATATTCATGAATAGGTGAATATTAGGAATTTTGAATTTTGAATTTGGTGATTTTTGTACTACCATGTGCTTAGCGCATTTGTCAAAATTTTACATGTCCTAAAAAAAGGAATATAATTTCTCCTTCGTGTTTCCACTAAGGGAAAACCAATGTTAGTATATTCACCTTCATGTTATAATATTCTACTATATATATGATTAATTCACCATAATATAGTCATACTATTCAAATTATACGCATGTGAAAAATCTGAAAGTATAAGAAAAAAAGATGAAGGATTCAAGAATAAGTGAAAGACTCCAAAGGTGAGAGAAAAAGTGAACTCTATATGTAGACTATTAAGTTTTTTTTGTTGGCAGATAGTAATAGTTATTTTCCTTACCATCCGACAATAAAAATATGTGATGTTTGGAAACAATGTAAATGTGTAATGTCAAATGACAACACGAATATGCTAGTGGTCGATAACGGTTATATCTTTTACCGTCTGGTAATAGTTATATGTGTTACTGGTCGGTATATGATTATATTTATTGCTATTTGGGAAAATTATTTTGTCCTGTCATCGAAAACTTTCTTTACCATTCTCCTCTTCATTTCTATTGCCATTTTTAGTGTCAATTTGTGTTTCTATACGGTTAGATTAATTTGTATTTCCATTAGTATTGGAATGTCTATAATTTTATACATAACACATCATCCTCTGTATTTCCGGTCCGTAACACATTTAACGGTGGTACCGGAAAGAAACACATGTGAAGTTTTTACCATTCGATAACACATGTGACAGTGTTACTAGATTGTGACAGATGCCTTTACATACTTGTCGACCCACAATAGATGAAAAAAATGAAATCTGCCACCGGTGACTTTCAAAAATGTCCATTCGCGCCATCATGAAACCCTCATTCCCTACATTTTCCAACCATGTTAATTTATTTTTCTTCAAATTCGCCACCCATTCTATAATATTTTTTTGGTGGGGGCCCTCAAATTAACCCTTCTCTTAAATTAAACCATTTTGATATTCATTCCGTCTTAGTTCCGCATAAGTATATGCATGACCCCATTTCCTCTCATTTCTTGCATTTTTTTAATCAGTTTGCAAAATTTTAAGTAAATAAGCCATTATTTATAGGAAATTGTATTTGTTATAAATTTTAATCAGAACTCATATTTGATAACTCTTTTAGTCCAAAATTTATGTTTTCTCTTGCTCTAGATGATGGATTCATTTAGTTTTGTAAATGCACTACTTTATTAAGTGTCGCATTTTGAGGGGTTATTACAAAATTTCTTTGGGACTTTTACTTTTCACACTAAGTTATAAAGTGCCATCTGGGATAATTTTGGGGGTTTATATGAATTATAGAGTTTCACCATTCTATTGTTATGCTCAACTATGTGAAATTTATGTCTTTGAAAGAAGGCATTCTTTGTGATTGCACTATGTGTGATTTATTTCCTTACCAACATGGTCTTTTTCCTTAGCCTGATGAGCCTCTACAAAAGTATGAGTGGTTTAACCACAATGATGAGGTATATGGTCTTCTCGATCTTACCATTTCTAGGGATACATTGAATTTATTCTAGGAAAATGAGTACCCTTTCACTTCCTAGACCATTATCTAACAGTTGTATGACGACCTTATTTCACCACTTAAGAGCAACAACGCCTCGAAGCACTATAGTGCCTATGTAGATTCTTCCACTTCTCACATCCCTATCATTTTTGAGTATTCTTATGCACCTATTACTACTCGTGAGTCCCTTTTTGACCATTTTATACATGATCTTTCCATTGATCATAGTCTCCCTATTGTTTCTTCCACATATCTCATTTTCACCCATATATATGCTTTCATTCACTCTCTGCAAAAATATTCTATTGCAGAACCTTCCTCTGAGACAAATGTGACCATTGGCTCTTTTTCTTCATTGCATCTTGATTTCTCAGTAGATGAAACTCCACATATACTTGTCGCTACCTTTGAGTGCGGTGATGCTTCATCTTATACTTTTAGTATCTCTTCGCATTAGTATTCTCTTCCTACTTCATGTTGTGATGTTAATACATATTTATCAGACATTTATCTCATGATAAAACGCAATGGGATGAGTATCTTCATGACCTAACTTCTCTATTTTCATATTCAACTTATGTTTTCTTACAGAATATGCTCGATTGATCCATCACACATTTTGCAGCACCTATTCATATCTCCCGTTTGGAGTGCCCACCTTGGGAAATTTTTCATTTCCACAATTTGAGAGATATTTTATGATTCACCTCTTCTTGTAGATTCTTTTGTGAGGGTAACCCCCCCCTCCCCCACTATTTTCTTTCTTTGACACATATATTGTAGTAACATTACCATTGTCTTTTATTCATAGGTTTGCTAGGCCTATGCAACCTTTTTGTTCTAGAATAGATGCTTTGAGATCAGACTATTGCACGATTCTTCTTCCTTTTTGGAGTGGGATGAAATTTAGTACTCTTTTTCTATCATTCTCAAGGGCATGAATGTTGTTCGATGTAGGAAGATCATCTTCACTCTTTATATAGAAAATCATGCCATCAAAATCTAGTTATTAGGGGACCTTGTGTCATCACCTATTTATCTCTCTACTTTGGGTGATGATAATTGTACGTGGGTACCTAATTAGGAAAAGTTACCATGACCCACCAATACTACTTCTTCTCTAGTTTTTTTGAATTATCTACTTGTATCTATTTTTGGGAAGTTTTTTCCCACTACGTTTTCTCCTTTTCTTATCTTTATGAGATATTTTAATTTGTATGTGGGTACTTCATCGGGCCTTTTTTTGAGGACCCACTTCCCTTTTTCACTTTCGCCCACCTAAGCTATGCTTATGGGGGTATTAGCGTAGGATATTTATATTTTTGTATTTTGTTATTTACTTGGAGCTTTCCTACACTCATGGGATATGCTTGTTGAGTTGTAGCAATTGTTTTGAGTAATCTTGCTAGTTTTGTTGAGTTAGCCGTCTAGTTGTGTGGATTCAATTCCACTTCTAGTATAAGTTAGTGAGAGTTATTCCCCATTGATCTAAGAGGAGGTTGTACATTCACCACATATATGTACTTGAATTGCATCAATATAGCACATAGAGAATATGGACCATATATCCTATTGAGTTGGAGTTATCGTGTTATTACAATTATCTCTCTTCTATTTTCATAATTTGCAGTCTTGTATGCTAGCATTTTTTTTCAAGGAATAATTCACATCTCGCATCATTAACATGTGCATTCTTTGAACTAGTAGATATGTGGCGCTTTTCTAATAGAGAGCGGCTCCGAGCGAAGATTGGAAACTCTCTCAAAATGAACTCATAAAATAAGGGACCTTTCTCATCTCTACAAGCATCTGCCGATGTGTCACTGAGTGTGCACACTCAACTAGCTATGTAACCTCTCCCAAATAAGAAACCTCATCTACTTTCTCTCACCGCATGGAGGAATACCTTGTTGTAAAACTTCCATCATATTCTCCGCAATGTCTCTAATATTTGTGGTCAAAAATCCATATAACGTGGCTTTGGAATAGGTTAGCTACATCCCAGAGACCTAAATAATTGATACCTCGTACCTCATATAGATATCCTATGAGTGAAGGAAAGTGGAATTTTAAAATCTTACGTGTCCTAGTGGAAATGGCTACAAGGGTTAAGCTTATTAATTTGACCATGAATAAATTGATTTTGCAAATCCCAAGTCCATTGTTGGGTATTGAAATATCTATCTTTGATACCAACTACAATGCCCCAAATTTTTTCGAATAAAATCCAAGATTAAACAACATAAAGGAATCCTAATTTTGCAGTTTTTTTTTTGAGTTTAAATCTCATTTTTCATTATACAAGTTAATTCATTGCTTATTAACTCAGTTACACACTTACATTATAAAACTAACAAAACTATTAAATTGTTAATGTAGTCGATATGTAGTATTCTCATTAAGAAGTTTGTTGTAGTTCCAAACCTATCTCACCATGTAGCAAAGGCAATCCTAAGAGGTTACAACAATAGAAAACAATGGGGCTTGTTTACCTTTATTAAGGTATCATGGCTAGGATTATTAACTTTATAATAGTTTATTTATTTTATTTATTAACGAAATTTTATTTTAATATATTTTTATTTTATTATTTTTAATTTTAAATACTCGTGAGTGGAAGGGTTATGGGATTATATTTACTCCAAATAAATGAATCCTATGCTCACCCATTAAAAAATCCCACAATTATCACCATAGGAATTATTTATTATTAAGCCCTTAGGGTTCTAATAAATTTATTCTATTTGGATGTCAATTATTTTCCATCTAACTACTAAAGTATGAAAAATAATTAGTTACCCTAGGATTAAATAAATATGGGCCTTAGGATCTAGCTTTGACCCAAAATCCCTAATATCCTCTTAAAGCCACACTTTATTTCATTTTTTACTTATTTTATTTTCGATTCATCTCCTCCTCGAGTCAACTCCATGGGGAGAGTGGAGTAGGTTTTAATGGAGGAAAATATAGTTGTGTTTTTGAATGGTTTTGTTTATTTGGATGGGCGTCCATTAATGGGAAGATAAATTACAAGGCTCCCTTGAAAGGATGTGAATGTAGAGATTGGTGCATATCTCCATATATTAGGGTGATTGTGAATGGCGTGGCATGGAGGAAGTAGGTGATCACACATTTAGAGGTTAGGGAAATAAGAACCACTCATATAACTATATGGGGGGGATGTGTAAGGATTTGGGAAAGGGTGCGAGGTTAGGACGCGACCCCTCCACCCATAGTGGCGGTTTCATACTATAGATATCTAAAATTTTGACATGATAAATTATGATTAATTTGTCCCATAACATCATTTAAATATATATAATAATTAATCAAAAGAATAATTAATATTACTTTCATAATTTATTTAATCCCTTTATTCTATTTTATTTCGTCATTTAATATCCCATTTCAGGATTTAAACCATTATCCATTATTTTAGCCATTTTATCCTATATAATCATTAATCACAAGACTAATTATTATTATCTACTTTTCTAATATCATTTTATCATTTTGGGAATTTAGTATTCCTACAACTACCTACCCACCTACACTACACATCCCTACACATAACGTTTACATGAAAGCTCACCCTTAATCATCATTTATTAACCTAATATAATCCTAATCCTAATCATATTCTCACCTCTAAATCTAGAGGCTTCTATTTCTAGAAGCCTCTCTAAATTTCCCTCTTTCATATTTAAAAATTCAAATATCTCCCTCCCTCCATTGAATTTTTAATTCAATGGAAACCTCTCTCAAATTCTAGAAATATCCATTCTAGAATTCTCCATCCTCACATGCATCCTCCACCCTTGATCTAAATCCAACATGGCTTCATCTTAGCCATTGAATCCTCCACTCCTCAGCTATAAATTTAGCTCTCCTCCTCCATGAGAAACAAGTCACAAATTCAAATAAAATATCTACTATTTTTCCACTCAATCAATTCATCATCCATCGTAAATCTAATATTTCATCCTTAATCAAGCAATCATCAAGAAATCAAAGGGAAGGTGTTGTCCAAACTATTCCACTAATCTAAATCATCCAATAAACAATAAAAATAAAATTCACCACATCAAAAGAGGAGTTGTGCAATCTTGTAGTTAAGTGCGGGTATTATCTTCTCCTCCTTTCCATCTTGCTCTATCTTAGGTAACAATTAGAAGTGTTATTTTAGGAAATATTTTGGTTTAATTTTTAATTTTTTTGTTGTTTCTAGTAAAATTTTACATTTAAAATAAATTGTCAAAATTTCAGAAAGTTTTGTTGAGATTTGCATCCTAAAATTTCAAATTTTCATAATAGTCACCCGTATCAGCACATTTGACCTTTCAACAATGGATTTCTAGCTCTAACAATGCATTTGTACACATAACAATATATTTACATAGATAACAATGTATTTACACACGAACAATGCATTTTCTCTGTAAATAGTGCAATTGTACCGTAAAAGTGCATTTTTCATGTAAAGTGGTGCATATGTCCTGAATTGGTGCATTTGTTTTGAGTTTTTTCCTACCTTCCGAGAACCATAACTTTTGTTCTTGAAATCGAAAGGAATCTATTTTATTTTCAAAAAAGGTTTGAATAGATATATTCACTCAAAGTTTTAAAAATTACTGTTTTGGAAGATAATTTATTCATGGTTTTAATTTACCTAAAACTTGTTATTTTAATCGCACATTAATTTATCTTTTCTTGTTCCAAACTAATAACACTTTTTCTCGCATTTTCCTACGCTTACCAAAGTTAAAAATCAATCGAAACTACTAATCCTTTTTTGTTTTGCAATTCGTTTCGCCCAAGACATTTGGGGTTATAATAAAATACTAATATTTGTTTTGTAGGGCCTCCTCTTAAAGAACCAATTACATAATTTTTAATAATTTTATTTTGGATCCATTATTTTGCATTTATCATAATTTTTTGTGTTTTCCATTATTTCTTGTTTTATCTTGAAGATGACACCGTGTATGCTCTTTTCTCACTTCCTAGGATAATCTTGCGGTTAAAAAGTTTCTAGCCTTTCCATTTTTATTTTGTAGAGGCAACAAGACATGCAAATTATATCAATGTACTTTCGATAGTCCTAGGTTTTCATGACTATGGGCTTCATCTCCATGAATGTAGACACATGCCCTGTCCGATGGGGTGTATAAATTCAAGGAAAATTGTTTTTATTGGCTAAGCACTTGGTTCTTTTAAGAGTGGCATGAAGTGAGGGGATTCCACATCCCAAAACCTAGGCCTTCGACAACATCCTCAGAATACGAGACTTGGGCACCATGTACTACAATGTATATCGGGAAATCCCTTAGAGATCTCGTGCATCCTAGACTAGGAAACCTCTTGATCGCATATTGAGCTATAGTGAAAGGAGGACACACTCCCCATGATCACTTGCTAGCTGACCCCACATTAACACATAGGTGGAGAGCCAATTTGTGGTACCACCATTGGTGTGTGGTATTAATAGTGGACTATAGCTTGATTTCAAACCCACTTAACTAGTTAGGGTGTGTGTTGCATGTTTTTTCTTGTTTATGAACTCCCTTAACCATCCAACTATTTAAAAAAATTAATTAATAAAATATTACCACAAGAATCCATCCCTAATCACACAATCCCTATCATAATCCCATCACCATATTTAATCAAACAATCTTAAACCAAATCTAATCCCCACACTTCCTACCAAACAATGGATTTTGATCCTAAATCCCAATCCTCTTAAACCCAACATCCAAACCCCTATCTATTTTATAAATCCATTAACCAAGTTATCCCACCATCCCCTCACTTTGACCATGAAGTCCCACACACCATCCAACACCTTAATAAAAAAATCTCAAATATCACATCCTACGTTAACCAATCGCATCCTCATTATCCAATTCAACATTCCCATGTTGATCCTAAAATATTAAAACCATTCAAAAAATTAATCAAAAATATCCAATCTTCAATATTCAATCAATCAATCATCCCCTAAACTATCATATCTCAACCAAACCAATCCCCAATCTTCCCTCTCCTAAAATCCCTACCACTCACCCCATTGTCTTCCTCCTCGAGGGACCCAAATCATATCAATCCATACCTCGACCCAAATAACATAAATCACTATCCCCACAAGCCAATTACATCAACTTTGAACACCTTACCAACTTTAACATAGACAAGGAGGACCTCCTTTATGTCCTGATAATCTAGCAACCAATCCCAAACCCACACAACCATCCCAAACTCAAACCTCCAAATTACATATATATCATCATGACCTACATGTTCCTCCCATTAAAACTCATGTAAACTGGGGCATGGGTCTTATTGATATTTTGCAACAAGGGAAGGTAATTTGTGCCAAATGGTTAATTCGTTATATTAAAGGTCAAGAATCCTTGAAATTGCTTTCGCATTATGGCATTGATGAGGGTTCCCCTTATATCTCGCCCATACTGGAAATTTTTAGGGTTTTCCAATCTCATCATTCTCTTAGTGCCTATAGAAATTGTATGCACCTTAATGCTTATGAAAATTTATAAAGCATGGAAGCGAATCAAAACCATGGCTTGATGGAAGGTAATGGCTTTCGTAATGGCCTTTTCGCATCAACCAACACTCCTTGTTGCAATCTCTTGGCTTTCAAATTCGGGATCAATGTCTTGTGGAAGTCCTTGAAATCTATGCACTACGGCTCTTCCACGTAGAGTTGATTCCATTCAAGAATTTTATTACAAGCGCATCGAGTATTGGTTTCCTTTTAATGAGGTAAAATCTTGATACAAATTGGCCACACAAGATCATACTAATATCACTAAAATCATTGATTCAATTCATGATAATATGATTCATAAGGTCTCTTTGAATCCTTCCTATGCTTGGTGGATGAACTTGAAGTGGTTCATGGATACCCCATTCCGGAATTTCTCGAAAAGTTAAGGATATCGATGGCTCGACCACATTTCCCATGGTTGAAAATCTCAATATTCAGTGGGGCTTCATTCCTCTCCTTTCTATTTGAGAAGGAGGCTTGACACATTATGGTCGGCCTATGTTGAGCCTAAAATTACGCATTTGTTTGTGGTGTATCTTACATCACGGTCTCTGATTGGTACTACTTTGGTTCAAATTAGTGTTTTGGCTCACAAAATTCCTTTTCGTGGGAACATGGAAACCTTATTTCACATGTTTTGGTTTTTTCCCAAATTCCAATTGACTTAGAATTGGATTCACTCATTCCTTTTCCCCATCCGGCTCGAGTGTTTTATTAGGTAACACATTGTTTTATAAGATAGTGCCATATTACCTCACATATTTTCCACATTTGGCATGTTTCCATATTGAAAAATTTATTTTGGTTATGGAAAAAAGGAATGCATTTTTGCTAATAATGAAGTTGATCATTAATTCTCCGTGTATAATAATTCGGTGGTTATCTCCATTGTGCTATACTGAGTTCAAGTTGAAGCTAACAAGGTGGCCATTGAGGTGGAGCACCTCCAAAATCTTATGCATCATTAGGCTATACCCCATGTAATATTGCTCGGTAGCCACCTTCACCCTCACGGTGCACTCGACCCGCGGTGATTATCCCCAGGAGGTCGTCGAGCCGTTCCTAGTGACACTCCTTAAATTGTGCTCTCTAGTCTCCCTGTAGTTAACCATGGAGAAGTATATATCCTCTAGCTTGAATCGGGGTTGGGGCTCCCCGCCTACTCATCGCTCGATTCGGGCTTCTAAGCCACACACCCATGATGGGTGGAGCCTCCCACCTCCGCCTCCTTCAAATAAGCTCCCGTATGGCTCTTTACATTTCTCCCACATGGGTTGTTCCTGACAATGAAGAAACAGACCTCCCGGGATATGGCTAGGAAGTGAAAAATACTTGCAAACACCTTCTTGTCCCTAGTTGACAAATGATCATGACCCCCCTCTTTTAGTATTTTTTCTATAGTTGCTTAGTTTTGATGTTTCTTATGTTGTTTTGATTGTACTCTAGGTGTGGCCTAGTTTCCTCATGGCTTTGGGGTTCTCTCATACCGCCCATTTTTTTGTTGAAATTATCTTGTATCATGTTTCTTTTAATATAATATAAGATCTTTTAATTCATCAAAATAAAATTATTATTATTATTATTTTAATATTGTTCTTTTTCTTGTGTTTATGATAATGGAGAGGAATTAAGAAATATCAAATAAAAATTATATTAATCATGGTTAACATACTAAACATACTTGGTAATAGTTTTTGGGATAAAATTTTGAAACCTGGGTATAGCCTTTGAGGATGTCGAAGCTTGATTTTTCTTAGAAATTCTTGAAAAAATACTTTAGAATAAATTTATATTTGTAATATTAAACTTTTAATAATATTGTGTTATGTATTTTTTTAAAAAAATTTGCGATTGATGCGAGATAAGTCTTGTTTATAACTATAACCCGAAGATAACCTCTCAAACAAAATTCCTAATAAAAATACATATATTTATTAGTCCATTCTATTATAGAATTTAGAGGACTTAGAAGATTTTATGGAAAATTCTATGGCAAGCGATTCTTGCTCAACGTGTCATGTAAGTGTTTCATTTCCTCGTTACAAGTAGCATTTCATTTTATGTTTGGTTTTTCTATTTTTTTTTAACTACTTATTTGTGGAAAAATAATAAGAGTGTGATTTCATGAGGTTGTTCCAATAAATATTTAAAAAAACTTTTCAAGGTTAATTAAGAACATATAAAACATACCATAAAAGAAACAAAATGATATACCTTTTCAAAAGATAATACCTTGTACAACATCGATCTCCTTGCACATGCATTGAACTCAGACTACTGGCCAAAAATTCTATTTTGAAAGATTTCTAAAAATTGGTAACAAAAACATAGATAGATTGCCCTCATGTTATCAATTTTTCTATAGACAAATGATAGATGGATTGCCATCATGTTCAATCTTTCAACCATTCATGTTTGGAATTATTAATTTGGACTTTCGATTTTAAAAATATTAATTTTAAGATAAATTTATAAAATTATAATCTACACTAACAACTAATTATAACTTACTGAGAAGATAAAGATATCTAGATTAAGCAACACAGCGCTAACAGTCCGTTTATTATTGTTGTTATTATAGATGCAGTGCATGATTACATCAAACAATCATGGTAAATAGAAACGATAATTAGCTACAACCTTTACAGTCACATGAAACTGGCCTGTATTGGCATGTAGATTCAGGCTGGTTCGGTATTTTACACTGAATTTGATAACAACAAGAAGTTTGAATGCAGGCTTTACCCCAGCCTGGCAACACTGACAGCTTGAACAGTGTTTAAATGGCGGACCGTTAACCTTTTCATGGATTGATATTAATCTGCTTTCATTTGCTGGAAATAACTGAAACTCATCGTTATTCTTCACCATTGTAGCTGCGCAACACACCTCCATTACTGCAAAATCATGCCCAATTTCACATGTCAGATTAGAATTTGTATTTTTCTAGTCCTTGAGATCCGTTTCTGAACCCTTGACCTATGGTTTATAAATCCAAGTCTATCAGTACCCTGCAAGTATTTTTACAAAAATTTGTGAATTGTTTAAGTTTATAATCACTTGTCGAACAGAAATGATAATTCAGCACAGCTACCGCTTTATAGTCTAAGAAAAAGAATCTTTTACTTAATTTTGAGGAAGGAATTTGAATATACAATCAGTATAATTAAACAAGATAGCTCCTTACGACATCTTGCTTCCAGGGGATGCCCACTGACCCAAACAATAATCAAAAATAAAAAAATGATGTGTGATACCTGGTAATAAAATTAAAGGACAAGACGCCAAAACAAAGAGCCATTTAAATTTATCCATGTCCTCCAATCCCTGGCCAAAATAGTGATACAATAAAGAATTCGGTTTACTCACACACGCAGAAAGGACATTTATAATACTATTTGGAGATTTTTTTGATACTATTTTCGGTTTATTTGCAGATTTATGATACTATTTTAGGTTTGGGTTGTTCAGAGGAATATTTTGTGCGCTGTTTCCACGGGCAAGCATTTATTCTATTCTTACTAAATCAACTGAGATACAATAAAGGACCCTTTATTCGCATTCCAGACGAGATTTATTACGAGATTTATTATACTATTTTAGGTATGACTATTTATATTTTAATATATAAAATTGTAAGTAATAAATGTTTCTCTGAGATGAGTTGAAACGGTCAACTGTCAATCACTCACTCCTCAGACTCCTTGTAATCATGCTCATAATCTTGTAAGACATGCTCGTCTACTTAAATAGATGTCTTTTATTTACAAGGTGTGTTTTGACTTGGTAGATATTTCATAAATTTGGAGTTAATTAGGTTAATCCCGTAGTAGTGTAATAACGAGAGAAAGATATTATACGCTTGAAAACATTTTCAATGAGAAAAACAGACTATTCAAAAGCCCAACCTAATGGATGAGTAATTTCAACGAGGAAAGGAACTAGCCCTGAGAAGTCCAGCCTAAGGGATGGTTGAAAGCCAATGCCATCAATTACATGTAACTTATTGGTAGATTTTAAGCGTTTGGTATATAAGTTTCTTTTAGAAATACATGTTTTTTCAAAAAAAATTTAAATGTTTTTCTTTGTGTTTTTTTTTCTTTTTTACGTTCTTTTGATGCAATGTGTAGTGCCCATCTCTTTCTTGCATTTTCTCATTTGTTGACTTATTTTATTTACTAGATTATCGAAATTGATCTATCAAGTATTTTGATATTATGTGATCTCATTATGGATTATTTGGTTACACATGAGTTGTTTAGAGCACTAGGTGCCAAACTAGCATTATGATTGTTATCTTAGCTTCTTGCATTATATGCTTTTCTCGATACGGTTAGTTTTATCGATATATGATGGATGGATGTTAATGTTGTTATATACTTTGATATCATTGGTTTATAATGGAAAATTGGATGTTATCATGCTATAACTTAGATGGATCTTATATCTTGTTTTATTGTGGATGCATGTTGTTAGAATATAGTCATCTCATTTTGATATCGATTATTGCATAGTTAGAATGAATATCCATGATTGATTTGGTTGTCATTATATTGTTATTATTCTCTGATTTATTGTATCGAGCATGTATGTTTAATGTGTGAATTGAGTGTGTAGATTACAGGTCACACAGGAGAATGTGGGTTTTAGAGTTGCACCTCAAGTTGCACAAGTGGCTGACTGGGATGAGTCCTTTAGCCATGCATGACCCTTGTTTGACCTTGTGTGTGGACGTACTCATGTTGGACATCCTTAGTGATTTCCTAATTTACCTATGTTATTTTAATTTGTTAACCCTTGTACTAAATTTGTCAAAAGACCTCATGGTCCCAACATGCATTAGTGAGGTTATTATCTTAGTAATCTTGTTGTTAGTGGTTTGGGATGACTTAATCATCATTTTGATGGGACCCACAACCTCTACCCTTGAACCACTTTATCCAATATTGAATTTGGGATAAATGTGGCAATTGTAAGGGCCTCTTTTCACATTAGAGGTCTCCCTTACACTGAAATGGACCCCTTAGACTCTACCTATGGGTAGGGGGTCTCTTTTCAAGGTCAAATGAAATTTTCCCTCCCATTTGAGCCTCTCTTGTCACCATCTTGTAACTATGGTTGATTTTTGTGATTTGTTAAAACTTAAAGTGTGTTTTTTTTTTTTTATTATGGGAAAATAGTTTTTTGAAAGGGACTATACCCTTGTACAAAGGGGCTCTGAAAACCAGAATAAACATTCATGGCCCAAACGGTAAAAGAGAGAAATCGCCAAAAGAAGAAAAAAACCAACAAAGACAACAATGCAATGAATATGAATATACAAGCTGTTGAGCAGCCAACAAGCAGCTATTGTCCGGCTTAGAAAAGTACAACAATAAGGATTAGCCGAACAACAGTGAAGAGCTACCTCGAGGAAAAGGCAGTTTTCTTGGCAAAGGATTTTTTCTTTTTTCAAACTGTGTTGGCTTGTTAACATTTTAGGAAATTTGGGAGATTACTTCCTGAATGTGTTTTGTTTTATGTCTCTTTGAATTTTGGAATATTTTATTGGAGAATGGGATGGTGAGACATGTAACCCTCTAATTTTTAGGATTGGAATTTGATTCTTCATTTTATACCTCCTCATGGATAGGGGTATGGACTTTTGCTTATCAGCTTTTACTATTGGAGTTGGAGAGAGCTTAGAGCTTGGAGTATTTGGATTGCTTTGCATTGGGATATCTTGTTTGAGGTTGGCATTCATGCCTCTCATTTTTTCTTGTTTAGTATTTGACTATCACTACTACATGGGGGCCTATTTTGAGACGATAATTAGAGACAAAACTAAAGTTTTGTCTCTAATTTTTTTCACTAACTTTTTCATTTAATTTAATAATAAGTTGACTTTTAGCCTCTTCAAGTAATTTGAGGCGATTAGAGAATGGGATCAACCATGTAGATATACATAGTTTGTATTAGGGTTAAATGGAGTGCGAGAGGCAAAGTTTCTAGGTAGAGTTATTGAATAATATAACGAGATCTCTATAGATTTATGCAAGTTCGAGTATGACCGGAAGAAAAATGGGCACCTAGTAGGCTTTTTTGGTGTTTTTGGGTATCGACATAGTTGAAATATGTAAACATGTGATCTACTTTTCTTGTTTCCTTTAGCTTATGTTTTTCATACACCCGACTAGCTTGTGTTATTAATTTTATCATATGGGTATATCAAAATATCATTTTGGCACATTTATTAGCTTAGACAGATTTCTTTACGGCCTCTAATGTAGCTAAGGCCAAGGAGATTTCGAGATTATGCAGGCATATCATCTTGTTACTCTTCCCTCTGTTCATGATTCTATTTAGATATTCAAAGATTAAATTTGAGCTCGATATGTTAAGCAAGGAGCAGGGAATAATATATATACTATATTATTAATAGTGAGAAAGGAGCTCAACATTATGTAATTTTTTTTGCTTTAGTTTTAGCAACACATAAAACATGTGATCGATTTTCTTGCTAACCTTATGTTTCCATTTTTCATACACCTTTAAGCTTGTGCTCGTCATTTTATCATATGGGTATATTAAAAATCATTTGTAGGGCATCTATTGCAGTTAGAGAGAGATATTTGTTAGGGCCTCTAATGTGGGTAGAGCCGTGGATATTTTGATACTCTACATGCATATAATCTTGTTCCTCTACCCTATGTTTCGTATTTTGTAGATCTATTCAAAGATTCGATTTGAGATGGGGGTGTTATGCATGTTGTATTTTGTCAATTTTAGGAACAATTGTAACATGAGATGACTAGTACAGTTAGTAGATCTGCTGCAACTACTGGAAATTTTGAAAAAAACAATACCTCGTGTAGAAGGCTCTACCATGAAAAAAGTAGTTCATTTATCATTATCACCTAGTACATCTCATCTGTGAGGTATTGTATGGTTTTTAATCTTCATTTATTATAATTTTCATTTTATGACTTATACAAATTTAGGAAGTGGATAAAATGGATAGACTTTAAAGCTTTCGATAAACTTCCTCAATCTTAGTGAAAAATGTAGACAAAGTGCTCATAAATGCTTTCACTTGCTCCCCTACTCTTGGACTATTAATTAACCGAACTTATTGTTATGAAAATGTGAGGTGTATAAATTGGTTAATCTAAAAACATGGAAGATACAACAACCATGGTTTTGATTGCATTTTTCATGTACATGAAAGTTGAAATACAATTTATTAATAATCATCTAGACGTTTTCTTGTAACTATGAGTTGAGCTGATCTCTAGGACCATCATCTTTGGTTCAAGTGATTAATAATGTCAGCTTCTTTGTTACCTCAAAACTCAAAACTAATTAGCTAAGTTGTATTGATCAAACCTAGTGTGAGGTCACGGTTGTTACCAAGGAAATCAGCCTACCTTTGATTATGCATTCAATGTCTTGAAAACTATAATAATAATATAGCTAGCATCCAGAATAATTGAAAGGTTCAACTTAAGTAGATAAAACGATATATTTGAGTCGTTACGATTATGATTGTTCACGAGGATTGTCACTAAAATTGAAAAAACACATTCTTCAAAAAATCCTTTCCTTATGGTAATAGACACCCACAAATTAGCTTGAAATTATTTCTTTCAATCCAAGTATGCAATCGGTCTTCGAGTGCTTATTGAAATATGAACTCATATTCTGATCCTTTTGTTGAGGAATAATACTAATACTCTCCATGCAAAAGTATGGCATATGAATTACACACATACAGTGACATGAAATTTGTATAATTCATACAGATCATAGTATCATACTCATGACTGGTGTCCTCTATGTATTCACTCTTCACCGTTAGCTGCCTAGGAATGAAATTTGCCAATCTATCAGTTTGAAATATTTCCTTAGTTCTGCCCATAACCAGTTTCTGAAGGTGATCATAGGAAGTGTAAATTCCAAGTTGAGGAAACTTCCATGTTTGAATTTGGCATATGTACTTGGCCATAGTATTTGGCAGCTTTTTTTCCTAATCCTCAATTGTTACATGTTAAAGGATAGAACGACACTAGTCAACATGCACTTGTTTTTGATCAATTTTACATCTATTATGCATTTCTATGTGATCTTCGCCTTGATAATATTTGATCAAGCCTTAAAGATAATGTAATGCCCATACTTGAGAGCGCACTTTTGCAGGGGGCATACTGGTTGGCACAGAACAAGGAAAGCGACTCATCCTAAATGCCATTTCAGACCTGTCCTTCCCTTGTGTAATCAGAAAAGAACTTTTTTGAGATCCGCGGCACTAACCACGTTGGAACCCAAGTTAACATTTGTAATTTAGCAGTAATTGGATAGTTGCAGCAAGAGAGAAAAATCTACTCTCATATTTAAATAAAAAGAAGGTTTCGTGGGACTCTGCAAAACGGAGATCTCTCTTTTAGTCGTCCTAAAGTCTTTCCATGGTCGGTTCGATCAGCCCTACACATGGATCTGTATTTGTGTTTGAAGCGGGATTAATTGTCTCTGATAGGGGAATACTGCCTGCTGTTGTTCTATTCGTTGTATACAAAAGAAGATAGAGGAATAAGAGGCACTTCATTCAAGCATATTGTATACTTGTATGGATTTGGATTCTTTTTTGGCTGACCTGTGTTACCTGCAGTGTAACCTGGTAGCACCATCCTCCAACAAAATTTCCCTTACCTCTTAACTTGTTTTTTTCTGTTAGTGGTTGTTGTATTGATTAAGGCCGAGAAAATGCCCTTTCCTGTTATTCCACACAGGTGTCTGCAATTTTGTCTCTTTCACTCTTCCTCCACGTGAGACCCTCTCTCTTTCCTTCCTCTGTCCTCCATAACCCACCATCATCTTTCTTCTCCACGCAAGCCAAAACAAGAGCTTGGAACAGGGCGTGGATATCCGTCACAACATAATGAAAAGGGGTTTTTGTCAGATGTTGTAATTACAAATTCGCTTGTTGACATGGATGTAAAATGTGGGAGCATGCACATAGCACGTCAACTATTTGATATAGTGCCCCAAAGAAATGTGTTTCATGGAATGCATTGATTGCAGGGCATGCACAAAATTGGTTCGTGGAAAATGCATTAGAAGATTGCATAATATTGGCAGGGGCTATGTATAGTTTTAACGCCCAATTTTCCCCGAGCATAAAAGTGCTATGTTGAGGGCCTCGTGGATAAGGCTGTTTAGTTTACTATTTGTTTTACTTCACCGTGGATAAGTGTCGAGTTGTGAGCCAACGAGTATATTCTAGAACGACTGAGTTGTTGGTTATACAGCGGAACTACACAAACAATTTGGAATGAAATGTGAACTTGGCGGGGAGTCGATCACCCCATTGAGTTAGTATGGAGATTTCGAGCTACTTCTTAACTCGGGTGAGCTACTCCCCATGTAACATGCAATATAAACTGAGCTAGTTGGCTAACTCGTCAATTTACTAAAATAGCTTGTCGAAGAAGAAATACAGAAGGCATGTGATCTATTTGACAAAATGTTTTCAAGGAATGCATGCTAGTGGACACCAATTTTATGAACTTAATGCTTAGGATTTTGGAATTCACGCTTGAGTGGCTAAGCACCCCATAGATATGACTGGAATATGAAGAGTGCATTAGAAATTATTGTTGATTTT
Source organism: Taxus wallichiana var. yunnanensis (assembly GCA_018340775.1). Classification (NCBI taxonomy): domain Eukaryota; kingdom Viridiplantae; phylum Streptophyta; class Pinopsida; order Cupressales; family Taxaceae; genus Taxus; species Taxus wallichiana. The sequence continues at coordinate 214,557,067 of CM031240.1, forward strand.
GCGAGTCGACTTTCGGTGAATATGTCTCTCTTTTACGTCAGCCCTAGAACAACTTGCACAATGTTTGTCATCTTATTTATCTTCTAGGCATGGTCTCCTTACCTTTATCTTCTATAAGTTTTGTATTTTGGTTCTTCATTTGCAATATAATAGAATATTAAACCATTGGATAATTATACAATTGGAGATTCAACCAAACTTAAATAGTGTAAAGCAATAAAACTCCACCGTGAATTTCATTACTTATTTACACCTTGACCATCAACCGTGATTGCTACCAAAATCTAATACGTTGCTAATCTAGAGTATTAGAAATAGGTGCTCATGTCTGTGGTTACTGGTGGGAGTTAGATGATTCATCAACTAAACACAACCTTTTTCGTTTACTTGTAAAGTTAGAAAAACACCACATTCAGAGACTTGCAAAATAACATTTTGAGCCCCATAAAAGAGATGTCAAGCATCGTATGTGTTCCTTGTTATGTTGAGAGTCGCATCAAGCATTAGATCAACCTCAAATGACATTTTATGCTCTCTCTCTCGCCCCTCTCAGGAGCCCCGCTTTATCCGATTTTGTAATTTAGTGAGTGTTAAAAGCTAAAAATTGGTTTTTATTTCAGATCACCGTTTGAACCCCGAGTGAAGGAACTCTTTTCCGCTTTCGCAAACTCGCTAGTATTTATACTATACAATTGCTTGTAAACCTTATTTCGGGAAAAGTAAATTTATATCAAGTTTGGCAGAGAAGTGTTGTAGGCTTCTAGTCCATCGCTTGAAAAGGCCAAACTAGACCAACTACTGAACTGTGGCTCTAGAAAACCCATTTCCGTTTCTAAACCATTTGCCAATTCTTCATTCCATAAGTTCCTGTAAATTATTTGTATATAGGAGTACACGAAGGAACTTAACCATTATACATTTTCCCATCGGAAGACATTTTTCGAACATGGTTCCTTAGCCTCCAAGCCAAATATAGATGTTTTCGCAGCTATTAGAAAAATGTAAAAATAAGGTCGTATGACCCTAGTCAAGATAATAAACCATCATGAAAACTATTGAAACGTATAAGTAACTATAAGAAACTCTCTCTTGTGGCTTGTTGTGTGAAATGTGAATTTTGGAAAAATAGTGTCTCTCTATTCTCTCTCTTCCCTATCTCTTTCTCTCTCCTCCCTTAGATAAGAAATGAAATGAAATAAAATGAATATATGTCTCTAACCCTCTTTTGTTGTGTGAATTATTTTGGTTATGTCTTAACTATGTTAGATTTAGGTGGATTTCATGCCAACACTTGTCTTTGACCAAATGGTGGTTGCAAGTACCAAGACATGGAGAAAGTAATGTGTACTAGTGAATTCATAACTTTTTATTTAGAAAATTGTAATTGTACAAGTTATAGAAACAATAGTGCTACCTATATTGAAAGTATTATTATTGAAATTTTGTAATATATATGAGTTACAAGTGTTTAGGGTTGTTTGGAAATGTGTATCTAACCATGAGTGTCATTTTGATTCAAAATTATGTATTGTAAAAATTGGATATATATGTTAAATGTAATTGAGTTTGACATCTTATAGTGTCCTTCTCAAGTGTGAAAATGAAGACCAGATCTCTGGGTGTGTTCCGATATTTTCCTTGAAAATATAGAAATAAAATCTATAGAAATCAATCAACCCTACTATAAAACTCTTGCACAAATATCTTTTCATGTGATCCTACTTAATGCGAGTAAAAACTAAAACCATAGGGTGAACCTAAATCATTAAATTTGATGAAAAATTTAGTTTAGGAATCCAAATCCCATGTTTGATATTATGACCTTAGCTTTTATGTTTAGTGACATTTTCATGTACCCAATAGTTAGGAATGACATGGTTAAACTTTGTCTTGGGTATGGGGTTCCCTCCTAGGATTGGTAGTCATGTGTGTAGTAAGGAGAATGTGTTCTCTTAAGGTAGTACTCCATGGGAAACCAACCTTTAACATAATGTAAAACCCTCTTGGCCCGACACACGTGTAGAGTGAAGGATGTTAGGTAGAAAGATCGCCAACTACTCTTGAAATTCACCTTTAGATTATAAATGAACTTGACACCCAATTTAGATTATTGTTTAGGATTATATGATACAATGTTAAGAGTTAATTTTGGAACTTAACATTTTAATTTATGATTAGTTTGTGAAAGGGTAACCATGAGATGGTATGCTAGGAGAAAAGAAAAATTTAGATCTTTCTTGTAACATGTTTAAATCATCATGTTGAGAGAAACATAATCCATGACATGTAAACTTTAATGTGAACCTTAATCTTTAAATGAAGAGTTACTCCCTCTTGTTCTCCCAATTGTCCCATTGTGAAATGAATGTATGATGTGAAACCAAGTAATCATGTTCTTGAGGCAATTCCCTAGGATGAGAGTTAGTAGTCTCATGAGCATGTAAATGTTCCTTATTAACAAATGGGTTACACAACTAATTTCAAAATGTTATTTAAATCAAGTTAAGTGAAATTATTTTAAGATGAATGTAAATTATTTGAGTGGATCATATGTTTTAGTTACCTACACATGAGAATATTGAGTGTGAATCCCCTTTAACCCCTCTCAAACAAGAGTGTCATCTTGACAAGAAGTATCGAATTTACCTAGAGTTACATGATGATTGTTGGAGATAAGGGTGTTCAATCACTCTAGTTGTGACCTTAGTAAGGTGTGTAAAATTTATAATTGAATGTATCCTTGTAACATGCATCTAATACTTAATTTCCCAAGAATCCAAACTTGGTTGAGTATGAAATCATACTCCTTCGGATAATAGTGATTAAGTAAAGGACATATGATGTATGATTATCAAAGATTGTAATTATTGCTTTAGAGGGATTTTTAACACATAAAATTTTATAAATTTTGCATTTGCACCCCATTCCCCCTCTTAGAAAAAAATGTCTCTTAACATGTAGTAGTGGGTTCCCATATGCTTCTCGTATGTTGTAATTTTTCCCCATCCATGAATACTTTTGAATTTAATAGATTGTGGGGCCTCTTTTGAGGGTATTATTTAAAGAAACACTGATGCATATTTACTAAATGATTTATTTAGTTCGTTGGAAGAAATTTGAAAATAATATAGTTGTTGGGTTTTCATGTATTAGGTATTTAATAATTGAGTATTTTAGAGTGATAAAATGAGCTATTTTGTGCAAGGTCATCACTCTCTTGTAGCCATGAATCCCTAAGTGTAAATTATGTGTCATTTGAATTATAACTGCTCAAAAATAATGCCAATAGTGATAGCAAAGTACGACGTAATTGTAAATAGTATAAGAGTTGATGAGATTTTGGTTAGGAATAATGTCATAATTGAAGTCCTTATAACTTAAGGAGGTATTTATACACTTCTTGGATTTACGTAAATGTCCTAACAAGAAGAATCATGAACGAGGAGGAAATGGTGTGGCCGAGTGGAGATTGAATCTAGGAAAAAAAAAAAGAAAAGAATGTAGCAAATGAACAACATCCGAGGAATAAGGAGAAGGATGTGAGTTAGACAGTGATCCTCAAGAAGGGCCTCCTCACCTAAATCTTGGGCAGCTAGATTATTCAAATATGAACAACCGACACCTATGAAGATTGATCCGACTTTGTGGGTGGATGGCCCTCATTTATCCATTGTTGAGATGGTGGTGAGAAGGGCTAAAGAAAAAATCTTATTTTTGGTTGTGGGTAGCTTTTCTAGAATAAGACAAAATATTCACCTAGTTAGAGATTTGTGTAAAATAAAGTGGAACTGTAAGGAGGATGTTTGAGCTCTTGCAAGAGATGGATTCCTATTTATCCTCTAGGAAGAATCAAATTTGAGAAAAGTTTTATATAGGGTACCATGGTTTGTCGGAAGGGCTGCCCTCAATCTGTGGCGTTGGCATCTTGGGATGTCTCCTCAGTGAATTTGGTGGAGCTTCCCATCTACATCAATCAACTAGCCATTCCTCTAGGTTTTTGGGAGTGTGAGGATTTTTTGGGAGGGTTTTGGGAGATTTCACGTTGCATGGGAGTTTTTATTGTAGTTGACCCCACTACAAAATCTCATTTGAGACTATAATTTTATTGTCTCGCATTAATATTCCCATAGGATCCAAGGTACCCCAAAGGATTTTTTTGGACTCTCGAATAAATATTTTGAAGCAACAAATTTATTTCAAGAGATCTCCCAAGATCTCGTGATAGGTTCCGAATAGTTGGATGTAATGGGAAGAGTTGTTGTGGTGACTCTCAAAAAAAATATTCCCCGTGATTGTCACCTGATTAATGATGAATCAACGTTTGAGGACTCCAAAAAAATGAAAAGGAAACAGATGTCGAGCAGGTGGAGGTGAACGAGCCTTTCTTTATGTTGCATGAAGGCCAAGATGATGGCAATGTGAAGGTCATCACTATAGAGATGAGGCAAGGATCTGTGTTGTTGCTCAAGGAGAAATGGTTGGAGAGAGGTATGGCTATCACTAAGAGTGGGAAAATGTTTCAAACGAAAATCCAAATTTGAAACAAATCAACACAAAAATAATTTTAGCTAGTGGTGGATGTTGGAATTTGTATGATTAACACACCCCACCCGGTGTTATGGATGGAAACTTGGAGGTGTACCTTGGTTTGGGGGACAGTCCCCCTCTTATTTCTATGCCACCTCGGATTCATTTCTCAACGTTAAAGGTATCGATTAGGTGGTTTCTAGGAATGGGTCTATGATTGATGATGTAGTTTGGACTACAGTTGAACACAAGAAACACTAAGTCATCTCAGTGGATCGGGTTTTACGGAGTCACGTTCCAATGAATCCCACCGGTAGGTCATTAGGTGGAGCTCTATCTTCAGGTCGGGTCAAGCCTTCTTGACAAGGCCTTGGATTTATCTTTCCTTTGTTTTGGTCTTTTTTTTTTTTTTTACCGATGGTAGAGGTTGTTACGTTTGATCCTAAATTCTTTATCCTTCTCTCCTTTTGTTCTCTTATGATGCATTCTTATTGTACAATTTCGGGTGCCTTAGTCCCCGTATTTTTGCCTTACCTAATAAAAAAACTTAAGGAGGCATTTTTATGTAGTTAAAAAAACAACATGAATTTATCATAGTGTGATCAAACTTATTAGAAAACATAAGTTCTTAAATGTATATATCTAAATAAAAATTTATGAAGTGAAAATGTTGAATTGACTCAAACAAGTTATTGAACCATATCAACTATAATAGGAAAATAAAGGTACTATGATGGAAGGATGTTTATGGGAAGAGGTATATTGAATTTAAATCTCCCTTAAATCCTAAGATTTATTCCTTGAATTCACGTTAGTTCCCCTTGTCTAACAAGGGTAAAGTTTTAACATCAAATAAATGTTTGAGAAGAAGAACCTTAACATAAGAACAAGAGAATTAGGAATTTTGTATGCATTTTGAAATATGGAAAATAATTATTTAAGTTATGGAGATTATCGTAAGGGATAAAGAGCCAAATTAAGTGTTTGTATTGTAATTTGAATGTTAAATGAATTTAAGAATATGTAGGTGGAAAAGGAGAATTTATGCTTTCATAACAAATGCTCTTGGAATTTTAATCGTAACTAAGATGTAATCATGGTAATGTTCTGTTGTGGATTTGCTAATCCTTGGGTCCCTTTTTTCGTTGATTCATTGCTAGTATTCATTCATCGGGAAAGTGTGTCATTGACATGTATGCGGTGTTATTATGATGTCTTTATGGGTCGATGTTTTTGTAAGTGTCTTAGGTGATGTTATGTTTACCTAATGGAGCCCATGTGGTGTTGAGTATTGACAATTTAAAGACAAAAATCATTATTCAGATAATTTTACTGTTGTATTTGTGTGTCAAATTTGTGGATGTTACAGAAAATTGGAGTTTCATTGGTTCATGTGGGCATGCCATCAACGTGGTTTTCCAAGGAAAAACCTCATGTCCTTACATGTAATGAGCAGTTTTGGGTAGTAGGATGTAGGAAGAAAATTCTCTTTTTTACTTTTGGACCAGTTATCTTTCTCTCATTTAGATTTCTTGTTCTTTAATCTTTCTTAGTATAATATTATGCTCATGTATCCTTTTACTAACCATGATTCTCTTTTTCTGTGCTAAAAGAAACAAAGAGTTGAAAGCTTGGGAAATATGAATTTGGGATTAGGTTCAATGAGAAATCTCTAAAGACCTTGTATGGTATTGGAATAGATTTCATGCATTTCATCTAAGATGTATGACATTCTACTCTTCTCCTTTTAAAAGTTGAAGAAAGGTTGATGAATTTTTCAATCATGCCAGTTTTAGAGAACTTTCAATGAGAGGAGTCCTTGTTTAGCATGTCAAATCCTTTCAACAACAATGATAGACCCACGAAGAACTCATATAACTCAACATAATATCTCAATCATTGTATCTACCATGACTATTCATTTTTGTTAGATAAGAGCTAATATAATTAATGTATATTTTGCAACATGAAAAATAGAAAGATTCATAGGAACATTGAAAATTCTTCAATTTAGTTCCATTCCTTTCCAAGCATAAGATGATAATGTGTTACTTTTAATCCTACCGTAAATTGTGAGCAATTATATGTAGTTCCACTATAAGAAGAAAATTCCATCATTCCATGCTCCAGATACAACTCAAACACCATAGTAATAAAAATGGGTGAATTTGAATCCATATAATATATTGTTTGATATCTTCTTACTCAATTTTCATTATGTGGTTTCTTTTTAGACAACGATATGTTGCTATGTTGTGAATGTGATAAAGAATAAAATGGAATCATTCCATGCTCTAGATACAATTCAAACAACATAGTAATAAAAACGTTTGAATTTGAAACCTTAGAAGATATTGTTCAATCATTTCCTACATCATATACACCTGGTGAAATTTGAGAATTTTTATCCATACAAGATATGCTCTATGTAATGAATGTTTAATCTTCCCCTTGACATGGGTTGTATAGTCTTTAATCGACATGTATTTACTACTTATACTATATTTCATAATAAGTTATTCATAATTTTATGTTGCTTGCATCAAGAATTCATCCCCATCCCATTTTCTCTTTTCCTTACGCATTTTCAAGTTGTTTATGCTAATTTACATTTTTTTATAAACCTTGCTTTAGAAGAACTGTTAGATGAGATGGTATGGTAGATGAGATGTCAAATATTTTTTATAAAAATGAGTAGTGTAGCTTCTCTTTTTCTCATCATTCCTCTCAAATTGCTTTGGTTAAATTGATTTTTTCACTTGTCTTACATTGGCAAGTGAGAAATTATAATAGGGAAAGAAACACCGCAATCAAGTTTTACATCTTAAATGTACCTTCAATCTCTTTATAGATACCTAGATAATTACTTACAAGTTTAATCTGAAACTATATAATGGAACTTCTTACCCTTAGATCCTAGAGGGGAATTATGAAATCATAAACTCTATAATGGGACCGCAAGCTTTGAAATTATACAGTAGAACTACAAAATGGTAAGAAAGAAACAATCTATAATTTTGTTTGGGAACCACACTTTGGATCGACAACAAAATAGAAATATAAATTGGAAATGCAAACAAGAACTCTCTTCCTAGAAATGTTGAAAAGAAATTTTTCACTTAAAAAGTTAAAACAAACATTTTGAACACCATTGATCAATGAAATGATTTTCCATGTTTTGTTGTGACCTTGACTTATATCTTCTTTTCTTTAAAATTGGATCTCTTTACCCTGTGGAAGGGACAATTATATGTATTTCATTCACATCGTAAATTCTCATCTCACAAGTAATAAATTTGTGCGAGATAGATAAATTTATTCACTTCATGGATAATAAGTTATCTTTCTCAAGTAATATTTATTTACTTATTTATTATCCCTTTAAACACAATGTTAATGCATAAGTCTCGGATCTTTCATCATCGTAGCTTCCTTTTGGATTATTCGTTTACTCTCTCATTTCCTATACACATGTCCCATAGATTTCACCACTCCGCAATTTGTAGTGCCCACTTCCCTTCGACACTTATTACTATTGATTTCGATATTTTTGACTACACATGGATATTTTGTATCATTTTGACCTAGCATGATGTTAGATGATAGAGATCTTTGAGACTATTATTAGATTTTGATTCATAGTATGATGTGTGTGGTTTATTAGAGACATTATATATTGAGGATGATATGTTGTTGACATAGTTATATATTTCGACGTGTGATATTTTTGTCATATTGAGTAGACCTTAACAATTGAATTAATCTTGTGATCCTATCGATATTGATGGAATGTAGAATCAAGATGTTGTTAGAATTTGTAAATGATGACATTACTTTCCTAGATGACGATTTGATTTGGCCACGAGGCCGAAGGAGGTATTATGTGTGTTACAAGTAAACATATCACAACAAACAACAGGGGGATTGAGACCAACCACATTCGAATTATGTTAGATGAATTCAACAATGGTAACCATGGAAACATGTATTTTGTTGTGTGTGTGTTTTAATTGTTGTTAGGGGGTCCCCATTGGGGGATTACCTCCAATTGTGACGAAGGATTTTGTGTGTTTCTCTTTTATTTAGTTTCCGTTATTTAATTTTAGTATGTGGTTTTATAGTGATTAATTTTTTTCTTGTATTAATTATTTAAATTGTGTCTAATTAGTAAATTAGTCATGTTACTCAACTAATTACAGATGTTACCAAAAGAGATCATTTATTAGATTCGATGGATATTTCGGTTGTGTGTGTAAGTTGAGTGCTTCGATCTTGAGTGTTGTACACTCTACCTCTTCATGGAAATTCGGATTTGGCCTTAAGGACAAATTTTGGAGGATTGTGGGACGAGTTAAACTTGTCCCACACCTCTTAAATTACTATGCCAACCCTACTCGTGGATTGGGGGATCAAAAAGAGACCCGTTATTATTTTTTGTAAGACAAAAAGTGGCATTTATTAACCTTTTCTAACATGGGTTTTAAAGTTTGTCCGTAGGGGGTGTGGGCTTGGATTGTGTGTGTAAGAGGTTTGTCATTCATCTCACCCACCAATTTACTGTGCATTGGGGTTGAGATTTGACTTGTGAGGTGTAATTGAGGATGAGTGATGTGGCATCCTAGATGGAGCCACCACACCCTTCTCTCTCCATTTTATATTTATTCGAGTTCTTTTTGTTGTTTGAGGATTACTTGATTTCTATTTTTGCTGTTACATTTTTGGAGTTGGAGGATTTTGAAGTGCTTGTGGATTTTGTTGGAGCTTGTTGGTGATATTTTGGGCTTGAAGGATCTTGGTGTGTGACTCTTTGATTAGGATCTATCATGGAAAGGTAGGAGCTGCACTCTTGTTAAATGTTTTATTTTATATTATGTATATGTGTATGTTTTGAGTGTTTTGGTATGCTTGTTGGGTTCTTGGGTAGATTACCTAAGTGTGCTGTAGGAGGGGACTATGGGGATCTTATATGTAGGGAGGCATAAGAGTTTATTTGATGTTTTGAAGGGAGTTGGGTTGGGTGTCCCACCTTGGACAAGAAATGCTTACATTTGTCACTTGATTTTTATGAGGGAGGTATTGGTACAAAATTTACTCTCCTTCAAAGGCCAAGCAACATCATGGATTTAAAAATACACTCAGAGGAAGATAGATGATTATGTATGTTGTTTTGTAGCCGGGGAGCAGTCTATTTGACTCTTTAGCACTCTAAAGCTTTGAAAGGAGTGGATAACACCTTAAAAGACATGATATTATCCTAACTATTTTAGGTTTTTCCTTTAAAACAAGGTAAGAGAACCTATTTTGTAACCTTTATTATTGAAGAATGCTCGTAAATCCTTCTTTGCACAAATTTTATAGAGAAGACCTTGGGAAAATATGATCAACACACCAAATCTAACTTTCATGAGTTGTCACTTCTAGATTATAGAGATATTTTAAAAATAAGGCAAAGGTTACTAAAGACATTCGAGAATCCCGATATTATTTGCATGTTTTTGCAGAGATATTATGCATTTGTACACACACGGGGAAAATAGGGGTAGTACGGGTAGGATTGGATGTTTTTGAAATGAATTTCTTGGTGGGAGGTGAGGAAAAATGGACTTGAATTGCAGATCTTTGAGAGATTTTACAAAATGGAAGGCTAAACAAACAAAATGCTACGAACAACTAAATATTCCTTCCACCGGAAGGTGTGCATAAATGGAGGCCCAAGTTTGCACATTTTCACATAATCTATAAGATTCTAGCATGAAGGCTCGAATTATAAGACCCAATGAAGCATAAAAATCTAAGATCAACCACACTTGAGGTACACCTAGAGGCTTACAAAAATCTTGGTCAAGAGATGAAGGAAAAGTGATTTTAAATCATTTATTTCATCCCTAGATGAAATCTCTTCTAAAATTGAAATTTGTAGATACAACTAAACTGTCACAAGGATTGTGACCCGTGTGATTGAGAGGGATTTTGATACAAGATTGTAATAGAACAAGAAAACTATTTGCATACATTCGAAATGAAACAAACATAGTTTTTCTCAAGATCAACAAAGAATAACTCAAATTTGATTAGACTTATCAGCAGGGGAAATTTTATAGAACAATCTCGAGCTTTCTAATGGTGTACACTCGCAACCACCTTAACACGATCAAATTTAACAAAAAGAGATACATAGGTCTCTCAAACAATCCTTCGTAAAGACAAGCTCTATCAAGGTTTTCTCTTAGAAAATTATTTCGACACCTAACACTCCAACCATTTCGCACAATAAACTCATGCAATTTATAACATTTTACAACACATCTTTTACCCAAAAAGGTATAAACATTTAATGTACCAGCACTTGTCATGATCTTGATCATGATATCAAGAATTAGATCGACAAATGTTGTTAGGATCTCGGGAGGAAAATCTCTTCGAATATCTCACACATTCAACTACTTCATCTGGTAGATCATTCTTCCTTCAACTTGCCAACCACTTCCACCCCTAATCTGTCAAATCTAGTTCTTTGCATGCCCGAGAAGAAAAAATGGAAAATCATATCGAGTCCAGAGGTTAGATCATTTTAATGGCAAAAAAAGTCTCCAAATATCCCCATCAAACTTAAATATCAAAATTAACTCTCCTCTCTTTTTGGCATGTAGGAAATACTAAGAAATCATGAAGACTCACACTTTCAGGAGCTTTTCAGTAAAAATGGGGGAAATAAGATTTAGACACACAACCGCCATTGATCTTTACTTTAAATTTAGGTCGTCCATGTGGGAGATTTACTTTAAAATGGGCTTGCTAGTTCCTATTTTTTCTTTTACAAATTTTTGAAAAAATGGAAAAAAATTCCATTTTTTTCCTCCCTTTGCCTTTGAAAAAGTGCCAGGACATGTGTCCAAATGTGGGTCCTAAAGGAACTGTGGCTAAATTCTACTATTTCAACTCTTTTTGGGAAATGGAAAATTTTCTAAGTTTTCCCCATAGCTCCGCACTTCCGCTTCTAGTTTTCTGATGTGGGTCCCAACAGAACCATGCTTCCCTTTTCACTTTTAACTCCTTTCTCCCGAAAGGAAAAATTTCTAAATTTCCCTTGAGTTTTCGCACTGCCATTGACTTGAAACAAAATTTGACTAATCTATTGTTAGGCTTGCGGAACATTTTGATATTTTAGTCCCTTCTGATGACAAGAGGCAAAACAATCAATTTTTTTCTTTGATGGTCCATTTCCCGCTCTTTTGACTTTTCAAACTACCACACGTCACAATGGCACATCTTGACATGGCCCCCGAAAGTTGAGACCCTAAATGAACGTGGGCTTGCCACATGTCCTAGCTCGACAATTTTTTTGAAGGCTTAAAGATTACCATAAGGTGCCATGTGTCGTGGTCTAAAGCAATCTTGTTTGGCCATTGAAAATTCTAAGAAAAATGAAAAGTGAGTAGAGGCCTCCTAGTGTTCTCTTGCACTACTCAGAATGGTGCCCAACTTTCAAACTTTAAACTAGCGTGGGCTTGCCATGTGTCCTTATCCCACAGATTGTATTAGCTACATAAAAATTTGTGTAAGTCCTGGGAAAACTAACGAAACCTCCACGTGTCCTCCCGATGCTAATCTAAGGCCAAACAAAAAGAAAATATTCAAATGAGCATCGTTATTCCACATAGACATTTTTTAAGTTTAGGCGATTCATAAAATTTTGAAGTACTGCACGATACACATCCAACAAAAAGATGCCACTTTTCTTGTTGATGCAAGGATGTAAATTTGACCAGAGAAACACCCTTGGGACATAAAATGTAGAAAAATGACCATTTGATCCTCGAAGATTAAATTTTCTGTAGGGACAGAGATTTGGAAATTGTACAAGGCTCAAATACATTCCTTTGAGCTATATCCATTGATTTTTCTTCCAATATTTAGGGAAAAAATGACAACGATAACAAATCTCGATTTGTGTAAAATGGAAATAATAAGAAATCCTAAGTTTTTACACCTAAATACAGACCTTTCAAAGGAACAGAGAAACAAGGAAACAAATATGGATCCATACGTGATCATCGACCCAAGGGAGTATTGATTATGGCAACAAAAGGAAGGCAAAGGTTTCTTAGGCACAACATAGGGAAATAAAATGCAACAAAGACCGTAAATAGATACATTTCAAAGGAAAAATGGGGTGAGACTATTTTGAGTACCAACATCGGCTCTGAATCAGGGATGGGCACTCCCTATGAGTTTCATAAGAAGAGAGGTAGACCAAGTGCCAAAAATATCCATTTGGCAACGGAGTCATCTTCCAGAGTAGAGAAATGAAGCCATATCCCAAAAATGAATAGAGAAACCAACAAAAATAGGTCACTAAGGACTAGAATGAGCAAAAACACAAAATACATGAAATAAACAAAAAGCTATACACTGCACAAAAGATGTTTTACCCTGATTCTAGGAATCAATCCAAGAAATGCTTCAAATACCTACCATTAACAGGTAGTTCGAGCAATTCCCCATCCAAGTCCTTCAAGAAGAATGTATGTTCACCAATCCTAATATCAATGGAGTAAGGGCCCATCCATAATGCATCAAATTTTTGTTCTTGCCCTTATCTTCATGCCTGCTATCCCATAGCAGCAAAAGATCTCCAACATTGAAAGCTTTGGGAGTGACCTTCTTGTCAAATAACTTCTTTAGCTTTTCTCTAAACTTTACATGCCTCTGGTGGGATGCCCTTCTTTCTTCATGAAGTTCAACAATCTAGTTAATGCAAGAATCATATGGACTAACTTCTTGATCTTCCAGCTATTGAATGAACTAATATGGGGATAGTTGCATATGCAAGGGCAGCAAGGCTTGAGTTCCATACACCAAATCAAATGGACTCTTTCGAGTAACTCTCTTAATAGTGATTCTATCATCCCAAACAGAAAACTTCAACCGCTCAACCCATTTCCTTTTGTTTAGCTCCAAGGTTCTTCTAATAATTTTCAACAAGTTTTTATTAGAGGACTCGGCTTTTCCATTACATTGGGGATTGTAATTCAAATCATATGTCAAGTTAATCTCATACTCCTTGCACATTACCACCGAGCTTTAGCTCTGAAACTCATGGCATTCTTAGCTACAATTTTGATCGGCACGCAAAAACTGCAGATGATATGGTTAAGCATAAAATCCATGAAAATTTGGTGTGTTTTTTTCTTGGTGGGATTGACTCCATGCATTTAGTAAAGTAATCATGCTTTATAAGAATCCACTTGTGGCCAACAATTGAAGGGTCTCAAACCTCACGAATGAAACCCATTTCCCATTGCTTGAACGTGGATTCAATTGATACGGAGTTGCTAAAGGTAAGGAGCTTTAATCTTTCATTCTTCCAAAAAATGTTGGCAATGCTCACATCTTCTCAAAGAACAAGGTTGTATCCTTGAAGAGAGTTGGCTACCAATATCCAACCCTTGGGATCTTGTGTGTTGTGAATCTTACAACAAAATTCCCCCATAAACTCCTCCATGGAGATCAAAAATTATCATGGGGATTCATCTTCAATAATGCACCTTAGGAGGACTCCCTTAGGGTTCGTCAAAGCTATCCCATAATCAGTAATGCCATATTTTTGGGAATCCAACTTAAGGGCTCTTTTCTGGTTCTTACTCAAATTCTTAGGGTAGTATAGATGTCTAAGATAAAAATTACATCTTTGTACCACTCGAACTCATTAAACTTTCAAATACATCTACCCTTCCTTCCTCTACCTTGTTTACCTCAATATTTTGCAAGTTTCTCTCATCCATAAGCCTAGCCAAGCCCAAACCTCTCACCAACTTTGTGGTTTGGATATCCATGCCATATTCTTGTAACTTGTTCACTCATCTACATATTTTTATTGAGACTTCCATCTCTGATAAGATGTCTCTCACCATGGTGTGGGGAACATAAGCAACAATCTTAGAACTCAAAATGTAAGGCATGAAAACATTTATTGCTTTTAGTAAGGTAAATACTTGTTTCTCCATAATAGTGTATTTTAGCTCAGTCCCCTACAATGCCTAACTGAAAAAGGCAATTGGCCTCTCATCCCCTTCATTATCTTTCTACAATAGGATAGATGCAATAGTGTTTTCTAAAGTAAAAGAAAACATTTGAAAAGGCTTCTTATAATCTGGAGCTAGTGGAAAAGGTGAATTCTTTAATGCCTCTTTAATCCCATTGAAAGCTTGAATGGCATCCTCTTCCCACTTGATGACTTGGTCCTTCTTTAACATGGAAGTAATTCGAAAGGCCAACTCAAAAAAGTTTGATATAAATCTTCGATGAAGTTTTGTCTACCCAGAAAAAGTAATGAATTCCTTTCTTGGTTCTTTGAATTGGGACCTTACCGATGGCCTCTCCCTTTCTAGATCAATCATCACCCATTCTTGTGACACAATGTGACGAAGCCACTTTTCCTTCTCGCACTCCAAAATGGCAATTCCTTGGATTGAGTGAGATGCCATATTCTCTACATCTTATCAACATTTTCTCTAAGTGCAGTAAGTGATCACTTCTCTTCCTAGAAAAAATGGTTACATCATCTTGGTAAACAATAATAAACTCATTGATATAACCAAAGAAAAGCAACATCCAATTCTCTTTGAAAGGTGGCTCTAGCATTTATCAAACCAAAGGGTATCCTAACATCTACATAAGTTCCCCAAGGAGTAGTAAAGGTTGTCTTGGTCCTTTATGATTCCTTCACCACAACTTGGTTATAACCAGAGAAACCATCTAAGGTAGAAAGTAATTCAGAACCAGTCACTAATTGCAACATGTTTTCCATATTTGGTAAAGGATAATTATCCTTCATTGATTCTCTTTTTAGATTCCTTAAACCTTAAATCCACACACAACCTAATATCACCATTCTTATTTCTAACTAGTACTAAATTTACAACCCAAGAAGAATACCTTGTAGATTGAATAATCCCTCCATCTCTCAATTTCTTCAGTTCTTCTTGCATTTTAAGAGATAAGACTGGATTGATTGGCCTTTGTTTCTACCGAAAGGTTTGAATTGGATTTCAAAGGAATCTCATGTTGAAAGAGATCCTCTCTGTATGCTTTTAATTTAGAATAGGTCCAAGCCATGAAATCTTGGTATTTTTTCAAAAATTGGATGTATGATTGCTGCCTAACCAAATATTCCTTGGTTTCACATTTGTACCAAGATCATGCTCCTCAATATCCCTCGAGGCTACCATATGTCTTTTAATAATGCAATTAACATTATCAAAATTTGATTCAAGAGCAACCGACCCTCTAGGAATGGTATTAGTTTTTAGTTGGATAATTCCCTTGCTAAGCAAGGTTTCTTTTCCCTCTCTTGCACACACCATTGGCTCCCAATTAATGCATTGATCAATAAACTATCCTTTGTTCAACATAAATCTTTTGATATGAGAAGCATCATCAAAAAAATTTCCAATGCTTGATATTTTCAGGGGATAGATGGGGATATTGGGATATTGCACAATTATCAAACCGAGACCCTAACACAATATGTTTTTCTCGCCAAATCATTCAACTTCCTATAATGATTCAAGATGTTTAATGAATCAAACATCTCAATGAAATCCCAAACCGCATGCTTATATTGTTTCATCCGCTGATTTTTTGTGGCATACGCTTTTTCGACTTGCTTTACAATTAATTTTGAATCTCCATTGACAATGATGTCCTTAACACCATATTTCCAAGCAATTGTTAAATCTATAAATAATGCCTCATACTCAGCAATGTTTTTAGTACACTCAAATTTCAGTTTGAAGGGAAAATCAAACTTTTCTGGCCTAGAGAAATCGAACATCGCTAGCACCATTTCTAAACTTGGAACATGCTCCATCAAACAATAAATTCCAAGGAGAACATTCTTGTTCAAGACACTTGCATCCTTTAATTTTGTGCTCCTTTCCATCAGCAAATCCTACAAAGTTATCAGCATCAACACTTGTGTACAATACTTCATAAGTTGCATTGTTGGGATCCTCAATAAGGTGCAACATCTTCTTTTCTCCATACAACCTAACAAGGTTGACCTCAATTAGGATGGTAGCATAATACATATCCATTTGGAAACTTCGACCAACACTTGCAGCCCATTTTATAGACAACAACATACCACACTTGGCTGGGCAGTCAACAATTACTACATCAAGCTTTAAGTTTTTACCTGGGTAGGCTGCAAGTTGCACCACCAGACCTTTCACACATCCCGCAACTAGCACTTCTCTGGAGTCCATAGTAGTGCATTTCCCATATGTTGTTGTCACTTTAATATTTATCTCATTCACGACTTCCAAATGCATGACATTGCATGATGCCCCTGAGTCAAACATACAGTTTTGCAACAGTCCATCCTTAATGATTAGAGTGGCGAAGAATGGATCCACATTTAATTGAGACTCCATCAAGGATGTCCCCAAATAAACCTCGGGTGTTTCACCTAGTTCCTCCAACACCGGTGGTGGTGTTTCTAACTCTTCAATGACTGAGGGAATCTCCACAATGTTTATATTTCTATCTGGGGTATTCTTCTCCTCTTTCAGCCCCAAATATTCAAAATCCCTTTTCTTGTGCTTATGGATTATGAGAAACTCAACAATTGGAACTGAAATATTGATCGACTCAAGATTTGGTCAATATCATAAGGGACAGAGACTTTGGCAAAGTAGCATTGGAAGGAAGGATGACACTCTCATTAGGTTGTACAAGATTTCGACAACTTGGCCATGAGAGGGGGTATGATTCTTTTTGGGACAACAAGGTGTTTGGTAGATTCATCTTTCTTAGGAGTCTCTTTAGAAATGTTTAAAAGCAATGGAGTTTTGACTTGGCCTAAGGCCCTGTCCCTTTGACAACCCTACTTCTTGTGTTGTACTCCTTTTCTTGAGCCACAACAACATTCATCAATAGCTGCCTATCCTCCTCAGATGGGATTCCTCCATCATACTTATTTATCATTAAAGCCCTTAAATATTCAAAGTCATTATTGGGCAATTCTTGTACAGTATCTACTTCTAAAGTATGAGAGGGAGGAAGAATAGGTACCCAGTGGATGCAATCCCAAAATCAGTAGCAGTTCTAGCACTTATCACCTTAGTTGAAGTTTCCCCTTGTTGTGAGCTCGTGGAACAACCCATCATGTAGACATCATCATCATTATCATCATCAGATTCTTCTTCTTCTTCCTGATCTACCTCACATGGATCATGGGGCATGAAACATCTATCACACGATTCAATGACATCTATCTCCTCCACAACAACAACTCTTTCAATTGAAGGATCAGAACCATTCTATTTTCCCTAGGATGGGACTATTTTTTCCAAATCCAATAGGTCCCTTGCCTCTGTCATCAGATATTCGATGATTTGTAAACCTATCTTGGTTTTGTTGTTTGTGTTGACCTTGAACACTTCACAATCCATTTTTACGCACTGGGTGAATTTGTATGATATTTCTTTGATAACCCCTGCAAAATTTTTCACAACTTCTTCCAAATCAACAACCTTGCTTTCCTGAGGCTTTTCTAGATTAATCAGTTTCACACACTCCCTTTTTGGAGCATTTCCAATTTCCTTG
The DNA here is from genome assembly GCA_018340775.1 of Taxus wallichiana var. yunnanensis. Lineage (NCBI taxonomy): Eukaryota > Viridiplantae > Streptophyta > Pinopsida > Cupressales > Taxaceae > Taxus > Taxus wallichiana. The sequence goes on from CM031240.1 coordinate 214,575,205, forward strand.
ATGTTATTCTCAATTTGCAAAGCTATGGTGAAGGCCTACCTCAAATTAGTAGGGTTTTTGTCCCTCAAGTAGTAAGTAGATTTTTTATTAAATGCATCGAATATTTGATAAAATTTGATTCATCACATGTCCTTAAGCTAACAAGAAACCTCCTCAAGGTTTTGTTAAACCTTGTGTTGAAATCATGTAATGACTCATTACGATTCTTCTTGATATTTTAAAATTCGATAGAAGAAAAATAAGGTTAGTTCTATCACTATATTGCAATCGGATTGCAATATTCATCTTTGTCCAAGAATAAAAAGAGTTATCCGAGAAAATCTCTATACTAATCCCTTGAATCCTCTTCCAAAGTATGGATAAACAGTTTGATATATACATATTCATGTTCAATATCAAAATCTTGATCATATTGATAAAAATCTTTAGATGTTGATCACCGAGTTATAGCATTGTTTCCTTGGGCTGTGTTAATCTATTCCTTACATCTTGAGGCCTTGTATTTTGATAACCATCCATTCTCAAAGAATTTATAGGTCCAAAGGTGTTTACAACAAAAGGACGCCTGGGTATGGGTGGGCCATGTTATTTTGAGGAGGTGACCTAGGAGGAGAAACAAATTGATAAGGGGTAGGGGGTGTACGAAGCACGGGGTATAGTTTTCAAAATGGATATCCCTTAAAGGCCTTATTTCTTGGAAAACCCTATCAAATTTTGAAAAGACAGGGGCGTAATGAGAAGAAAACTTTTCAAAATTGAACAAAGGCCCCTCTCTATTTGGATAATTCAATTCCACAAAGAGGCTACTTGATTCAGAAGAAATTGAATGGCAATCTTCAATGATAGGTCAGTCACTTTCATCAATGGAGATTCCTTTTCTTTCTGCTGATCTCCATCAACTCTCCAGGATTTTCTTCCTTTTGACTTTGTTTTTCCTATCTATGGAAATAATGTCCCAAATAGGATCCCTAGCAAAGGAAGATCTTCTTCCTTCCAAACTTTGCAAAGATTAGCAATAAATCTCACTTTGTGAGGTTAAGACACTAATACTCATCAAGAATCGATCAACAGGAGTTTCCACTAAGTATTTCCACCTTACTTGTGTAAATGCACTAAAATATGATATGTCAATACTAAAAATAGGTAATGGGATGATCTAACATTTATTTACCCATATTTATCAAAGAAAACTAGTGCACTAGGTGTGGAAACTGAAAGAATTACACACAACACTTGCAAATTTGAATACTTCTTATAGGCCTGAACACAAGATGATGTTTGAAAAATATATTAGCACTTAGAGCATATAAAAAGTGTGTTACCAAGGTCCAAATATGAATTGTAACCACTATGTCCTTGACAATGACACCAGAAGCGCATTGGCACACAAATTTAATCTCCTTCAAAGGCCAAGCAACATCATGGATTTGACAGGACATTCAAAGGAAGATAGATGATTATGTATGGCATTTTATAGTAGGGGAGAATTCTATCTGACTCTTTAGCACTCAAAATTTGAAAGGAGTGGGTAGCACCTTAAAGGGATGTGATCTTATCCTTACTATTTTAGGTTGTGCCTTTCAACCAAGGTAAGAGAACCTATTTTTTTAACCTTCATTCTTCAAGAATCTTTGGTAAATCCTTCTTTGCAAAAATTTTATAGATAATACCTTGGGAAAATATGATCAACACACCAAATCTCACTCTCATGAGTTGTCACTTCTAGATTATGGAGAAATTTTCAAAACAACACAAAGGTTACTAAATACATTTAGAATCCTCGATTGTTTTCGCATGTTTTGGCAACAAATATTATGCATTTGTATACACGCAGGAAAAAAAGGGTAGTACAAGTAGGATTTGATGTTTTTAAAATGAATTTCTTGGTGGGAGGTGAGGAAAAATGGATTTGATTCGCTAGATCTTTGAGAGCTTTTACAAAATGGAAGGATAAACTAACAAAATGATACAAAATAGCTACATGTTCCTTCAACGAAGAAGGTGTGCATAAATGGAGGCCTGGTTTCCACATTTTCACACAATCTATGAGATTCTAGCACGAAGCCTTGAATTAGAAGACCCAATAAAGCATAAAAATCTAATATCAACCATGCCGAGGTAAACCTAGAGGATTACAAACAATGTCATCATGAGATGAAATAAAAGTGATTTTGTATAATTTATTTCATTCCCAGATGAAATCTCTTTTAAAAATGAAATTGCAGATTCCACTAAAATGTCACAAGGATTGATACCTATGTGATTGAGAAGGATTTTGATATAAGATTACAATAGGAACAAGAAAAATTGTTTGCATACATTCGAAATGAAACAGACAGTTTTCTCAAGATCAATATAGAATAACTCAAATTTTATTAGACTTATCAGCAGGGGAAAGTTTCTAGAACAATCTCAGAGCTTGCCAATGGCTGTACACTCACAACCACCTTGACATGATCAAATTTAACAAAAAAGGGATATACAGGTCTCTTAAACAATTCCTTAGAAAGATGAGCTCTATCGGGGTTTTCTCTTAGAAAATCAGTTCGACCCTAACACTCCAACCATTTTCAACATAAACTCATGCAATTTATAACATTTTACAGCAAATATTTTCCCCAAAAAGGTATAAACATTCAAACATGTACTAGTGCTCGTCATGATCTCGATCACGATCTCAAGCATCATATCTCGTAAAAGTCAGGCTCTCATGGAGGCAAATCTCTTGAGTATCTCCCGCATTCAACTCCTTCCTTTGGTAGATCATTCTACCTTCAACTTTCCAACCACTTCCACCCCCGATTTGTCAAATCTAGTTCTTTGTGTGCTCGGGAAGAAGAAACTAAAAATCAGATCGAGCCCAGAGGTCAAATCATTTTAATGGTGAAATACGTCTCCAAATATCCCCCATCAAACTTAGATATCAAAATTAACTCTCCTCTCTATTTGGCGTGTAGGAAATACTAAGAAATCATGAAAACTCGCACTTCCGGATCTTTTTAGTAAAAATGGGGAAAAATATGATTGAGACACACAACTACCGCTGATCTTTACTTTGAATTTGGGCCATCCACGTGGGAGATTTACTTTAAAAAGGGCCTACGGGTTCCCTATTTTATTTTACAACCTTTTGAAAAAATGGAAAAAAAATCCATTTTGCTCCACTTTGCTCTCGATAACAATGGTATAGCTTTAATACCAAATGATATAATAGAATTAGATTGCAATGACCAAAAAGGGATGAAAGCCTCACAAATATTATTGATCATGAAATCAGATTACATAGCAATGCAAGAGATGTAATATTTATAGATATTAAACAACCTTATATAGATAGACATGACACCCTATTAGGTACCAACTACGAGATGATAAGACCCATCTCACATGCACATGTAATTACTACTAATACAAATATTGAATGTTATCCAACATAACAATATTGAATGCAAGTCACTAGACTAGAGTGCACATGTTGCACATTATTAAATAAAAGACAATGCAATAAATATTGCTATGCTAAATTATGCTAACATCCCCCTTAATTTTGCATAGTTTCCAATGAAGTGGAGAGGAAATCTCGAATATTGTGAATTTTTCACATGTAAGTGACTTAGTGAAAACATACGCCTTCCGTTCATCTGTAGGATGAGAACTAGAGTTGTATGTTTTGCTTCAAGACATGCTCACATATGAAATGAACCTATACTTCAATATGCTTACATCTCTCATGAAATAATGGATTATGAACAAGCTTTAGAAATCCTTCATTATCAACATATACTAGAGTATATTTGTTGTGGTAGACCAATTCCTTCAAAGCATTCGGCGTAGCCATATTGCTTCACAAACCGCTTCACTGCAACTCGATACTCTACTTAAGTAGAAGAGCGAGAAACAAAGTATTATTTCTTGCTTCCTCGTGATATTGGTTCAGATCCCATAAAGAAGACGGAGCCTAATGTTGACTTCCTATCATCCATGTTTCCTACATGATTTGAATCTGAATATCCTGTCAAGAAGAAGTTGTCGTTCTTCTTGTACTCTAGACCAAGGTCAACTATACCCTTCTAGATATCTCAGTATTCTCTTTGTTGCTTTCCAATGACATATATTTGGTTCTTGCATGAAGTGTGATAAATAGATGACTACAAATCTGATATCTGGTCTAGTATATGCCAAGTAAATGAGACTCCCGATCAACTACTGATAGAGAGTTGTATTCACTAGTTATGATGGATCGAACAAGATAGCTGAAGTCTCGATTCCATAAGTGTAGCAATAGGAGTGTAGTCCATCATCTTGAATTTATTGAGCGTTGTCTTGGTGTATTTCAACTATGACACAAAGATCTGATTCTATTTTTTCCATACTTCCAACCCAAGAAAATAGTGCATGAGCCCGAGATCTATCATGTCGAATGATTGATTAAAATCCTTCTTTGTTGCATCGATCATCTTCACGTAACTACCTTTAATGATTAGATCATCAACATAAACAACCATAATGACAATCTCTCCCCCGATTTTTGAGGAAGAGATTGGGCTCATAAGGATTCCTTTCGAATCCATGACTTATGAGATGCTCATCAATTTTGATGTACCATGCCTAGGGTGCCTATTTTAGGCCATATAGAGATTTTATGAGTCTCGCATACCATCATCTCTTTTCTTGGTATTACATAACCCTCTAAATGAGTCATATAGACTTCTTCTCACAAATCTCGAGTAAGAAAGGCCCTTTTCACATCCATTTGGTTGAATTTCCAACCAAATTGTGTAGCTAGAGCAAAGATCATTGTGATTGTCTTGATCTTGGCTATGGGAGTAGATGTCTCCTCATAATCAATTCCTTCTTGTTGTGCATACCCCTTTGCTACAACACTTGCTTTATACTTGTCAATAGTCCCATCTGATTTGTACTTAGTCTTGAACATCCATCTCGCATCCAATGGGTTTCTTCCCTGGTGGAAGGTTGACAAGTTGCCATGTGTTGTTCTTCATCACTAACTGATACTCTTAATTAATGGTATCTTTCCAAGATTTTGATTGTAGGGCTTCCTGAACTATAGATGGCTCAACTGTTTCAACAACTCTACTCATTAGGGCATAATTGACCTCTTCACAAGCTTGACTACGAGTTCTAGGTCCAGGATTGGATGATGTGCTAGGTGCTTCATCCAAATTTACATATCTTATTAATTGAGTATACCATTTAGGTAACTTCTTAGTTGTTCCATTTTATTTTGGTGGATCCAAGTTTTCACCATCATCCAATTCATCACTGTCATCTTCAGTTGGAACATCAAGTTGTGTCTTCACAAGAGGTGTATTCTGCATGTTTTTTGAGTCGTTGAGTGGAGCATCTACTTGTTTCTTCTCAAAGAACTCAACATCCTAACTTGTGTATACATTCTTTTCTTTCAGATGCCATAATTTGTACCCAAGTTCTTCTTCATTGTATCCAATGAATATAAGTTTCTCAACTTTCATATCCAACTTGTTCCTGTTTTTCTTGGGTATGTGCATGCTAGCTTTGCACCCAAATACTCTTAGATGTGAAATTGATGGTTTCTGATTTGACCATGCTTCTTGAGGTTTCATTCCTTCAAGAGCTAATGTGGGCACTCTGTTCAACAAATAGACTGTAGTTCTTCCACTTTCGCCCAAAATGTCTTTGTTAAACCCGAGTCGTCAATCATACATCGAAGCATTTCCATGATAGTACAATTCCTTCTCTAAACTATACCATTCTTTCGTGGTGTGTGAGTAGGAGGCATTTGTCAATGAATCCCATGAGCTTCAGTGTATGTCTTGAACTCATTGCTTATGAATTCCCCACCTTGATCTAAGCGGAGAGTTTTGATCTTGCCACCAACTTCATTCTCAACAAGTGCTTTGAACTTCGAAATGTCTCAAAGGAATGACTCTTGTCTCTTAAACAATATATCCACATCTTTCTTGAGTAGCCATCAACACAAAGCATGAAGTATTGACATCCATAATGACTTGGTTGCATGGTCCTGTAAAGATTGGGTGTGCACCAAATCAAGCTTTCCCTTAGCTCTATATGTGTTCTTTCGGAAGGGTACTCTGTGTTGCTTTCCGGCTAGGCAATTGTGACACTTGTCGGTGTTGTGATTGAGTGTAGGAAATACTTTCACCATGTTTCCCTTTTGAAGTGTTTGGAGATAGCCAAAACCGATGTGACCATATATGCGATGCCATAGTTCTCGCAAATTGTGTGTCTTTGGCCACTAGAGCTTGATCATCCTTGTGGACAAAATCAAGTTGGAACATGCATCCCACATTAGAGGCTCTTGCTATAATCTGGGAACCTCTTGACTTATCACTTATCAAGCACACTTTTTCTCCATTAATACTGTCAAAATCCAACTTCAAGTTGTGATCAAGGAATTGACTAACCGATAGCAAATTCTTGTTCAACCTGTACATACAATACATCTCGTGATTTTACGGTCATGATTTCCAAGAGGTAGTGAAATGTTTCCAATCCCTTGACACTGTATGATGAGTCATCACCTAATGACACATGGTTCTTGTTAGGTGAGTCACGTAGTGTGTAAAACCAATCCTTGCGTCCAGTCATGTGTCGAGTTACACCCAAGTCAACATACTAGATATCTTGTGTGGACTTAGTTTCTTCATTAAATTGAGAAAAATACATGTGGTGTCCATCATCCGAATCATCCTCATGTTTGGTAATGTACCCTTGTTGTTTGATTTCTCTTTGCTAATTACCATTTTTCGCGCCTTCATTGTTGTTGTTGTTGGACTTCCCTTGATTTGAATTTTTGTTACTCGGTTGGTTGTTAAGTTTTGAATTGCTTGATGAACCCTTTTTGTAGGAATTGTACCAAAAATATTTTATGTCTTGTTCCCCTCTATTACAAATGGGACACTTCTTGGTGTTTTCTCTTTGACTTTGATCCCTTTGTCGACTTTGATTTTGTTGGGACTTCTTGTGATTGGACTGAAATTTCCCCTTTCCTTTATGATTGGAAGATAGTGTTTACTCATCTTGTTGGATTAGATTGACCATCTTCTCTAAGGTGATTGTGTGTTCAATCATATTGATAGTTGTCACAAAGATTTTATAGAAGAAGGAAGTGCTCACAATACAATTGGTATGAGGTCCTCATCACTTATCTCTTTTTCCAATGCCGGTAGAGATGCCCTCAAAGTAGCAACTCATCTCGAAAAGCTTCAACCTTCTCATTGTCCTTGAGATTGAGAGTATGCAGTTGTGATAGTACGTTGAGGATGGCATTCTTGTTCTTTTCCTCATATACTATGCTCAACTTATCCCATGCATCCTTGGCTGATGTGGCATCTCTAATGTGGGGTTGCACATCGTTCGTTAAGCCAAACAAGATGATCAACTTGGCCTTTTGATTGGCCCTATCAAATTGAACTTGTTGTTGTTCCATCTACAACTATCCATAGGTCTTCAAACTCAAGTAACATCTTGACCTTCGATTTCCATGCACCATAGTTATCTCCTCTAAGTAGTTGTGCATCTGACAAGAAGAACTTTGGTGCTTGTGCACCCATTTTTGTAATCTAAATTTCTGAAACTCTAAATTTTTGACAAAGGGTAAGGCTCTTATCACTCCAGGTTTATGGTCTCCCTCTCAATATATCTTCAGCCGATATACCAAACCTTTCTATATACGCTCCTTCGATATGCCCGTCAAGATACATGGAAGAAGATCAACCTTTCAATATACCCATCAGTATGGAAATAGGTGTTAATGCATGTGAAATAATTTAGTACGTGGTACATAGACAATACAAAGAGGGGTTTGTGCAAGCACAAATGGATGGGAGGGCTCAAATGTGTGTGTATTGTGTCCTTATTACTCCCAGTAAATTTTATAGGTCGATACCCGAGATGATGTTTAGGTAGTTGTGTTAGGCATTAAGTGTAGTAGTAGTCATGACAGCATCACCCTTAAGCACTTCCCAGAGGCACCGTATATACCAAATGCTGCTATGAGATCAAAGATTTTGTGTGATAAAACCAAACATAAAATAAAAAATTGTTTTCACCAAACAAACAATCAATATTGTTTTCACCTTTTTCATAAACCATGATCTCGGTTTTTCTAAAATTTTGATCAGGTTTTCTAAAAGAAGTATCATACAATATTTTTCTTGAAACCCATAAAATTTTAGAAGAATAAGAATCTTGGTTTTTGATATCTTACCAATTTACCAGCTAGATCTGAATGTTTTAAAGAAAAAATGACCCGACTTGCATAGACTTTTTGTCACATGTAGAGGATGAATCTGAAAATGATGTAAACTAAAAAGTTGTCCAACTCCTTATCTTTCCAGAAAAAAATGGCACTTCAACATCACAATTTATAAAAAAGTTACATCCTTGTTTTTGAGAACTATTTGTTGGAATTTTTGATGGGATTGCTTCAATCTTTGCTCCCAAATTCTTCACACCTCCACTTTCAGATCTGATTTTTTTTTTTAATTTTTTTTTTTAGATCTGCAATTTTTTTTCAAGATATTTCTCCTTTTTTTTCAAGATTTTTTTTTGACAATTTTTTTTTAAATCTCTATTTTTTTTTAAAGATCTGCAAATTTAAAATATTCCGCGAATATGTTGGATCAATTGGCTATGCCAATGACTAATCAAAAACTAATTTACCTTCCAAATAAGTGGATAGGTCAAATTTTAGTTAAGGGATGCTCGGAAGGAATGGAGGTTATGGGATGCTTCAATGGCTCTCCTTTGATGTAGATCTTCTTTTCCAATGGATCCTCTCCAATAGAGCTCCTCATCAACCTTTCTTAGATAGAACCTCACTCTAATACTAAATGATAACAATGGTGTAGCTCGATACCAAATGATAGAATAAAATTAGATTGCAATGACCAAAGAGGGATGGAAGCCTCACAAATATTATTGATCATGAAATCAGATTACATAACAATGAAAGAGCTGTAATATTTATAGATATTAGAAAGACTCATATGGATAGACATGACACCCTACAGGGTACCAACTATGAGATGATAATACCCATCTCACATGCACATGTAATTATCACTAATACCAATATTGAATGTTGTCCAACATAATAATATTGAATGTAAGTCACTAGACTAGAGTGCACATGTTGCACATTATTAAATAAAAGACAATGCAATAAAATGCAACAAATATACCTATGGTAAATTATGCTAACACCCTCTCGACTATGAAAAATTTTCTAGACACGTGTCCCAATGTGGGTCCCAAAGGAACCACGGTTAAATTCTACTATTTCAAAAAAAAATTTGGAAAAGGGAACATTTTCCAAGTTTTCCCGCAGCTCTACCCTTCTAGTTCTAGTTTTCTTATGTGGGTCCCAGCAGAACTTGAAAGGCTTCCTTTTAACTTTTAACTTCTTTCTCCCAAAAGGAAAATTTTCCAAATTTCCCCTAAGAGTCCGCACCTCCGCCATTGAATGAGACAAACTTTGATTGATCCATTGTCAAGTTTGTGCACCATTTTGATATTTTAGTTCCTTCTAGTGACAAGAGGCAAAAACTACAATTTACCTCTGATGGTCTCGCTTCCCTACCCTTTTGAATTTTCAAACTGCCATGCGTCATAATTGTGCATCTCGAGATGGCCCCCAAAAGTTGAGACCCTAAATGAGCAGGGCTCAACACATGTCCTGGCCCGACGAAATTTATTTTAAGGCTTAAATCTCGGTGAAAGGCATCATGTGTCAAGGTTCGAGGCATTGTTCTTTGGTTGTACAAAATTCTCAACAAAATGTAAAGTGAGCAGAGGCCTCCAAGTTGCCTCCCGTCACTAATCCAAAATAGTGCCCAAGTTTAAGAATATGAATGAGCACGGGCTCGCCACATGTCCTTGTCCTGCCAAATTGTATTAGCTGCATAAAAATTTCTCTAACTCCAGGAAAGAAGAAAATTCTTCCATGTGTCTCTCTCGGAACTACTCCAAGGCCAAACCGAGAAAGCACATATTCAAATGAGCTTCATTCTTCCATGTAGATAGGTTTTTAATTTGAGACGATTCATAAAATATTTTAAGTACCTCTACCTTGAGCCTCATCCAACCGAAAGAGGCCACGTTTCTTGTTGATGCAAGGATGTAAATTTGACTGGGAGAAACACCGTCAAGCCGTAAAATGCGAGAAAAAGACTATTTGAGCACGGAGATGAAATTTTACGCAAGGGAGAGAATTTGGAAATGTTATAAGGCTCAAATACTTTCCTTTGACCTACATCCATTTATTTTGCTTCAAGTATTTAGGGAAAAATGATAAGCATAGAAAATGAATTCATGTGGAAAATGAAAATAACAGGAAAAAGCCGAGTTTTTACACCTAAATACAGACCTTTCAGAGGAACAAAGAAACAAGGAAACAAATATGGATCCATACGTGATCATCGGCCCAAGGAAGGATTGATTATGGCAAAAAAGGAAGGTAGAGACTTTTCAGGCACAATACAAGGAAATAAAATGCGATAGAGACCATAAATAGATAGGTTTCAAAAGGTAAAATGGGGCGAGACTATTTTGAGCACTAACATGAGGCATAAGAGATAGTAGGGAAGCATAAGATAATGTGGGAGGTATAAGAGGATATTGGGGTAGGAATAAGATTAGTGTAGGTGTTATATTATTGGAGGGTTTTAAGTTGGGCACCTATTTCCCATTGGGAGGCATAAGTGACCTCCCCATAGATCTTTTCTCCTTTGGCTTTACATTTTTATGTCTTATATCTTTCTTTGGTTTTATTTTTGTGCTTATAGTTGTGTTGATTGTTTTTAGTATGGTTGTGAAATCTTGGTATTATGATGTGGAAGCTTGTATTGTTTCCATGAGTTGGATCCATCTGTCATTGCATTATTGTTGGGGATTAGGGACAATGAGGAGGATAACTTCTTCTCCTCATTAGATTTTTGGTTTGGTGGAGATTTTTACCTCCCCCCTTTTTGTTGTGATCAAGTGAACCATGGTGGAGCTCTTGTTGGTGATGTGAAACTTGGAGCATTTCTTGGTGTCTAAAAGAAATATTTCCTTGTGAGAAAACCTTATTTTTATTCCAACTTAGGAAGGAAGACTTATAGTATTGTATTTTTGAAAAAGAAAATGTTGCATTGTAAGTTGTATTAATAGTTTAAGAAAGCTCATTGAGGAGTTGTATAATTTCCTTTCTCCTCAAATTGTGGTATTTAACTAAATGAACCAAAATTGTAGCCATGTCTAAAATTTTAGTTATAGTTTGTAGTGTGATAAAATAAGTTCTTTGCATTAAAATAAATGAACTATAGAAATTGTAGAATACTAATAGTGTATGCTTGGAAACCTTGAATGTGGAACAAAGTTGTTAGTGCCTATTGTTGATGTGAAGTTACATAACCCCATGGATGGCCCGATTTTGAATGGTGTGAGTGGGGCATCCAGTGTAATCTACATAACATTAGACCATCTCTCAAGCTATGGGACTTGCAAACTTGAGATGGTACTGTCATCACCAATCCGCACTATGATAATTCTTCAAGGAACTCCTCGTGCTATGATTATTTACTAATGCATGACCTTTAGTTTGGTGGATGTAACTGAAACGTAACAACAACATAACACAAGAATACCATCGACTATGATAAGACGGAATGATGACAAATCAGAAATATCAAAGGAAATAATTATATTAACATGAAATTGTTACAATCTCACCCATGAGGTACTTCAACAAGACTATGGGAGAAACTTTACAATTACGCCTCTTGATGGCTTCTTCTTCAACACACCTTTAACTCGATGGCTTCCTTCGCACACTTCCTACAATATTTCTCACTACTTCTTTCTATGCTAAATGAGGGGTTAGCCTCTCTATTTATAGAACTTCCAGGCTTATCCATCTTATCTCTAAGATAGGATAAGAAATCCACTCGACGAATCATATTCCATACCTTAACTCTTATCATGTACATGTAAGCTTATCTTTTAAGATAAGATAAACCTTATCATTTTACATGGGTTCCACATTATTGGCGGCACCTTTTTACAACATTGCATCGACGGCACCGTTATCTTCTATCGACGCTACTACTAATTATACTTAACAACATCATACATTAATGAAATAGAAATTACGGAGGAAAATTTTAGTGTCGACATCTTCCCCTTCCCTAGCTTCTACTCCGTCCTGAGTAGACTATGCTCGGTGCTTGGAAAATCTTCAACTTGTCGTGGTTGACCCATTTTGTAATGGGAGTGCCATCTAATTCCTCTAGTCAGTGCACGTACCATTTTCATGCACGCTGCTATTTTGTAGGGCCCTATCCATTTTGGAAGAAATTTTCTCTGTCTTTTTTTTTGTATCGGAATCATATACTAAAACCAAGTCATTCACATGAAATGGAGAGCACCGGATCTTTTGATCAAAGTACTCCTTTCGCTTCATTTTCTTCTTATGGCTTGTATCCTTCGCTATTTCTCTCATTTCCTCCAAAGAAATGAAGATGTACCAACCTTTCTTTTCCGAATCACTTTCATCCATCCTTTCATTTTTCATAACTCTCACAGTGGGAATATCAAACTCAATAGGAAGAACTGGATCAATGCCATAGGCCAACTGAAATGGGGAGTATCCTGTTGCTGACTTTGATGTTGCCCTATATGCCCACAATGCTGCATGAATCCTTTTATCCCATTTATGTACCTGCAAGGCTGCATCTTTTGCTAGAATTTGACACAACACAAAATTTGTTCGTTCCACCTGTCCATTTGTGCTTGGCTTGTATGTTGTTGCCTGCCTTCCCGTGCTTAATAGAAAACTTATTGACTAGGGCTTCTACCACCTCATTAATGAAGTGGCTTCCTTGATCTATTACAATTTCTAATGGGCAACCAAATCTGGTGACAATGCGTTCATACATGAACCTTGCCACTTCATCCATGGAAGCTGTTTTCAATGGCCTAGCTTCAACCCACTTGGTTAAATAATCTATGGCAACTACAATATACTTATTTTGGCGTGATGTAGTTGGAAGTGGACCTACAATGTCTATTCCCCACTTTTCAAAGGGACCAAGGGGAAGAATAGGACATAATGGAGCTGATGAAGTCTTACGGTTACCATGTGTTTGACAAATATCACATGTCTTACAATAATTATAACAATCTTTAAAAAGAGTGGGCCAGTGATAACCTGCATCCAAGATCCTTCTTGTTGTAAGTTGTCTAGAGAAGTGCCCTCCACATGTACCATTGTGGAATTCTTCTAGCAGTTCCTTCCCTTGATCACGTCCAACTGCCCTCTTGTACTGTCCATCAGGTCCTATTCGAAATAATACTCCATGCAGAATAGAATATGGATGACTGGCTTGAGTAATCTTTCTCTTAGTCTTTGCATTGGCACCATCAGGAAACTTGAATTCATTCAGATAATTCCAAATATCTATGTATTCACTAGGGATTGTGTCAAGGGATAACAATGCTGCATCGGGGAAATCATCATCATCACAAGATGATCCTAAACCATCATAGGCTTGAGAGAGTGCATCTACATTGACATGCTTCTTTCCTGGCCTATCTATAATATCAAATTCAAATTCTTGTAGAAAAATTATCCATCTTGCTATCCTCCCTAATGGGTTAGGCTTATTTACAATATATTTTAGAGCCTGATGATCTGTTACAACTATAAATTTATGCCCTAGCAAGTAATTTCTAAACTTCTTACAAAAAAATGATAGCGAGCCTCTTTTTGATTTACGGTGATAATTTACCTCAAAGACCTTTGCTCATTTGTCTCGCTCCCAAAGTAAATTGGATGTTCATTCCCATTTTCATCCTTTTGGCTCAAAGTACTTCCTAGTGTTGTATCTCGAGGCATCGTGTACACAATGAATGGCTTGCTCCAATCTAGATTCTTCAAAACAGTGAAGACACTGGGGCTTCCTTGATTGTCCATAAGCTTCATGTGCCTTATTTCTGGTTCATAAGTAACATCCTTCTTCAAGAACTGGGTTAGTGGTCATGCAATCTTTGAGAAATTCTTGATGAACCTTCTATAGTAAACCACATGGCCTAAAAATGATCTCAACTTACTTCATTAAGAGAAAATGGTAAATCTTTGATTTTTAAAACTTTATCAGGATCAGTACCAATACCATCTCTGGATATAACATGCCCTAACAAAACACCTTTAGAACATCCAAAGACACACTTTGTAGGGTTTAGTGAGGCTTGTGCTTCATCTAACCTTTGAAATGCTATCTCCATTTGGTGCAGGTGGTCCAACTTGCTCCCATAGATGCAAAAATCATCCAAAAATACTCTGATGAAGGTCCCAATGTAGGGTTCGAACACCCTATTCATCAAACGCTGGAATGTTGTTGGAGCATTACACAACCCAAAAGGCATAACTCTATAAGCAAACGTTCCCCAAGGAGTGGTGAACGTGGTCTTCAGCTGATCTTTCTCTGCTATACGAACTTGGTTGTAGCCGCTATATCCATCAGCAAAACTATAGCACTCCTGGCCAGCTACTTCGTCCAAGATCTGATCTGAAAATGGAAGAGGGTAATGATCCTTCTTTGTTGCCTTATTGAGCTTCTCTGTAATCAACACAAATGCGTAGCTTCCCATTATTTTTTATTGAGATCACAATGGGAGAAACCCATTCTGAATTCTCCACAACAAATATGAATCTTGCATCAAGCAACTTATCTATTTCTTCTTTTACAGTCTTAGAAAAATTAGGATTCATTCTATATGGCATTTGCTTTATGGGCTTAGCACCATCTACCAGCTCAATAGAATGTTCTACCCAACTTACTTGATGGAGTTCCTTGTAATCAAAAGTGAATATGTGTATGTACCTTCGAAAGAGCTGGAGGTAGGATTCCTTCTCACTCTCCATCACAACATCACCAATCTTTATTTGTTGGAGACGATCATCAACTTCTTCTTCGATAATTTTATGGGGTCATGAGTTGGTGTGATCTGGAAGGATATCCATGATTGAAACATCAACCTCACTTTCTTCATCTTCGAGTGTCCACTTCTTTGGTACTAGAGTAATCGAGAGGATGTCCAATCATCAATTTCATCCTTGAATCCATAGAGTTCGCCTTATGATGTCGAGGATCACATTTATCTTCACCTCTCTCTACCACGTCCAAGTGTCATGAAACCTTTATTCCAAAGTAGTTTGCATGAACTCTCCTTAGCCATGGTCTTCCCAAAGCAAAGCATTGGGTACGCAATGCAGTACCATTTTTCATCACTTGAAAGTCTACCACACATACCACCTACCCATAACAGATATTGCCACATTTGAAACTACACCTTCGGTTTAGTTTTTCCTTTATTTAATGACCTTAACATAAGTGTTGAAGGGCGATCAATTTTTAAACCCAACATATTCATTACTGACTCATTCATTACATTAATCGCATCACCTCCATCAATTAAGACATCATGAATTAAAATACCATTACATAATACCTCAGCTTGTGGAGCATAGGGATCCGCCTCGCCTCCAAAACAGGGGACCTCAACCTCCTTCCTTCTTCAAGCATTGAGTCCACCTCACAACTCCCGCCTCTTCTCGAAGACAGCCAAGAGTTGACCATATGTAATATTTGCGAGGTGCTTTTGGACAGATCTTCCAAGATGGAGTATGGTCCTTGCCCCTGTGAAATCAGAAAATCCTACACACCCAACTTTCTTCTCCTATGTTTCTTACTAGTTTCTTCTTTCATCTTGATTATCTTTTTCTTTCTTTCTTTTTGTTACAAACACATCTACTTCATTATTTCTGTTCTTATCTACTACATCAAAAGAATTCACAGGTGCTTTTCCTTTATCATTATCTCCTTTACCAGATGTAGAAGCTCTATCTGGACAATTATACTTATAATGACCCTTTTTATGACAACCATAACAAACAACTTCAGAAATATTTCTTTTTGGACCTTTATCTCCTCCCTGAGAACTAAATTCCTTTCCTTGAAGAAGATTAATAGTTAACTGACCCATCTTTTTTAGCAGATCTTTATACTCAGTAGATGTACTAGGAGAAATATTTGTGCTCACCGGGAGTGGTTGTGGATTCTGGACCAAAGGTGCTGGTGTAGGCTCTACTTTAGCAACAATTTCTTTGGGCTCCTCTTCCATGCTTTCTTCTTGCCTTCGCAATCTCCTTTGCTTGTTCAATGGTAGCCGGGCAGGGTCATACTTCACTCGTTGTTTGATCTCTGGCTTCATCCCAAGAATGAAGTGCTTACAGAGGAGATTATCCACGCCATTCATCAACCCATCCGCTAGTCCTTCCTTCCGGATCTGGGCATCGAGCTTCCTCCTTAGCTCTAGAACACGGGCATGATAATCCCTTATCTTCTCCTTCTCTCCTTGGGATAGCTTTGTGATCTCGATCATGAGATCTGCATATTTTTGTTGTTCACCAAATTCTTCAAGAAAACTTTTAGTTAATAAATCCCATGAATTTTTCACATTATCACCTAGTGTTTCAAACCACCTAAGTCTTTGAACCATCCAAAAAGGTAGGAAAAATTCAGTCCATTGTTCCCTCTTATAAGGCCATTACAAATACAAGATCGCTTAAACTCTTGAATGAAAGAAGAAGCATATTCATTAGATTGAGCTGAAAAAACAAGAATCTTTCCCATTTTCAAAAGTAACCACCGTGAAATACCAACTCACAAGTACAATCAACAAGACTTATGTGCACAAATAATTGGAATCACTATACTAGAAAGTGACTTTACACCTTTCTACAGTAAAATAGAAATGACCACGGTAAACTATGGTAAAACTTGACTTACTGCGGTAAAAACTGAATTTACTGTGGTAAACACTATTCACGGTAAAAAGTGAAGTTACTGCGGTAAATACTATTCACGGTAAAAAGTGACTTTACTGCGGTAAATACTATTCCAGCAAAAGTGACTTTCTTGTGGTAAATACTATTCAGCAAAAATGACTTTACCATGGTAACTACTATGCACAGTAAAAACAAGGTTACCCTCTAATTGATTTTTGACTAAGTGGGAATATCTCTCCAGAAAATCCACCAACGAGGAATGGTCCCAGCAACGGAACCAAAATGTCATCACCAATCCGGCACTATGATAATTCTTCACCGGGAACTCCTCGTGCTATGATTATTTACTAATGCACAGCCTTTAGTTTGGTGGATGTAATCTGGAAACAGAACAACAACATAACACAAGAATACCATCGACTATGATAAGACGGAATGATGACAAATCAGAAATATCAAAGGAAATAATAATATTAACATGAAATTGTTACAATCTCACCCATGAGGTACTTCAACAAGACTATGGGAGAAACTTTACAATTACGCCTCTTGATGGCTTCTTCAACACACCTTTAACTGATGGCTTCCTTCGCACACTTCCTACAATATTTCTCACTACTTCTTTCTATGCTAAATGAGGGGGTTAGCCTCTCTATTTATAGAACTTCCAGGCTTATCCATCTTATCTCTAAGATAGGATAAGAAATCCACTCTGACGAATCATATTCCATACCTTAACTCTTATCTGTACATGTAAGCTTATCTTCTAAGATAAGATAAACCTTATCATTTTACATGGGTTCCACATTCTTTGGCGGCACTGCGTCTTGTGACGGCGTCGTTATCTTCTATCAGACGCTACTACTAATTATACTTAACAACATCATACATTAATGAAATAGAAATTACGGAGGAAAATTTTAGTGTCGACAGTACCCCAGAGAAGGCTTGTTCTTACTCCTAAACTACCTGCCACAATCTACTCTAATACAAGTAAACTATCTCATCCTAATCTAACTTTCCAAGGGACCAGTGAGAGAGACTACATGAAAACAAATCCTATACTAAAGTGGTGATACACCATAGAAGGAGGTTCCTAATCACAAATCAAACTGCCTAAAATGGAGAGAGGTAAGAAACAGAGAGGATGGAAAAGATGCATCACAAAAAAAAGAAAAATTTCACATAGAACATGACTTCAAACCCATTAAACATAGCTCCCAAAACCTGTAATAGACATTAGAGATATGCAAAGTATACCCTACGATGATGAGAGGCAAGAACAGACAATAAAATAAAAAAAGGATGGAAAAAATGCATCATAAAACATATTTTATTTCTCCATGAATTCACAAGATACATCATTAGTGGGAAATAGGCAAAAAAACAATTAAAAAGTAAAGAGAGGAGGCTTAAACTCCACATTCAACCCTAGAGAAGAAAGAGGGAGGGATACGGGAGAGAAAAAATGAAAAAACTTTAGAAAAATTACCCTCCTTATAATATATATCCGAATAAAATATAGGGGGAAGAGAATTTCGAAATACTCCAAAATCAACTACCGAAGAAGCGCATTGAATTCCCCTCTGATAATGATGGGTTATATTGCAAAACCCATGCATACATGTGTTGTTCCTTGTTGGGTAAGAAAGGAAGCCCATACTTGATATGGTGGTAGGTGAGAAGCCTGATAGCCTAAAAATGGCAGACTTTATTTATTAATTTTGACTAACTTAGTCTCACTAATTTAAAGATATCCAGTCATAGTTGAGATCATCGAAGGTCAGGGTCAGGCATTACATGCAGGCTCTCACAATATCTTAAAAGATCTAAGCATTTAAAATTCTTGGTGGGATTCATGATTCATCTTTCAATTGAATTGACCTCCCACTTATTTTTTTCAAACTACTTTTAGTATGGAGTCTATCCATGCATTCTTAAGATTTTTCTACTTTTAGGGTCCTGGGAATGTGATGTGCTAACACTTGGCACCATCCACGATCCTTTTCGCTTCCTTTATGTTCAACCTAAGTCCCTTCTATTTTGCAAAGATACTATGTCTTACCCTAGACACGTGGAGGGATAGAAAAAGTTTGAGACCTGCCATTATGTTTTACCCTTGAAGTTACATTGAGTTGACACGTGGAAGCTTCTCGCTAGATATTCCCATGCTTTATAATTTTCAATGATCGGTTCTACATTTTTATCTCGATCACATGGAGGACCTATGGTCATTGCGGGACCTTCCTATGGATTTTGCCTTTGAAGTTGCGTCAATGGGGCATGCGGAGGATTCTGCGGCTCTTAGAATTTTAAACGGCTAGTTCTTCCTTTTTGGGCTATGAGAACGTGGAGGGCCTGCACTTTTTGGAGACCCCGCATTTGAGAATCATACAAAAATGTGCCAAAGAGCCGATTCGGGCCTCGAGTGAACACCGCATTTCTCGGGCTTTGACCATGTGGAGGACTGCGCTAATTTGAGGACCCCACTTTTGTCGTAACTTTGAATTTGTGCTGAGGACAAACGTCAAGGCTTCCGCTAGCCCTTAGACTGTTTAGACCTTTCAATGCCTATTGTAACTTTTCTGGGCCCTAGATAGGTGGAGAGCCTGCGGTCATTTGGGGGACTCCACTTCTGTCGCACCTTTGAAGTTGTGTAGATGAGACACATTGCACCTTCCGCGGTTCTATTTCTTTGCTTTGATTCGAATCGCTCTCAACTCAATTTTGACTTATTGAATTAGCTTTTCTTCACTTTTTTTTAGTAAAGTCTGTGCCCCGATATCCTTGAAAATGTGAAGTCTAAAAACTTCAATCCTTTCTTCACTTTTTAAGTTGATCTTTGGTCTCCTTATAGATTTCCATTTGCCATTCATTTTACCATTTTCCATTTCCATTATCAATCTCACTTGTAATATGATTGTTAGATTTGGAATGTGGGCTCGCATGATTTGAACCGACATTCAATTTTCTCCTATGCAAGTTTTTTCGATCAATTTTTTCTTGAGAGGAAAAATTGGATAACAATTTGGCGACTCACGGGATCACCTACCTGCTAAGTAGAAAGATCGGTTTGCCATATTGCATCCATTGGGCATGGAGTCATGAATTAAATCGATACCGATCTTGCTCTTGAAATTTAAACTCGATTGCTTGCACTTGGTGATCCTTAACCTGCCCCACTACCTGCACTCTCAATTTTCATAAGAAAATATTCAAGATGAGATTTCTAAGAGTAGAATGTTATCATGACTTGAGACTTTACAAGTTTTTTAAATGGGCTATCTCAAAACCTAATTTTTGTTGCTCTGCATTTGCCTTCTTTTGAAATTAGCAACTGATCACATGCAAATATGAGGTTCTTGCTACAACAATAACTAAAGGGTATGATACATCTGTCATATCGACTACAAAGCAATATGAACAAAAGCTATGTATAAAAAAGAAAAATCACACATACCCTAAGTGGAACATGCAGAGTGTGCATAAGCACTTATTCTACTAAAAATAGGTGTACCTACTCTATGTTAACTGGAAGTGAAAGGGACTCAAACATATCTTATAAGCGATAGGGAGAAGTAGCTTCCATTTCTCAAAATAGGCAGCCATGTATATGATTTGGAGCTGAACATGGCTGTTATTATGAGTGAAAAATTGACAAGAGGCCAATCCTCCACCCAAATAACCAAAGTATCAACATCAATCAAAAATAACTCCTCAAGTTGATTAACATTGGACTCCTTTGGAGGTGTTGATGGTGACCCTTGGTGCTTTTTATATCATCCTCATGCCCGAAATGGACATGAATAGTTTTGGCTTCTCCCTTAGCTCCAATGAAGCCAAGTACCTGATTGGGCACAATCTGATCCGATGGATGTGCCCTTTTCTTTAAAGTTCAGCTACAAAAATGAAGTCCTCTTGCAATCCTTCCTAGGTGGATGGTGTGGAAGAGATGGGATCTTCGTACTCTTTTCCTTCCTTTGTTGTTTTAGAAAGACTCACTTGTTCTTAGATAACCTCTTCCTCTAGCACGAAATTTGTCAAATCAAATCTTCAATTCACTGCTCTAGAGGACTATTTGGGGCAGCAAGGTCTTCTTGATAGCTCTCCTCCATCATGGATTCATCAATCAAATCAGGCCCTTCAAATGAAAGCAAAAATCTTTGATAATGATTTCTTCATCAAGTGGCTTCAACTCTGATTTGATCTCTTCTAGCCACTCCTCTTCAATTGGACTTGGAGCTGATTTTTCTTCCTTCCTGATGACTGATTATGCAATTTAGATTAGATCAACATCCTCTTCAGACAAAGTGCCATTATGGACACTACATTCAGAGAAAATAGATTATTGATCTTCTTCTTGTTTTTGTTCTCCACGCAAATTCAGCTTCCACCACTTGTGGTCTAACCCGCCTCCTCTCGAACATTTAACCATCAAGGCGATTTTTTCTATTCCAACTCGAGAGCTAAGCTTACCAATCTTTTGATCATTTCTTCTCTATTTGGCTCTCCCTCCTACTTCTCTCCTTGAATGGTTTTTAAATTTCTTCCCACATGGAATTGGGAAGGAAAGAGGAGGAGTGGATGGGGCTTCAACAAGCTTTGTAATTGTTTTTAGTTGTGAGGGAAGTGGAATTTCTTGTTTCTTTGGAGGGAATGGCTGTTTTTAAGGGAAAATGATAGAACAATTGAGGTGAGATGGAAGACTAGGGGATGGATAAGGGAAATCAACACTTGGGGACTTTCTTGTTTCTTTGGAGGGAATGGCTGTTTGGAAGGGAAACGGATAAAAAAAATTGAGGTGAGATGGAAGACTAGGGGATGGATAAGGGAAATCAACATTGCTGAAATGATATTGATTGAGAAAGAGGAAAAGAAAAGCTATGAGGTGGTGGAATTACCCATTGACAAGGTTGCCTTATATCCAACTCATAAGTCTCAATCTCCTTCGTCCACTATGCTAGTTGAGGTAGCTTTTCAACCATGAAGTCAAGCTTCTCCTAAGGGATGTAATGTCTTGAAAAAGGGCCTTCCCATGGACAAGGTGTCTTGCAACAAATTTTAAAATCCTTCATTTTTTTGTAGCCCTGGATTTAACCATGTTAACCTCCGTTATTTGAATCTTCTCCAACAAATTTACATTCTCCTTATAGTTGCTATTATCATATACATACCCTTTCTCTTGATAAGATCCATATAAAAATAGTTTTGACATTGATCATATCAAGTAAGCATGATGGTTCTGAATCTGATCATAATGTTGACTGGAGGAGTTTCGAAATACATTGGAGGTGGATTGCACTACTGTTGCTGCAAGTGTGAATTCCAAGTTACAACTGAAGACATGATTGCACGACTTCATGAAATGGAAGAAGATGAAAGATGTGGAAAGATGAATAGGTGGAAATGGATGAGAAGAGGTCTACAACTTCAAAGATTGGGATTTTAATTAGATGGAGTCATCACATGTGCGTTACATGTGCATCTAAAGAGTGAATCTTAATAGGAACACACCAACCTAGTAAGATGAAGTGGTAAGGAGCTTCAAACTTGTCCCAATGGGCGTGTCATAACTTTTTACGCAAAATTATAGCACCCCTGGATGGCCTGATTTTGAATGGTCTAAGTGGGACATTCAAAGTGTAATCTAGATAACATTGGACCTTCTCTCAAACTCGGGACTTGCAAACCCGAGGTGGTCCTCTCAGAGAAGGTTGTTTCCTACTCCTAAATTACCTGCTAGAATCTACTCTAATGCAGGAAAACTATCTAATCCTAATCTAACTTTCCAAGGGACCAGGGAGAGAGAGTGCATGAAAAAAAAGCCTACACTAAAGTGGTGATACACCAGAAAAGGAGGTTGCTGATCACAAATCCAACTTCTTGAAATGGAGAGAGGTGAGCAATGGAGAGGATGGACAAGATGCATCACTAGACCAAAGATAAAGTTCACACAGAACACCACTTCAAACCCATTAAACACAACTCCCAAAACCTGCAATAGACATCAGAGATATGCACAATATACCCTACAATGATGAGAGGCAAGAAGAGATAATAAAATAAGTAAAGGATGGAGGCTTAAACTCCACAAATCAACCCTAGAGAAAAAAAGGGAGGGGGAACAAGAGAAAAAAAAGACCAACCTTTAGCAAAATGCCCCTCCTTACAATATATATCTAGAATAAAAGAGAATGGGGAAGATAATTTTGAAACCCTCCCAAAACTACCCAAGAAACATATTTAATTCACTCCGCAACAATGATGAGTTCTCTTGACAAACCCATGCATCCATGTGTTTTTCCTTGTTGGGTAGAAGGGAAGCCCATACCTCATTATGGTGGTAGGTGAGAAGCCTGAAAACCTCAAAAATGGTAGACTATATTTATTAATTTTGACCAACTTAATCTCACTAATTAAAAGATATCTAATAGTAGTTGAGATCATTTGAAGGTCGAGGATCGTGCGTTACTTGCGGGATCTCATAATATCTTAAAATATCTAAGCATTTAAAATTCTTAGTGGGATTCATATTTCATTTTTCAATTGAATTGACCTCACGCCAATTTTTTTCAAATTGCTTTGGGTTTGGAGTCTATCCGTGCAATATCCTCATGGAAGCCTCCATGCATTCTTAATACTTTTGCTTCCTTTTAGGGTCCTAGGAATGTGACATGCCAACACTTTACACCATCCACAAGCCTGCTCTTCTTTCTTTGTGTTCTTTCTAAGTCCCTTTTGTTTTACGAAGATACTATGTTTGACCTTAGATAGGTGGAGGGCCAACGAACATTTCAGACCTTCCTTTAGGTTTTACCCTTAAAGTTGCACTTAGCGCACATGTGGAGGCTTCCACTAGCTCTTCCCATGCTTTAGAATTTTCAATGGATGGTTTTTCCTTTTTCGGCTCTAACCACATGGAGGACCTATGCTCATTTGGGGACTTTCCTCTAGATTTTATCTTTGAAGTTGGGCCCGATGAGGCACATGGAGGGTTCCGCTGGCTCTTAGACTTTTCAATGGTCACTTCTACCTTTTTGGATTTGACCATGTGGAGGGCCTACCCTTGTTTAAAAACCCCATTTTTAGCATCATACAAAAATGCGCTGAAGAGACATGTGGAGACTTCCCTGGCCCTTTTTATACTAAGCCGATTTAGGTCTCGAGTGAACACTACCTTTTTTGGGCTCTGACCACGTGGAGGGCCTACGCTCGTTTCAGGACCCCTCTTTTGTCGCACCTTCAAATTTTCATTGAGGAGACACATGGAGGAATTCGCTAGCCCTTAGACTATTTAGACCTTATAATGGCCAATGCAACATTTTCGGGCCCTAGACACGTGGAGATCCTGTACTCATTTTGGGGACCACATACATGCCGCACCTTCCATGCTTCTATTACTTGGCTTCAAGTTGACTCACTTTCGGCTCAATTTTTACTTACCGAGTTATCCTTTCTTCATTTTTTTAACCGCCCATTCCCCTAAGATCCCTGAAAATGTGAAGTCTAAAAAATTTGAGGCTTTCTTCACTTTTTCACTTGAGCTTTGGTCACCTTCAAAATTTTGGTTTTTCATTCATTTTCCCATCTTCCATTCCCATTATTGAGCCTACCTATAACTTGATTGTTAGATTTGAAATGTGGGCTTGCATGACTAAACCGACCCTTCAATTTTCTCGTGTGCAAGGTTTTGTCTGATTAATTTCACCCGAGGGGAAAAACTTGATAACATCTATTTAAACAAATGGTTGTAGTGAATATGGAAAGATGCTATAAATGTTAAGTAAATTATTTTGTTGAAATAATAGATTTGGTAGTAAAGAAAAAAAAACAACATTAGAAGTAGATTTAGTTTCTTTTCTACTTCTAGATTTGAAGAAAATTTGTTCAAGGAAATGAAAATGATCTTATAGGAGTTGTTAATTTTGAAATAGGAAATGCTTAAAATGAGTAATTTTACTATGGAATGAATAGATGAATTAAATCTTGCAAATGGAAACTTTAGGCACATAAATTTAAGTTCGGGATGACTTGTAAATCACTATCTTGAATTTTTGTTTTTGAAAAATCTCATAAATTAAGATTCTTGTTTCTAAGGAACAGGATAGCCACCCTATGAAGAGTAGCAATCTCGTAACCACCTCTCAGGAAAGGTGGCGGTCTCGGAATAGCCACTTAGGCAAGGAGGTGAATCATGAATCGTCATCCGGGTAGGGCGGTGGTCCTAGGACTGTCGGCTTGCTTTGGGTAGTGGTCTGTCTCTAATAGAGGAAAATGCAGATCCATGCCTGTGTAAATTTTAACTTGGTCTAACTAAAATTTAAAATTATAAAAAGTAAAAAGGGAAACCCCAACAAGCAAATAAAGGTAAATTTCATTGTTCAAAGCAAGTAAGTCTTCAAATTGTTAATTTAAAGTGCTCAATCTCATACATGTTTATGGAGGTAAGGTAAATTCAAAATACACATAATTTTATAATAACTCCAAATTTGGAGTGGAAACCCTTTCAATCCTTGAATGAAATAAATTACAATGATAAATCTACAACCTAGACTAAACTAAGCTTGATTTTGTAAATTCCTCAAAATTTTCTTCCTTCCTAGCTCCCATAGCTTCCCTTTCTCCAATCTTCAAACTAAAAAAATAAAATGACGAAATGGGGTGACTAGGGTAAAGAAAAGGATTTAATAAGAATACATAAGGATATTTAGGGTTTAGTTTGGAACCCTAGGATCTATTTGGGAACAATTGAATTGATCCAAGGGTTGAGGATCAACTTGTTACGAAATAAGAGATAAAATATGCGGAATAATCACTTACAGAATCGTAACAATAGAAACTAATATGCAGAAAATATTACAGATCTCAAATAAAAGTGTAGAATAAATAACACAACATAGAGAGACAAGATTTAACATGGTTCACCCAATTTGGGCTACGTCCACCAAGAATCACTTGCTCAGATTTTATTACAAGCCTCCACTCTCTCAATACAATACCCAGATCCATTTGGAGCTATGCTCAACAAACTCTATAAAATTCACACCCGAATTCAAAGCACATCTGCAATACATTTGCTTGTATATCTATCATATGCATAAGACCATATAAATAGATAATTGCTTAAGCAATTTGATACAAAATCGTGGGTATCAAAACCATGGGAAAAAACCGTGGGTATCAAAACAATGAGTACCAAAAAACCATGGGCCCAAAAACAGCCCATAGTAATTACCCATTACCCATGGGTTAATAAAACACCCATGAAAATTTTCTTGGGGGCTTCGCCCCGAGCCCCCCGCCGTAACAAAAACCGAGTGTAACACATAGAAGGTGTACCACGCTCTACCATAAAAATAGGCTCCACAAACATAACACAACCCTACAATTATATGGTAGGAATGATTTTGTGGGTGTTTTAAATGAAATTAAAAGGTATGTGTGGATGGGTGAATGGGTCCATTTAAATACCTTAGTGTGCAAAGTAACTATTTAGTTCCTAGTATGTTTTAGAAAATTAATGAAATGGACATTTAAGTTATTAAGATTATTGAACTAAAGTAACTAAGTATAAGGTAAATCTTTTAGGGTGTGAATGTTAATTAAGGAGGAGAAAAACATTTAACCAAGTAGATTAATTATGGCACCTTCCTAGTTGAATGTTAATTAATTGACCTTAGAGATAAATTAAGAATATTTAATCATTTAACTTAGACCTGGTCCATACTTTGTAAAGTAGAGTTATTGGTGAAAATTTAATTTAATGTATCCTAGGGGTTGACACCCTTGTAACCTTTTAACTTAAAACAAAAAAATATTACCACAACTTTTGGGATAAGTGTTTAAGATTTTAATGTGTTCCTAGAACGTCATTTTTGTGGGCGTTACATTTGGTATCAGAGCCGTGGGTTCAAAGCTTGAACCCTTGGGAACAATAGAAAACATGAGACATGAACATTTAACCTAGTGTAAATTTGTTTTCTTTTAAACCTAGAAATCCACACTGTCTGATAATTATATAATATAGAAAACCTAGAAAACTGAAACAAGAACATCGAATGATGAACTAACTCTTGAATTTGTCTATATAGGAGGTGCGAGACAAGACGAAGGGTTTTATAGGTAGATCTAGATCTTCCACCACTAGATTAGGCTATAAGCGCCATACTACCTCAAATTTTACAAACGATTCAGACAACAATGCCATTATACACATACGGTCCTTACAAGGATGACTTGCTAGACAGGGATAGGGAGCCATGAGTTGAGGTGCGGGCCTCCTCAACACAACATGGAGCATATGGTAGAGAACTCCCATGTGGAGATGGCTAGGAAGAGTCACCACGAGAAAGTACACGGAGACATGATTTTAGGATACATGGATAGATTTAAGAGCCCTAGGCAGAGGGAGGAGCATGTAAATAGACCTAGGGGTCATCATTCATTAGTTGTAGACCATATCAAGGAGATCGTGAAGGTAAGACCATCTCACTATTCTAGAGATGCGGTGGTTTTCAAGAAGAGGCATGGTTGGTGAGCTTGATCGGATGCTTCAAGCTTTGCACTTATACTAGCAACATGAAATCTCGTGTTGCGATCCATCTCCTTAGGGATAGAGCAGGTGTCTGGTGGAGGACCAAGGAGCAGAAGCTCCATGTTGACTCAGAGAAAATTACTTGGGAGCTCTTTAAGGAGTGGTTTAGGAGCAAGAATTTACCCAAGTGTATTATTCAACAAAGGAAAGACAAGTTCCACGATCTCTATCATCTATCTATGATTGTAGTTGAGTATGTGAGTTGATTTATGGACCTACTCTAGTATGTTGACTATATGTAGGATGAGAAGGTCCAGATTCATAGGTTCATCAAGGGCCTGAATTTGGATTTGGGTGGTGTGGTGTGCATTTATTGCCTACAGACATTATCAAAGGCCATGAAGAAGGCCTATATTGTAGATGAGACATGGGGAAAGAAGCAGTAGGAAAAGGACATAGTGCAGAGCCACATCAAGCAGATGCAAGATAGCAGGTCAAGGGGGTCAGTCCTCCTCGTGGTAGACATGGTTCTACATAGTCGTCATTTAGACCACCACAATAGCCACCTCAGTAGCAGCAAGTAGTAGACTCGTCCACCATTTAGACCTTCTAGGAGATTCGATTGATAGAGGGGGAAAATTATGGGGCCTCCTCCTAGGTTTCCTATTAGGACATAGGGTGCACCAAGAGCTCAGTCAGTAGGATCTCGTCAGAAAGACCTCAACAGTCCATAGCTGGATCATCAGGATCCACAACACAAACCTCTAGAGTATCGGATGGAGCTACATCTCACTTGGAGAGGACCAAGAAGTTGTTATGGTTGTGGTGTTTTGGACATCATTGGAGAAAGTGACCACAAAACCCTAGTAACAAGGGTAAGACATATATTTAAAATCCTACTATTGGTGACATGGGACGTAGCCATTAGATCTACGTAGTGGTCGAGAACCACCATGCTTGAGCATGAAAGTACCTTGTGATAGAGATGATAGGTAGCATTGTTGGTATTCCTACCTCCATTCTATTTAATTTTGGTTCATCTTATTATTTTATTACACCATCCTTAGTATAGAATTATAGGCTGGTGGCAGTTACACATAGTCTTGGTTGGGACGTTGAGATGTCTTCTCGAGCCAAAATTTCTATAGACTCCTTAGTTAAGGAGTGTGTATAGGAATTAGGAACCTTCACCACTACCTCGGATCTTCGTATCCTTCCTTTGGGTTTCTATGGATTCATCTTGGGCATGGAATAATTGTCTGCACATAGAGCTAGAGTGGACTATTACCATAACACTATTTCATGTACAGATGATCTAGGAGTTGAGTTAGTGATAACAGGAGTCAGGAGTTCTATTTCCATCCGCACCATCTCCGTTATTTAGCTTAAGCGGTTTGTGTGACAAGGTTGTGGATGTATGTTGTTACGGTTAGTGAAAGATCTAAGGATGACTCTAGTGGACCATACCTTGATGACCATCACATCTTGAGAGAGTTTGCTGATGTTTTTCCAAGGGAGCTACTGGGGTTGCCTCCCCCACATGAGATATATTTTCACATAGATCTTGTTCTAGGTGCAAAGCCTATCTAATGAGCACCTTATTCTATGACTACCCTTGAGCTGTGTGAGATCAAGTTACATCTTGAGGGACTTTTGGAGAAAGGCCTAATCCATCCTAGTGTATCCCCTTGGGGTGCACCAGTGGATTTTGTAAAGAAGAAGGATGGATCTCTATGTTTGTGTATTAATTATCACCAGCTGAACAATGTAACGATCAAGAATCATAACCCACTTCCGCACATTGATGATTTATTTGATAAGATGAAGGGGGCCAAAATATTCTCCAAGATAGATCTTAAGTAAAGATATCATCGATTAAGGATCACAGAGGCATATATTCATAAGACCACCTTACTTACGAGATATGGCCATTACAAGTTTACTGAGTGGTACCTTTTGGTTTGACGAATGCCTTTGAAATGTTCATGAACTTGATGAATGGCGTATTCAGGACATTTTTGGATTGCTTCGTACTCATATTCCTTGACAAAATTATGATATACTCATGTACATGAGAGGATCCGAGGGGTACCTTCGTTAGGTTCTTGAGTGTCTTCGTGAGAAGCGGCTTTATGGGAACTTGGAGAAGTGTGCACTCTTTTATAAAGAGGTGTTGTATTAGGGCCAAATCATTTCTTGGGAAGTTATCACAGTCGATCCTTCCAATATTATCACTATTATGGATCGGTCAAGCACCCACTAGTGTGACCGAGATGCACAACTTCATGGGTTTGTCGGGATACTATAGGATATTTGTACATGAATTTTCTCAAGTTACGCACCCCATCACTTCCCTTCATCGAAAATGGAATAATTTTATATGGTCGAGATAGATGTGAGAAGGCCTTGAGCACACTTTGAAGGAATTCCTCATGATAGTTCCTATTCTTGTAGTACCGGACACTCGGGGGTGAGTTCTTCGTTTGCACATATGCCTCTTTGGAAGTACTTGGAGGTTTGTTGATGCGGGAGGGTGAGTAGTTACGTTTGAGTCTCACAAACTCAAATATTAAAACCTCAATTATCGACTCATGATCTTGAGCTTACATTATTTGTACACACCTTGGTGTGGTGGAGACACTTTCTTCTTGGCCGCAGATTCACACTTAGGACTAATCACTTGATTCTTTGCCATCTCTTCACACAACCCAATCTCGACCCTTGTCAGCAGTGTTGGATGGATTTTATTTTTGAGTATGATATGGAGATATAGCATGTTAAGGGGAAGGAGAATGTGGTTGCATATTCCTTGAGTATATGGATATGTGTGGTTATGGCTACTTCAGTGCGTACAGATTTATGGAGTAGGATTTTACAACTTCCTCACGACAGTTTCTACCTTCTGACTAGAAAAGAGTTTGAGTCTCGAGAGAGTCATTGAGGGGAAGTTTGATGGATTTTCACTAGAAACAGATGGCCTTCTTAGAATCAAATTTCAGATCTATGTTCCTAGATATAGAGGTTTGAAATAGGACATTTTGATAGAGGCACATCGTGCACCTTATTCAGCCCATCCTAGGGTGAAGAAGATGCATTCCACTTTGAGACAACTATACCATTGGAGGGGACTTCAGAGAGACATGGCTCAATTTGTGTCACATTATTTAGAGTGTTAGAGGGTGAAGGACAAGAATCAGCATCTAGTTTCCCTTCTCTTTCCTCACGTCATACCGGGGTAGAAATGGGACACCATTTCCATGGACTTCATTGTTGGGTTACCGAAGTCGAGATACCATGATGCCATCATGGTCACGGTGGATAAATTGATGAAGGTGGCTCATTTTTCTCTGGTGAAGACCACCTACATAGCTAGTGCAGTGGCATGGGTATATCTTGATGAGATTTCTAGATTGCACATGATTTCGTGGAAGATCATTTATGACATCAATCCTTTATACACTTCCTAGTTCTGGACTACCATGCAACATGCTCTCAGGATGAAGATCAATTTTAGAATAGCCTATCACTAGGAGATAGATGGATGAGGTGAGCATGTGAATTAGTTTTTGGAGGACATGCTTAGGATGTATGTCATGGATCATTGGTCGAGATGGGAGAAGTATTTATACTTGGTGGAGTTTTCCTACAATAATAGTTTACAGAGTTCAATAGGCATGGATCCTTTTCAAGAACTATATGACAGAGAATACATGATGCCTCTTAATTAGGACGGGTTAGAGGATAAGTTTCTCTTGGACCAAATTTACTACGGGACATGGAGCAGAAGGTTATTATGATCAGACGAGAAATTGTAGGAGGTGTAGGACACACGGAAGAAGGATGTGCATCAAAGCATAGGATAGATCATAGTTTTGAGGTGGGTACGAAGGTTTTCTTCATTTTAGGCTGCATAGGATCCCTATCCATTATGGAAAAGGCCTTAAGATTACTCCTAGATTTTGGGTCCCTCTCGAGATCTTGAGCATCTCGTCCCTTGGCCCGTCGTCTAGCATTTCCACCTCGTTTGTCTCTTGTCCATGACATGTTTCATATTTCTATACTTACGAGATACATTCCTTATCCTTCTCATGTATTAGATTGGACCAAATTGCAAGTGCAAGATCAAGGGTAGGTGATGGTGGAGCCTATCCATATTTTAGAGCCCATTTGGACCACGGGCCTTCGAGGTATAGATATTGACTAGGTTTGAGTTGAGTTGGACAAGTATGATGAGACTATTGCTACATGGGAGGATGTTACATTACTACGAGTCCAGTTTCCATGAGTTATTCTAGTGACTTCTAGGAGGAAGTCGAGTCTAAGGGGAAGGGGATGTAGTGCCCACTTCCCTTGGACATTTATTATTGATGACTTTGATACTGTTGACTATACTTATGAATATTTTGTATCATTTTGACTTAGTATGATGTTAGATTATAGATATATTGAGACTATTATTGGATTTCGATTCATAGTATGATACTTGTGGTTTACTAGAAACATTTTATATTGAGGATGATATGTTGTTGACATAGTTATATATTTTTGACATATAATATTTTCGTGACATTGAGTAGACCTCAACAATTGAATTAATCTTGTGATCCTATTGATATTGATGAAATTTAGAATCGAGATGTTGTTAGAAATTGTAAGTGATGATGTTACTTTCCTAGATGATGATTTGATTCATATGTAGATGATTGTGGATTTATATTGTATATTTTATCTTGGATGTTTTGATGCGGCCACAAGGCTGAAGGAGGTGTTATGTGTGTTCTAGGTAAACATATCACAACAAACAATGGGGGTTGTTGACCAACCACATTGGAATGCTAGAGGAATTCAACAATGGTCACCATGGCAACATGTATTTTGTTGTGTGCATGTATGACTTGTTGTTAGGGGGTCCCCATGGGGGATTACCTCCAATTGTGACCAAGGGGTTTGTGTGTTGTTCTTTTATTTAGTTTCATTTATTTAATTTTAGTATGTGATTTTATAGTGATGTATTTGTTCCTTGTATTAATTATTTAAATTGTGTCTAGATTATTAAATTAATCATGTTACTAAACTAATTATAGATGTGACAAAAAGAGGTCATTTATTATATTGGATGGCTCTTTGGGTTGTGTGTTGTAAGTTGAGTGCTTGTGATCTTGAGTTTTGTACACTCTACCTCTTCATGGAAATTCGGATTTTTCTTTAATAGATGATTTTGGAGGCTTATGGGACAAGTTAAACTTGTCCCACACCTCTTAAATTACTATACCAACCCTACCTATGAATTGGGGGGTCAAAAATAGACCCCATTATGTGTTTTGTAAGACAAAAAGTTGCATTTATTGCACTTTTCCTACATGCATTTTAGTGTGTCCTTAGGGGGTGTGGGCTTGTATTGTGTGTGTAAGAGGTTTTCATTCCTCCCACCCACCAATTTGTTGTGCATTGGGGTTGAGTTTTGACTTATGAGGTGAAGTAGGATGAGTGATGTGGCATCCTATATGGAGCCACCTCACCCTCCTCTCTCCCTTTTCTATTTATTCAAGTTCTTTTGCTTGTTTGGGGGTTGCTTGATTTCTTTTTGTGCTCTTGCATTTTTGGAGTTGGATGATTTTGGAGTGCTTGTTGGTGATAGTTTGGGATTGAAGGATCTTGGTGTGTGAATTTTGGATCAAGCTCTACAATGAGAAAGGTAAGAGCTACACTCTTGTTAAATTTTTTGTTTTATATTGTGTATATTTATATGTTTCGTGTGTTTTGGTATGCTTGTATGGTGCATGGGTACATTTTGTAAGTGTGGTGTATGAGAATACCATGGGGATTTTATGTATAGGGAGGCATAAGATTTTATTTCATGTTTTGGAGGGAGTTGGGTTGGGTGCTATTAAATTACTATACAAACCCTACCTATGGATTGGGGGTCAAAAATAGACCGCATTATGTGTTTTGTAAGACAAACAAGTGGCATTTATTACAATTTTCTTACATGGGTTTTAGAGTTTGTCCTTAGGGGGCATGGGCTTGGATTGTGTGTGTAAGAGGTTTTCATTCCTCTCACCCACAAATTTATTGTGCATTGGGGTTGAGGTTTGACTTGTGAGGTGGAGTTGAGGATGAGTGATGTGGCATCCTACATGGAGCCACCTCACCCTCCTCTCTCCCTTTTTATTTATTCAAGTTCTTTTTCTTGTTTGGTTGTTACTTGATTTCTTTTTGTGCTCTTGCATTTTTGGAGTTCGAAGATTTTGGAGTGCTTGTGGATTTTGTTGGAGCTTGTTTTTATATTTAAAATTGTCCCACACCTCTTAAATTACTATACCGACCCTACCTATGGATTGAGGGGTAAAAAATAGACCACATTATATGTTTTGTAACACAAAAAATGGTATTTATTGCACTTTTCTTACATGGGTTTTAGAGTTTGTCCTTAGGGGGTGTGGGCTTGGATTCTGTGTAAGAGGTTTGTCATTCCTCTCACCCATCAATTTATTATACATTGGGTTTGAGGTTTGACTTGTGAGGTGGAGTTAATGATTAGTGATGTGGCATCCTACATGGAGCCACCTCACCCTCCTCTCTCCCTTTTCTATTTATTCAAGTTCTTTTGCTTGTTTGGGGGTTACTTGATTTATTTTTGTGCTCTTGCATTTTTGGAGTTGGAGGATTTTGGAGTGCTTGTGGATTTTTTTGGAGCTTGTTGGTGATAGTTTGGGCTTGAAGGATCTTGGTGTGTGACTCTTGGATCAAGCTCTACCATGGAAAGGTAGGAGCTACACTCTTGTTAAATGTTTTCTTTTATATTGTGTATATGTGTATGTTTTTGTGTGTTTTGGTATGCTTGTTTGGTACATGGGTACATTTCCTAATTGTCGTGTATGAGGGTACTATGGGGATCTTATATAGGTAGGCATAAGATTTTATTTCATGTTTTGGAGGGATTTGGGTTGGGTGCCCCACTTTGGACAAGAAATTCTTGTATTTCTTACTTGGTTTTTATGAGGGAGGCATAAAAGATGGTAGGGAGGCATAAGAGGATCTTATGGGAGGAATTATATTTGTGTAGGGGTTGTGAGATGTTATTAGAGGGTTTTAAGGTGGGCACTTATTTCCCAATGGGAGGCATAAGTGACCTCCCATAGATCTTTTCTCATTTGGATTTACATTTTGAAGCCTTGTATATTTTGTTGTTTTCCTTCTTGTGTTTGTAGTTGTGTTGATTGTGTTTTGGTATGGTTGTGAAATCTTGGTATTGTGATGTGGAAGCTTGTATTATTGCCATGATTTGGATCCATATTTCATTGCATTGTGGCTGGGGCTTGTGGTCCAATGAAGAGGATAGCTTCTTCTCCTCATTCGATTATTGGTTAGGTAGAGATTGTTACCTCTCCCCCTTTTTATTTATGATCAAGTGAAGCATGGTTGAGCTCTTATTGGTGATGTGAAACTTGGAGCATTTGTTGGTGTCAAAAATAAATCTTTCCTTGTGACAAAAACTTCTTTTTATTCCCACTTAAGGTGGAAGACTTGTAATATTGTATTTAAAGGAAATGTTGTATTGTAAGTTTTATTATTATTTGAAGAAAGCTCATTGAGGAGTTGTATAATTCCCTTTCTCTTCAAATTATGATATGTAAAGAAATTAACCAAAATGGTAATTATGTCTAAAATTTTATTTATAGTTTTTATTGTCATAAAATAAGTTCTTTGCATTAAAAGAAATGAACTATGCTCAAGGAAAAGAAATTTCCTTATCATTGTTGAAGTTATAGTATTGTGAAAAGAAAAGAAAGAATATAGAAATTGTAGAATACTAATAGTGTATGCTTGGAAACCTTGAATGTGGAACAAAGTTGTTAGTGGCTATTTGAAAAAATGGTTGTAGTGAAAATGGAAAGATGTTATAAATGTTAAGTAAATTATTTTGTTGAAATAATACATTTGGTAGTAAAGAAAAACAACAACATTAAAAGTAGATTTAGTTTTTTTCTACTTTTGGATTTGAAGAAAAATTGTTGAAAGAAATGAAAATGATCTTGTAGTTGTTTTTACTATTGAAATAGGAAATGCTTAAAATGAGTAATTTTACTATGGAATGAATAGATGAATTAAATCTTACAACTGGAAACTTTAGGCACATAAATTTAAGTTCAAGATGAATTTTAAATCACTCTAGTGAATTTTTTTATGAAAAATATCAGAAATGAAGGTTATGTTTCTAAGAAATAGGACCGCTTCCTATGTAGAGCAGCAGTCTCATAACTATCACTCGGGAAATGTGGTTTGTGAATCATCACCAAGGTAGGGCGGTGGTCCCAGGACCAATAGCCTACTTTGGGTGGTGATTTTGTCTCTAACTACGGAAAAATTCACATCGTGGCTTTGTAAATTTAAACTTGTAAAAAAACAAAATAAATCTCAACAAGCAAATGAATGTAAAATTGCATTGTTCAAAGAAAGTAAATCTTTAACTAGTTAATTTAAAGTGCTCAATCTCATACATGTTATGGAGATAGGGTTTACCCCAAATAGAGAACTCAAAATACAAATAAT
This sequence comes from Taxus wallichiana var. yunnanensis, assembly GCA_018340775.1. Lineage (NCBI taxonomy): Eukaryota > Viridiplantae > Streptophyta > Pinopsida > Cupressales > Taxaceae > Taxus > Taxus wallichiana. Next base: position 214,611,147 of record CM031240.1, read on the forward strand.
TTTGTAATAACTCCATATTTGGAGTGGAAACCCCTTCAATCCTTGAATGAAATAAATTACAATGATAAAGCTACAACTTAGACTAAACTAATCTTGATTTTGTAAATTCCTCCATAGTTTCTTCCTTCCTTGCCCCCATGGCTACCATATCTCCAACCTATAAATTAAACAAATGTAAAGTGACCAAATAGGGGGACTAGGGTAAAGAAAACAATTTTATAAGAATACATAAGGATATTTAGGGTTATTTTGGAACCCTAGGATCTAGTGGGCACGATTGAATTGATATAATGTTTGAGGATCAACCCTACACTTGTATGGTAGGAATGATATTGTGCATGTTTTAAATGAAATTAAAAGGAATGTGTAGATGGGTGAATGGGTGCATTAAATACCTTGGCATGTAAAGTCATTTTTAGTTCCTAGTATGTTTTACAAAAATAATGAAATGGACATTTAATTCATTAAGATTCGGAACTAAAGTAACTAAGTATAAGGCAAATATTTTAGGGTGTGAATGTTAATTAAGGAGAAGAAAAGATCTAACCAAGTAGATTAATTATGACACCTTCCTAGTTGAATTTTAATTAATTGACCTTAGAGGTAAATTAAGAATAATTAATCATTTAACTTAGACCTGGTGCATACTTTGGAAAGTAGAGTTATTGGTGAAAATTTAATTTAACGTATCCTAAGCGTTGACACCCTTGTAACGCGTTTTAACTTTAAAAAAAAAAAAATCCGTGATTTACGGGATAAGTGTGTCGATTTTAATGTGTTCCTAAAACGTCATTTTCATGGGCATTACACAATTCATGGGACCACTAATCAATGTTTACACACTCACCTCAACCTGGGAATTATTAATGAAATAATATCCCAATTTTAATTGTAATGTCTCAAACTAGGTAATCATTTCATTCAATGAAATTATCCTTTAATATTTTCTCCCCTTTCTTCTATCATGTAGCCAAAATGTTGTTTATAATCAAAGTAAAATTTTTGTTATCATCTAAAGGTGAAAGGTTCATTACATTTCCATATCATGTGGAATCGTCGTCTCACTTTGGTTACTTAAAAATACATCAACCTGGTCCACTTTCGTTCCTATTTTATAGGGCCTGGACTAGCATTGCTAACTTAGGGATTTATTATTAGTACCCACATTGAATACACAAATGTCCCAAGGATGGAAAGAGATGAGAACTTGGGGGACCACTAGACAATGTTTATGCATTCTTAACACTTCAACTACGAAGAATTATTGTAATAACACCCCTTGTTTTGATTACTTTATCCCAAAGTCATCATACATAACGAATCTTGTAATCTTTTAAATTAAAGAGATTATTTAATAATACTTACTTTAATTTCTTCTCAAGTAGCCAAATGTGTTTTGGGATAAGGGTAACATCATCCTTATCATATAATGGTGGAATGTTTCTAAAATTTAAAACTTGTTGTATTTGTCTTCCTATTGGTAGCTTACAAATATAACAACTTGTTCCAATTTTCCAGTGTTTTATAAGGCGTACATTATCTAGTACTAGGTCTCTTTTACTATTTCCCTTTGAATTTTTTTATCTTATACAAGTTATCTCAAGAAAACCAATATGTTACCTAAATTTCATGCTCACCTTTGTGATGGTGTATTGGTATTATTAGAATTTGATGATTCTAATAAATATGGATTTAATCAACTTACATATTATATAACGTTACAATAAATATTTAAATAAGCATTACATCATAACATAAGTAAATAAATAAATACTTATAGGAAATAAATAACACAAGTGACACAATATTTATAGTGGAAAACCCCAAAAAGGTAAAAACCACTTTGAAAATAACCTTTTACTTTAGAGAACTTATTTTACATCCAGTAAGATCACCTCCTCCTTAAAACCCTTTTTACCAAGGGTAAAACCAAATCACTTGATTTTCACACCTTCGATATATTTCAAGAATCTATCAAATGAGAACCTAAACAAAACCTTTCACAAGATTATATCTAGCCATTTCATATAAAATTCTATAACTAACATGTCCTAATCTTTCATGCCATAGTTTTGAACTATTCAAACTTTGAGAAACAAAAAAAAGATGCAAAATGGAAATCATAAAAAAATACAAACCGTTTCTTTGAATTTTTTTAGCTATTCTATTATCATCACTATCCTTGATATACCAAGTATCTTTCAAAATTTCAATATCCAAACCATCATGAGTTAATTGAGAACATGAAAAAGGTTGGTTTAAGCTCAGGAACAAATAAAACATTATTCAACACACCATTAGAAAATTTTACTTTCCCTTTCTCTAATTCTTATAAATATGAGATATCACCAAGATACACACGTTCATTATTTTCAAAACATAAAATAAAGAATTTGAAACACTAGTCATATGATTTGATGCACCTAAATCTAGAATACATTCAGAATTAGAGGAAGAGCACAATGTAGCATATAATGCAATTGTTTTAGGAATATCACTAGAGCTATCCCTTTTCCTTAAATTGTATTTTGAAGAAACAATTTATTTTTTATTTTTATGGATAGGTTTCTTAGTTTTGTAATCTTCGGTTTTATGTCCAAATTTACCACATTTGTAACATTTACCACTAAAGCTAACACAGAATTGATCTAGAAGAAAAACTTTTCTTATCAACAAAAGAAGATTTAGATCTAAATTTTTGATCTGAGAAGGGCTTGCGAGGTTTAAACTTTGAATTTTGAGTAAGAAGTGTCCGAGAGACGTTATATTTAGAGTCAAATTTCATCATCACTTACTCTTCGTATATCAAAAGTGAACTCAAGGTATTTAAATTAGGTGGATCATTTTCATTTTGATATTTAGAGTTCAAGATAGAAATAAAATTCCTAAATGTTTCATGTATATTCAACTAAAAAATAAAGTAGATTAATTTTCACCAATTAAATCACAATTGCATCGATCTAATTGTTCTTTAATGTTTTTAAATTTTCCTAAGAAATTAACTAATTTTTCATCTCCTTTCATAGAAGTTGTAAGAAATTCTAAAACTAATTTAAAATTTTTAGATAAACGTGTACCTTCATGAATGGATTCTAGTTGTGTACATACGTCTTTAGGATGTTCAATATTACTAATGTGTAGAAGGTACTCATCATTCACATTGCAAAAATTCATGAAAAGAGCCTCCTACATTTGTTTCGAGTATGTATTCATGTTATCTACACTTGTTTGACGACCGGTGGGAGCAACCTCACATCAAGAAATAATTTTCCAAAGTTTCCTTGCCATAAGTTCATATTTGAACCTGATCTTGAAAATGTTGTAGTTGGTTCCATTCAAGATTTGGGTTTTGTTAAGACAGAAATAGATGGATGCCATTCTTTTCTGAATATGTAAAACACACCCCATTCTAATATACAATGTACCGAAAGTTAGATACATATTTATAAAAAGAACATTTTTAATATAAATAGATCTAAATTTTATATATCTACATAAAATATTTAATCATAACTAATTTTGTCATTACAATGCATATTAATTAACCTCCCATGATCAAAATAATAACCCACAATATAAAAGGCTTTGCATTATACCCCAGACTTATATAAACAAATTTCGACCATATAGAAGTGAAGAAGAAACCCCTAAGAATGCAAAACAACTTAAAAATTCTAGAAAAAATAAATGTAGACAAATATCCGGCCAACTTAAATTTGATGTCTAAATGACGTCATACTACCTTATGTTTGGTCTGCCATGACGGTCATTTGACCGTCAAATTTAATGGAGTCAAAACTTCTTTGTGTATTTCGAATGTGAAATTTCAGAATTTCTTCTTCTATATAATATTAGGAGGTTATATTTTATTATGTTATATCAACCTATTATAATTTATAATGTAAAAATATATTCATTTTTAAAAAAGAGGTATATAGTTAATATAATGTAAATAAAAAACAACATACGGTCCATAAAAATTATAAACTATAGTATATATACTTTTTTATAAAAAAATACATATAACCCTTATTACGGGGCCCCTCATGAAAAAAGAATCAAAACATTTACCGAGGCCATGTAATTTTAAATTCTACATAAACCTTAGAATTTCAAAGGAGACAATGTTTTTCACACATCCAACGGAAAAATTCAAATCCTATTTTGATGGAGCTTTGTCTCCTCCTTCATTTACCATTGACAAAATTCAACTTTGCATATATTAATACTATAGAAAAAAATATTTCAAATATTTCACCCTTGCCTCTACACAAGTTTTCATGGAAGGTAAGAAGTTTTTAAGTTTTCCACCTGTGAATTCGCCTTGATTCTTCACAAAGTAAAACTTTTAGGTTGCACTTATTTTAAATACCCTTTTGGGCTGGTTGAAAAAACCCGTATGAATTAAATAAATAAAATATAAAATGTTGTCTCTTAATTTATTTAATTTACCTTTACGGGCTAGTTGAAAAAACCCGCATAAATAAATAAATAAAATACAAAACATTTGATCTTAATTTATTTAATTTACCTTTTTAGGTTGGTTAAAAAACCGGTAAAATTTTCCAGTATTTTATAATGCGTGCACTATCTAGTACTACGTCTCTTTTAGTATTTCCCTTTGAAATTGTTTATCTTATACAAGTTATCTCAAGAAAAACAATATGCTACCTAAATTTCATGCTCGCCTTTATGATGGTGTATTGGTATTGTTAGAATTTGAGGATTCTAATAAATACGGATTTAATCAACTTACATATTATATAATGTTACAATAAATATTTAAATAAACATTACATCATAACATAAGTAAATAAATAAATACTTACAGGAAATAAATAACACATGTGACATAGTATTTATAGTGGAAAACCCCAAAAGGGTAAAAACCACTTTGAAAATAACCTTTTACTTCAGAGAACTTATTTTACATCTAGTAAGATCACCTCCTCCTTAAAACCCTATTTACCAAGGGTAAAACCAAATCACTTGATTTGCACACCTTTGATATATTTCCCGAATATATCAAATGAGGACCTAAAGTCCTTTTTATATAAGGTGATCGGGTATGTCTCGACCCACATTTTCAACCTAAATGGTTGACACATATACCTAGGTGAGTGTATTTAATAAATATAAACATAAATGATTCACATTATTAAATACTTACCTAATGTATATTACCTAGGTATGAATATTTAATAATAGAAAATTATTTCATATTATTAAATATTTAACCTATATAATAGTGATGGACCCATATTAATTAATGGTTGGCTAGACCACTTAATCATTATGTTCCAACAGGTATTTCATCTTGAGTTTTCACTATTTCTATATGCTTGTTTAGATTTTAAAATGCCTATTGTCTCTTCTTAAACAAATATTGAAAATTTCTCACTAGAAAGTCATAAATTATCGATTAGCCACCATAGAGAGTCATTACTATAAAGGGACATATATGCAGAGTAGGATCCCGGGTTTTGATTTTCCTTTGTTCATTTTTTTGTAATGTTTGTACATATGAAAGGGATCGTGCTTCTTCCTTTCCAATGGTGTTGGGTAGTAATGGTCTAGTGCTAGGTGATGTTTCCCATGGTGTTGGTACAAGTTCAAAAATGATGGGCTTCATCCCATGTGATAAAGTGATGGTGTAATGAAGAAATGATAGAAGGAGATCTACTCTCTTTGGATGGTTAGATTTTTATTTTGGAGAAATCCTCTTTAGATTGAAAATATACAATCAAAACATGATTCAATAAGACACCTTTGGACTCTCAAACAACAAGGATAAGAAGGGGATATGATTGTATGATACCTTTTGGATGTAGCTTAACCTCTATAGATTGGAGGATCATGTTGAAAACATGCACTTTGCTTCTGCTATTATATTTTTTAGACGTGGTGTAGACCATGTTTTTACAATAGATCTCGAAAATTTCAGGTTTAGATAGTTTGTTATCAATCCAGTCAATGGTATGAGCGGCCTAAAGATAGCCATTGTTTTCGACTAAATATTTTAACTGCAAGAGTGAAGTGTATAATAGGGTAATTTGTTGCTCAATTCTTTAAATAAGCCTTGGGTTTCATCTTACATCAATCATTTTAAGGTCATTTCATTACAATCAACTATAGCTCGACAGGTGTTAGGCATCCTAGTATGGTAAGAAAAGTAAGAGAAATTTATGCCATTTATTCGTAATAGATATTGAAAATATTTAGGTTTAGATAATATATTATTAATTCAGTCAATGGCATGAATGAGATAGAGATATCCATTTGTTAGAAAAAGTGGTTTTTCTTTTACATGCTTTTATTTTTGAGTTTAGTTTTAGATGTTCTAAAATTTTGGAAAATCTAATAAGGAAAATAAATCAAAAGCTTTGTATTACACAAAATCATGTGCTTTTTAGATATATTTTTATGAGTTGAGTGTTTTATTGTTAGATGAATCCATCTATTTATTAGAGGCAATTATAAGTGTTTTTATATATCAAACACATTCAAAGGGATTTTATGGATTCAAAGCTTTGAAACTAGAAGAAGAAATATATGCACGGAAGTGCTTATATGAGTTTTCAATAATCTATTTTATTTACAATTTTTAATTTTATTTTCGTTATTTGTTATTTTATGTGCCTATTCTAAAAATTAGTATTAGAGTCTAGATTTTTGGTAGGTTTCTCATTGACAACAGGTTATGGATTATATATTTGGTATGCAGACACCACAATTTACAAGAAATAATTATGTGTATTGGTTATTAACCATGAAGGCACTATTTAGATTCCAAGATGTGTGGGAAATCGTAGCAAATAGGTATACAGAGGACGCAAATGCAACAACATATAACGCACTCTCAGAAGCAGAGAAAGACACTTTGTAAGGAATTAAGAAGGAAAGATGGAAAATATCTTTACTTCATTCATCACACCATGCATGAAAGCATGCTACCGAGAGTGCTAGTATCCAAGTAAAGTAAAAATTATGTGGGAGACTCTCCATGTTACGTATCGAGGTAAAGAGAAAGTAGAAACGACCAAGCTATAGTTTCTTCGTAGAGATTTTAAAAGTATGTCAATGAAATATTAATATTCCATAGATTTTTTCATTACATTTATAGGTTGTTTAGTTAATCAAATCAAATCTCATGGTGAAACTATTGAAGACAAAAAGATTATTGAAAAATTGCTTAGAAGTTTTCTTGCAAAATTTGATCCTTTGGTAGTTGTTATTGAAGAAACTAAGGATCTAAGTCATTTTTCAATTGATGAGTTACATGCATCACTAATAAATCATGAACAAAGGTTGAATAGACCAAGATTTTTCATCATAGGTATCAAGAAATCATGGAAGAGGAAGAGGAAATTTCAGCCCTAGAGGTAGAGGAAGAAGCTCATCTACATGACGTAGTAGTGGTTCATTAAACCAAACTCAAGTGTGAGAGGACATAGTCAAGAGCACAATCATAATCATTTTTAGGTAAGAAATAGGATAAATCACATGTGCATTGTCACTATTGCAAGAGATATGGGCACTTGTGCTTTTGAATGCAAGAAAAATCAGTATAATCAAAACAAGCAAAATAAAAATCAGGTTTGAAGCTCTACACCAAGCTCCATGTTTATTGCATGCACAAATATTGTCGAAGCATCACCTATTGAGTGTAATCTATCCCAAGAGAGTCCTAGTGATGTGTGGTATTTGGATTATGGTTGTAGTAATCACATGTCAAGTAACATAGATTTATTTTCAAATTTGGATTAGTTAGTAAAGACAAAAGTTACCCTTGGGAATAATAATATAGTGACTGTAAAAAGAATGGGAACAATCAACATTCTAACTAAAAAGGAGGAACAAAATATTATGCATGATGTTTATTATGTTGCAGGTTTGAAGAACAATCTTATGATCATTGGTCAATTGGTACAAAAGGAATACAAAGTTTACATTAAAGACAATGAATGCGTGATCATGGATAAAGCTCCACAAGTACACAAGTGTTTTCTAAATTGAGGATGACAAACACCATAATGTTTCATTTGAAGATTATACTAGCCAAATCCATAGATTATACTACAAATCAATCTAGAGCTAAGCAGATTAAATCAACTTTTCGATCGGTTGAAAAAGATGAATCGTGGCTATGACATCTTAGGTTTAGTCATTGTTGATGAAAAATCACAGTATCCTCCTAATGGACTCAGATATGAAAGGGGCATTTGGTTTGATCTACATAACATTGGACCATCTCTCAAGCCGTGGGACTTGCAGACTTGAGATGGTCCTCGGGAGAAAGATGATTTCTTCTTCCTAGACTACTTTACACAAGCTACTCTAATGCAAGCAAACTACCTAATCCTAATCTAACCTTCCAAGGAGACATGGAGAGAGAAAAATGCATAAAAAAAGATCATACACTAAAGCGGTGATACACTAAAAAAGGAAGTTGTTGGTCAAAATATCAGCTTCCTCAAATGGAGAGAGAGGTGAGTAAGGGAGAGGATGGACAGATGCATCACAAAACAAAGGTAGAGTTCACATGGAAAACCTCTTCAAAACCATTAAACAAGGCTCATAAAACCTACAATGGACATCATAAGTATGCACAATATACCCTATAATGATGAGAGGCAAGAAGAGACAATAAAATAAGAAAAGGATAAAAAGGCATCATGAAACAAATTTTATTGCTCCAAGAGTTCACACGGTACATCATAATTGGGCTAGAGGCAAGAAAATGCCATTACATAGCCAAGAGAGGAGGCTTAGACTCCACTTTCCACCCAATGGGAGAAAGAGAGAAGAGGAAGGAGAGAAATAATGACCAACCTCTTGAAATACCCCTCCTTTACAATATATAGAAGAATAAGAGGAGAGAGGTAAAATTTGAATCATTCTTCAAGCACCCTATAATTTATTGAATCCACATACTCCAACCACTTAGGAAAGTATTGAAAACTAGTTGTAACAATGATGGGATTCACTAAAAGAACCATGCCTCTATGTGTTGTTCCTTCTTGTGGGTAAGAAAAGTATCTATTTTTCATCACGGCGATAGGTGAGAGACTTCACAACCTCAAAAATGGAAGACTAGATCACTAGTGGTGGTAGGTGAGTAGAACACTTCAAGAGGTATCCAAAATTCTTTTCCCTCTCAATTCCAAGCTCCTGGTTGAAAGACATGGCTATTTGAAGGTCAAGGGTTAGGCGCTTAATGCGGGCTCGCAATATATGAAAGGGTATGTCAACATAGGATCCACGTGGCAGTCCCACACATCTTAATGTTTCAGCCCCTTATTTTCACTCTTGTAGTTTCTTTGAAATGACGCGTGGAGTCGTCTGCGAGCGTGCTCTATTTCATTTGTATTATATGTAATTCCTTGGAGGTGGACAAATTGTCCCCGATCCGAAACACATGGAGCCTTCACTCTCATTTCAAAAGCGCCTCTGATTTTACCTTTGAAGTTGCACAGATGAGGCATGTGGAGGCTTCCACTAACCCTATTGTACTTGGCGATTTGTCCTGCTTTGCCTTTCTCGGTCCCCCACGAAAATGTGGCAAGATGGCAAATATTTGGGGGCCACCTCCAGATTTTAACCTTGAAGATGCACCGAGCTAATGCTTGGAGGCTTCCTTCGGCTTATTTCGAGTTTGGAATTTTCAATGCCCGGTGTCCCCTTTTCAGACCTCGGACATGTGGAGGGTGGCACAAGTTTGGCATTTGTCTTTAGGCTATGCCTTTTGAATTTCCATCAATGAGGCACATGTCACCTTCCATGGGCCTGTTCTATATTTTTGTTTTTAGAATAAGTCCCTTTATTTGGCAAAGGCCTTATGTCTAACCCAGGACACGTGGAGAGATGGAACATGTTTGGAGACCTACCTCTAGATTTTAGTTTTGAAGTGGCATCGATGAAGAACGTGGAGGATTCTCGCCGACCCTTATTGTACTTAGCTGATTAAGCCTACTTCCTTTCTCGTGTCTTGACCATGTGGAGGCTTGATGATCATTTGGGAACCCACTTTGGACTTGACCCTTAGAAGTGCATCGATTGGAAACATCTAGGCTTCACGACTCGAAATACTTATCCAATTCAACGGCCGACTCGCCCCCTTTTTTATTTTGACCATGTGGCAGGTGGCACTTGGTTTATGGACTGCAAGTCCGTTTATACTTGGGAAATTCGGGCCGAAATTTGAGCTGTATGTGAGGTCTAAAAATTTTGAGCCCTTTCTCCAATTTCCACCTGTGATCCTATAGCCTCCTTTGACAATATTTTTCCTCCTTTTTCGACCATACTCCTCTCTTGTCGAGCCCACCCCCCTAGATTTGGGATTCAAATATGAGCTCACATAATTGAACTAACCCTTTCGATTTTCTTGTGCAAGGTCATGTTTGATCAATATTTCCTAGGGTAAATTTTGAATAATAGTTTAGTGACTCATGGGGACATTTTCCTTCTAGATGAAGAGACCAGTTTATTTATTGCATCATTTACACATGGATTCATAATTGACAACCCGACATCGATTCTTTCCCGAAAACTCGAGCTCGACTACTTGCACTTGGTGACCCCGAGCCTACCCTATTGTCCACAATCTCAATTTTCATAAGGAAACCTTGGAGATAAGGTTTCAGTATAAAATTGTATTGACCTAGGGATTTCACCTTCTCTCGGAAATGGACTCTCTCAAAATTTGATTTTAGTTTCTCTTTATTTGTTTCCTTTTGAAGTTAGCAACTATTATAGGTAACTATGGGTTTTCTGCCATAAATACTTAAGGGCACGGTGGATTGTACCTCTAGAGAAATATGAACAAAACATATATACAAAGATCAAATCATACATACCTTGAATAATACATGCAAAGTGTTTAAAAGAAGTTATTCTCTGCTGAAAGAAAACCTACCTGCTCTATGCTAACAAAATGTAAATGGAACTCAAACAAATCCTACAACTGGAAGGGAGAAGTAGCTTCCCTTCCTCACAAATTGCAACCATGTAGTTGATTTGGCACTGAACATGGTCGAAAATGAGAGTAAAAAACCACCTCGCAGATGGTGTTTTTCCCTCCTCAAAGTATCAACAAACATAATGTACAACTTATAGAGTTGTTCTATGCTTGGATCTGGGAGGCACTACTACTGACCTTTGGTGCTTTGTGTATCATCCTCATGCTATTAAATGAGCATGACTAGTGGTGAATCTTTGGTAGTATCTTCTTGTGGTTGAAGGATGAATGATGGGGTAGTGAAATTTGTAATTTCTACGGGCCCCTCCTCATCAAAACATTCCTCCAAGTATGATAGGAAATCAAACTCTTCAATGTCCTGCTGCAAGTGTAAATTCCATGAGGGGAATGAAGTCATGATTACACAACTTCATCTAATGGATGAGAATGAAAGATATGGAGAAAGAATGGGTGGAAATGGATGGGAAGAAGGTCTCGTAACTCGAGAGAATGGGTTGTTAACCAAATGGAATTGCTAGATGTTCTTGAAAATGCCTCCAAAGGATGAAATATTCACCAAGAACACATCGAACCTGATGAAGTAAAGTGGTAAGGTGCTTTGATTTGTCCCACTAGGCATGCCAAAACTATTTATGTGGTCACACGAGTGTCTTAAGATTCAGCTGTTGATAATGAGACACCTCGGAAAGATGGGGAAAATATAACCTTAGTGTCCTACCGAACATGCCAAAACTATTGATGTGGTCACACGGTTGCTTAAGATTCGATGTTTAATAATGAAACACCTTAGAAATATGAGAAAAATATAACCTTAGTATCCCACCGAGTGTGCCAAAACTATTGATGCAAAATCACAACACCCCCAAAGTGACCTAAGATCTGAGTGGGGCATTCAGTGTGATCTACATAACATTGTAGCATCTCTCAACTGTGGGACTTGCAAAGTTGAGATGGACCACCAGAGAAAGCTAGATGCTTCTTCCTAGACTACATACCATAAACTACTCTAATGCAAGAAAACTATCTAATCCTAATCTAACCTTCCAAGGAGACAGGGAGAGAGAGAAATGCATAAAAACAGATCCTACACTAAGGTGGTGATACACCGAGAAAAATAAGTTCTTGGTCAAAATATTAGCTACCTAAAATGGAGAGAAGTGAGAAAGGGAGAGGATGGATAGATGTATCACAGACCAAAGCTAGAGTTCACATAGAAAACCACTTCAAACCCATTAAACATGACTCAAAAACTTGGAATGGACATCAAAAGTATGTACACTATACCTCGTGCAACGATGAGAGGAAAGAAGAAACAATAAAATAAGTAAAGGATGGAAAAAATGCATCACAATTTTTTTAATTTCTCAAAGAGTTCACACAAGTACATCATTAGTGGGCAAGAGGTAAGAAAATGCCATTACAGAGCCAAGAGAGGAGGATTAGACTCCACATTCCACCCTAAGGAAGAAAGAGAAAGGGGAAGGAGAGAAACAATGACCAACCTCTTGAAATATGCCCCTCCTTTACAATATATAGAAGAATAAGAGAAGGAGAGAGGGAAAATTCAAATCCTTCTTCAACCACCCCTACAATGCATTGAATCCACCTACTCCAACCACTCTAGAAAGCATTGAAATCTATCTCTAACAATGATGTGCTTCACTGTAAGACCCTTGCCTCCATGTATTATTCCTTGCTATGTAAAAAAGGAGTCTATTCTTCATCATGGTGATCGGTGAGAGACTTGAAAACCTCAAAAATGGCAGACCAGATCATTAATGGTGGTAGGTGAGTAGAAAGTGCGGGAGCTCTCCAAAAATTCCTTTCCGCTCAATTATGAGCTCCTAGTTTAACGATATGGATTTCTTAAGGTCAAGGGTCGGGCACTTAACACGGGCTCACAATATGCAAAAGGATGTCTGTCATGTAGGATCCACGTGGCATCCCCACACATATTAAGGTTTCATCCCCTTCCTCTCACTCTTGTAGTTGCGTTGAACTTACACGTGGAGTCATCTGCGGGCCTTCTTTTTTTCCTTTGTATTCTTCTTGAGTCCTTGTTGGTGGAGACATTGTGCCTAACCCGAGACACGTGGAGGCTTCGTGCTCATTTGGAAATTGCCCCTATATTTTACCTTTGAAGTTGTGTGGATGAGGCACACGAAGGCTTCCCGACCCTATTGTAGTTATCCAATTAAACCTACTACTTTTCTCATTCCCTAACAACATGGCAAGGCGGGCACACATTTGGGGGCCGCCTCAGATTTTAAACTTGAAGATGCCTTTGAAATGATGCATGGAGGATTACTTTGGCCTTTACCGATCCTTGACTATTCAATGGCTAGTGTCCCCTTTTCAGACCTCGGACATGTGGAGGGTTGGCGCAAGTTTGGGGTCTCTCTTTGGGCCATGCCTTTTGAATTTTTGGTAATGAGGTACATGGCACGCCAGGGGCATGTTCTATATCTTTGTGCTTTGACTAAGTCCCTCTACTTGGAAAAGGCCTTATGTCCGACCCGAGACATGTCCAAAGCTAGTGCATGCTTGGAGACCTACCTCCAGATTTTACTTTTGAAGTTACGCCGATAAAGCACATGGAGGCTTTCACCAACCCTATTATACTTAGCCAACTCGGACTACTTCCTTTCTCGTGAACTGACCATGAGGAGGCTTCATGCTCATTTGTGAACTCACTTTGGACATGACCCTTATGAGTACGCTGATTAGACATGTGGAGGCTTCTACCGACTATATGATACTTAGTCAATTCAATGGTTGGCTCTTCCTCCTTTTTGACTCGACCATGTGGCGGGATGTCACTTATTTTAAGGACCAGTTCCTTTTGCACCTTTTGGAATTACACCAAGCTGACACATGGTGCCTCCCGTGAGTCCATTTATACTTGGGTGATTTAGGCCTTGAGTTGAATCATATGTGAAGTCTGAAAACTTTGAGCCCTTTATCCAATTTCCACCTGTAAGCCTCGACCTCCTTCGACGTTGTTTTTCCTCCTTTGTCGACCTTACTCCTCCACTATCGAGCCCACTACCCCCTAGATTTGGGATTGAAATGTGTGCTCGCATGACCGAACCGACCCTTCCGATTTTCTTATGCAAGGTCATGTTTGAAATTTTTTTCTGGGTGGAAAAATTGGGATAATAGTCATTTAAACATTGGTGGTTTAAATTTATTACATAGAAAACATATGGTGAAAGGTTTTCCTTTGATTCAAAAACCAAATAGATTTTTTGAACGTTATATTTTGGTGAAGCAACAGAGAGAGTCATTCCAATTTGGAAAACCAAGAAGAACAAATGTAGCAATTGAAATTGTTCACTCATATTTATGTGGACCAATGTAAACAAATATTATTGGAGGTTTCTCATATTTTATGACATTCATTGATGACTATACAAGGAAGACATGGGTGTAATTTTTGAGAGACAAATCAGATGCTTTAGTAGAAAAGTAAAGTGGGTACTACATCGAGTTATGAGGATAGAAAGAGGAGGTGAGTATGTTTCCAATGATTTTCTTTGTTTTTTTGAAATATCATTGTATACGAAAGAAGTTTACTCTCGTGTATATACCAAAGCATAATGGTGTGGCAGAGAGAAAGAATAGAACCATCATGGAGATGGTGATAAGTATTATGAAGGAAAAACATCTTTCAAATGAGTATTGGGAAGAATCAGTAACAACTGTTGTTTACATCATAAACATGTGTCTAACGAAAATTGTTCGAAACATGGTTCCTCAACAAGATTGGACTAAGAGGAAACACAATGTTTCTCAATTTAAAATATTTGGTTATGTGACATATGCACATGTTCCTCATGAGTTAAGGAATAAGCTAGACAAAAAATGAAAAAAGTGCATATTTTTTGGATATTCAGAGAATACAAAAGTTTAAAAGTTGTTCAATCTAGGTACTAGAAAGGTCATAATCATCGAGAGATGTGTAGTTTGTTGGAAATGAGGTATGGGAGGGAAGTATTGAGAAAATAGTCAGTGTAGTAGAAACTATTCCTCATGATGATATGGTAGATGAAAGCATTCAGCAACAAGGTATTGTATCTTCTTCAAATTTTGGGCATGCACCAAAATTTTTAGCACAAATTACACCACCATCTACCTCTAGGAGGTCTCCAAGATTTCAGTCATCTTCAACCATGCAATAGACACTACAAAGAACACCCGAGGATACTCCTCAAGTATAAAATAGTTTGTCATCGAGATAGCCATTTGCAGTGGAAAACACAAAGTCTTAGTGAGATTTATAATGTTGATACAACTAATGCTTTTTCATTTTGTGTATTTTTTTCTCAAGATGCAGATTGAGTATACATGAAAGAGGCTATAAACAATAAATTTTTGGTTCAGGCCATGGATGATGAGATAAACACCATAGAGAAGAATCAGACATGGGAATTGGTATATCTTCTAAAAGGAAAGGACGTGATAGGAGTGAAGTGGGTCTATAAAACCAAATATATTGTTGATGGTAAAGTATGGAAACCTAAATCAAGTTCGGTTGCGAGAGGTTTTAAACAATAATATGGATTAGATTACAACCAAATGCTTGCACTTATAGGACATTTGGACATGGTAACAATGGTTTTAGAAATTGTAGCTCAAAATAAATGGCCTATTTATCATATGGATGTAAAATCAACATTCTTGAATGGTTTTCTTGAAGAATAAATTTATGTGAATCAGCTAGAAGGTTATGAGATTGAAGGTCATGAAGGAAAGGTATACAGGTTTTAAAAATCACTCTATGGTCTCAACCAAGCACCTAGAGTTTGGTACAACATGATTGATTCTTATTTGATAAAGACTGGTTTGATGAAGAGCAGCAATGAGCCTATCTTATACATCAAGGTCAATAAATATTGTAAATTTTTGATTTTTTTGTTTATATGTGGATGATTTAATAATCAATTGAAATATATATATATATATATATATATATATATATATATATATATATATATATATATATATATATATATATATATAGATTCATTCAAATCAGCTATGAAGAAATAATTTGAGATAATAGATCTAGTCCTCATGCATTATTTTTTGGGCATAGAATTTAAAAAATCAGAAGATGGAGTTTTTATTTCACAAGAAAGGTATGCTAATGATGTTTTGAAGAGATTTAACACGTTGAATTGCAATCCAGCACCAAATTTCATTGCAAAGTAGGTTTAAAGTTAAGCAAAGATTACAAGTGGATCATTTGTAGATCCAACATTATTCAAAAGACTAGTTGGAAGTCTCATGTATTTGACAGATACAAGGCCGGATATTATGTACGGTGTCAACCTCATCTCAAGGTTCATGGAATCTAAAAGCGATTCACATTGTGAAGCTGCAAAAGGATTTTGAGTTATGTATGTGGAACTAAGAATCATGGAATTTTGTATTCAACATCAGATGAGTTCAAACTCATAGGTTACATAAATAGTGACAGTGCTTTGGAAGTATTGATGACAGAAAGAACAAATCCATATATGCTTTTCACGTTGGAATAAGTGTATTTTGAAGGGAATTGAAGAAGTAACCCATAGTCAAACTATCTTCAACATAAGCGAGTATGTAGCAGCAATAAGAGCATCATGTCAGGTTGTTTAGATAAGAAGAGTGTTGAAATATTTGAGGTAGAATAAAGAGGATGCTACATAGATTTTTGTGACAACAATTCAGCAATAACATTGTCTAAAAATAATGTTTTTCACAAGAGGAGAAAACACATAGACATGAGGTATCACTTCATCAGGGAGTTGGTTAACAACAAGAAAATTTATGTTGAATTTTACAAATCGAAGATCAATTTTATTATATCTTTACGAAAGCTTTGGGAAATGAATTTTTTGAGTATTTGAGAACTTGTTTGGGAATATGTTAGATTTCTAAGTGCACACTCAGTTCAAAAAAAATAAAATCTTGAAGGTTGAAATTAAGGGGGAGTGTTAGAAAAAGAGTAATTTTGCCCCTAGAAAAGCAAAAAGTAGTTTGTTTTTTACATGCTTTTATTTTTGAGTTTAGTTTTAGATGTTCTTAAGTTTAGGAAAATATAATAAATAAAATAAATCAAAAGCTTTGTATTGCAAAAGAGCATGTGCTTTTTAGCTCTGTTTTTATGATTTGAGTGTTTTATTGTTAGATGAATCCATGTATTTATTAGATGCAATTGTAATTATTTTGATATATCAAACACATTCAAAGAGATTGTATTGATACGAAGCTTTGGAACTAGAAGAGGAAATATATGCGTAGAAGTTTTGTTGTGAGTTTGCAATAATATATTTTATTTTCAATTCTTTATTTTATTTCCGTTACTTGTTATTTTATGCACCTAATTTATACACCATTGTTTTCTAATAAATATTTTAACTTGCATTGCTGAAGTCTATCCTAGAGAAAATTTGGTTAGTGAATTATTTTAATCAGCCTTCGGCTTCATTTTTCATCAATCATTTGAAGATCCTTTCATTACAATTAGCTCTAGCTCAATAGGGTGTTAAGAATTCTAGTATGGTTATTGGTAAGAACAATAAGAGCCTAGTAACGAATTATTGGAACTAAATTGAGTTGACAATTTATCTTATTTTAGAGAGGACAATAAGGCACCACTTCCTTCGCATTTTTCTTCATACCAAAGTTCAATTAAAATTGTGATGGTGTATTGAGCTTCACTACCTTGAGTTTTTAGTTTTTTTAACCATGAAGCTATTTAGATATAGTTTGATATTTTGAGTTACTTATTTACTTTAGACATTTTATTTCCACCACTTTCTATTTTTTATACCATATTGGTACCATTTTCAATACAGGTTTAACAACTTTGAACTAGTTCTTTGTAAGGTATAATCCATAAGATTGTTTCTAACAGGGCATTTCTTTCATAAGTATGAAATGATGTCGAAAATGATTCAATATGTTAGGGAATTTATTATATCTTTAGTATTTCAACCTCAATGCACTCTCAAAGTTTGAAATTTTAGGATTTCTTTTTATTAGTCTTATGTTACCTTTTTTCTATGTTTGATGTTGTGGATTTCACACTTCATTTAGTATTTATACAAATTTCTCTCATCTTAGCTTCTTTTAGTTTTATTTATTTGGACCTAAAATATATCGACAACTTTTCTTTGATAATTTCATTTAACGTTATATGTATAAATTAGATTTAATGTTTATCTAGACATAAATGTTGGCATATATCCTTTCACAACCATTTTTCTTATGCTTTGTTGCTTTCTACAAGCACTATCCCTTTTTTACGGATAATTATTAGTATAAACACTTAACGTTACATTCCTTTCCTTTTTTATTATTATCAATGTCACATTGTATCTGCTATAGTTATGGTGAGCAGTCTCACACTTTTATCTATCCAAAATTTTATCCCTTTGAAAGCATTGAAATGTAGATTGTGCAACAATTTTGTCCCCAGAAAATTTGAAGTTACATCTTCTTCAAAGCTTAATGATCTTTCAATAATTTTCTTTTGAATTAGTCTAGGGAAAACTTATGCATTAACTATTCTATGTAATGCCCCATTTTGTGGCACTGGGAAACCCACCCTAATTACCCAAAAGTTATGATTTTGTTTGTTTAAAGACATGTTAAATTAGTTTTGTGCCTAATCATCCTAACGCTGCTAGATTAATGTCTTCCTAATAGTTCGTTACAATTTTATTTAATTAATTTGTTATTTCCCAAAGGAATACTAAATAAAAATCTTACTAGGGTAATATTTATTTACTCCCTTACAAAATAGAATTTCACTTTATTTAAAATATATCCAAGGAAAAATTAAAAAAAAAAAAATTAATTATTTTCCCTTTAACGAATAAGGCACTTTATTTTTAAAACTTCCTTAAGTTATTCAATTTAAATAATTTACGCCCATTTAAAAAAATCACCCCCATTTGTTTCTTAGTATCACCCTACCCACTTCATAAAATAGAAAAGATTATTAAAATACCATAACTTAAAAAGGTGTAGGGTTTGTTTTGGGCCATTGGATTAAATACATCATATCCCTAGATTTTAGGGACTCTCATACAAACCTAAATCTTATCCTAATGTTTTATTTTTACTTTCACCTTGTCTGTTTTCTATTCGTTTATGTAGGGAACTTCCAGGGAGATTAAAAATGGAAGATGAAATCCATGGATGCCATTAGAGCTACATCTTCACAGTGGATGGATATTCATGGAGAAATTTAAGCTTCATATTTTTATTATTATTGTTATCTTTTTTTCCCCCATCACCAAGGTTTTACTCTCTTTTTTTTTTTTGGTAATACTGAGATCTCTATATACATTCATATATATAATATTTATATAGACTAGTTTATACCCACCAGGGGGTGGATCTGCGCCATTAAAGGCATGTGTAGGGGTTTGAAAGGAGATGATGACAAGCGCATTTTATGGGAAGCCCGTGTACAGTATTTGAGAGGGGATGTGGGGGTTAGGCTTTATATGGGCTATCCCAACCTTCACACCCCCATTTCCTCTTTTTAACATTGTTACAAAAGGGAGATGAGCGTAACCCACTACATTTCTTTCTATATTTTTTTAATATTATGTTTTTATTTAAACTGAAAAATTAACTATATGTATATATATTTATAGATATATGCATATTTTTCAAAAATATTACCCAACAGGTTTTAATATAATGTACTCTTTCAGATGAGGCAAATGAATCATTACTCATGTGCTATCTAGCTTCAGGATAATGGTTCATTTGACATAGAAAATCATAAGGTACATCAAAGTAATGTGATTGATTTGAAAAGTACTATCCGGAAGAAGCTAATGACATTCACATAAATCATGACTTAAAATAAAAAACAGAAAAAGTTATTATGGGATACAAGAGAGGCCAAAAATCCTATTGTTTTCTAATTGTTTGATTAAGTGTGCAGGTACATGTTGCAGAAGAAAAACATTTAAATTATGTATTATCAAATATAGATTGCAATCAATGCAAAAAAATTAATAAATAACAGCTATAAAAGCAAGAGCTTGGAGATAAAAAAGAATCGATTGTAAATTTTCATAGGAATAGTTAGATTCAGAGGCCCATTATACATGCTTTGAAGTATGTTAATATATAAATTGATGTAGTTTGTTCAAAGTAAGAAAAGAATAAGGTTGCTAGATAGGAATAGAATGATCTCACATATCGTAGTGGATGTGAATTAATGACACAAGTACAAAAACAAATCAAAGATGCTACAATAAAAGCACTAGGTCATTGATAGAAGACAATCAAGAAATGTATGGTTATAGCTCAACTCAAAGATAAAAATCCTCAAGAGCAACAAAAATTTGAATAAATCATTCAAATATCATCAAAGAATGAGGTCCAAAAATCAAAGACCTTCATTTTACTATAGGAAAAAATATTTGCTATTGCAGTCAAAACAAAGCATCAACTATTTCAAAATGACAAGAGCTTTTAAGAAGTATAGCAATTTGCAAGGTTCATATTTCAAGCAAGGAAAACCTTATTGAATGGCCATGATATATCAAAGGGTAAAGAAAGGAGATAAATAATTTCACCATTTAGATAAAATACTAGGGATTACAAACTCTTTTTAAGAACTTATTTAATTTTTAGCTACAGTTCATCTTTTGGATTTCAATATACAAAGAAATTTAAATATGTTTCTATAAGAAACAAACTAATATTTTATACTCCCATTACTTCTACGAGTAGTAATCTCGAAGTTAATGGTCAAATCAAATGATAGCAGAGTTGCAGAGACTCTCTCTGTGAGAATGATTTCAAGGAGAATAAATAGAAATTAAATATCTCTATTACACATGTTATTAATCATATAAACACCTACAATATATATAGCTATGTGAATAAACAAGACTTCTCGGGATGGGACGAGTTGTTACAAACAAACAAGAATGAATAATGGAATAAAATAACCACTATATCTTAATATAATAATATATTTGTTGTCTATGCTAACATTATCCCCCTTATTACATTATTATTGCAAATTTGATGCCTAAAATTTGAGAGATTTTCGAGGATGTCAACAACTTGTGCTTTTGTAGGAAAGTACTAGAGCTGAATGTGATGGTCCAAGATGTTATCTTCAATGAAATGAAAATCAATCTCAATATTATTTTTTTGTTCATCAAAGACTAGATTTTACATGAGCTTCAATGCACTCTAATCATCACAATAGAGAATAGGTGACTATTTTTCAGGAATTTCCATGTCATCCAAAATGTGATTAACCATATCACTTGCAAATGAGATCCTCATGTGGTGTGATATTCTACTTCTATAGAAGAGATAGAAACAATATTCTACTTCTTTCTTATCCACGAGATAGGTCTAGATCCAAGATGAAAAATGTATCCTATGGTTTACTTCCTATCATCAATAGATCGATGTGGTCCGATTCAACGTATCCCTATAATAATAATTTATCATTCTTCTTATATTCTAGACCATAATCAATTGTTCCTCGAAATCTAAAAACATGCTTTGTTGTAGTCTACTAACATTTATTTGGCTCTTGCATGAACCTGGAAAGATAGCTGACAATGTAGCATAGATCGGTCTTGTATATGTCAAATAGATGAGCCCTCCAACAAATTTCTGTAGAGAGTAGCATCTACTTAAGGTGAGTCCTAAAATCTTGAAAGTTGCAAGCCTTTCTCCATGGGATTGGATATATGTTTACAGTATGACATTCTGTATTTTTCCAGGAGTTTCTTGGCGTACTTTATCTGGGAGACAAAAATGTGATGCTCCTTTTGCCATATCTCCAAACCAAGACAGTAATGTAGTAGCCCCAAATCTGTCATGTTGAAGGTTCTTTTAATATTATTATTAACAATATCTACCTGATCTTATGAACTTCTAGTGATCATAAGATCATCCATATACACAACAAGAATGATAATTTCTTTTCCTACCCATGCTCCAAAAGGTGATCGTTGATCTTGATATACCATGCCTTTGGATCTTGTTTCACTCCATTCACTGATTTGATGAGACAACATACCTTCTTAGGATTTTCTTCATTAACAAATCCTTCAAGTTGGGTCATGTACACTTATTATTTCAAATCACCATTTAGGAAAGCACTCTTGATGTAAATCTACTAAAGTCTCCATCCTTTTTGTATCGCAAGTGCACATACTACTATAATGTTCTTGATCTTCACAATGGGTCCAAAGTTTTCTTCATAATAAATGCCTTCTTTATGAGAATATCCTTTTTCTACAAGTTTTACTTTTTTTTATGGATCCATCTACCTTATATTTTGTGTTGAAAACCCATTTACAGCCTATGGGTTACTTTCAGAAAGGCGAGATCGACAAATGCTTATGTCTGATTTTTCTTGAGTGAGTCAATTTATATATCCATGGCTTCCTTCCACTAAGGTTAATTGTGTGCTTCATGAACATTATCAGGCTCGAGCTATTAATCAATGAAATCATGAGTGCAAATTTACCTCATTTCTTGTTTGAGTCCTTGTTTTGACTCGGATGATGTATCTGGGAGTTGTTGCAAATGTGAGTCCTTGATGGTGCTTTGTACCCACTTTAGACGAGAACATGGCCTCTTTTGAGAAGAACTATGTCATTAACATGTGGATTGATGTGGAGTCACATTCTCAAGTTTTCTAAGGTCAACAAAAAGATCGCTTGAAACACATATTTTCTTTGAGTAGTCTCCTATGGCTAAACATCGAATTTGGAGATTATTCGGTGACGGTGGTTGGTAATTGTTATTTTGTTGTCACTCTCGAGTCAAAGATGACTCATCAAAATCACGTCTTGAATCTCGGATATTTTTTTTTCTTAGGATCCATGAGATGGTATGCCTTTGCAGTATTGCTATAGCCAAGTAGGATGCATGGGAGCATCTTTGGCTCAACCTTATTTCTCTTCTAAGTTGGGACATGCATGTATGTTGTGCAACTAAATACTCATAAATGAGAAATTGATGGATTTCTACCACTCCATACCTCTTATGGCATTTTATTTTGTAGAATATTTGTTAGTGCCCTGTTGAGAAGATATATTATTATCTGTACTACTTCAGCCCAATAGCATTCCTTTAGATTTGTTATTGTTAACATGTAGAAAGAAATCTCCATCACTTTGTGATTGCGATGTTCAACAATTCCATTTTACTAGGGTCAGTAGAGAGGATTCAGGATTTGTTTAATGCCTTGTTTATGCGGGAAGGCCAAGAATTTATTTGATATGAATTACCCCCTTAATCCAAGCGATGTAGAATAAGTGGTTGTTTGGTCTCGTTAACAACACAATGATAGAAATTGAGGAAATGTTGAAGAGCCTCACTTTTCTTCTTTAGGAAAAAAATTCACATCTTTTGAGAGTGGTTATCCATGAATAGTTGGAAGTACTTGTATCCTGAAAATGAAGTAGGAAAAGGGCCATTCAGATCGGTAGAAAATACCTCTAGACGCTTCTTTGCATGGAAGGTGCTTTCCTAAAACGGATCCCTGTGTTGTTTTCTAGCAAGACAACTAGGGAAAATAGGCAAGGAACTAGAAAATTTTGGTAGTCCATGTACCATTTATTTTAAACTCATCTGATGCAATGAACTAACCGACAAGTGACCATATCTAAAATTCTAGAGGGCTGTAGATTCTACTATTGAGGTAGATAAAGCTATTGTAGAAGATGAAACAATATCTAAAGAAAATAACTTATCTTTTAGAAATTCTCTAGCAATAACCATACCTTGTCTGGAGATCAAACATGATTTAATGCCATTTTGGAAAATAAATTCTACCTTAAGGTGATGATTCAAGAGCTAAGTCACTGACAAGAGGTTGTTAATCAATCTGGAACATATAGTACCGTTGTAAGTATACATTATCATGGTCCTAGAGGAATGGTGACATTTCCTATTCATTTTGCAACGTACTCTTTATCATCTTTTATCGAACCGATCTCCAGTAGATTATTCATTCAGTGAATCAAATAGTTTCTTGTCACTTGACATATGCTTACTTGCACCAGATTCTATCAACCATACTTTCTTCATGGGTGAGAAGTTTGAGAGACTAGTACAAGATTCTTACCACAATTAGCTCCTTTTGATGTCTCTTCATCAAATTCATCATCTTGTTGGGCTGTGGGATGTCCCTTCTACTTTCTTCAGTGAGGACATTGTTTGGATTTTTAAAATCTTCACGCCTAGATGTGCTTTTAAATCAAAGACCCCTGTTTAGAGCCATTATAGCAGAAGTGATTAGTGTTGTGAGTGTTGATTTTTTTGGTACCTAAATTTAATCTCCTTCAAAGGTGATCCACATCATGGATTTGACAGAAACTCAAAGGACGATAGATAATTGTCTATGTCATTTTTTAGCTAGGAAGCAATCTATCTGACTTGTTAGCACTTAGGTTTTGAAAGGAGTGGGTAGCACCTTAAAAGGATGTGATATGATCCTAACTATTTTAGGTTGTGCCTTTCAACCAAGGTAAGAGAACCTATTTTGTAACCTCTATTATTGAAGAATGTTGATGAATCCTTCTTTTGCACAAATTTCATAGAGAAGACTTTGGGAAAATATGATCAACACACCAAATCTGACTCTCACGAGTTTTGACTTCCAGATTATGGAGATATTTTCACAACAAGGCAAAGGTTACTAAACAAATTTGGGATCCTGATTGTTTCTACATGTTTTTGTAATGGAAATTGTGCATTTGTAAACACAGAGCATAAACAGGGGTAGTATGGGTAGGATTGGTTGTTTTAATTGAATTTTGGTGGGAGGTGAGGCGGGATGAACTTGATTTTCCAGATCTCTAAGAACTATTACAAAATTGAAATTTTAGACTGACATAATTATGTAGGGTAGCTAAGATGTCCCTTTAACGAGAATATGTGCTTCAATGGAGGCCTAGATTAGCACTTTTTCCCACAATATACAAAGTTTTAACATGAAAGATTGAGTTAGAAATCCCAATAAAGTATTGATATCTAATCCAAATCACACCTAAGGTACACCCAGAGGCTTACAAACAATCTCTGTCAAACAGATGAAAGAAAAGTGATTTTAAATTGTTTATTTCACTCCCAGATGAAGGCTCTTCCGAGAAATTAAATTGCAGATGCCACTAAACTATCACAAGGATTGAGACATGTGTGATTGGGACAAATTTTAATACAATATTGTAATAGGAACAAGAAAAACTATTTGCATACACTCAGAGATAAAACAAACACATTTTTCTTAAGATCAACGATAATTCGAGTCTAATGAAATTTATCGGGAAGGGAAATTTTCTAGAACAATCTTAGAACTAGTCAATTGATGTACACTTGTAACACTTGACAAAATCAAATTTGATACAAAAGAGAGATACATGCTTCTCAAAAAATTTCTCAAAAGGACAAGCTCTATCAAGCTTTTCTCTATTAGAAAAATCGATCTAAACCTCAATACTCCAACCATTTGAACAAAAAATTTGTGCCATTTATAAAATTTCCCATAGAGCCCCTTTTCCACTCCAAAATCTAGACCTTGATTCTTTGTTAGTGCTCGTTATGATCAAAATCATGATTTTAAAAATTAGATTTGTAAAAATTTGTTAGGTACTCAAGGGGGAAGATCTATTCGGATATCTCCCACATTAAACTCCTCCTTACGGTATATCATTCTTTCTTCAACTCGCCAACCACTTCAACCACTAATTTTTCAAATCTTGTTCCTTGCATGCTCGGGAGAAGAAAAGCGAAAGTCGATCTAGCTCGATATTCATACTATTTTACTTGGCAAAAGACATCTCCAGATTTCCCCACCAAACTCATATATCAAAATTTACCCCTCTCTATTTGGTGTGTAGGAAATACCAAGAAATCATGAAAACTTGCACTTCTAGGAGCATTTCACTAAAATAGGGGAAAATCAGATTCAGGACACACGACTTCCGTAGATCTTCACTTTCAATTTGGGTAGTCCACATGTAAGATTTAACGTAAAATGGGCCCTGTGGATTTCCTCGACTTTTTACAAACTTTCGAAGAAATAATTTTTTTCACATTTTGCTCCATACCTCCGACTCGAGAAATGAGCCCGACACATGTCTTTGAGGTAGGTACCAAAGGAACCATGACCAAGTTTTGACATTTTTCACCTCTTTTTTGGAAAAGGAAATTTTTCCAAGTTTTTCCCGCACCTCGCCCTTGAGAAGTGCCCCTGATGTGGGTTGGTGAAACCATGCTTCCTTTTTATGCTTTTAGCTCCTTTTTCCCAAAAAGGAATTTTTTTGAAATTTCCCGAGAGTTTACACCTCTCGCCATTAAATGAAGAAAGCTTTGACCCTTCCTCTATCGGTCTTGTAGGCCATTTTGATGTTTTAATCCTTTTGATGCCAAGAGGTAAAAATTCTAAGTTTCCCCGATGGTCCACCTCCCCCTTTTGACTTGAAACAAACTTTGACCGATCCTTTGTTGGGCTTGCGGGCCATTTTCGATATCTTGACCCTTTTTGTGCATAAGAGGAAAAATTTCCAAATTTCCCCGATGGTCTACTTCCCCACCCCCTTTGATTTGTCAAACTACCACTCATCACAATGGCACATCTTGAGATGGTCCCCAAAGTTAACACCATGAATGAGCTTGGGCTTGCCACGTGTCCTGCCTAAAAAATTTGTTAGAAGGCTCGAAGCTGAATGGAAGGTGCCAAGTGTTAGGGTCCGAGGCCATCTCCTCTTGTTCATTGAAAATTATAAGCAAAGTACAAAGTGAGCAGAGGCCTCAAGTGTTCTCTTGGTGCTTCTTCAAAATGGTGCCCAAGTTTAAGACCCTGAACGAGCATGGGATTGCCACGTGTCCCTGTCCGCCAAACTATATCTAGCAGTAAAATTTGTCTAAGTCTGGGAAAAGCAACGGAAGCCTCCACATGTCCTCTCGGTGCTACTCCAAGGCCAAACCAAAAATTAGATCTTCAAATGAGCGTCGTTCCTCCACGTGGACAAATCTTTAAGTTGAGGCTTTTCATAGAATTTTTGAAGTACCCAACCGAGCGCGTCAAAGGAAAAGAGGCCATGTTTCCTATTGGAGTGTATATGCAAATTTGACTGGGAGAAATGCCTGTCAAACCGTAAAATATAGAAAAATGACCATTTGAGCCCGAAATGAAATTTTCTCCAAGGACAGAGAATTTAGAAATGTTACAAGGCTCAAATACATTCCTCAGAGATACATCCATTAACTTTTCTTCAAGTATTTAGGGCAGAAATGAAAAGGATGAAAAATATCGACTGTGGAGAATGGAAATAATGGGAGAACCTGAGTTTTAGATGAACAGAGAACAAGAGACCAAAATTACAGAACTTTTCCAGAGGAACAAAGAAATAAGGAGTAAACCATGGACCCATAGGTAATTTATGACCTAGGAATAGGTTAAAAATGGCAACAGAGATTAACTAGGCACAACACGGGGAAGTAGAAAGTGATAGAGGATGTAAAATGACAAATTTTCAAAGGCAAAATGGGGCAAGACTATTTTGAGCACCAACATCGGCTCCAACTTGTGGATGGCCAATCCTGTGAGTTCCATAAGAATAAAGGTAGACCAAGTGCCAAAAATTTCCATTCGGCAATGGAGTTAGCTTGTAGAGCAGAGAAACAAAGCCATCTCCAAAAAAATGAAACTAAGAAACCAACAAAAATAGGTCACCAAGGACCAAAACGAGCAAAAAACACAAAAGACAAGAAACAAACAACAAAATATACACTTTGCACACAAGAATTTTACTTTGATTCAGGGAACCAATCCAAGAAATGCTTCAAATACCTACGATTAGTAGGAAACTCAAGTGATTCACCATCCAAGTACTTTAAGAAGAAGGTATGTTCACCAATTCTAATATCAATGGAATAAGGACCCATCCATAATGAATCAAACTTTCCATGCTTGCCCTTTTCTTCATGCCTGTTATCCCATAGCAGCACAAGATCTCCAACACCGAAAGCTCTAGGAGTGACCTTCTTATCAAATAACTTCTCCATCTTTTCTCTTAACCTTACATGCCTTTGATGGGATGTCCTCCTCTCTTCATCAAGCTCAAAAATTTGGTTAATGCGAGCGTCATAAGGGCTTACTTTTTGATCCTCCAGTTGCTGAATGAATTGATATGAGGATAATTACATAAGGAGGGGCAGGACGGCCTATGCCCCATATACCAATTCAAATAGAATCTTTCCAGTAACTCTCTTGACAATGATCCTATTTGCCCAAACAACAAACTTTAAGTATTCATCCCACTTTCTCTTGTTCAGCTCCAAGGTTCTTCGATAATCTTCACCAAGTTTTTATTACTTGACTCAGCTTGTCCATTTCCTTGGGGATTCTAATTAGAGGCATATGTCAAGTTGATCCCATACTCTTTGCACATTTCAACCATAGGTTTGGCTCTGAAACTCATGGCATTATCAGCTACAATTTTGGTGACACACCAAATATGCAGATGATATGGTTTAGCACAAAGTCCTTGAAAATTTGGTCTGTTCCATTCTTGGTGGGGATTTCCTCCACCCATTTAGTAAAGTCAGTGGCTATAAGAATCCATTTTTGGCCCAGCACTCTAAGGGTCTGAAATCTCACCAATGAAATCCATTCCCCCTAGTGCTCGAATGGAGCTTCAATCTGATACAGCTGCGAAGGAAGGGATCCTAAAGCTTTCAGTCTTCTAGAGAAATTTTGGCAAGTCTCACATCTTATAACCAACAAGGTTGTAATCTTGAAGAGATTTGGCCACCAATAACTAGCCCTCAAGATCTTGGGTGTTGTGACTTCCAGCAAATTTACCCCCACAAACTCCTCCATGAAGATCAACAATTATCTTGGGGACTTCATCTTCAGTGATGCACCTTAAGAGAACTCCCTCAGGATTCTTCCAAGCTAACCCAAAATCAGTTAAGACATATTTATGGGAAGCCAACTTAAGGGCTCTTTTTAGGTTCTTACTTAAATACTCAGGGAAGTTTAAGTGTCTGAGATAAAAAATCACATCCTTGTACCACTAAGAAATCATAAAATTTTCAAAGAAACCTGCCCTTTCTTCAATAAACTCATTTACCTCAATAGTCTACAAGTTACTCTCAGCCATAAGCTTAGCCAAGCCCAAACCTCTCACCAACTTTGTGGTTTGGATATCCATATCATATTCTTACAACTTGTTCACCCATCTGCATATTTTTCTTGAGACTTCCATCTTTGATAAGATGTCCTTCACCATGGTGTGGGGAACATAAGAAACCACTTTAGAACTTAGAATGTAAGGCCTGAAAACCTTTGTTGCTTTTACTAAGGCAAACTCTTGCTTCTCCATAATAGTGTATTTCAGCTCATCCTCATGTAAGGCCTTGCTTGAAAAGGTAATTGGCCTCTCAACCCCTTCATCATCCTTACGAAGAAAAGGAAAATAGTTGGAAAGGCTTCTAATAGTCTAGAGATGCTAAAATAGGGGCATGCTTAAATGCGTTCTTAATCCCATTGAAAGCTTGGATGATAGCCCCCTCCCATTTGATGACTTGGTCCTTCTTTAGCATGGAAGTGCTTGCAATGGTCGACTCAAAAATTTTGATATAAATCTTGTGATCAAGTTTATCTTCCCAAAGAAGGACTGGATGCATTTCTTAGTTCTTGGAATTGGGACCTTGTTGATGGCCTCTACTAAGGTTTCTAGATCAATCATCACACCTTTTTGTGACACGGTGCGACCAAACAACTTTTCCTTCGCAATCCAAAATTGAATTTCTTTGGATTGAGTGAGATGTCATATTCTCTACATCTTATCAACATCTTCTCAAGTGTAGTAAGTGATCACTTCTCTTTCTAGAAAACATAATCACATCATCACGGTAGACAACAATAAACTCATTGATGTAACTAGAAAAAGAAACATCCATTTATTTTTGAAAGGTGGCTCCAACATTCATCGGACAAAGGGAATTCTAACATACACATATGTTCCCCAAGGAGTAGTAAAGGTTGTCTTGATCCTTTCTTATTATTTCACAACAACTTGGTTATAACTAGAGAAACCATCCAAGGTGGAAAGCAACTCGAAAGCAGATCACTAATCGCAACATGTTCTCCATGTTTTGTAAAGGATAATTATCCTTCATTGATTCTCTTTTTAGATTCCTAAAGTCCACACGTAACGTGATGTCACCATTCTTCTTTCTAAGCGGTACTAAATTTTGTACCCAAGAAGAATACCTTGTGGTCCGAATAATACCTCCATCTCTTAGCTTCTTGAGTTCTTCTTTCATTTTGAGAGATAAAATTGGATTGATTGGTCTATATTTCTACTTGGATGGCTTTGCATTAGAATCCAAGGGAATATCATGTTTAAATAGGTACTATCTCGTATGCTTTTAATTTAAAATAGGTCCAAGCCATGTAATCTTGGTGTTTCTTCAACAATTAGATGTATGACTGCTTCTCCTCCTTGCTTTGAGATTTCTACCTAACCAAGTTTTCCTTACTACTAAGATCATGCTCCTCAACATCCCTCGAGGCTTCCATATGTCAATTAATAATGCAACATCATTATCAAAATATGATTCAAGAGCAACCAGCCCTCTAGGAATTGTATTGGTCTTTAGCTGGATGATGCCTTTGCCAAACAAAGTTTCCTTTCACTTTTTTGCACACACCATTGGTTCCTAATCAATGTATTGATCAGCAAACTCTCCTTTATTCTACAGAAATCTTCTGATCTGAGCATCATCATCAAAAACCTGCCAATGTTTAATGTTGTCAAGGATAGACGGTCTTGTCAATACCTCAACATCATACTCACAATATGGGGACATTGGACAATTGTCAAACTGAGACCCCAACACTGCAATCTTGTCTTCCAAGAAATTAAATTTCCTATCATGATGCACTATGTTGAATGAATCAAACATCTCAATGAAATCCCAAACTGCATGTTTTTATTATTTCATTCACTGATTATTTGTGGTATATAGTTTTCTAACTTATTTTACAATTAATTCTGAGTCTCCTTTGACAATGATGTCCTTGAAACCATATTTCCAAGCAATTATTAAACCTAACAACAATTGATCATACTCAAAAATGTTATTAGTGCACTCAAAGTTGAGTTTGAAGGAAAAAACAAAATTTTCCTAACCGGAGAAAGCAAAATAACACCAGCACCATTTCAAAACTTGGAGCAAGCTCCATCGGATAATAGAGTCCAAGGAGAGCGTGCTACTCAAGACACTTGCATTCTTCAATCTTGTGCTCATTTCCATCAACAAATCCTACGAAGTTATCATCATAAACATTTGTGTGTACAATACTTCATAGGATTCATTATTGGGATCCTCAATAAGGTGCAACATCTTCTTTTCCCCCATACAACCTAACAAGGTTGGCCTCAATTGGAATGGTTGCATAGGACATATAAATTTGGACACTCCCACTAACACTTAAAGCCCATTTTCTAGATAGCAATATACCCCACTTGGTTGGACAGTCAACAATGACAACATCAAGTTTTAAATTTTTACCTGGGTAAGCTGCAAGCTACACCACTAAACCCTTCACACATCCCACTACTAGAACTTCTCTGGAGTCCATGGTAGTGCACTTCCCATATGTTGTTACTTTGATGTTCAAATCATTCATGACTCCTAGAGGCATGACATTACGTGATGCCCTTGAGTCAAACATGCGAGTTTTGGAGTAGTCTGTCTTAATGATCAAAGTGGTGAAGAATGGATCCACATTTAGCCAAGATTCCACCAAGGATGTCCCCAAATAAACCTCATGTGGTTTACAATGTTTACAAGGTGATTCAGATTATTCAATGACTAGAGGAATCTCCACAATGTTTACATTTATGCCTAAGACAATCCTTTCTTCATTTAAACCCCAAGTATTCAAATGCCCTTTTCTTATGATCGGGGATCCTAAGCAACTCAACAATTAGAACAAAGACTTTGATTTGGCTCAAAACTTGGGCAATATCATATGGTATAGACTTTGGCAAGGCAACATTGGAAGGAAATTTGACACACTTATTAGGTGGTACAAGATTTTTGACACTTGAGCATGAGAGGGGAATTTATTTTGTTTGGAATAGCAAGGATTTTGGTAGATGCATCTTTCTTAAGGGCCTCTTTAGGGATGTTTGAAAGTAAGGGAGATTTTGGCTTGCATTGAGGCCATGTCCCTTTGAAAACCCTACTTCTTTTGTTGTACTCTTTTCTTGAGCCACAATAACATTCATCAATAGATTTCTATCCTCCTCAGATGGGATTCCTCCATCATACTTATTTATCATTAAAGCCCTT
The DNA here is from genome assembly GCA_018340775.1 of Taxus wallichiana var. yunnanensis. NCBI lineage: Eukaryota > Viridiplantae > Streptophyta > Pinopsida > Cupressales > Taxaceae > Taxus > Taxus wallichiana. The sequence continues at coordinate 214,643,497 of CM031240.1, forward strand.
AAATATTTAAATCCATTATTGGGAAATTCAAAATCTTGTACAATATCTAATTCTAAAGTATGAGAGGGATGAAGTAGTGGTACCCTCTGAATTTAGTCCCAAAAAGTGGCAGTAGTCTGGGCACTTATCACCTCAGTTGAAGTTGCCCCTTGTTGTGAGCTAGTGGAACAACCCACCATATAGACATCATCATCATTATCATCATCAGATTCTTCTTAATCTTGTTGATCTTATTCAAAAGGATCATGAGACATGAAACATTTGTCAGACCAATCAATGAAATATGTATCCTCCATAATAAAGCAACTCGATGTAGCCAAAGGATCGAGACACCATTATGTTTTCCCCCTTGGGGCTGTCTCATTTCCAAATCCAATAGGTCCCTTGCCTCTGTCATCAGATCTTTGATGATTTGTAAATCTGTCTTGGACTTGTTGCTTGTGTTGACCTTGTGAAATCTGCCCAATTCCTTTCTCAACCAAGGCTAGTTTGTAGGAAATTTCTTTGACAGCCCCTGCAAAAGTCTTCACAACCTCCTCTAGATCAACAACTTTACTTGTTTGAGGTTTTTTACGGGTTAACCATCTTTACACCCTCACTTTTTGGAGGCTTTCTCATTACCCCGATGTTGTTCTCTATTTGCAAAGCCATGGTGAAGGCCTCGCCTCATATTTGTGGGGTTCTTGTCTCTTAATTAATATGCCCCTTTTTATCAAATGCATCATAATATTTGATCAAATGTGACACACCACAAGGATTTAAGCCAACAGTAATCTTCTCAAGGTCTTGTTTTTTTATTATGGATAAATAGTTTTGAAGGGACTATACCCTGTGTACAAAAGGGCTCAAAATCTAGACACCAAAAGAGGAAAAACCAACTCTAAAAGAGAAAAACATCTAACATCAGGGGGCTCAATAACTAGATAATACAATAGAGTAAAAAAATAGGATCAAGGCAGCATGGTGATCCGAAAAAAAGTAGAAGAGACAAAATACGAACAAGAGATAACCACCACTGGTCTTCCCAGTAAAAAAATAGCACCAAAAATGCCAGTCAACAGCAACTACACCACCAGTAAACATAAACAACAATAAAGCTCCACATCACTTAACTGCCCGGTCAATCTTGGCTTTAATCATTTGGAGCGAGACGAAGAATGCAATGGCGGTGGCCTGGGAAGGATCTTTCAAATCCACCTGGGCAATTACAAGATATTTGTTCTCCTTGGAGCCCCAAATATCCTCGGTAATACCACTGAGACTGCAAATACTACGAACATGCTGCTCGATAAAATTGTAGATACTTTTAAGGGTAGAGAGGATACAGTCATTATGCCCTTTTGCATTGCCAAGCCTGGCATCCAGAGATTGAAGCTTCTTGAAAACTTCAGCAGTGATATCATCATCTTCATCATTTTGCAGTTTCCTTTTTCCCTTAGCTTTATCCATATCCCTAATAACACTCTTTAGTTCCTGAATTTCCTTTTCCATCTTTCCAACTCTGACCAACAAGTCCTCATCTTTAGGCTCCTCCACCGGATTACTAATGTGCAAGTAAATTCGCAGCAAGCTCTAGGTCTTTATGACTTCTAAGAACCCTCTGAGAAGCAGGGACCTTAGTTTTCATCTCTTTCCTTTTCCTGCTAGTTGAAGTAGTGTCAAGTTTCCTATTGGGAAGGGGAGGGATGGAGGCAGGGGGAGGAGCAGAATCCGAGTGGGGACAGGCTGAGCAGTGGTGGTGAATAAGCAGTATTAACCCTTGATGAAGGGGAACACCCTAGTGTGATTTTGTACTTCAGAATAGATTTCTCTAGAGAATTCAACAAGTAATGAGGAAAGTTGATGGTGAGGTTTCTACGGAAGTGATTAAGGAAGATCAAGTGCTTTTGGGGAATAGTGACAAATCTCCCCTCTAGAGTAACATACCTTACTACCATCCTTGCGATCTCAGCAAAAGGCTCTGGAACAGAAGCAAGTTTGATGCCAGCACTGTCACAAATTCCAGATTCTCCCCCTCATCAAGAAACTTCTTAGCCTCCACCTCTTTGTCCACCCACTTGTTGAAGAATTTGGTTCCATCTAGACTGAGCCCGGTGACCTAGGCAATAAGCTCCTCGGATATCTCAACCTTGATATTATTGTACTCAACCACGCGATTCCTCCATCCCTGAGCAAATTTAATTGAGAGATCCTAATCAAAACCTTGGATTTTTTCAATAAAGTTTGTGAGACCCCCTTTTTGTAGATAGTTCCAAAGAACTATATCATCTTTCCAAGTTGGATTATGAGTGGGCTCTATCTTGCAAGGTGGTCCCCCCATTTTTCCTGTGATATTACCTCTTCCCGCAATGGTAAAAATTTGAAAACTATACGAATCATCATCCTCATCTCTGCTTTTGAAGCCCTCCCAATCGTGTGAAACATCATTCTCAAGGTCTTGTTAAACCTTGTGTTGAAATCATTTACTTACTCATTAGGATTCTTCTTGATGTTTTCAAATTCTGATAGAAGAAACCTAGGGTCAGTTCTATCACCATACTACAATCTAAATGCATTATTCATCTCATTCCAAGAATCAATAGAGTTATCTAGAATCTTTATACTAGTCCCTAACATCTTCTTCCAAAGTATGGATGAACAATTTGATATATACATCTTCATGTTCAATCTAAAAGTCTTCCATTATATTGATAAAAAGCTTTAAATGCTGATCACCAGTTATAACATTGTTTCCTTGGAACTTTGGTAGTTTGTTCCTTACATCTTGAGCAACAAAATTTGGATAACCAACCATTCCAACAAAATTTATAGGTTCAAAGGTGTTTACAAATAAACGGGATCGGGTGGGGGCTTGACCATGTTGATTTAAGGAGGTGACTCTGGAGGGGTGAAAAATTTATAAGGGGCAGAGGGTTTTTGGAAAACAGGAGTATTACTTTCAAAATGGATATCCCCAAAGGCCTTGTCTTTTGGAAATCCATATCGTCTCATAAAAGACAGTGCAAAATGTGAAGAAAAATTTTCAAAATCAAATGAAGGCCCTTCTCCAGCTAGAGAATTCAATTCCATAAAGAGGCTACCGATTGAAGCACTTAAATAGCAAAGTATTCAATGATAGGCTAGTCACTTTCATGAATGGGGATCTCTCTTCTTGACTGTTGTTCTCCCACAACTCTCCAGGCTCTTCTTCCTTCTAATTTTGTTTTTCCTAGCTCTAGAAACAATGTCCTAGCAGGATCCATAGAAAAGAAAGATCTTCTTCCTTCCAGATTTTCAAATATTGGTAATAAATCTCACTTGACATAGTTTAAGACACTAGTACTCATTAAAAATAAGATTAACAGAGAGTTGCAACTAATGATTTCCACCTTAGTTGTGTAAATTCACTAAATATGATTTGTGAAATGTTTGTCAACACTAGACACGGAAATCGAATGACTTGACTCTTCTACACCCAGATTTATCAGTGAGAGATAGTGAACTTACTGTAGAACCAAGGTCTAAATATGAAATCTGATTACTATGTCTCAGTAACTTATTTAGAAGTGTGTTGGTACAAAAATTTAATCTCCTTCAAAGACCAAGAAACATCATGGATTTGACAAGACAGTGAGGAAGATAGATGATTGTGTATGTCATTTTGTAGTTGGGGAAACAGTCTATCTGACTTGTTAGCACTCAAGTTTTGAAAGGAGTGGGTAACACCTTAAAAGGATGTGATCTGATCCTAACTATTTTAGGTTGTGCCTTTCAACCAAGGTAAGAGAACCTATTTTGTAACCTGTATTATTGAAGAATGCTTGTAAATCCTTTTTTTGCACAAATTTCATAGAGAAGGCCTTTGGAAAATATGATCAACACACCAAATCGACTCTCATGAGTTGTCACTTCCAAATTATCAAGATATTTTCACAAGGAAAAGGTTACTAAATACATTTGAGATCCCGATTGTTTTTGCATGTTTTAGTAATGGAAATTGTGCATTTGTACACACATAGGACAAACAGGGGTAGTATGGGTAGGATTTGTTGTTTTAAATGAATTTTGGTGGGACGTGAGGCAGAATGAACTTGATTTTCCAGATCTATGAGAACTCTTACAAAATGGAAAGTCTAAAGAACACAATGCTTGGGGTAGTTAAGATGTTCATTTAACAAGAATATGTGCTTCAATGGAGGCCCAGATTAGCACTTTTTCACACAATCTATAAGGTTTTAACACAAAATCTCGAGTTAGAAATCCCAAAAAGTATTGAGATCTAAACCCAATCATGCCTTAGGTACACCTAGAGGCTTACAAATAGTATCTGTCAAACAGATGAAAGAAAAGTGATTTTAAATCATTTATTTCACTCCCAGATGAAGGCTCTTCCGAGAAATGAAATTATATATGCCACTAAACTATCACAAGGATTGAGACCTATGTGATTGGAACAAATTTTAATACAAGATTGCAATAGGAACAGGAAAAACTATTTGTATACACTCAGAGATAAAACAAACAAATTTTGCTCAAAATCACACGGGATAACTCAAGTCTAATCAAATTTATTACGCAGGGAGATTTTCTAGAAAAATCTCAGAGCTTTTCAATGGTTGTACACTCGCAACCACCTTGACATGATCAAATTTGATACAAAAGAGATATACAGGCTTCTCAAATAGTTTCTCAAAAGGATGGGCTTTGTCAAGCTTTTCTCTATTAGAAAAATCAGTCCCGACCCCTAACACTCCAACCATTTTCATGAAATTTTTTTCCATTTATAACATTTACCAAAGATCCCCTTTTCCCCCTTAAAATTAAGACCTTGAGTATTACTAAGGTGCTCGCCATGATCAAAATCATGATTCTCAAAATTAGATTTGCAAAACACATTCAGTGCTCGGGGGTAGATCTCTTTGAATATCTCCTGCATTCAACTCCTCCTTTTAGTAGATCACTCTTTTTTCAACACTCAAACCACTTCCACCCCTAATCTATCAAATCTAGTTCCTTGCATGCTCGGGGAGAAGAAAAATGGAAAATCTGATTGAGCTCGATATCCAAACTATTTTAATGTTGAAAGACGTCTCCAGATTTCCCACACCAAACTCGGATATCAAGCATTAACTCCCTCTCTATTTGGCATTTAGGAAATACCAAGAAATGATTAAGACTCACACTTCTAGGAGAATTTCAGTAAAATGGGGGAAAAACAAATTCAGACACATGGATGTCATTGATCTTCACTTTGAATTTGGGTCATCCATGTGGAAGATTCAACTTAAAATGGGCCCGGGGTTTCCTCTGAATTTTTACAAACTTTTGAAGAAATGAAAAAATTTCACATTTTTCTCCGCACCTCCACCTTTGAGAAATGAGCTTGACATGTGTCCTGAGGTGGGTCCCAAAGGAACCATGCCCAAATTCTGCCATTTCACCTTTTTTTTGGAAAAGGGAATTTTTTCCAAGTTTTCCCCGTAGCTCCGCCCTTGAGAAATGCCTCTGATGTGGGTCCTAGTGGAACCACGCTTCCTTTTATGCTTTTAGCTCCTTTTTTCCCAAAAAGGAAAATTTTCCAAATTTCCCCTAAGAGTCCACACCTCGACTATTGAATGGAGAAAGATTTGACCCTTCCTCTATCGGGCTTGCGGGCCCTTTTGATGTTTTAATCCTTTTGATGCCAAGAGGCAAAAATTCTAAGTTGGCCCCGATGGTTTGCCTCCCGCCCTTTTGACTTGAAACAAAAATTTGACAGATCCTTTGTCAGGCTTGTGGGCCATTTTTGATATCTTAACCCTTTTGAGAATAAGAGGCAAAATTTCTAAATTTCCCCGATGGTATGCTTCCCCACCCCCTTTGATTTGTCAAACTACCACACTTCACAATGGTACATCTTGAGATGGTCCCGAAAGTTGAGACCTTGAATGATCGTGGAATTGCCACATGTTCTAGCCTAGAAAAATTTGTTTGAGGGCTTGAAGCTTAGCGGAAGGTGCCAAGTGTCAAGATCTCGAGGCCTTCTCCTCTTGGTAGTTTAAAAGTCTAAGCAACCTGGAAAGTGAGTGGAGGCCTCCAAGTGTTCTCCCGACGCTTCGCAAAATGGCACCCACATTGAAGACCCCGAATGAGCACAGGCTCGCCACATGTCCCTGTCCGTAAAAGCGTATCTAGCTGCATAATTTTTTTATAAATCAAGAAAAAGAAGCGAGAAACCTCCACATGTCCTCACAAAGACTACTCCAAGGACAAACCAAAAAGTAGATCTTCAAATGAGTGTCGATCCTCCATGTGGAAAAATCTTTAAGTTGAGGCTTTTCATAGAATTTTTTAAGTACCCACTGAGCTACGTCTAACCAAAAGAGGTCACATTTCTGTTTGAGCGAAGATGAAAATTTGACCAGAGAAACGCTCGTCAAACTGTAAAAAACAAAAAAATGACAATTTGAGTCTGAAAATGAATTTTTCTCCAAGGACAGACAAATTAGAAATGTTACAAGGCTCAAATATGTTCCTCAGAGATACATCCATTCACTTTTCTACAAGTATTTAGGGTGGAAACAACAAGGAAAAAAAATATCGACTATGGAGAATGGAAATAATGGGAGAACCCAAGTTTTAGATGAACAGAGAATAGGAAACCAAAATTACCCACATTTTCCAGAGGGACAAAGAAACGAGGAGTAAACCATGGACCCATAGGTAATTTACGACCCATGAACAAAGTTAAAAATGGCAACAGAGAGATTAGCCCAAAGACAACACGGGAAGTAGAAAGTGGCGGCAGAGGTCAGAACTCGATAGATTTTCAAAGTCAAAATGGGGCGAGACTATTTTGAGCACAAACAGTTTTGCAAATGTGACACCACCTCTTTGAATTTTAATCTTTCTATTGTTGATTTGGTTGAGCTTGAGTTGGCTTCTCTCCGGGGACCCTTCGATTCTTATGGCCACAATTTTGATTTGTGAACAGGATTTATCCCGAGTCTCTCTTCTTTGAATCGATGGCCTCTTCCTACTACTGAAAATTAACGAGTTTTTCGAATGCCACTTGTTTGTTTAAATACATTCGAGTGTCATAAAAACACTCGAATTTAAAAGGGAGTGCTCAAGGTGATTGGAATAAGAAGTTTTTCATCCACCATTTCACTGAGTGCTAATAACTCTGATCGCAACTCAACCACATGACGTAAGAACTCCTCAACTTTCTCATCTGACCCCATAAAGAGGGTGTGCAACTTTGACTGAAGATGGAGGATATTAGTTTGATTTTTGGCTTCATAAATTGTTTCCAGCTTGTCTTAGGCATCCTTTAGAATCTCGCCTTCTAAACGTGCATTTGCACATCGTCACCGAGCATCTTGAACATTATCATCATTAAGGATTTTGCACTAGCCATCGAATACTTCATTAATTCATCAAGGGTTGTGGGGAATGGTCACAGACCCTATGACAATGCCCCATAATCCTTAAAACTAAAGGATTTCCTCATTTTTGTTTTCTAGGCTGCAAAATTTGGCCCTTTAAGTAACTGAGCATCTAAGAGTAAAAGTTTCGGTGCAGACATTGGAATAAAATAAAATAAATTTTTTTATTTAATTATTGAATTCCAAGAGAGATTAAAAATTTAAATCACCGATGAGAAGTACTCACTCGTAGATGGTCTTGATACTTGCGTGCTAAGAAATGGTGATGCTGGGGTGCGTCCTTCTTTGTCTTCACAATCAGTGTCGCACCCGGATTATAGCTCTTCCCGAACTCGGTTTGCTTGACATTTGATGTCGAAGAGGAAATATTCAAGAATTCCTCTTCAAACGAGCTTTTCAAAGACTATATTTCTAGTGTTGCGAAGCTTGTTGAGCAAAGTGCAAAGTAGAATCCGGAACTCTCGAAGCCTCTGGATGGTGTTATTTGGCGAGTGAGTTAGTGTTGCAGATTTTAGCAGTCTCTATTGTGTCATTAACGCTTATCATTCGGGGTGGCTTTGAGATAGGCTTCATTGCCATGGTAGAGGCTTCTTTCCCAGGCAATATATTAGCCTTTTTTTAATTATTTAGCAAAGATCTCGATATAGGTATCCAGATTAATGCTTGGCTCCAATCCCCCACGTAGCAGGCATGAAATAACCGTGCAGTTCACAAAAATCTTTGTCTATCCGCACGTGCAACAATTGTTTTACCACGCAGGCTCAACAAACTTTTTCCATGCTAGTCTATTCCTCCTCCACGCAGGTAGAAGTGAATTCCACGCAGATATGAATGGTCTTCACGTCCAAGGTATTCACGCAGATTGAAGATCGTTGTATTTCTACACGTGGGCAATTGATCAGTAAGAGCGTGCTCCTCTATGAGTTCACGCAGGCCACGTTCTTGGCTGGAAAGGAATGTGCAGGTAAGAAAAGTGATTTTTCCGACACTTTCCTCCTCCACGTAGCCTTTCTCTCCATGCTGCTGCAGAGTAATCCAAATTCCACACAGTAGCAGGGTTTTTCAGCAATTTCCATGCAATGATTAGTAGTTTGTGAGGAGTTTTTAAGACTTTCACTCAGTAATTTCAATGTTTTTAGTTTCCACGCAGGTGAATTTGAACTCCACGTAGAAGACAAACAAAATAAAATTTTCATTAAAAAATCTCACGCAACCACGCAAGTCAGCAAGGAAGAAAGACAAAAAATAAAGAAGTTCTCCTTTCCACACTACACACGTCTCTCCACACAAATAAAAGACTTCTCCCATGTGGTCACGAGCAGGTGAAAGTTTTCACGCAACAACACAAAAAAACGAAATTCTCTTTTTATTTAATTATCTCTAGCCATGTTGACAGGTGTAGCGGAAAAAGTACGTAGAAAATCCTATATGTAGGTCCAGACTGAGAATTCTTCTCTCCACGCTGAGAATGATCTCCTCCTCCACGCAATAGTCCAAAAACAAAGAACTGGTCTCTCCTTTCCAACGCATAGGCAGATAAAAAAATTCTCTATTGCAAGATTGTGAGAATGATATCGAGGAGAATAAATAGAGATTAAATATCTCTATTACACATCTTATTAATCATAGAAGCACGTACAATATATATAGCTATGTGAATAAACAAGACTTCCCAGAATAGGAGGAGTTGTTACAAACAAACAAGAGCGAATAATGGAATAAAATAACCACTATCCTCGTATAATAATATATGTGTTTCCTATGCTAACACTCTCAGCTAAACATGAAAGATAAATAATTGCAAGATATAATGCATTCATGTTCAGGATGAACATTGAAGTTTGAACAATGAATGTAAAAGCATTATAAACAAATTTTAAGTATCTTAGTAATGGCATATACCTATACATAACAAAAAACTAATGTTGCAAGAACATCAAATAGATTTATTCAAAAGAGTCACAAATGAAACAATGAATTTATTCGTATGAACTCGAATTAGTTAAAGGAAGAATGACTAAACGAAAAAAAAATATTAGCTGAGAATCAAGCTCCTAAATAAGAAACAAAGAGTTAAAATCACAAATAACGAATATCAAAATTTGAAGCTCAAGCTAATTCATGTGCCAAAATTTAAGAATCAGTTCAAAAATTTACCATTCAGAAATGGAGTTTCAGAAGCTTGCAATTAGAAATGAATGTGCAGTTTGTAAAAACAAGGTTTAAGGATACAGTCTGGCAAGCTCCTCAAACAAGTTTTCAGATATAGAGAAAGAGTAACACGTCGGAAACCAAATCTCAAATTCAAATACAAACTATAGGTTTAAACCCTCAAGAGAACAAATTACAAAGTATGGAAGGAACGAGTACCCAACACTTCAACTTGAGCTCCTAAGCATATACTATACAGTCAAATAAACACAATAGCAAGTTATTAAAAACAAGCCATATCCAAAAGTATAATTCATCTATGACAAGACATTTATGGTGAATCATAGAATATATGCCTTCAAATATAGTACAACTGAGGAAAGCATCAATGAATCAAGGTACCCTTTTTAGAATTGCAAAGTTTGAAGAAATTTTATTGAGAACCTAGCTTTATATTAAGGAAATAATAATAAAAGCAGAAGGATAATCTTAGACTTCCATGGCTGAAGAATCCATCAAAGATTTTGTAGAACAAGACGAGAAATCAAGTTTGTGCAAAATACGAAAAATGGAGCCATTAACAACTCAAAACAGATCTTCAAATACAACAATCTTCGAATCAAGGGTCAAAAAATTACTAAAACGATAAAAATATTCAAACCTTGGAGTCACAGATTGCATTGAATGCACATAACATGTTTCCCAACTCAAAATTGGTTTCCATTCAAAGGAAGCACAATAAACACAAGATATTTCAACGCTTCAGTACTATGTAGCCAATACTAAAAAATGAGCAAGTTATAGTGGATAACAACTAGAAAATATACCATCATCGAAAATGGCCTAGTCTAAAAAAATAGTTTACACAAAATCTTCGTCAAAAGCTTGAAAGGAGCAAAAATGGTAGAAAAATGACAAATTATTTGAACCGGAAGCTTCACAATGACGAAATATACAAGATTCGAAGTCATGGATCTCATAGGTTAGAAAAGTGCATTGATTCAAGCTTCCTAAACTCAAAAATGGTGGTCTGATAAATTTTTTGGCATGGCTTCAGCTCTCGAGAGAGCAAATGAAATGTACAAGTGATAGGTTGAACAAGTCTTTTATTAAACCTAAATCATCTGAGTTAGCAGATCAATTACAAAAATCATTCAGTACATTATTAAATGATGCTAAATGATAACTCCAATAATCCACCATGTTAACCATGGGTGCAAGATCGACAGCCCAGATTATCAGTGGTACAGGGATCAACAGACGTTACCAAGGCATTCAATTCAATGGATCCTAGCTCATCTCAATACACAAATCAATGAAAAAAATTGAACAGTAAATAATCCAACAATCCAAATGCAAAACCACAACTGTCAGTGAACCAATGGAGAAAAATACAATAGTACTCACATCAATGGTTGAGAACTAAGATCATTGAATCCAGTAAAAACTCCAGGGGTCTCCAAACTCAACAAGAGTTCCAACAAGTGCTACATGTCAATATCACATGGAATCCCTAAACCTAACCATGGTTCGAATATGACACCAATAAAAGAAGAGTCAATTAATCGTGGGATGGGGTCTAGCCCCAAATGATTTAATTATCATTACTATGTCCTTGTTTAAGGTTTGTTTAAACGTAAAATGAAAGGGGAAAAAACATATATGATGCTACATGTATAATACAAAACCTAAAAATATAATTTGTATATGAGAAAGCAAAATATGTTGATTATTATAATCAATGATGTATGCCAAGGATCAAATAAAAAATAACGGAGTGTAAATACCATTGAATATGTAGTGGGACACATTTTATCCTATGTAATGATTAATTAAAGGAGACAACATCATATGTTTCCAATGTCTATGTCATGTAATCAAAAGATGACCAAGGTAAAAGGAGGGCCTTATCTTAATATTTGCAAATATTTTACCTTAATATTTCCAAATAAACCTCATACAAGGTGATATCAAAGGAGACAAAATTTGAGCATGTGCACATGGATAGGTGGTCCCCACAGTAAAGATGACATATTTTGCTAAGTGGTGGAGATTAAAGGCATTATTTTTGCATAGTATGTAATTTTTGCATGCCATCACTAGAGGACAGATCAGAGATAAAGCAAAATTTATCATTACAAGAGGATAATGCACATGTGTCACATCATGCATAAAAGGAAAAAGAACACGTGCTTTCTTTGGAGGAGACTTTCACAACATGAAAGAGCTATTGTTCGCAAAATTTATTGACCAAAGTTTATTAAATATATTAAAAATAGAGCGATCAATTACAATTTGACTAAGTGTATTTTGGTATCTAAGGTTATTTTTATTCTTTTATTTATCCATGCTAAAGGATAAAATTAACATGCATGGGTAATTACAGATCGTAGTCTATTTTTAGGAGGGGTTGGATGAATATTTTTGCTATATATGCAAGTGCACTAGCAAGGCACAAGAAGAATTTTTGATACAAAAGTGCTGAAACAAATTTTTGCCTATCTCGCCCTTGAATGAGAACGAGTTTTTGACCTTCCAATTACTTGGAGTGGTTTTATCTTTCTATTAACATTTTGAATGCTAATTCCTTGATTTAACAACTTACCTTGCTAAAACATTGGTGTTTTCTATACTGATCTTAGTTTGCATTTTAGGTACTTTGCATTGTTGTGATTTATTCCTCGACACACAAGTTTTTTCCTTAAGATCAAACCAAAAATCCTTTGGTTCTTGCATCTAATTTTTTTCTCAATTTTGTTGCGCATGTAATTAGTAAAATCCCTCAATCAATTTGAAGTATCACTCCATTTAAATTCACTTACATCAATCTTTTTACACTAAAATGGCCCCAACAAAATTAGTCTAAGATACATCAATATGGAACCAACCTTGATACAGAGACTCACCTCAACCATAGGAATACACACAAACCTCAAGTGTTTTCATTCTATCTATGAAAATGAGAGATACGAAACATTAGAACCCTTGATGTCATCTCTCAACATGAGTGCACTTATGAGAGATAATGTAACAATCAATATTACTTTTATATATATATATATATATATATATATATAATTACCATTTAATAATATTTGTTCTTACAAAAGTAAAACATACAAGGTAATTATTATCTCTCGAAAGTGCACCCTATAAAGAGATAGTTGTAGGTGTTCTAAGCTTGCAAATTTTATCTCTCTTTCGTAGATACAATGGAAACACCTCAGGTCTGTTGGTATACCTATTTTGAGGTGAGTCTTCGGTATCAAGGCAGTTCCTTATTGATGTATTCTAAACTGATTTTACGGGTTTCGAGGGTAAAAGAAGACTGCAAAAGGATTTAAAATTGAGGTGATACACCAAACTTCTATGAGCTCTTTGAAAGAGTACATGCAAAAATGATATCGGAATGAATTTCTTGGTGCACGAGCCAATAATTTTTTGTAGGTTATTGGAAAATACTTTGATTTACCGAGGGATAAATAACAACAATACCGCAAAGTTAAACATACACATTAATATCATGAAGAAATTACTAAATTTGCAATAGGGTAAGATGATTAATCGGGAATTCAACATACACAAGACTACAAATAATTGGAAAGGTAGAAAATACTTCACATTCAAAGGGAAAATCGGCGAAACTTCGTTAGCACTCTTGTATCTAAAACGTCCCCCTCGTGCTTTTCCAAGGCACACAATATATAGCAAAATTAATTCACCCACCCTTCCTAAAAATAGGATAAAATTGTACTCGCCCATGCATCCTATTTTTATCCTTTATTTAATAATAAATAAATGAATAAAATAAAGCAAACTAATACAAAGTTACATTAATAGCCTTCGATGACATAACAGGTCATAGTGCGGTTGACTATTCTATTTTTAAGAAAAGAATGGGTGAATAATTTGCTAATAATAAATCTTGCTTGATGAGCAAGTCTCCTTCCTTGTGCATGTAAATTTGTCTTCTTGTCTATTCTGTCCTTTTGTGAAGGCATGTAAAAATACTCTTGTGCAAGAAAATGAATACTTTTGATCTCCAATACTTAGCAAAATTATTCACCTCACTGTGGGGACCACTGGGAGCACATGTGCAATCATAATCCACTTCTTATTTTGTAAAAATAAGGTAATCAAGTCTTCAAAAGGTTGCTTGCATTTTGATGTAGACCTCTACTCTATCCCTTGTGATCACATGAAAAATTACATTCCAAGTCATGTCCAATCCATCATAATTAGTGGGGACCACCTTTGTAGTTGACCACTAGTCTTCATTTGGTTTGGCCACCCTTGTGGACTTAGCACATTATTATGTTTTGAAATAAGACAAGGGGGCACTTTGTAAAAAGGTCACCATATCATACTTGGCCACTTTTGGGTTATCATTGCATTGTATAGTTGGTTAGCCACTTTGATTACTTGGGACATATACTATGGTTTAGACTTTTGAAAGTCAATATGCAATAATTTTTGTTTTAATCATGGGGCTGACCGACTCATGACAAATACTCACCCCTCCACATGATTTATCAAAAATATGGTTAACTCAGTCGAGTTTTCTTTGGTATTTGGTGATCAAAATGATGACTGATTTGTTGAATCCTAAGTCTGTCGATCTTTGACCCATGATTAGGGTTTCAACCCTACAATTAAAGTGGTTGGTGGCATCTTGATCATGGTGGTTTGCATTGATTTTGGAGTTTGATCTGGAGACGTTGATTTTTGTCCTTTTAAATTAGAGTCGTTGATCCTTGACCCTCGGTTAGGGTTTCTTGATCTAGCATTGAATGTGGTTAGTAACTATGGTGGTTTGCTTCAAATTTGTTAAACTTTTCTTAACCTTTTGATGTGGTACTTATTGATTTTGACCCTTTGATCACTAAATTAGGGTGATTTCGGTTAAGCCATGGTTAAAGTGGATGAGTTAATTCAACTCTTACCCCATTCATGTTTCATTTTTCATCTGGCTTGTAGGTGAAGCCTTGGAAAAAATTTTGCTCGACATTATTATTGAAATATTTGAGCTTGGATCCTCTCGTAGAATAATTCTTTATCACTCTCATTTTTTTGGAGCTCTCTATAGGGTTTTATGGCCAACATTTTCTTGTTGTTTGAGATTTATCTAGTTCTGTGATGTCTTTGTGCCCATGAGGGCTCGAAAATTGGTATTTATGTCATTTTAAGATTTGGCTATTTAGCCTCTATGGTGGATTTCATGAGCTCGATGTCTTTGAGTTTTTCTTGTGTCCATGCCTTTGTTATTTATGACATTTTCCCTGTCAAATGTCTACCATTAATTATTCTTTCAAACTCGGTTAATTCTTTCTGAGAAATAATCGAGCTTGAATTTTCTACAAAATGGTTTTTTCTTTTGTGGAGATGTGTGAGGTTTCTTGGTAGACACCATTTCTTTTCTGTCGAGCTCTATGCATTTGGTTTTTGAAGCCCTACTTGGAGTTAAAGGCTCTGTCGACACTAAAATTTTCCTCCGTAATTTCTATTTCATTAATGTATGATGTTGTTAAGTATAATTAGTAGTAGCGTCTGATAGAAGATAACGGCACCGTCGTATGGTGCCGCCAATAATGTGGAGTACGGTAACAGTAAAAGTATAATAGGAATGTTGTAAAAAGTAAATATTTGTCGTAAGTGGTCCAGTAATGTTAAAATGTCAAAGTTTGGGTAATTAGAGAAGTAGGGTCTACGTGATTAGGAATTAGAAATATTATATTGGTAATAAGGACAAGGAGTGAGGTCATAAATATTTTGTATATTTTATTTGTAAAAAGTCTAAAAATGTGGAACCCATGTAAAATGATAAGGTTTATCTTATCTTAGAAGATAAGCTTACATGTACAGATAAGAGTTAAGGTATGGAATATGATTCGTCAGAGTGGATTTCTTATCCTATCTTAGAGATAAGATGGATAAGCCTGGAAGTTCTATAAATAGAGAGGCTAACCCCCTCATTTAGCATAGAAAGAAGTAGTGAGAAATATTGTAGGAAGTGTGCGAAGGAAGCCATCAGTTAAAGGTGTGTTGAAGAAGCCATCAAGAGGCGTAATTGTAAAGTTTCTCCCATAGTCTTGTTGAAGTACCTCATGGGTGAGATTGTAACAATTTCATGTTAATATTATTATTTCCTTTGATATTTCTGATTTGTCATCATTCTGTCTTATCATAGTCGATGGTATTCTTGTGTTATGTTGTTGTTCTGTTTCCAGATTACATCCACCAAACTAAAGGCTGTGCATTAGTAAATAATCATAGCACGAGGAGTTCCCGGTGAAGAATTATCATAGTTCCGGATTGGTGATGACACTCGACGAGTTTTATTCTTTGTTGTATTCTACTTTGTCTACGCTCTCTGAGTAAGGTAGTTGTGGGTGTTTACGCCATTGATGTGGGTTTGAGCTTTGTTTACTTTGTACTAAAAGAAAGGCCACCATTATCAACCTCCACCGATCTCGGTTCTCTTGCTATGTAACCTTGTTTTTACTGTGCATAGTAGTTACCATGGTAAAGTCATTTTTGCCA
The DNA here is from genome assembly GCA_018340775.1 of Taxus wallichiana var. yunnanensis. Classification (NCBI taxonomy): domain Eukaryota; kingdom Viridiplantae; phylum Streptophyta; class Pinopsida; order Cupressales; family Taxaceae; genus Taxus; species Taxus wallichiana. The sequence continues at coordinate 214,659,594 of CM031240.1, forward strand.
TGAATAGTAGTTACCATGGTAAAGTCATTTTTGCTGGAATAGTATTTACCGCAGTAAAGTCACTTTTGCTGGAATAGTATTTACCGCAGTAAAGTCACTTTTTACCGTGAATAGTATTTACCGCAGTAACTTCACTTTTTACCGTGAATAGTGTTTACCACAGTAAATTCAGTTTTTACCGCAGTAAGTCAAGTTTTACCATAGTTTACCGTGGTCATTTCTATTTTACTGTAGAAAGGTGTAAAGTCACTTTCTAGTATAGTGATTCCAATTATTTGTGCACATAAGTCTTGTTGATTGTACTTGTGAGTTGGTATTTCACGGTGGTTACTTTTGAAAATGGGAAAGATTCCTATCTTTTCAATTTGAATCTAATGAAGATGCTTCTTCTTTCATTCAAGAGTTTAAGCGATATTGTATTTGTAATGGCCTTATAAGAAGGGAACAATGGACTGAATTTTTCCTACCTTTTTGGATGGTTCAAGACTTAGGTGGTTTGAAACACTAGGTGATAATGTGAAACATTCATGGGATTTATTAACCGAAAGTTTTCTTGAAGAATTTGGTGAACAACGAAATATGCAGATCGATGATTGAGATCACGAAGCTATCCCATGGAGAGAAGGAGAAGATAAGGGATTATCATGCTCATGTTCTAGAGCTAAGGAGGAAGCTCGATGCCCAGATCCGGAAGGAAGGACTAGCGGATGGGTTGATGAATGGCGTGGATAATCTCCTCTGTAAGCACTTCATTCTTGGGATGAAGCCAGAGATCAAACAACAAGTGAAGTATGACCACCTGCTACCATTGAACAAGCAAAGGAGATTGCAAGAAGGCAAGAAGAAAGCATGGAAGAGGAGCCCAAAGAAATTGTTGCTAAAGTAGAGCCTACACCAGCACCTTTGGTCCAGAATCCACAACCACTCCCGGTGAGCACAAATATTTCTCCTAGTACATCTACTGAGTATGAAGATCTGCTCAAAAAGATGGGTCAGTTAACTATTAATCTTCTTCAAGGAAAGGAATTTAGTTCTCAGGGAGGAGATAGAGGTCCAAAAAGAAATATTTCTGAAGTTGTTTGTTATGGTTGTCATAAAAAGGGTCATTATAAGTATAATTGTCCAGATAGAGCTTCTACATCTGGTAAAGGAGATAATGATAAAGGAAAAGAACTCGTGAATTCTTTTGATGTAGTAGATAAGAACAGAAATAATGAAGTAGATGTGTTTGTAACAAAAAAAGAAAGAAAAAAAGATAATCAAGATGGAAATGATCCTAAGAATATGAAAGAAGAAACTAGTAAGAAACATAGGAGAAGAAAGTTGGGTGTGCGGGATTTTCGATTTCACAGAGGCAAGGACCATACTCCATCTTGGAAGATCTGTCCAAAAGGCTCGCAAATATTACATATGGTCAACTCTTGGCTATGTCTTCGAGAGAAGAGGGGAGTTGCGAGGTGGACTCAATGCTCGAAGAAGGAAGGAGGTTGAGGTCCCTGTTTTGGAGAGCAGAGGCAGATCCCTATGCTCCACTGCTGAGGTATTATGTAATGGTATTTCAATTCATGATGTCTTAGTTGATGGAGGTGCTACAGTTAATGTAATGACCAAGTCTGTAATGAATATGTTGGGTTTAAAAATTGATCACCCTTCAACACTTATGTTAAGGTCATTAAATAAAGGAAAAACTAAACCAGAAGGTGTAGTTTCAAATGTGGCAATATCTGTTATGGGTGTGGTATGTGTGGTAGACTTTCAGGTGATGAAAAATGGTACTGTTGTGTACCCAATGCTGCTGGGAAGACCATGGCTAAGGAGAGTTCATGCAAGAAACTACTGGAATGAAGGTTTCATGACACTTGGACGTGGTAGAGAGAGGGTGAAGATAAATGTGATCCCTCAACATCATAAGGCAGAACCTATGGATTCAAGTGATGAAACTGATGATTGGACATCCTCTGATTACTCTAGTACCAGTGAAGTGGACACTGAAGATGAAGAAAGTGAGGTTGATGTTTCAGTCATGGATATCCTTCCAGTCACACCAACTCATGACCCCATAAAATTATCTGAAGAAGAAGTTGATGATCGTCTCCAACAAATAAAGATTGGTGATGTTGTGATGGAGAGTGAGAAGGAATCCTACCTCCAGCTCTTTCAAAGGTACATACACCTATTCACTTTTGATTACAAGGAACTCCGTCAAGTAAGTTGGGTAGAACATTCTATTGAGCTGGTAGATGGTGCTAAGCCCATAAAGCAAATGCCATATAGAATGAATCCTAATTTTTCCAAGACTGTAAAAGAAGAAATAGATAAGTTGCTTGATGCAGGATTCATATTTTTTGTGGAGAATTCAGAATGGGTTTCTCCCATTGTGATCTCAATAAAAAAGAATGGGAAGCTATGCATTTGTGTTGATTACTGGGAAGCTCAATAAGGCAACAAAGAAGGATCATTACCCTCTTCCATTTTCAGATCGATCTTGGGACGAAGTAGCTGGCCAGAGTGCTATAGTTTTCTTTGATGGATATAACGGCTACAACCAAGTTCGTATAGCAGAAATATCAGCTGAAGACCACGTTCACCACTCCTTGGGGAACGTTTTCTTATAGAGTTATGCCTTTTGGGTTGTGTAATGCTCCAGCAACATTCCAACGTTTGATGAATAGGGTGTTCGAACCCTACATTGGGACCTTCATCAGAGTATTTCTGGATGATTTTTGCATCTATGGGACAAAGTTGGACCACCTGCACCAAATGGAGATAGCATTTCAAAGGTTAGATGAAGCACAAGCCTCACTAAACCCTACAAAGTGTGTCTTTGGATGTTCTAAAGGTGTTTTGTTAGGGCATGTTGTATCCAGAGATGGTATTGGTACTAATCCTGATAAAGTTTCAAAATCAAAGATTTACCATTTCCTCTTAATGTAAGTAAGTTGAGATCATTTTTAGGCCATGTGGGTTACTATAAAAGGTTCATCAAGAATTTCTCAAAGATTGCATGACCACTAACCAGATTCTTGAAGAAGGATGTTACTTATGAACCAGGAAATAAGGCGCATGAAGCTTTTGGACAATTGAAGGAAGCCCTGGTGTCTTCACCTGTTTTGAAGAATCCAGATTGGAGCAAGCCATTCATTGTGTACACTGATGCCTCAGATACAGCACTAGGAAGTACTTTGAGCCAAAAGGATGAAAATGGGAATGAACATCCAATTTACTTTGGGAGCAGACAAATGAGCAGTGCTGAGGTAAATTATATTATAATTGAAAAAGAGGCTTTGGCTATCATTTTTGCTGTAAAGAAGTTTAGAAATTACTTGCTAGGGAAAAAATTTCTAGTTGTAATAGATCATCAGGCTCTAAAATATATTGTAAATAAGCCTAACCCATCAGGGAGGATAGCAAGATGGATAATTTTGCTACAAGAATTTGAATTTGATATTATAGATAGGCCAGGAAAGAAGCATGTCAATGCAGATGCACTCTCTCGAGCCTATGATGGTTTAGGATCATCTTGTGATGATGATGATTTCCCGATGCAGCCTTGTTATCCCTTGACACAATCCCTAGTGAATACATAGATATTTGGAATTATCTGAATGAATTCAAGTTTCCTGATGGTGCCAATGCAAAGACTAAGAGAAATATTACTCAAGCCAGTCGTCCATATTCTATTCTGCATGGAGTATTATTTCGAATAGGACTCGATGGACAAGATCAAAGAGGGCGGTTGGACGTGATCAAGGAAGGAAGGCTGCTAGAAGAATTCCACAATGGTACATGTGGAGGGCACTTCTCTGGACAACTTATAGCAAGAAGGATCTTGGATGCAGGTTATCATTGGCCCACTCTTTTTAAAGATTGTTATAATTATTGTAAGACATGTGATATTTGTCAAACACATGGTAACCGTAAGACTTCATCAGCTCCATTATGTCCTATTCTTCCCCTTGGTCCCTTTGAAAAGTGGGGAATAGACATTGTAGGTCCACTTCCAACTACATCACGCCAAAATAAGTATATTGTAGTTGCCACAGATTATTTAACCAAGTGGGTTGAAGCTAGGCCATTGAAAACACTTCCATGGATGAAGTGGCAAGGTTCATGTATGAACGCATTGTCACCAGATTTGGTTGCCCATTAGAAATTGTAACAGATCAAGGAAGCCACTTCATTAATGAGGTGGTAGAAGCCCTAGTCAATAAGTTTTCTATTAAGCACAAGAAGGCAACAACATACAAGCCAAGCACAAATGGACAGGTGGAATGAATAAATTTTGTGTTGTGTCAAATTCTAGCAAAAGATGCAGCCTTGCAGGTACATAAATGAGATAAAAGGATTCATGCAGCATTGTGGGCATATAAGGCAACATCAAAGTCAGCAACAGGATACTCCCCATTTCAGTTGGCCTATGGCATTGATCCAGTTCTTCCTATTGAGTTTGATATTCCCACTGTGAGAGTTATGAAAAATGAAAGGATGGATGAAAGTGATTTAGTAAAAGAAAGGTTGGTACATCTTCATTTGCTGGAGGAAATGAGAGAAATAGCGAAGGATACAAGCCATAAGAAGAAAATGAAGCAGAAGGAGTACTTTGATCAAAAGATCCGGTGGTCTCCATTTCATGTGAATGACTTGGTTCTAGTATATGATTCCATATACAAAAAAAAGAAGACAGAGAAAATTTCTTCCAAAATGGATGGGGCCCTACAAAATAGCAGCTGTGCATGAAAATGGTATGTACCGACTGGAGGAATTGGATGGCACTCCCATTACGAAATGGGTCAAACACAACAAGTTGAAGATTTTCCAAGTATTGAACAATCTACTCCGAGGACGGAGTAGAAGCTAGGAAGGGGGAAGATGTCGACACTAAAATTTTCCTCCGTAATTTCTATTTCATTAATGTATGATGTTGTTAAGTATAATTAGTAGTAGCGTCTGATAGAAGATAACGGCACCGTCAGTACGGTGCCGCCAATAATGTGGAGTACGGTAACAGTCAAAGTACAATAGGAATGTTGTAAAAAGTAAATATTTGTCGTAAGTGGTCCGGTAATGTTAAAATGTCAAAGTTTGGGTAATTAGAGAAGTAGGGTCTACGTGATTAGGAATTAGAAATATTATATTGGTAATAAGGACAAGGAGTGAGGTCATAAATATTTTGTGTATTTTATTTGTAAAAATTCTAAAAATGTGGAACCCATGTAAAATGATAAGGTTTATCTTATCTTAGAAGATAAGCTTACATGTACAGATAAGAGTTAAGGTATGGAATATGATTCGTCAGAGTGGATTTCTTATCCTATCTTAGAGATAAGATGGATAAGCCTGGAAGTTCTATAAAAGAGAGGCTAACCCCTCATTTAGCATAGAAAGAAGTAGTGAGAACTATTGTAGGAAGTGTGCGAAGGAAGCCATCGTTAAAGGTGTGTTGAAGAAGCCATCAAGAGGCGTAATTGTAAAGTTTCTCTCATAGTCTTGTTGAAGTACCTCATGGGTGAGATTGTAACAATTTCATGTTAATATTATTATTTCCTTTGATATTTTGATTTGTCATCATTCCGTCTTATCATAGTCGATGGTATTCTTGTGTTATGTTGTTGTTCTATTTCCAGATTACATCCACCAAACTAAAGGTTGTGCATTAGTAAATAATCATAAGACGAGGAGTTCCCTAGGTGAAGAATTGTCATAGTGTCGGATTGGTGATAACAGCTCTGAGTTTTATTCTTTGTTGTATTGTACTTTGTCTACGCTCTCTGAGTAAGGTAGTTGTGGGTGTTTGCTGCCATTGATGTGGGTTTGAGCTTTGTTTACTTCTGTACTAAAAGAAAGGCCACCATTATCGACCTCCACCGATCTCGGTTCTCTTGTTATGTACCTCACTATTTGATGAGGGGAGGAAAGTCTTGACCTCCTAAGTATCAATGTTTCTTTGTTGTTGCCATTTTGACTTACAAATAGTGATAATTGGTTATTTCTTTGCATTTTCTATGATCTCTTGGTTCCTTTAGGGATTTTGAGTTGAAACTCATTTTGGGTCCTCATTTTTTAGCTCTGAACTTGATGATCTTTGAAAGTTGTTCACCTCGACCATAACTGGTAAGTTCTTTCTCAATCCTTGAGTCCATTTTTGGAAATTCTATGACAAATATTATTAAACAAAATGTGGAAAGTAGTAGATGACTCCTTTATATGTACCTGTATAATTTCATATTTCAATTTCAAAAGCTTAAACTTGGATAACCCAGATATGAGTATCTTTCCTTTTGCTTATGAATTCTTGGATATGAAACTTTTCTTCCTTGGATACTGTAACTTGAAACTGATTTTCAATGGGAATGATAATTTTCTGAAATAATTGAATCCTTCCTTAACTTGGATATGCATTTAATGTTCTTATTCAAAGATCTTCCACTTGAGTTTGTGTTCTGAATGCTGAATGGGATCTGTTTACCTACTACTCACATTCATTCCTTTGAGTTCTTTACAATATTTAGATGAACATGTGGTGGTCATGCATGAATGACCCATTTTCTAGATTTGTATCTGCATATATATATTTTCCTTTTGTGGCTTGAATCGTTTCTTTTTAAAAATGTAGATCGGGTATTCACTCCATTATTTTTCTTGAAGATGTTCATTCTGTGTTCAAAACTATAGATTCCTTCTTCAATGGCTTTTCTTCTTCTGTTCTGACTCAAACTTAGACTGTTTTGTTCTCTATTTCAGCTTTGTTGGGTTGAGCCATGGTCAAGTTGAGATCCCTTTGACCCTTTGTGAGGTTTTCTAGTTTTGTTTAACTGTGAATATTGCATTTAATTGGGCTCTGAACTATTGTAGCATCATGTACACTTCCATCTATCCCTCCTGATTTCTCTTTGTGATGTAATTGATAGACTTGATCCTGTTGTAGCTACATACAAGTATGAAGATAGCACTTTAAAACCTCTTTGATTATCCTATGTGATGGAGATGAACCATTCCTTTGAAGATTCATTACTTAGAAGACCTGTACTTTGTCAAAATCTGATTTTCCTCTTTGAATTTGATATCTTCTTGATGGAAAGATAGGCTTGTTCATTTACATTCTTGAAATTACAGTATTAGTACTTTGACTGTTCTTGATTTCATGAGATCTTTGTACCTTGTATGTGGCGTTTGTGGAAGTTGTAAACAGTTTCTCACTCCTGTAATGCCATTAGAAGGCATGAGCCTTGATTCAGATATTTTGTTGAGATATTGTAGTCTCATTCCTTTTCTGCTTAAATACTGCAATTCCTTTTTATTACAACTTTAATATGCATGCTGAAAATTTAAAATGTTAATTTTACATGGTGAAGCCCCCTGTCAAAAAAATTTTCTCAAATTCTTTCTCATTTTGTTTCATCTGTAATCTTATCTTTCCAATTAACTTCAGCCTTTATATTCTGATTCTTCTACTTCACCTTTAAGTTGTATTCTTCCTCCATACTAGTATGTACTTGTGACTTATTCCAATATGATGTATCATAGGATATAAGTCATTGAACTCTGCAATATTTATCTAATAGTGAGGACTATAAGACATGATTTATTTTCTTCTTTACTGCAACCTATACCTGCACTTTTAAGAAAATAGTTAGAAAATATTTAGGCTTTTTGGCCTCTCTTATGTTCCATAGTCTTTCTTTCCTTCTCTCTCCTCTTACTTCTGAGTGGATAATCATGTATGTTGTTATAGAAAATTACTTTTATCAGTTGTGCCTTTGATCTTCATGTAATTTATATCTCCTGTTGTTAAGAGATCCATCTGCACAAATTTGGATAGTATAGGAATATGGATTAACCCTAAGCTCATAACTGACAGTTTTCTCTTTTCTATTTTCAAGTATAGAACTTTGAGCATTGCATATGGAGATGGAGAAAAGCTAGAGCTAGAGGTGCATCAACCGAAAAAGAAACCCCAAGGCAATGATGGGTTCATTCATACTCCTCTATTTTCTCTTTCATGCATATGTACCTCTTATTTCAGTAGCTATATTTTACTTTTTAGTTACATCCCACGGCTTGTGTGGGAACATTTGAAATTCCTTATGAATAAAAAATTGAATTCTAAAATTAAGTTGTGTATTTATTTCTACATTTCAGCTTTCTATATGGATTTTATGATGAATTAAATAACTCAATAATATAATTGAATGTCTTAATCATGAAGGAAAGAACCTTAAAGAATACCTATAACATCTAGTACTGAACTTTGATTGTTGCAATCTGTAGTTATGATTATTGTTCCAAAGCTTAACAATTCATTTGTTCTGCAATTCAATGTCTTCATCAGGATAACACATTTCTACTTCGAGGCTTTGTGTTGTTTTGTTGAAGATATTCATGAAATTGCAGACTATTGGACATGTTAAATTTTGTAATAGCACACATAGCTACAGATTTCATGAAAGAATTAATTAATTCAATGAAATAATATGGACTGAAAGAAAATCCCCTAGCTTAGGTTCACTTCATTCTTTTGTTATCCATCATAACAAAGTTTTGATTTTTCCCATTTTTATACAAGTGTAAAATTGTCAACATTTCCGGTGATCATGCGAGGAAACCGCTTGTTATCTTGTAAACTAGTAACTTTCTCTTGTCCATTGGTAATGGAGTTCAAAGTATGTAACCAAAATTTGCCTTTCTGAAGGTCCAACCCTTAAAAATGAACTAAAATGGGAAAGGATCTACTAAACCAGATCACGTGCATTAATGCACTTGTTGAATTAAAAATATTACAATGTGTAAGAATCGCACTTATTGAAAGGAAAACCTACTCTAATTAAACACGGTAGGATTTTCAATAACAATTTTTGAGAAACATACCATTCATTGAAATGGGAAGTTCTTGTCCATTTAACCTTGAGAGCTGAAAAGAATTGTGTCCTTTGTAAGCTAAAATCATGTAAGGACCACTCTATATTGTATCAAACTTTGTGTGTCTTCCTAGCTTTGCATGATCAACATCCCACTTCAACACAATATCTCCTTCATTGAAGATTCTGAACTTAGCCTTCTTATATAAAAAGTTTTCTTCATATGTTTCCGATTCTCTTCCATGTTCATATGAGCTTGATCTCTTAGCTCTTGTAATTTTATTAATTCTACATAACAAATCTGTAATGGTTCATTGTCAAGCAGCTCCATTTGATGTAGAAAATCTAATGTGGGTAACTCAACTAAAATGGGCATTCTTGCTTCTCTTCCATAAAAAATTTTGTATGGTGAATTGCCAACTGATGTTTTAGGAGTCACTCTATAAGCCCAAAGTGTTGAATTCAACATTAGATGCCAAAATATTTGGTTATCTTTAAGTGTTCTTCGATAATCCGTAAAATATTCTTATTAGTACTCTCACTAACCCATTACCTTGTGGGTAATAATTAGATGACGAATATAAATAAATTGTGTGGTTGATAGCCCAATCTGTTACCTTTACACAAAGAAATGATAAAGCATTATCTTAAATGATAGTTGTTTGAACACCAAATATTGAAACTATGCCTTCATAAAAGGATAGTATCAAAGTTTCATTAGCATCTTTCAAGGCTATTACTTTATTCGAGTGTGTAAAGTAATCTGTAGTAGTCAAAATCCGCTTGTGTCCTTGTGATGAAGGTTGTTTTATCATGCTAATAAAGTCAAGACCCCACTACATAAAACACTAATCAACTAGAGTAGGTTGTAAAGGCAACGAAGCTAAATGTTCTTTGCCAACAAATAATGCACGTTTCTTACACTTTCTCGATCCATTCAAAACAATATTTGAATATGTTAGGTCAATAATAATTGTCTTTCATAATTTTTAAGGTTGTAGTACATGCTGAAAAATGACCTCCTGTAGGTCCTTCATGGAATTATGATAGTAATTGCTGAATTCTATCATAATCAACAAATCACAACAAGATTCCATTTAAATATTTTTTTAATAAGACACCATCAATAAAGACATAAGGTACAAATAGTAACCTTAAATAGATTTATTTATTCTTGTCCATACCTTTTGGATATATACCATGTTGTAGATATTTAACTAAATTAGTCATCCATCTTGATTCCTAAACTTCTTGACCGAGTTCGAGTTCTTGATTTTCTAACTCGCCTCATGATGTCCGATTGTTGATACGTAATTTCAGTATGGTGTTTTGGATCATATAATTCTACAACCTGTTGTTTTTCCATATCAGAAATTAGGTGTTCACACAAACCTTTACCTCGAACTATCTTCACAACACGAATATCAACATCATATTCCATGACCTTCATTATCCATCCTTCTCTTTTCTCATTCAAATTTTTATTTAATAAGAAAGTGTCACACTTGAATGAGAAACAAAAATATGTTTTTTTTTTTTGTTTGAAAGGATGCACTAAAACTATTTAGTCCTCTCGACTATTGAAAGTACTTATTTTTCAAGAAATGTGTACCTTGTTTAATAGTCATGCAATCTTTTTCTGAAGAAAACAATTGGTTGCTCAATATTTTCATCATTAACTTTAGTTAATATTGATGAGATTGTTTCATCTCCTGCAAGTGCATACATTGTAAAATCTTTATCAAAATTTGGATTTGCAAGAGTAGGAGCTTAAGAGATGGTTGTTTAAATTAATTCAAACCATTTCTCTCTCTTCACCGGTCTAAGATAAAGTCTTCTCTTTTTTTTTTAACATAGCTATTAATAGTTTAACCAATGCTGTAAAATATGGAACAAATGTTCTAAAAATGTTGATTTTCCAAGAAAACTATGTAATACCATCTTATGACGAGGAAATGATAGTTGTGATATGGCTTCAATTCTAAAAAGATCAATTACTAAACCTTTCTTAGAAACAATACGACCAAGTAATTTACCTTGATGTACTAAAAATATAGACTTTTTAGGATTCAAAGATATTCCAAATTGTCTACATAACTGAAAAGTCTACCTTAGATGTATTAAATTCTCATCTATATCTTTTAAAAATATAGTAACATCATCTAAATAAACAAGGATGCATTTATTTAACAAGCTATGAAAAGCCATGTACATTACATGTTGAAACGTTACACCAACATTTGAAAGGCCAAAAGGCATTCTTTTGTAAGCATAAGTACCCCACTTGGTGGTAAAATTTGTTTTGTACCTATCCTCTTCTCGAACTAGAATTTTATTGTATCCACTATAATTGTCTAGAAGAGATAGTCTATCTGAACCAAAAATTGTTCTTAAAATCTGATCCATATTTGGAAGTGGGTAATGATCTTTTAAGAAAGCTTTATTAAGATCTTTGAAATCCACACATAATCAGATGTCTCCATTCCTTTTTCGAACAGGAACAAGATTGACTAGCCAACTTGAATGCTTAACTAGAAAGATAATACGTAATTCGATCAACTTAGATAACTCTTTCCTCATTACAGGCTATACTTTGGGATTTATAAGCCTTTGTTTGTGCCTAACTCGATTGGAATTTGACTATAATTCAATTGTATGATGTGCCAAATTGGGATCAAACCGTTTAAGGTCTTGGTATTTCCAAGCAAAAACATCATTAAATTCCTTGCAAATACTAATAAATGAATGTTTTTCAGCTAATGAGCATACCTTTCCGAGAAATAATTTTTTTCCTTCATCAACTGTGATCTCTTCATAGTTATCAGCATGTGTTGACATCTTAGTTTTGTCTTTCCTTAACTGATCATCGGTGTTGAAGATGTCTTCTAATGTGACCAAACCTCGAGGCTAGTTTATTTGTCTTTAATTGAACAATATGGTCACCATATAAGTGTTGTAATTTATCTTGATTTACTATAGAAAATTCAGCTTCTTGCTGCAAAAACTGTAGATTTGATCATCATTTTCAAAAACCTACCAATTCAAATCATTATCAGGTATCGAAGGCCTAACAATCAGCTTTATATGAGGCTGAATCTCACTATTTTTAATCTCTTCCATCATTTCAAAACTGGCACCAATTGTTGCAAGTCTATCTGCATGCTTATTTTTTGTTCTAGGAATGGATTGAATATTAATAGCATTGAAATCTTCCATTAAGTCTGAAACTCTTTGTCTATAATACTTTTATAATGGATTCTTACAAACATTGAAATTTCTTACTTGATTGATAACCAACTCAGAATCACCAAAAATATGTAGCATGTCAGTAACTCTCTTTTTGGCCCAAACTAAGCCATGAATTAACGCTTCGTATTTATCTATGTTACAAGTACATGAAAATTGGAGACTCAAAGTTGAAAAATACCTTTCGTTTTTGGGGAAGTGAGCATCAAACCTACTCCTTGTCCTTTCATGTTTTTAGCTCCATAAAAATGAAGCTTCCAAATCCCTTCTACTACATTTTCTGTTTTGGACAACAAGGAATTGGTGTGTTTTCCTCATGCTAGACAATACACACCAAATAAATGTTATTCCACTTATTTGAAAGGATCATGAGCATATTCTTCATGTGTCTTTTCATCCATAAATAGATTAGAAACACCATCTAAATCATAAGTTGTAATACCAAAATCGAGACTTGTCTAAGGCTGCATAATTAGCTAATGCATTAGAAGTGTGAGGCTCAATGTGAAATCTGGCCAATGGTTCTTAATTGATAGTAACTTTGGTTCCATAATGTGTAGTGAAAAACAAGAAGGACCAATCTGAAAAGAGACAACCTCCTATTTTTGCTGTGAAATCTCTTGATAAACATATAGAAAAGTAAGGAGGTAAATCTACAACAATAATATCTTGTAAAATGGAAACGTTTGTGAAATCATGCAATGTTACGTTTAGATTTCTAATGACACTAACTGTATTCGTTGCAGTTCAATCAAGCTGTAAAACACTCTTTTCTATAGGTTCATACCGCAAACTGAATTTTTGCAATTGTTTTTGGCATAACTGTGTTACTTGCACCGTTGTCCACCATATAGTTATGAACAAGATGTTCTCCAATAATCGAGACAAATAAAATGGTGGTGGCTTCTTTATGTCATGAGAATTTAAAACCTTTTTGAACCATCCATTTAACTTCTTTAACACGGTCTTGTTCTATTGTTCCAAGGACCATATCTATTTTCTGAACTTCCTTTTCAACCTGTTTTAGCAGAGAAATATGCAGCTTAGCAAGTTCACGAGAAAGTAAATCTTGATGTCTTGGAATACTTAGAGTGTTCCACATTGCGATAGTAACATTATGCTTTTTTATTACATAAACAATGTTAAAATAAGTAATGATTTTAGAGACAAAATCTATTGTTTTAGCATACGCTTTAGCAAAAACCGATTCTGTTTTAGTTGCTTTTGATAAATGAGATATAAATAACCTTCTTGGATAAAGATGTAGTTGTTTTGGCTACTCTTTACTAGCTGAATTTTTGTAGGGACAATAGCACTATTAGCTGTTTTTGGGCTGTAGCTACTATTTTCTCGGTGACAATTGGCAAAACAAGCCTGTTTTGCTATTTTTTACTTTTTTGCGCTTTTTCTTGAGCCCTAGTAGTAATCTGCAAAGAAATGATTCTCACTGAAATTGACCAAATTCTATTTAGGTACTTTCTAAACATTATTTTCTTGCTACCCACCCATCATTTGAGGCATGAAAACTGTCTCGGATTGAGGTTGTGTAACAAGACTTATGTTCAGAAAAGCATTTGGACAACTTGCAACTGGATGAGGTTGATTACAAGGTTGAAACCACTCTTCTGTAGCCATATTAACTGAGACTAAAGTGTTAGATGGGTAGGAGCCTTTTGATCAAACTACCTTTGTAGATAAAACTACCTATAATTTTGATTTTGCTGGTAAGGCTACCTATTTTGTTGGTTTTACTGATAAGGAGCCTGATAAGGTCTTCTAGGTAATGCAAGTCTATTCTCAATTGAAGTCAACTTATTCCCCATAGTCTATAAAGCTTTAAACACGTCATCTGATGGGGTTGTAATAACAGGTTCTATAATCATGATAGGTTGTGGGATAGGTGCTAAATCTGCTAGAAAAGGCATTGAAGGCCTTGGTGCTAATTTTTGGCTTGAATAAGGTTGTTTTCAGCTCTTATAGCAATATCATAAGCATTCGAAGAGTTTCACCTCCCATAGACTGAATCATAGTTGAAATATCATTGTTTAATGCTCTAAGATAATAAAGGAAAGCATGGTCAACTTGTGGCTTAACACTTGCTGGGATTCTTTCCCAAGTTATGGAAAAATGAATGTTGAAACTAGACATAAATTCATGGGGATATCTTTTAATGGTATCTATTATCCAAAATTCACCCCTCAAGGTAATTTTGATAACATGCATCAGATTCTTCAGTCCCGAGCAAGTAGAATTGATTCAAGGCCAAAAATCATGTTTTTGGGGTCCCCTTGGCTTCTCTCTAAGTTTCCCATCTAGGAAAAAACCCAAGAAGTTAGAGAAAATTGGAAATAATCCAGAAAATGGGGCTCATTCTAATGTTTTGTGGAAAAATCAGACGTTTTTGTCCTAGGTGGTATGTGGGATAGTTTTGATGCAGGTATGCACGAGATGTAAAAATCTGATTTTGCCACAAGTCAGTGCATTGCGGGTGGCATGGAGAAATGTGTCTGAGACAGTTGGGATGTAGGTACATGCGGGATGTGAAAATATGATTTTACCACAAGCTAGTGTATTACGAGTAATGCAAAGAAATGTATCTCGGACAGTCGAGACATCGGGACGCGTGAGACAAGAAAAGGTGAAATCGCCACACAAAGAGCCAAACTAAATGGAATGCGTATAATACTGGAGGTCAACGGTGGACGCATAAGGACAAGGAAGCTTGAATCGCAATGCAAAATAATGTGTTTGGGACAGCCGGGACACGTGGACCTGATTTTGCCAAAATAGCCGCAATGAAGAGAAAAAGTCAATGTTTGACCTCCCGAACTTCAAATGGCCATAACTTTTGACTCTGATCTCTGATTTTCATAAAATTGGACTTTCTGGAATGAGGACGACGTTCTCTACATCAATTAGTAAAATATATTCTAGAATGAGGATGGAGATTTGTTTGTTTTGATGAGGGTAGATATATTAAAATAAAAGAAACATATTTAGCTCTAGTCAATTAATGCTCATTCCTGTCAAATGACAGAAAATCCCTGACATACCTAAAATAGCTTCCCACACTTAGAAGGCCATAAATTTTTCATTTCTCAAGAAAAACACATGAAATTGGTACCATTGGAAATGTATTTCTAATCCCAATGCACAAAAATCACGAAATTATGGATTTGATGAAGGATAGATAGATATTTTGTACAAAACACGTCCAAGTTTAGAATAGTGTTTTATTTGGTAGTTAGACACATTCAATGAAGCATGGGCTAACATATTTCATTGCTGCAAGTCATGAAACAGTGTGGGGATCCTTTTGTAAATGCAGAACATCATTTTACTCCATTTAATACCTCTTACAAATGGTTGAATTATAGATTTTGGGATTTCCTCTCTCTCTCTCTTCTTGTTTTTATATAAATTGGAGTGTTGCACTCATTATAAAGAAGAGGTAGTTTTATTGTAGCAAAGATTTATCAAAATTGCTTTGTGAAGCCAATATTGTAGACCCTCATAGTGGAGTCTTTGCATGGTGATCCGTGCCCTTATCTTGTAATAGATTGAACTATGCATATCATGAAGCAATAAAATACAAGTTTGTGGATGCATCTTCCCTTGTTGTGTTTGTTTGCACTCTTCTTTCCCTTTCAAACTTCATTAGAAGAATATTGTGTCTATTTTTATGCTCTTGAAAGGACTCATTATTATTGTGCATATATGAAATATTGTTATGAATAAATTTTCCAGTTGCGAGAACTGTTATCACCCCTTCTAGTATGTATTTTACTTCTATTTTTCAAACATTGGAAGACTACTCTCACATCCCTCCTTTTTGTTGTATCACCTTTGCAGTGTAGGTTTTCATTTTGTATGCATTGTCTCTCCTTGGTCCCTTGGAAAGTTAGATTAGAATAGTTAGTTTTTCCTACATTAGAGTAGATTATGGCGGGTAGTTTAGGTGCGGGAACTAACTTTCTCTAGAGACCTATCTCAAGTAGCAAGTCCCACAACTTGGAGATAGTAGCAATGTATCCAATCACACAGTGAGATCAATTATATGCACTTGTGAAAACATAAGGGTGTTAAGAGTCGGTGATAATAGTAGCCAACTATTTTATGAGAGATAAATGATCTCAATTATCTTGAAATTGTTTCAACAATCTGCCACCTAACTGATCCCAAGTTCTTATGCTTCTAATCTCTAAATTTCTATACCATTTCAAGGCTTTCCCTTTGAAGGATGTCGCTAAAAGTCTTAAGGCCACGTCTTCATGGATTATGTTATGAATTACACATAGGAATGAAAAATATTTGATATGCTCTATTGGTGTAACCGTATTTTCACCTGTGAATGTAGTCAAGATTTTCATGGAAGCATTAGGGATATCATGATAAACTAGGATTACTAATGGGATGCCATTAGTAAATGTCACAAAATTCCTAGGTGGTTGAATAGCCATTTGAAAAATTGGGATCTAAACGAAAAGATTGACATGTGGTGAAGGAAGATTGGGAGGAGGATTACCAAATCCAGGTCTATTATAAGGAAAAGTATTACCAACTCTTCTCCTTCTTGAAAAATTCAAAGGTAAAGAAATAAAATCAGAAGGAATTCCTCTTACTGATGATCTTGTAGTCACTTTAGGAATGGAACATGCTGTAATACTAGTCTAAAATCAGCCTAATAAAGTCACCAAATAGATCTTTAAATATTTAGAATAAATTGTTGCAGCTTGCTGATCCAAAAGTAATTATTGTTTGCAGTAAATATGTTGTAAATTGGTGTAATTTGCTCACAGATGTGATTCATTGTTCCACCAGTGTGGCAAACAATTTTATCTCTCGAAAGTGGAACCTCTAAAGAGATGGCTACAGTGTTCTAAGCATTCAAATTTATCTCTCTCTTTCATAGATATAATGGAAATGTTGGTGATCAATTTGATCTCACCCCATTTGTTGGAAAAAATTCCTAGTCTGCATGAGCTTTGTCGTATTTTATATTTCCCTGAATGGATGCATGATAGATCTTTTCTTCATTTGGTTGTCATGATCGAGTCTTTTCCTTTGGTCAAGGATCGCATTAAGTCCAGATATAGTTTTCCATTCCTCTTTCCATATGAAAGAAATTGTGATCTGGGCATAAATTCAGGTTTTTCCATTCCTTCCATTTTTCTATAGTCATGTTTTGTTTTTCCTCTCAATTTTTGTCCCCAGATACGTGGAAATGTTGTCCTTTTGATTAGATGTGGCTCGGTGGGGTATTTTGAAACTATAAGGCCCACCTCAACTCAAGTCTTGTCCACGTGTAACACATGCACTCATCTAAAAATTTGCCTCTTGGTTTGACCTTTGGATTTACACTAAAGAGACACGTGAAGGTTTCATTGGCTACTCTGTATACTCAAACTTTTCAAGAAAATTTCTAAGGCCTAGGACACGAGGAGGGCCCGCGCCATTGAGGCACTTGACCCTAAATTTTATTTTTGAAATAGTGCCTGGGAGACATGAGAAATTTTCTGCTCACTCTGCCCTTGCTTGGACTTTTCAATGGCAAAGGAAACTTTCTCAGCCTAGGCACATGACACCTTCCATTGGTCCCTAAAATTTTTCAACAACTTCACCGAGATGAGACACGTGGTAAGCCCGTACTTTTTTAGGGTCTCCACTTTTGGGCACCATATTAAAAGTGCACCAGTGTGACATGTGGAGGCTTCCACTAGCTCCTTTTATAGTGACATTTTTTCAGAGGCCAAAAGGAAATTTCCTTGGGCCCAAGGCACATAGAAGGCCCATGCTTGTTTGGAAACTTTCCTTTGTACTTCACCTTTGCAGTTGCGCCAAGGAAACACGTGGATGGCTATACTCTAAATTTGAGAAAGGGGAGAATAAATGGTTATTGTCCATTGCATCGATTTTTCCGCCATTTTTGCTCTAAGACTCTTGAAGATGTGAATACGCATTACTTTTCATCATTTTTAATGAAACTCCTTGTCTTTTTTGTCAGAAAGAGAAATTGAATGGATTTAGAGCTTAATTTGTGAGTCCGAGGATTTTAAAGGTTGATATTTTGAAGTTGGAATTACTTGGGCACTTGCAAAAACAAAAATTACCAGAGAAGCTGGATGCAGAGAAGAGCTGTGGAGGAAAGAATGGGAAAAGGATTAAGTGATGGAGGTTGCAGGTGAAAATGATGAAAAACATGCATGCAAAAGGAGATGAATGGGTGCCCTAGTTAAAAATGATGGAAATATTTGCAATGATTCACCTTGTTGAACAACTGGTAAAATTTTTGTTGTAATTCGTTAAACGTCATTTTCTAGAAATCATGATCAAACATGTAACAAAAAAGGCTCCTCAAATATTATTTTCTTGGGGGAAAGATTTAACGTAAATGAATGTTATAAAAAGCATGCCTTAGGCATGAAAATGGTTGAAAGTTAACTTTCCGAGAAAAGTCTCGAGAAACCATTTTCTTGAGACGCTGTCTCGAGAGACCATTTCATTTTCATGTGTTGTTTAGATTCAGCGAGTGTGTCAAGGTCGTTGCAAGTGTACAACCATCGAAAATCTACGAGATTGTTTGAGAAATATTCCCCTATTTGGTTAATCTAATGAAATTTGAATGACTCTGTGTTGATCATGTGCATTATTATATACGCTTTTCTTTCAAAATGTTTTTAAATAGTTTTTCTTGTTCCTATTACAATCTTATGTTAAAATATCTCTGAGTCGCACAAGATATCATCTATGTGTCACTATTGTGGCATTTGTAATTTCATTTTGAGAAGAGCCTTCATCCGCAATGAAATAAATAATTAAAAATCACTTTACTCTCACTATGTTGATAAATATTATTTGTAAGCCTATGAGTGTATCTTAGTTGTGACGAACCATGGGTTGTTAATGTTTAATTGAGTCTTTAACTCGATCCTTGGTGTTGAATTCTTAAATATTGTGTGAAACTCGCGTGTGATTTGGGCCTTCATTGATGCACACCTTTTGGTTAAAGGAATATTTTGGTTGTTCTGAAGCATTATGTCCGTGAGTCTCCCAATTTCAAGTAAAGGATCTCAAAGATTTGGTATAGTCAACTTTTTCATTCTTAAGTTCCCACCAATAAATTCTAAATAAATATGAATCCTACCTAAAGTACCCATGTTTCATATTTGTGTATCCACAAATGAACAAATTCTACTACAAAAATATACGTAAGTAAGCATGTTTTAAGTGTCTCTTGTAACTCTGAACCTTGTTTGAAAATATCACCATTCTTTAGAAGTGATAACTCATGAGAGTTAAATTATGGTGTATTGATCATATTTTCTCAAGGTTTCCTTTCAAGTTTGTGCAAAGAAGGATATCTTCATTTTCCTTCACCAACAAAGGTTACAAAATGGGTCCTCTCACCCCTTGTTGTGAGCACAACCTAAAGTAGTGAGGATAGATCAAATTATTAATGAAGTTTCTATCCATTTCTCTTATGCTTGAGTGAAAAAGAGTCGACGAATCCCATTCCCAGGATATAAAATGACTCGAATATGATTTATGCGTGTCTTAGTGTCTTGCTAAAATCTATGATCTTTGCTTGGTTTCAAGGAGAATTAAGTTGGATACCAACACACGATTTACTTGCACTTCTTTGGGGACTTTGAAAAGGAATTCTTATATTTGGCCCTGGTAATGTTTCTTACATGATCTAAGTGCAAATATGTTGTTTAAACATCATCCTGTGTTGAGATTTGTAAGAATTGTGTAAAGTTACAAGTTTTGTGTGCAATATTTCAAGTTTCTAGTGGTTATTGCACTAAATTTATATCATCAATGATAAATACTAGTAAAGGAAGGTCAGATCTACTAAGATTTGTAAGAATTAAGTGTTGATAGATATTTGACAAGTCATTTATAGTGTATTTGCACAACTAAGGTGAAAATCCTTAGTGGTAATTCCTTGTTGATTTAAATTTTGATAAATACCAGTGTCTTAACCTATATTTAGTGAAATATGTCACTAATCTTTGCAAAGCTAGAAGGAAGAAGATATTTTTTCACTAAAGAGAGAAGGTTGTTTCAATAATCGGGAAAGATAAATTCAAAAGGAAAAAGAGTTTGGAAAATAGTTGGAGATTATGAATGAAGAAAAGAGTTATCCATTGTGAGAAGTGATCAATCTATGGTTGAGGATTACCATTCTTCTTCAAGTAATTGTTAATCAGGTAATTTTCATATAGATCTGAATTCTCCAATTGGAGAGGAGCCTTCATTTTTGTCTTATAAGGGTGCTTCTCAGTCTGTCCTTGTATTTTTAAAATTTGATAAGGTTTTCCATGAAACAGAGTCTTTAAAGGTCATTCATTTTGAAAATTATACTCCTGTGTTCCAAGGACCCCTTGTCCCTCATCATTTTGTTTCTCCTGTAAGATCACTCCTTCAAGGAAATATGGCCCAACCTCAACCAGGACCTCTTTTTATTGTTAATGCCTTTGGACTTATAGATTTTAGAGGTATGGTTGGATATCCAAATGTAGTGCCACAAGATGTTATAAATAGACTACCTAAATTTCAAGGGAATAAAGATATCACTTGCGATCAACATTTAAAACTTTTTATCAATATGATGGAAGAATTTGAGATTGAATTTGAGGATGTGTATAAAAATTGTTTATTCATACTCTAGAGGAGGATGCACGTGACTTGGTATAAGTATTTACCAGACAACATATTAGACTCATGGACATAAATGAAAAATTCTCTTAGATTGCAATATGGGGATAAGACGGATCCTAAGTTTCTTTTTTCTTAATTTTAAAACATTAAGAAGAATCCTAATGAATTTTTTCATGATTTCAATACAAGGTTTAATAACACCCTGAATAGGCTACCTTTAATCCTGAGGCCAAGTGATGTTTCTTGTTTGATAAAATACTCTAATGCTTTTGACAAAAAGGATGCCTATTATTTAAGGGAAAAGAACCCACAAACATTGAGGTAGACCTTAACCATGGCTTTGTAGATTGAAAACAATATCAAAGCAGTTGGTAAGCCTCCTAAGAGGGAAGGTATCAAGTTGATCAATCTAGAGAAGCCTCAATCAAGTAAGTATGTGGATCTAGAAGAGGTTGTAAAAACATTGTCTGAAGCTGTTAAGAAAATTTCCTATAAGTTAGTAGAGAAGAAAAGGGGATTAGACAAGGTTCCCAAGGTCAGCACAAGCCACAAGGTCAAGAAAGATTTGAAAATCATCCCAGAGGTGATCATAGATCAAATGACAGGGGTAAAGGGCCCGTGGGATCAAGAAATAGACAACCCCAACCCGGGAAAATAGATTGGTGCTTGATCCTTTAGCTTTCAGAGTTGCTATTGTGGAAGAGGTCCATGATATGGAGTTGTGTGACAATTTGTTTTTTGCCCCATTCCTCATGCAATGAAGACAAATAAGTTGAGGAAGAGATAATGATACATGCATGATGGATTTCTCTACAATTTCTCAAGAGAGAGTAACCTCTCTTGAATTAATAAGTGCAAGAACTAATACTGATTTCGGGATTGCATTCACCGGGTATTTCATCTTCCTCCCACTCATACTTTTCAAATTTATATCGTATAAGATTTTGAGTTGCCTAATAATGATTTTGAGAACTTAAGGGCATTAATGATTAAAAAGTATGATGGAGGAATTCCTTCATAAGAGAATAGGAAGTTGTTAATGAATGATGTGGTTACCCAAGAATAAGAATATAATACAAAAAAAGTTGACAAAGGGGCTGGGCCTCGAGGCCAAACTAAAAATTATGGTGCTTACCAATATCCCTAAGGAAACTCCTACAAAAGATGCATCTAGTAAAGGCCTTGTTTCCCGAAATAAAACGTGTGTTCCTCCCCATGCTCAGAGTGTGAAGACTCCCATATTATCGAGATGAAGTCGTAAACCATCCTCCTAATCTTGCCTTACCCAAATATGTTCCTTGTGACATAGCCCAAAGCTTGAGTCGAGATCAAGATCATTGTTCCTATTGTTGAATTGCTTAGAATCCTTGAGCATAAGAAGAGGGCTTTTGAGTATTTGGGATTGAAAGAAGAAAAGATTACCCAAGGCATAAATGTAAACAATTTTGAGACTCCTCTTATGATTACAAAGTTGGAAAAAACCCAAGTACTAGAAGAAATAGGTGAGCCACCTAAAGTATATTGAGGAACATCCTTCGTTGAGTCCCGAGTAGAATGTAGATCCATTTTTCACTACTCTTATTATTAGGGAATGATGTTACATAATTATGACGTTTGATTCTAGAGAATCATGCAATGTTATGCCTCTTGAGGTCATGAATGAATTAAATATCAAAGTGACAACAACTTATAGGGAGTGCACGCCATAGATTCTAGAGAGGTGCCAAAGGTTGGATGTGTCAAGGTTTTGATAGTGCAAATTGCAGCAAAACCAAGAAAGAACTTAAAACTAGATGTTGTTATTGTTGATTTCCATGCCAACCGGGGAATGTTGTTATCAATAAAATGGGTTGCTAGTGTGGGTGGGAGTGTGCAAATGGATATGTCATTTTCCACTATACCTATTGAGGGAAGCCTTGTAAAGTTGTATGGTGAAAAGAAGATGCTACATCTCATTGAGGATCCCAATAATGCTTCCTCTAAATTGTTATACACCGACATTGATGTTGATAACTTTTTTAGATTTTCTGATGGTAAAGAGCACAAAATTGATCAATTCAAGTCTCTTAAAGAAGTAGGTTCTCCTTTTACTCTATTATTTTATGGGGCTTGCTCTAAATTTTTAAATGGTGTTGGTATTGTTCGATATCTCCAAGCTAGGAAGAGTTTGTCTTTTCTTTTAAACTCAACTTTTAGTGCACTAAAAATATTACTGAGAATATGAAGCATTGTTATTGGGTTTAGGAATTGCTTAGAAATATGGTGTTAGAGACATAATTTTTAAAGGATATTCATAGCTAATTATCAAGCAGGTTAGAAAATTGTATGCAACAAAAAATCAGAGAATGAAGTAATATAAGCATGCGATGCGGGATTTCTTTGAAATTTTTGACTGCTTCCACATAATACATCATGATAGGAAGTACAATACTCTAGCATACAAATTGGCCGTAATGGGGTCCATATTTGAAAATTGTATTTTATCCCCATATTGTGAGTATAATATTGAGATATTAGCTAGGCCATCTATTCCTAACAATGTCAAACAGTGGAAATTATTTGAAGATGATGCCCAGTGCAAAGGTTTTTATAGAACCAAGGATAATTTTTTGATCAACGTATAGATTGGGAAGCAATGGTTTGTTCCGTTGATGGAAAGGAGACTTTATTTGGCAAAGACATCATTCAGTTGAAGCCTAATACTATTCCCAGAGGTTTGGTAGCACTTTAGTCAAAATTTGATAATGCTGATTGCATTGTCAACAGACACATGTCAGCCTCAAGGGATGTTGAAGAGCATGACATGGGCACGAAGGATAAACCACGTAAGATTTGGCTAGGTAGCAATCTGAGAAAGGAAGAAAAATGGTCATATATCTAATTGTTGAAGAAATACCAGGATTGCTTAGCATGGTATTATTCTTAATTGAAAGCATACAAAGAGGATCTTTCCTAGCATGACATTCCCTTGGAAGCTTCGCCAAACCATTTAGGTAGAAACAGAGGGCTGATCAATCCACTCCTTTCCCGAGAAGATGCAAGAAGAAATGAAAAAGTTGAGGGATGGATAAATCCTACAACCCACAAGGTACTCATCATGGGTTGCAAACTTGGTACCTTTTAGAAAGAAGAATAAATATATAAGGTTGTGTGTGGTCTTTAGAAACCTGGATAAAGCATCAATGAAGAATAAATACCCTCTACCAAATATGGAAAATATGTTATGATTGGTTATTGGTTCAGAATTTTTATCCACCTTGGATGGTTTTTCTGGATATAACCAGGTAGTTGTGAAGGAATCAAAGTGAATGAAAACTTCCTTTAATACTCCATGTGGAACATATGTATAGGTAAGAATGCCTTTTGGTCTAATGAATTTTGGAGCCACTTTCCAAAGAGAAATGGATGTAGCTTTCTCTGATTATATTAATGATTTCATTTTTGTATATCAAGATAATGTGATTTGTTTTATCCGAGAAAAAGTAGTAACCACTGCAACACTTAGAAAAAATGTTGTTAAGATGAAGGGAGTTTGGTATATCACTAAATCCCAAGAAGTGCCATTTTGGAGTTGAGAAAGAAAATCTTCTTGGAAACATTTTGTAAAATGAAGAGGTCATGATTGATTACGAAAGGGTAGAATCCATCAACAAAGTCCCTATTCCAAGAACCAAGAAGGGAATTCATAGAAGCTTTTCCGGGATCATAGAAGCTTTAAAGAATGCCTCTATTTTAACAATGCCATGTTATGAGAAGGATTTCCAAATGTCTTATTTTGCTTGAAAGTACTATTGCATCTATGTTGTTGTAGAAGGATGATGAGGGAGCCGAAAGACCAATTGCATTTTTCAAGTAAGGCATTACAAGGAGCTATTCTAAAGTATAAAATCATGGAGAAGGAGGCATTTTCTTTGGTAAAAGAAACAAAGGTTTTATGTCTATATATTTTGTGTTCCAAAGTCGGTTATTATGTTCCCCATACCATGGTTAAAGATATCCTATCATAAATGGAGGTTTCAAGAAAGAGATTCCTATGGGTAAACAAATTACAAGAGTATGATATGGACATCCAAACAAAAAAATTGTCGAGGTTTGGGCGACAAAAATTATGGCAGAGAGCAATCTATAGACAATTGAGGAAAGCGAAGGTGAAGAAGAAAGGTTGAATGTCCTTGAAAATTTGATAAATTCTGAATGAATCAAGGACAATTTTTTTTTATCTCAAACATATACAATTGCCCTAAACATTTGAGAAAGAATCGAAAAAATCACTTAAGTTAGCTTCCCAAAATAAGTCATTACTAATTTTGGGTTAGCTTGGAAGGAGCTCGAGGGAGTTCTCTTAAGATGCATTGTTGAAGATGAAGCCCCTAAAATAATTGTTGATCTCCATGGATGAATTTTTGGGGAATTTGGGTGGAAGAGTCATAGCTCATAAGATCTTAAGGGTTGAGTACTTGGTGGCCAACTTTTTTAAAAGATACAAATTTGTTGGTTAGGAAGGGTGAAATCGTTAGCATTTTTCTGGGAGATTAAAAGCTTCAAGATCCCTCTCGATGCAACATATATCAATTGAAGCCCCTTTTAAGCAAAGGGGGGATGCATTTCATTGGGGAAATTTTTGATCCTTCAAGCGCAGGCCATAAGTGGATATTGCTAGCCACAGATTACTTCACTAAGTGGGTGGAGGTAATCCCCACCAAGAAATCAACTCACCAAATTGTCATGGATTATATCCTAAATTATATTATTTACATATTTGGGGTACTTACCAAAATAGTATTTGATAATTCCATGAACTTTCGAGCTAAATATTTGGCGCTATGTGTCATGAATATGGGATAAATTTGAGATATGCTTCCAATTATAATCCTCAAGGAAATGGACAAGCAGAGTCACACAATAAAAATCTATTGAAGATAATTAGAAGAACTTTGGAGTTGAAAAAAGGAAGTGGGGTGAGTAGTTGAAATTTTGTTGTTTGGGCTAATCAAATCACTATTAAACAAGAAAGCTGGAAAAATACCATTTGAGTGTGTGTATGGAACTCGGGATCTCTGCCCCTATATATGAAATTGTATTAATTTCAATTTCTTCAACAAATGGAAGATAAAGAGGTTAGTTCCTATCATGCTCGCATCAATAAAATTGTTGAATTAGATGAAGAAAGAAGGGAATCCCATCAAAGGCATGTAAAATTCGAGAGAGAAATTAAATA
This sequence comes from Taxus wallichiana var. yunnanensis, assembly GCA_018340775.1. Lineage (NCBI taxonomy): Eukaryota > Viridiplantae > Streptophyta > Pinopsida > Cupressales > Taxaceae > Taxus > Taxus wallichiana. The sequence goes on from CM031240.1 coordinate 214,685,577, forward strand.
AGTTGTTTGGTAAAAAGTCGACTCCAAGATCTTTCGAGTGTGGGAGATATTGTGCTATTGTGGGATACCGAGGCATGACGATAAAGGAAACCATGGAAAGTTTGATGCATTTTGGATGGTCCCTTATTCAATTGACATTCGAATTGGTGAACATACCTTCTTCTTAAAAGACCTGGATTGATTTCTCATAATCGAGGTATACACCATTATATAGTGTATAGTATTCGGTTTCATCCCACTTTCGTGTTTTCCTATTTTGGTTTGTCTTGGTCCCCTGGTGAAAATTTTTGTTGGGTTATCGGTTCATCCATGGGGAAATTAGTTATTATTGTTACGATCTGCAAGATTTTTCTTTGACTCCATTTCCCAATGGTTTATTTTTGGCGAGATGGTATGGTCTGTTGTTCTTGCGGCACTTGCAGGGAGTGCCCATCCCCAAGTTGGAGATTATGTCAAGTGCACAATTTGATCTTGCCTTTTTTTTTTTAAATTTCCCAGTTTGCGGGCTTTGTTGTATTTTCTATTTCCCCGAATGGATGCATGACATCTCTTTTCTTCATTTAGTTTTCATGATTTGTCCTTTCCTGTGGTTGACGATCCCATTAAGTCTAGATATTGTTTTCCATTCCTCTTTCCATGAGAAAGAATTTGTAATTTGGGTGTAAATTTGGGTTTTTTCCCTTCCTTCCATTTTTCCACTATCATGTTTTGTTTTCCATGTCAATTTTAGTACCAACATCTATGGAAACATGGTCCTTTCTGATTGGATGTGGCTCAATAAGGCATTTTAAAAATCTAAGGCCTGCTTCAACTCAAGTCTGCTCCACATGGAGGGCCTGTGCTCATCTGAAAATTCACCTCTTGGTTTGACCTTTGGAGTTGTGCCACGGAGACACGTGGAGGCTTTTGTTGGCTCCTCTATATACTCAAAATTTTCAAGCAAATTTCTAAGGCACTGGGAAACATGGAGCGCTGCGCTCATCCGGGGACCTGCCCTAAATTTTATTTTTGAAATAGCACTAGGGATACACATGAAATTTTCCACTCACTTTGCCCTTTCTTGGACTTTTCAACATCCAAGAAACTTTCTTGGACCCTAAGTATGTGGCACCTTCCGCTAGTCCCTCAATTCTTTCAACAACTTTGTCGGGATGAGACACGTGGTGAGCCCACACTTGTTTAGGGTCTCCAATTTTGGGCACCATATCAAAAGTGCACTAGTGAGACACGTAGAGGCTTCCGCTAGCTCCTATTATAATGAGACTTTTCAAAGGCCAAAAGCAATTTTCTTAGACCCGGGGCACATGGAAGGCCCGCGCTTTTTGGAAACTTGCCTCCTCACTTAACCTTTGTAGTTGTGCAAGGAAACACATCGATGGCTCTAATCTAAATTTGTGAAAGGGGAGAATCAACGGTTGTTGTTCATTACATCTAATTTTGCCACCATTTTTTCTCCAAGATTCTTGGAGATACGAGTACACATTGTTTTTCTTCATTTTTTAATGAAATTCCTTGTCATTTAATCGAAAAGTGCAATTGAATGGATTTAGAGGTTAATTTTTATTCTAATGATTGTAATGGTTGATATTTTAAAGTTGGAATTTCTCGGGCACTTGCAAAAATGTGAATTACCAGAGAAGATGGATGTAGAGAAGAGTTGCAGGTACAAAGGATGAAATATTTGTTTCGAGTAGATGACTAGGTTCCTAATTAAAACAATGATGGAAATATTCATAATTATTCACCTTTTGAACAACTCGTAACTTTTTGTGTAAGTCTGTTAAACGTCATTTTTGGAAATATTGATCAAACATGTAACAAAAAAGGTTCCTTGAATATTATTTTCTTGGGGGAAATATTTAATGTAAATGAATGTTATAAGAAGCATGCTTTAGTCATGTAAATGGTTGGAGGTTAACTTTCCGAGAAAATTTAGAGAGAAACCATTTTCCTGAGAGGCCGTCTAAGAGACCGTTCAATACCCTATGTTGTTTAGATTTAGTCACATCAAGGTGGTTGCAAGTGTATATCTATTGACAAGCTCGAGATTGTTTGAGAAAATTTCACTGCTAATGAACTTTTAATGACTCTATGTTGATCATGTTCATTGTTGTGTCTGCTTTGCTTTCAGAATGTTTTCAAATAGTTTTTCTTGTTCCTATTATAATCTTATGTTAAAATTTCTCTGAGTCACACAAGATATCATATGTGTGTCAATATTTTTTCATTTTCAATTTCATTATGAGAAGACCCTTCAATCGGTAATGAGATAAACAATTTAAAACCACTTTACTCTCACTATGTTGATAAAGACTATTTGTAAGTCTATGAGTGTATCTTAGGCATGACAAACCAGGGTTGTTAATGTTTAATTGAGTCTTTATCTCAAGCCTTTGTGTTTAATTCTTAAATATTGTGTGAAATCATGCAGATCACGGGCCTCCATTGATGCACACCTTCAGTTAAAGGAATATTTTGGCTATTTTGAAGCATTCTACCCATCCAGTCTCCCAATTTTTGTAAAGGATCTCAAAGATTTGGTATAATCAACTTTATCATTCTTAAATTCCCACCAATAAATTTCAAATAACTATGAATCCTACCTAAAGTACCCCTGTTTGTCTTTGTGTATTCAGAAATGAACAAATTCTACTACCAAGATATACGAAGTAAGTAGGTTTTAAGTGTCTCTAGTAACCTGAACCTTGTTTCAGAAAATATCACCATTCTTTAGAAGTGACAATTCGTGAGAGTTAAATTCTAGTGCATTGATCATATTTTTCAAGGTTTCCTTTCAAGTTTGTAAAAATAAGGATATATTCATTTTCCTTCACCAATGAGCTTACAAAATGGGTCCTATCACCCTGGTTGTGAGCCTGGCACAACATAAAGTAGTGAGGATAGATCAAATCCTTAATGAAGGAGCTTTCCATTTCTCACGATGCCTAAGTGAAAAGAGTCGACGAATCCCCTCCCCAGCTACAAAAGGACTCATAATATGATCTGTCTCTATCTCGAGTGTCTCACTAAATTTGTGATGGTGCTCGGTTTCAAGGGAAAATCAATTTGGATACCAATAGGTGTAAAGGTGGTCTTGATACCAATTTAAGGAAGAATTGAAGAGTGTGGTATTATTGGATACAAATTTGAATGTTGAGAAAATGGAATAATTCAATTGGTGTTATCAATGATGATAAATAAGGTTGAAAAAAATGCCTTAGGTATAGTCATTAAAGAAGCACATGTACTAAAAAAAAACACAGATGTCATATGAGATAAGATACTACATGGGTTACCTTAAAATATAGGTATAAAACACCATATTTATTTGATTTTAGGATTGGACCTTCGAATCATTCATCCTAAAGAATTAACACGAAATAGAATTAGGATTTGGATATGTAAGTGACGGATCTTATATAGAAGGGGTTAGTGAGAGAACACATGACTCCATGTGCAACTTCAACAATATTAAATCCTAAATATAATGATGGGGATTGGATAATGTGTGTGGAAAATAAAGAACTAAATAAAATCATAATTAAGTATTTTTCCTAATTAAAAAGTTAGATGACATGATAGATATGATAGTGAAAGCGTGATATTTTAGTAAGATTTATCTCTAAAGTAAGAACTATGACCTCTAATCCAAGAAGGGGTCAAATGGAAAATGAATTTGGAAACAATAAATGGCTTTTACATATGGATGATGATGTCATTTATGCTGACTAATACACCCAATTCATTCATGAAATTGATGAACATCGTACCTTGACATCATTATTGTTTATTGTAATGATATTATGATATTCCATATGATAGTGGAAGAAAACTTGTTGCATTTAAAATTAGTCTTATAATTGATACGAAAAGTGATTTTGTATGAAAAATTAAAGAAATTTAGATTTTTTCACAAAAGCATAATTTTATGGTGTTTTTCATCTCGAGAGGATGGGGTGAGGATATATGATGAAAAAGTGTAGGAAATTAGTGAATGGTCTATTGTTAGGAATCGAAAGAGGTTTGTAGTTATCATGTCTTTAAATTTTTTTAAAGAACTTCATAAGGAAATTCGGTAGCATTTTTGTACCCATATATAGCACAAAGGGAAAGGATTTTATATGGATAAAGGGAATAAAAAATAATTCTGAATTGTTGAAGAGGAATTTTTGGAGGCATCTATTTTGGTATTGCTAAATTTTACCAAGGTCTTTGAGATTGATTATGATGCTTGACATGTCTAGATTGGATTATTAATGAGTCAAGAAGGATGATCTATAGTATTCTTAACTAAAAATATGAATGAGGTTAGGAGAAAATATTCTACATATATGTCAAATTTTATACTATTATTCATGCAATAAGGAATTGGAAACATTATTTGGTAGTGAAGGAGTTTTTCGCTCATGACCATGAAACATTGAGGTATGCAAACACAAAAAAAAACTATATAGTCATCATGGAAAGTGGGTTTCGATTTTGCAAGAATATAGGTTTGTCTTAAAGAATTTATTGGGTATGCAGAATCTAGTTGTTGATGCCTTGAGTAGGTGTGCAATGTTATTGGAAACAATGGAAAAAATTTTGATTAAGTAAATATTTGATATTGAAAGGATAAAAAAACCCTGTATAATATGAATTATAAGCGTCAAGGCTCAAAATTGAAACAAAGAGGAGTGGCGAAGAAGACAATAAAATAAACTAATAGAAAACCCAAGTACAAAAGCAACAGTAAAACACACCAATGAAAAGGAATTCTCTCAAAGGTAGGAAGGTCAAATTTGCTTAACCACCCACTAAAAGAATTCATTTATTCCATGGTTCTCCACCCTTTGAGACCTAAGGTTCATCTTTAGAGGATCATTAATTTTTTTCCTTTCTTTTTGTATTCAAGGTAATAAATGAAAATGAAGTTGTAGAATTTGAGGTATTCAAGGAATTATATGCATGTGATTCATATTTTGGTAATGTTTTGAGATGATGTAAGGACACTACACCGGGTATTGGTTATTATGATTACTTGATGCATGATAGCTACTTATCAAGGGAAAAACAATAATGGATTATTGTTGGTTAAATGAGAAATGATATTATAAGAGAGTTGCACATTGGGGGTTTGGATGGAAACTTTTTTATAAGTAATACAACTACTCTTGTGGTCTTGAAGTATTATTTTCTAAAGTTAAAGAGAGACGTACGTAGAATCATATCAAGATGTTGAGTCTACCAAATGGATGAGGGAAATTTAAATAATATTGGATTATATATGCCATTACCTATACCTACATGGCCACAGGATGATTTTAGTATGGATTTTATGTTAGGAATTTCTTATAGAAAAATAAATGATTCTCTCTTTTTTTTGCTACATAGATTCTCTAAAGTGAAATATCTAATTGATTTTAGGAAAACAAATGATTCTTGTAGAGTTGAAGATATTTTTTCAGAAGTGGTTAGGTTGCGTAGTAGAGTCTAAGAACAATCACATCAGATCGGGAAAAAAATTAGTCACTTTTGGAAGAATATATGGAGGAAAATGATGACAGAACTACATTTAAGTAATGCATATTATCCCCAAACAGATGAACAAATAAAAGTAGTAAATAGGAGCCTATAAAATCTTCTACGATGCATAGTTGGAGAAAATTCGAAAGATTGAGATTTGGATAAAGCACATCTTTGTGATAACTTATAATAGCATGGTCAAAAATTCAAAAGAAATATCTCCTTTCTAGATCGTGTATGGTATGAACCCGAAGGGAATGCTAGATTTGATAATGTTGCTTGCTAAAGATAAAAATGGTGATGATACAAAAGCATGTGAAGAACAATGATAGAACTATAATATTAAGTGTATTATAATATTTAACTTATATTTAAATAATATTGAATAACTCATAGTCTTATTATTTAAATATAAACATTAAATTAGGTGGTTAGTTATTTAATTAACTAACATTAAATTGGGGAAATGTTACCCATCACTTAAGAAGGTCATAACCATTTAGGTTATTTAAATATGACCATAGCTCATATTCAGGACATATAGATTTGAATATAAAATCACATGAATCGGGGAGATCTGGTAAAATAATGAGTAAAAATGAGGAGGGAGTTTTTAATGGACTAGTTTTAATAGTTTCTCATATCTTGGATTAATTATTCTATTGTTGTTTACCCTTTGGAGTTTTCCACATTACATGTTGTATCAATTTATTATTTTTATAATCGTGTTATTTATTTTTATTATATGTGCACATTTATATTTATGGATATTAATTAATGTTGAGGTTACATTTAATAAGGTTAATAAATTTTCATTCGTCATGGTAACAAAGTAGGACTAAATAATCTAAATATAATTTTAATGTTCTTTTATTTCAAAGGTTGCAAATTTAGGTGATTAGTTGGTTGATATTATTTTTAAACCCGCCCCCTTCCATCTCCATATGGATGGAATAAACGTGGTGTGTAAGGTGGAAATTCATTTGGAGATTTTAAATGTGCATGAAAAATTGTTATTTTGAGAATTACCAAGGCCCTAAAAATTAAGGTAAGGTTGAATAAATTTTATGAAATATTATTATATAGTTTGAAAATGTGTGGAGGTTAATTAAAGATATAAAAAGACAAACTAAAAAATTAAGCTCACAGGGGAGACTAAAATCCAAAAAATAGGAGTTTTAAATTTTCTTATTGGTCGGTTAAACCATCTTGTCCCCTAGTAATATAAAAAAATTACTTTCACTTTGAATTTCAAAAACCTATCTCATGTCCCGCATACGGACCCAGTAAATATATTTTTCACCTATAGTTTATAATCAATATAAACTATTTGTTTTGTTTTACATAGTTTTTAAGATTTATTGGTATTTTATAAAAAAATAATATACATAAATTATATATATTTAAACTTATAAACTATAAACTATAGTTAGTAAAAATACCTAAACTACATAACCTAAACCTAAATCTATGCATGGCTGATATCTAAAATTAAAAATTTATATTTTATAAGCGGGCGCCCCCTCAAGTCCCTTAATCAAACTTCATTCCACTTGACAAGCTTTGTGCAGCCATATGTCAACCCTTCACCGCATGATGTGTGTGCCTATGGATCTCACTCAACTCCATCGACCACTCATAACTTCCCTACTCCCATGCTTTGTTTTTCCCCACACGAGGATGACATGGGAGTGTTAAAGCATTTAAAATCATATGCGTTAGGGGATAGTGGTGTGAGTATGGTCACACAACTACATTTTTAAGGCGTTTATGGAAATGGATCACTCGAGTGGCTTGTTGTGTTGTGTTATGTGATCTACCACCCATCAGACCCAAAAATATAACAGATAGGTTTTCGATTGCGAGGATTAAAATATGAAGAGGAGACTTCTATTAAACTATGCTTTTCATTCTTGTTTATTATTTTTTTCCATTTACTCAAAAATGGGGTCTAATTATTTTTCATTTGATAAATCTTCGATGTTGAATGGGAATAATTACAACATTTGGAAGATTTGATTCAAGGCATAATTCATGTCTTGCAAATTATGGGTTGTTGTGAATGGAACTAAAAGGGATCCAATTAGAAGATAAACAACTACAGATAATTTCATTGCATATCAACAAAAACTACAAGATGTGATGTACATCATTTAGAGAACAATACAAGATGATTTTTTTCTAGGTATCGGGAATGAAGAAAGTTAAATTGAAGCTTAGGGTACATTGGAATCGATGCACGAAGGTAAGCATTTTTCAAAATCATCAAATTTATTTTATAATCGATGACAATTCCCATGAAGGGATATGGAAAAAGATAAATTATTTAGCAGCAATAAAAATATTAAATCACCGATAGATGGATGTGGTAGTAATTTAATTCAGGATAAATTTCTTTATTTCATTATTCGAGTTGAATATTCAGAGAAATTTAGAAATATCAGTTCAATTTTGAATTCCCAATATCAAATAGAACAAGACATTAAAAAAATTTAAACCCTTACTTCTCTCCTCATACATGAATAAAAATTAATGTCAAATTTTAATTCTAAGGAAAATGCAACTCAAGAACTTATCACTGAGAAACAAAATGGTAAAACATCTAGATTCAACAAAAACTTAAAATCCTACTTTTAAACCTCCTAGAAAAGACAAGAAACCTTGAAATCTAAGAGATACCTTTGATATTAAATTTCATTACTATGGTAAATTTTTCCAAAAGAAAGAGGATTTGTAAATTTAAAATTAACAAAAAAATCTCAAAAATCGAAAGGGTAACTAATCTTACTAACACCAAAAACAAAACAAAAACAAGAATTAAATAATAGTCAAAAATAAAAAGTAATTGCTTTGTATGCCACCCATAACACTGCAAAATATTTATTTTGAATATTGAATAGTGGTGCCACTAGGAACATGACCTTTAGATCTAATATCCTATATGAACTTGGTGAATGTAGTGATCATATCTAATTAGGTGATCATTCCATTCTCAATGTTTAGGGCCGGGGTAAGTAAAAGTTTAAAATGGTTTTATTGACAATGTTTTGTTAGTTCCTAAACTTAAAATGAATTTTCCTTTTTGTTCTCAGTTGACTCAAAATAACTATAATGTAATGTTACTAAAAGATAAATAGTTTATTTAAAAGTAAACACGATGTTAATATAGTTGAAGGCATTTAAAGTGATGGTTTTTATGTGTTAAATGGATTTCCTTTTGATTTTTGTCTAACAAATCAAAGAAGTGACATGCAATGGGGCATGAGATACTAGTTCATGTCAACTTTAAGAGCATATATGACATGTATGAACTAAACCTAGAATCGGGTCCGCTACCTACTTCCCAAAATCTTGAAACATGTGAAGGATGATTACGTGGTAAGAAGTCTGCTAATCCCTTTCACATGATCATCATGATGTTAATTCTTCTTAGAATTTCGAAATTTTCCATCATGATATTCGAGGACCATAGAAGTTCCATCAATTAATGGTTCTCTTTATGTTTGTCACTTTCATTGAGGATTAGGGGGTGATAATGGGGAGAATATTTCAAGTAAAAAATTTGGCTCTTTTTTTATCGAATTTGGAATTCAAATGGAACCGAATACTCCTTATTCCACTCGTGCGCAATGGGATTATGGAAAGTAAAAACCATAAAATTATAGAAATGGATAGGAACATGATGCATTCAGCTCAGGTTCCGCAATTCCTCTGGGATAACACAATGAACACATTGTTGTTCATATCTTGAACATAATGCCCACCAAAACATTAGCAAATTTCACTCCTCTAAAGAAGTGGTCAAATTAAAAACCAAGTGTCTCATTTGAGGATCTTTGGTAGCCATATTTACCTCTTCATTCCAAAATCAAAACAGAAGAATATTGATCAAACGTCTTTTCCTTCTATCTTTGAAGGATACGGTGTAAAAACTAAAGGTCTTAGAATATTTGATCCATCAAAAAGAGAAGTTATAGAAAACGTGAATGCTAAATTTTTGAAATACCTTCCTATTCTTATTATTCATCTTTTATTTCTTTTATTTATGATGATTCTAATGAAAATGAATTTGAAATTGAAATTTGTGATAATTATGTATGTGATGAAGAAACTAGTAATGAACCTATAGTTTAAAAATAGATAATACGTGTTTGTTCTATAACTAAAAGACCTAGATGCATTGAGTTTATTATTCAAGACTATAATCCTTGAATCTTTTGAAAATGACTAGAAGTCATCATACATATCATGCCAAAATGACTACGTTGAAACATTTGCACCGGTTGCGAAAATGAGCATGATAAGGATTGTGATTGGCTTAAATTCTCGAGTAATGGTTGGGAAATCCATCAAATGGATGTAAAAATGCCTTTTGGAATGGTGATTTAAAAGAATAAATCTATGTTACCCATGTTGGTGCTCAAAATAGTATCGCCCCATTTTTCTATCGAAATCTATCCATTTACGGTCTCTGTCACATTTTATTTCCCTGTATTGTGCTTGAGGAGTCTCTACCTTGCTTTTGTTGCCATAATCAATCCTTCATTGAGTGATGATCACGTATCGATCTATATGTGTTTCCTTGTTTCTCTGTTCCTCCGAAAAGGTCTTTATTTAAGCTGTAAAAACTTAGGATCTTCCATTATTTCCATTTTCCACAGTCGAGATTTTATGTCCTTGTCATTGTTTCCATAAATAATTGAATAAAAATGAATGGATGTAGCTGGGAGGAATGTATTTGAGCCTTGTAACATTTCTAAATTCTCTATCCTCAGAGAAAATTTCATCTCCGAGGATCAAGTGGTAATTTTTCTACATTTTATAGTTTGACGAGCATTTCTCTCGGTCAAATTTACATCCTTGGATCAATAGGAAATAGGGCCTCTTTTGGTTGGATGCAGCTTGACAGGGTACATCAAAAAAATTTATGAATCGCCTTAACTTAAAAACCTATCTACATGGGAGAACGGTGCTTATTTGAAGATTTATCTTTTGGTTTGGCCTAGGAATAACGCCGGGAGGACACGTGGAGATTTCCACTACTTTGCCCAAACTTAGAAATTTTTTTATGTAGCTAATACTGAGTTTGGCGGGATAGGGACACATTGTGAACCCGCACTCAGGTCATAGTCTTAAACTTGGGCACCATTTGGAAATAGCCAGGAGGACACTTGGAGACCTCTAGTCAATTTGCATTTTAGTTATACTTTTTAATGGCCAAAGGAGTTTCCTTAGACCCATACACATGGTGCCTTCCACTGAGCTTTAAGCCTTCAAATAAATTTTGCCGAGGCCAAGAGGCGTGGCGAGCCCACACTCATTTAGGATCTCAACTTTTGGGGACCATCCCAAGATGCGCCATTGTGACACGTGGCAGTTTGAAAAATTCAAAAGGGTGGGGAAGTGAACCATCGAGGGTAGCTTGGATTTTTTGCATCTTGCCACCAAAAGGGTTAAAATATCAAAATGGCCCGCAATCCCGACAAAGGATTAGTAAAAGTTTGTTTCAAAGTCAATGATGGAGGTGCGGACTCTTGAGGGAAATTTGGAAAATTTTCCTTTTGGGAGAAAGGAGTTAAAAGTGTAAAAGGAGACATGGTTCCGATGGGACCCACATCAAAAGCCAAAACCGGAAGGGCGGAGTTGCTTTAGGAAAACATGGAAAATTTGTCCTTTTCCAAAAAGAGGTGAAATAGTAGAATTTATCTGTGGTTCCTTTAGGATTCATATTGGAACACGTGTCTGGCCCATTTTTCAAAGGCGGAGGGGTGGAGCAAAATGAATTTTTTTTCCATTGTTTCAAAAGGTTCTAAAAATTCAAAGGAAACCCCTGAGTCCATTTTAAATTAAATCTTCCACGTGGATGACCCAATTTCAAAGTAGAGATCAACAACGGTGTGTGTGTGCAGAATCTGATTTTCTCCCCATTTTTACTTAAAAGCTCCTGGAAGTGTGAGTCTTCATAATTTCTTGGTATTTCCTACACACCAAACAAAGAGGAGAGTTAATTTTGATATCTAAGTTTGGTGAGGGATATCTGGAGACGTCTTTTGCCATTAAAATGATCTGACTATTGGGCTCGATTTGATCTTCAATTTTCCTTTCTTGGGCACACAAAGAACCAAATTTGACATTTGGGGACGGAAGTAGTTAGCGAATAGAAGGAAGATTGATCTACCGAAAGAAGGGTTTGAATACAAGATATATTTGAAGAGATCGCCCCCTTGAGCACTGATAGCATTTTTACGAGATCTGATTATGGGATTCACAATCGAGATCATGGTGAAGCCTGGTGCACTCAATGTTTGGATTTCTTTTTGGGGAAATATCTGTTATGAAGTATTATAAATTGCATGAATTTTTCGTGCAAATCGTTTGAGTGTTAGAGGTCGGGACTGATTTTTTTAAGATAAAAGCTTGATAAAGTCCATATTTCTAAGGAACCATCTCAAGAAACCTGTTTAATCTTCTGTTTTGTTAAATTTGATCAAGTCAAGGTGATTTTTTTGTATGACCATTGACAAGCTCTAAGATTTTTATAAAAACTTTCCTGTGCTGATAAATTTAGTCAAACTTGAGTTATTCTGTGTTTGTTTTGGACAAAATAGTGTCTACTTCAGTTTTGAATGTCTCGTAAATGCAATTTTCTTGTTCCCATTGCAATCATGTATCAAAATCCCTCTCAATCACATAGATTTCAATCCTTGTGATAGTTTAGTGGCATCTGCAATTTCATTTTTAGAAGAGCTTTCATTTGGGAATGAAATAAATGATTTAAAATAAGTTTTCTTTCATCTATTGACAGAGATTGTTTGTAAGCTTAGGTGTACCTCAAGTATTATTGATCTTAGATTTTGATGTTTTTTTGAGTCTTATAACTCAATCCTTCCCACTAGAATCTCATAGTTTGTGTGAAAATGTGCTGATTTGGGCCTCCATTAAAGCACACATTCTAGTTAAAGGAACATTTTAGCTATCTTGAAGCATTTTGTTGTCTAAGCTTTCCATTTTGTAAAATTCCTCAAGGGTTTGGTGAATCAAGTTCATCCTACCTCACCTCCCACAAATATTTCATTTAAAAACACCCAATCCTACATGTACTACCCATGTTTATCATGTGTGTGTACAAATGCATAATCTCTACCACCAAAACATGTAGAAACAATCAGGATTCCAAATGTCTTTAGTAACCTTTGCCTTGTTTTGAAAATATCTCCATAATCTAGAAGTGACAACTCATGAGAGTTAGATTTGGTGTGTTGATCATATTTTCCCAAGGTATTCTCTATAAAAAAATTTCAAAGAAGGATTTACCGGCATTCTTGATATGAGAGGTTAAAAAATAGGTTCTCTTACCTTGGTTAAAAGACACAACCTAAAATAACTAGGATAAGATCACATGGAGTTTTAAGGTGCTACCCAATCCTTTCAAATCTTGAGTGCTAAAGAGTCAGATAGACTATTCCCGGCTACAAAATGACATACATAATCATCTATCTACTTTTGAGTGTCCTGTCAAATCCATGATGTTACTTGGCCTTTGAAGGAGATTAAATTTGGGTACCAACACGCTTCAAGCGTCATTGCGGGGGCATTGTGATTATAGTTCATATTCGGACCTTGGTAAACACTTATTATAATCGAAAGTGCTAATACATTTTTCTAACATCATCGTGTGTTCGGGCCTATAATAAGTATTCAAGTTTACAACTATTGTGTGCAATTATTTCAGTTTCAACTCCTAGTGCACTATCTTTCATTGATAAATCTCGGTAAAGAAATGTCGGTCCTTCTCATTTCTAGTTTCTAGTATTGAAAGACACTTGTGAGATCATATTTTAGTGCATTTGCACAACTAAGGTGAAAATCCTTAGTGGTGATTCCCTGTTGATCTAATTCTTGATAAGTACTAGTTTCTTAACCTCTGTCAAGTGAGATTTATTACTAATATTTGCAAATCTGGAAGGAAGATGATATTTCTTTGCTAGGGATCCTACCGAGGACATTATTTCAAGAGCCGGGTAAAACAAATTCGAAGGAAGAAAATTCTAAAGAGTTCTTTGGAGATCAGCAAACAAGAAAAGGGATCTACATTGATGAAATTGATCGACCTATCATTGAAGACTACTATTCAAATGCTTCTAAATGAGGTAGCCTATTTGTTGAATTGAATTCTCCAACTAGAGAAGGGCCTTCAATTGATTTTGAAAAGTTTTCTTATCATTATGCTCCTGTCTTTTCAAAAGTTGATAGGGTTTTCCAAGAAACAAGGCCTTTAGGGGATATCCATTTTGAAGGTTATACTCTTGTGTTTCAAAGACCCTCTACCCCTTATCAATTTGTCTCCCCTCCAGGGTGACCTCCTCAAAACAACATGGTCCATCCCCCACCCAGACCTCTATTTGTTGTAAATACCCTTAGACCTATAAATTTTGTGGGAATGGTTGGTTATCCAAATAGAGTTCCCCGGGATGTAAGAAATAGATTACCAAAGTTCCAAGGAAACAACACTATAACTAGTGATCAACATTTAAATATTTTTATCAATATGATGGAAGACTTTGAGATTAAACATGAAGATGTATATATCAAATTGTTTATCCATACTTTGGAAGAAGATGCAAGAAATTGGTATAAAGCTAAGTTGTGAGATAACTCTATTGATTCTTGGACAGAGATGAACAATGCATTTAGATTGTACTATGGTGATAAAATTGACACTAGGTTTCTTCTATCGAAATCTGAAAACATCAAGAATAATCCTAATGAGTTAGTACATGATTTCAACACAAGGTTTAACAAGACCTTGAGGAGATTTCTTGTTGGCATGAGGCCTTGTGATGAATCATGTTTGATCAAATATTTAGATGCATTTGATAAAAAAGTTACTTATTAGTTGAGGGACAAAAACGCCACTAATTTGAGGTAGGCCTTCACCTTGGCTCTACAAATTGAGAATAACTTCAAGGTAATTGGAAAGCCTCCAAAAAGGGAGGATATGAAGCTGAAAAAACTAGAAAAGCCTCAAGCAAGAAAGGCTACTGATTTGGAAGAAGTTGTCAAAAATTTGGTAGGGGTTGTAAAGAAATATCATATGAATTATCACTGGGAGAAAAAGGGTTGGGGCAGAGCTCACAACGTCAAAGCAAAAGCAACAAGGCCAAAACAGGTTTACAAATCACCAAAGATATAATGATAGAGGTAAGGGACCTGTTGGTTTTGGAAAAATAGACCCTGTCGAGGCCGGGGAAAACAGAATGGTACACGACCCTTTGGTTGTTAGAGTTGTTGTATCTGGGAGGAGACATATAGTATTGATTGGTGTGAGATGTTTCATGCCCCATACTCCATGTGAGGAAGATCAGCAAGAAGAAGAAGAAGTTGATGATGATAATGATGATGATGTCTGCATGATGGGTTTCTCCACAAGCTCATAACAAGAGGAAACTTTAGCCGAGGTGGTAAGTGCTAGAACTCTTTACTCATTTTTGGGATTGCATCCTTTGGTACCTATCCTTCCTCCCTCTAATGCTTTAGAAGTAGATATTGTACAAGCTTTTGAATTTCCCAATAATGACTTTGAATATTTAAGGGCTTTAATGATAAAGAAGTATGATGGAGGAATCCCATTTGAGGAGGATAGGTAGTTATTGATGAATGTTGTTGTGGCTCAAGAAAAGGAGCACAACACAAGAAGTAGGGTTGTCAAAGGGGAAGGGACTCAGTCAAACCAAATCTTGCATTGCTTTTAAATATTCCTAAAGAGGATCCTAACAAAGATGGATCTGCCAAAGTCCTTGCTATCCCAAACAAAACTCATAATTATCCTCATGCCCAAACTGTCAAGAAACCTATGTCATATGATGAGTTTGCTAACCTTCCTTCCAATGTTTCCTTGCCAAAATTTTTCCCTTATGATATTATCCAAGTCTTGAGCTAGATCAAGATCTCAATTCCAATTGTTGAGTTTCTCGGGATCCCTAAGTAGAAGAAAAGGGATTTTGAGTATTTGGGGAAAAAAGAGGAGAAGACTGCCTTAGATAGAAATATAAACATTGTGGAGACTCCATTAGTCATTGAAGAGTTAGAGACACCACAAGTGTTGGAGGAATTACGTAACCACCGAGGTTTATTTGAGGACATCCTTAGTAGAGTCTAAGCTAAATGTGGATCCATTCGTCACCAATCTAATCATTAAGGACAAACTTCTACACAATTGTATGTTTGACTCGGGGAATCATGCAATGTCATGCCTTTGGAAGTCATGAATGAGCTAAATATTAAAGTGATAGCAACATATGGGAAATGTACTACTATAGACTTCGAGAGAAGTTCTAGTGGTGGGATGTGTGAAGGGTTTAGTGCTACAACTTGCAAATTACCTAGGTAAGAACCTGAAGCTTGATGTACTCATTGTTGAGTGTCCAACCAAGTGGGGTATGTTGTTATCTAGAAAATGGCTTTCAAGTGTTGGTGGGAGTGTCCAAATGGATATGTCTCATGCTACCATACCAATTGAAGGAAGCCATGTGAGGTTATATGGGGAAAATAAAATGTTGCACCTTATTGAAGATGCTAACAATGTATCATATAAAGTATTGTACACCAAAGTGTTGATGATGATAACTTTGTAGGATTTTCTTATGGAAAGGAGCACAGGATTGAAGAGTGTAAGTTTCTTGAACATGAAGGATCTCCTTTGACTTTATTGTATGATGGAGCTTGCTCCAAATTGTGAAATGGTGTTGGTGTTGTTCGATTTGTTAAGGCCCGGAAAGGTTTTCTTTTCTTTCAAACTCAGTTTTGAGTACACTAACAACATTCCACGAGTATGAGGCACTATTGTTAGGTTTAAGAATTGATTTGAAATATGGTGTCGGGACATCATCATCAAAGGGGATTCATAACTAATTTTCAAACAAGTTAAAAAGCTGTATGCCACAAAAAATCAGCGAATGAAACAATACAAGCATGCAATTTGAGATTTAATTGAGATGTTTGATTCATTCAACATTGTGCATCATGATAGGAAGTTCAATGATTTGGCAGATATACTTGCAATATTAGGATCTCGGTTTGATAATTGTGTAGTGTCCCCATATTGTGAATATGATTTTGAGGTGTTAACAAGGCCATCTATACTTTACAATATTAAACATTGACAAGTTTTTGATGATGATGCCCAGGTCAGAATATTTTTGTAGAACAAAGGGGAGTTTTCTGATCAAAATATTGATTGAGAGCCAATGGTGTGCGTAGCGAGGGAAAAGAAACCTTGTTTGGCAAAGGTTACATCTAACTAAAGACTAATACCGTTCCTAGAGGGTTGGTTGCTCTTGAATCAAATTTTAATAATGATGATTGCATTATTAATACACATATGGAAGGCTCAAGGGATGTGTTATCCAAAATTCACCCCCAAGGTAATTTTGATAACATGCATCAAATTCTTTAGTCCCAAGCAATTATATTGATTCAGGGTGAAAGGTCATGTTTCTAGGGTCCCCTCATATTTTTCTAACTCCCCTGTCCAAGTAGAAGAGAGCAAGTTCTGAGAAAATGTAAAAAATTGCATAAAAAACAAGCTCGGGCCAGAAAAAATCACGAAAAATGGCTAAGTCCTAGTCCAGGCGGTCCTTGGGATGCGCGGGACAAAAGTACGCGAACCGGCCGAACCGGGCGAAATGAGTCAAGGCAGCCCGAAACAGTTTGGGACGCGTGGGACAAAAGTACGCGAACCGGCCGAACCGGGCGAAATGAGTCAAGGCAGCCCGAAACAGTCTGGGACGCGCGGGACAAAAGTACGCGAACCGGCTGGTTCGGCCGAAATAGGGAACTTCAGCACTGGGCCAAGTGGGACAAAGGGACGCGTGGGACGCGGATAGCCGAAGGAACCGAAAGCCAATCAGATCACGCCACGTGTCACCGGCAGAAAAGGGACATGGAAGCCCATTTCGGGTGGTTCGGAAGAATTTGTCCCATTCATCATTGGGACATTTGGGACAAAGGGACGCGTGGGACGCGAAAAGCCGAAGCAGCCGAAGGAAAAGAAGAAAAGTCAACGCTTGGTCTATGGAACTTCAAACGACCATAACTTTTGACTCCGAGCTCCGATTTTCATAAAATTTAACTTTCTGGAACAAGCATGATGTCTGATTTTCATTAAATAAGATAAATATATTCTCCTTCAGTTAGTTAATGCTCATTCCCGTCAAATGACAGAAAACGCCTGCAGACCCAAAATAGCTACCCGCACTCAGAAGGCCATAACTTTTGCATTTCTCAACAAAATCACACAAAATTGGTACCATTGGAATCGTGGTTCCGAGCCCGATGCACAAAAATCAAGAAATTACAGATTTGATCAGAAATTTATTGAGTTTTTAACAAAACGTGGCCAGGTTCAGAACAGTGTTTTATTTGGTAGTTGGGAGTGCAATTAAGAGGCATGGTCATCCTTCTTTCTCTGCTGCAGCACATGGGACAGTATGGGGAGCCTTTTGCAAGTAATATACAATCATTTCACTCAATTTAATGCCTCTTACAGGTGGTTGAAGGACAGATTTCAGGATTTCCATTTTCCCTTCTCTTTTCCTTCTCATTTTTCTATAAATTGGAGTGTTGGGCTCATTGTAAAAGAGAGAGTTTTTGGGTAGCAAAGCTCTACCAAAATTTCTTTGTGAAGCCAGTGTGTTGTAGGCCCTTGTAGTGGACTCCTTGCATGGTGATCCAGGCCCTTATCTTGTAATAGATTGAACTGTGCATATCATGAAGCAATAAAATACCAGTTTGTGGATGTATCTTCCCATGCTGTGTTTTCTTGCATTCTTCTTGCCCCTTTAATATTTCTATAAGAATATTGTGTCTATTTATTATGTTCTTGCAGGGATTCATTAACATTGTGTATGCTTGGAATATTGTTGTGAATGCATTTTGCTAGATTATGGTGAACTGTCATCACCTCTTCTAGTGTGCACTTTGCCTCTGTATTTCACACATTTGGAGATTACTCTCACACCCTCCTTTTCTGGTGTATCACCACTTTAGTGTAGGCTTTCATTTTATGTATTCTCTCTCCCTGGTCCCTTGGAAATTTAGATTAGAATAGTTAGCTTATCCTGCATTAGAGTAGATTGTGGCAGGTAGTTTAGGAGCAAGAACCAGCTTTCTCTGGAGGTCTATCTCAAGTAGCAAGTCCCACAACTTGGAGATAGTACCCATGTTATCCAATCACACTGTGAGTTCAAGTATATCTCAAGGGGTGCTATCATTCGGCGATAACGGGATGTTGAGGAGCATGATCTTGGTACAAAGGAGAAACCAAGGAAGATTTGGTTAGGGAGCAATATCAGCAAGGAGGAGAAGCAATCATACATCCAATTGTTGAAAAATACCAATATTGCATGGCTTGGACCTATTCTGAATTAAAAGCATACAGAGAGCATCTGTTTCAACATGAGATTCCTTTCGAATCCAATGGAAACACTTTCAGTGTAGAAACAAAGGCCAATCAATCCACTCTTATCTCTTAAAAAGAAGAATGAAGAAATTGAGATACGAGATGGATTATTCAGCCTATAAGGTATTCCTCTTGGGTTGCAAATTTAAAATCATTTAGAAAGAAGAATGGTGATATCAGGTTGTGTGTGGATTTTATGAATTCAAACAGAGCATCAATGAAGGATAATTATCCTTTACCAAATATGGAAAAATGCTACAATTAGTGACTAGTTCGAATTACTTTCCACCTAAGATGGTTTCTCCGGATATAACGTAGTTGTGGTGAAGGAATCGAAAGGATCAAGACAACCTTTACTACTCCTTGGGGAAATTATGTATATGTCAAGATGCCCTTTGCTTTGATGAATGTTGGAGCCACCTTTCAAAGAGCAATGGATGTTGTTTTTTTGTTACATCAATGAGATTATTGGTTTTTACCAAGATGATGTAATCGTGTTTTCCAGAAGAGAAGTGATCACTTGCCGCACTTGGAGAAAATGCTGATAAGATGTAAGGAATATGGCATCTCACTCAATTGAAAGAAGTGACATTTTGGAGTGTAGAAGGAAAATTTGCTTGGTCACATTCTGTCATAAGAAGGGGTGATGATTGATCTAGAAAGGGTAGATACCATCGCAAGGTCCCAATTCAAAAAACCAAGAAATAAATTCAGTCTTTCCTTGGGAAGATAAACTTCATTAGAAGATTCATATCAAATTTTGCTGATTTTACCTTTCCTATCACTTCCTTTCTAAAGAAGGACCAGGTCATCAAATGGGAGGAGGATTCCATCTAAGCTTTCAATGGGATCAAAGAGGCATTGAAGCATGCCCAAGTTTTGGCACCTAGGACTATAATAAGCCTTTCCAACTATTTTCTTTTGCTTGAGAGAACACTATTGCTTCTTTTTGCTACATGTAGAAAGATGATGAAGGGGTTTTTAGTAAGGCATTGGAGGGAGCTGAGCTAAAATACACTATTATGGAGAAACAAGCATTTTCCTTCGTAAAATCAACAAAGGTTTTTAGGCCTTACATTTTTAGCTCTAAGATTGTTATTTATGTTCCCCACACCATGTGAAAGACATCTTATCGAGATGGAAGTCTCAAGCAAAAGATGCAGATGGGTGAACAAGTTGCAAGAATATCACATTGATATCTAAACCACGAAGTTGTTAGTAAGAGGTTTGGGTTTGGCTAAGCTTATGGCTGAGAGAAATTTGCAAACTATTGAGGTAAATGAGGTAGAAGAAGAAAGAGTAGGTGTTTTGGAAAATTTGATTAGTTCTGAGTGGTAAAAGATGTAATTTTTTATCTTAGACATTTATACTACCCTGAGTATTTGAGTCAAAATGAGAAAAGAGTTGTTAAGTTGGTTTACGAAATATGTCATTGCGATTATGGATTAGCTTGGAGGAACTCGAGGGAGTCCTCTTAAGGTGTATTATCGAAGATGAATCCCCAAGATAATTTTTGATCTCTATGGAGGAGTTTGTGGGGGGAATTTTTCTACAAGTGTCACAAAACAAAAGATCTTGAGGGCTGGTTATTGGTCACCAAATCTCTTCAAGGATACAACCTTGTTAATTAGAAGATGTTAGAGTTGCTATCATTTTTCTAGAAGACTGAAATCTTCATGCTCCTTTCCTTTGTATCCACGTTAATTAAAGCCTCGTTCAAGCAATGGGGAATGTATTTCATTGGTGAGATTTCAAACCGTTCAAGTGTTGGCCACAAGTGGATTCTTGTAGAAAATAATTACTTTACTAAATGGGTGGAGGAAATCCCCACCAAGAAGGCAACACACCAAATTGTCATGGATTTTGTGTTGAACCTTATTACCTACATGTTTGGGGTGTCATTCAAAATTGTAGCTGATAATTAGTTGAGTTTTAGAGATAAACCTCTCGGTGGAAATGTGCAAGGATTATGGGATCAAATTGACATATGCCTCTAATTAAAATCCAAAAGGAAATGGACAAGCTTATTCTAGTAATAAAAACTTGCTGAAGATTATTAAAAGAACCTTGGAGCTAAACAAAAGGAAATGGGGTGAGCAGTTGAAGTTTGTTGTTTGGGCTGATAGAATCACTGTCAAGAGAGCTACTGGAAATAGTCCATTTGAGTTGGTGTATGGAACTCAGGCCCTACTACTCCTGCATATACAACTATCCTCATATCAGTTCATTCAACAACTGGAAGATCAAGAAGTTAGTCCATATGATGCTCGCATTAACCAAATTGTTGAACTTGATGAAGAAAGGAGGGCATCCCATAAGAGGCATGTAAAGTTAAGAGAAAAGCTGAAGAAGTTATTTGAAAAGAAGATCACTCCAAGATATTTTAATGTAGGAGATTGGGTGATACTATGGGATAGCAGAGGCATGAAGATAAGGGCAAGCATGGATAATTTGATTCATTATGGATGGGCCCTTACTCTATTGATATTAGGATTGGTGAACATACCTTCTTCTTAAAGAACTTGGATGGAGAATTACTTGAACTGCATCTTAATGGTAGGAATTTGAAGCATTTCTTGGATTGATTCCCCAGAATCAGGGTAAAACATATTTTATACAGTGTATAGCTTGTTGTTTGTTTCCTTTCTTTTTTGTTTTTTCTCATCTAGGTCCTTAGTGACCTGTTTTTTTACCGGTTTCTTTTGTTCCTTTTTAGGGATGGCTTTGTTTCCCGCTCTGCAAGCTCACTTATTTGCCCAATGGGTATTTTTGGCGCTTGGTCTACCTCTATTCTTGTGGCACTCTGCAGGAGTTCCCATCCCCGAGTCGGAGCTGATGTTGGTGGTTAAAATAGTCTTGCCCCATTTTGCTATTGAAATTTATCAATTTACAGTCTCTGTCACATTTTATTTCCTTGTATTATGCCCGAGAAGTCTCTTCCTTCCTTTTGTTTCCATACTAAATCCTTCCTTAGGCCGATGATCACGTATGGATCCATATTTATTTCATTGTTTCTCTTTTCCTCTCGAAAAAGGTTTGTATTTAGGTGTAAATTATCGAGCTCTCCCATTCTTTCAATTTTCCACAGTCAGGATTTGTTTTCCTTGTTGTTTTTTCCCTAAATACTTGAAGAAAAATGAATAGATGTAGCTTGGAGGAATGCATTTGAGCCTTGTAACATTTCTAAATTCTCTATCCTTGGAGAAAATTTCATCTCCGGGCTCAAATGGTCATTTTTTCCATTTTACGGTTTGATGGGCATTTCTCCCAGTCAAATTTACATCCTTGCATCAATAGGAAATGTGGCCTCTTTTGGTTGGACGTGGCTCGCAAGGTACTTCAAAAAAATGTATTAATCACCTCAATTTAAAAACTTGTCTACGTGTGGGAACGTCGCTCATTTGAAGATTTGCCTTTTGGTTTGGCCTCGGAATAGCATTAGGAGGACACATGGAGGTTTCCACTACTTTTTCTACGGACTTAGAAAATTTTTATGTAGCTAATATAGTTTGGCAAGATAGGGACACGCGGTGAGCCCATACTCATTCGGAGTCTTAAACGTGGGCACCATTTTGAAATAGCGCTAGGACGACACTTGGAGGCCTCCGCTCACTTTACATCTTACTTGGACTTTTCAATAGCCAAAGGAGTTGCCTCGAGACCCTAACACGTGGTGCCTTCCACTGAGCTTTAAGCCTTCACATAAATTTTTCCAGTGCTAGGACATGTGAAAATCCCACGGTCATTTAGGGTCTCAACTTTTGGGGACCATCCCAAGATGCGCCATCAGAATAGCATGGTAGTTTGAAATAGTCAAAAGGGCAAGGAAGTAGACCATGGGGGAAACTTGGATTTTTGCCTCTTGCCACCAAAAGGGTTAAAATATTAAAATGACATGCAAGCCTTACAAAGGATCACCAAAGTTTGTTTCAAATTCAATGATGGAGGTGCGGACTCTTGGGGAAATTTGGAAAAAAATCTTTTGGGAAAAAGGAGTTAAAAGTGTAAAAGGAGGCGTGGTTTTATTCAGGACCCACATAAGAAGTGAAAAGTAGAAGGCGGACTGCAGGGGAAAACTTGAAAAAATTTCCTCTTCCAAAAAGAGGTGAAATAGTAGAATTTTGCCACGTTTCCTTTGGGAACCGACATTAGGACATGTCTGTCCCATTTTTCAAAGGTGGAGGAAGAAGCAAAATGGAATTTTTTTCCATTTTTTCAAAAGGTTGTAAAAATTCAAAGGAAACCCCCATACTGTTTTAAATTGAATCTTCCACGTGGATAGACCAAATTCAAACTAGATATCAACTGCAGCTATGTTTCTAAATCTGATTTTCCCCCCATTTTTACTGCAAAGCTCCTAGAAGTGTGAGTCTTCATGATTTATTGGTATTTCCTACATGCCAAATAGAGAGGAGAATTAATTTTGATATCTAAGTTTGGTGGGGAGATCTGGAGACGTCTTTTTCCATTAAAATGATCTTACTATTTGGCTCTATCTCGATCTTCCATTTTCACTTCCCTTGCACATAAAGAACCAGATTTGATAGATTAGGGGTAGAAGTGGTTGGCAAATAGAAGAAAAAGTGATCTACCAGAAGGAGGAGTTGAATGTGGGAGATATTCGAAGAGATCTGCTCCTTAAGCACTTGACAGTTTTTTACAGATCTAATTCTGGGAATCACGATCGAGATCATGACGAACACGGTGCACTCAATGTTTGAATTTTTTTTTGGATGGGGAAAATCTATTGTGAAGTATTATAAATTGCATGAATTTTTCATGCAAATGGGTGGAGTGTTAGAGGTCGAGACTAATTTCTCTAAGAGAAAAGCTTGATAAAGTCTTTCTTTCTAAGGAACCATCTAAAGAAACCTGTTTAATCTTCCGTTGTGTTAAATTTGATCAAGTCAAGGTGGTTATGAGTGTACAACCATTAACAAGCTCTGAGATTGTTCTAGAAAATTTCCCCTGCTGATAAATTTAATTAAACTTGAGTTATTCTATGTTTTTTTAGAAAAAACTATGTTGCTTCATTTCTGAATGTTTGCAAATGGTTTTTCTTGTTCCCGTTGCAATCTTGTATCAAAATCCCTCTCAATAACATAGATTTCAATCCTTGTGATAGTTTAGTGGCATCTGCAATATCATTTTTAGAAGAGATTTCATCTGGGAATTAAATAGATGATTTAAAATCACTTTTCTTTCATCTGTTGACAGAGATTGTTTGTAAGCCTTTGGGTGTACCTCAGGCATGATTGTTCTTAAATTTTTATGTTTTATTGAGTCTTCTAACTTGAGCCTTCATGCTAGAATCTCATAGTTTGTGTGAAAATGCGTTGATTTGGGCCTCCATTTAAGCACACATTTTGGTTAAAGGAACATTTTTAGCTATCTTAAAGCATTCTTTTGTCTAATCTTTCCATTTTGTAAAATTCCTCAAGGATCTAGCGAATCAAGTTCATCCTACCTCACCTTCGACAAAATATTCATTTAAAAACACCCGATCCTACATGTAGTACACCTTTTTCCCCGTGTGTGTGTACGAATGCATAATCTCGACAACCAAAACATGCGAAAAAATTAGGATTTCAAATGTCTTTAGTAAACGTTGCCTTGTTTTGAAAATATCTCCATAATATGGAAGTGACAACTCATGAGAGTCGATTTGGTGTGTTGATCATATTTTCCCAAGTTCTTCTCTATAAAATTTGTACAAAGAAGGATGTACTAGCATTCTTCAAGAACACAAAGTTACAAAATAGGTTCGCTTACCTTGGTTAAAATGCACAACCTCAAATAGTTAAGATAATATCACATCCTTTTAAGGTGCTACCCACTCCTTTCAAATCCTAAGTGCTAAAGAGTCGATAGACTACTCCCCCAGCTACAAAATGACATAGATAATCATCTATCTTCCTCTTAGTTTCCTTTCAAATCCATGATGTTGTTTGGCCTTTGAATAAGATTAAATTTGGGTTCTAACAACCCAACCTAAAGGTTTTTATGAACCAGAAACTAATAGTATTTTTGTAAATTACAAAAACAATTATATAGTTTAAAACAATCTCCTAGAGCTTGGTATGCAAAGATTAACAAGTTTTTTAATGAATTTGGTTTTCTAATTATTCATCTAACAATGATTGATTTTTTTAAATTGAAGAAAATGTTACCATTATCATCGTATTGTATGCTGAAGATTTACTTTTCACTAGTAATTCTCAAAGTTGAATTACAAAAATTAAAGGAAAATTTATGCAATATTTTGAGATGACAGACTTAGGATTATTGTATCATTATTTGGGCATGACTATATTTAAATATAAATATTCTATTCTATTATCTAAATCATAATACACAACTAATTTATTTACAATATGTAATATACTTGATTGTAAACCAGTTTTTATTCCTATAAAATTTGGAGGTAAACTTGATCCAAAACCTTCATGTGAAAAAGCTAATCGTACTTTGTATAGGAAACTTGTAGGTATTTTTATTTATCTAACTATTAGTAGACCTGATATTGCTTATCCAAATCAGGCTTTCTTCAAGGTTCACGGGACCCGATTAGGATCACTTGAAGTTAGCAAAAGGAATTTTAAGTTATATTAAGGGCAAAATTAATTACGGTTTATATTATATATCTTTTAACAATGCATATTTATATCGATATGGTGATTTTGACCATGCTAGTAATGTGATAGATCGCAAGTCTACAACTTGATATGTATTCGTGTTTGGTGCAGTGCCATTACTTAGAGTAGTAAAATAGTAGCCAACTATTTCAATTTCGTATACTTACGTAGAATATATAAGTGTAATTAAAATAGCAAAAGAATCCATGTGGATGAAGTGACTATTAGAAGATATGTACATGGAAGCTAAAGGACGTACTCCTCTTTTGTGTGATATCCAAAGTTGCATTTTTATCGCTAAAAATGTATTTCAGCATCAAATGAAAAAGTATATCGTGGTACATATGCACTTTATTTGAGAGAAGGTTCTCTATGGTGATATAGATCTCCGACTACCCAATGAAGATCAAGTTATAGACATGTTTAAAAATTCATTCGGTCTTTGTGAAGTTCTCGCAAGTTCCATGCAATGCTTGGCCTTTCATAGTTTCCATTAAGGGGGAGTGTGCATGGAAAATCCACCTTCTAACAAATGACTAAATTTTGACTCCTCCTCTATACTTATATTCTATTTTAAATGCATTAAATAGATATTGTATGATCTATGTAAATTGATAGAGTTTAAAAGTAAATAGATAGAGTTCACAAAAAATATAGTCCAGTGTGTACATCTATTTTTAAAATAGTTCCTTGTGTTATAAAATGATACAAGAGATGTGGTATAGTAATTTTTCCATGAGAAATGATGGGATTTATTCACACAAATACATATGATAGCATAAATCTCTGGGTTTTATGGATTTGTAAATCCTATTGTACAAACAAGTAATGTTGGAATATGAATCCCCACTTAATATTAGGGGGGAGTGTGAGAAATCTAATATTAAGTGTATCATAATATTTAGTTTAAATTTTAATAATATAGAATAAATTATATTCTTATTATTTAAATTTAAATTTTATATTGGGTTGTTAGATATTTAATTAACTTACATTAAATCGGGAGGTCAGCCCAAAAACATAAGAATTTCATAACCCTTCGGATTATTTAAAAATGACCATAGGTCATATTAAGGACATATAGATTTGACTATAAAATCACCCGAATCGGGTGATCCTGTTAAAATATGGAGTAGAAGTGAGGAGGGAGTTTTTATCGGATGGTTGTAATAGTTTATCATATAGTGGCTTAATTTCTCCCATTTTTTTACCCCTTTGGGATTTTCAATGTTACATGTTGTGTCGATGTCTTATTTATTTTATCTTGTTATTTAATTTTCTTACAAGTGCACATTTATATTTATGTCTATTAATTAATGTTGACCTAACATTTAATAAAGTTAAAAATGTTCATTTCTCCCTTCATCTTGACAAATACATGGTACAATTATAAGAAGAAATCGAAGAGAATATCAAAGATAGTAATGAAAAATTTATAAAGTAGTTGAGGATATAATTAGGAGAGTAAATTCATTTAAAGAAATATATATGGTGATGTTTCATATCATAAAGGAGAGGATTCCAAATGGGACATATCATAAACTAATGTATAAGAAGATTGCAAAATGTAGGGTTGTGAAGAAAATGAGTGCTAATGTCTATAAGGTGGAGATGCTCGACAACTTTTCTATTTCACCATATTTTAGTGTTTATGACTTGTATAAGTATTCAGGGGATGATGAAAATGTCGATCCGGATGAATAAGTTAACTTTGACTAGTAGGTGGCAAAGAAGAAAAAGGAGAGGGTAATATTTGTCTTGCAAAACATAAAGTCATTACTAGGCATAGGAGCTATAAAAATATTTTGTACCATGAGAAGGTTTTCAGAAAGAATAAAATACTTGGATTCTTTAGTGGGAGTTGAAAAATATTGATAAAGTGGTAAATTGGATGAATTTCATAAACTAAATTTGTAGGGGCATAACTCGTTTCAACTAGGAGAGATTGATGTGGGAACATAAATTCGAGAAGACCATAAATTTTAATAAGATTATTAATTGATCTTAAAATTTTCCACATTGTTAGATCTTGATTAGTAAAATGCCTTGAAAAAACTTTTCACAAAGGTTAGGTATGATTTCAACATATTTTTAGGGCCAAATTTATTCATCTAGTGATCTAAAATTTGATCTCAAACTTCATTGGTATAGCCTTGAAATTAAGATTGTTAATATATTGTTATATTCTTTATAGAGTGAGCCATGATTTGGCACAAGCCTTGATTATGAATTTTTATTTTGCACACAAAATTTGGGACCCATCCGAGGTGTTTTACTAGTATGTATGTTTTTGTGCTTTTGGGTTTCTTAGCATTTTACGGTTTTTATAGATAGTGGAAAATAAAAGGAAGATTGTAATGTTGTAAAATATTAGTGATGATTCAGGAATGAACAAAAACTATTTTCAAGATTTTGGGCTTCTTACAAAAGCATGTGTGTATTGTGGACGAATTTCAACCTCTTGCAATTAGAACCACATCATTACTTAATCTCGGTGTGGCATTATATTTATATTGTGCAAGGTTTTATTTTAGATTATATTAAATGATTTTTGTCTATTACAAATGAAAGCCTCCTATTTTTGTATGTACCTAAATATACTCTTATTTATTAAATTTGGTAAAGTGTATTATATACAAGTATTATTCACTACCGGATGTTATGTTTGTTTGTATGATGTCATATTTCTCCTCATTTTATATCTCATATTTCCTTCGATCCTATTTCTATTTTTATTTAAATTTGAGGAGTTTTTAAAAATGTACACTATATTTTCTAGTGCCTCATATTGGATGGGAGGATGTTAAATATTTAGTATGTCTTAATCATGTTAAGAGAAAGCGCATATAATGATTCACATTTAATTATTCGTCCACAATAGATGGAGTTATTAATAATTCATATTTAAGAATTAACATCCCTCAAAAAATTATGTGCATTGGATTTCCCTGTTAGTAATGGCTTTAGATCCCACCATTTTACAACTATGAATGTTTAGTTCATTGGTAAAACTACAAACCAACAAAGTACAAATTTATAGGAAAAAAATCTCTATTTTTTTCACCCACATGATTTTTGTTTTCTTTCTTCTTTTATTTGTTATTAATTTATAATGTTATTTATTATTTATATCTTTTTGAAATCTTTTTCTTCCACCTAAAGTGGTTAATTAAGGAACAATGCCTTCATTACTTACGTGAACAAATGTTTTATATGAAAAAGTATCGTGTTTAAATTCAAAAAGAAACCACCTTTTTCAAAGTTCTTTAAAAAATTATTACATATTGTTTTTTACATTGTTATTTTTATTACATCATTTATTGTCAATTTGGATTTAATTTCCTCATTTTATGGTAGATGTGAATTGGAATTTAGGTATAAATATATTGTTATTTTATTATTATATTATTTTTGTATAAGCATTTCTTTATGCGTTATGTTCTTTGTGACGGTAGTAGTGATAAATTTCTTCAATAATAAAAAGAGAGTTAACACCTAACAAGTATTGGGAGACAAAATTGAGATTCATCTAGATTTTCTAATCAATTCTTAATATGCTTTCTTATGACATCGTATTTGGGTAATCATGATTTTCTTATTATTAGGATTATTTTACATTATAAATGAGGCAAATCATGTAGTGCTTGATTGATCTATTAAAAAAAAGATGAAATCCTTGTTGTTGAGCATATCCCTTTACTATAAGTCATTATTTGTGTTTTTCAATAGATCTGTCCACCTTATATTTAGTTTTGAAAACCCATTTGTAGCCTATGGGTTTCTTTCCAATAGCCTGATCGACAAGTTCGCATGTTTGATTCTGCATGAGTGAGTCATACTAAACATCCATGGATTTCTTCCATTGAGGTTGAATTAGTGCTTCTCGAACATTATCAAGTTCAGAGCTATCAACTATTGTACTCATGAGTGCAAAATTTACCTCATTTCTTGCGTGACTCATCAGTCTAACTCCTAAAGAAGTACTAAGGAGATATTTCACATGGGATTATTTGACATTGCTTCATACCTACTTTGGAAGGGAATTCTACTTTTGATGTGAAGAACTTCCTGGTGGATGTATGGTAACATTTTATAATTTTCCAATATCAACATATAGCTCCCCTTGTAGCTCATCTTTTCTATGTGAATTATCCTTTTTCTCATCATATGAATCGAGAGAAATTAGTGAGAAGTATTTAGTGTTGTTTATTTTCTCTACATTATTGAGTCAAAGGATGACTCATCACAAACCACGTCTCAAATTTTGTATATTTCCCTTGTCCATTGATCCATGAGATGGTATTATTTAAAGGTAGTGTTATATCCCAATAGGACAAGAGTGTTTTTGACCATTATTATTCCTCTTTTGAATTTGGACATGCATATATGTCGTGTAACCAAACACTCGTATATAATAAGTTGATCGATTTTAACTACTCCATACCTCTTATAGAGTTTGGTGCTTTAGAATATTTATTTGTGTCCTGTTGTGATGATAAATAGTTATGCATACTATTTCTAGCCGATATTGTTCCTCCAAATTTTATGTTGATAGCATATAATGAGCCATATTCATTACATTTCAATTAATTCACTAAACAATAACATTCTATGGTGGCATGTAGGGAGAATTAAAATTCTATTTTATGCCTTGTTGGGTAATAAATGTCAAGAAATTATTTGACATGAGTTCCCCATGATCCGAGAGAAGTAGAAGAAGAGGTTTGATAGTATCATTCATAACATATTAAAAAATATATGGAAATGATGAAAGGATTTACTATTCTACTTGTGAAAAATACTAATGTCTTCATAAATTAGTCATCCACAAATAATTGGAAATCCTTGTATCATTAAAATGACATAGGTAATTGTCCGAGTCGATCGATATGAATAACCTCCATTTTTTTGGCATGAAATATTATTTTCTTAATCATTTCCGTATGTTGTTTACCGTAAGACACCCACGAAAATGGGAAAGGAACTAGACAAAATGGAAAGTCCTTTTACCATCACCTTTGAATTGATCTAGAGTCTAAAAATACATTATATAGATGATGATAATGACAGTACCAAAGTGAAGTGTATTCTACCTTAGAGGTAGATAGAGATAATAAAGAAGATGAAACAACATCTAAAGTAAATAACTTATCTTTCAAAAAATATCTACCAAGAACCACACCTTGTCTTGACATTAAGAAATATTTAATGTCATTATCAATAACAAACTCCACCTTCAAACAATGATTGAAAAATTGACTTATCGATAAGAGATTGAATGATCATATAAGAATATATAATACATTTTTGAGTGTACACTTGAATGTTTCAAGAAGAATTTTGATTTGGCCTATCCTTTGTGCACCATAATATTTATCATCGGTGACTCTAACCCAATCTCCTATGGGTTGGTTTGTAAACAAATTAGATGACTTCCTATCATCCGACATGTATTAATTGGCACCCGAGTCTATCAACCGAACATTCCTCATGGGATTCTAGGTTTGGGAGATGAGTGCAATAAGATTTTTATGCACCACAATTGGATTCTTCAAGTGTCTCCTCACCAAATCCATCATCTTATTGACCTATGAGATTTCCCTTCTACTTGCACCTGGGAAATATTTTCTATTTCGAGAATATTGATATTATATTTCACCCATATTGTAAACAAATAAACCATATAAAAGACACATAATTCAACTAATTCAAGACAATATTATTCATAAAGAGATTACAATATATAGAGATTGACCTTCCTATTATGGTGGAGTCAAATCTCATCTTGAATCCACTTATCTCTCCACAAATCTCTCTCCAAAATCTCTCAACTTATCCCACATATCTCTCCTAATCCCCACAATATCTCACTCAAACTCTCAATCCCATTATTTTCTCACAACAAACATTATCTAGTTACAACTATTTACATGAGTTAACAACTCATAAATAGTTGTATTACATTAGACTATATTATTTATTTCCACACTCATAATAATGTTCACAATATCTAATATTATTCCTAACATTCACTCCCCTATTGTTAACATTATTATTTCCACACATACACTCCCCTAATGTGAACAATGTAGAAAAGAATAGTTACACTTTCTCTGCAGCTTGCACACCCCTGTTTGCTCATGATCTTGGTACACATATGGACCTCAGTCCAAGGTAAGAACCCCTGTTCATGAACCTCTGTTCATCAATACGAACCCCTGTTCGACAAAAACAGACCTCTGTCCTAGGTACGAGCCCCTGCTCATGAACCTCTGTTCATCCTCTTCAAGAAAAACATGATGCTGCTTTTTCTTGTGCTTTTATCTTTCTACTATAACATATTTACATCAGGAGGTTATAAAAGGAAATACAATTCTGAACAGGAATGTGACATCTGTTCTTATTACAAACAATGAAACACACAACTGAAATACTTGGCCACCAAATCAATACCGCGGCCTCATCGATGGTGCCTGACGAGAGGTCGCCGATTGCCCTCCTGCCTCCGTTGCCTCCAGCCTCCATCTGAATGTCCCTGCTAACTCAGCAGAAAGTATAGCCGAGGACGATACGTGTTCCCTGTCGCGATACAGGGCAGGGTCGAGGGGCGGAGCCCCCGAAGCCAAGAACAGTTTTCATTTGCATTTTTCCTTAAAAATAGAGTGTCGGATTACACCGAAAATGCACTCATTTGTCCTTTTTTTTTTTTAAGTAACAAATTTTCGACTCAATTTTGATGACGACTCTTTATGAAATAGACACAACACAAAATATATATTAGAGCCGACTCAACATATATTTTTGAATTTTTCAAGGTATCCCAATTGCTCCATTATGATGTTGACCCAAAAAATGGTAAACTTTTGACAAAGTGTATGGACGTACACTTACTTACAAAACAATGAGGACGACATGATTTTGACAATGTGACATGTAATAGACACTATATTTTTTAAAAATGATTCTTGTAATGACACGTTTATAACACCAAATGAACAATAAACAAGACAATATAAAAAACAAAACGACATATAAACACCAAACTAATAGACACATAAACGACTGTATAATATTGACTCTTTACTCGACATAAATAAAATCAAAACATATCGACCTTGGAACTTGGAATGTAGTCACCATGCACATGGATGTTTCTGAAGATGCACAATGGTAGAGGATCTGCGTTCAAATTTTTAATTAATTAGAAGAATATGATGTTCTTCCATGTACGCAGATGAAGGTCTTCATGCTGGTTGTTTTCCACGCAGCAGTCTCCACATTTTGCTTTCCACGCAGACAGTCTTCTCTCCACCCACGTGCTGCCTTCCTTCACTTCACAGCAAATCAGTCACGCAACAGAAGATTCCAATATTTTCCACGCATGTATGAAGAATCTTTTTCTCTCAGCGCAGAAAATGATAAAAAAATAACTCAAAACTTCCACGCAAGGAATTCTTCCTTTCCACGCAATAGCAACAAGTTCAATTTCCACGCAAAAAGAAGACTTCTCAATGTGGTCATGGGCAGGGGAAAGTTTTTACGCAGGTGGCTGAGTAAATCTCCATGTCCAGCTTGTGTTTGATCCTCAGATCATTGCCTCTCCACGCAGCAGTAGAAAAAGAAATGGTCTCTCCTTTCCAACGCACAGGCAAAGATCAAGTTCACTCTGATACCAGATATTATATTTCACCCATATTGTAAACAAATAAACCATAGAAAAGACACATAATTCAACTAATTCAAGACAATATTATTCATAAAGAGATTACATTATATAGAGATTGACCTTCCTATTATGGTGGAGTCAAATCTCATCTTGAATCCACTTATCTCTCCACAAATCTCTCAACTTATCCCACATATCTCTCCTAATCCCCACAATATCTCACTCAAACTCTCAATCCCATTATTTTCTCACAACAAACATTATCTAGTTACAACTATTTACATGAGTTAACAACTCATAAATAGTTTTATTACATTAGACTATATTATTTATTTCCACACTCATAATAATGTTCACAATATCTAATATTATTCCTAACAAATATTTGCCCCTAATGCACTTTATTGTCTAGAAGACCCTGTTTTGAGACATTAGACCACAAGTTTTTGTGTCATAGGTTTCCATTAAAAAAATGTGATGCCACCTCTTTGAATTTTTAGATTTCTCTTATTTTGGAGACTTTTGGTATTGTTGTTTCTATAGTTTCTTCTCTGGGGTCCCTAGTAGAATTTCTAACCACATTGTGTCTTCGAGATAAGGAAATTTTCTTTGAACTCATACTTAAATTATTTTATGGCTTCTTCCTAGGTTATCAATTTCATGATTTTCTCGAATGACATTATCCGCTTAGATATGTTCATCGTCCGATGAACACTCTGTATTGTGAAGGGAGAGAACTCAAGGTGATCAATACAAATATTATTTCCTCAAATGTATCACTTAGTGCTAACAATTTTGTTTATATCTCACCCACTTAGAGTAAGAATTTCTTATTTTTTCGGTAGACCATACAGAAAGTGTGTAAAGTATCTACTACTGAGATGGAGTATCTTTGTCGATTTTTACCTCATAGATCATTTTAAATTTATCTTATGCTACCTTTTCTATTTATACATCCCAAACATATGGTTACACATCGAAGTGATATTTAACATAATCAACATCAAGGAATTTGCATCATCTCTTATATACTTCATAAGCTCATTAGGTCTGTAAGGATCGGTTCGATTCAAGTAATGATGCCTGATAGTCCCAGGACTAAAGTATTGTATGCATCTTTTTTTCTAGGTAGAATAATTCGACCTTTGAGAAGTTTGAAATCAGACAAAAGCAATTTTGGAGAAGACATTGTAATTTTTTATATTTATATGATAAAAATAATAAGTTTTCTTACTCTCTCGATGAGAGAATCGAGCTTGGAGATGATATTTATAATCATGAGCAAAGAGATCGGGACACTTATTTTGGTGTTCAATCTCATCTTCATAATCTGAATCATATCCAACATTGATTTTTGTTTGTATTCTCTTTTCTTGGCAACACACATGAAACAAGAAGTATTACATAGGTTTCTTATGGATGAGCTCATGGAATTGAAGGTTTTTGTGGTCACAGAGGGCTCATGGAATTAGAAACCAGATCTTTCCGAGTTTCATGGTGATTTTGTATATCCTACGAGTCTCCTTGGTAGCTTTTGGTAGTCCTAACATTGTCCTTCACACCGGAAATATGCGGCAAGGATAATTTTCCTCATATGTGGGTGTATATCCTACTAGTGTGGATATGAAAAATTTGTTATGTGCGGGTCAATATCAAATTACACATACTCCGTGGGATGGATTTTACCTATTTTTTACTGCAAATCCATTTTCTAGGATTTTGGCCATTTTTTGAAAGCTTGTTTCTGATTCGCTACTAGTTCTATAATAAGTTTTAGGAGGGGGGTCTTAAAGTGAACCTTGTTTGCGACCTCCCTAGACCCACTATGACATAAGTGGGGAAACACCCCACACCCCCTACTTGAAAAGACCTAAAACCACATTGCAAAGGGACCTGAAATATTTACTTCGTTGTAACATATCTAACAATCTCGACCTTGGTAATAAACCTGCTTGATATCTTACATGACCAACTCATCAACTTTCATGCAAGCCAAGAGAATAAAAAATACAATTTGAAATCTCTAATAATACTATATTGTTAACATATAAACATAATTTTATGAGGTTTGGACCTTTTTAGAGTACAATGGTTCATTAATAAAATGTCTAACAAGATGATACTTAAATGAAAAATTCTATCTTACTTAATTGAAAAATTCCTTCATCTTGTATCAAGATCTCTCCTAAAATCATCCAATAGGACTTTTGGCCACATTTCCTCATCCTAAGTATGATAGGTAGTTACATCTTCTTCACTAGCAGACACAATAGTAATAATTCAACGTTTTTACATCCAAATTGATAGATAAACCCATAAGTGTAAAAACACAACCATAAGTTGATTTTTTTTTCCAAATCACCTTAAAAACTAATTCAACATGTCCAAAACACAATCACCTCAATTATTGTTAGTACGTAATCACAACACACTGTGAATGTCTGCGACCTGATGGGTTGAGACCTTTAGTGTGGTTGCACAACATGGAGCATCTCTCAAAGTGTTGGACCTTGCGAGTTGAGAGAGCTCTCCAGTTGAAGAAGGATCCTATTCCTCTGCTCAGTGCACATAAACTAAATTGTAGAGGGTCTATCCTAAATCCACTCTATTCTAACAAGGAGACATGGTTTAGTAGATGCAATAAAATAAACTTAGCTAATGAGGTGATACACCAAAGGAATGTTAGACACTCATTTTGTAAATTAACATAGACCATGGAAATGTGATACAAACATCATGCAAAGATGACGAAACCTGCAATAAGAGAGTGGAGAGACAACAATAAATAAACGAGAGGGTTGAGAATCATCCACAAACATATATATTATTGCTCAGAGTCGATACCATATATTGCGGTGGCAAGAAGAAGAACTTGCATTACAACCTAAATGAGAGGTTACGAAATCTCCACAAATCCTCTTGTGAGAAAAAGAAGAAGGGAGGATGCAAAACAGAAATGTCTAACCCTTTATAATGAGCCCCGATCATTCCTTTATAGATTGAGCATAGAGAGAAGAAGGAGAGAGAGGTAGGAAAATTAATTCAAATCTAAGCTACCATCCATTAATGCTCTTACAAATCCACCCCAAATATGTCATGTCTACATCGATTACTTGTTTAAGCACGTTGAAGGTGGAAGAATGACAGATCGATCAAATCCGATCTAGTTATTGGAACAAATACATATTATATTAATGGTACGAATAATTTTTTTCCTTTTTTTCACCCATGTATCTTCTCCAAAATTAAATATCCAGATCTCCATGGTGTGGACGATGTTGAGATCTTTCCAACGGTGCCAAATTTTCTAGATTTCGAGCACTGAATCAAAAGATATGTCAATTTGAAAATTTGAGTTGGGCTAGTTTGAAAATGACGGGAACCGGTTAACAAAATGGGTGTTTTGGAAATTGACCACATGGAGGGGTGGCACGTGTTTGAGGGGCCACTTAAAATTTTAGTTTCAAGTAGTGCCATGTTGAGACTTGTCTCTTTCTACCGGTCTTTACCCTATTTTGACTTTTCAACCCCGACCCTATCCCCTTTTGGACCTGGGACACGTGGAAGGTCCGCGCTCACTTGGAAACCCACCCAAGATTTTATCTTTGAGGGAGCATCGTTAAGACACATGGTTCCTTCCACCTGCACCCTTAAACTTAACCAATTTAGACCATATTATGAATATGACCTCTGTTAACCATTGGCTACGTGGAGGGCTAGTTCAATTTTGAGTTTCCGCCTTTGACTCCCATCTTTAGATCGCACACGGATGTAACATGTGTTTCCTTCCACCTGTTTGGACTGTTCAACAACCGAATTTATCATTTTCAAGGTTGAGACACGTGGAATCTATGTGCTCATCCGGGAAATTCCTTTTTCATTACCCCTTGAAAGTGCATCGTTTAAACACATGGAGGCTTTCGTCAGTCCACTATACTTAATCATTTTGGGTCCTAAATTCACCTTTTTGAAATCTGGGACATGTGGAAGCTTAACACTTATTCGATTCTTCTTTTTGAGTTTAATATTTGGAGATGCGCTAATGACTCATGTGGAGGCTTCCACTGATTCTTCCATACTTAGGCTATTTTAGGGCTCGTTTCGAATAATTGGTAGAGCCCAAAGACATAATTTTTCTCTATTTCTTTTTCTTATGGCCTCTAGATTTCTTTGACACTACTTTCCTCCTTCCATACCCTGATGCATCGTTTATAGAGCCTTCATGCAACATATTTGCGTTATTTGAAGCATGGATCAAGAAGAGTTTGATTTCCATGGGTTCAAAATCGGCTAGCTCTAACTATTACATGAGCTCCATAGCAGGAAACTCTAATGATATGGGAAATATTGCCTCTTTTCAATAGACAAGATTGTATGGAGAGTTTCTGTGGATCTTTTGGATGTGATCCTATCAGTGCCATAGAGCTGATTTGAGACTTTTATGCCGAGTCCTCTCGATTTTCATTAAGAGTCCTTATAATAATCCCTAATAAGTTCTTATTTTGGTCTCTTCTTGGCCATTACCTTAAGCGTAATAATTTGATTAGGTGCTTAAGATACACACCATTCTTAAGCTGTCCATTCAATGATCCTTGTTCCAAGGAATGCCAATGCATTATCGATATAATAGTTGCGGGGACTCCAAACTGGTGGCTATTTCTTCATAAAAATCCAAGATGTTGGATTCATTTGCTTCTTTTAGTGTGCCTTGCTTGATCCACTTGGTGAAATAGTATGTTGCAAGTAAGTATCTATTTGTGGCCTTGGCTTGAATTTGGGTTAATCGCCCCAATGAAGTCTAGTCCCCACTATATGAATGGATGATCCACTTAAATAGAACGAAGGGTCATAGCTACTTTCTTCTCCTTTCCTCGAAGAATGCACACTTTTTACACTTCTTGGCCCATGAGTAGTAGTTCTGAACATTGTAGGCAAATAATAACCATCTTTCATGATCTTGAGAGATCTTACTCGAGGGACAAAGTGACCTCCTACTTCTCCATCATGTAACTCATGTAACACTCTCTCAATTTGGCATGTCCCAATGCACCTCAATAGGACGTTATTGATATCCTTCTTAAACAAGACACCACCAACAAGTACATATGGGATGGCACGTAGTATGAAGTATCTTCTCTTTTCTTTGTTCCATTCTAGAGGGCACAAACTGTTTGAAGGTAATTTATCAAAGCTTGGTTCTAACATGGATCAGTGCATCATTAGCTTGTTGTTCTTGATCATTCTATAGAAAAAGGAAAACCTCTTTTTCACCCACCGACTTAGCCTGTTGCTTAGATGCGAGCTATTCACACAAACCCTTACCTTGAACTAGTTTGGTCACCTTGATCTCAATTTCATATTCCATTACGGGTGATCTAACCTACTCTCTTCTCATTCAAATCCTTATTTAAAAGGAAGTCCTTAACACCATAATGGGATACTAGCAGTTGAATCTTGTTATTTGAGACCAAGTTTCTAAAAATTTTAAAGCTCCTAATAATAACAAGGACATGTTTTTCAATGAAAGAGTATTTTACATTGTATTTCGTAAGCTCATTTGAATAAATCTATGGGTTGCTTTGAACCTTCATTGTTAGTTTGGACAAACATGGTTGAGATGGTGTCGACCCTCCAAAAGAATATAGTATGAATTATTCTAAGAATTCAAGGTTAATGAGGGTGGGAACCTATGATATAATGAGTTTGATGGCCTCAAAACTCTCTTTGCCTTCTTCTCTCCTTTTAAATGCAAGACTATTCTTTAGCATCATTGTTAAAGGCTTCACAAGAGTAGCAAAATCAGGTACAAACCTGCGAAAAATTTTATCCTCCCCAAGAAGCTTTGGAGATACCTTTTGTGTTGCAGAAATGGAAGTGCTCGGGTGGCTTCAACCCTTTCAAGATCAATTTTCAATCCCTCTCTTGAGACATTGTGGCCCAACAATTTTTCTTCATGAGCCAAGAATAAGCAATTTTTGGGTTTCATGACACGCCAAACCTTCTACATCTCTAAAATACCTATCTAATCTGAAAGAGATGGCGAAACATTCCTTGAGAAGACAATGATATCATCTAGATACACCAAGACTATGTTGTTGATTAATCCTTTGAATGCCATCTCCATATCTCACTGAAATGTTGCTATAGCATTTGATAGTCCAAATGGAATTTTCTTATAAGCATATGTACCTCATTTGGTGGTGAAGGTTGTCTTGAATTGATGTTCCTCTTTTACCATTATCTAGTTATAGCTTTGAATACCCATCAAACAATGACAACCTCTCGAACCAGCTACAACTTGTAAGGTTTATTTCATTGATGGAAGTGGGTAGTGATCCTTAAGTGATGCTCTATTCGGATCACAAAATTCCACACGGACTGATTTCTCCATTTTCTTTCTCACAGTACCAAGTTAGCAACCAAACTCGAATGCTTGATAGGAAAGATGATACAAGCCTCAATTAGATTGATCAATACTTTTCTCATGAGAGGCTCAATGTGGAGATTTTTGGAATTTGTTTTTGTCTAAAAGGCTTAGCTCCTAGATCCAATTCGATGGTGTGTTGGGCCAGCCTTGGGTTGAAAACTCTTAAATATTTTTAAGTCCGAGGTGAAGACATTTTGGAATTCTTGACAAATTTGAATAGAATCATATTTTTATTTTTGATTGCTTACCTTACCAATCTCCAATGTTTTTCCTTCCTCTATAAAAATGGGTTATGAATATTCACCCTTTACTCGAATATTTTCTTTCTCCTTTGAGAATTGGTCATTTGGGTTGAAGATTGATTCCAAAGTTACAAGACCCTTTGGAAATTTTTGGTCCTTAGCTACACCACTTGATTTCCATATTGCTGCTCCAACATGTCTTGATTCACGGAGGAGAACTCAGCTTCTTCTTGTAGAAAGTTAATAATTTGTTGATTATTTTCAAATACTTTCCAACTTATGTTATTATCTAGGACAATCGGCCTTTACAACCAGCTTGATATGGGGATGAGTCTTATCACTCTTAATAGTATCCACAACATCAAACGCTGCCCCAATTACTCCCAATATATCCGCTTCTTCATTCTTCTTCCTTGGGATGGAGTTGACGTTGAATGCCTCAAAATCCTCAATGAGGTCCTATACCCGAGTTCTTGTAACTCTTCAAAGCAGTCGTTCTTGGCATAATTTTTCCTTAGACCTAACTAGTAACTAGTTCACTGTCACCAACACTGCAAGTTCTTGATTCCTTGTTTCCTTGCCCAATGTAGTCCATGGACCAAAGCCTCATACTCTACTATGTTGTTTGAACAGGGGAAAATTGGAAATAGAAAGTGAGTAGTATTTCATAGCATGGGGGACACAAGCATAGCCCCTCCTCCAGATCCATGTCTACTTCTTGAGCCATCAAATAATAACCACCATACCTCATTATTATCTTTGTGGTCGGGATTAATGATTTCAGGAAGAGGCTCATTTTCCTCATACAAATAGTAGACTCCTAGCTCAGATTCCTCCATCTCTTTATAGGGATCAAAACCATGCCTCTTGTTCACCCACTCATCGAGGGTCAAGTCTGGGATACACCCCACCTTGGTATTTACTTCACAATTTCTTGGGAGATCCTCCTAATAAAAGGCTAAACAATTAGTGTTGATTGGGCTGGGTACATAAGACTCAATATGGTAAACTGCAGTGGGCTCAGCTCTAATTATATCATTAGCTCCATACCTTGTTCTATAGATCATGTGTGACCAATCAGAAGACAAATAACCTCCAATCTTAGCAGTGAAGTCTCTCTACAAACACAAGGAAAAATGTTGTGGAAAGTCTATAACTAATATATTTTGTACAACAATCACATTGGGGTAAGCGTGCAGTGTGAGAATCAAATATTTGATGACTCAAATAGTTGTCACTATTTTCCCATCTAATTACACTACCCCCTTGGAGATTACATAATATTGAAGGCCCATCGATGGGCTATTTGTTTTGGCATTACGGAGAGCTACTTGCCCCTAAATCAATCATGCAATTATGTACCAATTTGTCCCCAATGATCAATGAAAAATAGAATGCGGGAGGCTTCAGATTATTACATTTTTGTCCTCCATGATTTCCCACAACTGAAGAGTTACATTGGTAAAAACTCTCCTACTAGTTAGGGGGATGATTTGAACTTGAGCAGGTTGGCCATAGCGATCTGCAACATATCTCTCTGTCCTAGAATGGCCAATGAATCCCACATTGAAATGTTCACATTTTTCTTCTTCATTTGTTCAATGATATTAAATGAGTTGTCCTTTTGCTGCTGCTTTCTGGTACATTTTTATCTTGCACACGGGTTGTTATAATCGGTTTCGAGCTGGTTTGGAAGGTGGCTTGGACTAGCTCAACATACTAGAAGTTGCATTCTCGAGTACCAATACCTTGTGGAGTAATGGAGGGTTGATGATTACCCGAGTTTGGTGATTTTCCTCTCTAATATTCATTTTCTTGGACCGTGTATTTATAGATACACTTTGGGAAGGTTTTTGATTCATCCCACATAAGTATTCAACCTTTCAATTGAAAATCATTATCTCACTTGGAGATGCTTCTTGTTGAGCTCCTTGCTATTGACTTTCCTCTTAACTATACTCCTGTGAAAACCATCGAAACAAAATGACTGGATGTGAGGTGATTGCATGGGAAACACGAGTCATATTCTTGGGCCATAATGTTTTTGGTGGGATCAAGGCCCTTAATGTTGAAGTTGTGTTTGGATCATATGACCTGGAAAGGCCTAACAACTTTATTTTGTCCTTGGCTTTGGTTTTGATTTGTGGCACGAGTGGTTACCTATTTTATGATATGGGGTCTAGCCGCATCCGATCTTGAGGGTGATATGGCCTAGAACTCTGTGCTTGCTTCCTTTCGATAGTTACTAACACATTCCTTAGGTTTTCTAGTTGTTTCATAACTTCTTGAAGCTCTTTTTAGTTACTAGAATATGAGGTAGAGGATTCTGTTGAACTCATATTCCTAAGAGTAGGTATAGGAGCTAATGTGGGTATCTGGGTAGTGTTTGGGTCTCCTAGTTCTAGGTATAGAGGCATGGTTGGCCTAGGAGCAAGTTTTCCAGCCTTAATTAGACAATTTTTAGCTCTTATGGAAATGTTATACGCTGAGATAGGGTTTTTCCTCCCATTGAATGGATCATTAAAGCAATATAAGAATTTAGAGATCTAAAAAACTATAAGGAGGCACCTTCATTTGTGGGACTTACAACCAATGGAATTTTGTCCCATGTCCTTTGAAATCTGAGGTTGGAATCTATCAGCTGCTCATTAGTGACCCTTTTGATGGTTGTCAAATGATCTAACAAGGACAAGTTATCCCCTTTTTCTCCAAACTAGTTATGAAGAGCTCGAACAGATGGTCCCAAGATTGAATAGAGAATGTTGTTAGACTCCTAGATTATTATGAAGCTTTACCCACGAGTGAAGAGGCTAGCAACTTTACCGCAACGTCCATCTTACTCGATCTCATGAATAGCATAGACATTTGTAATGTCTTGAATGTGACCACTAGGAGAATTCTGGTTTTCTCCAGTGAAATATGGGATACTCTTTAATGTTGCCACTTTGGGGTGGATTTTGTGCATTAAGGGCAAGGGGACAGCTACAAAGTGAAATTGATGTAAGAATTTGGCTATGCCATCCCGATTGGCATGAGAACCCTTGTTGATTGAATGAATGGTATACCAAGAGGAGGTGTTGACAAGGTTCTGTTTGGTGGAGATGGAGACCTCTTGGCTCTTCTCTCTCTTCTCCCTCTGTCTGGGGATAAGTGTAGATAAACAAATAGACCCTCCTCTACGGTACTTGACCTTTTCGTATTCTTCTCATGAACTTGATAATTTAGGATTGTTGAAACAAGTAGATTCTATCCCTTTTGGATTCACCAGATGTGTAACTTTCAGAGCTTCTTACAAGCTAAAACTTGTAAAAAGTGCACATCAATCTTGCTGTAATAAAAAATGAAGACCTCTTATTCCCACCGGTGTGCCAAAACTATTAGTACAAAATAAAAACACCCATGAATGTCTTCGACTAGATAGGTTGAGACCTTCGGTGTGATTGCACAACATGGAGCATTTCTCAAACTGTGGGACCTTGTGAGTTGAGAGAGATCTACTGTATTGAGACCGGTTCCTATTCCTTTGTTCGTGTGCACACAAACTAAATTACTGAGAGGGTCTATCCTAAGTATACTCTATTCTACCAAGGATACAAGGTTGAGGTTATGCAAGAAAATAAATTAAGATAACGAGGTGATGCACCAAAGGAATATTAGACACTCGTTTTTCAATTTAACACATGACCATGGAAATGTGATACAAACATCATCCATAGATGACCAAAATATAATAAGAGATTGGAGTGACAACAAAGAATACGGGAGAGGGTGGGAATCATCCACATACGTATATATTATTACTCAGATTGGATATAGTATATATTGCAGGTGACCAAGAAGTAAAAATTGCATTACAACCCAAATGAGAGGTTAGGAAAGCTCCACAAATCCTCTTGTGAGAAAAAGAAGAAGGGAGGGTGCAAA
Source organism: Taxus wallichiana var. yunnanensis (assembly GCA_018340775.1). Lineage (NCBI taxonomy): Eukaryota > Viridiplantae > Streptophyta > Pinopsida > Cupressales > Taxaceae > Taxus > Taxus wallichiana. The sequence goes on from CM031240.1 coordinate 214,729,435, forward strand.
ACATAAATGTCCAACCCTTTACAATGAGCCCCAACCCTTCCTTTATAGATTCAAAGCACAAAGACAAGAAGGAGAGAGAGGGAAAATTAATTTGAAGCTCAGCTACCGGTCATTAACGCTCCTGCAAATCTGCCCCAAATCTATCATTTCTACATCAATTACTTGTTTGGTGCATTGAAGGAGGAAGAACGGCGGATCAGATCAAATCCGATCTAGTTGTTGGAGCAAATAGATCTTGTATTAATGACATGAAGACTTTTTCCATTTTTCACCCACTTAGCTTCTTCAAAATTAAATTTTTAGATCTCCATGGTGTGGATGAGGTGGAGATCTTTCCAAAAATGTCAATTTTTTCATATTTTGAGCATTGAATCAAAGATATGTCCATTTGAAAATTTGAGTTGGGTCCGTACCAAAATGGTGGGAACCGATTAACAAAACAAGTCTTTTGGAAATTGGACATGTGGAGGGTTGGCGTGTGTTTGGGACACTTCAAATTTTACTTTCGAAATAGCACCACACTGACACTTGGCTCTTTCCACTATCCTTTTCCCTATTTTGACTTTTCAACCCTGACCCTGTCCTGTTTGGGACCTGGGACACATGGAAATTCCATGCTCACTTTGAAACCAACCTATGATTTTACCTTTGAGGGAGCGTCATTAAGACACGCAAAGTGCCTTCCACTGCACCCTTAAACTTAACCAATTTAGACCAGATTTAAAATATGACCTTTGTTGACCTTTGGCTACTTGTAGGGATGGCACGAGTTTGAGTTTCTGTCTTTGACTCCCATCTTGAGATTACAAAGATGCAACACATGTTTCCTTCCACCTGTTTAGAATTTTCAATGGCTAGATCTATCCTTTTCAGGATAGAGACATGTGGAAGCTCCGTGCTCATCTGGGAAATACCTTTTGCATTGCCCATTCATGGTGCGATGTTTAAACACGTGGAGGCTTCCGCCGGTCCGCTATACTTAATCATTTTGGGTCCGAAATTCACCTTTTTTACTCTGGGACACGAGGAAGCCTAGTAATTGTTCGATTCTTCCTTTTGAGTTTAATCTTTTGAGATATGCCAATGAGCCACGTGGCGGCTTTCACCGATTCTTCCATACTTATCCAATTTTAGGGCTCGTTCGAATCATTTGCGAGCTCGATGACATTGATTTTTCTTTGTTTGTTTTCCTTATCGCCTCCGTATTTCTTTGACACTTCTTGCATCCTTCCCAACTCTACTGCATCCATTATAGAGGCCACCTACAAAATGTTTACTCGATTTGAAGCGTGGATTCATGTGAAAGAGTCATCTCTTGGATTTCTTCCGCACGGGACCGTGTTTTGATTAATTTTTCTAGGAGCAAAATTGAGATAATAATTATTATAGGCCATACTGATAATCACTTGTTCCTCACAAGTAGTGAAATACCCACTTCATCTTTGTTAATAGATGTTATGTATTTGAATTTTCTATAAATCTACAAGTTTTAACTCCAAATACATGTTAAATAGAAGGTCTTGTACATAACATATCATACTTTAAGCTTCCTAGTACACTAGCATATGGTACATGAGACATATACTTGTTTTCTTCCTCTTCTCTATGACATAAAACTTGAAGAAATTTTGAAATGGGAAGAAAAAGGGATTCTAACTTGTTTCACATCTTTGATACCAAATATGGTTAATATATTTTCCAAATTCCTATGTTTTTTTGCATCTCCCAGATCTTTCATGCATGCCTAAGATTTGTTTTACATCTCCCATATATTTCATATCAAATTTCCTAGCCAAATGATCCTCCAAATTGTTGTTTTCTACAATGATTTTAATTGAAATTAGTATAAAATCAACATAGAATACAAATGTAATGAATAATCCATTTTCAAACAACTTGAAATAAAAAATGGTCATACTCAATCCTTATAAAATTCTCACTCATAATGAAAGCATAAAACTTCTTGTACCATTGCCTTAGTGACTATTTCAGGCCATATAACGATTTCTGAGCTTACAAACTTATCTCGCTTTTACTATTTTGTAAAAATATTTCAATTTGTTCCATATATATATTCATCTAAATCTCGGGAAAGAATGTTGTTTTAACATGTAATTGTTCCAACTCTAAACCAAGTAAAGAAACTAGTGCTAAGACTACTCGAGTAGAAACAAGTTCGCAAAAATATTTTATGAAAATCAATACATTATTATTGTACAAATTCTTTTTCTACTAGGACCTATCCCTAAACCTTTCAATTTTTTCATCAACGCCTATCTTCCATTTTAAAACCCATTTCTAGCCAAAAGGTTTTATACCTTTTGGAATTTTTACTAGGTCCTATTACCTATTCCTTTCCAAGAAATATATCTCCTCTAGCATTTCCCCTTTCTATTTAGCATTATCAACATTTTCCAATGCTTCCGATAACAAATAGGTTCCCCATCATTAAAAATCAAATAAATTTAAATAATTCCACTATACTTACTAGGAGGATGACTAATTTGTGTAAAGATCCAAACTAGATAAGTAGGTGTTTCCTAATGTTATGGAGACCTCCATTGTGAATTCTTAGGTGTTTACTCAAGTTGTGAATCTTCAACATATTTAACATCTCCAAATGGTTGTTTTTATTACTTTTCAAGATCTCGAAGATGATTGAATTTCAATCTTTAGATAATCATGCATGTGTTTTTTTATTTGATATCAACATATGATTTTAATAGAAGAGATTCCTAAAATTCAACATCTCCTCTAATGATTATTTTGTGAGTAGTAGGATCCCAAACTATTTATCCCTTAACACCATCCAGTTTACCATACCAAATAAAGATGCGAGTTTTGGATCTAGGGTCTAAATTTTGACGTTGATTTTTATTAGTAGGAGAATATGAATTAAAACCAAAAATAAAGTTTTAATAATCATATGGATGACCTTTCCATACCACTTAAGGAATATTACAGTCTATTTTAACCGATTGTGAGAGATTTATTAGATAACAAGCTTTACAAAGTAATTTTTCCAATTAACACGATCAAAATTTGGATATTTGAGCATGCTCCTTGATCTCTCTAAAAGAGTTCTTTTCATGCATTCAATAAACCCATTTTGTTGTGGAATATAGCTCAATATTTTATTCCATTCAATCCCATTTTCCTTGCAATAGTTTTGAAACTCAAAGGATGTGAACTTTCCTTCACTATATGTTCTTAAACATTTGATAATTCTCAAATCAAGTGATTTTAAAGTAAAGATGTAAATTTCTTAAATATATTGGAAAGATAATATTTTCTTTTAAGAAAGTAGACCTATACTTTTCTAAAGTAATTATCTATAAAAGTAACAAAATACAATGTTAATCTATATGAAATTAAATATGTTGGACCCCAAAACAAGAATGAATATAATATAGAATAAATTTATTACATGACTTACATATTTAAACTTGTCTCTACATTGTTTCCAGGAAAAAAATTGCTTGTAGAAATTCAATTATTAAACTTTAAATTAGGGATTAACTCATAATATTTCAAGACCTTTAATCCTTTATTGCTAATGTTCCCCAAAAGTAGATGTGATAAATGAGTAGATTCTTCTACCATTTTACATACCACAATAGCTTGAGTGATTTTTGTACTCCTTGTAATATGTAAAGGTTCAATAATTTTAGAATCTACCATCATGCATTATGACAACAATTTTGTGATAAAACTTGCTTGCAATCATGTCTTTCATTAGAGTTCCGGGGACATTGAGGTGCAAGTACATATTATCCCTTAGCACATCCAATTGCACCTCATCTAGCTTCAATTTTTCCTTACAATAGAACAACATGCATATTTCACAAAGGCATTTGCAATCTAAAAATTCGAGACATTCAACTAATGCATTTCCTTGTCACTAGAGCCAATACAAAATTAAGAAAGGAATGACAAAACTATTATTCTATTTATTAATTTAACATTTTATTTAAATAATGTTGTGGATAATAAAACACATGTTCAAGCACATTGTTATGAATAATTTGTACGATCGACGTCCATTGTAGCAACGTACGTCGACGTTAGCAAAGACAAATATACACCGTTGATGTCTTACAAACCGTTACCGACTTTATTGGTTGTTGATTGCGATGCGGCATTCCAAATGGTAATTGAGATGCAGGGTTACTTCCTCTAACACGGAAATATATGCGGATGGCAGAGATTTATTTTGTGTAGACGTGGACTGTACGAGACAATTTGTTTTATCCATGTTCCTATCCCTTACACTTTCAAACAGTCGTTTTAATCTCTCTAAATGTTTTGGGTTGTTGAGTCTTTGAGGAGGCAGGCGAACTTGCCACATGTCAGTACAGCGTCTTCCGTAGTCTCAACGGTGCCTACGACTGGACCGCATTGAAATACTGAGGCAAATTCTGATATTCTAGGTGGTATATTTGTTCTCTTCAACAATCCAGATGGCCTCAACCTTGTGCCCTCGAATTTCTATCTTTTTAAATATTTGCTTCAAAACTACCTCCTGAATACATGTGACGTGCCTATGACTGGACCGCATTGAAATATACGGATGGCTGACTCACTTTTTCACATTTACAGCATAGAATATCCACGTCTAAGCCAGATTGGGAAAAATGAAAATAATGTTGGCCCAACAAACGGCCCTAAAACAAGTATTACTAATTTTATTTAAGTTTATTCCGTAAGTTTTTTTTTTTTTTTTTTTGAGAAATTATGTAACTTGGTAGTGAATATTATGATCTGGCGGGATGTGGGTGTTAAAACTTGAGCCGAGGAAAATATGTGTGCATTACATGTCTTTAATTTTGAATTTTTTATTTCCGACTTTTCATTAATGTATTAATATTTTCTAATAAATTTAATATCATCTAGTTAAAAACGTTAATGTTGTAAAAAAATAAAATATAAATAGTAAAGTTTGTCCGGAATATAAAATATCTTTTTCATGCACATGGCTAATTGTTGATGGCGCATCACCTATTTCCCTACATTTATTCGAGCTTCAGGACTTAAACCAAGTTATTATATGTTACATGAAGAAAGTAGTGTGGTTGGATTCCAACCCTAAAATGTGTAATGCCCACATTTTACACACAAAAACAACAATAAAAACACTGGAATAATTTTTTTGACTTACATTGTAGTTTACATGACACTGGGAGATCACTGGGGTGACACTAAAAGGTTTAATCACATTAATTTCCAATTACTTGTTTAATTTTCTCGATCATTAATAGGGTATTTATTTACACACAAGGATATTTACATACACACAAGGCTACTAGGTATTATCCCTAGGATTCACTCCTAAGGGCATGCATCTTGATCTTATATCATACCTCTATTACCCAATGAACAAGTGTAAGTCCAAAGGATGTGAAGTTCACTTTTCTTTTTTGTTTAAGGATTTAGGATCAAGTTTCTTTCATTCATTTATAAATTGATAATTGAGTTAGTACACAATAACCATTTTATGAATTAGGTTTTTATCCGAGCAAGAGAGTTTCATCACATTACAAGGAAGCTCATGTTTCACTTTACTCATGGAATTGCATCTGCGCAATTACACTTCCTAAGGCCAAGCGTCAATTATAATTTTACTCTAGTTAAGCTCCAACAATTAGTAAAGGATTCGAAGGCTCTTAACATGGCAACATACTCCCTCATTTTTCTTTCTAGATTTGGTTTCTTGAGTGTCGTTTTATGTCCAACATAAGAGGTTTTTCCTTAACTAAGTTCATATGCTCTTTCTAATCAATTGTGTAGTCTATTTGTTAATAGGGCACTTGTTCGCTCATGACACTACAAGAGATCACTTGGGACGAAATTAAAGGGATTAATCACATTACAAGAAAAGTCATGTTTCACTTTACTCATGGAATTACATCTCACAATTACACTTCCCAAGGCCAAGCATCAATTATAGTTTTACTCTAGCTATGCTCCAACAATTAGTTAAGGATTCGAAGGCTCTTAACATGACATCATACTCCCATATTTTTCTTTCTAGGTTTGGTTTCTTCAAGATCGTTTTATGTTCGGCATAAGAGGGTTTTCCTTAACTCAGTTCATATTCTTTTTGTAATCAATTGTGTAGCCTATTTGTTAACATGGCATTTGTTCTCTCATGAGACTACTAGTGCATGTCTCGGGAACTTATCTCAAGAACATGGTCACATAGTTTCACATCATACATACATTACATAATAGGAAAAATGGGAGAGCAAGATGGAGTAGTGTATTGTTTAAAGGGTTATGGTTCACATTAGAGTTTAGAGAATGTGGATCCCTTTTATCACCACAAGATGGTTTAACCACATTATATGAGCGATCTAATTTTCACATTTTTCGAAGCACATCATCTTACGGTAACTTTTTCAACTACTAATCATTAACTAAAATGTTGTTAAGTTTCACCATTAACTCTTAGTATTGCATCATAAAACCCAGATGAAAATTGAGATTGGGTATCGAGTTCATTTATAATCTCAACTCTTAAGGGTGATTTTCAAGGGTGGTTGGTGATCTTTTCGACATAAAACTCTTCACTCTACATGTGTGCCCGACCAAGAGGATTTTACAATATTTCTAATGTTGTTTTCCTATGGTGCACTATCCTAGGAGAAAACATTCTCCTTACTACACACCCAACTAACAATCCTATGTGGGGATGACATACACCAGAATGAAGTTCAACCATTTCATTCCTATTTTTCAGGTTTATGACAATGTTGCTAAGCATGCATGTTAGGATGGAAATCTCAACTTGGGCTCTTATCTACTTAACTAGAAGGTGCCATCGAGTGTAAATATTTAATTTTATCCTAAGGTTTTAGTTTCCTATGCTAAAAATAATCACACATGAGGAATAGTTATGTATGGATTTTATACTAGGGTTGGTGTGTCGTTTAGATTTCTTTATTACATTTTTAAGGTAAGGAACACAACACATCAATTAATTGATCACCAATTTCTCACTGAAATTGCATTATATATTCGACCCCCTTTTGATGTTCCCATACATATATCTGATATCAAAAACAATCCTATGGTTAAATACACATTTCGCAAAGCACCGCATTATACCTAAAATCTCATACATACTACTAAAATTCAATAATAAGTCTTTAAATACATTACAAAAAGTTTGTTCAGTCTATACAATTCCATTGTTTCAAATATAAATTACAATAATACACAAAAAATTACAACCTCACCATTTCACCATCTTACTTGCATGATGCAAAAACCATGTGAGCATGAAACCAATGATAAATCGCTGGCATGAAATCCACCTAAGTCTAACATATTTAACGCTATTGGTATTCTGTTTACATGATGATAGAAATACACATGCAACAAGAGAGGGTTAGGGGCCTATATTCATTTCATTTCATTCCTTAACTAAGGGAGGAGAGGGAAAGAGATAGGGAAGAGAGAGAAGAGAGAGAAGAAAGAGAAACACTATTTTTCCAGAAGTCAAATTTCACACCGCAAGTCACTAGATAGAATTTCAAACAGCTTATTTACAAGTGTTACTAATTTTATACGATGTTTTTCTAACTTGAATAGGGTCTTACAACATTCTTTTACATTTTCCCGCTAGTTGAAACGAGACCCTCTTTTAGCTCTGAGGCTAAGGAGGCGTGTTCAAAATTGCATTCGAAATCTCACAACGGGTGAATTTATACATGTCCACCTATATACCAAGAATCCACAACGATCGACAAGATTCAAGACTAGAGAATGGTGTATAATGGGCGAACTATTTTTCGGAGCCACCAGTCATAATCAACCAAGTTTAATCTAGTCAAATGATGGTTGTATGCTTACGAAACCCCTTTTCCAAACTAACAAAGAATGTTCTTTTCCAAAACCGAAGGTTCCAGGTAATTATCTAGTAAACATACTTGGGGCTTGTAAATCTTGAAAAGCATTTTGTTAATCGGGCCCACATGGCGAGCCAAAACAAAACCCAACTTTTACATTTTTAAAAGCTTCCTAAAAGTGTAAAATGGGGTAACAGGGCTCCTAGAGGAGCGACAGAGAGAGTAAAAATGGTTGATTGGGGTCAATCTAAAGCTTGATGCGACTCTCCTCATAACAAGGAGCACATATGATGCATGACATGTCTTTTCTCGGGTTCCAAATGTGGTTTTGTGAGTCTCTAAAAATGATGGTTTACTAGTTTTATAAGGAAACGATCGACATCTTTACAAGGAACTCAACCTCAACTTGTCAATAAAAAGGGTGTTGTAGTAATCTAGTTTGGTTATGAAGTTTGTTAGATCATCTCAAAATGAGGGTTTAAGTCCATGGTTGACTACCAAGGGATTATTTGATTGCGCAAGTTATAATATGACATTATTTTTCAAACAAGTTTATTTAAAACAATCAAATGTATGATAATCCTAGTATTTTAAAATTTACTTGATTGCAAATGGAAAACTTAAATATGAGAACGATGAAAGATATGGAGATATGAACCATTCTTGGAACCGATCAACGAATAAGTAGAGAGCGTGCTTAAGCAATCCATCCCACACACACAATATTTACAAATGTGTGCTGCTAGAAGAATTTCATCCGATAGTTCACATGTCTCTTACATCTGTTTTAATTCTAAATTCCATGAGTAGACGCCAAGTTTAGTAATTTAGTTAGACACTTTGCAAGATTCCCTTAAATTTCTAAAGCCTTCTTAGCAGATCCACCTTTCTAGAAAGTGTTAATAGTTCTCTATATCCAACGGTCATTATTTTTCATCGGAAACACCAATCAACATTGATGTGTCATGATAGTGTTTAGTAGCCGGTACGGCTAAGAATGTCCATAACGCAGTTCAAATGATTAAATTCATGCATGGTTCTATAAGAGGTACTCATGCCATAAAAGTATTTATAACCCTCCTCTACTAAACATGTATGGTTGCCTGCTAATAAAACAAAAATGAATATTACATGGTCAAGTATGTTCTATGCTACCACATTTTGTGCAGATCCTACAATCATCACCTTCCATAAATTGAGGTATTTTGTCACACTACTCACTGTCCTTTACTCAATATTCCACATTTTGGGCACACGCAGGGAATGCATTCAGAACGTTTGGGAAAATGGCTCCACACTAGTGAACCCCATTTTATTGTAGTTTCTAAGGCTTTTCCACCAATCCATTTGTTCATATGTTGGAATCATTGCAGTTTACGTTACCACATTTATTTCTGACATTTTATCAAACACTTCGCATGTATTTCTACGTGAACATAGTAACTACAACATCAGACAAAAAAATCCACTATCTGCCATGTTTCTTAGATGGCCTTGGCTTGTTTTGAAGTGACTCCTTGATTTTCAATCTTCTTTTACAAAGTCATTTGTAAGTATCTTCTTGGTAAACACCCATCATGTCCAATATAATCTCTAATCTTGCATATCGATGGTGTGTCCTGAAAAATATTTTGTAATTGTTGTAATTTTTTACACACGTGCAAATGCTTTAAAAAAATTCTTGTAACTCTTCTTGCCTTAAAGCGTTGACCCATCTAAAGAAAGTTGATAGTCACGAAGAAAGAAAGAAAAAATATCTTGACGTTGTGTGGTATTCTTAAGCTCTTGCTTGAGCCTCTCTGTAGTCATATTGATATCTCATGTAGAATCACTACAACTATTCAATGCTTTGGAAATATTTTCACAGCATTCAGCCAAACAAACAACTTCCTACTCAACCACGTCTAAATCCTTCTGGGCAGATTCTGATGCACCGAGGAATTCTTCGTTGATGGCGATGACTCTGTTTTAAATTGTGGATGTAAGGTTTCTTCTCACATGTGAAGTATTATTTTTCGTAGAAGGATGATAATTTGTTGACAGAAGCCAGTAGATCATGAAAATCTCTGCCTGATTCCAAAAACTTCTTCAGCTTGGGAGAAAAGCCTGGTGCCAATGTTATTGCCATGATTCGAACCTTATCGACCTGCTTCGATTCAATCGGCTCTATTTTTAATTACCAAATTTTCTATACTAGCAACTATCCAATAACTTCTAAAATTTACAGCGTTGACTTAGGTATGAGCGTGATTAATGTCTCGGGATCTCAAATTAAGTTCTTGAATTATCATGCAATGGAATAAACAGGCGTGCAAGCTTTTAGATGCCCATGTGCTTGATGGGCTGCCCATACCCATGTCCATCCTCCTTCCACACAAGACCACCTGACACAGCCCACCATCTTCCACCAATCCTCTTTAAATTTTATCTACTTCTCCTTAACTCCCTTCCACCGCCATTCTCCATTCTTTTAATTTTATCTTCATTTTATTTCTTTATTTTATTTTATTTTTTTTATACGGGGAACCGCATCTTCCTACCTTTATAATAATTTCATCCTCAATGAGATGCAATTCAAAGGTTAGAAGAGGGTATTCATAAGCAAGGAGGAACAATAAGCAACTCATGTCACCAACAAAAAAAGATACTAATCACAAAAGCGCAACCACATAGAAGAGGGAAAGGTTGATAATTTCTTAATGTTTTGTGAAGATCGGTAGTTTATAATTTGCATTATCACATTATGATTTTCCTTAATAATACTTATTAATCTCAATCTCTTAATATTTCATTATTTTAAGATTTCAGTTTTTTTTTTTTTTTTTTTGTGGGTGCCCCATAGAAAGCGGCATCACAATACCACATTAGGCCCGAACACAACACCAATGGTCCACAAGATATCATGATATGTACTTTCACGATTGTATCATCTCAAAAGAACTCAAACTAACCATGGAAAGAAAATACCTATCCCTCACAAAAAGAACTTATTACACATGCACCTGACACAATAGTACTCATAACATGAGAAAACTACAACAACATGGAATTCCAATAGGTACACATATAAAGGTTTCACACAACTCGAAACAATAATTATAGCTACATAGTGTCAAAAAGGGATCAAATCGTACTCTCAATGAGGAGAATCAATCCTCAACATCACAAAACATAACTAGACTCACATGAGTACACATAAATCAAAATACCAACACCATACACCTCCCAAAAATCACAAAATAACTCCATATACCTCCAAAAGCATCACAAAACAACTCCATATACCTCCCAAAACATCACAAACAACTACATATACCTCCTAAACATCAAAACAACTACATATACCTCCCAAACATCACAAAAAAACTCTATATACCTCCCAAACAACACAAGACAACTACATATACCTCCCAAACATCACAAAATAATTCCATGTACCTCCCAAAACATCAAACAACAACTACATATACCTCCCAATCATCACAAAACAATCACCATACACCTCGAAAAACATCACAAAACAACTTCATGTACCTCCCAAAGCATCACAAAGGAACTCCATATGTCTTCCAAGCAATAAAATAAAGATAAATTTTCCTTTTAGGCTTGCATTGTAAGAGGCATGTCACCCAATGGCCCTGGGCACATAAGGTCCAAACACCTCTAACCGAAGTGACATAATAACTCATGGTTCAACAACCAACTAGTTATTTGTAAGTCCTTGGGGCATACCCACATACAATGAAGCGGTTCGATAGGTTCAACTACTCCATGGTGAATCCCATGACCCTATTCTAACACATTGCGACATTAGAACCAACATAACAATCCATTTAAAATGCAAGGTGGTGAAAATCCCAAGCCTTGGGCTAGACTATTAAAAAAATTTAAAGTTGAAAATAAATTTTAAAAGTAAGCAAAACAAAAGGCTAAATAGTCATAGTTAGTGCAAAATCCACATGTTAGTGCAATAACCAAATAAGATGCCCAAAATATAAGAATACATCAATCAAGAAAACTGTTGGTTCTAAAAGGAAAAGATATAATCTTCAATTTACAAATAAAATATGTATAGAGAAATAACACATTACAATCACTATGTGGCCTTATACGGCCACCAAAAGGATACTCATCAAGTTGATGACACTCAGATATTGAGCTTCATTTCGCATGAAATAACATATCAAATAATACAACTTTCATACATTAATCATCCCTCCATATTCCCACAATGCTCAACATTGTCAAAATCACGTAGGATTATTTGATGGACAACCCGTTGATGGCAAATCACAAGCACCCATGAATGTCTCTGTAACTCGATGGGTTGAGACTCTCGGTGCGATTCCATAACATGGAGATTTTCCCAAGTGTGGGACCTTGTGAATCGGGAAAGCTCTCGGATGAAGACTGGTTCCTATTCCTCTGCTGAGATGCACACATAAAATGCAGAGGGTTTACTCAAAAACCTAATTTAACTTTCCAAGGAGATAGGGTAAGAAGATGCATAAAAATAAAACTAAACTAACAAAAGTGATGCACTTTGAGGAATGAAGAAACACTGTCTTGCCAATAAACACAAACCATTAAAATGCAATGCAAGATCATGCACTGAGATAACAAGATTTGTAGTGAAAGATCGGGAGGATGCAAATGAACACAAAGAGGGTTGAGAATCATCCATAGACATGTATTATTTTCTCCAAAGATTGATCAATACACTACAAAATGCCAAGAGGCAAAGTTGCATTCTGATTTTAGATGAGAGATTTGAACTCCACAAATTCACCTACCAAAGAAGAAGGGAGAGGCAAAAAAAGAATGTCTAACCTTTAGAAAGAAGCCCCTCCTTATAATTTACAGGAAAAATGAGAGAGAAAAGAGAGAGGAATTCCAAATCTACCCCAATCACCTCCAGGTTGCATTTAATTCATCTCATTATGGCGATAGGTGAGAAGCTTAGCAAACCCAAAAAATGACAAATTGTATTTTGCATTTTGAAGAACTGTTATCACCCAATTAAAGATATATATTCGTAGTTGGATAGAGGACCTTTTAAGATTTCCAAAAGTCCAACCTTGCATGAATCCGAGCTCCTGTGAAAAGATATGGCCATTTGAAAATTTGTGTCGTGGTTTGCTTTCTGTGAGTTCAGGGGTGTCAAGTGCTCAAAATGTTATGCCTCCTGAAGGTGTACCTTGGCGCATCTATTTGCATGTTGACATATTCTTACCTGCGCCATTGGTGCATGCATTTTCATGTCAACATTTTCTTATTTACACCTCAACTGCGCCATGGGCGCGACTTTTTTGCATGTCGACATCTTCTTACCTGCGCCATAGGCGCATCCATTTTCATGTCGACATTTTCTGCTTTGTGCCTCCAACCTGTGCCATGGGCATGAATTTTTACATGTCAACATCTTCTTACCTGCGCCATAGGTGCATCCATTTTCATGTCGACATTTTCCACTTTGCGCCTCCAACCTGCACCATGGGCGCGACTTTTTGCATGTTGACATCTTCTTACCTGCACCATTGGTGGTGTAAATAAATGTCAGGTTTTGAGTTTCTTTGATTCCCATATTCTTTTGTTTGTCTATATTTCCCCAAGGGGAGATATATACAACAATTTGGTGACTCAACGGGATCACCTGCCTGCTAAGTAGAAGATCAGTGGCCTTCTAGCAATCCATTGGGAATGGAGTCGTAAGCAACAACCTGAAACCAACCTGATATTTGATCCCGAGCCTGATACCGCAACTCCTTCTCCTAGAGCATGCTGAACTATAGAATTCAACCTGAGAGCAACAAAACCTATGCCGAAGCACTTTGGGAAACTGAAGCCTAACTACAACAAGACAATGTGCATCTGCACTTAGAGGAATTGAAATCTAGGCTAATATTTACAAGGGTAAACCTTTCCTTTTTGTAGCAATGTTTAAGGTAGATTCCGTTAACCGAGAATCAAGAGTTCTTCTCCTTCCAATGTAAACAATTGGAAGAAGGCATTACTACTTTTACATCCCATGACCATGTAGAGGCCACTCCAAATGGCATCAAACTTGGAATGCCTTCCTAGTTTTGCCCGATCTGCATCCCATTTTAGAACTAGGTCCCATTCTGGAAGGTCCTTGCTCTTGATTTCTTATCAAACCATCTTTTTACTAAGGCTAGATCTTTCTCAATTGTTTGAACTACATGTTCTCTAATTTCTTCCAATTCCATCAACTTTGCATATCTGGCCTCCATTGGTTCGAACTCGACAACTCTTACCGCTTCATGAGCTTCAATGTTGGCAATTCTAATGATATAGGCAATAATGTCTCTTTCCCATAGACCAAATTATAGGGAGAATTACCAGTAGACCTCTTTGGCATTATCCTGTCATCCCATAATGCTGATTTTAGCTTGGTGTGCCATGTCCTTTGGTTTTCATCCAGAGTCCTTCTGATGATCTTTAGCAAATTCTTGTTCGTGGACTCTTCCTGTCCATTACCTTGCGGGTAATAATTTGAAGAGGTGCTCAAATAGATTCCATTCTTGACAAGCCATTCTATAATCTTGGAACCTATGAATGCCAATGCATTTTCTGATATGATAGTGCACGGCACACCGAACCCGGTCACTATTCCTTCATAAAAGTCTAGTATGTTAGACTCATTTGCTTCTTTGAGCGCTACTGCTTGATCTACTTGGTGAAATAGTCTGTTGCCATGAGAATCCACTTGTGGCCTTGGCTTGAGTTTGGGTTGATGACCTCGAAAAAGTCCAATCCCCATTGTATAAATGGTTAGTCAACCAAAATTGGATGCAATGGAAGCGCTGCTAGTCTTTCTTTTCTGTGAAGAGTGCACATTTTTGTACTTTCTTATCCATGTATAGCAGATCCTTGAACACCGTCGGCCAAGTAATATCCTTCCTTCATTATCTTGAGAGCTATTACTCATGGGGTGAAATGTCCTATGGAATCTCCATCGTGAAAATCTCGTAACACCCTCTCAATTTGACCTGTCACAATGCACCTCAATATAACTCCATTGACATCTTTCTTGAACAAAACACCATCAACAAACACATATGGAATAGCTTATCCTTTTTCTTTACTCATTTATTGAGGGCATAGGCCTGCATGTGGGAAGTGTATCATATTATGAGTCCAACAAGGAGCGATCATGTCATCATTTTCTTGTTCTTGATCATCCTGTAGTACCAAGACAATCTCTTTTTCATCTCCTACTTCAACTTGCTAACCTAAAGCTAGTTGTTCACAAAGTCCTTTTCCATGAACTAGTTTTGTGACCTTGATCTCGATGTCATATTCCATGACACGAGTGATCCATCCTGCATGTTTCTCAATTAGATCCTTGTTTAGAAGGAAGTCCACGACTCTCGCATGAGAGACGAACAATTGGATCTTGTTGTTTGAGACCAGGTGCTTGAATTTATTTAGGCTCCGATCACTGCAAGGACATGTTTTTGATGAAAGAGTACCTAGTTTCGTATTCCTCCAAGCCTTGACTAAAGAAAGCAATTGGTTGTTCTAATCCTTCTTTGTTTCACTATACGGGATTGCGAAATTGTGTCTCCGCCACCGAAGGCATATACCATGAAGTCCTTGGAGAAGTATGGATTGACGAGAGTCGGAGCTTGAGATATAGCCTCTTTTATTGCCTCAAAACTTACCTTGCCTTCAGATGTCCACTTAAATGCCATGCTCTTCTTCAACATCAACGTTATTGGCTTTACGAGAGCTACAAAGTTTGGAACAAACTGCGGACAAAATTGATCCTTCCCAAGAAGCTTTGAAGAGCCTCTTATGACTTGGTAATGGCAACACTCAAATTTCTTCAACTCTTTCGGGTCAATCATCAACCCCCTTTGAAACAATATGGCCTATAAGTTTTCCTTCGTGAACCAAGAATATGCATTTTTGGGATTTAATGATACCCCAAAGTTTCTACACTCTCCGAAATACCTACCTCGGATGAAAAATGTGATCTTTGCATTTTTGAGAGAATATAGTGATGTCATCGAGATATATAAAAACTATTTTATTGATCAATCCCTTGAATTCCATATCCATTGCCCTTTGGAAAGTGGCTCCAGCATTTGATATCCCAAATGGCATCTTCTTGTGCCCCATTTGGTGGTGAAAGCCGTCTTGAATTGGTCATCTTCTTTCACCATTATCTGATTATACCCTGAGTAGCCATGTACGAGAGAGAATCTCTCCGAACCAGACACCACTTGTAATATTTGTTCCATTGAAGGAAGTGGGTAATTGTCTTTGAGAGATGCCCTATTGAGGTCTCGGAAGTCCACACACAATCTAATTTCTCTGCTCTTCTTCCCACTGCCCAACCAAGTTTGCAACCTAGCTTGAGTGCTTCATCGAGAATATAATGCTTGCCTCTATTAGCTTGTTTAGCTCTTTCTTCATTAGAGGCTCAATGTGAGGGTTAACTGGTCTCTGCTTCTACCTGATGGGCTTAGCATCTGAATCCAATTCTATGGTATGTTGTGCCAACTTCAGATTCAATTCTCTCAAGTCTTCATAGCTCCAAGTGAAGACATCTTGAAATTCTTGGCAAAGCTGTAGGAAATTTGATTTCTCCTACTCGATGACCACTTTACCGAGTTTGAAGTGTTTTTCCTTCCCTAACCAGAATTGGCTCTGAATCTTCTCTCTTGACATGTATGTTGTCCTTTTTCTTACGGAACTGGTCATTAGGGTTGAAGATAGACTCCATCGTTTGTCCGCAGCTGCACTACTTGACCCCGTCATGCTGCTCTAGTCTTTCCCGATTCCTAGCTGAGAATTTAGCCTCTTCTTGTAAAAAATTGACGATATGTTGATCATTCTCAAACACTTGCCAACTTGTGTTATTATGTAGAACTGTTGGCCTCACAATCACATACATATGTGGTTGTGTTTTTCCTCTTCTAATGTTGTCAACCACATCAAACGTTGCTCCAACTCTGCGATCCTATCTCCACTTCATTTTTCTTCCTGGTATGGACACGATGTTGAAAACTTCAAAATCCTCAATGAGGTCCCATACCTTTTCTTGTAGTTCCTCAATAGGTCATTCTTTGTAGCATGTTTTCCCCGACTTGGTTGACAATTAGCTCGCTATCTCTAAACACCTGCAAGTTCTTTATTCCCTTTTTCCTAGCTTCGATGAAGTCCATGAATCAAGGCCTCATATTTATCTGTGTTTTTGAACAAGAAAACTAGAAACAGAAAGATGAATAATATTTTATGCCTTGAGGTGAAACAAGCATAACTCCTCCTCCCGCACCTTGCCTACTCCTTGATCCATCAAAAATAACTACCATACCTCATTGTGATGCTAGGAATAGGTGGTTTTCTTCATGTATGCAATAGAATCATAGCTCGATTCTTCTACTTCTTGGTAGGGATCAAAAGCATGTACCTTTCTTGCCCATTCATCAAGAGTCAAATTTGGGATGCTTCCAACTTTTGTGTCACTTCATCTATGCTAGGATAATATTCTTGATCAAATGATGAACAATGTGCATTGATCGGCTTAGAGTATGAGCCTCAATATGAAAGTTTGCAATTGGTTTGGATCTGATTGTGACCTCATTACCATATCTTGTTCTGAACAACATGTGTAACCAGTTAGTAGATAATTAGCCTCCAATTATAGTGTGAAATCCCTTAATAAGCATAGGGAAAAGAGTGGTGGAAAATCTATCACTGACACATCTTGTAAAATGGTAATGTTGGGGCATGCATGCAAGGTAAGATTCAAACCTTTAATCACTCCCACTATTTCTAATGCTGTCCCATTCAATTGCACTACCCCCTTTGATATGAATTCATATTGGAGACCCAACTAATCAGCTATTTTCTTGGGCATGATAGAACTACTTGCCCCAGAATCAATTATATAATTGTGTACTAGTTTATCCCCAATGATTAATGAAAAATAGAATGGAGGGGGTTTCAAAACTTTACCTTGTTGTCCTCCATGATTCCCTTCAAGCTGAGCAACATTTGTGAGGACATTCTCTTGCATATGGACTGTTGGTTCAAAGTTGACCAATTCTTCATGGCATCTTTTAGAAGATCTCTTTGGCCGGGATGGATAAAGATTCTCACATTGATATATTCACATTTTTCTTCTTCATTTGATCAATGATTCTAGATGGGGATGAAGGATCTCTTTGCTATCCTTTAGCCTCGCACATTCCTTTCTTGTGCATGGGCAGCAACTGGCTTTTGAGTTGGCTTAGAAGGTGGTTTGGGTTGTCCTTGCGTGTTTGGAATCGTATTTTCTTACCAACACCTTGTGGAGTGATGGAAGGTTGTAGATCACTTGGAACCAATGATTTGCCATTCACCAATATTCCTCTTCTTTGATCTTGTGTTAGCTGCTACACTTTAAGAAATTGTTTGATTCATGCCAAAAAAATCCTCACTTGCCAATTCACAAGTGCAGTATCATTTGGAGTTGTGTTTCACCGAGATGTCCCTTGTTGCTGATTTATTTCTTGACTCACTTCACCCTCTACGCCGTAGTTGTCACCATCAAGGCTTGGTTAAAAGCACCATTGAAGCACATAGATTGGTTGTGAGGTTCATTGCATGGGAAACACCAATCATACTTTTGAGCTATTTTGTTTTAGATCGGCACTAATGCTTTAGAAGAAGATGCAAAATTGGGGTTATAGGGCTGAAATGGTCTATTAGTGGGAGGCGTTACTTGGATTTGATTTGCAGAATTTGGATTGGGTGGCCTATTGGGCTGGTATGGTGGCCTATTAGGTTGATCTTGAGGCTAATAAGAAGGTCTAAATCTTTGGGCTTGCTTCCTCTTGAGTGTAACCAGCTCATTTCACAAATTTTTCAATTGTTTCATGACCTCTTGGAGTTCATTTGAAGCACTAGAGGATGAAGTAAAAGTTTCGTTTGAACTCGATTTCTAGGAGTGGGAATAGGAGCCAAAGTGGGTGCTTGACTAGTGCTTGGATTTTCTAAGTTTGGATACAAGGGCATGGGAGGCCTAGGAGCCACTTACCTGCTTGAATAAGATGGTTTTTAGCCCTAATGGCAATGCTATAAGCGAAGGTAAGGTTGTGCCTCCCATAGATTGAATTAACATAGAAATATCGAATTCAAATCCTTAAGATAATACTGAGAAAATCACATTCGGATGTTGGCCTAACGGCCCTTTGGAATCCTATTCCAAGACCTTTGACATCCGAAGTTGAAGTCGATCGGTTGCTCATTGGGAGATCTCTTGATAGTTGTCAATTGTTCTAGTAGAGACAAATTGTCTCCCTTTTCTCCAAACTGCTCATGGAGAACTATGCATAACTGATTCCAATTTTGGATAGAACCAGCTCCAAGGCTCCTAAACCATTACAATGCCTTCCCTTTGAACGAAGATGCCAAAGCAATTTGATAGCAACATCCATTTCATTTATCTCATGGATTGCACAAACGTTAGCAATGTCTTTGACATGATCACCAGGAGTGGTATGATTTTCTCCAGTGAAAAATGGAATGTTCTTCAATGCTGCAATTGGAACTAGATTTTGTGCATTGAGGGCAAGTGGGATGCTACCAATGAAGTTGACAAAAGGGTTTTGTTGCGCCATTTTGATTGGCCTGAGAACCCTTGTTGATTGGATGAAAGGTCTACCAGGTGGAGGGGTTGATAAAGTCCTGTTAGGTGGAGATGGTGATCTTTGTGGTCTTCTTCCTCTCCTTCCTCTGCCTGGTGATAGCTACAAGTAGAAAAATAACCCTTCTTCTCGAGTATCAGACCTAGTTCAAATTCTTCTCATGTACCTGGGCAACCTGTGCTACTATACCACTAAATTCTATCCCTTTGAGTCACCAGATGTGTTAGAGAATGAGCCTCAAAAGGCTAGATTCTATCAAGTTACACACCAAACCTGAAAATATTAAAAAATAATTTAAAACTTTGAAGGACCCGGAAGATAAACTTTCTTAATTTGGTTAATGGGTCTTGTTGTGCAACTACTAATCCCCGAAAGGTATAGGCGAAACTCAAGTCATGCAAGGAAACTTACAAAATTGAAATACACCGTGTTGGAACTTGGACATGCTCGACAAGTGTGAAAACCTGAAATACTTAAAACTATGAAATTTTGAAAGTCAAAATATCAAAAATCTAAGAATACCATTTTGAAGATTATCCCCGATCTATCAACTCGTGAAATTTTTAATTTTTTAAGCAAGTTAAGTCTTTGAAAATTGATTTCGGAGTTCAGCCAGAAGATAAAAAAATCTGAAATTGTAAAACTCACAATTTCCAACTCAAAATTTCTTGAAAATTCCTTCAAATCTTGTGGAATGACCTCTCTGTCCCACCGGGTGTGCCAAGACTATTGATGGCGACTTTTCCTCTTGGAATTTTGTAGTGTATTGTATCAATCTTTGGAGCAAATAATACATGTCTGTGGATGATTCTCAACCCTCTCTCGTGTTCATTTGCATCCTCCCGATCTTTCACTTCAAATCTGGTTATCTCTGTGCATTATCTTGCATTGCATTTTAATGGTTTGTGTTTATTGGAAAGGCAGGTGTTTCTTCATTCCTCGGTGCATCACGTTTGTTAATTTAGGTTTATTTTTTATGCATCTTCTTACCCTGTGTCCTTGGCAAGTTAAATTAGGTTTTTTTAGTAAATCCTCTGCATTTTATGTGTGCATCTGAATAGAGAAATAGGAACTAGCCTTCATCTAAAGAGCTTTCCCGATTCACAAGGTCCCACACTTGGGAAAAGCTCCATGTTATGCAATCACACCGAGAGTCTCAACCCATCGATTGCGGACATTCGGAGGTGCTATGATTCGCCATCAACACAACCCAATAGGAGAGAGCAAAGTGGACTCTAGTTAGCATAATTTGAGCATAAGGTGGTGCACATTGACAATATAATGAGAAAGCACAAAGTCTACTAAATAGATAGAAGTAGGTTATACTTCTATATAAGACTCCATTTTCTCACTCATACTTAGCTCAAGATTATGATAACCTAGTCCATGCCTCCGTAGTGCCCACTTCCCTTTGACACCTTTTGATACGATCATGATATCACTGCTTGACTACATTATGGACATTGTTATATTTTTGATTTAGTATGATGTTGGATGTTAGATCATGGATTATTGTTGATTTTTGTTTGTATCGATGCATGGTGTTTATTACAGACATTTTTTTAGATATTTATGTTGATATAATGTTTGACATGGTTATATTATAGATGTTTTTCGGACATGTGATATTTGGATATACTGAGAAGAACTAGAAAATTAGATTAAAACCGATGATGATATAGTTGTTGAATTTGTAAGTAATATTGTTGATTGTCTTGATGATTGTTGTGATTAACATATATATTGATGATCTTGAAATTATATATATATATATATATATATATATATATATTAATTTGGATGTTATGATATGGCCATGAGGCCGAAGGAGGTATTTGTATTTTTCATGTTTAAAATATCACAACAAACATCAGGGGATTGGAGACCAACCACTTTGGAATTCTAGATGAATTCAACAAGGTCATCATGGAAACTCTACTTGTTTGTGTGTGTTTGATTGTTGTTAGGTATTCCCATGGGGGATCACCTTCAAATGTGAGGAAGGGATTTTATGTATCTTCTGTTATTTGGTCCCTTTGTTAATGTTTGCATGTGTTTATTTTGTGGTGCATTGACCCTTTCATTTGTTATTAACTGATGTGAAAATATTGTAAGTAATCATGTTGTTATGTTAATTAATTAAAATATGTCATAAGAAAGTAATTAATAGAGTTGTTGGCCATGATTTTAAATGTTGTAAGAAATGTGTAAGAGATATGTAAGTTGATTTTAGAGTATGAAACACTTCATCTTCTTTGAAATTCGAATTGGTCCTTGGAGGCTGATTTTAGATGCTTGTGGGACAAGTTAAACTTGTCCCATACCTCTTAAATTTGTATACCAACCTTACCTGTGGTTAGAGAGTTAAATTTAGACTTTCTTTATGCATTTTTGTAATTTAAGTTGCATGTTTTAATTGCACTTTCTTCATGTTTTAAATTTTAGTCCTTATGGGGTGTGGGCTTGATTGGAGTGTGTAAGTAAAACTGTCATATTATTCACCCACCAATTTAATATGCATTGGAGAATGAATTTGAATTTTATGTCGGGGTTGATGATGTGTGGAGTCGCATCCTACATGGATCCACCTCATCCTCTTCTCCTCCCTCTTCTATAAATTGGAATTCCTTACCTTGTTTTGGGTTGCTTCACTTTTGCATACTCCATTTTGGGTGACTTCTTTTGGTTTGGAGAGATCTTGCTTTGGAGAAGTTTGAATATTGTTGAATACTTGTGCTTGGTTGATATTTGTATTAATTTCATTGGAGTAGCTTGTTGTTTTGAACTTGGAACAAACTCCATCATGGAGAGGTAGGAGCTTGGCTCTTGACATGCTCCTCTTTTATTTATGCAAATGTTATTATTGTGAATGTTTTGGCATGTTTATGGGTTGTTGGGTAGATGGCCTAGGAATGGTGTAGGAGAAGGCTATGGGGTGTATTTTGTGGGAGGCACAATGGTTTTGCGGAGGTATAAGTGTGGAGGGAGTTGGGATTTGGGTTCCACCTTACAAAGAAATATCTTGCATTTCTTTACTCGTTATGGGGTGCCATAAGAGGTTGGGGAGGCATAAGGAAATGTGAGGATTAAGGGGTACTTGGGGGAGGAATAAGGGCATGCGGGGTTTTGATATATTATATTTTTGCGGTTTGTTCCTAGGTGGTGATACCCATTTCCACTTTAGGAGCCATAAGTAGCATCCCTATAGTTTCTTTCTCCTTTGGATTGCATGATGAAGCGTGAGTTCTTTTTTTATGTCTTAATGTGGTTGTAAACTACATTTTGTTTTGGATTGTGTTTTAAATGTGAGCTTTGCATGTGTGTATGTGGAAGCTTGTCATTGCAATGAGTTGAAACACATTTCTTATTACATTAGGGTTGGGGCTCGGGGGTAATGAAGAAAGAAGGATTCTCCTTTCATTGGATGTCTTGGTTGGGTGGAGAGAATTTCCTTTCCCTTGCCTTTGTTGTGATCAAAATTGAAATAAATGGAGGATCTTCATGTTGTTGTTCTGGAGCAGAGGAAAAAGACAATTTTACAGTCATTATTGAGATTATTTCTTATTGTAACCCTTTTTCTACCTCAAGTTGATGACTTGTAATAGTATTGGTATCGGATAGTTATTTTGTTTTGGAAAATAAATTTTATGCTTGAATGAGAAAGAGACATAGTCGTAATTTTATTCTCGTAGAAAGAAAAGAAAGTTTCATATTCTTTTTGTTGTATTTCAAGGAATAAAAGATAAATTTGTAAGGATATCATTTCTAAAATTAATAGAAGATTGTATTATACTCCTCAAATGGCATTGTTGTATTTGAAATCTATGATTGCAATGCATTATGAAATTTCTGTTTGGAAACAAATAAAATGAAAAGGGGATATGTATGAACAGTATGTATTACTCCTTTCCTTTGGAATGTATGATTTGCAAATTAGAATTTTCATTTTGGATTTTGACCACTTGTTTTGAAACAAACTTGACATTATAGATTTGATTTGGAAATGAATTCATATTATTTTTGTTTGGTAAATGCAAATGGATCAATCTGAATTTAAAGTTGTAGGACTTTGTTAGAGAATTTTCAAACAGCAATTATTTTACTCAAAATGTACAAAATGACCCCTGCAACAATGAAAAATAAAATGAAATATTAAATTGAATTGAATATGAGTAAAATGACCCCAAACAACTAAAACACTTAGGAAATTTTATAGAACCTTTCAGAATCGGGCGCAAAACTTCTCACAGTCGTTGTTTTTGTCAAATTGAGAAATTTCAAATTTGATCATCAATCAAACAAATTAACCCTTGAAATCCATCCTAAATTTACCCAAGTGCAATCCTCCATGTTTTTTTGGCATGTTGAGAAAGTATTAAGGATGAATTTGAGCAAATCGTGTAAGTTAAAATTACCAGTTTTCATTTTATAAGCCTGCAGAGAGTTTTCTCAAAATTGACCCTTAAAACTTTATCAAAATTAAATTATTAAGGTTCTATGCAAAGAGGATGTTGAGAGATTTCTGAAAAGTCCTCATTTTATAAAAATAGTGTTCCCTATCAAAATTTATGGCCTCCTGAAGTTCGAGGAAGAGAAAGAGTTCCTTGCACGCCTTAAGAGAAAAAGCCTCTTGTGCACCTGTCTTGCATGCCCATAAGAGAAAATTCCTCTTGCGCACTCGTCTTGTGCATCTGTCTTACACGCCCATAAGAGAAAAATATCTTGTTGCACGCTTGTGAGAAAAGTAGCTTCTTGCGCACCCATCTTGCGTGCACATGAAGAAAATATCTTCTTCCGCACCCATCTTGCATGCCTGTGAAGAAAAAGATATTCTTCTGTGCCCATCTTGCATGCCCTTGGAGAAAAAAAGTGTTTATTCTACACCTTCCTTATGCGCCCAGGAGAAAAGTTCCTGTCTGCGCCCGCTTTCCATGCCTTGGAAAATATTCCTTCCACGCCCCACAAGAAGATAGTTTATCTACACTAAGGATGAATTTCTCTCTATTGGTGTATTTTAGGATGTTTTGATAATTCTTGTAATGGACTCTTGAATTTGTGTTGGGAATACTTAAAAAAAATTATTCCTTAACTTTTCCTAACTAAACCTAGGTTGTTCCTTGGTCTCGAGTGGAGATTTTAGGTGGCATTACACCTCCTCTCTCCACACATACACTCTTAATGTAACACTTACTTATTTCATGCACAAAAACCAATAAATAATTAGGAAAATTATGGAATAACTTATTTTATTAAAAAGGTTGGAACAAGGTAACCACCAACTAGGTTTAAATATTTCATGATTAATAAATTCCACATAGTCGTAAGGTTATCGTGATTAAATTAATAATTAATTACTATTATTTTATTCCAATCATTTCAGCTTTAAATCCCCTTCTCATATTTTTGGTATTTCACCTTATTTAAAATATCATCTAGGTCAATACTTCCTAAGTTGGCTTAGTTCTTACTTCACATAACAACTTAATAACAAAGCCCCACATGAGGTCATCTAACTATACATTTTAAATTCCAATAATTAACCCTTGTAAAACGTTATCTATGTTACCCCTTTCACAATTAATTAATTTATCTTTATAATTCTAATGTCATTTATTTACTTAATAACATAAGGCTAAGGTCTCAACTTACCCTAACCATTAAGTGCCCCCTTTCAACCCATTACCCATACCTTTTAATTAATTTTATTTACATCACTTAAATTTTGATGGTGAAATATCATCCATTAGATTAAGTCATTTTGGTCCCTTGGATTAGAAATTCCCTAAAATCCTTATGAGGTCTTCTTATTCTTCCATTTACCCCAAAATCATTCATTTGCTCCATTTTGATTTGCAGATTTTCGGAGCATGGAGGCTATGGAAGGTTGCTCATTGTTCTTGGATGGATACATATAATTTTAATGATTTTTGTATTATTGTATTTACATATTTTTTGGTTTACCCTATTTATGTATGGGAATTTTTGCCCTATTTTATTTCGGGTTCAAAATGAGATATATTCAATGTGTGTGTGTGTGTGTGTGTGTGTGTGTGTGTGTGTGTGTGTGTGTGTGTGTGTGTGTGTGTGTGTTTGTAAATAAACCTAAATTTAAATAAATATTTCTAAATAAACCTATATATATATAATATACACCTGATTTATTTATATAACCCGATATATATATATATATATATTAAAAGGTTAGACGGTTTATACACAATGCAAGAAATGATATGGCCATGGCTTGTTAGGTAGGTTAAGTGTATTGAGGATGGGGCACCACCCCATCCCATACTTATTTTATATTAAATAAAAGTGCTAGGATGGGCGGTGACACACCCTAGTATGGTCCTAACAACAGGAAGACCGCCAAGATCACACCCCAAAACCATAAATTAAAGAAACTTCAAACATAGGGTAATCGACCAAATGGGGATTCATCCTTTTTTGGTTTATACATATATATATATATATATATATATATATATATATATATATATATATATATATATATATATATATATATATATAAAATTAAAAAGCAAACTTTTTGATAATCCATTTGACGTTATATTAAAATATTTATTTCCTTTTAATTAAATTATATATATATATATATGTATGTATGTATATATATATATATATATAGTATATATATCATATAATATAATGATTTTATTTAATATGTATTTATAATTTTAATAGATATAAATATATATAGTCATAGTGATATATTTTTGCACTCCCCATATTTAAACAATCACTCAAATTCATTTATATAGTGAAATATAAGACAAGTAGTTATAACTTTCTATCTATTCATCTATGTGGAATAGTAGGGAGCTAATAGCTTTTCTTATCCAACCCAATACAATTATTAAAGAGGATATATTCATTGTTTAAAATACTAAATATCTATTTCTTTTCTTTAACATTCTGTGATATTTGACTATGATTTCAATGTCTCAACATACTAACATACTAAATTTTATAATAAAATGAGAAGGTGTTTCTTTTCAACCACAATACATTGAACTTCATAGAGAGAAGGAATTTAACTATTTTCTAAATGCAATTTTCTTTTCTATTCACAATAAAAATGACATCCATTTCAAGGGATGCAATTATACTTCCATATATCTTTCCAATACAACACATTTATTTTACAAGATAAAATCACATACAATCTTTGATACATTTTAGATTTTGGAGGATTAGATTTTCAAATAAATACAACTCTCTAAGTCCTCCTTTCAATCATTTCCAATACGTAACTTGATAAAAAAAATTACAAGAAAATTTATTTAAAATGCAAGAGTATACAAACCTTCCACTTAAGTGGAAACAACATGGCCAAACTTACAAGAATATTTTTTTCTTTTTCTTTGATATTCTTCAACATAATACTCTCAAGGTAATAACATGAACTCCTCCATTTATTCAAAATCCAATCAAACAAAAATAATAGGGTAGTAGGCAACGTTGTCCACCCAACCTATAATACATTTTATAGGAGAAGCCATCCTCCTCATTGGCCCTTGAACCCCAAAAATGAAGCAATAAGAGGTATCAAGAAACAAAGGTAAATTTTACATGGCTTCAACAACAATCATTCATATAACCTTTCAACACAATAAGAACAATAAAAAATCACAAGAAACATATAATTTTGCCAAGCACAAAGGTTTGCAATCTAAGCCAAGGGAGAGAAAAAATAGGGCAAATTACTTATGCCTCCTAATGGGATTAGGATCCCACCTTCAAATCCTCCAAAAAAACCCAAATCACATAACCAAAAAGACTCTTATTCCTCCCTCAAAAATATTATCCCTCCCCCAAGTTATCTTATGTCTTACTCAAAACACTTATGCCTCGCTCATACTCTTATCCCTCCCTCATTAAACATAATAAGATAAATAAGAAATCTTTCTTATTATCACTATGTGGGACCACCCAAAACCCAAATGCATAACATAGACTCTTATCCCTCCTATATAGATCCCCATTTTCTTTATCCTAAATAACCTTAAGTCCATTTGATTCCCCAAACAAAAACACATAACATTAATCCATTTACAACCATTTGCACAATAAACAAAAATAAAATGCATGGGTGAGATCCCTACCTTGCCATTGCAAGAAATATCCAATCCACAAGAAAAAGTTCCAAGATTTTCCAGGTCTAATACCTACACAAAACCATCTCACAAGATCCCCAAAATAAATACAAAACAATCTCTTCTAAAATTGTAGGAGTGAAAACTAAAATTATGTAACCCCAAAAATTCAAAAAACATACATCAATAGAAAAGTGAGGATAAAGTGTTGATGTGGCTCGATGTGGATACCACATCACATGGTCAAACACCAAATCTAAATCTCATAACTTGGTGGGTGAGAAAATGACAAGTTCTCCTTCCACACACAAACCATTAACCATACACTGAAGGAAAAAACAAAATATCATGTAAGAAAGTCCAATAAATATCACCTTTTACCTTCCAAATCACATAGTGGGGCCTAATGTTTAACCCTCATTCCATAGGTATAGTTGGTTGGTGAATTTAAGAGGTGTGGGACAAGCTTAACTTCTCCCACAAGCCTCTAAATTTGTCCCTTAATAAAAAATCTGAGTTTGACATGCAAGGTTGAGTACACAACACTAAAACCAATAAAATCCTATTCAAATCCATAATAAAATCAAGGAAAACCTACCAAAATTAAATACCCCTTGGTCACATCCCAAATTACTTTAATTAACTTGATTAATCAACTTAAATAAGGGCACATTAACTAACAATAATAAAGTAGGACACATTACAATAATAAATCACATACTCACAAAATAATCAAAATGAAAAGGGAAACAACACATCTACCCATGGTCACATTTGAGGTCATCCACCCTAATGGGGACCTCCTAAAAAAATATTCACAACATAAAACACACAAGTTGCCAAGGTGACCTGTTGCCAATACCCAAAGTTCTTTCATTGTTGGTCTCCTATCCCCTTTTGTTTTTTGTGTTATAATTTCTTACAAAAATCTAAACAACTTCTTTAGCCTCATGGCGCATTAAATAAAAAACCAATAAAATACATGCACATCCATCAATAAAAATCATCATAACATGAAATATACATCAAAGCTAAGCAATGTTATCATTTGTTTATAATTTCAAAAACATCTCAATTCTACCATTTCATCAATATCAGTGAGATCACAAGATTAGTTCAAACACCAAAACATAGTCAATACATGAGAATTTATAATGTCATTATATATATAAGCTAACAATACATCATCATCATCAATAAAGAATATCTATCCACACTTCTAATTTACACTATGAGTCACCACATATGCGTAATCAAAATATCTATAATTTCTATCAAAATAAAACATCATAATGTCCTTCTATCAAAGCATACAAATCAAATATGATAAAAATTCCATGTATCTAGTCAATAGTGATAAAAATCATAGTATGATAAATTTTGAAGAGGAATGGGCACTCCATCCCACTTCCCTTAGACTTGACTTCTTCCTTTAAATCACAAAAAGAGGTAGGGAAGCAAGGCATATTTTATTTTAGAATAACCTCCACAAGGTTAACCAAGATACAACAAAAAACATTTAAATAGGAAATTGTCGATGGAATCCCAATGAATTACAAATAAGGTCTAAGAAGAATATGAAATTTCATGTACACATGGTGTCCACGCACCCACACACGGATAAAATACATGGAAAAATGAAGATAATACTTCCACTTGGATTTAATTACACTTTAATGTTAATTATTTTAGACCAAGTTATTAACTACCACCATCATGACTATATTTTGCATGGGAAAACACACTTACTCACCGATTTAACAAATTCAGGACCACGCAAGATGAGGCTTAACAAAAGGAAAGGCCTACATTTAATCAAATGTTTACAAGGAAGAAGACTAATCATTGGTAGTACTTCATATAATTTGGAAGGTCTCACTTAAATTTTCATGGTAACACTAAGCATACTCTTTACCACAAGGTTTCCATAACTTGCATTTGTACCCAAAAAAAATCGTAACACACAACCACAAATCCTGATTTAGAAACCCAATCAATTAGATAACATTTCTATTTATTTATGATAGAAAATATTTTCTCATACTATCATATCAGCACAAGAGATAACATTTACTCTATATAACAAATAAAATTTCTTAATTTTAAGCCCACCCTAGCTTAAAGGAATCTTAAAATGATCACAAGTTAATATTATAACACATAGGATCACTCAAGAGAGCTAGGAGAAAATAGGTAACAAGAGGGGTCCAATGAACAATTCACAAGAGCAACACACACAACATTTCTGTAGACACTTATGAAAACAATCCACACCATTCTATTCCCAAGGACAAGGGGAACAACATCTTGGTTCCCAAAAGAAAGAGAATTCCAAATTTCCTCCATATCCTTAAAATATGTTACCAAAACTTTTCAATTAGCCTAGGTCACCAATGTATTGTTCCTAACACAAGAAGGCCTCTCTCGTGAAAATGGAGGTATGAACTCACTTCAAGAGACAAAAACATACATATGTTGATTCTAAGTGGAAGAAACAGATATGACAATATGAAAGGATCCATCAAAGAGGATTAGACACATTTGAGTTTAAGGGAGTAAACAAGACTAGAACACATCACAATCAAGTTACCACGATCGACAAAAAGGATGTAGGACCCATCAATATGAACATAACAATTAATCCATTTTAAAAAGGGGATAATATCCTTATGTATAATTCTAAACATAATTTCATACTATCCATTCGAGAGATCCAAAATTCTCTAGCATGTAACTTGCATTATAACCATTATACAAATGTTTGTTTTTTGATATAGCAAGGGAGGTCTAATCATTCTATTATCGTCATTTCAACTTTGGAATTGATTACGAGATTCACAATAATTTTTTTGTACCAGTCTAGCATTGAAATGACTTATTCTTTCATGATTTAGAATTCGGTATTATATTATGTACTAATTTTCATAGAAGATCATGAAAATTTTAAAATGATAACATATCACATGCTATGTTAAGGCTAGTTATATATATTTGATACATTTCTATAATAATAAGATATTATTTGTAACACCAAAAATCTTAGACCAGAAATTTAGGTTAGCTACTCATACAAAAGTAGCTCAAGAGAGAATTTTCAATTACCTCAACCATTCGGATTGTGTCCTCTATAGATTTTAGGGCTAAGAAAAGCAATTTATACAATCAGGGTTACTTATTTATAAATTCAACATGTGTTTCATCCCATAAATTTATTCATTCCACAATCCAAATTATATAACACAAGTTATAGTTACATTTTTCAAGCACATTTCTTATAAGGTTCAAATAATACATTGATTATATTATGACAACCTATACCTTGCGTCATTAGGGATCATCACAAATTTCACATGATTTCTTTCCATTCTATATAGGTGGTAAAATTTATCCATTCCACTTCTAGGGAAAGTATAAGAGGGTTCTTTGCTATTTTCACATAGTTTTATTTCTTTTATTAAAATACTTCAAGGTTAGAGTAAGGAAACATCTTCCTAATGTCCAAATTTACTTATTAAGTTTCAAAGGTCTAAGCCCTCCAATTAGAGATCTAATATTCTCAAGTTTTTCACATTACCAATTGAATTTTAAGGAGTAGTAATGGACACACTTATCTCATTATTAATTTCATAGAAACAAGAGGTCATTAACCAAAGTGGAACACACCAAGTTTACAAGAGTTTTCCCAAAATTTACATGCATTCTCGATGCATTCCAGGTGAGTCTCCACAAGTATGGATAAATATACGATGAAGAGGTACATTAAGAAGTTATAAATTTTCTTTTACAAGTTAAGAGGTTTAGATCAATGTGGGCGAGAAAACAATGTTTATAGCTTATACTCAAAATAGGTTCACTATATAAGAGAGAGAGTTTCCAAAACAAAACTATACCTCTCCAATATATCATCGAACAAACAATAAAGGTGATAGAAAAATAAAATTAACCCATACATACCACAATTCCTCACCAAGAGAACATCAAAATACCAAGAGGGAAATCAAATTATTTACTCTAACATATCCTCTAAGGCTAAGATTTATAGCCTTGGATGAAAGAGAATGACATAACCATAGCTGAGGTCGAGAATCCTATGAGGTCTATAAAACCAAAATATCAAAGCACAAGGTCTAAAAATTACCCAAATGTATCCATAATTGTCTAAACATAACTTGGTACTAATAGATTATAGTGTGGTATATGTTAAACAATACAAGAGATCAAGACAAGGGTATATCTATGTATGGGTCCTTGAGAGAGAAACACACACACTTATTTATGTACAAAGCTCAAATGGGCTTAAGAATAACCGTATTTACCAAAGATACATATAGTCCATTATTGATATTTTCTAAAATAAAACAAGGGAACCACGTTAGAACCCAGTATACCCATCGGTCGATTGTCACATCCAAAAATACAGTATCACAAAATACCTATAATTATCCTTGAGTTAGTCCATCCCTAAAAAAATCCACAAGTCCATAGAAAAAATTACACCTAGTTTAACGATGAACAAAGCTCTAACCATGGTACAGAAGATACACAACAACCGTCAAAACTTCCAATTATACCACACAACACGAAGAACTATCTCCCTAGAAAGGTTGAGTATCAAAAGGGTCAGTTTATGATCCTAGACACAAAAATTTCCATCATTTCAAATCCAAAGGCATTCCTTGAAGCACCTAAGAAGACAATCAAGGCACCTAGGGTGTACCCCCATACAACGAGAGATCAAAATACAAAACATGTAGACCCAACTTATCAGAAGACAAGAAAAGGGTCATGTAACATTATTGACAACATTTAGCCAAGCGGCCAACAAGATAAATGAGATTAGAGTCACCAATCAATGGTTAAATCCAATAAAATATCAACAAAAAAAAAGGCTAAGTAGCCGCATTGTAATCCTTGAAAATCTTGCTATAATATAAAAATAAAAGAAGAGGCTCAGAGCTTCTAAATTAAATCATAAATTAAAATGTTGGTCCTTGATAAAAGAACTTAAGTTTATGAATATCAAATAGAAAATATGTCCACATCACATTCAGATTGTATCCCCTCATGGGCCATTTGGTAGGGATACTATACATTGAGCTCAAATCTAAGAAGACACATACAAAACTGGATCAAATACACCACCATGTCCTGATCTCTACTCTCCCATATGGGGATTAAGTCAATAAAGTGACAACCATAACCAACTCAGCTAACCACTGAAGGAAGGGGAGCTATAAAAACTAATCAACCTCTAATTTTCCTCCATACTGACCCCTAAATGCTACCTCTAACACTTATCCACAAGAATTAAATCAAATAAAATGACAATCTAGATAAGGAAAGGTATCTACGGGGTCAATGCCATCACACAACCATAACAAATAACTAAGAACCCAATAACTAACATCCTCATAAGGAAACCATTTTTCCGAATTGTTAACGTTTTAATCTACCTTGAGAAAAAAATTCAAAAACTTAGTTAGACAATTTTTTGAGAAAATCCTTTGTATGGAAGTATTCTGTAATGTAAATTGAAAATTCTCCAAGTCTCGAAATCCAAAATTTCGAACATCATATTTTGGAAATTTTATCTTTTGGTGTTTAATGACACAAGTTTGAAATTATTTTTTCAAATTTTTGAAGTCTGAAACCCCGAAAGTAATAAATTTTAGACTTTCGGGATTTTAGGGTTTGGCATTTTTACTTAACAACTGGAAATTTTTAAACCCGGAGTTCAAGTCTCGAAACTCCAAAGTACTGAACTATTGGTACCAAAATTGATTCTCCTTCAAAGTCCAAGCAGCATCAAAGGTCGATAGGAAGCTTAGAGACAATAAGATCATGTTGTATGTCATTTTATAGTTGGGGAAGAGATGCAACTTTCTCACTCGAGATGTGGAGAAATGGGTAGCACCTCAAGAGGATTTTATCTATCCTCACTACTTTATGGTTGTGCCTTCCAACCGGGGTGAGAGGACCTTTTTCTAGCTTGCTTGTTTGTGGAGGAGATGGAGATATCCTTCCTAGTGAAATTATTAAGGAGACCTTGAAGAAAATATGATCAATGCAACAAAACCCAACTCTCATGAGTTGTCACTCTGGATAATGGAGATATTTCCTAGGCAAGGTTCAGGCTACTAAAGACATTTGGAATCCTAATTGTTTCTGCATGTTTTAGTAATAGAAATTATGCGTTTGTACACACACAGGACAAACAGGGGTAGTACAGGTAGGATTAGTTGTTTTTAAATGAATTTGTTGGTAGAAGGTGAGGCGGGATGGACTTGATTCACCAAATCTTAGAGATATTTCACAAAATGGAAGGCTAAACCAACAGAATGCTAGAGAATAGCTAAAATTTTCCTTCAACAAGAAGGTGTGCATCAACGGAGGCCCAAATTTGCACTTTTTCACACAATATATGAGATTCTAGCACAAAGGATTGAGTTATAGAACCCAAAAAAAAATCAAGATATAATCCCAATCACACTTGACGTACACCCAGAGGTTTACTGAGATAATATCTATCAACATAAGAAGGAAAAGTGATTTTAAATCATTTATTTCATTCCCAAATGAAAGCTCTTCGAGATATGAAATTGCAGATGCCACTAAAATATCACAAGGATTGAGATCTGTGTGATTGAGAAAGATTTTATTTCGAGATTGCAATAGAAATAAGGAAAGCTATTTGCAGACATTCATAAATGAAACAGACACAGTTTCTCTCAAGATCAACACAGGATAAATCGATTTTTGATTAAATTTATCGAAGAGGAAAGTTTCTAGAACAATCTCAAAGCTTGCCAATGGCTGTACACTCATGCAACCACCTTGACACAATAAAATTTAATATAAAAGAGATAAAAAGGTTTCTTAGACGGCTTCTCAAAAATATGGGCTTTATCAAGCTTTTTCAATTAGAAAAATCAGTGCTGACCTCTGAAACTCCAACCATTTGCATGATCAATTTGTGCCATTTATAACATTTTACAACTGATTTTTTACCCCAAAAATCGAGACATTGAGTGCACCAATGCTTGCCATGATCATGATCACGATTCCCAGAAATTGATCTCAGTAAAAATTTATCGGGTGCTCGGGGTAGATCTCTTCGAACATCTCTCGACATTCAATTCTTCACCCTAGTAAAACACTCTTCCCTTGTTCACACCCTACATCTGCCCGTAATCTATCAAATATGATTCTTTACATGCCCGAGAGAAGAAAAACAAAAAATCAGATCAAGCCTAAGGGTCGATCATTTTATTAGTGAAATACGTATCTAGATCTCCCCCACCAAATTTAGATATCAAAATTAACTCTCCTCTTTGTTTGGCACGTAGGAAACATCAAAAATAATGAAGACTCGTACTTCTAGGTTATTTTTAGTAAAAATGGGGGAAAATCGAAGATGAGCACACGAAGTGCAATTAATTTCCACTTTCAATTTGGGCCATCCACATGGAAGATCCAATTTAAAATGAGCATGTGGATTCCTTTTTTCCTTTTACAAATTTTTGGAAAAAAATAAATTTATCACATTTTTTTCTACACCTCTGCACTTGAGAAATGAGCCTCACACGTGTCCTAAGGTGGGTCCCAAAGGAACCGTAGCTAAATTATGTTATTTCACCTCTTTTTTAGAAAAGGGAAAATTTTCCAAGTTTTCCCCGCAGCTCCACCCTTCTACTTTTGCTTCTGATGTGGGTCTCAGTGGAACCATGCTTCCTTTTACACTTTTAACTCCCTTCTCCAAAAATGAATATTTTCCAAATTTCCCCCAAAATTCCACACCTTTTCCGTTGACCTTCCCATCAAATTTTGAGTTATCCTTTGTCGGGATTGCGGGCCATTCGATGTTTTAACTGTTTTGGTGGTAAGAGGTAAAAATCCAAATTGCCCCGATGGTCTCCGCCTTCATGTCCTTTTGAATTTTCAAAGCCAACCTTGACTACCCTTTTGTCGGGCTTTCGTGCCATTTTGATATTTTAACCCTTTTGTGAATAAGAGGTAAAAAATCTAAGTTACCTCTAATGGTTCCCTTCCCCACCTTTTGAATTTTCAAACCGCCATGCACCACAATGGTGCATCTTGAGATGGTGCCTAGAAGTTGAGTCCTTGAACGAGTTCGAGCTCACCACATGCCCTGTCCCGACAAAATCTATTTGAAGGCTAGAAGCTCAATGGAAGGCGTCATGTGTCAAGGTCTAAGGTAATCTCCTTTGGGCATTGAAAAGTCCAAGAAAAATTGAAATTGATCGAGAGGCCTCCAAGTTTCCCACCGGAGCTTCTTCAAAATGGTGCCCAAGTTTGAGACCCTGAATGAGTGTGGGCTCACCACTAGTCCCCTGTCCCGCCAAACTGTATTTACTTGAATAAAAAATTTGAAGTCGGGAAAATTAGAGGAAACCTCCAAATGTCATCCCCAGTAGCAACTCTAGGGAAAAACCAAAAAGAAAATCTTCAAATGAGCGTCGTTCTTCCATGTAGATAGGTTTTTAAGTTGAGGCGATTCATAAATTTTTGAAGTACCCTACCGAGCCGCATCCAACCAAAAGAGGCCATGTTTCCTATTGATGCAAGGATTTAAATTTGACTGGGAGAAATGCTTGTCAAACCGTAAAATGAAAAAAATTACCATTTGAGCCCAGAGGTGAAATTTTCTCCAAGGACATAGAATTTAGAAATGTTACAAGGCTCAAATACATTCCACCGAGCTACTTCCATTCATTTTTATTTCAATTATTTAGAACAAAAAAATAAGAACAACAAATCACGATTGTGAAATATGGAAAGAATGGGAGAGCCCTAGTTTTTTTTATATGAACAGAGAATGGGAGACCCAAGTTACAGACCCCTTCAGAGGAATAGAGAAACGAGGAGTTAACTATGGATCCATAAGTGATCTTGCACCCAGGAATTGATTGATTATGGAAAAAAAGGGAAGGTAGAGAATTCTCGGACATAACACAGGGAAATAAAATGTGACAGAGGTCGTAAATTGATATAATTTAAATGGAAAAATGAAGTGAGACTATTTTGGGCACCAAAATTGGCTCCGACTCGGGGACGGGCACTCCTGTGAGTGCCACAAGAAAAAAGGTAGACCAAGTGCCAAAAATATCCATTGGGAAAAGGATTCAACTTGCAGAGTAGAGAAACAGAGCCATCTCCCAAAAATGAATAGAGAAACTAGCAAAAACAGGTCACCAAGGACCAAAATGAGCAAAAACACAAAAGATAGGAAACAAACAATAAGATATACACTTTATACAAAAAATGTTTTACCCGATATCTAGGGAATCAATCTAAAAATGCTTGAATGCCTGCCATTAACATGCAATTCAATAAATTTCCCATCCAAGTCCTTCAAGAAGAAGGTATGTTCACCAATTCTAATATCAATGGAATAAGGGCCCATCCATAATGCATCAAATTTTCCATGTTTTCCCTTATCTTCATGCTTGTTATCCCATAGTAGCACAAGATCTCCAACATTGAAAGCTCTAGGAGTGACCTTATTATAATATAAATTCTTCATATTTTCTCGAACCTTACATGCCTCTAGTGGGATGCCCTCCTTTCTTCATTAAGTTCAACAATATGGTAAATGCCAAAGCATCATATGGAATAACTTCTTGATCTTCCAGTTGTTGAATGAACTGATATGAGGATAGTTTCATATGCAAGGGCGAAGGGCCTGAGTTCCATACACCAACTCAAATGGACTCTTTCCAGTAACTCTCTT
Organism: Taxus wallichiana var. yunnanensis; assembly: GCA_018340775.1. Taxonomy (NCBI): domain Eukaryota; kingdom Viridiplantae; phylum Streptophyta; class Pinopsida; order Cupressales; family Taxaceae; genus Taxus; species Taxus wallichiana. The sequence goes on from CM031240.1 coordinate 214,766,813, forward strand.
GATAGTGATTCTATTAGCCCAAACAACAAACTTCAACTATTCACCCCATTTCCTTTTGTTCAGCTCCAACGTTCTTTTAATAATATTCACCAAGTTTTTATTATTGGACTCACTTTTCCATTTCCTTGGGGGTTGTAATTAGAGGCATATGTCAAGTTGATCCCATACTCTTTGCACATTACCACCAGAGGTTTAGCTCTGAAACTCATGGCATTGTCAGCTACAATTTTGACTGGCACTCCAAACCTGCAGATGATATGGTTCAACACAAAATCCATGACAATTTGGTGTGTTTCCTTCTTGGTGGGGATTGCCTCCACCCATTTAGTAAAGTAATCAGTGGCTACAAGAATCCACTTATGGCCAGCACTTGAAGGGTCTGAAATCTCACCAATGAAATCCATTCCCCATTGCTTGAACGGGCTTCAATTGATACAGGATGCAAAGTCATGGATCCGAAGCTTTCAATTTTCTAGAGAAGCGGCGGCAACTCTCACATCTTCTAACCAACAAGGTTATATCCTTAAAGAGAGTTTTCCACCGATAGCCATCCCTCGGGATCTTGTGTGTTGTGACTCTTGCAGTAAAATGCCCCCCACAAAATCCTCCATGGAGATCGAAATTATCTTGTCCATGCTAACCCATAATCAAGTAATGACAATTGTTGTGGAGGCCAACATAAGAGCTCTTTTATGGTTCTTACTTAAATACTCGGAAAAGTATAAGAGTCGAGATAAAAATCACATCCCTGTACCACTCGAGAACTCATCAAATTTTAAAAACACCTTCCGTTTCCTCTTCCACCTCATTTACCTCAATAGTTTTCAAGTTGCTCTCAGCCATAAGCTTAGCCAAGCCCAAACCTCTTACCAACTTCATGTTTTGGATATCCATGTCATATTCTTGTAACTTTTTCACCCATTTGCATCTTTTTCTTGAGAATTCCATCTCTGATAGGATGTCCTTCACCATGGTGTGGGGAACATAGGCAACGAATTTAGAGCTTAGAATGTAAGGCCTGAAAACCTTTGTTGCTTTTACCAAGGAAAATGCTTGCTTCTCCATAATAGTGTATTTCAGTTTAGCCCCTTGCAATGCCTTACTGAAAAGGAAATTTGCCTCTTAGCCCCTTCATCATCCTTTTGCAGCAAAATAGAAGCAATAGTGTTCTCTGAAGCAAAGGAAAATAGTTGGAAAGGCTTCTTATAGTCTGGAGCTGCTAAAACAAGGGCATGCTTTAATGCCTCTTTGATCCCATTGAAAGCTTGGATGGTTGTCTCCTCCCATTTGATGACTGGAACTTCTTTAACATGGAAGTAATTGGAATGATCAACTCATAAAAGTTTGATATGAATATTCTGATGAAGTTTATCTACCCAAAGAAGGACTGAATTCATTTCTCCGTTCTTGGAATTTGGACCTTGTTGATGGCATCTACCCTTTCTAGATCAATCATCACCCCTTCTTATGACACAATATGACCAAGCAACTTTGCCTTCTGCACTCCAAAATGGAACTTCTTTGGATTGAGTGAGATGCCATATTTTCTACATCTTATCAACATCCTCTCCAAGTGCAGCAAGTGATCACCTCGCTTTCTAGAAAAAACAGTCACATCATAGTGGTAAACAACAATAAAATCATTGATGTAACCAGAAAAAGAAACATCCATTTCTCTTTGAAAGGTGGCTCCAAAATTCATCAAACCAAAGGGCATCCTAACATATACATAAGTTCCCTAAGGAGTAGTAAAGGTTGTCTTGATCCATTCGATTCTTTCACCATGACTTGGTTATAACGAGAGAAACCATGTAAGGTGGAAATCAACTAAGAACCAATCACTAATTGCAGCATGTTTTCCATGTTTGGTAAAGGATAATTATCCTTCATTGAGGCTCTTTTTAGATTCCTGAAATCCACACACAACTTGATGTCACCATTCTTCTTTATAACTGGTACTAAATTTGCAACCCAAGAAGAATACCTTGTGGGCTAAATAATTTCTCCATCTCTTAGTTTCTTCAGCTCTTCTTGCATTTTAAGAGATAAGAGTGGATTGATTGGCCTTTGTTTCTACCTGAACAACTTTGCATTGGACTCCAAGGGAATCTCATGTTGAAACAAATCCTCTTTGTATGCTTTTAATTCAGAATATGTCCAAGCCATGTAATCTTGGTATTTTTTCAACAATTAGATGTATGACTGCTTCTTCTCCTTGCTGAGATTGCTACCTAACCAAATATTCCTTGATTTATTATTTGTGCCATGATCATGCTCCTCAACATCCCTTGAGGCTGCTATATGTCTATTAATAATGCAATCAACATTATCAAAGTTTGATTCAAGAGCAACCAACCCTCTAGGAATGGTATTAGTTTTTAGTTGGATGATGCCCTTGCCAAACAAGGTTTATTTTCCCTCTACTACACACACTATTGGCTCCCAATCAATGTATTAATCAAAAAAATCTCCCTTATTTAGTAGAAATCTTCTTACTTGAGCATCATTAGTAAAAAATTGCCAATGTTTAACATTGTCAAGGACAAAGGGTCTTTTCAATACTTAAACATTATATTCACAATATGGGAACATTGCACAATTGTCAAACTGAGATCACAACACTTCAAGTTTGTCTTCCAAATCATTGAATTTTCTATCATGATGCACAATGTTAAATGAATCAAACATCTCAATAAAGTCCCAAACTGCATGTTTATACTATTTCATTCGCTTATTTTTTGTGGCATAAAGTTTTCTGACTTGCTTAACAATTAATTATTAATCCCTTTTCACAATAATGTCATTGACACCATATTTCCAAGAAATTATTAAACCTAACAACATTTCCTCATACTCAAGCAAGAGTGTTAGTACACTCAAAGTTAAGTTTGAAGGAAAAAACCAACCTTTTCCTGGCCTAGAGAAAGTAGAACAACACCAACACCATTTCCAAACTTGGAGCAAGATCCATCAAATGATAGAGTCCAAAGAGATCCTTCCTATTCAAGACATATACATTCTTAAATCTTGTGCTCCTTTCCATTAGAAAATCCTACAAAACTATCAGCATCAACACTTGTGTACAATACTTCATATGATGCATTGTGGGGATCTTCAATAAGGTGCAACATCTTCCTTTCTCCATACAATCTGACAAGGCTTCTCTCAATTGGGATGGTGGCATAGGAAATGTCCATTTGAATACTCCCACCAACACTTGCAGCCCAGATTTTAGATAGCAGCATACCCTACTTGGCTGGGAAATCAACAATGACTAAATTAAGCTTCAAGTTCTTACCGGGTAAGCTGCAAGCTACACCACCAAACCTTTTACACATCCCACTACTGGAACTTTTCTCGGAGTCCATAGAAGTGCACTTCCCATATCTTTTGTCACTTTGATATTCATCTCATTTATGACTTCTAGAGGGATTACATTTCACTATGCTCCCGAGTCAAACATATAGTTGTGTAACAATATGTCCTTAATGATCAAAGTGTTGAAGAATAGATCCATATTTAGCTAAGAGTCCACCAAATATGTCCCCAAATAGACCTTAGGTGGTTCACCTAGTTCCTCTAATGATGGTGGTGTTTCCAACACTTGATTGATTGGACGAATCTCCACAATGTTTACATTTCTCGCCGAGGACAGTCTTCTCTTCTTTCAATCCCAAGTATTCAAATGCTCTCTTTTCATGCTCGTGAATCCTAAGCAACTCAACAATTAGAACAGAAAATTTGATTTGACTCAAAAATTAGGCAATATCATATGGGACATTCTTTGGCAAGGCAACATTAGAAGGGAGATTACCAAACTCATCAGATGGCATAGGTTTCTTGACAGTTTGGGCATGAGGAGAAGTATGATTTTTATTGGGATAACAGGCCTTTGGAAAATGAATCTTTCCTAGGAGCCTCTTTAGGAATGTTTGAAAGTAATGTATTTTTGGCTAGCTTGAGGTCATGTCCCTTTGACAACCTTACTTCTTGTGTTATATTCCTTCTCTTGGGCAACAACAACATTCATCAACAACTACTGTCTTCCTCAGAAGGAACTCCTCCATCATACTTATTTATCATTAGAGCTCTTAAATACTCAAAGTCATTATTAGGTATCTCAAAAGCTTGTACAGTATCTATTTCTAAAGTATGAGAGGGAGGAAGAAGTGGTACCCTATGAATGTAGTCCCAAAAAGTTGCAACAGTCGAGCACTTATCACTTCAGTTGAAGTTTCCCCTTGTTGTGAACTCATGGAGCAACCCATCATGTAAACATCATCATCATTATCATCATCAACTTCTTATTCTTCTTTCTGATCTAATTCACATCGAACATGGGGCATGAAACATCTGTCACACCAATCAATGACCTTTGTTTCCTCCACAACACTAACTATGGTAGCCAAAGGATCAGGAACCATTTTGTTTTCCCTATCTTGGGATTTTTTATTTCTAAATAAAGTAGGTCCCTTGCCTATGTCATTAGATATTTTCTCATTCCTATGATGATTTGTAAATCTATCTTGGCCTTTTTGCATCTCGGTGACCTTGTGAAATTTTTTCTGAATTCCTTTTTCAGCTTGGGCTCGTTTGTACGAAATTTCTTTGAAAACCCCTACCAAATTTTTCACAACCTCCGCTAAATCAATAGCCTTACTTGCTTGAGGTTTTTCTGGGTTAACAAGCTTCACACCTTCCCTCTTGTAAGGCTTCCCAATTGCCTTGATTCTATTCTCAATTTTGAGCCATAGTGAAGGTTTGCCTCAAATTGGTAGGGTTCTTGTCCCTCAAGTACTAAGCAACCTTTTTTCAAATGCATTTTAATATTTGATCAAACATGACTCATCACATGGTGTCAAGTTACCAAGAAATATCCTCAAGGTCTTGTTGAAATTTATGTCAAAATCATGTACAGACTCATTAGGATTCTTTTTGATATTTTCAAATTCTGACAAAAGAAACCTAGGGTCTCTTGTCACCATATTGCAATCTAAATGCATTATTCATTCTAGTCCAAGAATCAATAGAGTTATCTAGAAAATCTTTATACCAGTCCCTCACATCCTCTTCCAAAGTATGAACAAACAATTTGATGTATACATCTTCAAACTCAATCTCAAAGTCTTCCATCATGTTGATAAAAAGATTTAAATGCTGATCACCAGTTATAACATTATTTCCCTAGAACTTTGGTAGTATGTTCCTTACATCTTGAGGAATTGCATTTGGATAACTAGCCATTCCCACAAAATTTATAGGTCCAAAGGTATTTACAAAAAATGGAGGTCTGGGTGGGGATGAGCCATGTTGATTCGAGGAGGTGACCTTGGGGGAGAAACAAACTGACAAGGGACAAAGGGTCTTTGAAACACAGGAGTATAAATTTCAAAATGGATATCCACTAAAGGTTGTGTTTCTTGGAAAACCCTATCAACTTTGGAGAACATAGGGGAAAAATGAGAAGAAAATTTTTCAAATTCAAATGAAGGCCCCTCTCCAGATGGAGAATTCAATTCCACAAAGAGACTACCTGATTCAGAAGCACTTGAATGGAAATCTTCGATGATAGGCTGATCACTCTCATTAATGGGGATCTCTTTTCTTGACTACTAATCTCCCACAACTCTCCAGGATCTTCTTCCTTCTGACTTTATTTTTCCAAGCTCTGGGAATAATGTCCTAGCAGGATCTTTAGAGAAGAAATATCTCCTTCCTTCTATCTTTGTAAAGATTAGTAACAAAACTCACTTGACAGAGGTTAAGACACTGGTATTTATCAAAAATCATATCAGTAGGGAGTCACCACTAAGGATTTCCACCTTAGTTGTGCAAATGCACTAAAATATGATCTGTCAAATGTCTATCAGCACTACAAACTTGAAATGAATGATCTGGACTTCCTTTTACCAAGATTTATCAGTGAATACTAGTGCAAAAACTATAGAGGTGGAAAAGTTGCATACAACACATGTAACTTGAAAATTCTTACAGGCCCAAAGACAAGATGATGTTGAAACAATATTCTGGCACTTAGATCACATAAGAAATGCTTACTAGGGTTTGAATATGAATTGTAATCATAATGTCCCCGATAACAGATGCTAATTGGGTTTTTTTGACAAGCTAAATGCATATGAACCGGCAACAAATCAACAAATTAGTCTCAGCAACGCAAATCAATTCCAAGAAAGTTAAAATATTCCCCGACAATGATGCCAATTAGATGTTGGTACCCAAATTGATTCTCCCTCAAAGTTTGAGCAGCATCACAGGTTTAACAGGAAGCTCGGAGATAAGTAGATCATCTTGTATGTCATTTTGTAGCCAGGGAAGAGATAAATATTTCTCTTAGTGACTCTGATGTGGATAAATGGGTAGCACCCTCAAGAGGATTTGATCTATCCTCACTAATTTGTGGTTGTGCCTTTCAAATAGGGTTAGAAGATGCTTTTGTAGCCTGCTTGTTTGTGGAGGAGATGGAGATATCCTTCCTAGTGAAGTTATTAAGGAGACCTCTAAGCAAATATGATCAATGCAACAAAACCCAACTCTAACGTGTTTCACTCTAGAAAATGGAGAAATTTCCTAGGAAAGGTTCAGGATACTAAAGACATTTGGAATCCCGATTGTTTCTACATGTTTTAGTAATATAAATTATGCATTTGTACACACACAGGACAAACAGGGTAGTACAGGTAGGATTAGTTGTTTTGAAATGAATTTGTTAGTGGGAGGTGAGGCAGATGGACTTGATCCATCAAATCTTTGAGAGATTTTACAAAATGGAAGGCTAAACCAATAGAATGCTAGAGAACAACGAAAAGTGATTTTAAATCGTTTATTTCATTCCCGGATGAAAGCTCTTCTAAGAGATGAAATTACAGATGCCACGGAGAACTATCACAAGGATTTAGATATGTGTGTTTCACAAATATTTTAATCCAAGATAGCAATAGGAATAAGGAAAGCTATTTAGACATTCGAAATGAGATACACATAGTTTTACTAAAGATCAACACTGAATAACTTGAGTTTTGATTAAATTTATCAGCAGGGGAAAGTTTCTAGAACAATCTCAAAGATTTCCAATGGATGTACACTCACAACCACATTGACATGATCAATTTTAAATATAAAAGAGATAAATAAGTTTCTCAAATGAATTCTCAAAAAGACGGGCTCTATCAAGCTTTTTCTATTAGAAAATCAGTCCCGACCTCTAGTACTCCAACCATTTACATGATAAATTTGTGTAATTTATAAAATTTTAGAACAGATTTTTCCCCCAAAATCAAAACATTGAGTGCACCGGTTGTTGCTATGATCACGATCGCAATTCAGAGAATCAGATCTATAAAACATTATCAGGTGCTCGGGGTAGATCTTTTCGAACATCTCCACATTCAATTCTTCACTGGTAGAACACTCTTCCCTTTTTCACCACCTACTTCCACACCTAATCTAGTTCTTTGCATGCCGGGAGAATAAAAACAAAAACTCAGATTGAGCCCAAGGGTCGAGATCATTTTAATGGCAAAAGACGTCTCCAGATCTCCCCCACCAAATTTAGATATCAAAATTAACTCTCCTCTCTGTTTGACGTGTAGGAAATATCAAGAAATCATGAAGACTCACACTTCCAGGACCTTTTTAGTAAAAAAGAGGGGAAAATAAGATACGACGCACAACTAACATTGATTTCCACTTTGAATTTGGGTCATCCGTGTGGAAGATCCAATTTAAAATGGGCCTACGGGTTCCTTTTTTTTCTTTTCTGACTTTTTGTTAAAATGTAAATTTTTCACATTTTCTCCGCACCTTTGCCCTTGAGAAATGATCTTGACACATGTCCTAAGGTGGGTCCCAAAGGAACCATGGCTAAATTTTACTATTTCACCTCTTTTTGGAAAAGGGAAATTTTTCCAAGTTTTCCCTGCAGCTCCGCCCTTCCGCTTTTAGTTTCTAATGTGGGTCCCAGCGGAACCACACTTCCTTTTACACTTTTAACTCCCTTCTCCACAAAAGGAAAATTTTCCAAATTTCCCCAAAAGTCCACACCTCCTCTCGTTAACCTTCCCATCAAATTTTGACTTATCCTTTGTCGGGCTTTTGGACCATTATGATATTTTAACCCTTTTTGTGGCAAGACGCAAGAAATCCAAATTGCCCCCGATGGTCCTGCCTTCCCTTCCTTTTGAATTTTCAAAGCCAACCTTGACCACCCTTTTTTCGGGCTTGTGAGCCATTTTGATATTTTAACCCTTTTGTGAATAAGAGGTAAAAAATCTAAGTTTCCTCCTATTGTCTACTTCCCCTCCTTTTGACTTTTCAAACTTCCACATGTCACAATGGTGCATCTTGAGATGGTCCCAGAATTTGATTCCTTGAATGAGTGTGGGCTCGCCACGTGTCCCATCCCGAGAAAAATATGTTTGAAGGCTAGAAGCTCGGTAGAAGGAACCATGTGTCAAGGTCTGAGGTAATCTCCTTTGGCCATTGAAAAGTCTAAGCAAAATGCAAAGTGAGTGGAGGCCTCCAAGTGTCCTCTTGACACTTCTTCAAAATGGTGCCCAAGTTTTAAACCCGAATGAGTGCGGGCTAACCACGTGTCACTATCCCGCCAAACTATATTTATCTCGCATAAAAAAATTTCTAATTCTGGGAAAAGCAATTCAAATATGTACATGTCCTCCTAAAGACAACTCCAAGGACAAACCAAAAAACAAATCTTCAAATGAGCGTTGTCCTTCCATGTAGATAGGTTTTTAAGTTGACGTGATTCATAAAATGTTTGAAGTACCCTATTGAGCTACATCCAACCAAAATAGGCCACATTTCTTGCTAATGCAAGGACGTAAATTTGAATAGGAGAAATGCCCGTCAAACCGTAAAATGTAGAAAAATGACCATTTGAGCCTGGAGGTGAAATTTTCTATAAGGAAAGAGAATTTAGAAATGTTACAAGGCTCAAATACATTCCTCTGAGCTACATCCATTAATTTTTCTTTCAAGTATTTAGGAAAAAAATGACAAAGACAACAAATCCCAACCATGGAAGATGGAAAGAACGGAGACCCAAATTACTGAGACCCTTCATAGAAATAGAGAAATGAGAAGTTAACTATGGATCCATAAGTGATCTTCCACCTAGAGTGGACTGATTATGGCAACAAAAGGAAGGAAGATACTTCTCAGACACAACACGGGGAAATAAAATGTGACAGAGGCCATAAATCAATAGATTTACAATGGAAAAATGGGGCGAGACTATTTTGAGCACCAAACATACTGATTTTGGGATTTCAATGTTCGAACTCTATATCGTAGTTTTGAAAATATCTCTTAAAATTTTTGAAGTCTGAAACCCCGAAAATCTAAAATTTTGGACTTTTGGGCTTTCAGGGTTCTGAACTTTTTGTCACACTTTTGGTTAAATACCTTTCGGAATTCTGAACTCCAAAAGTCCAAAAGTTTGAAATTTCAGACTTTCAGGCTTTCAGGTTTTTGAATTCTCTGGGTCATTTTTAAGGTTTTCACTCGGAATTCTGAAGTCTGAGAGATTGAATTTCCAAAATTTCAGACTTTAGGGCTTTCGGGTTTCAGAACTTTTCATTTATAATTAATATTTTTTCATCTCCCAATCTCTGAAGTCCAAAACCTTGAAATTCCAAAATTTCAGAATTTCAAGCTTTCGGGTTTTGGACTTTTGAGTCCTTCGTGTAATTAATTTTTCACCAACCTCCGTATGGATCAGAATTTCACCATTAATATCAAGTTTTTCTATTTAAACTCACTTTTTACTTTTCATTTTCACCTGTCACTTTTCTCTAACATTTCGTTTTCTTGTACTTTTCGATGTCATTTTCAAGTATTTTAACTTGGTTATTTTCCTTTTGGTTTAAGATATTTTATTTTTATTTCCTCTTTGTTTGTTTTCTTTTGTTCCTCCTCTATGTACCTCTTGAAATGAAAAACTCATTGCCCACCATGTTTCTACGTTTTGAGTTTCCACAGGCATTCAGAGTTTTCAAGGGATCTTCTCGAGTTTTCCATTTCTCCCTCTCAACACTTTTCAGGATTTGGAGATTAGCATTGTTTGAAAATTTTCTTCTCATATTTCGAGAGACTTCACAAAGTGTGTCATTATTTTAGACCTCTTATTTTCAGTATTTGGAAGGTCACCATTTTGGAGGATTTTGCTTTTGAGCTTTTAGTTATTGGGAACCGTGCAACTTTGGAACTTTTGTTTTCGAATTTTCAATTTCAGAACTTTGGAGCTTTTCTTTTCAAGTTTTCAGAGGTTGGGATTTTGGAAGTCAGGTTTTCAAAAATTCATACTTCTCTGTTTTAGATGTTTTCACTTCGGGATTATTCAGTTTGGGTTTTTGGAAGTTGATTAATTTTTGCATTTCAGACCTTTCTTTTAGAGTATTACAATTCGGGTTTTTGGACTTCTCTTTTTCAGGACTTTTAAACTTTAGATTTCTTAATTTAGAAAGTCATCAGGTTTCAAAATATAGAGTTTGATGTCTACTTCCACATCAAAGGGAAAAGAAAAGATGAAGTATTCATTTCTTGGAGTTTCTCCTCACTCTTGTTTGTCTTCCGACTGGTAAATATAGGGGACAATGACTAAGGACAAATTGATTTTCCAAATTTTTGGGAAAGAGTAAAGGCTCCAAACAAGAAACCATGGATGCAGGCCATCTATGATAAAGTGGGCTTGTCCTTGCTGCTAGTTTTCCCACATCGATTTTTTTCACAGAGTTCATTTTAGCCGTGGTAAGCCCACTTTGACAAAGGATCTATGTCGGTCAAAGATGATGATGATAAGGTGGTAATCTATTTAGACCTAGAATTCTTCGAAGATCATCTCAAAGTCCCGACATTGAAGATTACGCCAAAAAAATTTCAGATTCGAAATGGAGCATTGGGACAAGGAGGTGGAATTATGCATGAAAGTCATGATGAAGAGTTATCTGGCCAAGAGCATTGCCAAATTACCAAAGACCATGTATCGGTTGGACTTCATTTAGGAGGTCAATGACATCATTTTGCTTTTAAGTAGGGTTTCAGTCTTCCTTCTGCAAAGGAATTCCAAGAATGGATGTTCTTATACATCACCACCATTAAGAAAAATAAGGAATTTATCAAGTGGGGGAGCACATCAGTAGCTCCATTTGCTATCAGTTGAGAAAGGTGCTTACCACAAAGACCTTCTATATGGCATCCTTTCTTGTTTATGCTACCAGTGCTATGGGGGAGTTCACTAGGTTAAATACTAAAGGTATTTGAAGTACCTCCGAAATCTAGGATTTCTATCCTCATCTCACATTGAACGAGAGAAAGCATTTTCGTAGGGTCAATGATGCATTCTTTGTGGTTATCCTCTACCATTTTGATAAGGAGTTATACAATCGGAGGATTTCTGATGAAGCCTTCAAGGAAGTGCGGGAGTGGGGATTTATCTACCTTCAGTTCCCTATATTTACTTACATTTGGATTCCAGGCTTCATAGGTGCCCCAAGAAATTTCCAAGGTGTCCCACTAATAAATGGGTTCTACTAGAATTGGTTTGAAAATTGTTGGATTATCATCAAATTCAAAACAAGCACCACAAATTGGGAATGCATTTCCCTATTTCAATTGGTAGATACACCTACCCAATATTCATAAGGCCAAAAATGTGGATGCGAAATGGCTGAAGTAACCTTGTGAACCTTTCATCCACGGACTAACTTCGATTATTGGGGTAAATTCGGTGAAATAGGTCGGTCCAGTTCCCACGTGCCCCAATTGGAGGATATTTGGATTCATTGTCAGGATGAATACATCATCCGACAAAGGGATTATGAGAGGTTGACCTTGGATGAGGTTCGGTAGTTTGGTTTGGCTAATGTCCCAAAGGATGTGCAAGATAATGATGAGGTTTTGGATGAAGCATATAAAAATGATAATCTTCCTAATTAGACATTTCCATGGATTGAATGGTATGTAGAAGGATGTTACAATACAAAGGAGAGAGTGGGGCCCATTCTACAGAGAACTTATAATTGGTTGGTTACCTTGGGAATATCACCCAAAGGGGTAGAGAAACCTATAAATGTAGAATCCCCACCAACCATAAGCCAATCAACACCCACAAAGGGGAAGAGGTTGACCCAAAAGCCCCTATAGTTCCAAAAAATATTTCATTTGTTGTTGGTGGTTCATCTCTTTCCAAGGCTCCTGTTTCTAAGAATATGTCTCCTACAATACCTGTGACAAAAGTGGTTGAAGTCAGTGACTCTCCCAGTATCTCACAAAATCCATCATCTCTTCCTCCTCTTCCATTGTCACTTCAAACATTGGCTCCTTCCACCTCGATAATAATTTCTTCCTTCCCATCTCCTTCTTTGGTCCAAGTATTCTCATCCCTTCCAGTTCTCTTAATTGGAGAAACTATCACCACCCATTTCTTCTTCACTTCCCATAAAACTTCCTTTTTCTTCCATCTCATCCCCTAAAATTATTGTATCAAATCCCATGGAATTCCTCACATCCACCCCATACATCACTACCACTACCTTTCAAACGACAACTAATGTTACTAGTACTCTTTTGGTGGCTAGTGTTTCAGCCTACTGGCGTCAACTATGCTATCTTCATCAAAGAACAACCATTCATGAATGGTTGTTCGAAAACTCCAAATCAGAAGAAGAAAGTGCCTCTGGGAGATGTCATAGATCTCATTATTTTGGAACATACGCCCAAAAGGCCAAGAAGCTAAGGATTGTTACGATTCTAACTGTGAATCCATCTAGGGAGCGGGTTATAGAGGTTACTACTCCCATTGAGGGAAAAACTAAGGAAACAATTACTGCTTGTAGATTATCGGATCTCTATATTTTCATTGGGAAAAGCCACTCATGAAGGATCCAAACAAGATGTGCACACTGCTCTTGGGGATCTTCTAGAAAAATATGACAAAGATAAGGCTATAAAAACAAGCTCAAACTAAATTTTGAATAGCTCACTACATTATTACATAAAGTAACCCAACTAACTCCATCTACCGAAGTCTCAACTACTATGGATATGATAGTTTCATCTACCATCGATGCCATTTCTGATCATGAGCTCGAGAAGTTAGGACAGAAAGGGAGATCGGTAAATGGATGAATATAATGGATACTGCAGGAAGCTAATATCTCGAGAAAGGAGGTTGTCAAAATATATAATAATCTGCAGGTTGGGAGCGATGCTATTTTTAAAATGGATGAGGATTTTTCTGAAGATAATAATAATCTTAACTTAAATTTGGCAACATGGAGTGAGATCAAAAAAGAATACAAAGACTCACTCCTTCAGGAAGATGTGATCAATGATATTTCCAAGTTGTTTGAATATTAGAAATCCATCAAATTCCTGTGTTAAGTTCTGCAAGATTTAATTAAAAAATTAAATGATAAATGAGTGGAGATCATGGATGCCCTGAATGATATCTCAGATGAATTTGATGTTGCTAATTAAAATTTTTTAAAAGAAAACATCGATGTTCTTCCTAAAGATGAAATTAAGGAAAATTTCAAGGACTTGGTGAAGTGTGATGATGAGGTTACCAGAATATTCAATAGTGATTCTATAGACAAAATGGTTTTGTTCCAAAATTTCATAGGAAAGATAAATAAAGTTGTGATAAAACTTAGAAAACTTCCAACTAGGATCATGAGGGAGATTGAGACAATAGATGTAATGAATCACCATGCATGTGGGCTTGGAGATGAAGAAATTTAGGGGATCATCAAGTGCTTCATTGAGTATAAACATTGAATGGCTACATCGAAAAAACGACAACAAGAACCTCGCAAAAGGGGAAAGCATTACGAACTAGGACAAGGTTGAGCGGCCATGGAAAGGGAAGATCAAAGCTCTGGATTGGTCAAAGTTGCAAGGTTGACTGATTCAAACCATGCAAACAACTTAGTATTTTCATGGGAGTTTATTCCCTTGATTTAATGACATTTCTATTTTTAGTAAATGTTATTTAAGGACCCAGTTGTAATGGATTAACCAAATAACATATAAATAGTTGAGTGCAAGGAGTATTAGAGAGGACATAACAATATAGATCATTTTTGGGTGAAGTTTCTCTTCAAGCTTGGAAGAGTGCTTCAGATATTTCTAAAACCTTTTAATTATATTCAGAGTTATACCTTGCCATTGGAATCGATTTATTGTGTTGGATGGTTAATCAATGCTTACTTTGTGAATGTATGGTTCCTTAGTGTGAGTGGTTAGCTTACCTTTATTTCGGATTATCTATTTCATGTTGTGAGGGAGTAATGTGATTATCTTTTATGTTAGTTGTGAAAATCTTATTTTCCTTTTGTTGTTAAAGTTGTATTATCATTATTCATAGTTGTTGAAATAGATGTTTGACATGTGCATGTGTTCTTTCCTCATGATAAATTAATTGTGTGTTGAATCAAATTTGATCTCTCCTTTATGTATGCTCAAGTTTAACGAAGGAACGTACGCCCCTAGTTTGTGGTATTTTGTACCCTTTCCAAGTTGCAATAGGTGAAGGTGGCCAACGATGCAAGCATCCTACCCACATTAACCCTTCTAGATATTAAACATCCCTTTATTTGTGCATCACTGTCCTTAGTATAGTTTCATTTCTGCAAAATCTCTTTCCCTAAAACTCATGAATATGTTAGCCTAGGATTAGATAGTCATTTTATTACACTAGGAGTAGTACAACACTTAGTTTAGGAAGAGGAAGTCAGCCTTCTCCAGAGGTTCATCTCAAGCCCAAGTCCCACAGCTTGAGAGGTTATCTAATGTGTCCCAATCCCACTGAACTTCCTAACAACATTGTTGTCATTTGGGGGTGCAAAGTGATTTCGTGAAAACACTAATACTTAAGAAGTTCGAAGGATATTCAAATGAATGAGAATTTCCCATTAATCTTGGGAGAAAAAAACTCCCACTTAGGTGATTACAACAATCTCGCAAATTTATTATTGTTATTATTAGTTTAATTTCGAGACTCAAGTGTTTAATGCTTAAGTTTCACTAAGCTCAAGTTGTCATGTTCCCATGTTTTCCTAGGGTCCAAACATTGAACCCACTTATTCCACGAACAAACCCAAAGGTAAAAACCAAGAATTAATTAAAAAAACCATGGAATAATTATTTGTTTGTTTAAAAATGTTTGTATAAGGTAACCACCAACTAGATTTAAATATTTCATGATTAATAAATTCCACATATTCGTAAGGTTTTCATGAATAAATTAACAATTAATTATTATTATTTTATTCCAATCATTTTGGTTTTAAATCCGCTTCTCAAATTTCCGTTATTTCACCGATTTAAAATATAATCGGGTCAATACTTCTTGAGGTTGCTTAGTTCTTACTTCACATAACAACTTAATAACAAAGCCCCACATGAGGTCATCTAACTATACATTTTAAATTCCAATAATTAACCCTTGTAAAACATTATCTATGTTACCCCTTTCACAATTAATTAATTTATCCTTATAATTCTAATGTCATTTATTTACTTAATAACCTAAGGCTAAGGTCTCAACTTACCCTAACCATTAAGTGGCCCCATTCAACCCATTACCCATACCTTTTATTAATTTTCCATTCCCAAAAAAATCACATCACTTAAAGTTGTAGGGTGAAATATCATCCATTAGATTAAGTCATTTTGGGCCCTTGGATTAGAAATGCCCTAAAAATCCTTATGAGGTCTTCTTATTCTTCCTTTTACCCTAAACTCATTCATTTGCTCCATTTTGTTTTGCAGTTTTGGGAGCATAGAGGCCATGGAAGGTTGCTCATTGTTCTTGGATGGATACACACATTTGGAGAGTTATTTTGCATCCCTCTCCTATGGGTATGGGCATTTTTGCTCCATTTTATTTCATGTTACAAATGAGATATATTCAATGGTGTAGGATTTGAGTATATATATATATATATATATATATATTCACACACACACACACATGTAATAACATTTTTTTGTAAATATTTTTAGATAAACCCGAATTTAAATACAACTCGATTTAGGTTAAGGCGGTTTGATTATATTATATATATATGTGTGTGTGTGTGTGTGTGTGTGTGTGTGTGTGTGTGTGTGAATAACAAGGTATAATAGATTACACATAGCGCAGAAATTATATAGTCATAGCATGTTAGGTAGATTGGATCATGTAGTGGGGGTGCGGGGAGGGGCGCTGCCCAACCCATACTTATTTAATATTAAAATAAAAAGTGCTACGGTGGGGTGGTGTGCCCCAGCCCACTATGGTTTAAATTAAATAAATTTCAAACGTAGGCCATCCGGCCTAATGGGAATTCATCCCTTTTTTTTAATTTAATTACATATATATATATATATATATCATATAATATAATTATTTTATTTAATATATATTTATAATTATAGTTGTATAGTTTTGTTCTTCTCATATTTAAACAATGACTCAAATTCATTTATATAGGTAAATATAAGACAAGTAATTACAACTTTCTATCTATTCATCTATGTGGAATAGTAGGAGCTAACAACTTTTGTTATCCAACCCAAGAAATTATTATAAAGGATATATTCATTGTTTAAAATACAAAATATCTATTTTTTAATTTTTTTAACATTGTGTTATATTTGACTACGATTTCAACATCCCAACATACTAACTTTTACAATAAAACTAGAAGGTTTTTCTTTTCAACCACAATACATTGAACTTCATAGAGAGAAGGAATTTAACTATTTTCTTTTCTATTCACAATAAAAAGAACATCCATTTCAAAGGAAACATGTATACTTCAATATATCTTTCCAATACAATACAACTATTTTACAAGATGAAAGCACAAGAAATCATTGATAGATTTCAGATTTGGAGGAATACATTTTCAAATAAATACAAATCTAAAATTACTCCTTTCAATAACTTCCAATACATAACTTGACAATAACATTTACTGAAAAAAATCTTTAAAATGCAAGAGTATACAAGCCTTCCACTTACGTGGAAACAAAATGGAAAAACTTACAAGAATAAGTATTTTTTTTTCTTTGATATTCTTCAACACAATACTCTCCAATGTAATAAATTGAGCTCCTCCATTTCTACAAAATCAAATCACACAACAAAAAGAGGGGATTAGGTAATGCTATCAACTCAACCTATAATCCAATTGGAAGGAGCAGTCATCCTCCTCATTGGCACCCGAGCCCCAACAATGAACCAATAGGAGGTATTAAGCAACCATGGAAAATTTTACATGGCTTCAAAAAATATCATTCATACAAACTTTCAACACAATAAGAAAAATACAAAATCACAAAAGACATCAAATTTTCCCAAGCACAAAGGCTTGAACTCCAAGCCAAGGGAGAGAAGAAACATGGGGAATCACTTATACCTCCTAATGGGATTAGGTTCACACCTTAAAATCCTCCAAATATCCCAAATAACATACCAAAAAGACTCTTATGCCTCCCTCAAAACTCTTATGCCTCTGTCAAGTTCTCTTATGTCACCATAAAAACTCTTATGCTTCCCTCAAGTTCTCTTATGAATCCCTCAACACTTTTATGCCTCCCTTAAACTCTTATCCCTCCCTCATTAAACATAATAAGATAAATAAGAAATATTTCTTACTATCACAAGGTGGGACACCCAACCCAAAACTCCCTCAAAATGCATAACATAAACTCTTATCCCTCCCTCAATAGATCCCCATTTTCTTTCTCTTAAACAACCTTAAGGCCATTCTATTCCCCAAACCAAAACACAACATTCATAAATTTACAACCATTTGCACAACAAATAAAAACAAAATGCATCAGTGGGATTCATACCTTGCCATTGCAAGAAACCTCCAATCCACAAGCACAAGCTCCAAGATTTTCCAATTCCAATACATACACAAAACCATCTCCCAAGCTTACCACAATAACTACAAAATAAGCTCCATTAAAATTGCATGACTGAAAAATAAAAAGAGGTAAACCAAAAACCTTCAAAACAACACACATAAATAGAAAAGTGAGGAGAGAGTGGTTATGTGGCTCTATGTACGATGCCACATCACTTTTCCTCCACTCAACATCACATGGTAAAACAAAAAAAAAAATATAACAACTTAGTGGGTGAGAAAATGACAAGTTCTCCTGCCACATAAAAACTATTAACCATACACCAAAGGACAAAATAAAAGCTCATGTAATAAAAGGAAATAAATATCACCTTTTACCTTAAAAATCACATAATGTGGCCTTATTTTGACCCCTCACCCCATAGGTAAAGGTTTTAGGTGAATTTAATATGAGTGAGACAAGCTTAACTTGTTGCACAAGCCTCCAAAATGGCCCTTATGCCAAAATCCGAGTTTGACATGCAATGTTGAGTACAAAACACTAAAACCATAAAATCCTATTCAAATCCACAGTAAAATCAAGGATAACTAACGAAATATTAATACCCCTTGGTCACATCCCAAGTTACTTTAATTAATCTAATTAATCAACTTATATAAGGGCACATTAACTAACAATATTAAAGTAGGACACATTACAATGATAAATCAAAAAATCACAAACGAATCAAAATGAAAAGAGAAACAACACATCTACCCATGGTAACATTTTTTCCATCCCCCAACGGAACCTCCTCAAAAAGATCAATAACATAACAACATACAATACACAAGTTTCCAAGGTGACACGTTGCCAATACCCAAAATTATTTCATTGATTTTATCCTATCCCCTTTTGTTTGTTGTGTTATAATTTCCTGAAAAAATTAAAACAATACCTCTTCGGCCTTGTGGCTACATTAAATACATCAACAATAAAATACATGCACATCCATCAATAAACATCATCATAACATGAAATCATCATCAAAGCTAAGAAATGCTATCATTCATTTACAATTTCCTAAACATTTCAATTCTACCATTTCATCAATATCAGTAAGATCACAAGATTAGTTCAAACACAAAAACATAGTCAATACGATGAGAATTTAAAATGTCAGTATATATATAAGCTAACAACACATCATCATCATCAATACAAAATGTCTATCCATGCCTCTAATTTATACTATGAGTCACCACATATCTGTAATAAAAATATCTATAATGTCTATCAAAATACTAATAAAATATCATAATGTCCGCCTATAAAAGTCTACTGATCAAATATGATTAAAAATTTAATGTATCTAGTCCATTGTAAGAAAAATCATAGTAGGATAAATGTTGAAGAAGAATGGGAACTACACTTATCAATTTCTCCCCTTAGGGTCATCTACTGTAAGGTTCACAACATAACACGTAACTACATCATTAAAACAATGGTTATTCACACACATCAACCATAGCATCTTATGCATGGTATATATAAAGGGTATAGAAAAATCGTTACTTTCACAGGTTACAATACATCACGTTTCCACATAATGAACCAAAAGTGAAAATACTATACAATACGGGTCATACATTGACCATATGCCCCAAAATCATGACATGAACCATCGCGTATAACACCAATTACACGCAAGATGAAAATAGTGACTAACATTACAACATATCGTCAATTGTAATACAAAATGGTGACACACACGATTCATCATTACATGGTAGAGACATCACAATACAATCCAATTCACTATACACTAATTTTGTCATGTAACAAATAATCACACCTACATATCATAGAATAAAAAGATAATCCAACACTCCGCAACGCACAATAACATTATTTTCACACATAAAAAGGTGGCACATCACACGTGAACTCTTCATTGAATCCACGAAAAGGATAGAGAATAATCTCATCACAAGCACATCAACAACATAAAAAATATGCACTAAGTGAGATTCATAACATGTACGTTCATAATATCACAATTACAATGTTGGTCACATAACAACATACATCACATTAATCTTCCAATCTCCACCACCACCATGCAAAATAATCACAACTCTAATCAATACCAAAGGTTTGAGAGCATGAACCTCCGATCTAATACCAAGTGTAATGCCGACATTTTACACACACACAATAACAACTGATAAACATACAGAATATTTTTTTCTTACATTGTAGTTTACACAACACTACGGGAGATCACTTGGGACAATGCACAACACATGGTATATTTTCACAAATACTAACCCAAATAGATAACTCAAAAAAAAGTGATGCACAACAAACCACTCCCCCTTTTTCCTAAATGAAAAGGCAAAACACAATGAATAAACTACAAGTATAACCGATGAGACAGGTCTTCCACGACTTGATATATTTAGAATTACACATTTATTAATATCATGTTTCAATATTTATCTTAAGTTCTAAAAAGGATCATAATATGTAAATCATATAATCATTTTCCTTTTCTATATTTCCTTTATACTATTTAACATTTAACTTACGATGTATCTATTTGAATACGTATCGTGAACATTATTTCAATTTCTTGTTTAATTTCCTCAATCGTTAATAGGGTATTTATTTACACACAAGGCTATTTACATACTCACAAGAATACTAAGTATCATTCCTAGGATTCACTCCTAAGCGCATGCATCTTGATCTTATATCATACCTCTGTTACCCAACAAAATAAGTGTAAGTCCGTGAGGATGTGAAGTTCACTTGTTTTTTTATGGATTTAGGGTCCAATGTCTTTCATTCATTTATAAATTTATAATTGAGTTAGTACATAGTCGAATTAAATGAATTAGGTTTTTATCCATAACAAGAGGCTTTAATCACATTAAAAGGAAGGTCATGGTTTACTTTACTTGTGGACTAGCATCTCACAATTACACTTCCAAAGGCCAAATGTAAATTATAATTTTACTCTAGATATGCTCCAGAATTAGTTAAAGATTGAAGGCTCTTAAAATGGAAACATACTCCGTTATTTTTGTTTCTAGATTTGGTTTCGAGTATTGTTTTATGTCCAACATAAGAGGGATTTTGTTAATTAGGTTTATATGATTTTTTTAATGAATTGTGTAGCTCATTTTCTAACAAGGCATTTGTACCCTCACGAGACTTCTAGTCCCCTGTCTTGGGGATTTTTCTCAAGAACATAGTCACATAGTTTCACATCATACATCCAATACATAATAGGAAAATGGGAGAGCAAGATGGAGTAGTCGGTTGTTTAAAGGATTAAGGTTTACATCAGATTTTACACAACATGGATCCATTTTCTCACCGCATGGTGGTTTAAGCATGTTATATGAGTGATCTAATTTTCACCTTTTTCCAAGCACATCATCTTACAGTTAATTTTTCACCAACTAATCATAAACTTAAATGTTGTTAAGTTTCACCATTAACTCTTAGTATTGCATCATAGAACCCAGATGATAATTGAGATTGGGTATCGAGTTCATTTATATTCTCTACTCTTAAGGGTGACTTTCAATGGTGGTTGGTGATATTTTCCACATAACACTCTTCACTCTACACATGTTCCCTGAACAAGAGGGTTTTAAACTATGTTTAATGTTGGTTTCCTATGGTGCCCTACAATGGGAGAACACTTTATCCTTACTACACACCCAACTATAAATCCTATGATGGACCTATTTCCACCGTAACGAAGTTCAACCATGTCATTCCTAATATTTAGGTTGACGATAATGTTGCTAAGCATGCAGGCTAGGATGGGAATCTCAAATTGGTCTCTATCTACTTAACTAGGAGGTGTCATCGAGTGTAAATATTTAAGTTTATCCTAAGTTTTTGTTTCCTATGCTAAAAATAATCACACATGAAGAATAGTTATGCACAAATTTTATACTAGGGTTGACTGTTTCATTTAGATTTCTTTATTACATTTTCAAGGTAAGGAACACAACACACCAATTAATTAATCATCAATTTCACAATGGAATTGCACTATAAGATATTAAATTCAATTTCATTTAACATATATATTCAACCCCTTTTTTCAACATATATATCTGAAATCAAAAAGACACCTATGGTTAAATGCACATTTCCCAAAGCACCCCTAAAACTAGCATCTCATACATACTACCAAACTTCAATAATAAGTCTTTCAATACATTACAAAAATTTGGTTCAACCTCTACAATTACATTGTTTCAAATATAAATTACAATAATACACAACGAATTACAACCATGCCATTTTGTCATCTTACTTGCATCCTGCAAAACCATGTGAGCATGAAATCAATGATAAATCACTGGCATGGCATCCACCTAAATATAACATAATTAACATTATTGGTTTTCCATTTACATTATGATAAAAATACACATGCAACAAGAGAGGGTTAGGGGCATATATTCATTTCATTTCATTCCTTAACTAAGGGAGGAGAGAGAAAGAGATAGGGAAGAGAGAGAAACACTATTTTTCCAAAAGTCAAATTTCACACCAAAAGTCACAAGATAGAGTTTCAAACAGTTATTTACAAGTGTTAATAAGTTTCTACAATGGTTTTCTAACTTGACTAGGGTCCTACAACTTTCTTTTACATTTTCCTTTAGTTGCAAAGACGCCCAATTTTGGCTCAAAGGCTTAGAAAGTGCATTTAAAAACTATCTTCCAATAAGAAAATTCATGACGAGTGAATTCCTACATGTCCACCTATATACCAAGAATCCACAAGGACTGATTGGATTCAGAACTAAAAACAATGTACAATTGGTGAATGGTTTTCTGAGCCACCAGTCGTAATCGGCCAAGTTTGACCTAGTCAAATAATGACAGAGGCCTACGAAACCCCTTTGCCAAATGATCCAGAATGTGATTTTCCCAAAGAAAAGGTTCAATGCAATTGTCTAGTAAAAATACTAGGGATTTGCGAAGGTGGAAAAACATCTCATTGATCAAGGCCTACACAATGAGCCGATACAAAACCCAAATTTTCAATTTTTAACATATTCTTAAAGCGCCGAAGGGTGTGGGGGCTTGAGGAGCGCCAGAGAGACTAAAAATTGTTGATTGGGGTCAATCTAAAGCTTTATGTGACTCTCCTCATAACAAGGAGCACATATAATGCTTGACACCTCTTTTCTGGGTTCCGAAGCTGGCTTTGTGAGTCTCTAAAAATCATGATTTACTGGTTTTACAAGGAAACGATCGACATCTTTACAAGGAATTCAACCTAGAATTTTCAATAAAAAGGGTGTTTTAGTAATATAATTTGGTTATGAAGTTTGTTAGATCATCTCAAAATGAGGGTTTAAGTCCATGGTTGACTACCAAGGGATTATTTGGATTGTGTAAGTTACAATATGATGTTTTATTGTTTTGCAAATAGGTTTATTTAAAACAATCAAATGTATGATAATCCTAGGGTTTAAAATTTTATTTCGTTGCAAATGGAAAACTAAAATATGAGAATTTTGAAAGATAAGGAGAGATGAACCACACTTGGAATTGATTGAGGAAGAGGTAGAGAGTGTCCTTAAGGCATCCATACCACAAACACGATATTTACGAATGCGTACCACTAGAGGAATTTCATCTCATAGTTCACATGTCTCTTCCATACTGCTGTAATTTTCATATTCGATGAGGGGACACCAAGTTCAGTCATTTAGTCAAACAGTTTGCAAGATTCACTTAAATTTACAAAGCTTTCTCAGCAGATCCACCTTTTTAGAAAGTGTTAATGGTTGTCCATATCCAACGATCATTTTTGTCCACAACAAACACCAAGCAAAAAATCCACATAACCACCACATGCTTCATTGATGTGTCATGATTGTGTTTAGTAGCCGGTGTGGCAAAGAATTTCCAAAATGCACTCAAAATGATTAAATTTAGGCAAGGCCCTATAAGAGGAGTTCATGCCATCATATTAGTTAGAACCCTCCTCCGCTGAACATTTATGATTGTGTACTAATAAAATGAAAATGAATCCTACATGGTCGAGTATGTTCTATGCTTCCACATTTTGTGGAGATCCTACAATCATCGCCTTATATAAACCCACGTTTTTGAGGTATTTTGTCAAATTGCTCACCGTCCCTTGCTCACTGTTCCACATTTTGGGCACGAGTAGGGAATGCATTGAGAACGTTGGGGAAAATGTTTCCACACCAGTCAATCCCATTTTCTTGTAGTTTCTAAGGCTTTTCCACCAATCCATTTGTGCATAAGTTGGAATGATTACAGTTTACGTTGCCATATTTATTTCCGACATTTTCTCAAACAATTCACATGGATTTCTAGATGAACATAGCAACTACAACATCAGACAAAAAAATACCCTTTATGTCATGTTTTTTGGATGCTCTTTTTCTGTTTTGAAGTGTCTCCTTGATTTGAAATCTTCCTCTGAAAAGTCCTTGATAAGCACCTTCTTGGTAAACAACCATCATGTCCATCAACTCTAATCCTACACGTTGATGGTGTGTCCTGAGAAAATTTTTGTAATTGTTGTGAATTTCTTCCACACGTACAAGTGATTTACAAAAAAATCCATAAAACTCTTCTTCCCTTAAAGCGTTGACCTCATCTAGGAAAGTTGATATTCATGAAGAAAGCAAGATACAATCTCTTGACGCTTTGTGGTGATCTCAAGCTCTTTCTTGAGCCTCTCTGTAGTCATACCGATATCTCCGTTAGAACCACTACAGCTGTTCAATGTTTTGGCAATCTTTTCATTGCATTCAACCAAACCAGCAACTTACTGATCAACCATGTCCAAAGCCTTCTGGGCGGATTCTGACGCAGCGAGGAATTCTTCATTGAAGGAGAGGGATATCTTTTCAATTGTGGATCTAAGGTTTCTTCTCTCCTGTCACGTATTATTGTCATAGAGGGATGACAATGTGTTGAGAGAAGCCAGCAGATTAGGAGAATCTGTGCGTGATTCCAGAACTTTCTTCAGCTTGGGAGATAATCCTGGTGGCAATGTTACCGCCATGATTCGAACCCTATCGACCTCCTTCGATTCAATCGACTCTCTTTTTAATTACCAAATTTCCTAAACTAGTAACTATCTAATAACTTATAAAATTTACAATGTTGACTTGGGTCTTAGCATGATTAATGTCTCTCGATCTCAAATTAAGTGCTTGAATTATCATACAAGGGAAAAGACGGGCGTCACGATTTTCAGACGCCCATGTGCTTGATGGGATTCCCATTCCCACGCTTTTCCTCCTTCCACACAACACCGCCTAATACAACCCACCATCTTCCACCAATCCTCTTTAAATTTTACCTAAATCTCCTTAACCACCTTCCACCGCCATTCCCCATTCTTTTACTTTTATCTTCTTTTTATTTTTATTTTTTATCTATTTTTATACAGGGCACCAAAACTACTATATTGCATTTTCTCCATTGTTTTACTTTGGCCATTTTAAGCTCAAATTGCTCTCATATAAATAATGGAGTATTAATCTATAAATTTTTCTTATAGACGTGTATAACCAGCTACTAGAGGGATTCAATTATCGATGAATTTTTGCATCCCATATTTTTTTGCACATACTTGAGCTTCAAATTGAAAAGGGGGCTTCAAAATGCTCTATGAAGTAAGCATTGTGGTTGGGTTTAGAACTTGAAACCTATTTGAGTTTCCCTATTTTTTCTTATTTTTGCACCTTTAAGCACAAATTGCATTCAAGTGAGTGATGCGATTGAGATTGAGACGATAAACCGGTCAAAAATAACATATAACGTTTGAGTAGGAATAATTTGAGCCATGGGATTCATGTGGGACATGCATGTATTTAATTGCCACCTTTTTCATTTCAAAATTTCTATTCAAGACTTCACCTTATCTAACAAATTACATGTCGTCCATGAAAAATATTGACGTCAAAAATATAAATTAAATAAATAGTGAATCTCATTGTATGGTTGGTGGCACATCTCTTCTTTTGCAGGTTGCTTGAGCTTAAAAGTGAAAAGGGGCTTCACAAAGTGCTAGAAAGTGGAATCATTATATATGGGTTCCGATCCTTGAACTTTTTTGATTTCGCACCCGCGCTATTAGCTCAAGCGAGTTGGAGATGATCATATGGATAAAAATTAGAAGATGTTATTTTTACAAGAACAATCTGAGCCATTGAATAAGTGTTGGACATGTAGCTATTTAATTCCCTCTTATTTGTAACTTTCCATTCATGTCTTCACCCTAACTAACTAGTTAAACATCATCCAATGGAAATCCTTGATGTCAATGGTCATTAATGGATGATGCCTTGAAGATTGTCAATGA
This sequence comes from Taxus wallichiana var. yunnanensis, assembly GCA_018340775.1. Classification (NCBI taxonomy): domain Eukaryota; kingdom Viridiplantae; phylum Streptophyta; class Pinopsida; order Cupressales; family Taxaceae; genus Taxus; species Taxus wallichiana. The sequence goes on from CM031240.1 coordinate 214,793,082, forward strand.
TGGAGACCCTAATTGTTACCCTAATAGCTATAGAGAACCCTAATTTAAAATTTCCATGAAATTACTACCTTGGGAGGGTAGGTATACCCAACATATCCTTATCTTTTAAGTTTCTTGCGGTTCGTGCAATTGACTTCCCTTACATATATGTTTGTTTACACTACCTAATAAACCTAAGAAATAAAATGCAAAATGAAAATATCGATGATTGGCACTACTAATCGACCACTTATTACTTCGAGATATCTCCAAAATATAATGCCTCGACACGTTTCATACCGTACACCCTTTTTCCTTCAAACGAGTGTGAAACATGACATGTGGTTCAATGAGAGTAGAGTTTTGAATTGATTCCCTTTGCACTTTCCTTACTCTTTGACATCTGTTGGGCCTCAAACCCTTTGTTCAATTCCTTTTTCATCTCCCAATGTTTCACTCCATTCACATTAATATATTTGATGCATTTGCTTCGGTGTTTCCATCGTACATTTCACACACGATATCTAGTAATTTAATATTTTATTTAAATAATGTTGTGGATAATAAAACACACATTCAAGTGTTGTTATGAATAGTTTGCAACTAGGAGTTAGAATCCAGTCATTATTGTGTCAAATTAGTTATATTATCTAATTACTTGTTCGAGATAAGTAGGTAGTTTCAGTTATCTCTATCTATTATAGAATATGAACATAAGTTGTAATTTTCTATAACACAATTTTTAAATGCATGTACACATTCCATGACTTTCCCTAGTCAAATGATCACTTGTGATCTTTGCATATAATTTATGGTTTCTAACAACCTTTCAAGCACGTACCCAAACTTTGCCAAAATAAGATTTCAGGAACATATAAGAACATCCATGTAAGTATAGTGGAAAATATATTTTCGCTTCCTACGGACCCATTACATATTTGTAATGGAAATAAATCACTTCATCTCAATAACACTTTCCTCGCACCGAACACTTAGTGTATGAATAACGTACACTCAATTTAAAAATGTATTCTTTATAATGGGAGGTAATCTGCAGCTGCCACACAACTCTTGTTAATTTGTTATCTTTTTTGGTGTATTAGACATCGGTATAACCAAGATAATTACATATCAATACAATTGTTAGAAAAAGTTTAATTTTTCCCCAAGAAAAGCAAAAAGCAGTTTTCTTTTTACATGCTTTTACTTTTGAGTTTAGTTTTAGTTGTTCTTAAGTTTAGGAAAAGCTATTAAATAAAATAAATCAAAAGCTTTGTATTGCACAAAAGCATGTGCTTGTTAGCTCTATTTTTATGAGTTTAGTGTTTTATTATTAGATGAAGCCATTTATTTATTAGAGGCAATTATAATTGTTTTGACATATCAAACACATTCAGAGAGATTGTATTGAGCTAAATATCTACAACTAGAAGAATAAATATATGCACTGAAGTGCTAATTTGAGTTTCGCAATAATAAGTTTTATTCATAATTCTTTATTTTATTTGTGTTAGTTATTTTAAGTGCCTAATTTCTACAAATAGGTATCGAGCACTGGAATTTTTCAACAAGTTTCTAATTGAAAAAGTTTATGGCTTCTATATCCGATCTAAAGACACCACAATTTACAGGAAATAATTACAATTATTGGTCATTAACCATGAAGGCACTATTCATATCATAGGATGTGTGGGAAATCATAGAGAATGGGTACAAAAAACCCGTATATGTAGCAACATATAACACACTCGCATATGAAGAGAAAGACGCTTTGAAGGAATTAAGAAAGATAGACGGAAAAGCTCTTTTCTTCATTCATCAAGCCATGCATGAACTAATGAGAGTGGAAACTTCCAATAAAGAACAAATTGCATGGGAGACTCTCCAAGTTGTGTATCAAGGTAAAGAGAAAGTAAAAACTTCCAAGCTACAATTACTTCATAGAGATTTTGAAAATATGTCAATGAAAGATTCAGATTCTGTAGAATCATTCTTTACTTTTGTAGTTGGTTTAGTCAATCAAATTAAATCTCATGGTGAAACTATTGAGGACAAAAGGATTATTGAAAAATTGCTTAGAAGTTTGCCTGCAAAATTTGATCCTTTGGTAGTTGTTATTGAAGAAACTAAGGATCAAGTCGGCTTTTATAATGATGAGTTGTATGAATCACTAATAAATCAAGAAAAAGGTTGAACATATCAGATGCATTTGTAGATCAAGGTTTTTCATCTTAGGTATCATGAAATCATGGAAGAGGAAGATGAAATTTCAGCCCTAAAGGAAGAGGAATAAGTTCATCTAGAGGATGTAGTAGTGGTCCATCAAACTCAAGTGGAAGAGGACATAGTCAAGAGCACAATCATAATCATTTTTCAAGTCAGAGATAGGATAAATCACATGTGCAATGTCACTATTGCAAGAGATATGGGTATTATGCTTTTGAATGTAGGAAAAATAACTATGATCGAATAAGCAAAATCAAAACCGGGATGGGAGCTCTAATTCAAGCTCCATGTTTATTTCATGCACAAAGATTTCTGAAGCATCTCCTATTGAGTGTAATCTATCCCAAGAAAGTCCTAGTTATGTATGGTATTTGGATTCTAGTTGCAGTAATCACATGTTAGGTAACTTGGATTTATTTATAATTTTGATGAGTAAGTCAAGTCATAAGTTACCCTTGGGAATAATAATACATTGACTATAAAAGGCAAAGGAACAATCAACATTCTAACAAAAATGGGGAGAAACAGATTATGTAGGATTTTATAATGTTACAAGTTTGAAGCACAATCTTATGAGCATTGGTATATTGGTAAAAAAGGGAAAAAGTTTACATTGAATACCATGAATGTGTGATCATGGATAAAGATCCAAAGACCCAAATGATTGCTAAAGTGAATATGAAAAGAAACAAAATGTTTCCTTTTAAGATTATATCAGCTACATCTAGAGCTCATACTATAGATCATTCCAAAGCTAAGCATACTGAATAAGTTTTTCAGTCAGTTGAAAAAGATGAATCATGTCTATGGCATCTTAGTTTTGGTCATTTAAATTTTGGTGGTTTGAGTTTATTACACAGAAAAAATGGTAAAATTTTTACCTTTGATTCAGAAACTAGATAGAGTTTGTGAAGGTTGTATTTTGGGGAAACAATAAAAAGAGTCCTTCTTAGTTGGAAAAACAAAAAGAACAAGTGCACCACTTGAAATTGTTCACTTAGATTTTTGTGGACTGATGCAAGCACCTTATATTGGAGGTCTCTCATACTTTATGAAATTCATTGATGACTATGCAAGGAAGACATGGGTGTACTTTTTGAGACACAAATAAGATGATTTTGATATATTTCAGCAATTCACGGCTTTAGTGGAAAAAAAAAGTGGGTACTACATCAAAGTTCTAAGGAAATATAGAGGAGGTGAAAATTTTCCAATGCTTTTCTAAATTTTTGCAAATATAATGGTATACACAAGAAGTTTACTTCTAGGTATACACCACAGTAGAACGATGTGGCAGAGAGAAAGAATATAACCATCATGGAGATGGAGAGAAGTATGATGAAGGAAAAGCATATTTCAAATGATTATTGATTAGAAGTATTAACAACTATTATTTACATCACAAACAAGTGTCCCGAAAAAAATGTTCGAAACGTGGTTCCTCAACAAGCTTGGACTAAGAGGAAACACAATGTTTCACATATTAGAAATTTTTGTTGCGTGGCATACGCACATGTGCCTGATGAGCTAAGAAAGAAGTTATAAAAAGGATAAAAGTACATATTTGTTGGATATTCACATAATACAAAAGCTTACAAGTTGTTCAATCCAGTTACTAAAAAGGTCATAACCAACAGAGATGTAATTTTTTTTTAAAAAGAGGTATGGGATGGAATTATGGAGAAAATAGTTACTGATAGAGTTGTTATTCCTCGTGATGATATGTTAGATTAAATAATGGATCAGCAAGGTAATGTATCTTCTTTGAATCCTGAACATGCACCAAAAGTTGAAGCACAAGGTATACCTCCATCTACATCTAGGAGATCTCCAAGATTTTAGGCATCTTGAACCATCCACTAGAAACCACAAATAACACTAGAAGCTACTTCATCAGTACAAAACATTCCATCATCAGATAGCCCTTTGTAGTGGAAATCAAGGACTCTTAGTGAGATTTATAATGTTGATACAACTAATGGTTTTTCAATTTTTGCATTGTTTTCTCAAGTTGGAGATCCAAAGATAGTTTGAAGAGGCTATAAATAATGAAGTTTGGGTACAAGACATGGATGATGAGATAGATTCCATAGAGAAGAATCAGACATGGGAATTGGTAGACGTTCTAGAAGGAAGGACGTGATAGGAGTGAAGTGTGTCTATAAGACCAGAAATATTGTTCATGGTAAAGTACAAAAAAATTAAGAAAGGTTGGTTTAGAGGTTTTTCACAACAATATCGAGAAGATTACAAT